>OX463840.1:14680995-15978436 GCA_949825065.1 Odontocerum albicorne
TTTCTCTAAACAAAAGTTTTGTTTTATTTATTTTTTATCCGACGAGAGAATTTTACGTATTTTTTTCTACATCTTTGAGAATATGATATATTACATTTGTGCCTTTCTACAATGGATACCCTTTTATTTGTATGTTTTGGTTTATGTCATTTTAACCTGATTTTCAGACACCCTTTTTCATTAATTGAGACGGGTCGCTTTGAATGAGTTTTATACCAGTATAACATCATATATTTGTTTGTGAAATATTTTTGGTTTTGTTACAACTTTCGCTTAACTTTTTTCACAATTGAAGCTTTTTGCTTTGATTACACATCATGTATTATATTAAAAGATTATGTTTAAAAAAATATATAAATACGTGTCTGAAATGTATGGCGTGTGGGGTGCTGATAGCTGACGAAATTGTGGAAGGATATAGTCTGAAAAAATTTGACTAAGGAAAAGATAAGAATCAAGGAAACGGATGCACTTCTGTGAATAGATGTATTCGTCTTCTTTTTCTTCTCCTGTGTGATTTTTCTTTTACAGTCTTATATTCAGGTCTCTCATCCATGATACAACTTCAGGAGTAGCCCAATGAGTCTTCTTCATAACTCCCAGGAATGAATATATTGGACACTTTTCCACGATGTAACCGAGAGTCTGGACCGTTGCACATGAGCATAACGAGAAACCTTTAAAACCCTACCTATGCCATGTGTGTGCACCGCAACCGTGGCCACACCTAAGACGTTTTAAGGTATACCACAATATTTGTGGCAGACCAAATCCTAGCAGAAGCATATTAGGATCATTCACAAGGCGGGTATTTCCAACTCAGGGTCGATTCCATCGCTTCTGCAAGTATCTGAGAGCTCATATTCCTATCAACTAATATTTTTCCCTAAATCCAGACAGATAGTGGAAATTTAAGGTGAATTGAAGGAGTGTAAGAAATAATGTGCCGTTAGTGTTGTAGATTAGGATGCAGCAGGTTCGAAAGAACTGGAGGCAATGTCAAAAGGAGTTCATTTCAGAATGCCACTAGTTATCTGCATTGCCTCATTCAATAAGTTTTATGTGAACGCTTCTAAGCTAAACAAGGAAACAATACTTGTACTCTGCCATTGAGTGCACTAAGGCCATCACTCACGTGCGTAGAGTAAGCTTGCTACATCCCCAACCAATTTATGAAGGATTTTGAGTCAGCTGCTAATCATTATTTAGACGGCAATTGAGATAATGCCTATATGTCAGTGTTCTATCCAAAGATACTCCTCGATACAGAGGGTAGGTTACATTGGTCACCCTTTATTCAGCAAATATCACATCAATCTGTACACTTGCTTGAGAATTGTTAAGGTGGATCGCTGTCACCGATGTTTTTGACGAGATGTATGAGTATGGATGAGGCAAGGGCTGCTTATGTGGATAGGAATTTGTGGACATATGTTATTTCTGCCTTTCGCAAAAGGAGTATATCGTGATCTGTATATATGATATGTTGCAAGAGTCTTTGTTTTATTAAGATTAATTGAAAAATATTTTACATGTTTTTTCTTTAGTCCTTCCACTGGAGATATTTTTGTGTTCAAGATTCCTGAAATTTCCCTCTTTTAATCCCACTCACATTTTTTTGTGTTTTTTCTGATTTTCCTTCCTTTGATTTTAAGTACAAGTTTGAAGCGTTTACTTGTATGGATATACAAAATAAACAAATGATAAAATGAAAATAGAAAAATGAAAATAAATACCTAAATCTTATACAATAATATAAATAGATTTTTGTAATCCAGAAAGCGAAATTGGATCTGTTGTCGATTTTTTCCGAATATGGACTTTGTATGTTTTCTTTTAGAGTACAAAGTTTTCTGCGTTTTGAAACAAAATTTACACTTCTATGCCTCAAAACTTAATACATAAGAAAAAAACAAAGTTTGAGGGGAAAAAATAGTTTTTAGAGTGTCTTTTTGTATTTAGAGTACAATAATTAGTGTTATAGTTAAAATATTAAACAAATATATAGTATTGGTTATAATGAAAACCGAATATCGATATTTTAACTTAAGCTTTGTTTTCCATTTTACTTGTAAAATTGATATTATTTACAACAAAATTAAGATCTCTTTCCCCATCACAAATTTTCAATAAATGTTGATTCTACAGGGAAACAAAGACTGATAGAGAAAACTAGAAGCACAATTTATTGACGCTGTGATTTTGGAACTTTTTAAAACTTAAGAAATAAAAATGTTTAAAGATAATGAATGCCACCTAGACATACCTGTTTTTTATCCATTTAATTGAATTCTTCCCTTTCCTACGCTGTCTTAGTCTTATTAAAACTATTGTAGGGAACAATGGAATTTGCTTTAATTTTATATTTGTATTTCTCATATATTGACTTTTATTTCTAAACGCTGTATCATGTCTGCTATTATAATATGTCAAAAAAAAATTAAAAGTTTTAAGGATGATATCTGAAAGTCTGGAAATAAATCCGATTTTATTTCACTCATTTAAAATATTTCATTCAACTCTTCAGACGTAAACCCTATTTCATATTACTCGTAGGAATATGATTTCACTTATTGGAATATTTCATTCTTTCTTTCATTGAACTTTTCAGAAGTAAATCCTATTTCATGTTACATGTTTAAATGTTTTATTTCAATTAGACTGTTTTATCGCTATATTTTACATTAAAAATCCTTAAATAAATTTTACTTTAAATTTAATAATTTACTTGCCAGCATTCAGAACGGACACGAAATCCTGAAAAAAACATTTTCGACTAATGTTCTCACTGTGAGGAATTTGATCACATTTGTATTTTTTTTTATACAGAAATACGTGATGGGGTCCGACAGGAAGGTGTACCCCTATCACAGGCGAATGCCGCTCATCTTCATCGGGGGAGTGCCTCGTTCCGGAACCACACTCATGCGGGCAATGTTGGATGCACATCCTGAAGTCAGGTAAGCAAGCTCTTTAGAACTATCTTTGCAATACAAAATAAAATGGAATATTAACATACATTTGTGATTTATAATTCTCAAGATCAGTGCTATTCAAAAACACAAGGATCAAAACGTTACTATTGTCACAGTACAATTTAGTTATTTCTTTATTTTAATAATTTCATGTAAATATATTGCATCTGGCGAACTTCTTGATTTAAAGCAATTACTTCTAATTTTAAGTCTTCGCCATTTTGTGATCAAGAATCGCCACTCAACACCCACTCAGCATTAAACGATCTCTCGACCAATGTTCACCTTAATATACTATAAATACGTTAGATGTTAATCACACAAACTCTGAAAGGAAATTAATCCCAAAATATAAGTGTTATAGCGACATTCGATGCCCAAAAGCGCATCAAATCTTATCGTTCTTATTTTTGGTTTAATAAATTCAATACAAAAAACTTAACCAGCCCAAATTTCTCTAACAAATCTTGATATATTGCTGGACCTTTTCATTGGAACAGCTTTTTACCTTTTTCTGATTCAATTCCATATAAAAATACAATTTGGCCAAAATGATTTAATTCGATTTCAATCGCATCGACATCAGATCTTCATGGTATCAGCCTAGAAAGATGCAACTGTGATGGCAATGGGGCTTCATTTAAGCCGGTCTTCTTCCGAGCAGCTAAGGGGGCAGAAACCAAACTATTATATGTGACATTGATTGAATGTTGTCACACATGCATGGTGGAGGATCGTCTGTGCTAATCCACTATCGGAGGAGATTTTATTTTTATCTACCCAAGTATGCGATTAAGATATCTCCGTGCGGCCTGCGGTAGGAAGTGTTCCACAGACAGGCACTCCGACGGGTGTATCCATGTCCACAGGCTTTCAGCCTAATTTTATTCAATGCTTACTATTGTACTAATCCATGAGTATACCCAAACTATTGGACTACCCAATTTCTCCCTGGCCATGGGAGTTTTAATGCCAAACTTTTTAGCTTCAATCTTGTCCCTTCGCCCTGTTGCAATTTTTGCGGCCATCTGGATCAATCCGTAGAGCACATTCTGTGATACTACGATGGTAATCGAGTCAGTGTTTTCCGAAGAGAACTTAACTTATCTTTACATCAGTTTAACTTCAGATCAATTGGTTACTCCGATTTAGTGGTGTCAAAGGATAGTTTTGTTGCATTTTAAATTATCTGTTCAAGTACTGGCAACTTGCTGGGCTGTTTGAACTCCAGGTTTTAAGCCACTTTATAAGAAAAAAATTACGGCGCTTCGAGTCATTTTCCTTCTCCCATGATGTCGGGACCTTAAGTCCATCGTCACTACTATTTTTTTCACATTCAGATGTGTCGCCACCGGAGAAAAAGTCCCTTTGTGCAGTTCCTTTTTCGACACTACGTGACGTCGCGCTTATAAAATATATTACTGTACTCGTAGATCACGCTGGATAGGAACTTATTGTTTCCCCTATAAAAGCGTGGGTGGTGATGGGATCGAACTGAACTATCTAACTATTTTTTTATAGTAGTTAAAGTTTTAGTTTGATTTTTTTTTTGTAACAACAACTCAACATTTGAAACTTGATAAATTTACCACTAAAAGAAGTTTCATCGTTTCGTGTCAATTCAACAGTTATCTATTTTCGTACAAACACTTATTGTTTTTCTCAATTATTTCCATCGTTTTTCAAATAACGCTAAGTCGGCGATTTCAAACTTGCAGAACTGATAACGCATAAACTGAATCTATCTTTTGACCAAATTCAAATTTATGGCTGAACCTTTTCAAATAATTCGCTGCTGGAGAGAACTATAAATTTTCAAGCGACATGGAAAATTCGACCATGACGTGATCTTTTTACGATTATTTTTCTCCTGCGACTTTCCTTTATTAGCTTGTTTAAGAGGTGGCTATTTTCTTCTTCTGTTCGTTAAGTCCTCGATTTTTCACCCTCAATATAGACCCGGATCAACTTCATGAATGTTGCGAAGATATCGATAAAAACAAAAGCTCGTTTATCGGTTTTATATTCTAGCTGTTAAGAAACGCCTTATTGAACTGAACCTAATTTCAACATACATTTTTATTAGATTGTTACTCTTAAATCTTTAAGTTGCAATAATATTTGTATTACACCAACAAAATTTTGATAAGATGATAATAGTCCACAACACTATGTGAGTACCAACTTTGATGTAAGGGAGTGAAACGGGAACTTGGAAGAAAACTGAAAGAAGCAGATAGATGTTGTTTAAATGCGTGCACAGAGAAGAATACATTATGTAACAATGGATGACAGAATACGAAATGTAGTTATGAGGGATGAATGTAAATTGAATATTTAAGAAAAATCTTAAGTGTATTTTGAAATATATAGAGATGGAGAAAACATATTCATGTGTACTCTTATTATAATACAAATATGAAGAATTGCGGCATTTATAAAGTTGAATTAGAATTCCATATCAGAATTATCCGATTGAGAAGCAGGAACCGGGCGGAAATATACGAGTACGTTCAAAATTTGCTGATTTACAAAATTTCTCTTTTCTTCTGCAAGTTGCTATGTATAATTCTATTAATTTTTCAGGAAAATCTCTTCAACAGGGTCATTTTGAATTACAATTGAATTGCGTTTTCAAAACCTGAAAAGCCGTCGACTAATTTCGTCAATGTTAACTCTTGAGATATTTTTTTTGGTCTCACGTGTCGCTTACGGGTGGATCTTTGTCTATTTTGTCTCACGTGTCGCTTACGGGTGGATCTTTGTCTATTTTGTCTCACGTGTCGCTTACGGGTGGATCTTTGTCTATTTTGTCTCACGTGTCGCTTACGGGTGGATCTTTGTTTATTTTGTCTCACGTGTCGCTTACGAGTGGATCTTTGTCTATTTTGTCTCACGTGTCGCTTACGGGTGGATCTTTGTTTATTTTGTCTCACGTGTCGTTTACGGGTGGATCTTTGTCTATTTTGTCTCACATGTCGCTTACGGGTGGATCTTTGTTTATTTTGTCTCACGAGTCGTTTACGGGTGGATCTATGTCTATTTTGTATGACATGTCGCTTACGGGTGGGTCTATTTTGTCTCACGTGTCGCTTACGGGTGGATCTTTGTTTATTTTGCGGAAATTTTAATTTGAATTATAATTTTAAAATATTCCGTTTATCGATTTTTTTCCCGTAAAGCGAATTTGTTTTTAATTGCGTCATATAAAAATTCCATTAAAAGAGGGTCCGCAAAGCGAGGTTCGGATGTATACGAAAATTATGATAACGCCTTGTCCTTTTTTTTATTTTAATATGAAGTTTTGAAATTGGTCTGTTTCACCGGAGTCTACATAAAACAATTTACTCGTATACTAGGCGTATCCAGAAAGTAAGTGTACTGAGGCTCTCACGACCGGATGGATTTTATTTTCGACATGTTGGCTACACTTCCGTGTAGCCCGAACCTTTCCCTCCGCAACAAGACCGTTTCGAGGTCAGTACGTTGAGAAGTGTCGACGCGACAACACGTTTCGTGAAAAATGTCAATCCAATCTCCCGCCAAGTGCGAAATACGCGGCGTCATCCGTTATCTCGTTTGGAAGGGAAAACCTCCGGTTGAGGTTTATAATGAGGTGAAAACTGCATATGGTGATGAAGCTATGAATCGTACGAGTGTGTACAAGTGGTGTCGCGAGTTTAAAAACAGCCGTACGTCTGTGCATGATGATCAGAAAAGTTCAAAACCACAATTTCGGCCAAGAAAATCATGGCATCCGTGTTTTGGGACTGTCAAGGCATAATTTTAATTGAATATATGCCTCAAGGGGAGACCATCAACTCTGCAAGATACTGTGAGACCCTAAAAAAATTGCGGAGGGCGATTCAGAACAAGAGGAGAGGCATACTGACAAAGGGAGTCTGCCTGCTGCACGACAATCCCAGACCACACACGGCCAACGCCACGAATGAACTGCTCGCCTCGTTTAAATGGGATGTCCTGAACCATCCCGCGCAATCCCCTGACCTAGCACCTTCAGAATACTATCTCTTTACCTCCCTGAAGCTGCACATGGGTGGAAAAAGGTTTTAAACCGACGAGGAGGTAAAGGAGGAGATGGAGAAGTGGACGGAGGGGTTGGCGGGAAACTACTTCGAGGAAGGCATCAAAAAGTTGATACCCTACTTCACCACCTGCATTGAGAGGAATGGCGACTATGTCGAAAAATAGCTTACATATGTACTACGGTAACCACGTAATTTTTTTGTTTAAATAAAAAAAATTGTAACCTACAAAAATTCAGTACACTTACTTTCTGGATATGCCTCGTTTATCAATTTACCACAAATTACTCAAGAAATAATAATTTTGAAATGGTTAGTTCCCGATGAATATAGATTTTATTTTATAATTTAATGAATAAAAAGTGAAATAAAACAATTGATTTGATTAAAAAGAAATTATTACTTTATTTTATTTTAAATTATTGTTCATTAATTACTACGACTCATTTGACATGTCGTGCCTTCTCAAAGTAAGGAAGCACTGTTATACAGATAGTGTTAAAATAATCTTTTGAACCCTTACCTAAAAGGGCATTCTTGAGTATATAAAAAAAATTAAAACTCGTGGGTAAGCAATTCAAAATAACATTTAACAATTTTGACCAAACATTAAATAAATAATGTTTTAATAATGGTTAAATAGTTGCGTTACTTGGGGTGTTTAAAAAACATTATCAGAAAAATTCACCTTTTTAATAATATTTATAAAACAATTAAAGCAACTTTATTGCATTAGCACTAATACCAAAAATACTTGCGAAAAACCATACTTTGTTTTGTGTTGTAAAACACTTTCGTTTTATACAGTACAGCCTAGCGGTTTTATTATCTAGTGGCAATCTCTTACAACTAATCAGAAATGTGTTTAAAAAGCCTCAAGTGAAAACAAGATTGAAACTCTTTTTCAAACAAATCTGGGTACCAACGGCTATCGAACCCGCAACTTTCGATCTGGAATGCAGGTGTCTTATCAATTAACCCACAGAAGCTTTTGCTAGATGTCAAATATATTTATAAACCAAATTGTAAAAAAATACAGTAATCTCTGATGTTAGGAAAATATCATTCTTACCTATTTACGTGTATGTACATACCATCACGCTGTTCCCCTGCTATGGTAGGCAGAGGAGACAGAGAACCAGATTTCCCTATCTTAACACACATATCTCGCCTCTTCCACATCCATACACCTTCTCATACAGTTTTTACGATTTATCTCCTTGCTTTTCGTTGTAATAATAATAAAAGGACAATTTACATAGCGCCGATTAGAAAGCATGCTTTCCTCAAGAGTCTCTTTCAAAATTCCATTCACTTGATCCAACCATTCTTTCCTAGGCCTTCATATATTATGGCTTCCACTCACATTTACCACCCATGATGTGTTTTAATCAAAAAATGAATCGTTTCGCGTGAATCTTTTGATAAGGTCCGCCGCCCACTTTGGCTGGTCTACCGGCACAGCATGCCCAGCATTGCGCACCAACACCTCAGTCAGGTTCCCCGCAGTCTTGGCGTACCCCGCGAGCTCGCCTGCTACTCGCCACGGCCTTCTCTCTGCTTGTTTCCATTCTGCAGCAGCGCTGAAGTTCAACAGTCGCAAGAAGTTCTCTGTCTGTGGATACGACACTAAAATGTCCAACTGGCCGCTGTAGAAGACCCCGCGATAGTGTCCCAGCAACTCGGCAACCCAGTCAGCCACCGACTTCATCATGTCATCCCTTATGTGCAACCATAGTTGTAGTAAATGACTAAAAGTCTTGTTGCCCACATGCATTGCGCATCGTACGTCTGACTGTTTGAATAAATCTTCGTATTCAGTATAATATGTGCGGTCTTCATGTTTCATAAGATTATAAAAAAATGGAAAACCCGTCAGTTGTTTGATAATGGAGCCATGCTGAAAATCTGTCACTCCGAACACCAAAGATATGTAAAATGTTTCAAGCGCTTCTCTCCACCTTTCAGCTTTAATACTTTTGATACACTCGTTTTGAACCTTTGTTACTCTCTCGAATCCATTGTCGTCTATGAGTCCCATTTGATAAAGGTGGGGAGCATAGATCAATTGATTCACAGGATCCGTCCAACCATTTCCTATAGCGAAACCCTTTAAATTTATCTTCTTTTTGGATATCTGGTTTTTATGATGAATCATATAACATATGGAGGGCACATATTTCCCAGCGTAAGACTCTCCAGCAACGTAAAATTCGTTGCTTCGCAGTTCAGGAAACAACTCAAAAAACTGATAGAGGGCCGAATATAAATCTCGACCGACAGCAGTCTGGTTTGCAGCGTATCCATTGTTGGTGTAACTAAAACCAGCACCAACAGGATTGTCAATATATAAAACGTGATGATTCTTAACCCATGTGAATCGGCGGGATTTTAATTCTCTATCTTTATATTGAAAAGGTCCATGTTCGTAAAAAAGACCCCAAAGTGAAGAGCTTCCGGGACCTCCTTGAAGCCAAAGAAGCAGCGGATCTTCTGGTGAGCTAATGGAAGGAAAGTACCAAAAGAACATGTTTGAATCATGTTTCTTAGATACTGTAAGAAAACCGGAATAACTAAGCACTTCAGGAAAACCGGGAAAATACACACGAGATAACTGTCGCGCTTCGTCTAACCGATCTTCTAGTATATATGAACTCAAGTTTAATATTTCGTCACAGTTATCACTAACCGGTGCATCATCTTCGGATACTCGATAGTACGTAAACACTGCACATAAAACGGAAAATAATAACGCGAACAGAAATAAACCATAATGAACAGGTTTCATTTTAACAACTGAAACCTAATTTTTTTTAACAATTCGATCGAGGACACACCCATACGAGGCAAGAGGGGACAATGAGACAGGGGCGTCTCTAGGAATTCATACTGTTATTAATTCCGACTTCACCATTTTACCTACTAATTTTGACAAAAAATCTTTGGGCATATATATAACATACTCGTATATGCTAAATTTATTTTGTTTATTATTTTCAATTAATTCTTCTTGTAATTAGTCGCTAGTTGACTCTTTTTCAGGTATCTGAGTCGACAATACTGCGATTCGAGTATCTCTATTTACTAGCGAAATCTATGTTAAATGGGGTTTTTCGGGCCTTTTGTAGGGATGCTTATATTCATAACCTCTTTGGTCAGGTGTTTCTTGAAGCGCCTCATAACTAGTGCTACTTTAAAACTCCCTCTTACGTACCTTTTCTACATTTTGTCTAGCATAATTGTACCCGCTGCCCGTCAAAGCATTTTTTTATCAACAATCGACTGGGGAAATTCAAAATTGTGCATGTTGGTCTACAGTCTAGTTTATTTTTAACCTCTTAAGACATATCGTCCATTATAATGGACACAGAGTTCATATGCATATTATAAACAAATTTGTGGTATATTTCTGTTTTCTGATAGCAAATTAAGTGTAGCATACTTTATTATCGACTTTGAACGTTTTGGGCGCCATCTATCTAAACTAATACGACATAATATAACATTTAATGTAAATAATACACTCACAATCAAAAATAAATAATTCAGGTCAGAAGAGGCTAAGTAAATAAAAAAATTAAAATTATTCAAATAAAGTATTCCAGTTTATTAAAAAAAAGATTTTATAGCATGTATACCTTATGTACGAGTATATGTTTACCTCAAATATGTAAACTTTTTATTTATTAAACATCTTACAATAAAATGACGGCCAAATCTAAAATAAACTACGAGTGTCAAGTATCAGTGACTCTATATTATGGACATCATCTATATAAATAATGTACGAGTATAACCAATTTGATACGCAACTGCACGCCTGATATTGTGTGGTACCAAGAAGGGTCACATAACTTCACAATTTAAAGGACTTCGATGGTTGAAAGTAGAGGTAAGGGTTCAACCTAAGATTGGAGTTATGGTTTTCAGGA
The DNA here is from genome assembly GCA_949825065.1 of Odontocerum albicorne. Lineage (NCBI taxonomy): Eukaryota > Metazoa > Arthropoda > Insecta > Trichoptera > Odontoceridae > Odontocerum > Odontocerum albicorne. The sequence continues at coordinate 14,691,949 of OX463840.1, forward strand.
CGATCAATAATCAGGTTCCTCGGTATTTCTATGTTTGTTTAAACGGGAGGATATCTTCGAATCTCGTCTCAGGCTAAAGTCGGGTTCTATGAATCCTTGAACTCTGTAAATTCCTAATACAGTTGGCAAACCCAAATATTTCGACAAAACATTTCAGGTAGCGGAATGTTTCTTATAGAACTGTTTTTCATCCTCCCTTAAGTAATTCTTCAAATTGGCGATGTTTTCAGTAGACTTGAAAAGTCACTTGTCATCTGCACATGTGTAAGTTAATAGATTTGGCTAGTTAGGAAGCGCTTTTAAGGTGATCGTTATAGTTCGGGAACGGCGCTTTACCAAATTAAATGAGAAAAATAATTATGTGGTTCGATCCTCTAGTTTACATTCAAAGTTATAATAATAATAAACTGACAATTTTTATAACGCCGTTTAGAGAACAAACTCCTATTAAGAGCGTTCTTACTCGGGATTCTAACTTATTATTAACACACTATTATTATTGACAGATTAAAGTTAAGAAAACTTACCAAAGGGAAACCGGACCACAAAAAAACCTTTATAAATCTTCCGATATACGATAGTAACACATTCCGCAATAAGTTGGAATAGGAGAAACCTTTCTTTTTTTGTTTTTTTTTTTACTTGGCGAGCTTATTGCCAAGTGGCAATCTCTTCCAACAAACCAGAAAGATGTTTAAATGTGCCCTAAGTGAAAACCAGACTGGAATCCCATTTTTTTTAAATCTGGGTTCCAGAGTGGGTATTGAACTCGCAACCTCCGGATCGGTAGACAAGCGTCTTACCACCAGGCCACGGAGGTCGTCTCGAGTACAATTTGATTGGGCTTAAGCTGTACCACCATTTATTTTAAAATGTAACTTTTCGTCTAGCCCAATACTAGTAGTATTTACAATTCTTAAAACACTGCATATCACCTTTCAACAATTTCAACATCGACGTGTTCTTCTCATGCGGAAACGTAAATTATTTTTGAAACCCTAAGTCCCAGCCTGGTTTGAAATTGTACTACTAGATATAAATGTGTGTGCTCAATTAGTGTGCGCTCGGGAAATGTGATACAGTTTTATGGACTGACAGTAAAAACAATTTAACTCAATTCAAATGACCAGTTTGCAACCAAGAATGCTATTTTTATGTTTAGAACAGGCGAATCATTTGAGAAAAAAAAACTCACCAAAGCTTGATGTTTCTCTATTGTCGATAAATAATAATATGCACTTTAGAATTAATTGACATATATTTTGGAGATAGTATGTTTTATATTCTCGACTATTAATATGTATCATATTGTATATGTCGGGGTTCAGTTGAACCGGCTTTTGCAACTCTAAGCAAATTTAAATATCTAATACGTATAGTCACGTGGCAATACTTCTAGATTAAGTCGACTGGTAGTGGTGCGAGGAGAGAATTGTTTACAAATCGAACCTCATGGCCATCAAAGGCCTCGGGGGAAATACGTCTGACTACATCTCTTGAGGTCTATGTTTATTACGCCTCTCCTTGATTTCGAGGTCGAGCTTTGATATCCGCCATCTCAACGGTGACTCGGACCATCCGACAAAACAGGGCTAATAAGTCAAAGTTTTACGACAGGGCCTCGTGTGTTGCTCTCTGTTCGGTGTAATAGTACAGTACATATGATAATCGGGAGGCTTTCTGAAGTAGTTTAAAAACGTAACGTTATTACGAGACAAGATTTTTTTTTATCCACTTTGCACAGATTTCTCCTGTTACGCAAAGAGGGTCTGCTTCTAGCGTTAGCTTATTCGTTAAGAATAATAGCCAGGATTCTTCTCATACTGCTAGACGGTACCGAGAATATATCAACCGTGTCATTCAGTTGGTTCAATATCTCTATACCACGCGTGACTGAGTATTTAGCAATGATATTCGTCCTGTAAGTTGGTATGTAGAACAGAGGGTGATTCCTTGCACGGCTATATTTATTGGGTACATATAAACTTAGTGCTTCTAGAATCGTGGGACACTTAAAGCAAACTTGGAAAACCTTTATTAGGAATATCGCAATGGATTCTTGCCTTCTTGTTTCGAGGCTTCTATAGTTACACACCGTGAGAAGTTCGGCATGGTGAGCATATTTTGAGTAATCGCCCTTTGTTCTGTACCATAGATATCTGAGGATTTTTTTTTGTATTTGTTCTATATTGTTTTTTATATTTGAGCTGATGAGGAGCCCAAATTGTAGATGCATATTCTAATTTGGTTATAATTAGATAATTATATAAGTTTCGGAGGATATCGGTGCTGTTAAATTATCTTGATATTCTCATTATAAAACCGAGTAGTTGTAACAGTCTGATATCAAACGTGAGACATGGTTAACGAACGTGAGTCCGACATCAAAGGTTACGCCCAAATCTTTGAATTCAGAAACTCTGTTTAGTGCCACTCCCTGTATAGTATACTGATGGTGGATTGGTGAAAACGATCGACTGTAAGATACACAGACACATTTATTAATGTTGAACAGAAGATGATTTTGCTCACTCCAGCAGACTAGGTCCTGTTGTAACTGTGCACAGTCGTGAGGTGAATTGATCTTTTTTGAAAATTATCAAGTCGTCAGCGAATAATAAACATGTCGAGTGACTTATGTAATTTTGAATGTCGTCTATTGATATGAGGAATAGTAGGGGACCTAAATTGGATCCTTGTGGTATACCAGATCTTGCGATAAATTCCACAGAAGACTTGTTACGGATTGTTACGTATTGAGATCTTTCTTTTAGGTATGATGCAAATAATCCAATTAGATTATTGCTGAAGCCAAGTTTATGCATTTTCTTAAGTAATATATCGTGATCAACTTTGTCGAAAGCTTTCTGAAAGTCTGTATATATTACACCCCTTAAAGGTGATTGTTTTGTGAAGTCCCAAGAGATAGCCTCTTTGGTCAACTGACGGAAAGCAGAAGAAAACACAGTGGTCAGCGCAAAAAAATATAAATGCATACTGCGTGGGATGCTTAAAAACATTAATACTGCAGTAGATAGAGCCAAATAGTGTAGAGATGTTGCTAATTATCTGTGATCTAATGAAGAAAGAATACGAAGACAAGCTGCAAGTATTGAAGCTCTTATCCCTATATGCAACATTTTATGCCCATCACAAATTGACTTACTAGTCATCTCCGGTAGCACCAACGTCAAGTACCCTATCCTCCACTTTATATTGTGTCTTCTATTTTTCTCAGCATGGGTAATAGACATTCATTAATGATTGTACGAGTATTCGTATTACTCTTCTGTTGTTTTGAATGTATTGCACTTCCTTTCAACTAACCAGAAATATGTTAAAGAGGCCTAAGTGAAAACCAGATTGCAATCCTTGAAGGTGAAGAAATCACCAATACTGAAAGAAAATGTGAATTTAAAATAAAAAAAGTTTCAAAAGTCGTCTCGTTTTTATGGATTGTTAAGTCGATCGTCTTTTTTTAAATATTACGACTTTCATTTCGATTTTTTTTTCTTAAGACCAATTTTTCTTCACTTCGGAATTACTTTATGTCCTGTACATTTTGTACTTCGTCTCCACTCGTTATTATGTGACATTATGAGTGCAGTACTTTACTCATGTCTTTGATTACTAGGAACTACTCATGTCTTTGATTTGGTCAATCCACCTGGATATATATCGTCCCCTTGCTCGTTGCCCTTCAATACTACCAGTCACCACCAGCTTCTCCAGACTCTCTTCATATCTTCAAGGGACATATCCAAAGTACGAAATAAAATTATCTATGCAAGTTACTGAAATAAAGTAACTTCCAGTCCCCGCGTGAATTTTAAGAATGGATCATTTAATTAAATACGGAAGATAGAGCCACAGTTATATGAAATAGTTATTTGTTTACTTTCGGTGTATTTTCAACATTTCTTTTCAATATCTTCCTACTGTGCAGATATTGAGAATTGGTGTGGTGCTCATTTTTTTCTCTTGTATTTATTCCGTTTCAAGGTTGAAATATCCTTCAATTAGCTAACAATTGCACGTTGTAATTTATTAATCGTGAGAATGAAACTATTGGTTAACTCCATGTCTGGTTTGATGTATATATTTAAAAAGTAAATATTTTTGAGGAAGATGCTTCTCCGAAAATTTCTCAATCGTATAGGCCCTGAGAACTGGGAGACTTGTTCCATTTTGTATTGTATTAATTGTCATTTTTGTTAATTATTTAATTTTGTATTACAGTATTTTTTGTCTTTTTTAAGTGATTTTTAGTGTTGTACTATACGAGTGCATTAGTGATTTCGAAATTAATACTTTATATTTTGTTTAGTAAATATTGCTATGATTTGTAAAAGACGCTTAACCCTTCAGGCTCGTATGCCTAAAACATATTTCCAGTCCCAGGGACGTTTAATTTTTTTTTTTATGGAGATAGAGGTAAAATTGATATTAATATTTTATATAAGGTTTTATAGCATAATTTAATTCAATTAACACTTTTAGAACCACTGGAATGCTTTTTTTAAATTAGCTTAGATCATGGGTCGGCAACTTTTGTTGTAACATGGCCAAATATTTTACGTGGGGATTAGTGCGGGCCGCACTTGAGGCATATGTCATTACAGTATACCTACAATATTTGCGTACAAATATTTTAGTTTTGAAAATTAAACGCTAATTATATATTTTTACGACATTTATGGGACTTGAATGTATCAAAAATTGAAATCCTTTTTGTATGTCGACAGTTAGGTGTCACTGTCGGCATACACAAAGGCATATGCCGACAAGTAGTTTTGAAAAAGCGATAAATTGAACATTTCTTCGAATAAAAAAAAGTATTTACAACTAAAGCTTTAATCTATTTTTTTATAGTAATTGAGTTATTTGAACGAAATCGTTAAATAAATACAGGTTTATTGATAGCAACATAGTATGTACATAATACATTTAGACACATTTCAAGAACACATTAAAAAGAGAATACATTCAAAAACAGAAGCTATCAAAAGGTCTGGGCTCATCTAATAACATCCCCCCGGCCAAGATAAACTATTGCTCTTATAAATAGATGATAAAACAGGGCACTGTTTTCGTCCATCCTTGTGTGGGATTTTCGGTGCGCGTGCGGTGCACGTCATACGTCCCTGTGGGGAGTTTTGATGCGCGTGCGGTGCACGGCATACGTGCCTGAAGGGTTAAGCATCGTATATATTTTCAATAAATAAATATGTCACATCAAGCACACACCATCCTGTATAATTCATCTTGATTACGTGTTGGCCGAACTGTTACCGATTATGTTAGTACAATCCAATACTAATCTGATCTGGATCTTAAGGAGACTCATTAAATAAAGGAGATAAACTAAACATTACGTAAAATACACAAAGGAATGCTACAGATCAGATCACAGGCGTTTCTGCTTCCCGCGAGGAACACGTTAACCATAAATATCAAATCTTCAATAGGAAAAAATAATATTGTTAAAGCCCTTTATTTTAGTATTAAAAAAATAAATACAATTAAGTGATGAGGTATACCATTGAAATCTGATATTGTGTAATCGAATATATCAAGTAGCCTTAACCTGAATTTTTCAGCAAACAAAAAATATTTTTTAGTTTTCACAATATTCCTAGAATGTTTTATCATAAAATTTTACCGTTAATTTATTAGATAGAACGGATACTATGCATGTTAACAAGAGGGTAGCGAAAAAAACTATCATGATTATTTTTTATGATACTTCGGAAATGCATTGAAAAAAAGTTTTAATAAAACACAAATAGATTTTTAAGGTTACTTTTTATTTCGACTATAACACTTGGTATATTTTTATAAATTTTAAAATTAATCCTATTTCTACACTATTTTACACTCTCGACTTTGTATTTTATTTATTCTACCTTGTAAATAACTCATAGTATATATTAAAATTCCCAATACATTACAATCAATGAAGATTATATCGATCGCACGTTTTAGCGTTTGAAATATTGACTTTTTTCTGAAAGTAATTCTCAGTGATACGAGTACACTATAATTATACATACCATTACGCAATTCCCTGTCGGGGTAGGCAGAGAAGACTTTCCTACCGCGACACACACTTTTCGCCTCTTCTATATTCATGTTCCTTCTCATACAACCCTTATTTTATATACAACCGATTTCCCTGACTTTTTACATTTTCTTTCAAAATATCATACATTGATCCAACCATACTTTCTTTGATCTTCTTTTTCCACTCACATATACACTGTATATCCACTCACATCTGCACTGTTTATTTATTTTATTAGTAATCCGTTCTACATGTCCAAACCACATCAGAATTATCATCTTAATTTTACTTAATACTTTAGCCTAAAGTTCACATTCATCATTGATCACTTCATTTCGTATTCTGTCATACATTGTCACTCCATTTATTCTTCTCAGTGTCTAATTTCTTCAGCATTTATTCGGCCCTGTTTTATTTTTTCCCACACCCACGCAGAATTAATTATATTTCTCATTTAATAAAAAAAAAATGTTTGCGATATTATAACGTTGTGTTGGGTCTTTAATTTCTTGTAATTGGTTACATCTATTTATTTAAAATAATAAAGGCAAGATAAAAAATTGTTACGGTTTCTCCTGTAATGAAAATTGTTACGGTTTCTCCTGTAATGAAAATTTTACATTATATTGTACTGATTCATTCGTTTTTGAGGTAGAAAAACCTTTTAATAACATATATGGAATTTTCGAGTAGTAAATGTACATGTATGAAGTAATGATTATTCGATAAAAGGCTAGCAGTATAACCTATTTCATAACCAACGGGAATCGAACCCACAACCTCAATGTCTGAAATCAGGTGTGTTATCAACTAGGCCACGGGGGTCATCATTGTCGATTCATTGTTTTTTTTTTTTCATAATCATGGATCAGCATTTGTCCAATTTCTTTCTACTTCAAGGGTCATTCTGCTAGAAATTATATTGTGTCCTGCGATTCAAAGTTTTTTTTCTATCTTATGATTTTTTTTATAGTTGCATATTTTCAATGAACTGATATTAACGCACATACATATCATTACTCCATATTTTTTGCGTGGTAGGCATCTCCAAACTTTTCTATCCAAATACACAACTTAAGCCTCTTCCACATTCATACATCTCGTCGCGCACAATATTTTATTATTCCACTTTACATGTTGTACTAAGCGCACGAATCTTCTTCTGTCAAGTCCAAGTGTCACTATCATAAGTCAAAGTTAACACACATTATTGTGTTGTAATTTTTTATATGATGTGGTTGTTATATATATTACATTAAGTGCTCCGTTAACTTTGTTCCCTGTCGCTACCCTATTTTCAATATCCATTTCAACTTGCCCATCACATGTAAACATATTGCCGAGAAAACATAATTCATTAATCTGCACCTGTTTATTTCATGCACGCACAAGTGTAAAAAAAAACCTGTACACCTATTTACTGGGTTTTTCAAATTGAGCGGCTATTTTAATTCTTGGATAAAACACAGATGGCGACGCGAACTTGCCTGGGTCTTATGACATTTGAGAAGTGTAATGTATGACATTTATAAAAATGGAGTCGTATACAATACAACAACGCGTTCAAATGGTTGAATTATTTTATGTATTGTAATCTCCGGAAACGGTGATGTTAATTAGCCACCAAGATCATGTGATCTGAGACCGTTGGACTTTTTTCTTTGGGGTTACGTGAAATGCCAGGTCTATAAAGACCCCCAATCAATTCCTGAGCTGAAGGATGGAATTATTCGCGTTATTGGTGAGTTAGAACCGCAATCATGCCAAAATGTCATCACAAATTGGGACAAAATAGTGGGCATCTGTGGACCTGCAAGAGGTGGACATTTGGCGGATATTGCTTTTGTGTTTACATGTCATACATTATACTTCAATGACCAATAAAAAGTTTTTTGAAATCAAAGCAAATTGTGTATTTTATTCAAGAATTAATTTTTTTTAATTAAAAACCGCTCAATTTGAAAGACCCTTTGCTATGTATAATAATTTCTAAACAAATATTGTAACATCTTGTTTGTCACATATATGGCTATGAATTTAGATTGTATGTTAAGTATTGACAAGTAGAACAAAATAAGGGAACACCTTCCTTTGTGTGTTTTTTTTTGTTCTACACTTACGAAAGGTTTATTCAGAAAAAGTCATCTTTTCGAGTGAGTCGTGTGATAAGATCCGCAGCCCACTCTGGCTGGTCTACCGGCACGGCATGCCCAGCATTGCGCACCAACACCTCAGTCAGGTTCCCCGCAGTCTTGGCGTATCCAGCGAGCTCGCCTGCTACTCGCCACGGCCTTCTCTCGGCTTGACTCCACTCTGCAGCAGCGCTGAAGTTCAGCAGTCGCAAGAAGTTCTCTGTCTGTGGATACGCCACTAAAATGTCCAACTGGCCGCTGTAGAAGACCCCGCGATAGTGTCCCAGCAACTCGGCAACCCAATCAGCCACCGACTTCATCATATCATCGCATATATGCTTCCATACTTCATCTAAATGGCTAAATGTCTTGTTACCCACGTGCAATGCGCAACGAATATTTGGCTGTTTAAATAAATTCTCATAGTCAGTATAATAGGTACGATCTTCATGTTTCATGAAATTGTAAAAATATTGAAAACCCGTAAGTCGTTTAATTGCAAAAATCAAAGACACGTAAAAAGTTCCAAGAGCTTTTCTCCATTTTTCAGCTTTGATGTTTTCAATACATTCGTTTTCAAGCTTTGTTACCTGTTCATATCCATTGTCGTCTATAAGTCCCAATTGATAAAGGTGGGGAGCGTACATCAATTGATTCACAGGATCCGTCCAACCGTTTCCTATGGCGAAACCTTGTAAGTTAATCTTGTTTTTGGCTTTATGATTTCTTTGATGGATCGTATAACACACGGAAGGTACATATTTTCCAGCGTAAGATTCTCCAGCAACGTAAAATTCGTTGCCTCGCAGTTCAGGAAACAGCTCGAAAAACTGATAGAGGGCCGAATATAAATCTCTACCGACATCAGTCTGATTTGCAGCGTATCCATCGTTTGTGTAACTAAAACCAGCACCAACTGGATTATCTACGTATAAAACGTGATGATTCTTATTCCACGCAAAATGGCGTGCTTGTAAGTGTCCATCCACGTAGTGAAAAGGTCCGTGTTCGTGAAAGAGACCCCAAAGAGAAGAGGTTCCCGGACCTCCTTGTAGCCAGAGCAATAGCGGATCATCGGAATAGTTAAGCGATGGAAAGTACCAAAAGAACATGTTTGAATCATGTTTTTCAGATACTTGAAGAAAACCGGAATAACTTAGCACTTCGGGAAATCCTGGAAAATACACACGGGCTAATATTCGCGCTTCGTCCAATTTATTTGCAAATATATATGAACTTAAGTTTAATGAATCCTCACAATTTTCACTGATTGTCTTTTCGGACACTCGATATAATATGAACACTGCACCAATAACGGAAATTAATAATGCGAACAAAACTAAACCATAATAAACCATAATGGACAGGTTTCATTATGACAACTGAAACAGCAACAATTTTTCACTCTTTTGATGCAGGGCCAAAACTCATACCTAGTAAGAGGGGACAATTAGAACAGGGACGCTTTTGGGAATTTACATTTTTAATTTGGTTTATTTTAATGATTTTAATATTCATAATTCAATAATGAAACTTCAACACGTTGAAAATTAGTAATCTAACTAACATTAGAGTTTTGTATTAGGAGGGACAACATAAATACATACCATTACATAAATACATACCATCACGCCGTTTCCCTGCTGGGGTAGGCAAAAATGATAGAATGTCAGACTTTCCTCTCTCGACACGCATCTTTCGCCTCTTCCACATCCATACAGCTCTTACGGTTTCATACAGCTCATACGGTTTTTCTTACTCTCTTCTTTCAGAATATCATTCACTTTATCCAACCATGCTTTCCTTGGTCTCCCTCTACCTCGCCTTACACTCACATTTGCACTATATTAATTCATTCGTTTCATATGCTCTTCTTCATCTTGCTCAACACATCAGCCTTAAGTTCACGTTCATCCCTTATCACTTCATTCTATACTCTGTCTTACATTGTCCCCCCATGTATTACTCTAAATGCATGCATTTTTATTTATTCGACTCTTCAGTATTTCTCTACGTCCACATCTCGGTCCCATACATCAAAGTTGGTGCTAAAGAACTATTGTATACTATCATCTTAACAGATTTTGATGATGTCCTGTTCGAGTAAAAATGTGTTGGTGTCTCATTGACTTTGTTTCCTATTGCTACATATCGTTCGATATATCTCATAACTCCTCCAACATCTGAGAAAATACTACGTTAATAGCATAATTCTTCAACTTGCTCTAAGTACGAGTACATTAGTATTTTAACTTAATAAAATCTTGAAGATCTCTTTCAAGTTTATTGTATTCTGAATATATCGCCAGTCTTATTTTCACTAAGTGATTGTCTGATAGTAACTTTACAATCACATTTGAATCGAAATATTATATTTCAATTCATCCATGCGGTACCCTTATTGGACACTAAGTAAAATCCTCGCGAAATTTATAACTTTGCCGAATCATAACTTTAGATTGTCTTCACAGAAATGTTATTTATTACATATTTTCCAAAATCCCTCGCTTGTTTTGAGCTATCGGTATTCCCACATACACATATATTCATATATTTGTATCACTTATATTTGACTTCTTAATTTTTTTTGTATGATAAGAAATATAATTAGAATATCAGTAGAAACAGTTCAAAATAAATACACTTCAATAATCGTAGAAAAATATATATTTCTCTTCCCCCATCATGTTTAATTTCTATGCTTAATCACCCGCTGGCCTACTAACTAGGAATTCCTGTATAATGTCACCCTGCTTTGTACAGGAAAGGCTACACAAACAATTATCTATATTACTTAACAAATTGGACAATTCTTGTTTAGAGATTCAATATATATTGGAATTGGTTTCCGAATATCAAAGATCTAATATGTTTTATCAAACACTGTTTATTCCACTTTTTGTAACGGTATAACCCTACCGGTTTCAAACAAGACATGTTTGTGCTCCCCTGATGATGAGGTGAAAGCCTTGAAACCGGTAGGGTTATACTGTTACTAAAAGTGGAATAAACAGTTTGTGGAATAAATATTTGATAAAACAAATTACAATGAAATAAACAGTGTTTGATAAAAACAAATTACAATGTCTTTAAACCTCCACAATGTTAATGCCTTAACTATAAATAAAAATAATATAAAGATCATTACTGAAATTTTACGTTACCTAACTTCCATCAACAATGTATATATGTTATATAAGAGTATAATATAAAGCTCTTTTAAATATTTAGCTTCCTTTATAATTCTGTATCACAGTTGACGATCATGTGCTTTTTATTTCCAACCTTTCCTAGACCGTCAGCGTCTAAAAGTTAGGTTCCCTAAAGCTTTCGCTCCCATACATTATTAACCGCTCTTGAGTATGACTGATCCATGCTAATCGACGCAGTTATCCAAAGTTTGAGAACGTGGAGTATTTTTCCTTGTTACTTATTTGTCTATCGCAAGTTCTAATGAGACTGGAAATTAAATTTAAGCTATCAATATTCATTTCAATCCACAGTCAGTAAATAATTATGGTTACATTAACGAGTTCTCGGGGGCTTACCTACAATGGGGTTGAGAGACACAAAGCTCATTCTAGTATAAATGAACGGCAGATGTTTAATATCAGTAGAAACTAAATTTTCCTTTTTTTTTTTTCGATACCAATAGCATTTAGAGCCGAGTTAATATAGCATCTTATTTTTTACATATGTAACGTTAACACGATCCTTACTTCAGCCATTGTACTATATTACATTTCTGCTATATACAATACAACCTGACGGGCTTATTTCTATATAGCATTTTTTTCCAACGAACAAAAAAATACCTTAAGCAGGACTAGGATCCTTGTTTGTGTTTAATTGGAAATCGAACCCGATTTCTCGGGTTGTAAGTCAAGCAACCAACTAGCCAGTCGTCATTGTCTGGCTTGAAAACCTTATTCAATGCCGAGCGTACCGTTCTTTATATTTTTCGGTCCTTTGCAGCCCCGATCCATCACTTATGCGTTTTTTCAACCAAAAATAAGAAACCTAAATAATATTGAATAATTTTATATTCGTCCCAGAAGAAGATCCTATACATTCCACCAAGAACACATGGATGCCATAAACGCCTTCAACCAGGTAGATCCACAGCCTGGCACGCCACGTGTTCCCACGTCAGACTGAGACTGCGAATGTGGCTATCATAACACCGGTGTATCGTGTAGAATAAACTTTTATTCAGCGAAACCCTTGTATACTATTATACAACGCAGCTTTTCCCCATTAACCAGACGCATCTTAAATACGTGACCTTACCAACTCAAGCGCATCATCTTTATTGTAGTGGTTATAGACAGCTACTGCATCCGATGACGAACAGTCTTATTCGTCGCGTAGTCATACTATCTGATATCCATCATCCACCCAAGACATGGCTTCTCAAAACTGAAAAGTTTCTCTTGTTGGGTCTTGGTAACATGATAAGATTCAGAGCCATATAGTACAGTATTTTTACATTGTATATTTTAAATATGTGTCTGAGAGATGTTCCTTTGGAGAGTAGTAGAACTTTGTGTCTGAGAGATGTTCCTTTGGAGAGTAGTAGAACTTTGTGTCTGAGAGATGTTCGTCGTGATCGAATAAATTAGTTGTTCTGAATCAATTCAATAGGGTGAGGTATTATGATAGAACTTTTACCGTTGCTGCTCCTGTGGTGTGGAATGGTCTGCCTGTTAGTGCTTGAGATATGAGTGGCTTGTGTAACTTTATAAAGCACTTGATGACAACCTTTTTTGGGAGGTCTTATCAAAATTCATCATTATATATTAACTCGACACACATACACTACACTACACCTAAAGCCAAATGTGTTGCTATCATAAATCGGAAAAGCTACAAAGTTTTTTTGTAGTTTGTCTTTCTTTGGTAAGTTTTCTGCGATTGTCTTACCAAATATGTTTTTTCTGTGGAAATGCAAATGCGGCGAAGTATATTATCGAATTGTCACAGCCACCATCTTCCTATCATTACACTCAATTTATACACATTTATTTTATAATATTTTTAATTTGTCAATAATAATATGTTTGAATCCCGAGTTAGAGCGCCCTTGAGGAGAGTCAACTCTCTACACGACGCTATATAAATTGCCCTTTTATTTTTATTAGTATAAAATAGATAGGGTGCAGATGCCACACAGCCCACTCCCAGCCTGTATGAAATTGATCAAAATATAGCTTAATTAGCTTGAGAAATATGATATGATTAGACTTACTAATAGGCAAGACAATTAACATGTTACGTTATAACCAGGAACGTTATTTTACGTTTTGAAACAAATGTTTCTATTTTTATACTATATCTAATCAATGTGCCCGACCAGTTTTCGCATATAGTACTGAAACAGTGACACTCAGCAAGCAGTCCTCTCATAAACTACACGTTGCACAGAGAAGTATGAAAAGAGCTATGCTTGGTAATAGCGTCAAGAGAAACTAATGAATCCATATCTAAACTAAAGAGTGGGACATTGTGGAAAGGATGTCTGGTTGGAGTTGAAATGTGCGGGCAATATTGCTCTTTGTCAAACGATACATGTACCAAGCGTATATTCGAGTGGAAGCGAATCACTAAAAAGCACAAGGACGTCCTTCAACAAGATGGATGAATGACGTCAAGTCCTTTGCTGGTGGTCAATGGATGAAGGATTTCCAGCAGCGGGTTGAATGGAGATAATGGGGGGAAGTCAAAATTATCCAGTGGACTGATACGTACTGAAATTACCATATTATGATCAAAATTACATAACTTACTTGAATGTAAGTGTTTATAAATTACGTTTATTTCTGTAATGATAATAATCGAAGTACAAAGACGTGGAAAACCCGAAAGATGTGTGTCAGGATAGAATGAAGTAGAGATCTGTTCTCCCAGCCTACCTTAATAAGGACATGGTGTGATGATGATGATTAAGATAGTTTTTTGGCGTTTCAAAGTATTTTATGAACGCTATTATTATGTTTGTTTTGTATGTTGATATGTAATGTGAAAAGTATTTTACAAATACTGAGCAAAAAAGTATCACGTATTTTCAAAATTATTCCAATAGGAATCGATCCGTTCAATTAAATTTTATTGTTGTATCTTGTGTTTTATTAAAAGAACCCCTATTTACACGTATACTACGTGTTAGTTAAAACCCCTCCAAATTACACGAGTTATTGATAATGGAATGAAATATAAATTAATAAAAATGAAGAAAGATTTTTCGTAATTTTCTTTCAGTTTTTACGCCTAATTTAGCCCACCATCATCGTTTCGAGAAAAAAAAATAAAGTTTTTATTTACGCTGTTTTGTTGACGATAGTCGACCACTCTTGAAGTACCCACATAAATTTTATTTCATCATATTTTCAAACCGTGGAGTAAATTAGGTTCACATTTAAAGTAAAAAATATTGCGAATAGTTTGGGTAACATTTGATTTAAAATAGATTACGAGTATGTACTCGTACCAAGGAGAAATAAGTGTTCATTTAAAATATTCACTATTAAGACTTTTCCCAAGTTAATAACATGTCTTCCTGTTCCAATTTAGTTCGTTTTAAGCTTCGTATTTTCTTTAACCGGGATACTATTTTCCCCTATTAAAAATCAGAATGCTTTTGAAACTGCTTCCTTCTTTTGAAAAAACTTCTTTGCGGCGACCTATTTGCAAACTCCAACAAACTGACTCCATTGCAACGAAAATGCTTTGCAGTCTCGCCATGTTTTTCTTTTACTTTTTTACACTTAAATTGCACTATAATATTAAATACTTGTGTTTTGGCCTGTAACTTTTACTTTTTAAAATTTAATATGATATATTATGAAAATAAAACTACCATATGTTATATGGGTTCTCTAAAAATATAACTACCATATGTTATTTATTTTTAATTATTTAACACTTTTATTGCAATACAATCTGGCCGGCTTATTGCCAGGCGGCAATCTCTTCCAACCAACCAGACAAAAGTAAATGAAGCAAGTTACATGGTCGCATAAATCATTCAAATGACTATCCATCCCCACGAAATCCATAAACACATTCGTGAGCCATGCCCACGAACCCTACAAAGACGGACAATCACCCGAATATTATTTTTCATATAAAGTGAGATATCATCAATCAAAAGGAAAGGAAGGGATGGTGGAGAGGAAAGGAAAAGAAAAATCAGGAATGAAACACGTTATTTTACTGACTAGAAATTAAGAGTTTTTTCAGTCGCTTCTTAAAGCATGCCAATGTTATATGGGTTCTCTAAAAATATAACTACCATATGTTATATGGGTTCTCTAAAAATATAACTACCATATGTTATATGGGTTCTCTAAAAATATAACTACCATATGTTATATGGGTTCTCTGAAAATATAACTACCATATGTTATATGGGTTCTCTAAAAATTGATGATATGTTTGTTATATTTTTTATAATTAACCATAAATGATCATGAAATAAATGCGTTTAGACGTGATAAATAATTCCTCATAATTTATAATGAATTTCATACATGTTTGAAAAGCCACCAGCAATTATACAATTTGCTAATCAATGATTGCTGTACAACATATACATACAAATCAAATCGAATGACCGCAGCGAAAAGTATACATTCGTTGCGTAAAATATATCGTAAACAAAAAGATTTCGAAATCGCAATAGAGAAAATATCTTATATAATGAATAATTATTGCCAAAATGATCACCAATCAATCACTTATTTGGAAATTCGGAAAATAAAACAAAATAGAAAAGTGATTTATCAATATATTTCCAAGAAAAAAAATTATTTAAAAAACGACGCATTTCTTTGTATTAATTTGTATTTTCAAGCATTTATTTGTGGAGGAAAACGCTTTTTGAAAACTATCAATTCTTAACATTTCATGTGCGCACGCCGAAGATTGAGACATCGTCCTCGCGAGTACACGAAACTTGTGACACGAGGAAGGGCTGTGCGATATTTTCAAACGTCGAGTTATCTATTCGAAATTATTATACACATCGATTAATCATATATAAAAAACTTATTTCTTTCAAAAACTTTCCAATCATGTCTAGCAAAACTGTGAATATCTCAAATTTCTCAAAATTAATATTGTATTTTGAACGCAAACACGTGTTCGTTTATCGTAAAAATATTGTATACAGATACTGCGGTGATCGGAGCAATTTACTTTCACCAATTGAAGGGGTCTGGGACAATAAACATGTATCCCACAGATAAATTTCATGGATGAAATTGACGAATTCGATGAAATTTTCATATCACAAAATAAATTTTCATAATATTTTTTTCGTATTCTAGTAATATTGAACTTTTTCAATGCTTTTTTTTATTTTATGGCAAAACACTGATATACGATCATTTCCTCACACAATCATCTTCGCTACAATCTAAGATAGATCTTGGCTTCAGGATCCGTTATCATTCATCTTTGTCTGTGATATTTCTTCCACCTCCATTCCATTGACCACCTACTTTAATTTATGTCTGTCCACTTTTCTACGCCTTATTACTCGTAGATCATTGAGCAGAACATTTTTCAAGAGATCCTGATGCGATAAAGATTCAATAGAATAGCTTAGAATACTTATTTTGATTTTCTTAAACACATTGATACCTCCGTACGTGTAGTTTAATTCTAAGTTGTACCAGTTTCTCCACCGCGCCCTATAATTATAATGAATAATTATTCAGCATGTTAACAATATCGATGTTGCGTGAGCTTTTTGAGAGAGAATTCTTGTGTTGTTTATAGTTAAGGCATTAACGTTGTGGAGGTTTAAAGACATTGTAATTTATTTTTATCAAACACTGTTTATTCCACTTTTTTTTGTAACGGTATAACCCTACCTGTTTCAAGGCTTTCACTTCATCTCCAGGGGAGCACAAACAAGACTAGATGTTCGGACCGATGTGCTGACTTAAAAATTTCTAGGGCCTCTAATCTGTCCAATTTATTTCCGTTACTACTGATATGTAAGAATTTGGCATCATCGATAGAAAAAATATGGTTTTCACGGTGGCAATGATTAGCCATTTCAGAATAAATTAGAGAATTTGTTAAGGCGGATTTGTGTTCACGAAATCTCTTTTCAAAAGATCTTCCTGTCTTTCCTATATAGAAATTATCACAGTCAGCACATAAAAATTTATACACACCACTGTTGCTAAGTATTCCATTTTTGCCTTTCCCATTAAATAAGAGTTTCCGGAGATTAAAATTAGTGTAAAAAGCTCTTGATAGAAATGTTTATTCATGTGTATCTTGTTTATGTTTCTTCCTTGAAACGAAAAGTATTATTTATCTATGAAAAAGTTGTAATAAACGAGAGTTTTCTGCCTTTTTTCATTGTTATTTTGTCATAACTATTCCATATTTTATTTGCATTGTTATTACTATGTAATTTGTTAGAATGTAACTGATTTGTAAAGGTAACTTAAGTGTAATTTATTTGTTCATAAAAAAAATCATTTTATATTTATTGAAAAAACTGTAGTACATTTAGAAAAAGGGCTTTATTATAAATATACAATAGATACGAGTATAAGTTTATAATATTCAATGTTCTACAGTGTATTAAAATAAATGGTTAAGAAAGCATGCTTTGGGACTTTTGTGAAAATTTGAATAAAGTAAAAAACAATTTTTTTTTAAAAGTTTAGTCATTCTGGAAACTCATATAATATTTATTATATGTGAATATGCTAACAGAATTCCATATAAGAATTTTTTTTGAAAATAATAAATGTCTTAGTAATTTTTTTTTTTACTTGAAAGAGATTGTGAAACGGCACCAAGCATGTCGATGTGTATTGTATCAAATGGAAAAAAAATACATAATGACAAAAATTTTCAGCAACGTTTTTCTTAAATATGACGATTCCTGGAGGTTGATCAGGATAATGATGGGGATTCAACTTTTACAATGTTTTATTTTATTGACCAACACAAAAATATCACTCTTTAAAATATCTGTCAACGAAAGACTGCAGCGCATTAATCCTGTCGTTTCGTATTTGAAGTTCAATCTCATTGCTATATAAATTTTAGGTTTGATTTGTCAAAACTATGTTCTTGTTAAAATGCAACAGATTGCACACAATAAACCAATACACACAAGCCTCTTACATCGACAAGAGGGCAGACAATCATACTCGATCACGAGGGGAATCCTGTTGTATAATACTTTTTTGTGATGATATGGGGCGGCATTTTAAATGTCTGTTTATGGGCATTATATTCTCTGAGAGTGGCCCAGAACGCTATCTGATTTGAACATAAGTATACACGGAGGGAGATCGTGCCGTATTATTCGTCCCAATTGTACTGAATTGGTCGATTGTTCCCAATCATGTTTGTACAATCCAATACTAATTTGCTCTGTGCAAGCGATAGTGTCATCTCTGTATACTTGGCATCTTCGCTAAGCAGATTTCCCTATTTGTGTACTAAACTAGACACTACTAAAAAAACATATCCCCTATACTATGTGGTTGACGCAGTCAAAACCATGTTAATTCGAGATTCAGCAGTCAAGTGACTACTAGAATCAAAATCAATTTTAGTTATCAGAAAATCTATTTTTTTTAACCCTAAAAATCTCAAATTTATAATGCAAGCATGACTGAGATTCGTGGTCGACGAGGACTTAGGACGACTGAGAAAATTATGGTTGGACCAAGTAAATGAAAATTTGATAGAAGGAAATGTTAGAAATAAGATGATAAGCTGGGTGGAGAAGGTGAAGGAAGTATATCATTATAGAAAAATTTGGCGCTTTGTCCTCTCTAATGGTTGTATGTACACATATGTATGGATGCACCAAGACATCATTATGAACAAATTCGCATCTTAATTTTTTTTTAATTTTATAATGTTACATCTAATCTGTAATGTTGATAGATAATTTAATTTACGTGAGATTTAAAAATAAAATTGATTTAAAAATCAAACGAATCAACAAAAATAGTTATTTTGTACATTTACGACGTCTTTTCTGAAGTTGGCTGCCGAGTTCTGAGATCTGCCATCTCAGCGATGAACCGGGTCATTGAACTAAACAGAGATAATAATTAATAAGTCAAAGTTTTCCGATACAGCCTTCTGCCACGTTCCACTTATTCATTGGAATAGATTATCTGTGGAGCTACCCACTCAGGATAATCCGGAAGATTTCAGAAATTTTAAAACGTTGCATTACTTTTGACAGCCTCCGTTACTTAGTTGGTATGACGCCTATCTTCCAACTCGGGACATATAGGTTTGATTCCCTTTGGAACCCAATTAATTTTTAAAATAGCATTCACTTAAGGCTTGTTTAATACCTTTCTGATTGGTTGTAAGATATTGCCTCGTTGTAATAAATCCGCCAGCTTGTATTGTGTAATTTTTTTATTCAAAATTCTTCGTGGGTTTATAGATTATCCATTTATTTTGGTACAAATAGTATTTTACAATATATTCTAATGAGAATAACACAACAGTCAATTTTATTTTATTTCCCGATATGTAGAACATCGTATGCACGGAATTCTCTAATACCACGAGCCTAAAGGAAGTGAATGGTTTAACCGCATCGATTTTTCAACACAAATTCGATATCATTCCGAAAATATTCGCTCTTGGGAGGATTCATTGTCACTAAACGGCGTCACATAATAAATCATCATATATAATATATTTATTCACGTCATATTTAGAGAACAAATATGGATGACAGATGTTGCAGAGAGAGAGAGCAGGACTACTGAAATGGAATTATTATTTTTATGTCACGATAGTATAACCGTTGGATCTCGGAATTATTCAAGAGGTGGCCCAGAATAGGGCATAGAAATTAAAGCCTACGAAAGACTCGATTCATTCTTATGGTGCAACTCAACACATCCGTATTGATGATGCAAACATGTTGAAGGAATCTTCACTGGAGTATGATCTCACAGATCGCCATCGCACGTGTTGGAAATACTACCGCATGTGAACATGCAACAACATTCGCACACGTGTATCGTTGGCGAGTATTGTTACCAGACAAACTCGGTAACTTGAATGCTATCATTGTTTTATTTTTGGTACCATCGGGAATCAAATATGAAACCTCTGGAGACTAGCATCCAACCAACTAGATCACGGTCATCGTCAAATACCAAAACTTTCATACATACATACCATCACACCATTTCCCTGTCGGATAAGGCAGAGAGGACAGAGTGTCAGATTTTCCTATTTCAAAACGCATCCTTCGTCGCTCCTATATCCATAAACCTTACGTCTAGTGTTCGGGGGTATAAGGATAGATATTACTTCGGTCATACCACTTTAAAAAAAATGGAAAAAACATACCTTTGTGCTCCGATCATCTCACATTAGGTCGTTATGCCATCGGATCCAGTACAGCGGTATGACCGGTGTGCCACGGCTCACTCACTTAAAGATGAGAAATTTGCACTTTATATTTGTCTCTTATTCTTTTTCTTGGCACTGTCCCAACTCATTGCCTAGGTAGGCTGTTGGGGTCGGGTCTTCTCGTTCTCAGGCGGTGTATTCTTCGATTCTGGGTATCGCTTTCATCTAGGCCGTTTCTCTGCAGGATTTTGAAGCATTGAGTCATCCAGGAGTTCTTTGGTCTTCCTCTGGACATCTGTCTGAGGAAGATCCACAGACATTGCCTGATTTACAGTATGGTCTGGTAATGTCCGTCTTATGTGCCCGTACCATCTCAGCTGTCGCTCTTCCCGCTTACTATTGCACTTTATATTTCTCTTTTTTAGTATTTCTTAATTAATTCGTTCTACGTGCCCAATCCATCTCAGAGTGATCTTCATCTTACACAACGTTGTTCATCTTACACATCAAGACCAAAGATTTGATGATCAGATGACATTTCAGGCATCGCAAGACCTCGGTGGAGACCCCTGACCGTGACGCCTGATGTGAAAACCGAATGAACATAACATATAAAGGAGTGGTATATATACAACACTGAAATGAACAAAACTGACGAAATTAAATAAAATCTACCAGAAGCGCTACCTTGGTCTATTGACTGGTTTGCTTTCTGGCAATCAAGCCCCAACGATGGTGTTTTAATTTTATAAATTATCTATGTGGCCAATCAATGTTATTTGTCTAATTTTCCGGTAACAAGGAGTTGTTGTTGGGCTATATAACTAATTTCGTTATTACTTATGAACCAAAAATATCAATATACTTTCTTTAGTGTGTCCAAAATGCTCATAATCAATTCGTTCCTAGTTATTTTGCTGCATATTTATCCCCTTGTCCTGGATGGTCGAGGGAGTTTTCACAAACCCCTGCTTATTGGTCCTGTCATACATCAGCTAGCTCAATGTGTGTCATTGGAGATCCAACTGTCCTTCATCCAATTTCTTTATATTTATTTACCTGAATGTTGCGAAATCCAAAGTCATGGTGATAGATACGTGTGAAAGGAAAAGTAAATGCGATATATGGGTGAGTCATGAAAAAATAGCGCAAGATGAAGAATTCTTCTATTTACATAGTATTTCCTGATTTGGAAGAGTTACGAGGAATATCGAATGGCGTGTAGCGATAGGGAACAAACTCAATAGGGCACTCAAATATATTCGATCCAGACAGTATCAAAATCTGCTCAAGATGAGTCCACAATAGTATTTTAGTACCGACTTTGATGGATGGGAGTGAAATGTGGGCGTGGAAAAACTGAAAAAAGCCGAATAAATACTGTAAAAATGCGTAAACTTAGAATAATACGTGTACATGGGGCAATGGATGACAGAATACGGAATGAAGTGATTAGGGAGGAATGTACTTAAGACTGATGTGTTAAGTAAGATGCAGAGCACTCTGAGATGGTTTGGGCACGTGAAACGAATGAATGAAGAAAAACTAACAAATATACATTGAAAATGTAAGGGAAAGTCGTGGTAGAGGAAGACAAAAGAAGTATGGTTGGATCAAGTGAATGATATTTAGAAAGAAGAAAATGTAAGATGCCAGATAAATCGTAGGAGTTGTATGATAATATTTATGGATGTGGAAGAAACGAAATATGTAAGTCGAGGCAGAAATGTCTGAAGCTTTATCGTCTCTGTCTACTCCAACAGGGAAATGGCGTAACGGTATATATGTATGGCCTAAGGTGAACCACAAGACGCCATGTTTTCAACATCGCCAAAATAATTTACTGCAACAAACCTTCATTTGGCATTTAAATTACGTGCTAATTGCGACTTCCAAAATTAAGAAACAGAGATTATGAATTAAAATGGTTATATGGATGTGTTGAAGAGTGTGGTCGGGAGAGAATATTGTCTTAGATCCAAATAATCGAGCTTTCGGATTAAGAACCGTTGAAGTAGGCGCGTTTTTTATTTTTCGATAATAACGGCTTCACGTTGTGGTTACATTGTATTACTCATACACATATAATAAACGTAATTTAAATTTCACCAACAGTTGTTTTATTACGAGTTAACTAGTTTCAAAGTTACAGGCTTCTTCGTCAGGTTGTTGGTGAAATACAAAGTATGTTTAGTATAGTAAAAAACCGTGATTTACAGTTGGCCATCGTACGTTTTTTTAAATACTACCGCATATTGGACATTTTTAATACTATACGCACGAAGGTAATAGCCCTCGCGCACACGTCTAACGGGCGCCAATATGAATTCTTAAACTAGGCTGGGAGATTTTTATTTTTTTTATTTTTTTGGGTACCATCAAGAAATGACCGGGACGCCGTCTTTTTTATATGGGTGTCTCTTAACATAATATTACAAAATATATTTTATTCTCGTACATCATCTTAAATGTACTCGTAGCTTTTTATTTCTCGTGTTGTCTTAACAGTGTAACTTCTTATTCCTCGTGGTTTCTAAAAAGTGTGTTTTTTTATTCCTCGTGGTTTCTAAAAAGTGTGGCTTCTTATTCCTCGTGGTTTCTGAAAAGTGTGTTTTTTTATTCCTCGTGGTTTCTAAAAAGTGTGGCTTCTTATTCCTCGTGGTTTCTAAAAAGTGTGGCTTCTTACTCCTCGTGGTTTCTAAAAGGTTTGGCTTTTTATTTTTCTTGTCCTAAAATTATATTTTCTTATTCCTCGTTTTATCTAAAAGTATAACTTCTTATTTCTCATGTTATCTAAAAAGTGTGGCTTCTTATGCTTCACGTTGTCAAAAAAGTGTAGCTTCTTTTATTCCTTGTGTTATCCAAACGGTAGTTTTTTATTATGTGTTTATTCGAGAGAAAAATATGTGAATATCTTTTCAACTAAGATATTTAATCCGCTGTTTCCAAAGGATTCACGTTTACCGATAAAAAAACTGTTTAATTAAGTTTAATTTCATCGCTAGCTATCAAAGCCTTTTCAAAATTGCTCGGTTTTATTTTTCAGCCATTGTTTTGGTCCAATTGAATTAGCACATTGATTGCGATATGAGCTTTCCGTTGTCATTATTGTTGTTTTTGAAAAGAGACTGTTAATATGGTTTGTTATTCAAAGGAACGTTGTGTTTTCGCACGGATTATGTTGCTTTGTTTGCTGAATATATCGGCTTTTCCAAGTTGTCTATTCAATTATGAAATTTTAATGAAATCACACGAATATCACGTTGTGGTTGAAATCTCCAATTACGTTACACATTCGGAATGGATTACTGTCCCGGTTCATGATGTTCACGGAGACCTGTTTGTCGATCGGAATTTTAATTGGAGCTTTCTGGCATGGCGTGCTAATGAAAGTATCTACTTAAATCGTAAATAACTGCTACTTTCTTTTAACCCAGACCGAAAAATCTCGATTCTTTACTACGATTTTTCTCTACGGAATAAAATTTAAACCTATCTAGAAATGAATCTGTCAAGAATCGAGCCTAAGGCGCCCGCCCGCTTGCTTCGCGTGAATGCTACGAGTAAAGACAACCGACCGCCTTATAAAAAAGAAATTATGTTTGTGTGTTATAAATATAAAACGCGGGAAGGTTCCGAAACAAATGCCACAGCCAATATATTCCTATCCCCACACTCGTAAAATTGATTTACAATTTTTCATTTCTGTTTGATTTTTTTTATTTTTTCAAATTAACCATTTATTATAAGAATGTCTCAATTTGAATGTTGGGTTCGAGTTTCAAATTACTTGATTTATTTAAATCTTTCAACATTGTACGCAAGACCATGATCCCATATCAGTCGTCATTTTAGATCATCTGTTCTGAGATAACTGACGTTAACTTGCGAAATTCACACATAAACAATCCAACAAGTCCGAGCTGAGCCGCTCGTGAGATTTGACAACTCTCTGCGTAAAAATATATATTGGTACCATTTTATTAAAAATGCATATATACGAGTACAACAAATCTAGTCGGTCGTATTGTTATTAACCTCTTCAGACCTGACGTCTATTATAATGGACACAGAGTTCATATACACTTTGTATTACAACTTTGTGGTATATTTCAGTTTTCTGATAACAAATTAAGTAAGTGTAGGATACTGTATTATTGAGTTGGACCGTTTTGGGCATCATATATCTAAATTAATATAATATAATGACTGTGGAATTTAGTGTAAATAATGCACTAACAAGCAAGAATATTTTCTTAAAACCTTAGAATTCATCCAGATCAGAAGATGTTAAAATAACAATGTGCTTATCTCTGCGCCACGGCCCAACAAGTTCACCTTCAATTTAACTAGGCCTTCGTTTAATTGAAGCGCATTTAAAATTAATTCGCTCACTAAATGACACTAGACGAATTTAACAATTTTAAATTTCTACAATTTTTGTCCAATTTATGCGAAAAGAAATTCGTTTACAAAATATAATGGAACGAAATGTTAGTACTTAGTACATGACCGGAAACGAGCGCAGATTTCATTTAATATATATCTGTATTTAATTTGCTAACAACCTCCGGATTTTTAACAACCTTATCATACAAATCTCCTTCCGGAAAATATTGGAAGCAATACTTTTCATAATCACCCTTATCGTCTGGGTTGACCTTTAAGACTGTATATTATTTTCTATAAACAAGTAGCTTAGTAAGGCGCTGGCAGATGGGTAGTCGACAGGGGCGCCGATAACACGAGGGCACCGTTGACGCTCTCGGCACCGTTTAGGTTTCGAATTCCAAGTTTAAAAATAATTAAAATTTATACTAACGAATTCATCTTAATATTAGGTGTTCACATAAGTTGTATCCGTTTTTTTCCAAATTTAAATATGAGCGCCAAAAGTAAAACAAAATGGTAAAGGTATTGTCGGTAAAGGTATATCGTCATTCGAAAGAAAATTTTCTGCTCTACAAGATATTGTGTTTGCTTTTACGTTACATATATTATTTTATTTGATTACAAGCCTTCAAAATGAAATGTCAAGTGAACGAAAGTGAGCATTTTCGACACCTCCTTCTGTTCGCGTTCAACCGAGGGAATAAAGCTGCTCGCGATATTTGCGAAGTGTTCGGTGGAGATGCTATGAATGAAAGGACAGCTCGTCGATGGTTTTTGCGTTTCAAAGGCGGTAATTTCGACCTGAAAGACATGGAGCATTCCGGCCGACCTGTGGACTTCGATGAGGACCGCTTAAACCATATTATTCATGAAGATCCCCTTCAAACCATCTTAAAATTGGCTGAGCAGATGAATTGTAGTCACATGACTGTATATCGCCATCTTAAATCAATGGAAAAAGTCCAGAAGTTCGGCGCTTGGGTTCCACATGGTTTGAGTGAAAACAACAAAAATCAACGTTCGACAATTTCTGCTGGTTTGCTCGCGTGTCATTGAGCTACGCATGGCCACAAACAAAGGTTCCTTTATCGCATCATTACTGGTGCTGAAAAATGGTGCCTTTATGTGAATATGAAGAAACGGAAAGAATGGGTGAGTTATGGTCAACAAGAAACGCCTAGAATGAAACAAGGTTTGCATCCGCGCAAGACGATGATTTGCATCTGGTTGGATTGGCAAGGCATCATCCACTATGAGATACTTGAACGCAATCAGACAATCAACGCGGGGCTATACATTTTGCAAATCCAGCGGCTCAACACTGCAATTCAACAAAAAAGGCCGGATCGGCAATATGGCGATATTCTGCAACACGATAACGCCCGCCCTCATATCGCCAACATTACGAAAAATGTCATTCAAACACTTGGTTGGGAAGTCCTGCCGCACCTTACATATTCTCCAGACCTCGCGTCGCCGGATTTCCACCTTTTCCGGTCGCTTTCGAACAATTTGCGCAACATTTCCTTCAATAATGACGTCGAATTGCGGACATGGCTGGACGAACTCCTCGAGTCAAGACCGGATGGTTTTTATCGCACAGGCATTGAAAAACTTGTAGAACGTTGGCAAGAAGTTGTAAATAATGAAGGAGAATACATTATTGACTAATTTGTTGTAAAATAATGAGGAGAACACATTATTGACTAATTTTTTTTTGTTGTGTCCTGTTGTTCTCTTCATGTGGAAAAAAACGGACACA
This sequence comes from Odontocerum albicorne, assembly GCA_949825065.1. NCBI lineage: Eukaryota > Metazoa > Arthropoda > Insecta > Trichoptera > Odontoceridae > Odontocerum > Odontocerum albicorne. The sequence continues at coordinate 14,718,671 of OX463840.1, forward strand.
ACTTATGTTAACACCCAATACAATTGAAGAAAATTTGACTAAGAAACAAACATAATATAAACTATAAAATAACATTGTACTATCCATAAACTAAAAAGCGAAGTCAGCTTTATACAAGTGTGAACCCAATTGAATAGAACGATTCGTTATTTAGACCAAGACCTTTTTCCAGTGTGACTTTCTATCTCAATTTTATTGCACCGTCCTCTCAGTTCGAGCGGCTTCGTTTATAATTGTTTTTTAATGTTTGCAAATCGGTTAATTCAAAACAGAAGAACATTTTACATAAATTCTCGAATCCCAAACAACGAAGATGTCTGCGAGGTTGCGCTATTTTGTTTATTGAATTATTTTAATTGACGGATTTTAGAAAAAGGTGTCAAATCTAGAATTTGCGAAGGGCGCCTAAAACCTAACGACTCTTCTGCTTGGAATTTGCGTTGAGTTTGTGAAAAGTTTAATTTTAGCAAGCCGCGATAGCAGCGGTAGCTATATTAAGAATGTGAGGGGAGAAGATACTCAGGATAATTATCTTCCCTTGCAAAATCGTAATATCTTTTCGTTACACCCATTTTTCTTGACGTTTATTGAGATTAAAATGTTGATACGTTCCACGAAAAGGATCATTTGCACTTTAATCGTGGTTGTATGCTAAAGCTGTCTTATAAATAGATGTTCTTATAATAACAGTATTTTTAGGATATTAAAAAATTCCATTAATTACATTAATCCCCGCTGCACGTGTTTCTACCTTCTACTCCGAAGCTCTCTCCAGGTGATACCAGTTTGTTATGAGAGAGGTGCTTATATCAGACTGGTGTAATTTTATTGTGGACCACCCACATCAAAAGTGTGTGCATTAATAGACAAGTGGGTGGTCCATAGTAACATGACACCAGTCTGATATAAGCACTGTTCTCATAATAAACCGGGATAATTCCGCCTGAAGAAAGCCTCGTGAAAGGAGATAGAAACACGTGTAGTGGGGTTTAATGTAATTAGTGTAATAACAAAGTAATTTCTTATTAAATATCCTAAAATGGAGTTCACAAAGTTCAAGCCGAAACCTTTGATAATTAGATGATAGTGTTTTTCGTTTACCTTCCTACTTCAGATGTACATACAATTCATGCAGAGATTTAGCCTCCTGGACGATTTTCTCCAAGCTGATCGGCTTTCTCCGAGCCTCCTAAGATCTTGGTAAAAGCTGAAAGGCTGACGATACATAAGTCTAAGCATCTTATAATACAGAGCGTCAGACCTATTTCTACACACCACACAATTCCTATTTCTACACACCTATTTCGCCTTTCCATACCTTCTCGTACAGCTCCTATGATTTCTTTTACTTCTTACTTTTCCTTATTTCAAAATATTTAGTTGATCCAACCATACTTTTCTTGGTCTTCCTCTAACACGCCTTCCACTCGCATTTGCACTGTATATTTGTTTTGTTAGTCTTTCTTCATTCGTTCATTGCACGTGTCCAAACCATCTTACAGTGCTCTTCATCATCCTAACACATCAGCCATATTCATCTCTAATCACTTCATTCCGTATTCTGCCATACATTTTCATATTATGGACTCTTCTATGTGCACGCATTCTTCAGCATTTATTCGGCTCTATTTTTCCACGTCTACGTTTCACTCCCATACAACATTGTTATTGGCGTGACTGCCAACAGTAAACAAACTTCACCTCGGATAGGCATACAACTCATACAGCGCTTTAGCCTGCCGGACGATTTTTCTCCAAGCCGATCGGTCACTCGTTGTCTCCTCCAAGAGTCCAAAAATCTTTGTTGACCATGTCAACTATATCCGTTTACAAGGCCTATCTGCTATCTCATTATTTTAAAGTGTCTTTTTTAGATCTCACTTTTCACTCTTCTGCAGCCTATTTTGGCCATTTATTTTTAAGTATATTTTATTAAATTGTCATGATCCACACTTCAGTAGTTTGTATAGTGATCCTGCTTGCTTTTGTTTCACTTTTTCTTTTTTTATATATAAAATTTTAATTACCCTTTCCAAACAAAAGTTTATATTTTTCCACAGTAACTTTGATTTTTATTTTCACGAAAGTGTGAACATTTTAGGAGACAAGAAGTAAATTTTGTTCTGATAGATAAAACCGCCGAGTATTGTTATTAATATATCTTATATACAATACATATATAAGGGCCCTTTTTTTCATGTTATATTGAGGCCCATTTTTTGTTAGTTACAAGACAAGAAATATACATCATTTGTATTTGTAAAAAAAACCACAGGTAATTTAATTTGGACACACAATTTTGATGGATCTGGATTTGTTGCCTTTCATTCGTCGTGTCCCCAGTAAATAAGGCTTTTGCCTGTATCTCACTGAGGACATATAGCATGAAAAAATAAATCAATACTTCTTTCCGATTTTTTATTATATAAAACCCCGTTACACATTCTCATCAACCTGACAAACAGTGACACTCAATTACACGTGTATACATCACGCGAAATCAAACTCCTCACACTTCATCACTCCAGACATACCAAAAACATTCACCCCACAATGCACAAACATTCACCGCTCATAATCATAAAAATAAAAAAACAATATATAAAACAATAAAAAACCCCACACTCAAGAGCTCACACAAACCTTTTCCACAAGTCATTCCTCTTGCAAGCCCAAGTACTCAAACTCCTGTCGCAATAACAACCACGCTCCGATTAGAACCCCAACTTATCTTCATTCTTCCCCTTCTCCCACAATAAATAGATTTGACAATTTCGAGTTACTGGTACGTGTTCATCTAACTTGTGTTAAGTTCTCCATAACCCCCCTCCTCCCCCCTGGCTCTTAAATTCATCCCCATTTCTTAAACCCTACACTACCAAGCATCGAGTTGCAGTCTACGAACAGCGTCAGAACAAGCCAAGAAAATTTCAAAACACCAAGGAGTAAGGAGTTTGTAGACTCGGTACTTTAGAAAGCACAAAATGACCAATGATTTAACTGTAAATCCATCCCATGATAGTCGTTTGGTTCTTGCACTGCTGGTTGTGAAGGGTTACTGGAACACGATGTGAATTTCCTCATCACTTGTAAGCCTCCATGTACCTGTCGATTTACCTGGTCTAATCCTCAAGATTGTCTTATCCCTCTATTTACTTCAATGTGCACTTATTTTTTTTTATCCATTTCAGATGTGGTCAGGAGACACGTGTCATTCCTCGCATACTGCAAATGAGATCTCACTGGCTCAAGTCGGAAAAGGAATCCGTGAGACTCAAAGAAGCAGGAATATCCAAATCGGTAAGTGATTTAGCTTTGAGGGTTTCGACTCGTAATATTTAATAATAGAAAAAAAATTAATCATCCAATGAATTATTGGAATAACAAAGATATCAAAAGACATATATTCGAACCAAACAATATCAAGATGTCCTAAATTATGGTTCACAGCATCATATCAGTACCAAAATGGATGTACGAGAGTGGAAGAAGAAAGTGGAAAATGAATGAAAGGAACCAAGTAAATGCAGTGAAACTACATGCACCTAGAAGAATATGTGGTGTGTTGATGTATGACAGAATAAAAAATGTAATTATTACGGATTACTGTGATATAAAAACTGATGTGTTAAGTAGGGTGAAAAGAGCACTTTGAGGTGGTTTGGACATATTGAACGTATGGGTGACTGACTATACAAATTAATAATGTAAGCATATGTGGGAGTCGAGGTAGAGAGTGACTGAAAAAAGTATGGTAGGACTAAGTTAATGAAATTTCGAAAGAAGGGGAAGGCAAGGAGTAAATTCCACAGAATAAATGTTATGAAAAGATGTAAGTGTGGAGGAGGCGAGTGATATCATGATAGGAGAGTTTGGTGCTTTGTTATATCTGCTTAGCCCAATAGGGAAATAGTACTATAATATGTGTGTTTTTTTTAAAGTATTTTATTGAAATTTTGTTAAAGAAGTCATCAGCAGTTTCAATTTGAATTAATTATAATGCATATTGACAAATTCTGTGATCAAAATCAAATTCAATTCCTGCTGGTATAGTTCGGAAATTCTAGGATGAGTCCTGTGACAGCTCACAAAGTTGCCCCAATACAACCTTATGTAATGTATTTACCTAAATAACTTGATATTTATTAGAATTGAGGCATATATTAAAGTTGATAAAATAATTAAAATTACTGAACATCGTTACAAGGTTGTATTGGGGCAAATTTGTGAGCTGTCACAGGACTGATCCTAGAATTTCCGAACTATAGTCAATATTTTTTAAAATAAAAGTCCAGTTTGGGCTTTTACTTAAGATCTCTGACATATTTCTTATTGGCTGGAAGGTATTGCCACAAAAGCAATAAACCCATCAGGTAGTTCTGTATACGAGTACAATGAATGTGTAACACAATATGACACATATTATGTTAGATATACTCGTACAATATAAAACAAATGTGTAATACTATGTATACACTTCATTCCAATATATGTTGATTATTCGACCGGCCTTGACTTGGAAATCAGACATAATGTTCAATTTATCTTATTACCACGTCTCACTTTCAAATGTTCTGAATTCTTCACCAAATCTGCATGATGTAGCTATTGCTTTATTTATGCGAGGCACAATGTCTTAAATTCAAACAGGAGAAATATTATAAAATTAAATGTTTTGAATTATTTGTCGGCTCTCCATTCAAGCATTGAACATAAATCTCTTTATGCACGTGCCAAAATTGTTTCTGTCTTTTCATCAAAGTATTGGATAGATCATCATGTTATATACTATGTAAGTCCAAAAAGTAAGTGTACTGAATTTTTGTAGGTTACATTTTTTTTTATTTAAACAAAAAAATTACGTGGTTACCGTAATACATATGTAAGCTATTTTTCGACATAGTCGCCATTCCTCTCAATGCAGGTGGTGAAGCGGGGTATCAACTTTTTGATGCCTTCCTCGAAATAGTTTCCCGCCAACCCCTCCGTCCATTTCTCCACCTCCTTTAGCTCCTCGTCGGTTGAAAACCTTTTTCCACCCATGTGCAGCTTCAGGGAGGTAAAGAGATAGTAATCTGAAGGTGCTAGGTCAGGGGAATGCGCGGGATGGTTCAGGACATCCCATTTAAACGAGGCGAGCAGTTCCTTCGTGGCGTTGGCCGTGTGTGGTCTGGCATTGTCGTGCAGCAGGCAGACTCCCTTTGTCAGCATGCCTCTCCTCTTGTTCTGAATCACCTTCCGCAATTTTTTTAGGGTCTCACAGTATCTTGCAGAGTTGATGGTCTCCCCTTGAGGCATATATTCAATTAAAATTATGCCTTGACAGTCCCAAAACAATTTCGTCAATTTCGTCAGTCACAATTGAAGGTCTTCCGCTCCTCTGATCATCATGCACAGACGTACGACCGTTTTTAAACTCGCGACACCACTTGTACACACTCGTACGATTCATAGCTTTATCACCATATGCAGTTTTCACCTCATTATAAACCTCAACCGGAGGTTTTCCCTTCCAAACGAGATAACGGATGACGCCGCGTATGTCGCACTTGGCGGGAGATTGGATTGACATTTTTCATGAAACGTGTTGTCGCGTCGACACTTCTCAACGTACTGACCTCGAACCGGTCTCGTTGCGGAGGGGAAGGGTCAGGCTACACGGAAGTGTAGCCAACATGTCGAAAATAAAATCCATCCGGTCGTGAGAGCCTTAGTACACTTACTTTCTGGATACGCCTCGTACATCAAAGACTCCAGCTGGCATCATAGCATTTGGTCACCAATGTATGTCGTGATCTGGCAACTGGCAATACGTTATCATGTAGCCTTTTATTTGCATAAATTAACAATGGATGAAGTTTGCATACACTTGGGAGATATGGAGTATGAATGTGTAGTTTTATTACCGTATCATTGTATACAGTACAAGGAGTTTCCTTCTTTCAAAATATCATTCACTTGATCCAACGATAATTTTCTTGATCTTCCTCATCACTCTCATTTGGCTGTATATTTGTTTTGTTATTCTTCATCCATTCATTCCACGTGCCCAAACCATCTCAGAGTGCTCTTCTTCATCTTCCTCAGCACATCAGCCTTAAGTTCATATTCATCTCAAATCACTTCATTCCATATTCTGTCATACATTATCACCGTGTATTCTTCTATTGTAAATGCATGCATTCTACAGCATTTCCTTAGTCTTATACCATACTTTCCTTGATCTTCCTCTACCACACCTTCCACTCACATTTGCACTATATATTTGTCTTTCTTTATTAATTTTTTATATGTGCCCAAACTATCTTAGAATACATAATGTTATGTAATATTCAAAAATACTTTTACATTTTTCTATTAAAGTAATTCCATTGTTTAACTCAAAGTATTAGGCTGAATTGACCTTACATCAACTACAAGAAATAGTGTACTACTATGAAAATTGTGATTTGAAACAGATAACTTGATTTTTTACATAATGTCAATTCTTACTGATTTAAGATTTTTGCACTTTTCTAGGTTTTGGATAGTGCCATAGCGTCATTCTGCCTGGAGGTGATAGCAAAACATGGAGATCCAGCACCACGGCTGTGTAACAAGGATCCCCTCACACTAAAGATGGGCTCCTATGTGCTGGAGCTCTTCCCCAATGCCAAGTTTATCTTCATGGTGAGGGATGGACGCGCCACTGTGCATTCCATCATATCAAGACAGGTACATTCCACTTCACTACATACCTTTTTTATATAATAAATAAAATCCTTCCTCCTGATTTCCCATTCATCTTTTCTTTAGAAGTATTTTCTTTGTTTTATCGTAGCTTTAAGCACTAATATCATTCTTGCCAACATTCTTTAATGGTCTTCTTGATATCAAACTTATTAGAAGAAGCTAAATCCTTGTTCAAGTATTGAATTACTTTAAAAAATATATTAGTGTAATTCGTAATAAGGGCAATATATCCCCCTGGAGAACAGTTTTATTTATTAAGGGTTGTTGAGGTGTACAGCACTGTTAGGGGGGCGTTAGAACTTTTAAGGAGGTCATTGTAGTATTTATTAAATATTCCAGTATTAAGAAAATCTCAGACTAATTATAAATCACTAATAAACATAATTCCTTTCACAACTGCTTTTATCTATAGTTTTTTCGCCTTCGTACCTTGCTGGAACAGGTGTCAGTAGTGTGGTAAGTTAGTTACTTACAAAAATTAGAAATCAGCTAAAATTATGAGTCATAGAGATTTGAACCTTTTTTTATACAAACCTTCAACCGAATATAATAAATCTCGTGAAAAAAACATTATAATATTTTTTATTATTTTCCAGATTTTATAAGCATTTTTGTTCCTATTAGTTGTTTAACAAACATCATTTATTGTTTTAAAAAATTAAATGAAGCAAAATTTTAAGTGTTATTGATGTGTTTTTTTTTTCTACTTTCTTCACCTTGCAAGATCTAAAAATATCCAATGTTCAATTGGTGGAGCTTTGATTTATCTTAAAATACTCTAAGGGGGCATTCATTCAAGAAAGGTGAAACTGTAGGAATTAATTTTTGTATTTAACTTTTTAATTTAAATTAATTAAGACTGAATTTCTTAACAAAGTAAATTAATGTGGTACAATTATATTGCATGTAATATATTTTTTTATTAAATTAATCAATACATAATATATATTTGTATTATTTTCAGGTGACAATAACAGGGTTTGACTTGACTAGCTACCGGCAGTGCCTGATAAAGTGGAACCATGCCATTGAAGTGATGCATGGTCAATGCAAAGAAGTTGGCCCTAGTAAATGTCTCGTGGTAGGTGAAATGGGCTTAGCTTATGTAGGAATTATTTTATATAAATATGTATTATTACTATCAACTTAATTTTCAATTTATAATATATAATGCATGTGGCAAACTATGTTGCTTTACTCCCTTAACATTTTTGTTTCGCATGATTATTGTTAAACCAGAGAAAATATATTAAAGATCTGATACTTAACTTTTTCATTGGTAAATTTAACTTTTTGTGATAAACCTCCTTTACTGAATTATTTTTGAAAATCAAATATTATTAAACTCATAATGCTGCTCATAATTTAATGTTGGTCCCAATATTAGAATATGCAAGCAAAACTAGGATGCGGAAAAACAGGGATGAAAATAAGATAAATGCATTATAAATAACAGTGTTACATGAAATGTGTGGAAAGCAACGAGGAAGGAGAACATTTGGAAAAAAATTGGATGTAAAGAAGATTTAAAATAGGAGCATAGAGATTTTTTCACCACATAGAAAGAATCAAAGATTTACTATACTTGGGAAAATGTAGGATGGTTCGTTTGAAACGTCATGTCTCAAAGGGATGGGGTAAAATAGTTTTTTTATAAATTGAAAAATTGTTTTTCTCTAAACTGACGTTTTAATTCCTAATTATTTTATCATTATACTGACTTTCTAATGTATTGTATGATTTGTATCTATCTTTAAATAGGCCAAGATCCACTATGAAATTAATACTAATTACGAACATTTAATTTTAGATATAAAAAAATCGAAAATCCAATTATCGAATACCCCATCCCTAGCCAATGCAGACTAACGTAGTGACTTTTGGCAAACGTCACCAAATATTATTTGATTTTAACAAACTGACACATTTTTGCTAATTTGTAACAAGATGTATTAATTTGTCATTATTGTTAGTTTTATGTAATGTATTTACCTAAATAACTTGCTATTTATTAGAATTGAGGCTTATATTAAAGTTGATAAAATAATTAAAATTACTGAACGTCGTTACAAGGTTGTATTGGGGCAAATTTGTGAACAGTCACGTTAACCTTGCTACAATTTCTTAAGTATAAAATAATATGAGTAGTTGTAATTTGTTTTATCAAACACTGTTTATTCCGCTTTTTTGTAACGGTATAATCCTACCGGTTTCAAGGCTTTCACCTCATCATCAGGGGAGCACAAACAAGACTGAATTCTGTTCGAACTGGTACCGAGATACACGCTTCTAACGTTAACATTCGGGTTGAGGACTGGGGGTGAAAGGAGGGATGAGACAATCTCGGCTAGCAGCGGAGAGATTCTTGGGATATATGTGTTTGCTAGATGTTCACCTCAATGCACTGACTTAGAAATTTCTAGGGCCTCTAATATGTCCAATTTATTTCCGTTACTGCTGATATGTAAGAATTTGGCATCATCGATAGAAAATGTGTGGTTTTCACGGTGACAATGATTAGCCATTTCAGAATAAATTAGAGGATTTGTTAAGGCGGATTTGTGTTCACGAAATCTCTTTTCATGATGAAGTGAAAACCCCTGATGATGAGGTGAAATCCTTGAAACCGGTAGGGTTATTCCGTTACAAAAAAGTGGAATTAACAGTGTTTGATAAAACAAATTACAATGTCTTTAAACCTCCACAATGTTTATGTCTTAATTATAAATAAAATAAAATATAATATGAGTAGTATAGAATGTACGAGCAATTTGAGGTCTAGAAAAATGTGGCTTGACCAAATAAATCAAATTATGAAAGAGGAAATCGTGAAAAGCCTTTATAATAATAGAGAATGTATGATGATTCATATGGATGTGATGGAAACGAAAGTTGTATGCCAGTATAAAATGAAGTTGGGATCTGTTCTCTATACCTTCCCTACTAGAGACATAGCAGAATGGTGATTATAAAAAAACCTTATTAAGTTAACTGCATACTTCTAAAATATGATACAACAATCGAATAAGTCTTCTGAAGTACAAATAATTGATGGCTTTAAATTTACATGAAGGCCAGAATTGAGCAAGGCAGTACAATCTGGTTATAGCTGGGACTTGCAGCAAAAATATTACACATCATACATTTAAATCAACAAAAGCAGCCTTGAAAGACCTAAAGATCACTGCATTTTTTTTTTCAGTATTATTAGAACTATTTTGAAAAAGTAGCGCTTGTACTGCTACTTTTCAATTTAAGTAGTATTCTACTCAAGTAACAAAGTGAAAAAATAATGAGGCTACTCAAAAGCTAGTCTTATGACGAAGTGTGATGTGTGTTGCACATTGCTTAACAATACTGATTTTTTTTATAGCGTTGTAAAATTACCTAGGTAAAACTTACCAAGGTAAGATGGACAACAAAGAAACCTTTATAGATCTTCCAATATGTTGTAGTAACACATTTGGATGTAGATGGAGTGTAGTGTATGTGTGTATTGAGAGTTATCTCAGCATTAATCTACATCCTGCATCTAATAGTAATTTTGTGTGTTCTCTAGATTCAAATTAATGTATTTCTAATTTTAGCTCATTTTTGATATCATGAACTAATAACAATAAACTTTTTTCAGGTAAATTATGAACAACTAGTTCTTCACCCTCGTGATCAGATGGAGAGGATTCTGAAGTTTCTTGATGTGCCTTGGAACGAGTCTGTCCTCCACCACGAAGAGTTTATCAACAAGCCTAATGGAGTTCATCTTTCTAAGTCAGTCATCCTGTTTCATTATACTCGTGATTTATAGCTTTAGAGAGTTTCTGATTATTTCACATGTTCATTGCTGATCTAATAGTAGCAAAGTACCCCATGGCTAAAATATTTCATTTAGACTGGTGTGTTATTTTATGTATCATCATCCTGTCAAGTAGCTCATGACCGAGCATCGTGACTCCCATGATAGCCCTTGGCGACTCCTCTCTATCCATCCCTCCACTCCGCAAAGGGCAGTTGTTAAGGGTAGTCTTGTTGCATCCCTCACTTGGTTAGCCCAACACATTGGGACTCTTCCTCTTGTGCGTCCTCCATACTTCCAGTAATCGCAAACCTCTCCAAACTGTATCCTTGGCCACGATCAATGTGCCCAGAGAATTTAGTACTTTATATCTAAATATGAATCATGTACCATATAAGAGGCAAAATAAGTGATTTTAAGCAGTCAGTTGTCGCAATGTATGATTTTTGATTGAATTTATATTTCGAGTTTTTCAGTTAACTTTGAACATACTTATGTATTTACTTATTGACAAAATATACAACACATAAGTAAATCGGAGGACTCATCAAAGGCATATTTTCGGCAATATATCGGTGATTCTCAGTTCTTCGAAAATAAAGCCATTAGTTTGCCTTGTCACCTATGGAATTTGTAACATTCTTCTTCAGTATCACATTTCAAATGCATTTATTTTATGTCTCTTGCTTGCTGTTAGAGTCCAAGTCTTCAAGTTAATGATAATATACTTATGGAGCGTAAGTAAATAGAGCCAATAAGAAGTGGTTATTGGATCTACTTACTTAGGCTCCAGTATTACCAATAATGGAGGATGTGAGGCTGAGGGGAAAAGAAGAACTGAGATGGTAAAGAATGTAATGTCAAAACTGGAAAAGATAAGTTACGCTCCATGTCCCCCAGTGATTGCATCGTTCCTGGTATTTCAGTATTTGTGTTCAAATAACCCTTATTTACCATAATAATGCCTCCAAAATACAAGACTAGTGATGCTGGTGGTGCTAAGAGACCTCGTAAAATACTTTCAATAAGTGAAAAGCCAAAAATGCTTGATTTATTAAAAAAAGAAAACAATCGCTGTCGTCGCTAGAATGTATGGAAATAATGAATCTCTTATTTGAAAAGTACTCAAAAAAATAAAAAAATTTGTACTGGTTTTTCTGTTACACCTCAAACTGCAAAATTTACACAAATAGTGAGTGAAAAAAGCTTGGTAATTTAGGAGGGGAATGCTGTTATCCACAGATTTCGCCATCCGCAGGAGGGCTTGGTATCTATAAATCAACTAAGCCACAGAGGCTATTATGAAAATTTGATCTATTGACATTTCAAAGTAGAAATAAAGTCACTTAGTATCTTAGAATAGATTGGAATAATTTAGTTGTAATATTCTAAATATTATTTTAACATTTCAGGGTGGAGCGTTCTTCAGATCAGGTCATCAAGCCTGTCAACTTGGAGGCCCTCACTCGCTGGGTAGGGGCAATCCCCTCAGATGTTGTCAACGACATGGCTGATATTGCACCCATGCTCAGTGTCTTGGGTTATAACCCATACGCCAATCCCCCATCGTATGGAGTGCCCGACAATCAAGTGAAAGACAATACGATAAAAGTGAAAAAAGAGGAACAACTTTGGAAAGAAAAAGCTCATAATCTCTTACAAAGAGAAAACAATGATGTGATCCAACCCCAGGAAGAGACTAATGAAGAATCGGAGACTCCTAATGCCGCGTGATAATTGTGCGACCAAACTCATATCATTAATATTATTGAAAGTTTGCGTACGATTCATGTGCAATAACTTGTGTTTACACTTGTATACTTTGAAGTGTTTTGCAATGAACAAAAGACAATGCTTAAAGCAAATGTGTTTTTGTAATGTTTATGAAAAGTATAGTTAAACTAATAGGATAATTTATTTGTGCGTTTTTTATAGCGTACATATTTTGGAAGTGTATTCATTGTGTAAGGATATAAATAAATTTGTTTATGAAACTCTTATTTATATTTGTTTAAATATTATATCAATTTGTTGTTGTTTTTCTTATTTTATTGAATACAAAAGTTTAGTTACAAATTTCGAATTATTCATCAAATGATTAATTTTTGTTTCCATTGTATAGTTTAGTAATGTAATTTAATTTTATTATAGTTTATTTTTAAATATATTTTAATTTGTATGCAATGTAAATTTTTTGAATTAAAAATAATAATTTCAAATTCAATAAACCTATTTTTAACCAAAAAAAATGGATGGGTTGGCTATATTTAGTAAAATTAAATATTAAAGAGTAATCCAAAAATATTATGTGCCATAAGACGTTTATGAATCATAAAATATTTTGTATTTCGATTTTGGACAAAAACGTATTTTTTTACAGTTATTTTAACATTGCTCTTTCAAACCTTTATATAAAACATTTACATTGGGATATTGTTCTGCCAATCCTATCCGCTTGTTTTTTTTTCTTGCTAAATATACTGCTATTTAAATATATTTGAAAAATACAAGAATTTATTTGATTCGTTAGTAAAATAATTTTCTTTTAAAATCTTTTGTTTACATTAATTATTTTCTGTACCTTTTGTAAACTATAATCTTTACTTTTTTAAATATAATGCAGTAATCCATCCATTGATCATTAATTGGTTTCTGGAAAACAGCGCATAAATTAAAACCGCGTAAATGGAGCCATTGAATGCTATGTAAAATAGGTGTTCTTTTTATGTTTCTATATATTCTCTTCTTATTTAGTTTAAAAAGTTTAAGTTGTTTTGTGGATGACAACTTATAAAATATATATTTTGATGAGAGCTATATAATTTATTTGTATGCACAAAAACATTATACAACTTACAATTTGCCGAACTTATTCATTCAAATTACTCTCGATGGATGCATCTTCCATTGTTACTGTTGTTGCTCCTAAAGTTATAGCTGTTTCAATTGTCGATGTTGATAGTCTGTTGTGTCACTCTCTTTTTCCATTCCTCTAGTTGCAAAAAGAAAAACCGTGTTAAAGTGAATTCATGTAAATAGAGACCATGTAAATGGAGGGATTGCTGTATTTCAATTGACATATTATTATAAATGAGCAGTCTAACTGCGAGTCAAAACTCCATTGTAATATGACTAATTTATGTAGATGAATTTTCAAAGAATATATTTTTTTTCTTATGTTTTAAGATTGTTTTATGATTTATATACTGTATTTATTAATCACTCGTAAAATACCTGCTGATGTTACACAAGCCAAAATGTTTTTACAAATATATTTCTTTTCATATGTAACTTGTTGCTTTATCAGTATTTTGAAATAATTTCAATCATAAATTTCAGTTATAATAATAATCTTAATATTGCCCTTGACTTTGTTCATACAGTTGTAAATGACTGTCATTTTTGTCATTATAGAGCTATGCCAATCATCAGAAATATTTGCATACAAACAAGTGATTATGCAAATACAAGGTTACCTTTGAAAATACCTTTGAAAAATACCAAGATACCTTTGAAAAATCACATTAACTAAACAACGCACAATTCATTTACATTTGTTTAGTAAAATTTACGAAATCAAATATTCCAAAAAAGTATTTACAGCTTAATAATAATACAGATTTACTTATCTTACGGATACCAGACTTCCTATGATTATATAAAAGTAAACTTTGCTCTATATAAAATAAACAGAAAAAATCATCACATTCCTTGATTTCTGATATGGTAAGATAACAACAAGACAAGACTTCAGTAAAATTGCATTTTATGAGACATATAAAATACAGTGTTGTTAAAACTATTTTGAAAAATAAGCTTGTCTCAGCTTCTTTTCAATCTACAATAGCATCCTATTAAGGCAGAAAAGTAAAAAGTAGTAACGGTGCTACTTGACAGCTACTCTTAGAATGAAGTGTGCTACTTTTTAGCTTTTTACTTAACAACACTGGTAATATATTGAATTGTAAAACAGACACACATCTTAAAAAGATAATATTTTTTTAATCTCAGGCTTTTCAACTTATAATTATTTTTCTTAACTAATACTGTGGTTATTTATGTCTTTTTATTTCTTGTAAAGAATATTTCCTGCAAATGTATCTGATTATTTTATTTATCAATTTTTTGTGCCTGTTGATTTTATTTATTTCTTCATATAAATATGTTAAAAATCTTATCCATAGATAAGATTTTTAACATATTTATTGTTTATATTGGGAATTATAATTTTTTCTCTATTTTTTCTTTTATATTTCAAGTAGGGGAGTGATATGTTGTAAGTCAAATAACGACTTTTATTAGGTAACTCATTTTTTTTTAAGTGGGCTCTAACAATGATATTAAAGAAACTTTTATTGATAAAGAACTTATTTTTCGAATGACGATGGAACAAGAGATGTTCCAGAATAAATTACTTATATAGTCTTAATTGAAATTAATTATGATTCTGCTACATATTTAAACTATAAAACATCAATATTATGTTTCCAAATATAATTTCTGTAAAACACAAAAGTTCTTCATAGAATAACTTAAGATTTTGGATGTGAGACACTTTCTGGAACAGAGTTTTGTATTAAAAGTAATATAAAGCAATATACCACAATGTAAGTGGAGTTCTATGTGTAGCGGATTTTTTAAGCATAAAAATCACCAATTAAATTAAATCATTATGTTACATATACTCGTACACACTCATAAAATAACTTTGTTTTTCTTTTTACAATAGGTGATATTTTTAAGGTGTTTTACAACAAACATTTAAGAAGTAGCAAAAATCTACTGCCCTTGATTATTTTCTCTTATCGTTTTTGATTTTACAAACTTCACCCCTACCTGTGGTATTTTTGAAGTTGAATGATATTTACTTTGTACAAAATTATTTTATCTTCTTTACAGATTTTTTTTAATAAATACAATGAATAAATAAATAAGTAGTAATTTGTTCAGAAATTCTTTATACATGATTTATTTTAGAATTTCTGCTGCTGATGTTGAAGGAATAAGTATATGTATATAAAAAAAATGTTTTGCATTTGCTGTCAAATATTCCATTTAACATATTTTTACTTTTTCTAAACCATATACTCATACATATAATAATGTTGTTCAATATTTAATGTATTTTTTTTAAATAATTACAAAATTCTACCTTCTTTTAATTATTTTTTTTACAATTATTTATAAACTGTTTATTTATTATTATCAATCATAGGTTACTTCATGAATAAATCTAGTGACTATAAAAATCTATTTTCAAATAATATCTGCAAAAAGGATACATGTTAGATTTTTTCTCATTTCCGAATAAATGAAATGATTGTATTATTTTCTAAGGACAAATAAATTGTTTTTAAAAATGAAGCATTTATTATGAAAGTGAAACAACTAACAAACTTTAAATTTATTAAAGATGTTATAAACGACAATAATAAAATACTTGTATAATTTATCAGACTTATAGAGTTAAAATCAACACAAGGAGAAATGCTGCATGTTTAAAAATTAAATATATTCTCATTGATCTGCCTATAGGGATGTTTTCTGTAGTTGACTATTTTAAATATAAATTCAAATGATGATTCTGAAACTCTTTTTTACTTAATTACGATGTTTGTTGATTTTAATTAAAATTTAATTTAAATGATTTTACGCCCATTTCAACCTGTCCTTACAAGGTCCTATGGAGTTGACACAATTTGTATACTCCTTCAGTTAATGTTGCTAATATTGAAAAGTTCCAGAACTTCGTTGATTTTTAACATAACCAATTTTCACATAACACTTTAAAGATTCCTATAACTTGGCTACGAATATTACAAAACACTATGAATTTATGTATACATAGTGTTAAAAATCTTTTTTTATATTTCATTAATAAAATTTATGTCTGCAAGTGAATTAAACCGATGGAAAAATAATTGTTTCAAATCTGAATTAATATTAATTTTCTTTTAATAGGCAAAATAATATGTATGTAAAGGGATCATGAAAACAATGAAAAAAAATTATATTTTCAATCTGTGTGATAGTTTCAAGTGTGGACACATTGATTTTTAATATTAAAAAAGAGAATATTAAGCATTCTTATGTTGGCTGTAATAGAACTATGTTCATACTGGTAAAAATATGAACATAATAGAGAAGGGAAAAAAAGTATTTATTTTAACTATCGAAATAATGTTTATTGTTTGGAAGCTCTTCCAAATTGAATATGTTGAGTGTCAGAATATTAAATTCAGATAAAAAGGCCTCCAAGTAAAACCCGTGTTGTAATCGAAACCAGGAAACTTGGGTGCTAAACAAGCATAATAATCCACCGATCATAATGTCAACTGGTTTAGTAAGTTTGTAGTAGAAAGAACAACTTTTGACAATATCTTCATATATCAGGTCTGTAAATATGTAACCGGAATTTTTTTATAGAAAATACACATTTATTGTATGAAAATGGTAAAAAATATTTTATTCAAAGTATTGCCCATCGCTAGCTATACATTTTTCCCATCTCTCTGGCAATTTGTGGATGCCACGCCAAAAAACCTCTTGCTCTTTTGAGGCAAACCAATCATCGAGCCATTTTTGAATATTTTTGTAATCAGTGAAGCGCTGCTCCGCAAGTGCGTGTCCCATCGATGCAAATAAGTAGTAATCGGATGGAGCCAAGTCTGGTGATTAAGCCGCATGCGAAAGTATTTGCCAACTAAACGCCTCAATTGTTTCCTTGACCGGTTTTGCTGTATGCGATGGTGCATTATCATCAAGCAAAATCACTTTGTGTTGCTTTTTTTGATATTCTGGTCATTTTTTATGCAATGCTTGGTTCAAATCCATCATTTGTTGTCGGTAGCGTTCAGTATTAACGGTTTCGCCAGGATTTAGCAGCTCATAATAGATAACACCCTTCTGATCCCACCAAACACAGAGCATTGTCTTCCATCCACAGCAATTTGGCTTTGCAGTCGATGTCGCTGGTTTGCTTGGAGCTACCCATGATCTTTTACGCTTAGGATTCTCGAAATATATCCATTTTTCATCACCAGTCACAATTCGATGGAAAAATGATTTTCTTTTGTACCTGGCGAGCAGCATTTCGCATGTGGTTTTTCGGTTTTCCTGCTGTCTTTTTCGGTTTTCATTCAGTTCATGTGGAACCCATTTTCCCACCTTCTTGATCTTTCCCATGGCTTTCAAACGTATGGAGACGGCTTCTCGTGGCACATTTAATTGATGCGCAGTTGTTGTTGCATTTGAGCGTCATCCTCATCCAACAATGCTAGCAATTCGGTGTTTTCAAACTTTCTTGGTGGTCTTCCACGTTCTTCGTTTGTCACGTCAAAATCGCCACTTTTGATTTTTTTAAACCAATCAAAGCACTGTGATTTACCAAGAGCATGCTCACCGTAAGCTTCGACAAGCATTCGATGCGATTCTGCAGCAGTTTTCTTCAAATGGTAACAGAAAATCAATGCTGTCGGCGAATCGTAGTTTTCAAGCACAAAAACAGACATGTGCAACGCTATGAAAACATATGCAGTTGTATTAAACTTGGATTGTTGTGAGTCAAAAGTCTTTGACAAATGTAAACACAAGAAAAAGGCGCCAATGACGCGGCTTGACAGTCACTACATTGACAACTAGAGCCATCTTTAAGCAAATTCCGGTTTCATATTTACAGACCTGTTATAGTTCTCAAGTTCTATAAAGTATTAGTTTATTTCTTTGTACAATCTAATTGAAACATGTTTTGTATATGCAATAAAATATAGTGTGAAAACTTCTACAGTGAGTAAATTAATAGCTTAAGCGATTTTTGAGTTGATTCATCGTATCATGGTTTTTGGATTATGCGACATTGATGATATCACTGACTATTTTTTTTTACTTTTATACAAAGGGTGATTTGCATTTAAATGTATTTTACACAGCAATACATGTATCATTGATTTTTTAAGGTGATGCATGCAGCTTAGGTATAGAAACTGATAATTTACTTTATTTCTGTTGGAATAATTCAAATTGATAAATAAATTTGTATACTACTTTCATAATAAATGCTTCAATTATTTCATTTAAATTAAGATGTACTTAAAAAGAATCACACTTTCGACTCACCTTTGAGGACCAATGAGTATAATACAATTTTGTAATTTATTTTATCAAACACTGTTTATTCCACAAAGTGGAATAAACAGTGTTTGATAAAACAAATTACAATGTTTTTAAACCTCCACAATGTTTATGCCTTAACTTTAAATAATATAATACCATTTTCATTTAATTATTTTCAACACTTCACAATGATGCCATAGTAAATGAAATATTACTACTTAAATTGTAAATAAAAATAAATTAGGTGTCTACATAAAAAAAATTAAGTTAAATTCTGTTTAATGTTAATTAATTTTATTTTGTAAGCATTCAAAAGTATGTGCTGTGAAAACTTATTTAATATTTGTGACTGTAATAATAATATTATAGGAAGCAGATTATGGATGTTATTACTTTAATTTTTGACTCGATACAAAAAGGTCCAAGAACACTAAGGCTAGATTCCCATTTGACTGCAGTCTAACCCGCACGGTATAACATATATTGCGTATGACAAGACTTGCATACATTTTTTCTAACAGTGTCACATCAGATTGTTAAGCTGCCTACCTGCATCTTTTATAAGATTGGTTGATTGTTGTGACGTTCTGCAGCCAAGTGCAAATCCAGACTTATTAATTAAAAAAAAAAATAATAACTTGGTTTAAACTACACATCATTTTCTTTAAATTTGAAAAAAAATCTTAAAATATCAAATATCATCGCTTCACAGTGAAAAGTTTTATGATAAAAAGTTATTTTGAAATAATAACTGTAATGGAAATCTATTTTTTGGAAAAACGTCCCAGTGAGTATCTATTTGAATTATTTCAAATAAAATCTTATGTAGAATAAGTCACAATTGTTGACAAATCGGTTATTTGAAAAAAACACTGAAATAATACATAACGCTGTTTCAAAGGACTTGCATAAAACTGTTTCTTTTTTTTTGTTTAAGCAATTCACCTTGCTGAGAATGCTTTGTGAACACTGTTTCTCTTATCGCCTATCATTCCAAGAGAGCAATCTCGTGCCATTTAGAATCCCCCCCAATGTGGTTATCACTTAGGCCTCCCTTTCCTGCGCTTTGTGGAATGGCTCTTGGACTCCTTGTGTTCTGGTTCACTCTCGAATGTTGCAAAGCCAAGTCTTCAAATTTGTATCAATAAAATCAAACTTAATTTCCATAAATACAATAATAGAAACAAAACAAAATTCTTCACACTTTTTTCTATAAGCAGAGGATAAATTTTAACCATGGATGGTAAAATTTAAAAAATGTTTTTGAAATACTGACATTTTCATTCTTTGTTAATTCTAAATTAAAGAATGATTTTAAATTTAATTTTCAATAAGTGTAATTTTCAAAAATTCACCAACTCTGTTTATTCAACTAAGTTCTTGCCCCAATGTAAATGGCCAGTTTTCGGCTTGTGAGTCATATTTAAGCACTTTTAGAATGCTGTCATAATTTCAAAATAAATTATATTACTTTTTAAATTGTTAATGCTTCCGTTAATTTAAAACATACACTTTTGAAAATAAAGTTTCGTTCTTTTAAAATTGTGTTTTATTTCTACATATGTATCAATATTTTTTACTTAGAACCGGAGGACTAAATACAATCTGAACAAATGTAAAAAAATTTTAACACTGACTGGGAGGAATCATATTGTTTCGTTAATTTGAAAAATAAATGCGTTTGTTTGTTGTGTGGTAGTAGTATTGCAGTGCCGAAAAAACATAATGTTTAACGACACTTTCAGACAATTCATGCCACTTTTGATGTGAATTATCCACTTAAATCTGAAGTAAGAAAGAAAAAAATATGTCAACTAAAATTAAGTCTAACTGCACAACAAACTGTTTTCACTAGACATGTGGAAAATTCTAAAAAGGCCACCTTTGCTTCTTTCAAAATTTCTCACATGCTCGCAAAAAAGAAGAAACCTTTCATTGATGGTGAGTTGTTTAAAGAACTTTTTTTGACTGGTGCCGATTGTTTGATGGATTTTCTAACAAACGTGAGATCGTCTCAGCAATACAAGACTTACAGTTGTCAAATAACACCGTCACAAGAAGAATACATGCAATTTCAACAGACATACAAACTCAGTTAAAGACTGACTTGGAAATATGTGACTGGTTCTCGCTACAATTTGACGAGTCAACAGATATATCAGACACCGCGCAGTTAGCAGTTATGGTGAGAATGGTATTTAGTAACTTCACAGTAAAAGAGGATATGTTGCAAATATTACCTATGAAAGGACAGACAAGGGGTGAGGATATTTATAATACATTCAGAACATACGCCAAGTCAATAAATATGCCTTTGCACAAGCTGTCTGCGATAACCACCGATGGGGCACCAGCAATGGTAGGTAAAAACAAAGGATTTATTGCCCTCTGCAAGAAGGATGAATCATTTTCAAACTTTATGTCCTACCACTGTATTATCCACCAGGAAGCTCTGTGTTGTAAAATATTGCCATTTGAACACGTTATGAAAATAGTTACAAAAATAATCAATTCTATTCGAGCAGCTCCTTTGCAACACCGACTTTTCAAGGCCCTGTTAGAAGATACTGAAGATAAAGAACATGATCTTATTCTGCATACTGAAGTACGTTGGCTCAGTAAAGGAAAGGTTCTTACAAGATTTGTGAGTTTAATTGAAGAAATAAAAACATTTATAAACGATAAAAAGGAAAATTATGATGAACTAGCTGACTCTCGCTGGCTGACTGATTTGGGATTTCTCACAGACATCATGGAAAAATTGAATTCTTTAAATTTGGAGTTGCAGGGGAAAGACAAAAACATAGCTGAAATGATAAGCTCTGTAAAGTCATTTAAAGCTAAATTGTATTTGTTGATATCACATCTGCAGATCAATTCTCTCGTGCATATCCCACATATGAAGAAAATGCTAGGTAACAATGAATTAAACGGGTCATTATTTATTAAGCATCTTCAAGTGTTAAAAAAACAGTTTGAAGAGAGATTTTTGCAGTTTACACATATCGAGCCAATTGTTTCCTTCTGTATCAATCCTTTTACTTGCCAAATAAATGTAATGGAAATGGCCGCATGTATTCCAGATTTTGTTTAAGATAAGACAGAAGAACTAGAGTTAGAAATTTTGGGCCTTAAGAATGATATTTTGCTAAAATCCTTAATATCAGAGGACTTTTGGAATACAGTGGACAGAGAAAAGTTCCCATTTTTGAAAAAAGCGGCATATAAAATTGAATAATTTTTCGGTTCGACATATTTATGCTGCACATTGTTTTCAAACATGAACTTAATAAAATCAAGATATAGATCTCGACTCACCGATGAGCATCTTTATGATTGTTTGCTAACAGGATTATCTGCTATCTGCTATCGTCATACTCTCCTAATTATGAGTATGAGGCACTGGCACTGGCCAATGATATGCAATGCCAAAGATCACATTGACATATTGATATTATGTTTTTTTATAAAATGTTTTCTTTGTATTTGTGTTTTTTGTTTACTTTGTTTACGTTTTGTAAATACATTTCTCTGTGTGTATGCAATTTGAATAATAATTTTATTATTTTGAAACATTTTTGTTTATTATTTATTAATAAATTATGAATATAAGAAAATAAATTATAGAAAATGAGATGTTATGGAAGGAGTTTGTCGATTAAAAATAGGTGGTGCCCGCCACCCTACCGATATTTTAGAATGTGCTCTAGAGTACAAAAAGGTTGGGAACCCCTGCCTTAGAGGGAACGTTGGTGACAATGTATAGCAGAATAAAGTGATTAATGAGAACTTAAAAGCTGGTGTGTTGAGAAAGATAAAGAAGAACACTTAGATGGTTTAGGCATGTAGAACAAGTTAATGAAGAAAGACTAAAAAAATCAAACAAAAAGTGCAAATGTGAGAGAAAGATAGAGCCGAAACCAAAGATAGTATGGTTGGATCAAGTGAACAATATTTTGAATGTAGGAAATATAAAAAGTCTGAGAAGTTGTCGGAGTTGTATGTGAAGGTATATGGATGTAGAAGAGGCGAAGTATGTGTGTGTTGAGATAGAAAAGTCTCGCACTCTGTCCTTTCTGCTTACCCCAAAAGGAAAATCGTACGATCGTATGTATGTTAATGGATACATTTTCGTAGCTATTAAAGTAAGGTTGTGGTGTAAAATTAAACCAAAATAAATTTCTTTTATATCGACAGTTATTGACCATGTATTTCACAGTTTCTGAAACCTATCATATCTGGACTGTTACACTAATTAAGTAAATAAACATTGCCTCTTTATTTAAATTCGAATTTTACCTGTTAAGCTGACTTTTTGCATGTGGTTTCTAATATATTTCAAGTGTATGGCCATTTCAAGGGTTATTGGAAAATTCTAATGAAAATGGTGGTATCTACATATTTAGTGAGAATGAGGGAAATATGTTTATTTTTTCAAGCTTCAGTACCTTTAGATGTAAGGTGAAGAATCAAAAAGCATAAATAAAAGGCTCAAGTAGGAAATACAAAACGGAAAAAACAAGATATAAATAGAAATATAATATGTTGTTGGAAAAGTAATTTCATATTTCTCAGGTAGATGTTGTTATAGTTCGGAAATTCTAGGATGAGCCCTGTGACAGCTCACAAATTTACCCCAATACAACCTTGTAACGATGTTCAGTAATTTTAATTATTTTGTCAACTTTAATATAAGCCTCAATTCTAATAAATAGCAAGGTATTTAGGTAAATACATTACATAAGGTTGTATTGGGGCAAATTTGTGAGCTGTCACAGGACTCATCCTAGATTTTCCGAACTATAGGACAAAATTTTCGTTATTAACTTTATTTAATTTTCATTATTAACTGTTTGAACGGTTTGTAGAATAAAATAACATATTTTTTCAGTGCTTACTGTTTTTTACTACCACAAAGTAAAAAATACAGCTCTTGATCAGGTGGCATCCTGAGTATGTGACTCAACCTCCATCAATAATTCACCCTTTATGGTATAGGCTAAGATGAACTGTCTCATTAGTCACATGGTTTTACCCACCGATATCAATCATCTTCCTAAGGCACGTGTTCTCAAAACATAGATTTCTTCTCTCTTGGACCTTGCATCTGAAGAGGAACTGTCTCATTCATTATATTGTTGTACTTCCTGATACCCATCATCTTCCTAAATAGCCTGTTCTCAAACCTTAGATTTCTTCTGTCTTGGGCCTTAGTAACATACCAAGATTCAGTCATATAGCAAAATAGGCAAGATACAGACACCAAACAGCCATCACTTTGTCTTAAGACTAGAGCCCCATATGGCCTTCTTATTATCAAAGGCATTGCTGATAGCACACATCCATAATGAGCAGCTTATTCCCGAGAGCTGCATTCTCAGTAACCGTGATACCAAAATATTTCAATTTATCAACTCTGTAGACAAAAATAGCAATGATGTGCAGGGTAGTGTCTTGAACATGTTATTTGTTGCTAGGCACAGGCCAAAACAGTGTTTTCTAAAAGGTTGTATTTTTTAAATCTGTAGGGTGATAAAAATAAAGAAAGCCAAGACACAACCCTTCCGGACTTTTGTAGTGATCCGGAAGCACTCAAAAGGACTACAACTATCTTTACATAACATTTGGAGTCGGTGTAGGATCTTGATCAGGACTACACTGTAACCAAGGATCACTTTCCATGTTGACGATCTGTGGGGACTATTAAATGCTTACCGCGTTGCTTCTTCGTTGGGACAAATAAAATAAGGTTCTGGATGCAATTTAGGATCACCTGAGACAAGAACTTTCAAGATACGCTCTGAAATGTGATCCTGCAATAATTTCCATACTCAATACAGTCACCTTTCTTATGAAAGGTGACAATAGATTAATTTCGCCAATCTCTTAGAGCAGTGCTTCCCAAATTGGGGTCCGCGGGATTTCTCGTGGGTGTCGCGAAAATATTCAGTACAATAACAAATATTCATGTGAGTATTAAATTGTTTCATGTGAGTATAGTTTTTATTTAAAAAAAAAGTTTTTAAGCAAGTTCCTATAATTTTGTGTTGAATATAAATATGTGTATTTTAATTGTAATAATTATTGCCAAATAAATCTTCAACTATAAAAGAAATGTTTTTTTGGGGGGGGGGGGGGGGGGGAATTAATTACTTCAGATTTAGGGGGCCGTTACATGAAAGTAATTGGGAAGCACTGTCTTAGAGAACACTCCTCCTTCTGTACATATTTATAAAGATGATAAATAGAATATATCAAAGCATTAATTTTACGCTTGAGAAACTTGGCATAGGTGTGATCATTTCAAAAGGATTTGGTATTTTCTTAATCTTCTGACAACTGCCATAGGTGTGATGAATTAGATTTTTATTAAAGATATCAATAGATTTTTGAATGAATATTTTTATTTACAAGAAATGTGCTGACCAACTGAGTTCTGCAAAAAATTAGGTGAATTTTGAACTGAAGAATAATCTTCAACATTAAGTATCAGCATCACAAAAAATGATACCCTTTAGGAGAGTGAAGAGATGCATGTGTGAATAATCATTGTCAAGAAAATGTTAACAAAATTGTTGCAATTAGCATACAAATGTCCAAGTAATAAATTTGGACATCAGAGACATGAAAAATGCCACTCTAAGCTTTGAGCGCCTAACATTTTACAATGGTATGTTATTGCCTCTAGATACTCACTGCCTGTTCAGGAAACTTAAAGGAAAGAAGTATTTTACAAAGAATTAGAGGAAGGCAAGAAAGATTTATATTCATTAAATATTTTTAAAATGCCTTCTGACAAAATTGAAGAAATTTTATCCAATATAATATTTCTGTATTCAACAAGATTGTTGGTGACCCTAGTCACATATAACAAGAAATCACACAACCCCTCCAATTCCCATCCAGTTCACCTCTGCTTGATGGTAATATCTTTTTATATTTCATTGCACAAAGTTTTTAGACTCTACAGATGATCAAACCACACTATCGCGTTAGACTGAACAATTCATCTAAGATTGATAATAATTGAATAAAAAAAACTTGTGGGAAGGCCAAAAAATGCAATCATCAAAACTTTGGCAGAAGACACTGTAATTGGATAGAACAGTTACATTCCAGTTTTTTCCTAACTTTTGACTTATAAATTTAAACAAAGTACCTAATTACTGGATGCTAGCATACTGATCTTACTCAATTTGAGATCACATAAATAAAAAAGTTAAACAACCTTCACAGTCAACCTGTGAAGGTTGTTTATCAGAAATTTGCAGAATTTAGCAAATTTTTTTGTCTTAATGAGTTGCAGTGAAGTGTAATTAGGACTTGTCGATAATATGGCACTTAGTTTCTAGTTCCAGCATAAAAAATATTATTAATGTCAATAAATTCAAACAATAATTCAAATTATTCTGATTTAATTATTACCTACAATCTTACTTGAAGTATATCTTAAAAATGTATATATCAACCCATCATAAGTCAATGAAGCTCCCATTATATTATTTTTACTCCCAAAAGTCACTAAAATTTAAAAAAAACAGTAAAAGTTGCAAAATTTCTATCCCTATAAACGTTGCTTCACTGTCTGTTAAAAATGAAGTTCTATTTTATTCATTTAAATCACCTTTTACTAAAGTTTGATCTCTAAACAGTAAATTTGAAACCTCCTTTTATTATATTATAGCTTAAATTTACTTTCCTCCTTCATCTGTTATCTATTCACTGTAGGATGAATGCCTCCCTGCGATGTCCCTATTGCCTTTTATTCCTCCCCATTATCTGCTACCATGCACCTTCAAACTTCAGATGTCATCAATACTATTGGACCACAGTATATGTTTACAATTGAACAGAATGAAATGATTGATCATTTCACCACAATCGAACAGAATGAAATGATCTTCAAGCTGTAAATAAGTCCATTATTTCAAGAATGAAAGTGTAAATTTTATTGTTTTATGAAAATGTTGAAATACATTTTTGTGCATTAAATGTATATGTGTATACAATTTTGAGATGGAATGGCTGAAACATAAAAGCTTGTGAATTCAATAATATAGAATATTACTAAACATGACTAAAAGTTCTATCTTCAAAATTTTAAAAGCGGAGTAGAGGTAGAAACATTTTATTTTAAACCATAAATATTATATAAGATCTATAATACGATATTAAATATATCAATCAATAATATAAAATAATGTAAAATATAAAAAAAATAATGTTTGCTTTCTTTATCTAAAACAATATTGTATAGGCACCCTTTTTAACCGAAGGTAAGGCAGGACGAGCTTACAAAACTATTAAAATAACTATTCAAATTACTTGTACAATGTTCTGTTAAAGTAAATAATTGAATTATTTATAAACACAGGAAAAGTAATACATTTTAGTCAATATTAGTATAATGTAGAACCATTACTTATTTTTACTCACAATACTTGAGTGTTAAAAATTATTGTTGCAGTGCAACTTCTTAGAAATAGCTTTAATATTAGTAAAAAGTAAAAACCTATTTAATTTTTTTTTCTGTCAATGGTTTATATCACCTTTGTAAAATGATTATTATTTATTAATGTATTAATATTTTATAACACAACTAATATAAGAAATCATGAGCAGATTGCTGAATTAATTTCTTTTAATTAAATTTAAAAATAAGCCAATTTCCTTTGAAATGTTCGAAAATAAAATAAATTATGAAATCATAAAATCGGCCAACAAATAGGATGAAAGGAAAAATGAGCGGATTAGTAAAAGTTTAACACATTTGTGAATTTTGCTGTAGATGAAAATATTTTATTAAAACTAGGGAATGGTTTTACTTACTCTAATAAATATATTCACATATTAAATATTAAAGAAAAAGATTTTCTATCTCTGATTTTCCATAGTTTATGAATTTTGAAATAATTTACATTAACGTGTGTAAAAACATTTTCATTGTATCATTTTAAAAACAAAGATTATATTTTACATAACCAAAACTGTCGATCAATCGATATTATAAACATCTCTATTTATGGAAATAAAGTTAGTACTTTCAATAGCACCCGCAACCATGATGATCAAGAAAATTTTATTTTTCTGGCAATTCAGTGTCGATCCATTTCCCGTTGCGCGTGCGTGTTTAATTGATTGGACAAGCCCAAAGTTCGCCGTTTCTCTGAGCGATGTAATTTGTAGTTTAATTTCATTTTTCAAAGTTTGTGTGTAAAAGTAATGATAACGTAGTTCATAAGATAGATCCATAAAAAATATGGTTTGCAATGGTACAACTTTTGATGCGTGATGGGTGTGCGTTGTGTGAAAATATTGTGATTACAAAATGGTGAGTTATCTTGTTGTTGCCGAACAAAAATGGCCGCTGCGGTTGGTCTCCGATTGCCGAATTTATATTTTCGTATGTTTCCCCATATCAACGATACCACTGAAACAAAAGTT
Organism: Odontocerum albicorne; assembly: GCA_949825065.1. Classification (NCBI taxonomy): domain Eukaryota; kingdom Metazoa; phylum Arthropoda; class Insecta; order Trichoptera; family Odontoceridae; genus Odontocerum; species Odontocerum albicorne. Next base: position 14,746,752 of record OX463840.1, read on the forward strand.
AATTTAAGCTTTTATTCGCGACTTTTTTCATTAAAATTGGTTTTTATGTAGTGGTCTGACTTAATTGCATCATTTGTTGTGTTTTTATTTTTGACGTTAGCTCTTCCCAAGCCGCTTTTATGTAGTTGAGCAAACAAATTGTTTACTCATCGAAATTAAAATAAGTGTTATCTTTTGATACGTTTCTGCGCTTTAGTGCTCATTTCGTTTATTCTAAGAAGAGTGGTTTAAATTTTTGGATCTGTAGCGTTCGGCGTTTAGCGTTTTATTTTTTTAATATAGGATACATGGAAAATGTAATATAGTTCTGTGAATCATTTATTTATATAGTTTTGAAATTTGTTATGTCAGGATGTCTTGTGTAGTGACACGGGTTTGGCGCGCAATTGTGTTGACTGCATAACCTCTAATTAACGTTGTGTATAAACAATTATTTTAATATTTTTGTTTCAAAATTTTCCACTATTTTGTTACATAAATATATTTTTTTTGTTTATACGTCGATCAATATTGTTTTCATGCAATTTTCAGTATTGTTCGATTAAATATAAGATCGACAGAGGTCAACATCTTTTAGCTTCCTTTGGGGATTTAAAAAGAATTGAGCAATGGAAAATAATACAATCATTTTGCATAACAATAAACATTCGCTTTTCTGAATATATTTTCTATTGTCAATTGCTTTTTTTTAACATCTGGCAGTAGTTTTTCTTTTTTTCCATTTTTTAAATAAAATAGTATGATATATGTTATACTTTTTTTTAAATGGCTGGTTGTTTTTAACAAGATAAACTGTGTCGAGTGCAATCATCATAAATTAATTATTATCACAAATATTTTGCTTCCTATATTTTTGAAAATTTTCACAGATTTTCACTAGTTGAAAAATATTTTTCGATGTTGGTTGGTGGTAATTTGGTAATGTTTTTTTGATATCACCTTGATGAAGGCTGCAACATTTTAGAAATATCTGCCAACTTTTATTAAATTTTAAATATATTGTGGATTAATGTATTACTAATTTACCACTCAACCATTCCTTGACTTAAATGACATCAAATTGTTATTAATGCGCAATAATGTAATGTTAATTATTCTATTACATTACATCAATTTCTCAATACATACCATGATTCACTTCAAGTAAATCATTGTGTCTTTAACAGGATAGACCAAAACTACTTTCGGGAAAGATTTATTTTTGTCTGTCATTGAAATCCGAAAATTTCGACAGTAGTTCAAAATGAGACATTTCAACGGTATATTGTTATAATTCGTCTTTGAAGTTGATCTTGGTATCAAAACATAGGTTTTGGTATGTTAAGACCGTGTGCTTGCTGAAGCGCAACAGTTTGCACACCATAATTTTCATCAATATGATGACCGACGATCAAACTGGTTCACATAGTCTTTAAGTGTAATTGCTAACATGGTAATATTTCATCCTTGAACTATAGAACTCATATTAAACTTTTATTAAAAAAACTATCAAAATGAAAACAGTTTAAAGCTTATATCATCCCTCTTACTAAATGGTTTCAAATTAATATTTTTGACTGTTTTATCAATAATAAAAATGGCTAAATAACTGTAAATGCAATACTATTCATACTAACAATCAACTGAAGCTTGGTTTCATGATGAATCATAATTTTATATACATTTATTACAGTTGTTTTTCATTTTTCTTTATTGGTTGATAGGAAATTGCACGGAAATTTGACTTTGATGTATGTATGCCTCATCACTCACTGACAAATTTCAGTGTTTTCATGAGTTGCAAATGTGCTGAAAAGTGTTTTCATAGTTTTCCAATTTTTGATGTTATTGTAATTTATTTGATGTCTAATCTAGAAATTCATCTTTTGTATTCTTACTTATTTATAATATAAACAACTAAAAGTGTTTCTAATTATTATACAGGCTAGCTTTCATTATGTGTGATTTCACTTGATCCAATCGCTGTAATCTGATTTAAATACAATTAAGAAAAAAAACTATAAAAAGTCAATTTGATTTTACCCAACTGAAAGAAATATGTTAATAGGGTCTAACTGAAAATAAAAATAAATGAAAAGTTTAGGTATGTTCCCATTTGGAACCAGATTAAAATCAATTCACTTTTTTCTAGTTATGTGATTTTTCCTAGAACCAATTAATTGATTAAAGCCAGGGATGCCTGTATTACAGATGAATCATATCTTTTACTGAAATTAACCATATGAAGAACTTGACCAATTTTGTAGTTTGTGGTGATTCTGCTTTGTGGTGCTGAATCTATTTCAAATATTTGCACGCTGGCAAATGTGGTCATGTCTGTAACTGAATCACAATTCTGTCGTAGATTTAGATTTGATGTAATTATATATTTTTTGTTATAAACAGAAATCACTCTCTTTGAGACCTTCGCTATTTTCACCCTTTACTGTTTGCAAACCCTCAAAGAATTCATACGTTTTCAACTCATCATCAGGGATGTGCTCCCCTGATGATGAGGTGAAAACCTTGAAACCAGTAGGGTTATACCATTACATAAAGTGGAATAAACAGTGTTTGATAAAACAAATTACAATGTTTTGAAACCGTCACAATGTTAATCCCTTAACTATAAATAATATATGTCAACTATATTTTACTTCAAGTAAACCTCTATAGTTGAATTTCAAGTGCTTACAGTCACTTTGATAATACTAAACGCGTTAAATGCAAAAATTTGAATAAATCATTCCTTAGTTTAATAATAGTATAGTATAATTTCTATAGAATGTGATAAAGTAAAAAAATTTGAATAGTTCCAAAAAAAATTTTTTCTTAATCTCGTGTACTCTCAGTTGAATAACTCTGTCCTAGACGACTTCTGTGGTCTAGTTGTAAGACATCTGTCTTCCGGCGGCTTGGTGTTTGCGGGTTCAATTCCCATTGGAACCCCAATTTTTCAAAAAAGGATTTCTATCTGGTTTTTACGTAAGACCTCTGACATCTTTATGGTTGGTTGGAAGAGATTGTCACATTGCAATAAGCCTGCCAGGTTATATTATATACACCAAAAATGCAATACAATAGACTCGATAGAACATTTCAAACTGCAAATTTGACACATTGGTCTTAACTATTCGTATCTCACTGTCATTTCAAACAATTTTGTTTTATTTAATCACTTAAATAGCCTTGAATATTAATTAAATCTAGAGCTTAGTAGCAGGATATATACAAAATATATCTGATGTAACTGAGAATGGGGTAGATTATTCAAGATTTCAATAGCCCTATGTAAATTAAGTTCATTTATAAAAACTCTAAAATGAGCTAAGATGCAGTTTTGTAGGTGATATCAGTATGAACATTTTCTAGACAGGTTTTCAGTAGTTCATTGCTATTTTCCCATAATTTACTAAACATTGCTAACACTAAAATAAAAGTTTATTTTCAAGCAGAAAAATTAAACTTGATTGATCTATGAAAACATTTTACTCCTGAAAAATCAATAAAATTGACAAATTTGATTTGACCAGAACTCCATTCATTTTAATTTTTTTGTTTATATTTGTAGGTAATGAATTTTCTTTTTCTTTATTCCAGATGTGTAAAATAACATGAATGAAAAAAATGAAAGTGTCAAGCTGGGGTCACACATGGAGGAGAGGGAGGGGGCCCCCGACCTGCCCCTCAGTGGCAGGGCATCGGTGGGCCCCGTTGTACTGCATCAGGTTAGTTTGTTTAACTGTGTTATCGGTTTGGGTGGTTTAGAATCTGATTTTTCATATCTATCACACTAGGAGTAGGCAGAGAGAACAGATTTTCATTCAATAATATTTTGCACTGCCTTCCTTGTACAATACACTCTGTTGTGCATATTCATCTTTTTTAAGACATTCTGTTCTTTTGGAATTTTATTTATTTGGTTTTTCCACATTTTTTTAGGTCTTTCCAATTTTGTATACCTGGAGTCGACAATTTTTTTTAATTCTTCCGCGTAGGGAAAGTTACAAAGAGGCGCATACCCCCAGTACCTCTCTCGGCCACATTCACCCCCTGTCCAATCATAAGCAAAATTTCATAATATAGGTTAGGCACAGTAACCGGCGGTGATGCGCTAACAGTCCGGTATCGTAGTCACGATGCGGTTAGCGCATCGTGCGACAGAGACAGTGCTCTACAAACTATGTATATTACTTACTGCTGGGTAATGTACGTTTGTGCAATTAATATACCTTAGAAGTTGAGTTTAGAAAGTATACAACAAAAATTAACAAATACATTAAGGAAATAGAAACTTCTATAGGCTCAATACACATTATTTGCATAATTTAAGGATGACATCTAAAGAAACTTGATATAGGCAGTTACCAAACTATTGTCTTGTTTTTGATCATTTTCTACAAAATAATTTTCTCCCTCCACTTTGGAGGGAGGGACTTTCACTAAAATATTCTTTCACAACAGTTACCATCCCACACAAACTCAGTTTTACATATAAAAAATAAATAAAACTAAACTTAAATTTTAATGGGAAGGGTGAATTTGTCACGCTGAACACAATTTTTCTATATCTGGTGTTATTTTTGATAATTTTTAAACGCAAATTTAGTTTAAGTTGCACACCACTTCATAATTACTTTTTAATTGTGTCATACGCTAACGTGTATAGCAGGTGTGTACCTATGAAACCGGAATTTGCTCATAGATGGCTCTAGTTGTCAATGTAGTGACTGTCAAACTGCATCATTGGCGTCTTTTTTGTGTTTACATTTATCAAAGATTTTTAACTCACAACAATACAAGTTTCACACGTTGATCGCCGTGTCAGCCACCGGTGGCCGACACCGAGGTATTCCAATTGGACCGTGCTGGCCACCGGTGGCTGACACTGCATACCTAACTTCAGAGTGTCATTCTGTCCGTCGGCTATGCGCTCTGTATTAAACTACTATTAAACTTGGCCGATATGGCTCTTTTCTATCTTACTACGATATGGCCTTAGGATATCTTCATGGTTCTAAAAGATATACTCATGAATATGATAGGTAGGTTATATTAAATTAAAAACCTAAAAACGTAAAAACATTTTTTGGACATTTTATGAAAATCCTATTGGTGATCAATGTGTTAATACAACTGCATATGTTTTCATAGCGTTAAACGTGTCTGTTTTTGTGGCTGAAAACTACAGCATTGATTTTCTGTTACCATTTAAAGAAAACTGCTGCAGAATCGCATCGAATGCTTGTCGAAGCTTACGGTGAGCATGCTCTTAGTAAATCACAGTGCTTTGAGTGGTTTAAAAAATTCAAAAGTGGTGATTTTTGACATGAGAAATGAAGAACATGGAAGACCACCGAGAAAGTTTGGAGACGCCGAATTTCAAGCATTGTTGGATGAGGATGATGCTCAAACACAATAACAACTCGCGGATCAATTAAATGGGACACGAGAAGCCGTCTCCATATATTTGAAAGCCATGGGAAAGATCCAGAAGGTGGGAAAATGGGTTCCATATGAACTGAATGAAGTGACAGCTGGAAAACTGAAAAACCACTTGCGAAATGCTGCTTGCCAGGTACAAAAGAAAATCATTTCTCCATCGAATTGTGACTGGCAAGGAAAAATAGATAAACGAGGCATATCCAGAAACTAAGTGTACTGAATTTTTGTAGGTTACAATTTTTTTTATTTAAACAAAAAAATTACATGGTTACCGTAGTACATATGTAAGCTATTTTTCGACATAGTCGCCATTCCTCTCAATGCAGGTGGTGAAGCGGGGTATCAACTTTTTGATGCCTTCCTCGAAGTAGCTTCCCGCCAACCCCTCCGTCCACTTCTCCACCTCCTTTACCTCCTCGTCGGTTGAAAACCTTTTTCCACCCATGTGCAGCTTCAGGGAGGTAAAGAGATAGTAATCTGAAGATGCTAGGTCAGGGGAATGCGCGGGATGGTTCAGGACATCCCATTTAAACGAGGCGAGCAGTTCCTTCGTGGCGTTGGCCGTGTGTGGTCTTGCATTGTCGTGCAGCAGGCAGACTCCCTTTGTCAGCATGCCTCTCCTCTTGTTCTGAATCGCCCTCTGCAATTTTTTTAGGGTCTCACAGTATCTTGCAGAGTTGATGGTCTCCCCTTGAGACATATATTCAATTAAAATTATGCCTTGACAGTCCCAAAACACGGATGCCATGATTTTCTTGGCTGAAATTGTGGTTTTTAACTTTTTGGCGGAGGGTGAAGTGGTGTGACGCCACTGTTGAGACTACCTTTTGGTTTCAGGCGTGTAGTTTGCAATCCAAGTTTCATCTCCAGTAACGATGAAGCGGAGAAATTCATCTCCATGGAGTTTGTAACGCCTCAAAAACTCTTGCCTTTTTACAAAATTTCGCACTTGGCGGGAGATTGGTTTGACATTTTTCACGAAACGTGTTGTCGCGTCGACACTTCTCAACGTACTGACCTTAAACCGGTCTCGTTGCGGAGGGGAAGGGTCAGGCTACACGGAAGTGTAGCCAACATGTCGAAAATAAAATCCATCCGGTCGTGAGAGCCTCAGTACACTTACTTTCTGGATACGCCTCGTATTTCGAGAATCCTAAGCATAAAAGATCATGGGTAACTCCAAGCAAACCAGCGACATCGACTGGAAGGCCAAATTACTATGGACGGAAGACAATGCTCTGTTTGGTGGGATCAGAAGGGTGTTATCTATTGAGAGCTGCTAAAACCTGACGAAACCGTTAATACTGAACGCTACTGACAACAAATGATGCATTTGAACCAAGCATTGTGTGAAAAACGACCAGAATATCAAAAGAGACAGCAAAAAGTGATTTTGCTTGATGATAATGCACTATCGCACACAGCGAAACCGGTCAAGGAAACGATTAAAGCGTTTAGTTGGCAAATACTTTCGCATGCGGCTTAATCACCAGACTTGGCTCCATCCGATTACTACTAGGTTAGTCAAAAAGTTTTGAAATCGACATCTATGGAGCAGTAGAAAAACCAAAATTTCTACGCCATTTTAATATTTCATCTTTTATAAGAACGTACTAAAAATTTCATTTCGATCTGTCAATTCATTCTTTGTTTACAAGCCATTTGAAGTTGACGTGTCAGTGTATTTTTTAACAATGGAAAAATCCGAATATCGTGCAGTGATTAAATTCTTTGTTTTGGAAGGTTTATCGGCTACTGAGATCCATGCAAAGATGGTGAAAGTATTAAAGGAGTCTTCTCCTTCATTTCCAACCATTCACCGATGGGTTTTGGAGTTTAAGCGTGGCCGTACAAGCGTTGAACACGATCCACGCTCAGGACGTCCAAAAAGTGCATCAACACCAGAAATCATAGCGAAAATACAGGATATGGTTTTGGAAGATCATTGATCGACTGTGGATGTGATAGCTGACACCATAGGCATCTCACATGGAACAACATGGCATATTTTGGCTGAAGTTTTGGGTTTCAAAAAACTGTGTGCACAATGGGTGCCGCATTTGCTAACAATGCAACAGAAACACGTTCAAATGCGACTTTCTGAGCAACATTTGGAGCAAGTTCGAAAGGATAAAAAGGATTTTCTGCGTCGATTCATCACTGTGGATGAGACTTGGGTCTACCACCATGATCCTGAATCAAAACAAGAGGCTAAGGAGTGGTGTGAACCAGGCACTTTGGCTCCGAAGCGAGTTCGTGTCCAGAAATCGGCCAAGAAGGTGTTAGCGTCAGTTTTTTGGGATGCAAAAGGAATTTTATTGATAGATTATCTCCAAACTGGTAAGACAATCAACTCTGATTATTATTGTGACCTTTTGGACCAGTTGGATGAAAAAAATTGTGAAAAAAGACCCGGTTTGCAGAAGAAAAAAATCATTTTTCATCAAGACAATGCACCTGCTCACACAGCTCAAAAAACCATCGCGAAAATCAGTGAATTGGGGTACGAATTGTTGCAGCATCCACCCTATTCGCCAGATTTAGCTCCCTCTGACTTCTGGCTGTTCTCACACCTCAAAAAATTCCTTCGTGGAAAGCATTTTTCATCAAACGAAGAGGTTATAGCCGTCGTAGAGGAGTATTTTGCAGGCCTTCCAGAAAGTCACTTCCGTGATGGGACAACAAAGTTGGAAGATCGTTGGACCAAGTGTATTGATCTTATGGGAGACTATACTGAGCAATAAAAGTGATTTCCCCCCAAAAAAAATGTATTTTCATTTCCGCTTTCAAAACTTTTTGACTAACCCTATACTTATTTGCATCGATGGGACACGCACTTGCTGAGCAGCGCTTCACTTCTTACGAAAATGGCTCGTTGATTGGTTTGCCTCAAAAGAGTAAGAGGTTTTTTGGCGTGGCATCCACAAATCGCCAGAGAGATGGGAAACATTTGTAGCTAGCGATGGGCAATACGTTGAATAAAATATTTTTTACCGTTTTGATACAATAAATGTGTATTTTCTATTAAAAGAAACCGGTTTCATAGGTACAGACCTGGTACATCCCCACCAGGAGTAGACAGGAAAATTTCCACATTTTTCTGTCCATTTTTACTAGACTTTTTTCTCATTTATATCCATATTTTTCATACAGTCTACGTCTCTTTTTTGTACTTCTCACCTTTGCGCTCTTTTAAAATTTCTCCAACTATATTTTTTTTCTCAATATTCCTCTTGCTCTATTCATTATAGGTTTTAATGAATTGTAATATTTTTTAGGAACAACCGATGGACATAGATAGAGTGGCACCACTAACAATGAAGGTGAGCGGGTCTCCAGGGCAGCAATTGCCGTCCCTGTTGGCCCAACAACAGATGTCACGCACCAGCCCCAGCCGCCCCCCAGGTCTGCTCAGTCCCGCTCCTCCCCCGCCTCTCACCCCCACCTCTCCCCTCTCCACCCTTGGGCTGGGCCTGGGGTTCGGGGCCCTCAACACGGCTGCCCGCAAAAGGCTCAAGATGTCTGATGGTACTGCCAAACCAGTGCTCGCTGAAGACTTGAACACCATTCACAAGAGGAATATCGATGAGAGATTGAACACTCTAAAATCTCTCAAAGATAGGTAAGTTTTAAGCAACTTTAGTTTCTTTGTATTTTATTCCATTTTTTAACATAATTTAGTATTTTTCCAACTACATAGCAGTTTATTATCAGCATGTCTGACAATTTCATCTAAGCCTTTTTTCTTTAAGAAATATCTAAAAAAACAATGAATTTTGGTTTGGTCACATGTATTATTGACTTCCTGAAATATTTGCTTCCTAAAACTTCATTATTAATCACTTCCAGTTTTGAAAATCTCACAAAGAACACAAATTCCAAAATATCATACTCTCCGAGGGTTAGTACGGGATTCAATGAATTGATCAAATCATGGTTATTGGACTTTTACAATAAATATATTTTATGACTAGGTTCACAAAAAAGTTTACCATTTTTCCCACTAATGAATATTATCAAATTTGAAGTAACGTACATTTGAGACTCGGCACTGTGAACTAGTGCAGATAATATAACCGTCTTCACCCTTACAGGTCATGCTTCATTAACAAGAACTAAGAAAATGATATATAAGATTTAATTTTAATGGTTATTTTTACTGCATGATTAAAAGACAAAGCATGCGCAAAATACTTGAACAAAAAAAATGTTTTTCCTAAAATACTAAACAAATTAAATTTAAATAATTGACCGCTCTAAAATAGATATTTTACACGCAAAAATAGATCTCATATTACAGATTTTACACTATGAATTTTTGTTACCTATTTAATTTTTTTAAATTTCAATAGGTCCATTTTCAGTACTAAATCAATTTGTATATTGTCTCCTATGACTAGTTCTCACAAGTCACTAAAAATCTTACACTATGAATTAGATATACTCATTGTTGAGTTGGTTGCTTGAGATGACGTGAGATAAGGGGGCCATATGAATCACACTAACTTTTAAAATGTTTTAAATTTGACAATTATATTTTTTTGGTGAATCATGACAATATTAGAGCACACTTCTGGATATCTAAGAAAAGCGAAATTCCTTGGGTAGGATTTGTGCATTAACTACATTATAAATATATTTTATGTATGTTTACTTATAGAAAGTCGAATGTGAAGCTGGCTTTGCAATTATATTAATTTAAACTTGAACTTACTGTCCCATAAATCAGGCGCAAAAAACCCTGATTTCTGAACTTGTAAGAATAAAAGAATCAAAATATACCTTTAAATATCCTAATTACTGACAAATATCTTGTATGTATTTTACCTCGTAATATTTCAGGTATAATGAGTGCATTGCTCAAATATTCTTTCTGCAATCTGGTGGAGTTGTGTTGGACTACCAACCGTGGCGAAAACGACCTCCAGCACCATCATTCTTGGCCTTTGCTCGGGCCCATCCACTGGAGGGGTCTGAAGAGCTGCCAGCGATTGGGGGCCAGGGGCCGGAACCTCCTGTGGCCCCGAAAGCCCAGCCTGAGATCAAGATTCCTGGTGTGGGAGTCACGCCAGTCGCCGTGTCTACTCAACTTCCTGCTGCTGTTGCACAACTTACTCAGCAAGGTGAGCATTTATTTATTATTTTTCATAACTTCTTTTTATCTTTTTCTCTAGATCTTGACAGTAAAATAATTTGATGTGCCTGACTATTTTTCAATGTCGTCTATAAAAAATTTATTTTCACATATCTTAAAAAAGTATATTCTTTGTCTTCTTCATGATTGAAAATCGTGATCATCCCTGTCAAATGCATGGCTTTGAAAAATTCATCTCAACTCTTTTCTATCCATGTCTTTTTTGTTACTTTTGTGCCAATGGCCTGATTTGGTCACTCTGTATCATCTGTGAGAGCACTCTTTCTCTCTCCTGGCAGACCTCCCAGGATAATAAGTTTATCCAGGTTTTCAGAATCTTGACATTATATCCCAAAAATTATAAAATACATTTTGAACAACATAAGTCATACTTACATTTTGAACTTCTGCAGTGTAGATATGTTAAAGTGATGCAAGATTTTATTACATTTTCTCATTATAATATGGTCATTTCTGAATGCCAGTCAATGTGAAAAAAGTGTCAGTATAACAAATAAAGGATTCCAGTCTGGTTTTCACTTAAGGCCCCTTTAACACCTTTCTGGTTGGTTGGAAGAGATTGTCACATGGCAATAATCCCGCCAGATAGTTCTGTATACAATGAAAGTCTTGTATGTGAAATTATGTAACTTCATTGTCCTTTCATTTTACTCATGTTTTGGTGGAAGTTTGTATTATTTTTTGTAAAGTATCATTTATGTATCAATCATTATAGGATGGATATATTGAGCACAAGGAACAAGTTTTATTTTTTAGATGTGAGATAATTTCATCGACCAATATGTTAAATAGAAATTCAATCAACAAAAATATTTATACATTAATTATACTAAGAATATTGAACATATAATAAGGTTTTCACATAAGTTTAAACAAGCAAAGGTACAGATATTTAAAGTGATGTAAAGTAGAAGGAAAAGTTTTGATCTATGTTCAACAAATATTTAATCATACCAATTATATTTTAATGAAAATAAATATCTTCTGAAGTGATGTGATTCATTTTCCTCAATTAGTGTATATTTCCTAATTAAATATTATATGTGACCTGACCACACACACATATTAATTAAATAGCATGTTATTTATCTCTGGAGATTGATATGACTTTGATTAAAATTAAAATATTTTATTTTTAAAACATACACTTGATGAAGATATTATATTCACATCTAATATAGAATAACAAATAGAAAAAAGCAACATCTTGGAATTTTAACAATAATAATTTCTTAATTCCAAGTTTGGATTACCTTTATATTCATCTTGCTTGTTGGCTTCAAAAATACGTTATTCTGTAATTGCGTGTTTTGCAAGGGATGAGTATGGTATTGCTTCTTTTGTTTGAGTATTTGGCATTTCTACTAACAAATAATTTGTTTTTTGAATTTTTTTATCATCTACTAACATATATTTCTTCTAAATATCTATGAAACAATATTTTTTTTCTAAATAAAAATGACATATTTTATCTAGGTGACTATATAATGATATTTTGAATACAAACTTCATGTTATATTTCACTTTCGAATTCTTGGTTATTGAAAATTGATAAGCTCTGTTTACTCGCGTAATTTACAAAAGCTCTGTGATTCAAACATTTTAATTTTAGATGGTTTTTTTTAGTAAAATATTGACGGTTGATCGTATCGAGTCCACACACTACTTGGACAGTTTCTCTCCATCGTTCAAAATATGATTTGCTTTCATTCATTGACTTTTTCAATCTATTTTTTATCACAATTTTTTTTAATTACATGTTGATTTACAAATGTTCTTGATAATAAGGTGATGGCAATAAAAACAATGTTTCTTGAGTAGTAAGTGTGGGCACAAAATATATTTTTACAATTTGTGTTTGATAGTTGTCTCCTTAAATAAATAAATTTGCACATCATAATATTTTGAGTGAGTGTGTGTGTTTAGCTGTGCTATTTTATTTATATTTTAAAGTTTTATTTTAACCCACTGGCATCCAAATTCATGTATTGGTCAAAATTTTACTCCGTGAGTAGTATGGTTTTTATTGTAATTTTAGCTTTAACACATCAATCAACAATTCCCGGGACTAACCAACAGATGGCGCCTCTAATAACAAATCCATACCATTCTCAGTTAGTACCAACCTTTAGAAGTTACGTGTCAAACTTTCATGACATTCCGACATTGTGTCATTGAGTTACAGTGGTTTTAGTGATGCTACTTTTACTATTTTCAAAACAATTGAAAAAACCGAATTTCGTGTGTTGATAAAACATTGCTTTTTAATGGGAAAAAATACTGTTTAAACTCAGCGATGGCTTGAAAAGTGTTATCCCGGCTCTGCTCCATCGAAAACAACCATTTGTCGGTGGTATGCTGATTTCAAACGCGGTCGTACAGACACAAATGATGCTGAACGCTCTGGTTGTCCAAATGAGGCGAAAACATAAAAAAAAACCTCAAAATCGCTAAGTAAAGTTGCATGAGCTGACATCCTGAAGATATCATTTGGTAGTGTTTACACTATTTTGCATGAACATTTGGTCATGAAAAAACTTTTTTCCAAATGGGTGCCGCGTTTGCTCACAATGGAACAGAAACAACAACGCATCGATGATTCAGAGCGCAGTTTGGCACTGTTTACGCGAAATAAACAGGAGTTTTTGCATTGGTATGTGACAATGGATCCACCACTATACTTCGGAATCAAATCGACAGTCAGCTGAGTGGAGAGCAGCCGGTGAAAGTCATCCGAAGCGATCAAAAACTCAAGTCGGCCGGGAAGGTTATGGCCTCCGTATTTTGGGATGCGCATGGTATAATATTCATCGATCACCTTGAAAAGGGAAAAACCATCAATAACGAATATTACATAGCGTTATTGGTGGAACGTTTGAAGGCAGGAATTGCAAAAAAACAGCCCCATATGAAGAAGAAAAAAGTTCTCTTTCACCGTGTCACAAGTCGATGGTAACAATGGCCAAATTGCATGAGTTGAACTTCGAATTGCTTCCGCACCCACCGTATTCTCCAGATTTGGTCCCCAGCGGCTATTGGCTGTTCGCAGACCTCAAAATGATGCTCCAGGGAAAGAGATTTGGCTCCAATGAAAAAGTGATTGCCGAAACTAACGCCTATTTTGAAATCAAAGATAAATCGTTCTACACGGCTGGCATAGAAAGGGTAGGAAAGCGTTGAAATGAATGTATCGCTTTTGAAGGAGACTATGTTGATGAATAAAGAAGAATTTTGGCAAACAAATGTTGTTTTAGTAGTTAGTCCCGTGACTTATTGATCGATGTGTTATAAGTAAAGTATCGATGTTCTACGTGATTCAGAATATGGATAAGCAGGAATATTTCATTAAGTTATATCAAAAGACTGATGTGTGTATTTTTGTAAACATATGTCATTCTTGTTATAGACAATGTAGTCTTCCGGCCACTGTAACATCAATTTGGATATATTGAGGGGTACCATACAAATTAATGAATTAAATTGTTTCATAATATTAATATTGTTTTAATTTTACCAATATAATGTAATTAAACAAAAACTGAGGAAAATGAATATTCCACAGTTTTCATTGAATAACATCTACAAACCTTTTATATTTCAAACAGCCTGGTATCCCTATTGTATCGAAGTAAATTAAGACGTAAAACATAAAAGGTTTATCATTAGGCATTGAATTTGAAAAAGTGTAAAACAAATTATTTTTAACCTCTAAGCGTGTGAGATTTGTAAGTAAAATAAAAAATTGATTTTGTAAGTAGTATAAAAAACGCAATTGCGGCCGCCACATACAAAATAATTGAATAGATAAAAACATTTGAGCCATGTCCGTTTTATGGATAAATTCATGTATTCGGGAATAAAAACATTGGTCATACCGTGTACGCCCATACTCTCTTGAGGTAAAAATTCCTTCGCCATACAACGTACGTACGACCATACTCGTTAAGAGGTTAACAGAGGTTGTTGCAAAATAATGAAGTCGCTTCTCTGATGATCAAGATAAAGTTGGATGGCAATGGGTTAAGTGTAGAATTTTGGTTGTGGTAAATTACGCGAGCAAATCCGCCGTTGTGACGTAGTGAGATACGGAGTGAGTCCGTCTTGTAGGTTCGGTACCGGGCCGGCCAGCGGGAGGTCGGCATGGCATGGTGTTTGCCCCGCACCGCCCCCACCACATGGTAGCCACACCCCGACTACCAGGTACCACACGTCCCGCCATCACACCACATCACATATTACACGCTGCCTTTTTGCTTAGTCATTCTTGCAACATTCATTTGTCTCATTCAACAAGCATTCTTAAATCACATTTCTTAAGGGAAAATCAATATTCAGATTGACTTGCCAAAGGTTATATCCGAATAATAATATTTTAACTTTGTTCAACGTGTGAAATCACTCGATATAAGTGGGGTTCATACAAGACACCTAATATTCATTTTATTAGAGATCCTCAACTCATATTCTCGATAATTGCTCTTTAGAATATTGTTATTCTTTAATAGAGTATTCTGTTTCTTTCTAAAATTAAAATAACTCCGATGAGAAATGATAATGACAATTGAATATCGGATCAAACTAAATACCTATATATAATATAGTAGTACAAACTTTGAAGTCAAAGCGTTATTTAAAACATAAAGTACTTTGTTATTTTACTGATATTGTTCATTCGATTTAGTTGGAGAACAATATTTTCCATTTTATTCATGAAGTTTTGTTTTCAACAAAATCATTTTGATAATACGTATATGAATTATGAAAAGTGTACTAAATTTAAAGATGTAAGTCTTGGAAAGTGTGGAACTAGTTTCAAAACATTGTTCTCGTGAAATTTTAATATTCCTTTAAGTATTTTTTCACTGTTGGTAATGCAATCTGGAAACTAAAAAAAAACAATATTTACTAGTAGATTTTGCGAATAATTATTATGCAAAATTATTTTGTTTCATTTATTTTCTATTTCAAAGTTAATATTGTTTTACTAATATTCATTCACTTACTCATTTTGCAAATTGCTTTGTATATTAATTTCTAACCCCAGTTTCTACAACACTGTTTTCATTGATATTATGTTTGAAAATATAAGTAATTTTAAATAAAATTATCACAACAAATCAAATACATATATGTATCATTCATTTACTCGTTTTCATTTTACCTACACATCTCTGCCCATCGCTTATGTGTACACCACCAGATGTAGTTGACAATTACATTCATTTGCCATGAATGTGTTATGCCTGTCTCATTTTGAAAATAATTCATTAGCTATGGTAATGAATTCATGCATAATGAATGGTTTACATTTTATATTGATTGTCATACCATAGTTTGTGTTTTGTATGGTGGTTTTGAATGTAACATTTTTTCTATTTGAATAACTTTGTTTTTGCTTCTTTTTATTTTTCAGTGAAACTTATGTTATGTTTTTCTTTATATTCTTGCTTGTTTGTTCGATGTGTATTAATTCTATTGGGCTTTATTGAACTCATCTGTGATGAAATTATGATGTCTGTAAATTGGTCATCGTTGTAATATAAAGAGTAAATTGTATTGGGAAAAGTGAGTATTTTAAATTGCTTCTTAATATGTATGTTATTTTGTTATATAATTTCTCATTCTTTTTGGCATGCCGAATAGATAATTTGATGGAATTTCTTCTTTGGAATCCTTCCCATCAGATATTTAACTACCTCCATGACTTGTGGGATAATCTCGATGAGGTTTTGTAAAGAATACAGAACTGGACATCCTGCATAGCACAAAATACGCAACATTGTTTGCTTTTATCCACAATTGCAACTCTTTTTTGGGCGGTAAGGACACTGTTAAGGTCTCCATTGCCTCTTTATATATTCACATTGTAATTATAAAACTCCATTTCCCTCTCTTATGAAATACATCAGTAATCTGCGCTCAAAAATACTCGGTATATTATCAAGTTATTGAAGAATTATATTGGTATAAAACGTCAAGTATTTGGAACATGTTAATTTAAAAAAGGGTAATTTATATAATATGGGTATTGTTGAAAAGAATATGAAATATGACACTTGGTTTGGCTTGTATATATAAAGTTGTAATTTATAATTTTTATTAAAATATGTCAAATTTTAAGTAATAATTATATCTTCCAATACACTGGTATTATAATAGAGAGATTCACAGTCTCTACACCTAACTACCGGCTGTGGAACAACCTTAATGTAGGTATTTTATAGCATCCCTTTATCCTTGATGGAATGTATAGGTTTATAATGATGATAAGTATCTTCCAATATATTAATATGCAGAACGATAACCTTAAATTATGTCTTAAGAAAATTTTATGAACAAAACCATAAAAAAAATCTGTGTTGATTAATTTTTTTTGTGTTATTGTTTGTCATTTGAATAATTCGTTTTGAGTGTGTAAGATATGAAAAATAAATTGATCAAATCATTGTTTTATGTGGTATTTCATAGCTAATGAATGTTTTTCAATGGTGCAAGCTTCATATTTATGGTTTTGTGGTGCATGCCTCCACTTCTATTTCCAGACATCGTGTTTCTAATATTTTGCGTCCATAAATCGTTCTGAAGTAGTGTTGGTGAGCGGGTAGAAGCTTAGCTTCATTTATCATTTGCTGGTATAACTGTGGCAGGGAACAGGGTTACTGTGAATGTGAACGCTTTGGTTATGCTTTGGATGTTCTGTTGATGCTAAGACAATTAGTTTACTGAAAAAAAAATATTTTCTAGGTGGGACTCCTCTAGTTGTAGAAAATAGTGGTGCAGGAAGAACTAGCGTCACAAACGCATCGCCTATCGCTGCAAATACGTCTTTGTCCAGTTCACAAGAACAAATTGTAGAAAAAGCAAAGCAGGTAAGAATGCTTTTTTTTATATTTATTCATATTTTATTTCATTCCAAGAAAAACTTCAATCATGGACTGTAACTAACTGCTCGTGTTCATATAAACTCTGAAAATTGTATTACGGTACTCATGATTTTAATAATTGTGAATTCAAAATTACAAATCTATTTCCCAAATGTTGGAGCCATGATTACAAACAAAAATTTATTTTTGCAGGAAGCATATGTCATGCAAAGGATATGCGAACTTCAGAAAGAAGGGCTTTGGACAGAAAAGAGATTACCCAAAGTTGTGGAGCCTCCGAGGCCTAAAGCCCACTGGGACTATCTTCTGGAGGAAATGGTTTGGCTAGCGGCTGACTTTGCGCAAGAGCGAAAATGGAAAAAGGCTGCTGCAAAAAAGGTAATTGAATATTTACTTATTTATTAGGGGTATCGGTTGAAAATGTTTTTTCTCTCAACACCACCGCTATATAAATTGTCCTTTTATTATTACTATTTGTCATAATTGTTTCTGATTACCAGTTGTATTTCTGTTGTCAATTAGTTGACACATCTTTTGTTTTGTATTGGTCAGTGGATATCTGTAGAACACCTTTCAAAAGAAATTTCTTTTTTTTGTGATCATGTTTCAAAGTTTAAAAAATTTGTGCCAGTAAAACAATTTTTTGTGAAATTGCATATTTACGAATATTAAAAAAAAAGAACATGACGACTGCATCGAAAAAACCTTGTTGTGTTTACGGTAATATATTGAATATTCGTTAAGTGTCTGAGTTAGTTTAAAAAGTTATGAAGTGGAAATTTTGTTCTAAAAAAATGAACCTAGAAGTGAAAGTGAACTAGAACAATTTTCATATTGAATTTAAGGCAAATCCGGCCAAGCCTTTGAATTAAATCGAATTAAAAGCTAATTCATCATTTCTACATTTTGTGATTAGGGGTGAAAAGTGAGTTATGTAAACCGAGGTCACAAAAAAAAAAACAGATGCTTTTTAAAAGGCACATAGCAAATTGCTAAGGCCTCGGCCACATAGGAAGGAGCCTCGCTTGATGCTTAGAGCTATGTTGCGAGTAAGACGACATATCCTAGCGAACCAACGTACCGTAGTATCGCAGTGGCCACACTGCATGCTTCGTGCCACGTTACATGACGATTAGTCATCGAGTGATTCTCCTAGCGAACAGACGGGTTGGTTAATTTACAAGATGGCGGAAGTTTGATTGACAGCTGTGTATAAAAGGGAGCCTTTGTGGAACTCATCGAGCAAATTATAGAAAAATGTACCTGTAATAAAATCACTTTGGAATGAAGTTGCACAGAAAGTAAATAAAGATGGTAAGTTGTAATGAAATTGGTTAGTTTTGAGAGTGACATCGTGTGTTGACTCAACCGCTCCCAACTATCAAATGAATTTGTGCGTAGCGCTTTGGTTTGGCCATGCATGAAGTCACCTAGTATATGAGTCACGTAAAATCTAGCTTAGCACCTAACGAAGCATTTTGGTGTGGCCTCGGTCTAAATGGAACCTCGAGTCTTATGTCAATATGGTGGGATTGCAAAGGAATTATCCACTATGAAGTTCTTCAGTATGGTCATACCATAACAACGTCTATTTTAATCAGTTTGATTGTTAAAATGTGGCAATAAAAACCATGAGACCAGCTGTTTTCAATAGAAAAAAAAGTTGTTTCAACGTGATAATACGAGACCGAGACCCCATACGACAAATTTACAAGGGATAAAATAAAGGAATTCGAATGAAAAGTAATACCTCTCCCACCATATTCTCCATATATTGGTCCATCCGATTACTACTTTTTCAGATCTATGCACCATTATTTGGCTGGAAAAAAAAGAAAATATAGAGCAATTAAAATTGGGTCTCGAAGAGTAATTTTCGTCTAAAATCTTCTGATATTTATTCAAGTAGTATAAAAAAGTTGTGGATTCAACGAAAGGTGGGTTGTAATAATTAAGGGAGATTATATTATATAAGATTGATGTAATATATCTTTTTTATGAGAAAAACAACATTTTACAAGAAAAAGTTTTTATAAGAAAAACAACAATTACACAATGCATCATTTTGCCTTGGTTTAACACGTTCACTGCGGCCGATAAATCGCGAACAATCGTGGTGTGCTGAAAAATAGCAATTTTTCAAATCTCTAAAACTATATTACAAATATGAAATAATAAGATATTTTTTTTTGGAGATGCTAGTATATACTGTCTCCTTTGTGTAAAGGATTCACGCGCGGCGGATGCTGACTCACACTACGAAATAAGCAAGTGTAAACACGAGTCATTGAGAGCACTAAAGCTGAGTTTACACTGCAAATCATGCATAGAAATATTTAATTAATTTTTTTTGAAAATATTATTTTTTACCTGTAGTATTCCTTTGGGTTTTTTACAGCTTGTACGTTTTGTTCATTGTTGAAAATGATACTTGACAAAAAATGAAAAAAAAAACTGTCTCATAAAACACTAAAAATTCTAAGTATCCGTCCGTTTCGCACTCAATAACACTATTAATTATAATTATGAAATAACCTAAAACATGGATCCAGGCACAGACCAACTTTTCCGGGACAATCCATACAGCCATAAATTGTGTCTTTGCGTGTGCGGTCGATTTTCCAGCAATATGTGCACCTCTTTCTTTTCGTTTTACCTCTATTGTCTTTTTCAAATAATGATGGAAGGTGTATTTTTTTTAATGATACGTGGAATGGAGATGGAGGGGGCCCAACTAATTCTTCTATTACTGACATTCTAAAATCATAAAGAGTTCCCTTTTTGTCGCTATTTGCATTATACAAATAGTACGCATTTAGAAGAATCGACTGGAATATATGAATGCCGATTTTTTTATACCAGCGAAGCGTCTTTCTCTCGCATGGATAATAAGACAACATCTGATCATGAAAGTCGACGCCGCTCATGTATTTATTATATGCTACTATCATATTTGGTTTCACTTGCAACTTTCCATGGCGGTTTGTTGTTTCTGTCAACTGGCCATCGAATTCCGATGAAATCGCCAATACTTCCCGACGATCTTTCCACTTAGTGACGCATACTCCGCGATCGGTGTATTGGCTAATGGATTCTCCAGTTTTTAGCATTTTATTTTTCACCTCAAACGGATTAACTTTCCTATTAGTTCTAAGAGTTCCGGTGACGTATGTTGCCTTATCTAGTAATTCCTGTGTGAGAGGAACACTATTATAATAATTATCCATGTATACTGAATGACCTTTTCCAGTCTTTCCTTCCATTAACAATTTGACAACCCTCTTGGTGTGGTCTTTCCCACCTAATTCTTTGTCAGCAGCGCCACCATATATTATTAATTTTAATGCTAAGCCATTTGATTCTCCCAGCATATATATTTTAACACCATATTTTCCCTTTTTCCCTTTTATATACTGGCGAAATTTAAGTTTTCCTCTCCACAACACTAAAGACTCGTCGATGGATAAATTTTTTTGAGGTTCGTATATTGCGTTCATCCTGTCATTGAAAAAAATTATAAGTGACTGAATTTTATCCAAACTAGTTGTTTCTTCCGTATTTTTGTTAAAATGTAGTGTCCGAAGAATCAACAAAAATCTGTCCCGGGACATGTATTGCGAGAAAGCTTTTAAATCAAAGAGATGGTGTTTCTTCCAATAATCGTTGAGTCTATTCAGTTTTATGGTTCCCATGTGAAATAAAAGTCCTAGCCATATTTTAAATTCAGCCACTGTAATATTTTTCCAGGAACGTATTCTACTTCTTGCTCTTTCAGAATGAGCTAAAATTTCTGCCGCATATTCATTCGACTCGTTAATAATGAGGTTGTAAAAAACATCATTAGCAATGATATTAAAAAAATCGATGGGTTTGTTTCCTGGCATATCGATTTTTAACCCTGAGTTACCCAAAAATGAAAATGTCTCGGCTGGTATCCGATTATTTGACCACTGAGGGATATCTGGAGATGGTGGATTTTCAATTTGACTATTGTCCCTGGATGTAGAAGGTTGGTCTCTTGGAGGTGATTGTGAAGGTGGTGTTTGTTCAGAGATTTCACTTTCAGAGTCACTATCTGTATCATCATCGGTTTCATAAGAACTACTTAATTCGGATTCATTATAATCACTAAATTCGTCACTATCACTTAAATTTGAATTTTCACTATCACTACTATTTTCCGCCATTTTTCTTTTTTTAGAAGTCGAGGGGTTATCCATTATGTTAAAAAAAGGCTAAATGTACTAATAACTTAATGAAACTAATAACTAAAACTATATATATAGTCAGTAAAACGAATAAAAGTAGAATAAACACAAGTTTCAGAAGTCTTCAATGTCAATCAACAATTTTGTTCACTTTATATACAGTGTAAACCCAGCTTTACAGTAAAAAAACTGAACACGTGTTCTCACGACCGCATCGGCTCATATTTATGAACACACTGACATAAAATATTGTGATAAGATTGGATTAGTATCGTTTTAATTATGCAAAGACACTTTTAAGTGACGTGACTAATTATTACCAACCATCCGCGCCTAGCGCGTATTCCGCACCGCGGGATATGTTAGCTGTACGCGCTAGGCGCGTACTCCGCACACAACGTGTTAAGGGAGCTTATTTAACGGGGTTACATAAAGTCTTAGCGTACTATGGAGGGGAAAAAATAACCTTATATAAATTAACATTCTTGATAAAAGGTTTACACAGATGCTGATAACAATTTACTTGCCATCAGAATTTTAAGTTATATCAGTTGAGAACTAATTGTGACATTTTTTCCAATCAACCTGAAAGATGTTTTTTTTTTGGTCCACTTTGCTCGGATTTCTCCTGTTACACAAAGAGGATCTGCTTCTAGACTAAGCTCATTCATTAGGAAGAATATCACTGCTAGGCGGTGCCGAGAATATATCCAGTGTCATTCAGTTGGTTCAATACCACGCGTGACTGAGTGTTTAGCCATGATATTCGTTCTGTAAGTCGGTATGTAGAACAGAGGGTAATTCCTTGCACGGCTATATTTATTAGGTACATATAAACTTAGTGCTTCTAGAATCGCGGGACAGTTAAAGCAACCTTGAAAAACCTTTAGAAGGAATATCGCAATGGATTCTTGCCTTCTTGTTTCGAGGCTTCTATAGTTACACACCATGAGAAGTTCGACATGGTGAGCATATTTTGGGTAATTGCCCTTTGTCTGAGATATTTGAGTATTTTTTTTAGATATCTGAGGATTTTTTTTGTATTCTATATTGTTTTTATATTTGAGCTGATGAGGAGCCCAAACTGTAGCTGCATATTCTAATTTGGTTCTAATTAGATAATTATATAAGTTTTGAAGGATATCGGTACTGTTAAATTCTCTTGATATTCTCATTATAAAACCGAGTAGTTTGTAACAGTCCGATATCAAACGCGAGACATGGTTAATGAACGTGAGTCTGTACGACCGCGTCGTACAGACACAAATGATGCTGAACACTCTGGTCGTCTAACTACGAACTAACGCCTATTTTGAAACCAAAGATAAATCATTCTACACGGCTGGCATAGAAAAGTTAGGAAAGCGTTGGAATTAATGTATCACTCTTGAAGGGGACTATGTTGATGAATAAAGAAGAATTTTGGCAAACAAATGTTTTAGTAGTTAATCCCGGGACTTATTGATCGATATGTTAGGATACACAGACACATTTATTAATGTTGAACAGGAGATGATTTTGCTCACTCCATGAGACTAGGGAGTCTAGGTCCTGTTGTAACTGTGCAGTCGGGAGGTGAATTGATCTTTTTGAAAATTTTCAAGTCAGCGAACAATAATTATGTCGAGTGACTTATGGAATTTTGAATTTCGTCTCTTAATATAAGGAATAGCAGGGGATCTAAATTAGATCCTTGTTATTAAATTACCAGATCTTGCGATGAATTCCACAGAAGACTTGTTACGTATTGCGATCTTTCTTTTAGGTGTGATGCAAATAATCCAATTAGATTATCGCTGAAGCCAAGGTTATGCATTTTCTGAAGTATATATCGTGATCAACTTTGTCGAAAGCTTTCTGGAAGTCTGTATATATTACGTCCGTTTGGGAAAGTTCGTCTAAATTTGACGCAATCTGCTGTGTGAGAGAGTGAAGGTTATAACAGTCAATCGTTTTGGCAAAAAGCCACGCTGCTTTCCAATAAGTCTTGATGATACACGGTGGCTCAATTGGTTGCACAGTACAGTTTTGAAAATTTTTGGAAGCATAGAGAGAACAGCTACAGGTATATAATTGTGGGGGTCGAACGGGTCTCCCGATTTGAAGATAGGGCAGACCCTGGTTGTTTTTCAACTTACGGCAAATGTACTGGTGTTTATGCTTATGTTATGTAGCAAACGGGATCACACACGTATTCCACGTAGACTTTTAAAATGCCGGCTGATAACCCATCTGGTCCGATTGCTATGTCAGTTTGCAAGGAGTTAATGCTTTTTAATACTTGTTCCTTAGAAATAGAATGGAACGATATGCTTCTGCTGTCTGATGAACTGTTTAATATATTTTTAGGTCATATTTAGCCGTTGAATCTATTGGGAGTACAAATTAGTTCGGTCCGTTTCCAAAAGATGGCTCTGGTTGTTATAAATGGTTCATAGGTTCAAGAGGAGCTTGCAGAATCATTGGGAGTGACTCAACAGGCCGTTTCCGTACGATTGAGAGCCATGGGAATGATTCAAAAACAAGGAAATTGGGTGCCTTATGAACTGAAACCGAGATACGTTGAAAGGTGATTTTTCACTTGCGAGCAGCTGATTCAAAGGCAACAAAGAAAAGGTTTTTTGCATCGGATTATAATTGGAGATGAGAAGTGGATATTCTACGACAACTCCAAGAAGAAAAAATACTACGCTAAGCCCGGTCAATCGTTGCCATCGACATCAACACCAAAACCGAACATACATGGTTCGAAGATCATGCTCTGTATCTGGTGGGACCAAAGGGGTGTTGTTTACTATGCGGTGCTGAAACCTGACGATTCCGTTATGGGCGATCAGTATCGGCTACAATTAATTCGTTTGAGCTGTGCATTGCGAGAAAAACGGCCGGAATACGAGCAAAGACATGATAAAGTTCTTCTTCATGACAACGCTCTCGGCCTCATGTCGCAAAAGTCATAACAAAATATTTGGAAACGCTCAAATGGGATGTTTTACCGCACCCGCCGTATTCCCCGGACATTGCTCCTTCTGATTACTGGTTGTTCCGAAGGATGCAGCACGATTTGGCAGGTCACTGGTTCACTTCTTTCGTAGAAACCGAAAATTGGCTCCAAACTTGGATCACCTCAAAAGATGAGTCATTTTTTCGAGATGGAATTCGAAAATTGCCTGAGAGATGGGAAAAAGTAGTAGCCAGCGGTGGACAATACTTTAATTGATCTGTTCATTCATTTTGTTTAGAAATAAATGCATTTTTGAACACAAAAAAAAAACGGACCGAACTAATTTGTACACCCTATAGGTAAATTGATTGAAAATATTGTGCAAAGTTTTCTGTAATCTTTTGGGGATCTTCGATTATACTGTCTCCCAGTTTCATAGATTTAAAGCTAGTTTTGTTCACTTTTCTATTCTTTACTTCTTCCTGGCACTGTCCCAACTCATTGCTTAGGTAGGCAGGCGGTTGGGGTCGGCTCTTCTCGTTCTCAGGCTGTATATTCTTTGGTTCTGGGTGTCGCTTTCATCTAGGCCATTTCTCTGCAGGATTTTGGAGCATTGAGTCATCCAGGAGTTCTTTGGTCTTCCTCTGGATGGCTGTCGTTTTTCTATTCTTTACATGATTCCAAAGATTCGAAGGGTTGTTTTGGATGTCTGTCTCTATCTTGGCTAAATACTCATGGCGCCATTGTTTTATTTGAGTTTTTAATTTTTCTCTCAGCGTCGAGTATTCTAAGTAGTCAGCCTGGTTTCTGCTTTGAAGACAATTGTTATGAAGTTTGTTTTTATTTTTGAGATGTCGGATTATATTGACATTGAACTAAACTGGATAATTGGGCAAATTTGTTAGATTATGTTTCTGTGGGACACATATCTAGCGTTCCGTAAATGACACTATGGAAGTACTCTACATCTTTTCGGTACTTATAAGGCCAGTAGTGAGAAATCTGACAGATCCAATTTTTTTTTTTATTTTCTGGACAGTCGGAGCCTGTGTACATGTTGAAATGAAACAGCATTCACACATAATTTAAGATTGCCTGTCATTTTCACACAATACACTAACTTATTAATATTTGCCTTTTCAGTGTGCTAGAATGGTACAAAAACATTTCCAAGAGAAGGCTCTCGCGGCACAAAGAGCAGAGAAGGCACAGGAACTGCAACTTAAGAGGATAGCTGCATTTGTTGCTAAAGAGATTAGAATATTCTGGTCTAATGTAGAAAAGGTAATTATATTGAAGTAATTTGTATTATTTTCTTTAACACTGAGGTGGTTTGGACATATCAAAGGAATGAGTGAAGGGTGAGAGAGGAAGATAAACACTAACTGTAAAAGATATTAAAACAAAACAAAAAAAATATCAAAAATGAAAAAGCTGTATGAGAGGATGTATGGATGCAGAGGAGGCAAGCGAGAATTTTTTGGTAGGAAACTAATTCTCCTCGGTACTTTTTAATCACCTCTGTTGAAAAATAAATAGTTAATTATTTCACTCTTGCAAATGTATTTTCTTTTTACCTTTCAGTTAGTAGAATTTAAGCAACAAACTCGGTTAGAGGAACAGCGGAAGCAAGCCCTGGATCAGCAACTAAGCTTTATTGTGGACCAAACGGAGAAATACTCTCAGCAGCTGGCTGAAGGCATGAGGTCACAGGTCCAACACTCCAAGCCCAACTCCAGCAAAGCATCCACAACTTCTGCTTGCCAATCTGACGGTAAGTCGACATATTTCTCTAAGTTATTAATAATGTTGATAGAGGTTTTGTTTTATGCTGCATAGTAAAATGTCACCTAAAAGGAGCTTTGTTTTTTAATTTGTTAAAGGCAGCTTTTAAATTCTTTTACCCTTTAAATTCAAGGGAAATATCACCTGAAACTATGATTAAACCAGGATGTCAATTATGAACAAAACATCTACCATCCGCACTATTGACACTACCACACTGCCACTAGTTTTTATGTAAATATTTAGATTATAGAGACCTATCAATAAAGCAGAATGTGTAGTTCAATGGAGTTAGTTTTATAAATATATTCCTAGATTGTACACAATAGAATTGGAAGGAAGTTTTCAAATTATCTTATTTTTTTATTTGATTTGCAGTTGTGACTTTATAACTTTCTGCAGAATTTTCAATTGCAGTATAATTTAGATTAAAATAATATAAAATGTTCAATTTTACTTTGCTAAAGCTATGTTGTAATTCTTATTTCTTAACCTTTGCTTCCACCCTGTCCCCCATAGCCTATCCTGGAATATATTCAAATAATCATTTTCTCCTTTAACCAGAGGCAATATCTGTTAAAATATATTAGATTGTGTTTTTTGTGCTGAGAATAAAATGATCAACTATCCCGCATGATTACAAGGTTTATTTATTTGCATCAAGTGTGAAAACCTGAATGTTCTACTACTTGTGGACTTGTGATTAGTTTAATACTTATACGATATTCCAACAGAAGAAAACAACTATGTTGGTCATTTAACTGTTCAAGAATTTTAGTTTTACAATTATTTTTCTGACACCATTTAGTGACTAAAGATCCTTTGTTTGATTTTATTTTTGAATTACTTTTCGTCAAATGTCATAAGAAGAATCAACTTTACCATAAATACCTGTCATTAATAATTTTTTTCATTATTATGTTAACACATTGTTTGGGGGCGTTTTTCGCCAATCCATGCTGAAAAGCGGGTGATATTACGTTTCGCGTAAAATAGCTATAAAATGAACTATTGCTTATTTTTAATAAAATTTTCAGTTTCTTGCCTTATATTGAATTCTTGATTATAATTAGAACACATTTTTAATTTTTTTTATAAACAAATACAATATTCAAGGTTAAATAAAATTTTTTGAAAAAACTCATCTTTTATAACTTCATCATCACTAGATTTGTCATTGATACGATTCTCAACTTCACTATCGCAACAATAATTCGACAAATTGTCAGCACACAATTAATTCTCCATCACTCATCTTGACTGTAGTCCATTTTTATTGGATATTTATTATAAAAAATATAATTTTATTATAGAAATAATATAACAAATAACTTTTCAGCAACAGTTCAATAAGAACAGCGATCTATTACAAATATACAATGATAGTTAGGTATTTTGTACAAAATTTGTTATATTTTCCTAATAAAATTGTAATAGCGGAATATATGCGGGAATGAAAACAGAGAATGTCTTGACAAAAGTATTATCGCGACAATACTGAAGAAATGTAAGGAAAGACAACCAAATTTACCACAATTTTTTTTATGGCCTTGGTCTCCCTCCGACCCTAATTGTACTATGTAGGTGGTACCACAAATCGATAGGTACCACCTACATAGTATAATGTTTAACAATAAATTATGCATAATTTTTACTTCGCGGAATACCCATTTTTACACGTTTCTCGCACTCTACCGCTTATTTGTAAAAACCGTGTTTTGTCGGCTCCCACTCTTTAGTGATAGTGTGTGAAACACGTGTTTACTCCTTTCCCGCAAACAATGTGTTAATTAATCATGTCATATTACTAATTATGATTATTTCATTCAATATGTTTTGCAGAGGAATTTTGTCCAAGTGGAGCAGTTTCAAGTGATGACGAAGAAACTATTGCAGCTGCTGAGAAAGAAGAACCTGCGGATATATCACAAAAGGATGAAATTGAAGCACTTCAAAGAGAATCTCAAATGGAACTTGAGGAGTTCCTAAATGAGTTGCCCAAAGACTACCTTGAAAATAGAGATAAAATTAAGGTTTGTAATAATGCTTTGTCATTAGCTTATATCTATCCTAATATGAAATACTTCTTCCAAACCAATTATTGGTAAAAAGCAGGGCTGTGGAGTCGCTTAAAAAAAAACACGACTCCGATTCCTATATTTACCAACAATACGACTCCGACTCCACAACTCCGACTCTACAACTCCGACTCAAAAAAAGCTCAATTTTAGCAGGTTGTTTCCTACCTTTGCATATAGCCATTTTTTTTCATGTTATAGGGATAAAAATAAAACAAGATCAAACTTTAATAATTATTTATTCTTAAAAACAACATTGCTTCTATTAAATCTGTATTCGTAGAGGCTCTCAAATCAGAATTGAGAATTTTAAGAGCGGAAAATAACCGCTCTACGGATACTTGGGTTGGGGGTAATGCTGTAACGATCAATGCTGAATCTTTTACGATTTCTAGATACCGCTGTATTGCCATTTCAACATTTAACTTATAAGTTCGGTCAATTTTTTCCATTATTTTCAATGCATCATAAAATTCAATTTTAAATTTTGAAATAGAGTCTCCTTCATCTATATTGGGACTGTGATTCAAACGAGGACGTTTTAGTTTATCTTGTTCATTGAGATATTTTTCAAAATCGTCTTCAGATTCAGCGGTGTCGGATGAAGATGATGATACTTCGTGTACGCTGCCTGCTGTCGTCTCTTTTTCTAGTCGAAGGCCTTTCATACGAACGGTTAATTCAAACATAGCGTTTTTCACCCTATTTATTTGTTCTTCCGTCAATATGGATCGAACCATGGGGTTAACATAGATCCCAGCCAACAGAATTTTCTTTCGACGTGAGAAAGAAGGAGACAAACACATTTTCGTAGACTTTATGCATTAAATGGGTCTCGGTGATTCACCATATCGGCGCGACTTGCGCCTGCAAGTTTAATATTCGTGCACAATACACATTCATTATAATAATTAAAAAAAAAATGTATTTTAAATTTTAACGAAAAATTAGTCGGAGTCGCTCGTTTTTTACGACTCCTACTCCGACTCCGGCCCAAACACCGCGACTCCAACTCCGACTCCACAGCCCTGGTAAAAAGTCTTAACAATTTCATTTTTAAATTTACAGTTATCAGATGATGAAGATTGGGATAAGACTGATGATGACGAGTTCAAGGCAGATGAAGACTCGTCTGATGATGAAGACACAATTATGGAACAAGAGAAAATAGAAGGAGTCAATGACCATAAAAAAGAAATTGATGACCTCAATGCGGAGAATGAAATGAGTGTAGAAGAATTAAGGAAAAAATACAGCGGTTCACCACCCCCTGATTCACCACCTTCTTCTGAATCTGAAAGTGAGGAAATTTCTTCAGAAGGTGAAAAAAGTTCCGAGAGTGAGGATGATGAAGATGATACTGAAGGATTAAATGCTTTGGTACAAGAGGGATCAGAAAACCAAACAGATGATCACAGAATGGAAGATGCAGCTGCTATTGCAGAATCCATACAACCTACAGGAAACACCTTATCATCCACACAAGTTGTGACTAAAGTTCCAGTTCTTTTAAAGCACACCCTTCGAGAATATCAACACATTGGTTTAGATTGGTTAGTCACAATGGAACAGCGGAGGTTAAACGGTATATTAGCAGATGAAATGGGTCTGGGTAAAACCATCCAGACTATTGCTCTGCTGGCTCACTTGGCTTGTGAAAAAGCCGATTGGGGTCCTCATCTGATTGTTGTGCCTACATCTGTGATGCTCAATTGGGAGATGGAGTTGAAAAAGTGGTGTCCAGGATTCAAAATTCTCACATACTATGGTACACAAAAAGAGAGAAAACTCAAAAGGATAGGTTGGACTAAGCCCAATGCGTTTCATGTTTGTATAACTTCGTACAAATTAGTAATCCAGGATCATCAAAGCTTTAGAAGAAAAAAATGGAAGTATCTTATTTTAGACGAAGCGCAGAATATAAAGAATTTCAAATCACAAAGATGGCAACTGCTGCTTAATTTTCAAACCAAACAGTAAGTAAATTTTCCATTTACATTGAATGTGTTCATAATTGTTAATCTAAATTTATAATTATTTGTGAGGCACGTTGCTGTGTGGTAACCGCTGGACTTCCGTGCGGAAGGTCATCGGTTCACCTAATCCCACGCTGTTCAACTCCCCTCAAATGATAGGCATTTTTTTCGCCTAGTATTTGGGGTATAAGAATGAATACCTATGACTTCAGTCATATCTCTTTTTAAAAAATGTTTATAAGGAGTTAAATTTTGATGAAGTTTTGATGTTGATTAAGTTTAATGTTGATTAAGTTGATTGGGATTTTTTTAGACGATTACTGTTGACTGGAACACCATTACAAAATAATTTGATGGAATTATGGTCATTAATGCATTTCTTGATGCCAGATGTGTTTGCATCACACAGAGAGTTCAAGGAGTGGTTCAGTAATCCAGTGACTGGCATGATCGAAGGGAATTCAGAATACAATGAAAATATTATTAAACGGTTACACAAGGTAATTCAAAGTTACTTTATATTTAAAGAATTGTGAAATAACTACTGTAACATTTCTTTTATTAATATGGCAAAACCCCTATAGTTCAAAATTTGACATGATTTGAGTTTTTCAACCACATCAGGACCCAAATTGCCAAATTTCATAGTTAATAACTTTGTTAATTCAAAAACCCCTGTAATTCGAAATAATCTTCAGACCCTCGCAATAAATCAATACATTTTTACATCACGTCATTGGAATTTTTTTAATAGTTCTATAAATTATACAATGTTTGTATCTTTTTTCCCATGTCCGTGTGTTGAGCCTCCCTTATGTATGCAGCGGTATCTGCAGACACCGTGCACCTGAGCCTGCTTGTGTGTATTGTATTTTACATGTTTCGATGCCTGTCGCCTCACTTGTTTAGAAAATGGGGAATTCCACATAAGTACAGTACACTGCTTGTTCAAAGCGACACAACTGTGAGAACAGTTGCTTAGTTTGTCATCACGATCCGCTTCCAAATAGGTCAAATAGATCAATATTAGAAGTTCTCAAGCCAGGTTATGCTCACTCACGCTTAGCGTATTTATAAAAAAAAACCTTTTTTTTGTATTGCACATTATTTTATACTTCGCATATTTTATGCTTAGTAATTCAAAATAATTTCAGACTCCCCACTAATAAAAAAAATTTATGTCATACAATTGAAAATTCCTAATAAATAATATTTGGTACAATGATATCATCTATGTTTCCTGTACCTTATTATGTACATTCCATATAGTTGATTTCTTGTTTTTTTTCTCAATCTCATAATTGTTTGAAGAATTTTATGGAAAAGAATATTTTGAGTTATATTAATTTTCCTTTCTACTTTTGTAACAGGTTTTAAGGCCATTTCTTTTGAGGCGTTTAAAGACTGAAGTGGAAAAACAGATGCCAAAGAAGTATGAACATGTGATAATGTGTCGCCTCTCCAAACGACAAAGATTTCTCTATGATGATTTTATGTCAAGGGCAAAGTGAGTTTTTTTTCCATATTACTCGCAATCTATTTTATAAATTATTTTAGAGAAAACAACTTTCTAACTTTTATTACCAACTTTTATTAACTATTAACGTTCCCCAGAGATTATTAATGAAGATTTATTTTGTCATTTAGTTTATTATATATTTTTCCATTTTATTTTAGAACCAAAGAAACATTGGCATCTGGCAACCTTTTGAGCGTTATCAATGTTTTGATGCAACTGCGTAAAGTGTGTAACCATCCAAATCTTTTCGAAGTCAGGCCAATCATATCACCATTTCAAATGGAAGCAATTGATTTTCACATCCCATCCTTAGTCTACAATATGAACGTTTATGATCCTATGGAGGTAAGATTTTATTTTTATTCATCTACTGACAAAAATGTTACAAGAATTTAGTGCATTAAACTAATATTTTTTTTGTATGAAATACTTATACCTGTAAATTGACTAACTCATTCTTTCCAGAATGCCAACTACGACTCCCTTAATCTAAACTTGTTAAATATTGAAAGAAATGTGAGTGCATTTGAATCTCATCGAGTCCGTTTATTGAAAACTCCATCTCGTTTAATAGAAGAAGTTGACACTCTGCCTGTGACTCCACCGACTGTTCCGAAAACCGAGCTGCGTATTCATGTTACCATTCGACATCTTCCTACATCTCCGCAGCTTCCAATTTCTAATGTATTTCCTGGAACGAGTCCGAGAATTACTTTTGACGGATTATTATCAAAAAGAAACAATAACCGTGCCCCATCGAGGCCTGTTATGCGGGTACCTCCACTCCAGAGTGGGGAGCCTGCAGCTGAAGGAACCCCTGTTACTCCTCGGGTTCACTTGTTGTCACAGCCTGTAACTCCTGCCATTCTGAGACAACTGGCTAATGCTCGGACTGCCCATGTGTTACCTATGCAAAAGGAGAAGCCAAAACCCAAAGTGGAAACTGAAATGAAAAGCGAATTTCATCAGGTGAGTGAAAACTTTGTTTCAAGTTGTCTTATATTCCTCCTGGCCCAATTTACTTAATTTTTTATTTTAAATATGTTTTCCATTATTGTATGGTTTTCTTTTGATTAAAACAAAAACCATATCCATAATAAGTGTTTCAATATTTATTCCATTAAAATAATATTCTCAATTTCTTTTGTAAATTATGAGCATGAAATGTTGCTTGTTATATTCTAAAAACAAACTGGGCATGCAGTCTTTTTTTTAATAATGTCCTTCAACATTTTTTTGGAATAGAGGAAAGATCAGATAAGATATTTTATTAATTCTTGCCATCTTTCCTTATCTGGCTATATAGACGGTCTTCGACTTTCGTACAATTCGCTATTTCGTACTGTATTTAAAAGTTAGATTTTTATCGGTGTGTATCGCAAAAACGCGCGTACTTCCATGTAATGACTCTCTTCTTCATCGACCATGTCGTTAGTCGTTCCCCTCCGACAGTCTTGACAAATGAATGTGATCCCAATGGAGAGCGTATATCTTGTGTACGAAGGGCAATAGAAAAAGACAGCATGTTACAGAACTCTTCTGTTATCAAAAAGATCAACGTTATCAAGAAAAGAAATCAAAGAGTACAATTCAACTATCTTTTGATAAATTTGTAAAGAAAACGCCAGATACTAATCAATGAAGTGTTATTTATTTATTTGCTAATACACCTCATTCAAAAATGAATATTTTAAAAACACTTTTTGATGGGTGTTTTTACATTGCTCTACTTTTGTACACATTTAAGGAACCAATTAGGTACGAAAGTCGAGGACCGCCTGTAGTGTTAGTGACTTATTCAAGCTTTGATTTTCTTTTAAGTTGGCCTGATACGAGGGCGGTCCGATAAGTACTTAGCCTCACCGCCCGATGGCACCACTATCACAAGAGCAATTTTTTATCGCGTAGTACTTTCTCGTTGACAGCTACTGTCAAATTTTCAGCCGAATCGGATGCGTAGTTTTGTTTTGACTGCGTGTGGAAGCGAGCGTGTCCGCGGATTTGAGAAAAATGGAAAAAGAGCAATATCGGTCGGTGATTCGATTCTTGTTTTTGAAAGGGAAATCGCGCAGCGAAATCAAAGAGCGCTTGGATGCTGTGTACGGTGACTCTTCTCCTTCGATGGCGACCGTCAAAAATTGGTTTAACGAGTTTCAACGTGGTCGCACGTCGGTTTTTGATGAGCCACGCCCAGGTGCCCCGAAAACGGCTACCACGGAGGATAACGTGACAAAAATCCACGATCTCGTATTGGCAGACCGCCGATAGAAGGTGCGCGAGATAGCTGAGACAGTAGGCATCTCAAAAGACCGCGTGGGTCATATCCTGCATGAAGTATTGGGCATGAGAAAGCTGTCGTCGCGCGATGGGTGCCGCGTTTGCTCACTCCGGACAACAAGCGCAACCGTGAGACCACTTCAGAGCAGTGTTTGACGATGTTTAAGCGCAATCCGAAGGAGTTTCTGCGTCGTTTCGTGACCGTCGACGAAACATGGATACACTGGTACACACCCGAGACCAAGGAACAGTCGAAACAGTGGACTTCACCCGGCGAACGTGCTCCGAAGAAGGCGAAGACTGTCCTATTGGCCGGAAAGGTGATGGCCACCGTTTTCTGGGATTCAAAAGGTGTGATCTACATCGACTTCCAGGAGAAGGGCAAAACGGTCACAGGGCTCGACTATGCCGAATTATTGGCCCGATTCGACGCCGAATTGCAGAAAAAACGGCCCCATTTGGCGAAGAAAAAAGTGCTCTTCCATCATGACAACGCACTGGCTCACACCTCCGCCGTCGCCACAGCCAAATTGGTAGAATTAGGCTACGAACTGCTGCCCCATCCACCGTATTCTCCGGATTTGGCCCCGTGCGACTTCTTTTTGTTTCCAAATTTGAAAGTCACTCGCCGGGCAGAAATTTGAGTCTAATGTGGAGGTTATCGCCGCCACGGAGGCCTACTTTGCAGACCTCCAGAAAACGTATTTTTCAGACGGGTTAAAGAAGTTGGAGCATCGCTGGGTCAAGTGTATCGAACTCAAAGGAGATTATGTTGAGAAATAAATTGCAACTTTTCCAAAATTTTTGTTATTCTTTTGTAGGTTAAGTACTTATCGGACCACCCTCGTATGTAGTTCAGTATATATACATACTATAATATAGGTCTTCTTATGTCTCTCTTATTATAGGGCGAGAGAACAGATTTTCATGTATATATTATAGTAGATAACACCATAAAATTGACTTCCAAATATGCTTGACTATTTGTCTTGTGGAAAATATTATTTTACAACCTCCATATTCTATATTCTAGTAGTAGAATGCTTATCTGCTGAGGGTTTCGGGCTCCATTCCAGATGTTATAAAAAAATATATCTTTTGGAGTGTTGTACAGTGGGTGGGATTATGTCAAAGTCTCGAAAACGTTAGTTTTCAGCTTCAATGTTTTTTAATCGTTGGCATCTTAAATCAAATAGCGCATACAACTCAATCTAGATTAGACCTTGTACAATTGAGGCTTTTAAATCTTTCTAATTATTTGTAAAACATTGGGCCTCATTGCAATAGGCGTTTCAGATTTTATTCTATTAGACAAAATGATAAATATTTTTAACCAATCAAGGATCAGTTACATTTTTTTGCCTTACAATCATACATAGTAGTTACTAATTGAAAGTCATATATAAATAATTTTAGCAAAGTTTTTTTTCTTTAAAAAAGTTTCATATAAAGTGTTAATTATTTGTGCATATCTTTATGAATAATTTTGTTTTACAGCCAACACTAGAAGAGATCCTGAAATCTAGAAGAAAAAACTTACTAAATATGCTACATGACATCAATGTTAGGCGGTGTAATGCATGGCCCTTATATGGATTGGATTTACGGGAAGCATGTACAGTGTCTCCTTTTAAGTTTTGTCACACCCTCCAGAAAGATATCGCTACTATAGATAGTTATGCTGAAAGAATGAAAGATATTTTTAAGAGGTAAGCGATGCATTATTTAATATACACTGGTATGAAAATAAAATTCTATTTCTGGAGATTTAATGAAATATTTTCCATCGCATCAAGGCCTTTTAACAACCTTCAATTTGTTTGGAAAAACTTTCAAATGGCAATACACTCGCAGGATTTTATTACATATAATGAGAATGTATTGTATTATGCTTTAGTTTTATACAACCTGGTGCGTTTATTGCCATATGGTTATCTCTTCTAACCATGCAGAAATACGTTAAAAAGATTTTAACTGAAATCGAGACTGGAATTCTTTTTAAAAGTCAGATCCAATGGGAATCGAACTTGCAGCCCCTAGTTTGTAAGACAGACTCCTTGCCAACTAGGCTACATTGGTCATTATGTCAAATATAATACAATGTTAAAAGAATTAAAACCATTAATACAAATTATATATATTATTTATTATGGAACTACTATTGTGAATTATTAATGTTAGTTTATCCGGA
This sequence comes from Odontocerum albicorne, assembly GCA_949825065.1. Classification (NCBI taxonomy): domain Eukaryota; kingdom Metazoa; phylum Arthropoda; class Insecta; order Trichoptera; family Odontoceridae; genus Odontocerum; species Odontocerum albicorne. Next base: position 14,783,193 of record OX463840.1, read on the forward strand.
TGAAAATTAAGTATTTTGCATGGTCATTTTTGACTATCAGTTGTGTTCCAGTCGTTGGTCCTACAAGACGTGTTTTGTATTCTATTCATCAGTTGATATCTGGACGTTATTTTAGTGAAAAATTATTTTTTTCCGAATGTGGGTTAAGATGGAGAGTTATATACCTGACAAACAATTTATACGAAATGGCATGTTGTACGAATACTGCCGAAAAAATAATGCAACAACTGCAACCAAAAACATTTGCGACACATTTGGAGAATGTTTAACTGTTCAGCAATGCCAAAAGTGATAAACAATTTACAAGTGGTGATTTTAATTTAAAAAACAATCCTCATAAGTGAAAAAGTTGAGAAAGTGGATGATGATGTATTATGTACAGAAATTGAATCAAATTCAACACTGACTACAACAATTAGCTGATATGCTTGGATACTCAAAATCTAGTATGCAAGAATATCTGAAAAAAATCGGCAAGATTGTGAAGCAGGGTGTATGGATACCGCACAATCTAACGGATGAGATCAAAGTGGTACGCAAGTGCATATGTGAAGATTTAAGTGAAAAAGAGACAAACACTCTGTTTTTACACCATTTAGTGACCGGAGACGAAAAGTGGGTGCTATATTCGAACCAACGATGTAAACGCCAATGACTTTCAAAGGGGCAGGTAGCAAAACCGACCCCTCGACCGGGTCTAACTAAAAAAAGTGCTTTTTGAGTATGGTGGGATGCAAAAGGCATAATTTATCACGAAGTCCTTCCTTACGGTAAAACAATTACGAGTGAAGTACACTGCCCAACTCGAAAATTTGAATGCAGCAATAAGGCTCAAGATACCTGATTTTTTCAATCGACGTTCATTTTATTGGAACACAACGCCCGACCCCATACATCGAAGATGATTGAAAATAAAATAAAGGAGCTTTGCACCTTATATAACCTGCCCAGTTCTATTTTTCAATGACAACCATCTGTCACTCTGGTGTATCGACTTATCCATTCATTTTTCTTTCAAGCCCATAGTTATTAGTCTGGTTATAACAAATCTGGCGAGTTCAACATTTTGTCAAATATTTAAAGAAATACATTTTTGTGTTTTTCAGGTTTGTTGTGTTTATTTGTGGTGCAATGAGTCCAGGAGTGAGAGCACATGTGAGCCACGGTGTTTCGTGGAAAATACAAGAAGAAAAGACATTAGAGACAGTCATCATGACCAGTGCAAAACCAATTCTCAATTTAGTACATCCTGTTATAACACAACTGTCAACTTACTTTCCTGATCCCAGGCTCATTCAGTATGATTGTGGTAAGTTTTATTATGATATATTTCCATTTTACCATTTTTGTCCTGCTGACTAATATTTAATTTTAAAGAGCATGAGGCAGTTGAGATAGTCTGGATTAAAACGATATTCTAAAAATATGTTGAAAATAATTATCTCTTAACATCCTTCAAATGTATTACTTTATTCCTAAATATATGATGATTGGAATACCTCGGAATTTTGCATATTGTCTTATTATTTTTTTTTACTCACTACTACTAGAAATTTTTTGAAATTGTTAATCTAATAAATTGACGATTGAAATTGAAAAAAAATTGTTTGATTGTTTTTCTTTCCATAAATATTTAAATTAAAACTGATTTATTTCTATTTTTTTTAACAATATAAAAAATGTAAATGGATAGTTTACAAACCCTTTTGTAATTCAAAATCTGATAACGGAAAACAATGGTAATGTAATTAGATGTTGAACATTCCTGTATTTCAAAACTAATTTGAAAATGGACCCATTGTGAGAGTTACCATTTAAAATTCTACATAACACTTTACCGACCGTGGACGCCATATTGGCGTCCTATTCCAGCCGTGCATTGCCGCCCGCGGATGCCTCGTTGGCGTCCTCACCAACATGGAATTTTGCATACAAAAAAAGTATGACGGAATATTTTGCGTTTCGAAATTTTACCACTATGGTTCGGAAATTCTAGGATGAGTCCTGTGACAGCTCAGAAATTTGCCCCAATACAACCTTATGTAATGTATTTACCTAAATAACTTGCTATTTATTAGAATTGAGGCTTATATTAAAGTTGATAAAATAATTCAAATTACTGAACATCGTTACAAGGTTGTATTGGGGCCAATTTGTGAGCTGTCACAGGACTCATCCTAGAATTTCCGAACTATAGATAGTATATGCATATGAAATATCAATTCAGGATTTATTAAATTTTTTTCCTTATTTTCGATAGATGCCATTTATTTTAGAAAATCAGAATATTTATGTAAAATAAATATTTGGTTGGGAGATATCAATACACTAATTACATTTTAAACGTATTTATAAATATTGTAATTATATAAAAATGTCCTGAATTTCAAATATGTTATTTATTCGAAAGTTATATCTGGATAATGGGTTCCAGATGTGTAATTTTCTCTGAAATGTATTGATATTCAAAACTATTGTTTCAATTGCCGACTACCTGAGGTGGTCTGAAACAGTTTTTTTTTTGATAAATTGTATTTTATTTTTAAATGATCCCTCGACTATTTACTACAAAATTGTGATTTCAAATTCTATTCATCTGTTTCCGATGCATACAGATATATTTGAAAATATCAGCAGTTTTGCATGAACCATCGCATCGAGAGTATTTCGTTGGTCACCATTGTTCGAGTGACTTTGTTTCAAAACCATATATCAGTGTTTTAATTTTTATAATTGGACTATATTTCACAATTATAACCCGGATAAGAAATAACTGTGTCTTAATATTGGTCTACAAATCAATTGATTAAAACTCCCATTATCTTCTAAAACCATGCCACGGAACAGGTTTCTATAAATATCACGAAACTTGCATTTTTCCAATAATCAAAATGTTCCTAGCAATGCACGTCGGCGGTTCAAAATACAACCAATAATTGATTATTTCTCAGCGATTTAGAAATTTATATACAGCCGCACAAAATCTTTTCCTAGACGAGGAAGATTAAACTTTAGAGTTTATAATCCTGGTAAATTATTAAGTATGGCATACTAATTAGGGCGGTATTGCGAATCCATTTCACGATACATATCCTGTTTCAAAATATATTCTGGTGATCATATTCCATTAAAAGATACTATAATATAAACAGCCTTATATCAAATAGTCTAGGCAAATGGCCTCATTACATGGGTAATTTTTATAAGTGTCGAAATTGACAATAAAATATTTTTGAATAAAATCAGAATGTGCGGTACTATATGGAAGAACTAGCTCCTGGATTCAGCCAAGGTCCACCCAGGGCTGTCGAGCTTAGGATAATAATAATATGGAAGAACTGAGGCCTACCGGAAAGTCGAAAAAAGGTAGCCAAAGGGTTGATAATCCATACATAACTAATATGAATAGATGCATAACTGTAATTAATATTCTCCAAAATTTCATTCAGATGTGGCGGTCGCCCACTCGAAATACTGTGGGCGTTCATACATACGGTCAATGACCGATGAAATGACCTTCGGATTCCTCGATAAATCTAAGTAAACAAGTCCGAAGGTCACCCGCCGGCCATTCATCCCATAGCCGAGCGGACCGCACTCCATACTAGAGAGAGAACGCACCACGCTGTCTCGCCGGTTCCGTAAATAGATTGTTACCTACATACAACAATTAATCGTTTTGCATTCACAGAAGCGAGACGTAGGCATATCGCGAGCGCGTTCTCGCGCACATTCTAAAAAGATATAAATACCTACGTTACTAATAAAATTCCACTCTCTTTCCGCATTGCGATCTAACGTGTTTTATTATTTATCAACAAATCATCATCATCTCTTCCCATAAGGACTAGCTCTTAAACAGATATGTCGATTGGATCAAAAGTTATAAGAATTTCAATATATGCAATAATTATTTCAAGTCGTTCAAATTTATTATTTTTGCAAAAAAAAGTGCGTTGATTGGCGTAAGTTTTTTCGGGATTCGTGCCGTCGGTAAAGTGTTAATTAGAAAATAAATTAGAATCTATCATTTGAAATTTTATAGGTGAACAGAATATTCGGTTGGGTTATTCATGTTCATATTGGCAAATTAGCTTAAATTTGAATAATTGTCTTCAAATTTAATTTTTTTTTTAAAGCTCCATAAGTGTAAAGAAAGGAAATTATCTCAATAAACTAGGTGACACATCCATGATATAATAATGTTATTGATTTCCAGATGATTATAAAAATAATGTTATCGACTGAAAATATAACTTGAAATTCATGTCCATTTTTATTCTTAGATACACATTATCTGTTGAAATGTTGATTTCCATCTTCTGCAAACTGTACATGTTAAAAGTTGGATTCCTTTTATAATTGCAAACATTACACACATATAAGTGTTGTAGTTAATCATGGGGCATTAATGGCAGCAGTAGGTTAACGTCAATTAACAGAATTTTTGTTAATAACATTGTTTTTTTTTATAGGTAAATTGCAAACTATGGATAGACTTCTTAGAAAGTTACGAACAGGTCAGCATAGAGTTTTAATATTCACTCAGATGACAAAGATGTTGGATGTTCTTGAAGCTTTTCTTAACTTCCATGGCCATCGATATCTGCGCTTAGACGGAACTACAAAAGTTGAACAGAGACAAGTTCTAATGGAAAGATTCAATGCCGATTCGCGTATATTTGCCTTTATATTATCAACGAGATCTGGTGGAGTTGGTGTTAACTTGACCGGAGCTGATACTGTTATATTCTATGACTCTGATTGGAACCCTACCATGGATGCGCAAGCCCAAGATAGATGCCACCGAATAGGACAAACAAGAGACGTCCATATATATAGATTGGTTTCCGAAATGACAATAGAAGAAAATATACTTAAAAAAGCAAACCAAAAGAGAATGCTTGGTGATGTGGCTATCGAAGGAGGGAACTTTACAACAGCATTTTTCAAAAGTGTAAGTTATTAATATGAGTTAATATTTTTTTTGTCGTGGTGCAGTTTACCCACAAATTGAAAACAAAACCTTGAATTTTTCAATTCAATAGACAGCAGTATTTTGGTTCTTATTGCGCAAGTATCTTTTTCTATTTAATTTTTGCTACCATTAGATCATTTCAGCTGGCCATATTGAGCTAAAGGCAAGTAGGAATACTGTTTTGTACAATTATTGTAAAAAAAACATTACAAACTTATCTCAATGAAAATTAAAATCTGAGTTCTGCATCTTCAAACAAAAAAAAAACATTGTGTGTTTTCCAAATTTAGAGCTATAAATGAGTAATTTTTTTGTGTAATTCAAGTGAAATGAAATTGAAATTATTATTTGATATTGTTTACATCAGTTATAATTTTATGGTATATTTCAGTCTACAATCCAAGATCTTTTTGCTGTGGGTAATGAAGAGGAGGCTACTGTAACTAACACCAGTGTAGTAGAAGTAAAGCACGAAGAGGAAGGAGCCATCGTGGCAGGCAACACTGGAGTAGCAGCCTTGGAGAGTGCCTTGGCATGGTGTGAGGATGAGGCGGATGTTGCTGCGGCACAGACGGCTCGTGCTGAGGCCGCTGCAGAGCTTGAGGAGTTTGATGAATCCATACCCTTGGAGGAACAGCCGCCACAAGTAGAACTGAGTAAAGCTGAACTTGAAGTCCAGGCTCTTATGCAGCAGGTTAGTTTTAGGCACAGTATATCCACAATAATGCATAGACTGACCCATGATTTTGACAGGCATAACAGTAGCGACTGTTTGAGTCAAATTGCTAATTTGGGAACAAAAGGTTAATAAGAGTAATAGAAGTATATTAATTATTTCAGAATTAATATTATAATGGATTATCTTACTTAATTTTTTGGGAGCGGAGTATTTCTCTTGCAAATAGAATTATAGATATTGTACATTAAAATTCTGTTCATCTAAAATTCAAGGGGCCAATTTTGCAAAAAAAATCAAATTATGAATTACACGATCATTAGCAGGGTGTGGGCTGAAAAACATCAGATGTCTTCGCGGCTGGGCTCGCCCTGTATTGGTGGGGTGTATCTCGACCTGGGGGAAAGTTATGAGATGTGCCCAGACCTTTTGATAGCTTCTCTCTTAAATGTATTTTCTATTATTTATCTTGAGATATATGTGCGATTTCGGAATGTGTATACACACTATGTTGTTATCAATAAACCTATATTTCTGATACCTGGGAATATTGTGGCCATTTTATCTTACTCTAAAAATAATGTAAATTGAATCAAGTTTTGAGATTTAATAACATATTTAAGGGTAAAATAAATAAATATATATTGAATCTTTGGATGTAGAGGGGGGGGGAGCCCTGAAAATTGAACCGCTTGCCAGCATATAATGCACCAGTTGTTCTTACCGGCTACTACATGGATCAGTGATTTGCGTGGAAAATTATTAGAATTCATAAATGCTTTTTGGGGAAAAATACGTGGTTTTTCGAATTATCGATAGAATTTACTACGAAAAGTCGATTTCAGTACGATAATGGCGAAAAGAATAACGAATTATCGTAGTTCTAATTAGAATAACGAATTATTGTTCTAATTAAGACTTTTACTGCATATCATAGTGAGGTCGGCTTATTCAAAGAGTGATGCCAGATTTTTGACAAACCTACAAATAAAATTCAATAACCCCAAAGGTCAATTTATTAGAAATGAAATTGAAAAATGACTGCAATGTGCAAAAATAAAGAAATATTTAAATTGTAAATGTTATTACTTCAAAAATATTTTCTAAAATGAGTATTGTATTAAAAGAATGCTGACCAAATTTGATATTTCCAACTAAACAGCGTTACTTTCTTATTATTTTTATGTTGACTTTTCTATACCTAATAATTATATTAATTTTCAGCTTTCGCCTGTTGAACTTTACGCTATGCGAGTGGTTGAAGCAAGTGAAGCAGCGACATTTGCTGAACAACAAGCTGCAGCAGAGATGGAAAAGCAGAAGAGAGATTGGGAGGCTGCCAGGAAGTTACTGGAACGTCCACCCACTCCTCCAGAAGCAGATTCCAATACTGAAGACATGCTGACTTTTTCGCGTCAGGATTCACTCAATCAGGTCTCTGATCGTCCTGTAAACAAGCGATTGCAGGCAGTCAGACGTTCTGCAGCTGAACCAAGTCCTAAAACTCAATCTGCTAGGCTTAAAAATAAACATTTCGGTAGAATTTCTAAGCGTTCTAAATCGGAAAGTAACACTGATCGTGAAATAAAGACTGAAGATAGTAGTCAATCTGACAATGATTCAGAAAGTAGTACCAGTATCAAAACAGATTCAGGCTCTAATTTTTCTGATGGTTCAAATTTGCCATTGCACAGTGTTTCTGCACTAAAATCAATTACTGGTAAAAATCATACTCCAAGTCCCAGAACTCGTTCACGTGGTACAGTTAAAATTAATCTTTGGACTCTAGATGATGGTCCTGTGTTACCTGATGCGAAACCTTTAAATAAATCTCCGAGTAATAAGCATATAAAAAATAATTCTTTAAATTCCTCGCTTAAATTAGGGGTTCGTTTAAAACGTAAAAAAATATTAAACAATGTTCACTCAAGTTCTTGTAATGCAGATGTTTCCAATTCTCCATCTGAATTACGTGACCCGACTGACAATGATAATTCTATTATTGCCGATGTTCTTTTAGATAAATCTGTAGATAGAAGTACAGGAGAAAGTGCCGATGATAAAGAAAATCCCATTGTAGATAATTGTAAAGTAGAAACAAAAATAGAAAACAATGTAAATTCAGCTAATACTAAAGAAACTATTACGGCAATCAAATCAGAAGCTACCCCTCCGAGCGATAACTCCATACCGAAAAAGAGAAAAATCATTTCTCGTCTCAAGGGAACAATGCAAAACGTTTCCAATAATAAGACTTTAGATAACTGGGTTGTGAGAAGGAGCGCCGTAGAGGAGACTAACTTAAGCATAATAGCTAAGCAGCCAGTAGTGAGCATAGCGGCACTTCCTTTGGGCAACCCTAATCTTATCATCAGGACTCGGAGGGCCTCGGTCGTAATGGAAAGGGATCCAATTGTAAAAAAAGTAGTTAAGACATGTAAAAGTGTATGCAAACCCAATAAAAACAGTGAGATGATGAATGAAATTTAATTTATGTGAGAGACCGCATAATAATATAAAAACGAACAATTTATTATTTTTAAGTGCGTTGTAAATATGCTTCATAAGTAAAATATTTTTTATGAACCCTGAAATTTTTATGTTATTCTCAGATATAGGTTCTAAAAAGGTACTACTTGAGTATAATAACAAAGAGAGATATGTTTTATTTATCTCAATTTTTTAATTAAGTATTATCTATTACATTCATTGTGAATATTTAAGTTATTCTTTGTTCATGTTTTGTGAAATTGAAATATTTTTTATACATACGTTTCGAGTCATTCAACTGATTAACGATTTTTTTAAATTCAAGATCTAGCATTTATCTCCCCATATCAGGTACTGATTAAGATGAGCCTGTGTGCATCCATTGTTTATATTTTTTTTCCAATATCTGGATGCCAAATATGTGTAAATTTTTACATTAATGTTAAAAAGTGGAAATAAAGTGACTTTCCTTGCTACGATTGTTTCCATTACCTGACGTTTGTTGTTTTGGTGACACACTTGCTCTTGTATGCTTGTTTACCGTTTCAATGGACTTTTGCAAGAGCTTTTTCACTCTATTTGTTGTGATTCTTTGTATATTCTTCAGATGTGAGTTTATTGTGTGGGCAAATAACTCTGAACATTTTGAGTATTATACAAATGTCATTCGCTCAGGGAATGAAGCTTTTGCAAATATCTATCTATTTCCGACTGGTCGCCTGACATATGTTTGGTTTGGCACTGGCGATGTTTTCTTGTTAAGTTTTCTTGTTCAATGTTTTATATTAGAGAAATGTTGCACCAAAACAGCAATGCCATTCCAAACGTCTGGGATAAAGCAAGCAATGCAAAGCAAGGATGATCACTAAACTTCCTCCCATCCTGGTCATTCCTATTTATGACGAATCATGTCTCTTGCTCACTGAATTAAATACAACTTCTCAAAATCTCATCTGGTTTTACTTGTATATGTGCATTATGCTCTTTATATACTGTTAATTAAACAAAATGTAAATTAAACTAGAAAAAGTACTAAATATTAAAATTGACCATTCAATCTATGGTTTTTTATTAGTAAATCATTTTCAAATCAAACAATTGGTAATAGGGCAAAAATATATTCATTTAGCAAGGGATTTGAAATATGTCAAAAAAGTTTTCATAGTTCAATGAAACCTCAATTTTACATTTTTGTTTCCAAAGTAATTAATATTTATATATACATTTCGTATAAAAAATGGTTTTGTTAACGGAAACCATTTTTTGCTTTTGGAATTTTATTTTGATTTCATAAATCTCAATCAAATTTGAAAGTAAAACTGAGGTTACACTGACTAAACAGTTTTTTTCTCCTTTTTTTACATTTCAACATTCAAGCAGACAAGAGGATCAAAACCATTCTGAAAATCAATCATTTTTATCGATAAATTGAATTTTTTTAATTGAAGAAAAGCAGAGCAACTCATAAAATATTATCATTAGTATTAAACACTGTGTTCACATCATTTATTTACGTGTGATACCATTTTCATGCCACAAAACAAGAAAATATTAAAATTAATTTATAAATAAAATATTTCCGAATGGCTTTAATAAAAAAGTTTAAAAAGATTTGAGATGGGTGAGTATGACATATGATTATGAAAAAAATATTAATTTCGAGTAAGATTTACTTTCCTGAAATAAAAATGTGATCATTTTCCTAAAATTAATCCAAAGTGGTTTACAAGCGGGCACCATTATTTACGATTTAACTGCAGGACTTGAAGAATAATGTATTTGGAAAATCCATTAACTTACACTACACTATTTAGAGATAAATTACTTTCTAAGAATACTTGTGATTTAAAGGTTGAATTCAAATGATAAAATTAGTAAATAATATAAATTAGTAAAATGAAACAAAAGTCAGTAATGAGTATAAATAACCATTTTGAATATATCAGTGAGATGATAATATTATATTAGCTGTACTTTAATTTTCAGTGATTTCAGAAATTACAGATTTATTTATACAGCATAAAAGAAGATTTTTTTGTAAATGTTTTCCTATGTTTCTTTTATAGGTTTGGCTGTCTCGAGATGGCAGTGAGCGTATGCCTGTTAGTATCCGACTGTCTTTTTATTATTTAATATAATCTTTAGTTTTTACTATCGTGATATTAATACATTCATTGTGGGACTAGTGTTTATTGTTGTCAAATAATAGTAAACTCCAAACTTCATATAAATGTATCTAGTAAATTAACTATGATTGGATTAAAAATATTAAATTTGAAGCGAGGCATTAGTGAATATGTTTTGTTTATCAATTGGTAATTTACTATGCAAGTGATTACCAAAAACTGGATTGTTAAGTTTGAGTTTTCCTTATTGTTCTTGGTACTGAGTCAAGTAGACTATTAGAAGTCGTAAAGAAAACATAATTAGTGATTTGCTTTTGGTAATTTAGTGGTTTTTTCATCTATGAAGTAAATTTTTTAAATGAATTATTTATCAATCAGTTTAATTTTTTAATAATCGTCGAAGTATATAAAATGAATTATTTTTAGATGTGGTGTCCACCAACTCCCCCACAAGGTGAAGATGATGTGTATATGGATGTATCTCTAGGATATCTGTATGACTATAATATAATGCCCGAATCACAATTACCTCCCGTGTATATCAAGAGAGACAATAAGAGACCCCGCACAGACACTGGCCACAGTCCTGATGGTCGAAGGCCATTGAAAATAAGAAAAGAAGAGTCTGTTTATGCCCCTCGCTCCATATTTGAAAGACCAACACCCGCGTTGATTAAGTTACGCCGTGAACTCAAGTTGCAAAAATACAGAGGCATTGTAAGGCCGCCTATACCTGTAGCCGGTGTTAAACCTCCACCTCGTCCACATGTAGAGCCTGAAACAGTTCCAGAATGGATGATTACAGAAGATATGGCATTACTACAGGCTGTCAAATCACAAGGCCTTCCTCTAAATCTGCTTATTCTTTCTCCAGCTCACACTGCTAACTGGGATCTTGTATCAGATCTGGTTAACAATGCCTGTAGAATGTTTAGATCTCCTAGACAATGTCGGAATAGATATGAAACTATAATTCTACCTCGGGAAGAGGGGTTGTATGATACGAACCAAAAAAAGCAAAAGAAAACCAAAATGTGCAAGTCTACCAATAAAGGGGGTAGATCACTTAGAACGTCACAACAGTTTGAACAAGATAATAATGTTTCCTTTACACATTCAATTTTATCTAAGTATGATACTATGAAATATATATTGAATAAAAAAACCGCTACACCAAAACGCAGGTATGATGATCCTGCAATAAAAAATCCTAAGCATACTGCTGTTCTTGGCGAGTATGGAGTAAATTTCGATACACCACCAAGTCCAATGGATATTGCTACAAGGAGAGCAGAAAGAATAGCGAAGGAGAAACAGAAGATGTTGCCTGTTATTTCTTCCCAAAGTGGAGAACAACAACAGCAACAGTTGGGAGCTGTGAGCAGGTTACAGGCGGGTGCAGCAAAGCCTGGTGGAGCAGCCCCCTCACCACCCCCTGGTCCACTGCCGCCACCGGTAGCAGGCAGCGTGGTGGCTTCTGTGGCAGCGGCCCCCTCCCCAGTGCAAGTCACACTGCCTGTGGTAAGGACGCAGCACCGCCTGGCGCAGCCTGATCCACTACAGAGAAGCCAAAGAATAGTTGTGGGTCCGCCGGTCACTTCTGTTATTCCTAAAGGTACATACTTATGTTTCATTGTAATCAATTGTAATTCCTTCTTTTAATATTTCTCGAACTACCTCTGGAGCATTATACCTTCGTAGCATCGTATTATCTTCTATCATACACTGTTTACTTAGTCAACCAAATCTTCAACAATTTTTTTCGATGGATGTATTGCATATTTTTAATTGAGAAAACCATTAATTAGTTTTTAGAGCACAATGCATAACTAGAACTAAACTGTGGTGTGCAAATTTTTTTAACCTAAGACCATTTTACGAATGGAAGATGGCTCAAGATGATGTATAATTAAATAAAACCAATAAATACATAAAAAATATATTCTTCAACAGAATTTTAACAAAACCTAATTTTTTCATAGCCAAGTATCTATCAAAGTTAAAGTTAGTTGTTGCAATGAGATTTGGAGATTATAGTCTGTGAGTTGAGATCTTTTTCAAGCATGTTTTTTTAATTCTTTTTCACAATTTTCAAAAGTCTTAATGAATTCCCAGTTTTTTATAGCGTCAGCCACCCCTGATAGGCATACAAAAACTAAGTATTTTGCCTGGGCCATATCGATCTTATTGGCCCAATCAATTTGTATAGATATTTCATGAAGACAATGCGGGTTGTCAAAAATTGGTCAAAGGGTCACAAAAGGCCGGCGAACCGTCACTTGCGCAAAATAAAACGGATAAAAATAATATTTTATATCTTTTCTGTATACACCCAAAAATAATGAATATTCCAGGTGCGGTGACAACAGGGGGTAAGCCCCTGCGGCCAGCACAGTTGCAATACCTACAGCAGCAGGGCTTGGCTCGGCAGATGAAGGTGCTGCAGCAACAGGTGCCTGGACTGGGACAGTCTCCAGGAGGAGCTACCCTTGTGCAGCAAGGACTAACTAAAGCTGTGCCTGTTTCCATGGCTACCATTGTATCCACACCCCAACAGAGAGCCCAGATTGCACAGGTAAAGGAGTGCAACTATATACCTTTCGATTTTTGTTAATCTATGTATGAAAGAAATTTTTCAAGGCGAATGTAGTTGATGGAATCTAGAAATGATTTGGATATTACAGATATCGAGTTGTAAATGATTATCAAAATTATTACGTTCCAAATTAATGATCACTAAATTTAAGAAAAATGGGAGGAGACAATTGTGAAATTAAAACAAAAAGCAACGATAATGTATTGTTCAGCTCACAAAATCTCATTTTTTACATTTGCTAGCCCTTTAAGAATTTCGAAAGATAAAAATCACATAACATTTGAAAGTTACAGAATTAGGAATAAAAAAATTCACGCTGTCTATCTAATAACAGTTTTTCAGAATTTGCAAATCATAATGGAGACAAATCATAATTTCAAATATAATAAGGTCTACGCACGTCACAAAAATCATATAAAACAATGAATTTAGAAACATTAGAGATACACAAGGCTATATGCAAAAATAATAAATAACTGAAGAATGCAAATGGTATGGTTTCACACCTCGTAAACATTTTTCCTCTGCATTAAAATTGTCGAATTTGTAAGAAATATTTATGTAAAATATTTTAATCAATTTATTAAAATTGAAATCTTTTTTAAATATACCACACACACTTTTGATGTTGGTGGTCCATAGAATAGTAATATGACACTAGTCTGATATACAAGTACTGCTCTCATAACAAACTGGGTTTATTCAGCCTGAAGAGACTCAGAATAGGAGGTAGAAACACGTGTAGCGGGGATTAATGTTTTTAATTAGTGGAAAATAACAAAGTAATTTACTGTGAAATATTCTAATACGAGTTCCACAAAGTTAAAGCTGAAACCTTTGATAAGTTATTTAATGTTTTCGTAACTTTTCTTTTTTGTGAACGTTAAATAAGTTCTAAACAAGTTTGTGTTTTTCTCTCTACATAATATATAATTGCAATTGTCAACAGGCCGTGGCAAAGCAGACAATAACTAGGCCTGTAACAGATGCTGATATTAATGCCCTCATCAAGAAGCAACAAGCCATAGCGCAGCAGAAGTCTGCCATCCAACCTGTCACACAGATATTTACTCAACAACAACTACAGGTAATTGAATACATTTCGCTGTCTTTCTATCGGCGCTGCTGATAAATGGTAATCTCTTTCTATCGGTGCTGCTGATAAATGGTAATCTCTTTCTATCAGCGCTGCTGATAAATGGTAATCTCTTTCTATCGGCGCTGCTGATAAATGGTAATCTCTTTCTATCGGCGCTGCTGATAAATGGTAATCTCTTTCTATCAGCGCTGCTGATAAATGGTAATCTCTTTCTATCGGCGCTGCTGATAAATGGTAATCTCTTTCTATCGGCGCTGCTGATAAATGGTAATCTCTTTCTATCGGCGCTGCTGATAAATGGTAATCTCTTTCTATCGGCGCTGCTGATAAATGGTAATCTCTTTCTATCGGCGCTGCTGATAAATGGTAATCTCTTTCTATCGGCGCTGCTGATAAATGGTAATCTCTTTCTATCAGCGCTGCTGATAAATGGTAATCTCTTTCTATCGGCGCTGCTGATAAATGGTAATCTCTTTCTATCGGCGCTGCTGATAAATGGTAATCTCTTTCTATCGGCGCTGCTGATAAATGGTAATCTCTTTCTATCAGCGCTGCTGATAAATGGTAATCTCTTTCTATCGGCGCTGCTGATAAATGGTAATCTCTTTCTATCGGCGCTGCTGATAAATGTTAATCTCTTTCTATCGGCGCTGCTGATAAATGTTAATCTCTCGATCTTTGTTGTCTATTTTTCTATAATTTAGATATTTTTTTTGTCATGAAAGTAGTGACAGAATTTCTGGCAGGTCTATCTATGTAGTATGGAAAAATGTAAAATACCATAAAATTAAATCCTGATGACATAGATATACACATCATCACACCGTTTCCCTATCGTGGTATGGAGTGAGGAGAAAGAACCAGACTTTCCTATCGCGACACATTTTCCACCTTGTTTACATCCATACGCTTTATACAACTCCTACATTTATTGACTGATTACATTTCCTTTCAATATATTCACTTGATCAAACTATACTTTCCATGGTATTCCCCTACCACATATTTCACTCAAATTTGCTCTGTATATTTATTTCGTTAGTCTTATAAATTGGCAATGTATAAATTCTCCTTTTATTATTATTATTCTTCATTCATTTGTTCTATATGTCCAAACCATCTCAGAGTTCTCTTCTTCATCTTTAGGTTCACATTCATCCTTAATCACTCCGTATTCTGTCACATTCATTATCATCCCATTTATTAGGCTTCTTTTAGCCTTTTTTCATGTCCATGTTTTATTTCCATACATTGGTATTAAAATACTGTTGTGGACTATAATCTAATCAGATTTTGATACTGTCCAGTTTGAGTACGAGTATACCAGGTCTGTAAATATGAAACCGGAATTTGCTCGTAGATGGCTCTAATTGTCAATGTAGTGACAGTCAAGAAAGTTTAAAAAATTCAAAAGTGGCAATTTTGACGTCAGAAATGAAGAACGTGGAAGACCACCAAGAAAGTTTGAAGTCGCCGAATTGCAAGCGTTGTTGGATGAGGATGACGCTCAAATGCAACAACAACTCGCGGATCAATTAAATGTGATACGAGAAGCCGTCTCCATACGTTTGAAAGCCATGGGAAAGATCCAGAAGGTGGGAAAATGGGTTCCACATGAAATGAATGAAAGACAGCAGGAAAACCGAAAAAGCACTTACGAAATGCTGCTCGCCAGGTATAAAAGAAAATCTTTTCTCCATCGAATTGTGACTGGCGATGAAAAATGGATATATTTCGAGAATCCTAACCGTAAAAGATCATGGGTAACTCCAAGCAAACCAGCGACATCGACTGGAAGGCCAAATCGCTATGGATGGAAGACAATGCTCTGTGTTTGGTGGGATCAGAAGGGTGTTATCTATTATGAGCTGCTAAAACCTGGCAAAACTGTTAATACTGAAGACTACCGACAACAAATGATGGTTTTGAACTAAGCATTGCGTGAAAAATGACCAGAATATCAAAAGAGGCAACACAAAGTGATTTTGCTTCATGATAATGCACCATCGCACACAGTAATACCGCTCAAGGAAACGATTGAGGCGTTTAGTTGGCAAATACTTTCGCATGGGGCTTATTCACCAGACTTGGCTTCATCCGATTACTACTTATTTGCATCGATGGGACACGCACTTGCGGAGCAGCGCTTCACTTCTTACGAAAATGGCTCGATGATTGGTTTGCCTCAAAAGAGCAAGAGCTTTTTTAGCGTGGCATCCACAAATTGCCAGAGAGATGGGAAAAATATGTAGCTAGCGATAGGCAATACTTTGAATAAAATATTTTTTACCGTTTTCATACAATAAATGTGTATTTTCTATAAAAAAAATCCGGTTTCATATTTACAGACCTGATATATATTTTAGTGTCTCATTTAACTTGTTCTAATCTTTCATCGCCCACCCATATATTGCATTTACTTTTCCTTTCACACTTTTCTATCACTATGACTGGATTTCACAACATTCTTTCTCAGATCTTTGTCTTCGCATCTCCCACACAATTGACTTATCAAACTGTAATTCATTTTAATTTTCTACTAATACTACCATGTCAGCATATAGGAATTCACATACATTCCCATTTGACACCTTTATGCTGCCCATTGATTTCTGTTATTCTTTCACTCATAAATCTATGTAAATATTAAACAACCAGGATAAGGTTTTTCAAAAGTTTTAGTCTATTTATTTTATGCTTTCTTCCTGGTTGCTTGGAATAGATTGCCACATGGTAATAAACCTACCAGGTTGTATTATATTATATAACAATGAAAGTGTTACAATATTAGGTGTATGTAAATTTAACTCATTCAGACCTGAATTATTGTTAAGGGAGAAAAAAAATATTTAAGAGTGGATTAGGCTTCATCGGGGTTTTAATAGAAGAAAAATGTTTTTTTTTTTTTTTTTTTTTTTACTAGGAAATTGAACATGTGCATAATTATGCCCAACAGGTCTCAACGTACACAGACGACTGAAAAGACAATCTTGTTGCATAGGTTTTTAAAAGAAAATTTGCCGTTATATTATGCTATTCGTTATATTACGAGTATTTTATTCGTTATATTATGCTTTGAAATAAGTGTGCATAATTATGCACACAGGGTCTGAATGAGTTAAAAAAAAATTGTTTAAAATAAAATTTTGCATTGACTAATAATGTTTGATGTTCAGGGTGTGGCGGGCAGCAGTGGAGAGCAGCGCGTAACAGTGAGCGGCACGGTGGGCACAGCCAAAGGGCCCGTGAAGATGCCCGTGGCGCCACATCTCAGGCAGCTGCAGCAACAATTAGCCCTAGCGCAGAGAAAGGGACCCAAGGTCACTCAGCTGGCACAGGTAAACATAAGTCCTACTCCTGCAGCAACTTCATCATTCTGCTTCTAATTACTATATGGCAGAAGGCCTCACTGACAATCCAACTGAATTATGCGATAAGCAAAGACAATGAAAAATTAATTATGGGGCAAATTGTGTTTTAAGCTATTATATCCAATATACGAGGGCGGTCCGATAAGTACTTAGCCTCACCGCCCGATGGCACCACTATCGCAAGAGCAATTTTTTATCACGTAGTACATTCTCGTTGACAGCTACTGTCAAAATTTCAGCCGAATCGGATGAGTAGTTTTGTTTTGACCGCGTGTGGAAGCGAGCGTGTCCGCGGATTTGAGAAAAATGGAAAAGAGCAATATCGGTCGCTGATTCGATTCTTGTTTTTGAAAGGGAAATCGCGCAGCGAAATACGGTGACTCTTCTCCTTCGATGGGGACCGTCAGAAATTGGTTTAACGGGTTTCAACGTGGTCGCACGTCGGTTTTCGATGAGCCACGCCCAGGTGCCCCGAAAACGGCTACCACGGAGGATAACGTGACAAAAATCCACAATCTCGTATTGGCAGACCGCCGATTGAAGGTGCGCGAGATAGCTGAGACAGTAGGCATCTCAAAAGACCGCGTGGGTCATATCCTGCATGAAGTATTGGGCATGAGAAAGCTGTCGGTGCGATGGGTGCCGCGTTTGCTCACTCCGGACAACAAAGCGCAACCGTGAGACCACTTCAGAGCAGTGTTCGACGATGTTTAAGCGCAATCCGAAGGAGTTTCTGCGTCGTTTCGTGACCGTCGACGAAACATGGATACACTGGTACACACCCGAGACCAAGGAACAGTCGAAACAGGACTTCACCAGGTGAACGTGCTCCGAAGAAGGCGAAGACTGTCCTATCAGCCGGAAAGGTGATGGCCACCGTTTTCTGGGATTCAAAAGGTGTGATCTACATCGACTTCCTGGAGAAGGGCAAAACGGTCACAGGGCTCGACTATGCCGAATTATTGGGCCGATTCGACGCCGAATTGCAGAAAAAACGGCCCCATTTGGCGAAGAAAAAAGGTGCTCTTCCACCATGACAACGCACCGGCTCACACCTCCGCCGTCGCCACGGCCAAATTGGTAGAATTAGGCTACGAACTGCTGCCCCATCTACCGTATTCTCCGGATTTGGCCCTGTGCAACTTCTTTTTGTTTCCAAATTTGAAAAAGTCACTCGCCAGGCAGAAATTTGAGTCGAATGAGGAGGTTATCGCCGCCACGGAGGCCTACTTTGCAGACCTCCAGAAAACGTATTTTTCAGACGGGTTAAAGAAGTTGGAGCATCGCTGGGTCAAGTGTATCGAACTCAAAGGAGATTGTGTTGAGAAATAAATCGCCACTTTTCCAAAATTTTTGTTATTCTTTTGTAGGCTAAGTACTTATCGGACCACCCTCGTATGTAAAGAAATAAATCAGACCAATGATAATTCTCAGTGTTCAATTTACCATATAAACAAGCAGTATGAAGGGATTAGGTTGAATAGTCAATGGGACCTTTAAATTCTTAAAGTCTGCTTAGAATGTTTTCACTAAAAAAATCATACCTTTCACTGCCACCCAATTTGATTGTTGGCTGGCAATAAAGTGATTTTAATTTTATGTATCTTGTTGAGGCGGATTGGGCAAACACACTAAGTTCGGTCAGTCAGTAATTTTTACAATGACTATTATTAAATAGACTTCATGTGATTCATCAAAACTTTCAGTGTAAAAAACTTCAAAGGACTTCTGAAGCTAAAATTTTTTTATTTAAATCTATCACTGAAATATTATTCCAGATTCATAACAAACATTGTATTACACTTTCATTTTTTATAGGATAAATTTAAAAGGATAAGTCATTTTTTTCCCTCGGCAGTTAATTTGAATCGTACATCAGGTAGTAATTCATTTTTATTTATTTTGTTTAATTCAGGAACTTAAGATTTATAGTACAATGTTTCATAGTAAACCAATAGTAATTTATTAGGAAACTCAAAGGAATTTTGTGTGAACAGGTGGGAGGCGGCACACAAGTAATAGTTCAAGCAGGAGGCGCAGGCACAGGTGCCCACAAGACACTACCGGCGGTGACCATGCAGCAGATCCAGCAGGTCATGCGTCAGATGCCTCAGGGTGGCACCAGGGTGGTTCCCAGACAGACAATACAGGTATATATAAATTATCTTCTTCTTAAAGACTTGTGATCTGTTTTGCTAGAACTGCCTTTCTTGAGATGTTGACTCCAAGCTATCATTTATTGTGCTTTCCACATGATTTTGCTACTATCTTAGATTTATTCCCCATCCTGTCATATTTCCTTAACCACACATATTTCTCAAATGTGGGAGTTCCTTACTTCTCTGAACGTGTTGTCTTGATTTAAGTTGCATATATTTTGTAAATTTTAATTTTGGTCTATCCATATATTCTGCTAATTTATATCTTAACATCTGTAGATAGCCACAATTCATGTAGAAAAATAAGGCATATTGTTTTTCTTTGAAACTTGAAGAAATCTTTGTATTTAAGCAGGTCCGCTTTATGAAACATCAATGCCATCACTTGTTCTATGTCATTTTAAAAATCCATTTTTTTTTGCAAAATTCTAAATATTATGGACAAAATTAGAATCAACTTGTATATATGGTATTTTAATTATTTTATTGTATTGCAGGTGGTAGGAGGCAGTATGGGACAGGTGAGAGCAGCAGGCTCCCCAGGCCAAGCTGGGCACACTCAGGTAATCCTGTCTCAGATGTCGGCTGCCTTGCAGCGTCAGTCTGCACAGCCGAGGCCCGCACCGCCCATCCAGCAGCCACCCCCTGACCAGGTGAGCCTCTCTGAAACTTGATTCCTAATTACGATCAGATACAATGTGTGAAAATCATAATTGATAAGTATTCTACAATAGGGACAGTAATGCAACTTTGCACTTTTTTAATTCTTTGAACCATGAAACTCTTTGAATTTCTGTTTTATCGGAGATACGGAACATTAAAGTTTAATGTGATAAAATTTGACAATTTTACTATTCAGAAGTGTTGGCTAATGATTATTTTTTTGTAACTGCTTATTGTGTTTAATATTTTTGCACTAAAACACTTCACACATATTTAAAGATGAGTTTTAGCAAGTAGTGTGGGGGAAGTTTATTTAAAATTCAACTTAATTTGACATGGACATCAAAAATTTAAAAACACACTTCAAATTGTCTTAGAATACCGTTTTTTAAAAGCTACACATTTACGGTTTACGTATTTTAACTGTTCAGACATTGTCCCATTTTTTCTTAGATTTCTCCTTATTTCCATAAATAATACCTACAATTTACTAAATTGGCCAACTATTTTTCTCATTTTCTAATCCTACTGTGAGAATATTTTTTGTCTTCTAGCTATTAAAATTAAACTACCCATGTAAGCAAAAAGACATTAACATAATTTGTCAAAAAGTAAAGCAAAATCGTATTTGAACAAGTTTTATACTTAAATCAATTAAAAAAAGCATAAAAGTAATATATATTTGAAATATTGAATTAAATACAGTAAAAAATTCATTGATTCGAAATTCAAGACACTAAATTTTACAAAAAAAAATTTATGACGAATTACACAATCACTAATAAAAAAACAAATTGAATTTGCATGGCACTTTCCGTGGCCATATTTTCTTACTTTAAAAATAATGTAAGTCTAATAAAGTTTTGTTGACATATTTCCGCAATATTGAGATATAATAACATTAATGCTAATAAAATAAATAAATCAAAACAACTTTAATTGTCACTTATTTGATTTTGACATGGTTACTTACTCAGATTAGTTCTTTATATTTGCACACATAATATAAATATGCCACTGGTTTTTATTTGCCGTATCCGTGAATTGCGTGGAAAATATAGAATTATTCGAATTCATAAATGCTTTTTGGTGAAAAATATTACAAATGACGAAATACGAGGCGTATCCAGAAAGTAAGTGTACTGAGGCTCTCATGACCGGATGGATTTTATTTTCGACATGTTGGCTACACTTCCGTGTAGCCTGACCCTTCCCCTCTGCAACGAGACCGGTTCGAGGTCAGTACGTTGAGAAATGTCGACGAGACAACACGTTTCGTGAAAAATGTCAATCCAATTTCCCACCAAGTGCGAAATACGCGGCGTCATCCGTTATCTCGTTTGGAAGGGAAAACCTCCAGTTGAGGTTTATAATGAGGGGAAAACTGCATATGGTGATAAAGCTATGAATCGTACGAGTGTGTACAAGTGGTGTCGCGAGTTTAAAAACGTTCGTACGTCTGTGCATGATGATCAGAGGAGCGGAAGACCTTCAATTGTGACTGACGAAATTGCGGAAAAAATCGAAAATGCGCTCCGTGACGATCGCAGATTGACTGTGGATGAACTTTCTGCGATATTTCCGCAAATCTCCAGATCTCTGCTACACGAAACCATCACAGAAACCCTCGGATATCGGAAACTGTCCGCGAGGTGGGTCCCAAAACAGCTGACAGACCAACACAAGTTGAATCGAGTGGAGGCCGGGCAAGAGTTTTTGAGGCGCTGCAAACTCCATGGAGATGAATTTCTCCGCTCCATCGTTACTGGAGATGAAACTTGGGTTGCACACTACACGCCTGAAACCAAAAGGCAGTCTCAACAGTGGCGTCACACCGCTTCACCCTCCGCCAAAAGTTCAAAACCACAATTTCAGCTAAGAAAATCATGGCATCCGTGTTTTGGGACTGTCAAGGCATAATTTTAATTGAATATATGCCTCAAGGGGAGACCATCAACTCTGCAAGATACTGTGAGACCCTAAAAAAATTGCGGAAGGCGATTCAGAACAAGAGGAGAGGCATGCTGACAAAGGAGTCTGCCTGCTGCACGACAATGCCAGACCACACGGCCAACGCCACGAAGGAACTGCTCGCCTCGTTTAAATGGGATGTCCTGAACCATCCCGCGCATTCCCCTGACCTAGCACCTTCAGATTACTATCTCTTTACCTCCCTGAAGCTGCACATGGGTGGAAAAAGGTTTTCAACCGACGAGGAGGTAAAGGAGGAGGTGGAGAAGTGGACGGAGGGGCTGGCGGGAAACTACTTCGAGGAAGGCATCAAAAAGTTGATACCCCGCTTCACCACCTGCATTGAGAGGAATGGCGACTATGTCGAAAAATAGCTTACATATGTACTACGGTAACCACGTAATTTTTTTGTTTAAATAAAAAAAATTGTAATCTACAAAAATTCAGTACACTTACTTTCTGGATATGCCTCGTACACGGTTTTTCGAATCATCAGTAGAATTTATTAGAAATTCTGTTTTGAGACTTAGAAAATGGCGAAAAATTTGAATTATGAATTATCTTTATTGCAATTAATGAATTTTACTGTATATTGAATTAAAATGTGAAACTATTGAACCAAATGAAATATGAATCTCACTTTTCAGTCAATATTTTTCATTTTTAAAATATCCGCTTGCATGGATATTCTTTTTTTTCATCTTATTTCTTCGTTATATAGAATCTTCATTCAGGTTTTTTATATAGTTACTGCTTTTTCGTTTACATAAAACAGTATAATGAAAATGGTGCACTAGAAATTTAAATTTAAGTATCATATTTTAAGCATCTGTTATCTTTTTCAGACAAAACAATAAGTGGACAACGTGAAGCAGCACATTAACAGCATTTACATATATTTAGAAGCATTTTGATTGTTTGATTTCAGTGGTGAAGGATTCAGTTTGTTTTTTGTTTCGTATATAATATTTTCATTATATATATTTTTCGTAAATAGCATTTTTTTTTGTTCCAAAGTGTATTTATTTGTAATGCACAAGTAGACTGCCCATCGTGGCATGTTTTATAAAGGTTTTTCATTAGATTTATTTTTGCAGGTGTTTTATTTTTATGTAATTTACATATTACTAAAAAACATGTCCGTAAAAGTCATAATTTAAGTTTTTTACTAACATTTCAATATCTGTAAAATATACTTTTTTTCTATATGGTAAAATCCTTTTAAGATGTTTCTCAAGGGTCAAATACAACTTCTTGAGAAGGATAACTTTTCAAAGTGGTATTATTTGAGGCATAAGTTTTAATTTAAGCCAAAAAGCAGTCTTAAGAGGATTTCACAGTAATTTAAATCGGTTATAAATCTGTTACCATTCAACAATATTTCAAGTGCATAGTTTTACAGTTATTAATAATTATTATTTCATTTTCAAGTTTTTTCTATTGGATATATGTATATTTATCTTCAATGATATACATGCACATAAATATGTATATATATATTTTTTTGTATTTTCTTTGTCAAAAAGAATAACTTGTGACTGTTAAATTTGACAATTCTAAACTCTTGGATTCTTTTGTCATATGTAATGTTGCAGTGTAATTCAAACACATTCTTTGTTTTCAATTTTTTTTCAAGATAATTTGCATATTACAAATTAATGTTTGCCTCTTATTTTGTTTCCTATATAATATAGAAACTTTGTTATTTAACTATCAAAATATTTTTTGGTTCATTTTGCATCTAAAATAACCAAATCGTTTAAAAAAAATGGATATTTTTTAACCATTTTCCTTTCACTTTTTCAATTAATGTGAAATATATATTTTTTATCATTTCACACATTATTTTTGTTTTCTTTGAACTTTTAATATAAATAAAAATAAATTAAACATGTTTATATTTCATTTATGTACATATATTTTTAGTCTTTTGGTTTAATTTAATTATTTGAGTTATAGCTACAGTTTTATTATATCCTCAATAAGACATCTTCAGTGTAAAACAATAGTATATCTATAATGTATGTAAGATCATTTAGCAATACTATTTCAATCTGAATTTAATGATAATCTACTGGATAACATTTTGAATCACCTCTATTCAGTCTTAGAATCACGAAACATGGGAAATTGTCAAATTTTACATTCTTAGAAAATTCAGGTTTGCTTTTCTTTCTTCTCTGTAGCTATTTGGATGCTGAATTGTATATAAGCTATTGTTTTATACTAATGGTGTGTATTGTTGGTTTGATAGCAGACATCTCGCTAAGGTCAAAACATTCCAAAGGTGTATAGATTTGTATCAAATCCTTATACAATTACTTGCTCTCTATGACATTTCTTGCTGGTGTACAAACAAATGCATAAAAGAACGAAATGTTCAATTCTTCCAAAAAAATAATATCTTCAGATTATGAAAGAATGTACAACCAAGTTTAATACCGTGAGTGTGTTAAATATTGACTTTTTGAGCCCTTCGTATGCGGAGTAGCAAGTTTAATTTCCCAATGTAATAATTGCTCTATTTTCTTTAATACTTCTCGTCATTTAAAATGAAATTAAACACTATGGCAGAAAACTAAGCAAAAAAATCCGTGTTCTAGGCACAAAAAGTATTTTTTTCTAATTTGGAGGTATTTTGGAAGTGGAAGAATGTATTTGGCTGTCATTTAGAGATTCCACTATTTAATTAACATAGGTAATTTGTGTTAGTTGTCAATTTTGTTTATTTTTTTAAGTAATTGATAATTTGAATAAATATCAGGGTTTTGAGAAGGGTGATAAGTTAATTATTTATACTTACATAATATTTGCTTACCTTAGTTTTATTTCGAGCAGTATTTTTAATTAAACTTTAGTTCTAAGTAGCCTTTTGTATCTCGATTATAGTAGTTTATTTTCTCAACAATGTGTAGAATTCATTTAATATTTTGTGAGTGTTTCTATTATTTAAGAAAGTATTTCAAGTGAGATAATTTTTTTATTGTTAAGAAGTTAAATTTATTCAACTCGTTAAATGTTACGATGAATACAGAGAATTTAGTTCTTTTGAAAAATAAATAAAACAGGTTTATAAATTTTAACAAAATTGTTAACATGTGGCTATTATTAAAATTGATTAGAAGTTATTTTTTGCATTTTATGTAAACTTGATATCTTTGAAATGGAAATCACTTCTGCGCAGAATGTAGAAACTGATCTTGTGAAGCGATGTTCATAACACCACCCCATATTATTTCTTACGTATCCATGCTTCCGTTTTATAATATTTGGGAAGATAGAGGGTGCAAAGAAAATACAAGTGTTCCTCGGACTTACCAGTTTAGTTTCTGATTGGAAGTCCTAACTCCAAACACTAGTTCCACTTTATCATTCAATTAATTACAATGCAACCTTCTTATATGCAAATAATTGACATGAGTGAGTGAGTGACTGTTGCGGCTCTTGAGTATAAATGATGAATGGTTGCTTAGATACGGTTTTAATAAAGTTGACAAATGGATAATGCCAATTATTTGTGTTGATGATGAGGTGAGTTATATATGCATATAGTTGAGCAGTTTGTAAAAACACTGGAATTCATGATAAAAAATCAAGACTGATTTGACTCTGGTTCTACCTAGTGAAGTGGTTATATCTATACAAAATTATAAGTTAGTCAAATAATTATGGACTTTCTATATTTTTATTCTTCAATTCACCTTTCTATTCAGACGGAATTTGATTATAAATTGTAGGATTACAATAATTAAAGATAAATAAATGTTTTCTTACTAAAAGAAACTTATTTAATAACATAGGGTAAGCATAGTAATCGGAATTATAAATCAACAAAATTATCTGGAGCATGTTATGAAGAATTCTTTATACATTTTCTTTATTATTATAGACAGGCAGCATGAATTCTTATATCTATAATATATCAAGTTTCACTGTCATATGTTGATTTTTTATCATGTAAAAAAGTATTTAACTGCTGTGACAACATATTTATTTATTTGCACCATGTTATGGTTTTCCGTGGGCAATTTTTTCATATAATCGTGGGCTTAAGTGTTCTATCTCAATATGAGTGTTACAAATTACGGAATGATGTTTTGCAAAATATGTCACGAATGGGAAACAGCCATAATGGAAGTGTCTATAACTCGAGGAACACCTGTATCCATATAAATGCTAGTCACTTCAATATTGAGAAAATTTGATCTGTCACTTTGGTCAAGTTTAAATACAAAAGTTCATATTTTCTGGTATCAAATATGTTTTGAAAAAAGTTAAAATAACTTCTATGATGTTTCAAAAGGGATTTGTGAGTCATTTGATATTAACCGTTTGAGTGCCAAAAAATTCATGCAGTTGCTTGTAAAATGCCACCAAAAAAACATTATTTTATATGAAACTATATATTTTTTTAAAACCCCATAAATTCTTTGAATTTTCAAGGATTTCGATGATTTTTTCGGTGTTTTATTAAAGAATATCGAAATATTTGAAATAAAACGCTTGTATAAATGAATACAGTATTTTATTCAGAAAAAAAGAAAGACAAAAATGAAAAACAAAAAATAATCAACAACTGTGCTTTCCTGCACACGCCGTGTGGACACCCTTCTTACAATACGCACAAATAGTCGTTGATCTACGCAGCCCAGCACCATCTTTATTACTACAGACCACACAGCGACGTAAATTCTTTCCCGGAAGCTTCTGCAGTTTGGATTTATGGAATGAAATTGTTGAAGAAATTTCAGCCTTTTTTTTTTGTAGGTACCCATTCCCTTTCAATCGATTCAATTATTTTTGATGTGAACTCGTGTCTTGAAATTTTTTTGCCTTCATTATTGATTGAATATATTATATATGCGTTTAAAACCATTCTTCCAAAAATGTTAAATGTTACCTTTTTCCAATATTTCATTGTTCTTCTTTCATCTAAATATACATACAACATTTTATCAGACTCATCTATTTCGCCCATGTATTTATTGTTTCGTATGAACCCCTATATTTTTTCACTGTGACGTCACTCGTATTACTATTTGTAGAAATTAGGATGACCGGGTGTTTTTTGGTTTTTTTATCTCGATATGAACAGAGAAGAATGTCGTCACTTTTATAATAATTCGGTTTTCCAACTTGAGACACTTGTGCCTCACGTGGTATATATTTCCTGTTTCGACGGATGGTTCCTGTAATATACGTAATTCTTGCCAATAAAGTCTTAGCCAGTTGAATGCTTGTAAAAAAATTGTCAACAAAAATATGATAACCTTTGTCCAGGTAGTTACCAATTTTTAACAGATTCATTACTACAACATGGCCAAGGCCAAATTTTTTTGTATCATCCTTGTCTCGCTCTAATTTTGCTCCTCGGTAACAAAAAAATGCCAAGCAATAATGGGTTATGGAGTCGCATAACATCCAAAACTTTATTCCCCACCTGTGGTGTTTTTTGTTGGGGAGATATTGTTTGATTTTTGAGTGGCAGTGAGTCCCTACCGATGACTCATCAATAGAGAGCTGGCGATTAGGGATATAATGGCGTCGGAAAACTTCATTGGCATGGACAACTATCATATTGAATTTTGCACAGGGGTCGTAGTCTGGATGATTGGATGGAGCCAAGGTGGAATTATCAGTTAGATGAAAAAATTTCAAAATTATCTGAAATCGATTTCTTGAGAACATTTGTTTGAACCATGGTATGCCCCTTGAATCTGTACTCCAGTAGGAAACAATTGACGGTCGTCGTGTAATACCCATTTCAAGTATGACCGCTATGAAAGCCTTCATTTCCAATACAGACACCGGTTTCCAAGCCTTTGCACGTGATTTGTTTCGTAAAGATTCAGAAGAGTTTTCAAGAAATTGTTGGGCATATTTGTTGGTTTCATTTTTTATCATTGTTAACAGACTGACATTAAAAAATAAATCAAAATATGATATTGGTTTAGAATCACGCGGAGGACGATCCCGAAGTCCAGGCGTTTCGAAAAAATGAGAATTTTCGGTAGAAAAATTGGTTCCGGGAGGTACATTTGAAAATGAGTAATTTCCGGTGTTACTCTCCATTTCTTGGTCACGATCCGAAGAATTACTGGAAATACGCATCCTGCGGTTGGGAAACACAGGTATGACATCACTGACATCACTCTCATCAGAGCTACTCCTACTCGAACTTGAATTAGAGGAGTGGAAATCGTCGCTCCCGCTGTCAGACATTTCAGAGGACGCCCTCGACGTTATATTTTTTCAATTAACTAAAATAAAAAAAATAATAAATGAATCTGAAATTTAAACGGTTTACTACGATCTTACAACTATTAAGATAATATTGGAATAATATTTACCAACGCCGCAGCACCACACCCGACATACGCGCGAATCAGAACACGACTGACGCAATCGACGGAAATCGACGATCGGCAATCTTCGTTAAAACACGAATCGACGAAAGTCGACGATTGGCAATCAAACGGTTAATGAATACTTAAATTAAGTGTCAAGTTTATTATCATATTGTAAAAAGATGTTAGTCAAGAAACATAAAATGCAAATACAATTTAGCAGATGTACAGTACATGGATTTACTTGTATTAACAGATAAAGCTGATATTAGTGGTATTCAAAATTTGGTGATCATTTTAGGATTTTTGAGCAAACAATTTTAAATTATATAATATTCGTACAAATTAGCTGGAATCACTTGAAATTTTTATTAGATTTTTTAATAACCTAAATTTTTTAAGAATTTGGATTGTTAATCATCTATGCAAAAATTATGAGCTTCAACAAAAGCGATTAAAGCGAACTTTGATAATAATGTATAAAACTAACTTAACCTTTATTGATTGTGGGTGATTGAATCGATTCATAGTTGATTTGAGTCGATTTTGAAATTCGCTTTGTTGGCAAGGACATACCATGTTTTGTATTGTAAACTAGCTCCTAACATATTAAGGGATGAGAATTTGAAATTTGAATGATTTGGTTTTTTCTTTTTAATTATCACATATTGTTTTTCTTAAACATGTTTAAATTAAATTTTATATCAAAACTTAAAAACTCATTTTAAATTTTACACTAATGTCGCAGTGTAATACCAATGGTGATTGCCATCAGCAGCAACGTAATATTTGTTTATATTTTATAATTTTACCAAGGTATGTCCGCCTGCCAGATTATATTTACAATAAAAGTGATAAATAAATAAATATGTCCCAAGATAAATAAAGGCAGAGGCTTAGTTTACCAGGCCAAGATGCATTGAAATTAACCCAGATGCACATTATAAGAATATGTTGCAGTATTGTTTGTCTTGCTCTATTTTTGTAATTCATTAATCGTTTGCATTTATTTTTATCATGTGCAAATAAATAAATGTCTCTCATCCTAAAGCTCTGTTTGAAGGTATGTTTAAATCATATCCATTCAATGAATATTTGTTACGAAAATGTAATTTTAAGTATTGAAATTCATTTTAAATCCTTTATTTATTTAATATTTTTTTCATTTTTGAGCCAATCTACATTTCATTTTATAGTGTTTCATGCTTACTCATTATAAAGTTCAAATGTATTTATTATATTTTGATAAAAACCAACATTCAACTTGTGAACAAAAAAGTCAGATTATTTCATAATTAAGGTTTCTTTCAATAAAATGATCATAACATTTTTAAAACTAAAGTGGACAAGAACTTCATATGAAGAAATGCATACAAATATATAAAGAAATAATAATTGACTATGATCTCTTGTATGTAGAATGTAATATTTAGGTCATTTTTAATATAAACCACAGTCTCAAAAGTCAACATTATTAAAAAGAAGCTAAGATTAATTTGTATTGAGCCTCTATTTCAAATGATCAATGTATCATTAAAAATGAAAAAACACGTTGAAATTATATAAAATTCACTTCATAATGTCTAGTTTTATTATCCACAAAAATATGTGACAATAAGAAATACAATTAAAAAATTTCCATTCATATTAAGGTTTTAGATCACTCAGGAAAAAAATAGCTAATTATTGTATTTTCAATGCTCTTAACTGGTTAAATGCTACTTATGTTGATAATCAAGGGTTTGATTTGTTTTACCTTAAGGAATATAATTATTGTTGGTAAAAATAAAGGAGGTTTCAAATTTGGACTTGTTTTAATATATTGGTGCTTAACTTCCTAAGACTGCGACGCGACGTGTTTCATATTCATATCTTAATTTTTGCCCATTCTTATTAAGAGGGCTAGATTTAATTTTTTAGGGTGTAAGATTGCATTTTTTATACTAAATTACGGTGAATCTGTGTTGACTGGTGTATAAACTTGAGTAATAAAATGTAATGTTCTGTATCCTTAAACTGATATTTTTTTTGTAATTTATTTTTATCAAACACTGTTTATTCCACTTTTTTGTGACGGTATAACCCTACCGGTTTCAAGGCTTTCACCTCATCTTCAGGGGAGCACCGAGTCTTGTTTGCGCTCCCCTGAAGATGAGGTGAAAGCCTTGAAACCGGTAGGGTTATACCGTCACAAAAAAGTGGAATAAACAGTGTTTGATAAAAATAAAGTACAATGTCTTTAAACTTCCACAATGTTAATGCCTTAACTATAAATTGATATTTTTTGTTTGCCATGTATTTTATTAACAAGAATATTTTTTACTTGACATAAATCATGGATTTATAATTTTATTTTATGCTCCTGTTACAGCTGTTCTTTA
Source organism: Odontocerum albicorne (assembly GCA_949825065.1). NCBI lineage: Eukaryota > Metazoa > Arthropoda > Insecta > Trichoptera > Odontoceridae > Odontocerum > Odontocerum albicorne. The sequence continues at coordinate 14,814,050 of OX463840.1, forward strand.
ACCTCTAAGCGAGTGAGATTTTGTAAATAAAATAAATAATTGATTTTGTAAGTAATATAAATAACGTATGATAATTGCGGCCGCCATATACAAAATAATTGAATAGATAAAAACATTTGAGCCATGTCCGCTTTATGGATAAATTCATGTATTCGGGAATAAAAACATCAGACGTACCGTGTACGTCCATACTCTCTTGAGGTAAAAATTTGCTCGCTGTACACCATACGGCCATACTCGTTTAAAGGTTAAATACATAAGAAAAAAACACTAAAACACATGTCAATTTCAGTAGTAATTTGTATCATTCTAATGTATTTTTCATTCATTTAGCTGTTGAGTTCTTGAGAAACGTTTGGACTACATATTTGAGGAGCAATTTATAGAGCCACTATTTTTATTTATTCAAAAGACATTTACGTTTGATTTGTTTTCTCAACTTCACCTCATATTTCTTTTTTATATCATGCTAATCATTGTGTTAGCAAATTAATATTTATTTCTATGGAATTATATAAATAATGGGAGTGTTAAATAAAAGGACTGATGCTTTGATCTTATGTTAGCTGTGAAAATATAAAATCCATAGTTTTCAAACATCATTAGTCTGTTTGATCTTAAAATCATCAATTTAATTACATTTGTTTGATTATGAATATAGTTTAACTTTTATTGTTAATCTGGCTAAATATCTAACAAACCAGACTGTTTTAGATTATTTAAAAAAAATAGAATTTGTTACAATTTTAGTTAAAATAAAATTTCATTCACTCAATATGTACAAATTATTCTGTCGATGGAAATCTCACTTTATTTATGGAGAGAAGATAACATTATAAATTTAGTAATATTTAATATTTGCAACTTGTTTTACATTATTTCATTTTGCTTCTTTTTTTTAAATATTTTAGTAGCATGTATATATATTAGGGGAACCGGAATGTAATCCAAATTTTGGGACGTCCCCTTTTACAGTCAGTTTGTCTCGAGACACGGTTCAGGAAATACGTATTTTTTGTTACCATTATAAAGTGAGAGTTGTGAATTTATTGTTTTGGTTTAGAATAGTTTTTTACCGTTATTTGTAAACAAAGTCAAGGCCAACAATTGATGAGGAACATTTGCGTGATTGCATGCTGTTTTTATTCGACCAAGGAATGAAGGCAACAAAGTCACAAAAATATTATGGGTATATACGGCGATGTTTTAAAACTTAATAAGTGTCATAGGTGGTTAAAAAGAATTATAAATATGCGATAGGAACCTCGGACATTCCTAGAACGGGAAGGCCCCATAAATTGGATGATGTGCTGGCGTCATTAGTGGAATCAGATCCTCGTTAAATAATTGGGAAATTGTCAACAAAGCTTGGTTGTCTATGGTCAACAGTTCTGGAGCACCTTCATCGTATAGGTAAAATAAATAAACAAAGAATTTGGGTTCCCCATGAATTGTTGCTAATCGCACTAGAGCAGCCAAGCTATGAAATCGACCCGTTTTTGCGATGCATTGTGACTCGCCATTTGCAATGCCTTTCTTCAGGTCAGGTACTTGTTCCTTATGCCTAAACCATCACTAACAATGAAAAGGGTCCTCTGTATATGGTGGGATATAACCGGAGTAATTCATTTTGAATTGCTTGAACCTGGTTCTTCAACAAGATAACGCTAGGGCTCATTCTGTAAAATTGACACAAGAAAAAAAAAATGGAGCTTGAACTTCTACCCCATTCACCTTATTTACCGGATATCACATCCTCTGATAACCATTGGTTTAGGTCCTTAGAACACTCATTACGTCATAAAAAATGTAATAATATTAGGGAGATAAAAATCATATACCTACACATTTTTTAAAGAAAAACCTAAAAGTTTTTTGAAAATGGGATTTAAAAATTGCAGTGGCAAAAATTATGGTAATGATTTTTAGTAAGTTTTTATTTTTTTGATAAATGTTTTGCAAATGATCAAACATTTTGATTACTTTCCGCTCCCCTAATATGTATATGTATGTATACGTGTTCACGTATATTCACATGTTCTGGAAAATCCATTAGAAAATTTCACATGAAGTATAGCGTTATGATTTGTTACCAATTTATCATTACACATATATCAAATGCTGATACCCCTTAACACTATGTATTTTGTAAATGTTGCCCGTTCCCTCAAAGATAGCTAAAAATGTCACGTAACATGTTGATGTAGTATTGGTTCGATCTAATGCGCTTATTTTTCTCAATATTATTAAGTAAAATGTAAATTATCCCCTGTAATATAATTGTTTAACTACAATATAATGTAAATATGCATATTCAGTTATAAAATTGTCAATAAAGCATTTAAATTTGTAATAAAAATTATAAGTTTTATTTCCTTTAAATTTCTGGACTGGCAGGCATTATTGACGGGATGGAGTGGGAAATTGATAATTATAAAATACATAAATGACTTGTACGGTGATGTTTTGTATTTGGATTTATAAAAGGCAATGCATACACAGATATCTGAAAGTAAGTTTGAAATGTAATGTCAATAATGGATAACAATTGTATCAATCATCACACAAATGAAATAGGTAAATGCTGTCTTCAGAAACATCCAGTGCTTGGGCAAATATCTAGATTATAATGACACCGTTGGTATGGTAAAGAGTGCAGTCAGGAGACTACATTGTCATCGGTCCCATTATTCGAGCCTTCGGGTTCAGAAACCAGCGGCTCACAAATGGTGAGTGTGGCAACTCGACATATTCGGGTACTAGTCACATACACCATCGCTAATGGGTATCCACGTTCATTAGATTAATCTGATAATGGGCCATTACATGACCAATGACAGCGGATACAGCCCTAGTTAGTTGGGACACTCTAGTTCCACGTCCGATGACAATCGGTGGATAAAAACTCAAACCAAACCGAAGCTTTATGGAAAAACACTCGCAAAGATGCACTACCCTGTCTGGCAGCGAGCGCGATTCTCCCCTCGGTGATCCAGAGTCTGACATCATGTCAGAGCCAGCTTGCAGGATTCCAGGGGTAAGCAAAGTAAAGCAGAGGAAACAAATTCGTCCAGGAAAAGGATTTGAAAAGCTAAGGGCCGCGACTTGGAACCTGGGAACGTTGACAGGAAAGAGTAAAAAACTTGCGGAGGTTATGAGAAGACGCAAAGTAGATATTGCTTGCATCTAGGAAACTAAATGGAAGAATACAAACATTTATAAATGCCGCTGCCTAGAAACACAGAATAATGAATATAAATTATATTTCTATGGGGAAAATAACTCCAGAAATGGTGTGGCTATAGTATTACACCAAAAGTTCCATGACAATGTGATAAAGATAGTAGCAGTGAATGATAGGATCATTGTGATAAAACTCATAGTTTGTAACCCCATATACAATATCATTTGTGCTTATGCTCCACAAATGGGATGCGACACGGAAGAAAGAAATTAATTCTGGGAAAAGCTGAAACAATTAATTCAGAACACCCGAAAATGAAACTATTCTTATGAGCGCGGACATGAATGGGCACGTAGGAATATCAAATACCGGTCACGAAGCAATCCATGGTGGGTTTGGGTATGGGACGTGCAACCAACAGGGGGACGAGCTGCTAAACTTCGCAGAGGCATATGGCTTAACGATTGCAAACACATATTTCCGTAAAAAGTTTGAACACCTTATAACTTACAAAAGTGGAAATGCAGCAACACAAATAGATTATTGGCTGTATAGCAAATAAAAGCGGACAATGTGTAGAGACTGCAAAGTCATCCCTGGAGAGCCCCTGGCAACCCAGCATCGCTTGGTGTTGCTTGAACTACTTGTGTTAAAGCGTACGTTGCCCAAAGACCAACTAAAACCGATACCAAAAATGAAATGGTTCAACCTATCAAATGAAATAGGCAAACAACTAAAATCTAAAATGAAAAGTTGGATGATTGAAAATGTGCAAAATTCCGACGTAATTAACCCAAATAAAATGTGGGAGGCATTGTCACAGATATGCATGCAATATGCTAAGCAGCACCTTGGAGTTTCAAAAGGTAAACTAAAATTTAAGAAAGAGTCCTAGTGGTGGTCAGATGATGTACAAAGGGGTATTAAGGAGAAAAAGATCACTTTTAAGAATTGGTCTAACTGTGATAATGAAACAGAGAAAGAAGACCTCCTTCTATTATATAGGGAAGCCAAAAGAAAAGCAAAGAAATTAGTAGCCTCTGCCCAACATGAGGCGATGAAAGACATATACGAAGAACTGGAAACACAACAAGGAGCTCAGAATATATATAAAATTGCGGCACAAAGAAAAGAGAGGGTTAAATCAATCAGAACCCCTAAGTACATATAGGATAATGAAGGTAAGGTAATCACTGAAGAAAGTAAAATATGTGAAAGATGGAAAGACTACTACTCAGAACTACTGAATGAAGAATTTCCGAGAACCTCATCCTTCAGAACAACAAATCTTTGGGCCAATTGTAGAAATTACTCCTGCAGAAGTAGGGTTGGCCATATGTCAAATGAAAACAGAAAAAGCAGTAGGACCAGACAAAATACCAACTGAATTTTGGAAAGAATGTGGTGAATGGAGACAGAATTGGCTGTGTAAGCTCTTAAATAAAATATTGGCCGGAGCCCCAATGCCAGATGAATTTGGAAGAAGCTTTCTCCTTCCCTACTACAAAAATAAAGAAGACTCCAGGAAATGCAACAACTATAGAGGCATCAAGCTAATATCCCACACTATGAAAATCTATGAGCGAATTATAAACTCGAGAATCAGGAATTTGGTGGAAATACATGACAACCAGTGTGGCTTCGTATCGGGAAAATCAACAGTAGATGCCATTCAAACCGTTAGACTCCTTGTCGAAAAACACCGTGATGCCAAGAACCTTCATATGGTTTTCATCGATCTTAAAAAAAGGCATTTGACAGGGTCCCTAGAAGCCTAATTTGGGCAGCACTTAGAGCACATAGTGTACCAGAAAAGTATGTACTTGCCATCCAGGACATGTACGATAATGTGACAACGCAAGTGAGGTGCACTTCGGCAACTTCACCAGAAATTCCTGTAAAGGTGGGGGTACATCAAGGATCGGTACTCAGTCCGCTACTGTTCATCTTAGTCATGGACTATTTAACTAACCAGGAAATGAACAGTCTCCTAAAGATCCTACTATTTGCAGACGATATCATATTAATAAGTGAAAAACATGAAGACCTGCAAAATAGTCTGGAAAGGTGGAGAAGAATCTTGGAGGACAATGGATTGAGACTGAGCAGAAAGAAAACAGAGTATCTGTACCTACCATTCGAGAACACAAATGCTGTCACTCCCGTAATGCAAATGGATGGAGAAACATTACCAAATTGTGACTCCTTTAAGTATCTTGGGTCACTCATCCATAACGATGGAGGATGTGCAGCAGATGTAACACATAGAATTAGTGTGGGATGGATGAAGTTTAGATCAATGACGGGAGTTCTATGTGATCCGAAAATGCCAGTAAAGTTTAAAGGGAAAGTATACCAAACGATTGTCAGACCTGCACTCCTCTATGGCTCCGAATGCTGGACGATGTACTATATAACTCTTACTCTAGGCAACTAGAAACTGCTGAAATGCGCATGCTAAAGATGGTCAGCTGGTGTGTCCCTAAGAGACAAAAAAAAAGCTCACGCATTCGTGGAAGCCTAGGTCTTACAGATATCAACAGCAAGAAGGAGGAGAGGCGATTGAGATGGTATGGGCACGTTGGACGTACAGCACCACCCGATCACATTGTGAACCAGACAATCTCCATGGATCTTCCTCGAATAACAACCAGAGGAAGACCAAAGAATTCATGGGTGGTGCAAAAAGATAACCTGATGCAGAGGCATGGTCTGGGGGACGTAGTCCGGGACAGAAGTGCATACAACCTGAGGACGAGGAGAGCTGAACCCAACAGTCTTCGCAGACAGTGAGTTGGGATGGAGCCAGGGAGAAGAAGGGTTCAGAAACCAATGGAGAAAGAATTCCTTTGTAATTGTATGTGTTAATAATATTATTTTTTGAATTTTTTTATTTCACCTGGCGAGTTTATTGCCATGTGGCAATCTCTTCCAACCAACCAGAAAGATGTTTTAAATGGGCCCTAAGTGAAAGGCAGACTGGAATTCCATTTTAAAAAATCTGGATTCCAGCGGGGATCGAACCCGCAACCTCCGGATCGGCAGACAAGCGTCTTACCACCAGGTCACGGAGGTCGCTATATATATATATATTATATTATTAATATTACTGCATGTAGAGACAATAATTACATGCGTCTAGCACGTGTGAATATTATTATTACCAGATGAACTCTATTACACACTGGGACATGAGTTCCCCGAGTGTCTAATCAACTAGGTCACGGAGATCGTCATGGAAACGTGTGATGTCTCGAGGGTCGCCTGTTGGCATGGTAAGGGTTGGTAAGCTTAAAATTTAAGCATATGAATCAAACCATGCATATATCAATTCAGATTCGTCGAGTTATGGGCATTATTGTCAGGTTTGTGATGGGAAATTATCATAATAATGAATGAATTGTATAGCGCTGTTTCATGATTGAATACATTAAAATCATCTCCTGTTCAACATAAATAAATGTGTCTGTGTATCTTATACAGGTAACCCCCGTTCATCGCGACCCCAGTGAGTGCGGATTCGTTATAACGCGGTATTTTAAACAACACTTGTCCGGCTTCGACACATTCCAGGAATCGTCATAATGTGTAGTTGCACGAGCGAGCTATCTTTCTTTTTCGTTCACTCACATAATACACATGTACATATATACGTAAATTCACGAGCGCAAGTGAGAAAAAATATGTAGCTATCAGAAACATCGACGAAACGAGGAATGAAATCACCCAATATTGTATGAAGAGCGTTTGGAATAGGTTGTTCAGAGAAATTGATCAAATGAATTACGAATATGATATTCAAAATATCGTCGAAGATAAAATAATCGAAAAGGCCCTTTCTCTTCACAATCAGTGCATGCAGTTGTTAGAAGAAAATGACGAAGATTATGAGAGAGTGAGTGCTGTAAAGCGTGGTTGTAATAGATTATTTGACGGTTATACACAAATTTTACACAATAAACGTAGAGAGGCTTAACAAGGAAATCTAGATTCTTTTTTGCAAAGCGGAAAAAAAAAATAATGAATTATATTTTATATGACATTGTTATTTAGGTAATGTTTATTTTAAAAATAAAACGTTTTTAGAATCTTAAAATGATTTTTTTTAAATCCTCCATTGATCGCGGAATTTCGCTTATAACGGCCATGTCCGGAACGTATCTCCCACGATCAACGGGGGTTACCTGTAGTTGCTCATTTTCACCAATGCACCATCAGTATACTATACAGGGAGTAGCATGAAACAGAGTTTCAGAATTCAAATATTTGGGCGTAACCTTTGATGTCAGACTCACGTTCGTTAACTATGTCTCGCGTTTGATATCAGACTGTTGCAAACTACTCGGTTTTATAATGAGAGAATTTAACAGTACCGATTTCCTTCGAAACTATATAATTATCTAATAAGAACCAAATTAGAAAATGCATCTACAGTTTGGGCTCCTCCGTCAGCTCAAATATAAGAACAATATATGTTAGAACAAATACAAAAAAAAATTCTCAGATATCTATGGTACAGAACAAAGGGCGATTACCCAAATTATGCTCGCCATGTCGAACTTCTCACGTTATGTAACTATAGAAGCCTCGAAACAAGAAGGCAATAATCCATTGCGATATTTCTACTACAGGTTTTTCAAAGTTGCTTTAATTGCCCTGCGATTCTAGAAGCACTAAGTTTATATGTACCTAATAAATATAGCCGTGCAAAGAATCACCCTCTGTTCTACATACCAACTTACCGAATGAATATCATGGCTACACACTCAGTCACGCGTGGTATAGAGATATTGCACAAACTGAATGACACTGTGGATATATTCTCGGCACCGCCTAGCAGTATGAGACGAATCCTGGCTGATATTCTTCCTATCGAATAAGCTAACGCTAGAAGCAGACCCTCTTTGTGTAACAGGAGAAATCCGTGCAAAGTAGATAAAAAAAAAAAGAGCAGCTCATAAGGCCATTAAATAAATTTAGGTGGCAAGATGTCTGAAAGTGAGTTTGAAATGCAACAAGTCTGCTATTCATTGCACAAATGAAATGTATAACACATCGATTAATAAGTCCCGGGACTAACCAACAGATGGTGCCTCTAATAACAAATCCATACCATTCTCAGTTAGTAACCTTTATAAGTTACTTGTCGAACTTTCATGACATTCCGACATTGTGTCATTGAGTTACAGTGGTTTTAGTGACGCTACTTCTGCTATTTTCAAAGCAATGAAAAAAACCGAATTTCGTGTGTTGATAAAACATTGCTTTTTAATGGGAAAAAATACCGTTCAAACTCAGCGATGGCTTGAAAAGTGTTATCCGGACTCAGCTCCGTCGAAAACAACCATTTGTCGGTGGTATGCTGATTTCAAACGGGGTCGTACAGACAAATGATGCTGAACGCTCTGGTCGTCCAAATGAGGCTGTTACACCAGAAAACATAAAAAAAAACCTCAAAATCGTGATGAAGTAAAGTTGCGTGAGATAGCTGACATCCTGAAGATATCATTTGGTAGTGTTTACACTATTTTGCATGAACATTTGGTCATGAAAAAGTTTTTTTCGAAATGGGTGCCGCGTTTGCTTACAATGGAACAGAAACAACACTGCATCGATGATTCAGAGCGCTGTTTGGTACTGTTTACGCGAAATAAACAGGTGTTTTTGCATCAGTATGTGACAATGGATGAAACTTGGATCCACCATTATACTCCGGAATCAAATCGGCAGTCAGCTGAGTGGAGAGCAGCCGGTGAAAGTCGTCCGAAGCGACCAAAAACTCAACAGTCGGCTGGGAAGGTTATGGCCTCCATATTTTGAGATGCGCATGGTATAATATTCATCGATCACCTTGAAAAGGGAAAAACCATCAATAGCGAATATTACATAGCGATATTGTAGCGTTTGAAGACAGAAATTGCAAAAAAATGGCCCCATATGAAGAAGAAAAAAGTTCTCTTTCATCAGGACAATGCACCGTGTCAGAAGTCGATGGTAAAGATGGCCAAATTGCATGAGTTGAACTTCGAATTGCTTCCGCACCCACCGTATTCTCCAGATTTGGTCCCCAGCGACTATTGGCTGTTCGCAGACCTCAAAAAGATGCTCCAGGGAAAGAGATTTGGCTCTAATGAAGAAGTGATTGCCGAAACTAACGTCTATTTTGAAACCAAAGATAAATCGTTCTACACGGCTGGCATGGAAAAGTTAGGAAAGCGTTGGAATGAATGTATCGCTCTTGAAGGAGACTTTGTTGATGAATAAAGAAGAATTTTGGCAAACAAATGTTGTTTTAGTTGTTAGTACCGGGACTTATTGATCGATGTGTTAATGCTGCCTATAGAGACTGCTTTGGCAAACATTTAGATTATTACGATTAAACCTTGAGGATTTTTTTAAAAATCGCTACTGCTGATTAGATACTAGTTTAAGTTACTGTCTTTCCATTAACGTTGATCATGGAGATCTTATGCCAACTTTTCTATCGCTTTCTAGGTAGGCCTGTCTGGTGCCATCTGTCTTCAGTTGCTGCTTTCTGCAGGACACTATCCAATAAATAACTAGTTTTAAGTTATGGCTTACATTTTGTGATTTTATTCCACAATGTATGACTATTCTTAACCCTTTAACGGGCATAAGCAGAAATTGGTCACTATGTGACCACCCTTATGGTTATACTTATAGGGATTCATTTTCTTAATGAAACGTTTTTAAGTAACACAAATGTCAAATTGGCAAATGTAGTGGGCAGGCAGAGGTCTTATTTAAGATGGATCGTGGTGAAGTTAGCTGCATGTTCAGTAGCAACGATCTAAACATCCGGTCAATTTATTGTCAAATATGTAAATAGGTATTATAAGTAAGTCACCATTCATTATATCTCATATAAGTATTTTATTTCCTAATACTATACAACCTAAACTTTGATATTATTACCTAAACATTCATTGGTCACTTTTGCGACCACTGACATGACATCTGAAATGGGCACAGGTCTCATATGAGACCGCCTCATTTCCAAAAAAAAAATTTTTAAAACACATTTTCGAAGAAATAAAGTTAATTTGATACACATAATAATGATTTATTCAACAAAAAACTCAATATCTCAAAAATAAAAACTTGCCCTATAAGGGGTTAAAGGGAGTGCATCACAGCGATAATAGATCTGATTAATAAGATTGTAAGTCCTTTTATAATAAAATTGAGATTTTTAGTTGCTTCTTGATATAGTCAAGCTCTATAAAGTGGTTAAATTAATTTTGAAAAATAAAATCGAAAACCTTTCATATTTTTAAAAACAACATTGTAAAAAATCCGGGTTAACATAATTGTAAGTTATTAACAATGGTATTAGGGAAAAATATAAATATTCTAATTACTTACAAACTGGACCATTTGATTATTGTTGTAAAGGTAAACAAATATTAATTGAAAAAAATAATAGTCTGTTTGACAAGAACGTGTAAGGCGAAACCCGAAAAACTATTTGGGATAAGGCATTAAAAAAAATACACACATACTACATGATATAAACTGTGATGCTTTATTATTAATAAGCTGTCCAGTCGCCTCCACTAGTAATACTAGTAATAATTGCCCGACATCTCCGAGGCATACTTTCTGCTTATTTTATAGCATAATCTAGGCGCAGGCTTCCATGTAAGTCGAAATAACTTCTTGACGTTCCAGATCTTTTTCGCTTGGAGCTTGAACTTCATGAGTGCCCAAACATTTTCGATGGGATTTGCATCTGGTGATTGCGATGGCCAGCCATTACGTCAACGCCATTTTCCTGTTTCCACTCAGTACAAAGATGACTCCGACGTTTTGGGTCATTGTCCTCTTACAGTAGCCAATTTTCATTTTTTCTTATAAACCACCTTTGGGCAGATGGTTTTAAAGCCTTCTGATATATTTTAACCATTTTGGCATCGTTCAAATTATTTGTGAAGATGTGCAGTGTCAAATCCTTGCTTTGAGAAACAGCCCCAGACGTGGACTTTTACCAGGTGTTTTAACAGTCCGCTGGATGAGTCTATTGGTGCTGGTACAATAGGTATGATTAATGGGAGAACGTGCCCAAAAAGAAGCTTCATCCGAAAAAATTACGTTGTCCCAATCACGGTCCAAATTTGATCACAGGGACGGTTGAGGGAAGGCAAAGGAAGCAAAAGGGAGGTATCCTATAAAATAGACTGATCAAATAAACGAGTTGAGAGGATCTTCTTTAAGCGCTGCATTCAACATGCCCTAGAACTGGGAGGGATGGAAACAGGTGGTGTGTTGAGTTAGAGACATGGCAGAGGATCACAACATTCAACATTAAGCATGCGATGAAGAAGAAGAATTGTGGATAATAAAATAAATATTTTAATTTTCTGTCACTATCACCATATTGACTGTGTGCATTGAATCACACTGTATCTTGTTTACAACTTGGTAAAGTGACACAAAATCCTTAACAAGCTTTCATCGTGGTTCTCTAAATCAGCATTTCCCAACCGATGGGCCACGGTCCTCTGGTGGTCCGCGGAACTTTTCTGCTGGTCCGCGAATGGTTGTCGCCCGTTTTAAAATGCCTGTGACAAAAATGAAAAGAAAAGAATCATCAATAACAAGTGCACTGCAAGTTTAGTGTTCACATTGTGGTTTTGTTATTAAAATATGTATATCATAAACCGGTGGCGTGCAATATGCAATGGTGACGTAATTTTTCTTTTAGTGTCGCATCAGCTCTTCTGTTGACAGGACGTCTTCAATCTGCGCACACCGTGCCGTAACCGAAACATTTTTAAATTGGCTGCACACGTCGTTTGATAATACAGTTTTGTGATATTTCGGAAAACTATTTCTTGTGTTGAAAAATTTTAAACCTTGCAAAATGGAACAAAAGAAACATAAACAGCAAAACATTTTAAACTTCTTCGCAAATAAGAACAATAGCAATAAGAATAGTGAAGAGAGTGAAAATAATCACGGAACGAGTACATTGTGTTATGAAGACACAAGGAAAAGTGTTGTAAGTGTGTTGATACTTTGGAATGTGCGACAGACACCAAAAAAAGAAAAGTCGTTAGGTATTATAATAAAAACTTTTTAAAGCTTGGTTTCACTCTAGCCCCTGGAAGTGAACTATCTCCATGGCCTTTGTGTGTAGTATGTTCCGAAATTCTATCGAATGAAGCTATGAAACCTTCCAAAGTTGTTCGTCATTTGCGTTCGAAGCATAGCGATCTTGCAGATAAGCCACCAGATTTTTTTGAAAGATTATATGACCAGTTGAAAATTCAGAAAAGTCAAATGAAGAAGATGACGACTAGTGACAAGTCGCTGCTTCATGCATCTTATTTAGTTGCTCTTCAAATATCTAAAACGAAAAAACCGTTCACTATTGGTGAGGAGTTGTGAAGCCTTGCATCTTAGATGTCGCTCTGGAAGTTTTGGGTCCTCAAGCTGCTCGAAAATTAGAGGATATTCCGCTTTTGAATAACACCATTCAGAGAAGAATTATTGACATGGCTATCGATATTGAAAAGCAAGTTATAGAGGCGATAAAGAAATCAAGATGTTTTGCGATTCAACTTGATGAATCAACTGACGTGAGTAACCATGCTATTCTAATTTGCTTCGTGAGGTATAGTGAAGCTGAAGACTTCAGGGAGGAACTTCTTTGTTGCCTTGATCTACTTGGACGTACTACTAGTTCAGAGATATTTAGCGCTCTTGATGAATATATATAATCACAGGGCTAAGACTGGGGAAAATGCGTTGGAGTGTGTACAGACGGTGCTGCAAGCATGACTGGATATCGCTCAGGTGTAGTGGCAAAAATAAAGGATGTTGCTCATCCAGAAATTTCGTCCACTCACTGTATGATCCACCGAGAGCATCTAGCTGCAAAGAAGCTTTCTCCTGAGCTAAACACGGTGATGAACGACGCAGTTAAGATCATTAATGAAATTCGTAGTTGTGCCATGAACTCCAGGTTGTTCACAATACTGTGCGAGAGTATGGACTCAAAACACCAACATCTCCTTCTCCACGCAGAAGTGCGGTGGCTATCCAGAGGAAGGGTTCTTTCACGCTTTGTTGAATTGAGGGAAGAAGTAAAACAGTTTTTGAGAGAGCGAAGCCCGGCCCTATTAGAGCCTTTGTTGGATGAGGAATGGATAGCTAAACTTGCATGTATGGCGGACATATTTAATCTTCTTAATGAACTGAATATTTCTCTCAAAGGGTTTTCTACAAATATTTTCATATTAAGAAATAAGATAGATGCATTTAAAAAGAAGCTGGCTCTTTAGGATAGTCGCATACAAAAGGAAAACATAGAAAAGTCTCCACTTTTCGAAGAATTTTTATTTTCAGCTGACGTAAACCGGAAATTAATTTCAAACATAATTAGTCAACATTTAAAAGGCATTTATTGAAAACTTTAATCACTACTACCCCGATAATGAGGATCCTCGTAAAGGCAATCTATGGATTAATAATCCCTATATGGAAAACTTCATGCGCACTTAATACTCGAGAAAAAGAAAACCTAATCGAATTGTCTTGTGATACCACTCTACTGTCCAGACATAAAATACAAACATTGTCTAAGTTTTAGATATCGATGGAAGTAGAATATCCATCCCTAAGTTACAAAGCCATTAAAATATTGTCCACATTTTCGACTACCTATTTATGTGAGAAGACTTTTTCGGCTATGTCAGTTTTTTTTTTAATAAAAATAATATTTTTTCAATAAAAACGAAGCAGAGAAACAGATTGGATGTCAATGCAGCGCTTCGTCTCTCCGAAACAACACTGAAGCCACGGTTATCAACTATTCTAGCAAAGATGCAACAGCAGAATTCGCACTAATTTTCAAACTAAATATTGCTTACTTAAAATACGAGAAGTTCTCTTATTAACAATTAATCTACTGATCGGTTTCTGATTATTTCAACACACAATTTTATTTCATGTTATATTTGCAATAAGACCGTTATTTGTTTGTTATGTCTACCAGTTATAAAATAAGATTAAAAACTAATCAACAAAATACTACATATATAATAGTTTTTATTCCTGCGTTATTGGTCCGCGAAATATTTCGCCTATTTTCACCGGGCCGCGGGCGTAAAAGGGTTGGGAAACGCTGCTCTAAATCCATACAATGAAGGATTTTAAAATCGTTACGCACTTGAACTCGATGGTTCGCTTTTCCATTAAAACAACGTAAATTTTAAATGTTTAATGAATAGTAAAAAAAATGGTGGGATTTTTCTATAATTACTTATATAGTAGAGCGCCAATTATCCATGGTAATTGGGAGGCACTCGACGCCAGATAATTGAAAACACAGTTAATCTAAATTCAGTTTTTATTGTGTTAAAAATTTTAAGAGTTGAAATTCTAGATAAATTTTGCTAAGCAAGATGAGCACACGAACAAGGTTTCTCAATGTTTGACAAACTCAACTGCTAAACCATACCGCGGCAGTTACATTGGGAAGCCGCAGATCTGCATATTTTCGTGTTGGTGTGGAAGTGGGGAAACACCGCCAGTTTTCTAGCGTTAGTCAATTGGTATAATATCAACCATAGATTTTATAATAGTTTAGGTCATTGTTTTGTGTACTTTCATTAAATGAATAAAATTATTTTTCTGGATTACTAAAAATAAATTTGTACTATAGACGACCACGGTCAATCCAACTCACGGATAATTGAGCCCTGGATAATCGGCGCTCTACTGTATCTTTATAAGTTTCACACACATCTTAGTTGAATTATGCAAACTAATTTTATATGCGGATAAAAACACCAAAAAAAAATTTTATTTTACTTCAAAATTACAATTATGATACAGATTGACCCTTTGTGAATACATGGCTACCGAAAGTTTAATATCGAAATTGATTTATTTCATTGGAAAATAGGAATTATTTTTTCATTTGGCATTTATAACTTTTTTTATATAATTCTCCCAACATTTCATGGCTTCTGCTTTAAATACTTCTTTAGTAATTCTTCCATCATCGGTGAGCTCTGGTTTATTTGGATTGATAATTCCTATGGATGCCATAGCAGTTAGAAATTGAGTTACGCTTATAGATCCTTTTTCAATTGGATCAAAACTTTTAAAAATTTGATGAATATGCCTGAAAAAACAAATTAGATAGTAAAATGCTCATAAAAGTTTCGTAAAAAAGCAAGTAAAAGATATTTTTTGGTTCAAGATATTTTTTACTTTTCAAAATAGTCTCCTTTGAGGGTTACACACTTGGCCCAGCAATTTTTTCATCTCATCTGAAATAGGTTTTGTCAAACTTTGCCAAATAGTCATTTACTGCGGCGATAACATCCTGATTGGACGAAAATTTCTTCCCACCAAGCAATTTTTTTTATTTTAGAAAAAGGAAGAAGCATGTGGCCAACACCGGGGAATATGGTAGATGAGGAACCAATTTATGCAATTTTGCTATTGCGACGAACGATTTATGAAATGGCGCATTATCCTGGTGAAATTGCAGTTTTTCATGTGTCAATCTTAGTTGTTTTTCCTTAAATTTATCTTTCAAACAGTTCAATAATGCGTGACACAAGTCTTCTATTATTGTCTTGCCTTCTATTTTTCAAGTAGTCAAACATAATGATTCCTTGGGAATCTCAAAAAACAGTGGCCATCACCTTCCTAGCTGACAAAACGGTCTTCGCCTTCTTTGGCGTACTTTCACCATTTGATGTCTATTGTTTTGACTCCTATTTGGACTCTGGTGTGTAGTGATGGATCTAAGTTTCATCCAAAGTCATAAATTAATGCAAAAAGTCCTTCAGATTGCGTTTGAACATCACCAAACACTGCGTTGAAATCTCCTTTTGAGTGCGTTTTTGGTCGGCAGTAAACAATTTGTTTTTTCATGTAAGATATTATACACCCGTTTACTTGATATGCCCACAGCCTCTGCAATCTTGCGCATGTGGATTTGGCGGTCTTCCATTATGATACTATGGATTTTTTCAATGATTTCCTCCGGAGCGTAATTCATTTTGAGTGCATGTATGGCCACAATTAAACTAGGCTCAAATAATAAACAGTATTTAAATCGAGAAATAAACAGTCTTCAACGCTGGTGCAGTTAATTTTAACTTCTTCAAATAAAAATGTTTTTTTCCATTGTTGTGGCAAATGTCAAGGATATCCATTAAGATGGTGTCAAATGCTAACTTCACATGACATCTGTCCGAAATTTTGACAGAGGTCGTTTGAGGAATGATACTTGCCAGCAGTGATGTCACTATGAATTGTGGCCTCATCTTATGGAGATTTTAAAAACTTTTCAAACAACCCTCGTATATGTGTTACAGTCTTATAGTCTCTAGAGATAGATTCTCAGAGTGCATTGCTTTAGAAGCGGTGGATCTGTATCATCAAGAATATAGAGTTTGAAAGACAGTCTAAAAGACCCGACCTTTCAAATTAGATATTCACGTGACTCAATGAATTTTTAACTCTTAATTTTATTGTTCACTTGAGAGTGAAGATGAATTAAACATTGAATCTCAAATCGATATGGCATAATTATCTTTTTCATCAAATGATTACTACAATTTTGTAGAACATATTACTATATACTAATATTTATTTATTTTATTAACTGTTACTGCCATCTCAAAATTTTATACTTTTTTTATGAAATGCACTAATTATTTTATATAGCAGCATGTCTAGCCAGCGTTATATTGTATGTAACTGATTATACCACAAAATTTTGACATGTTTTTAAAGAACAGCTAAGCAGACAGATTACGATTTTTTTACACAACATCTACTAAAGAAAATTGTTATCTTACCTAGCACTGAACAAACTATTAGGGCATGAAAATTTGGAACGATTTATCATATATTCATCCAGTAAGTCCACTAGATATGATATTGGCTCATCAGGTTGATTCACAGTAACTTGTGCCATTAATATGTCAAAAAGCTCCTTGATTCTGCGTTTTCTCAAATATCTTTCAGCCTCATCAACTGTTTTCACTTTATCCTTTTTGACAGATGTTGGATTTTTTAGCTTATTCATTTTTCAAGTACATTTATTCATGCTATTTCATTGTTTTCTCTAATGTTTTTTTGAAACTAAATAGAATAAATTTTGATTAGGTTTTTTTCTGAAGATTAAAATAATACCTTACGGGGTATAGAGGTGCATTTCCACTGAGTCATTAAGATAATGGATAAATATCCGATTAAAATTTCTTATGTATAAAAGCTTCTTTAGAGCATAGTATCTGATGTGTAAGTTGCAATTATATAGAGATAATTTTGGGACAAAAACTTACAGGTGGCTAAAAATCTTATGTGGATTTCTCTGCATATTAATTTATAATATGAAACATAAATATCCCCTGTATAACAAAATTTATCTTCAAGGAGTTATCATACGCATAAGTAGATATATTTCTGTGGCGTTATGGCAGAAGTTAATATATGTCCGTTTTTTGTCATTTTGTGTTTATTCTTCCAATTTATAGAAAATATTTCTCAACATGTTGTGGCAAAACTTGGTGTGTCAGTCATTATCCAAACAAAAGATATATTGTTTGGAAAAACTTAAAAAATGCTTATTTGTACTGATTTTAACAGCTTATCAAAGTTAATATTGCTTCTCCTGTAAACTTAGGTAAAATGGACATATCAACTTCTGCCATAACGCCACAGATTTCTAATAGCCATTTCAACATTACAATGTATTTGATATCCGAAAAGTGAAAAAACAACAAATGAAAATATTCAATATCTAAAAAGTAAGAAATAAAAATCAGGAATGTACCAAGCTGTTATAGCAAACACAACAAAACTTGTGTACAGTTTGAACGAATATCAAATGTCATACTGCTCACGAAATTTCAGATATTTCAATAGCACGTAACTAATACAAATAAGGGAAAATGGAACTGATATACAAGCATTAATTGCAAATATTGGCAAAGTGGCTGCCAACCGAAATAAATTGCTCATTTCTAAGTTTTTGTCATGTAATTATCTATAGCGCAGAAGCATGGGTGGTATTGACACCTACTAAACATTAATGCGAGTTGTTCGTTTCCCTTTACCCTCGATATTTACCTACTGCTCTAATTACAACTTTTAAATGAGCAGACTATTTGAAGGGTGCAAAGGAAAACCCAACATAGTTGTCAAAAGTTAATTTTTCAGGAGGATCCATTCTCTGTTGAAATTCTGAAAAAAATTTCATTGAAACTCCTCAAAATCTGCATTGCCGATACTAGGGTGATTTAATTAATAAGCTCCATTTCAGTCGCTTATGTAGGGTTGTCTAAAAACAAAGAAATAGGTAGTTCTGTTTTTTTGTACAATAGTTTGTCTATTGTATGTTTCTAGGCACATGGCGTTCAGGCTGGTTAGAGTTGGCACCCATAGGGATCAGAAAAGGCTTCTGAAGTGCTACCATTTTATGGGAGTACAAATGATTCGATGTACAGGTAACCCTCGTTCATGGCGACCCCAGTGAGTGCGGATTCGTTATAACGCGGTATTTTAAACAACACTTATCCGGCTTCGACACATTCCAAGAATCGTCATAATGTGTAGTTGCACGAGCGAGCTATCTTTCTTTTTCGTTCACTCACATAATACACATGTACATATATACGTAAATTCACGAGCGCGAGTGAGACAAAATATGTAGCTATCAGAAACATCGGCAAAGTGTGGAATGAAGTCACCCAATATTGTATGAAGAGCGTTTGGAAAAGGTTGTTCAGAGAAATTGATGATCAAATGAATTATGAAAATGATATTCAAAATATCGTCGAAGATATTAAGTGTTAAAATAATCGAAAAGGCCCTTTCTCTTCACAGTCAGTGCATGCAGTTGTTAGAAGAAAATGACGAAGATTATGAGAGAGTGAGTGCTGTAAAGCGTGGTTGTAATGGATTATTTGACGGTTATAGACAAATTTTACACAATAAACATAGAGAGGCCAAACAAGGAAATCTAGATTCTTTTTTGCAAAGCGGAAAAAAAAAAAAATAATGAATTATATTTTATTTGACATTGTTATTTAATGTTTATTTTAAAAATAAAACGTTTTTTAGAATCTTAAAATGATTTTTTAAATCCCCCGTTGATCGCGGAATTTCGCTTATCGCGGCCATGTCCGGAACGTATCTCCCGCGATCAACGAGGGTTACCTGTATTAGAAATCATAATAGTAATTGAATTTTTTTTATAAATGTTAAAATTAACGTTTTGCGTGATTTCAATCACCATGTCAAGATGTTTAGTAGTTCTGCTGTTCTTTTTCTTTTGTAAATTTAATGTTATTATTTAATATTATTGTGGTTGTTATTGCGACAGGATTTTGAGTACTTGGGCTTTCAGGATGAATGATGAGTGGAAAGGATTTATGTGAGCTCGTGAGTGTGGGTCTCTTCTTGTTGTTTTAATTTTGGTTGTTTTTGTGTTTCTGTGTATTTTTATCGTTTTAAATTTGTTTTAATTTTTATTCTTATGATTGTGTGCGGTATATTGTGGGATGAATATTTTTGGTCTTTCTGGAGTGATAATGTGTGAGGAGTTGAATTTCGCAAGATGTTTCCAGTTGTAGTTGAGTGTCACTGTTTGTCAGGTTGATGAGAGCGTGCAACGGGGTTTTTTTGTGTAATCAAAAATCGGAAAGAAGTATCGATTTATTTTTTCATGCTAAATATAATAATGCTCAGTGAGATACAGGCAAAAGCCTAGTTTACTGGGGATACGACAAATGAAAGGCAACAAACCCAGATCCATTAAAATTATATGTCCAAATCAAATTACCTGTTGTTTTTTCTCAAATTGTGTATATTTCTTGTCATGTGTAATAATAAATAAATAAAAATAAATAAAATATGTTGATATATGACAACAACATTTGTAACTGTCCATCAGCACCCGAAAATAAGATAAGATAAAAATACAGATGTTTGTTGACCCATGGGAAAGCTATCTGTTTGCATAAAAACTTTGTCCCTACAATAATTTTGTCTTGAACATAAATCAAAAAGGTTCATAAATATTCTGTGTGATTTTTGTTTCCATTGTTTTGAAAATAGCAAAAGTAGCGTCACCAAAACCACTGTTACTCAATGACACAATGTCGGAATGTCATGAAAGTTTGACATGTAACTTCTAAAGGTTGGTACTAACTGAGAATGGGATGGATTTGTTATTAGAGGCGCCATCTGTTGGTTAGTCCCGGGACTAATTGATCAATGTATTAACTTATTCATGATGCAGAAACTTGTCCTGATTTCTTCTTTGAGTCAAAGTTGTAGCTTTTCCCACTGCTTTTATGATTGCACTTAATACTGATATGTATAAGCATACATTTAGATTCTAAGCATTATAGAAGAAAATAAATGTTTAACACCACTACTCTGCATTGAACCCTTAGTTTTTTATAATTTTTTTCTTCAACAATTAATAATTTATTAAAGGTTATGTATGGACTTTAACTTTGTGGAATTCCATATTAGACTATTCAATCGTAAATTACTTGGTTTATTCCATTAATAACATCAATCCCCCCTGCAGCAGGTGTTTTTGTTTCCTATCTCAATTAAAAATTTACATACATCACAAAAGTTATATTACAATAAATTTAGATACAGAGATAGATAAAAAAACAAGCAAAAGTAAACAAGTAAATATATAACCCAAGAATGCAAAAGGTGTCGCTCTTCTTAAAAAGAATCCTTAAGGCCAATAGACCACACACTAAGACCTTTTACACATATCCATCTCAATAAGGCCACTCACTTTCATATATAACTCGTAGTACTTCATTCTTTCTGCATACTTTCAACTTCTATCATTGTTGATCTATTTTTGTCCTTTGCTCAAGTTCCAGAAGATTTTAATATCTTATTTTAGATTCATACTAAGCTTTCTTAGATCGTCTTTCATTACTTCTTGCTTCTTCGCCACAACTATTGCTTCCATATTCCTCTTACACTTGTACTTTCTCAGCCTATTTTCGTAATTCACATTTTTTTATCTTTCTTCTGCAAACTCTTCCAATTCACATAATGTTTCAGTCTTGCTTCTACAAACTCTTCAAAATAAAGTTACTGTAACAGTATTACTTTTTCAAAGTAGCTTTAACAACACCTAAAAATACATACTCGTACTTTCTACCAGTACTGATATAAAAAATCAAATAAATAATTTTACCATCTCCACCATATCCAGGCGCTAAATTCTCTGAAATAATTTCATCCAAATATATTGATAGGCCCTTATGTATTTTAATTTCATTATTTTTTGTAATTTATTCGTCGTAAATTAAATATTGGAATTGAAATAAAAACAAATTGATAATGGAAAATAATGTATTTATTGTTTTTAAAATACAATTTGGCAAGTTGCATTTAAACTTTGAACATTGTCCTATTACAGAAACATATCAATTGAGTGAAACAAACTTATAGGTGTTCAAGAGCTCTTTCTAAGCTGTTTTTATGTGTATTATAACAGAATATACTTTTGACATTTTTTTTGCAAATTCTCTTAAGAAATAAACAGTCAATATTTTTTAATTTTGATTCACTCTATTGAGTCAGATGCTTTGTGACACTTTCATCTCTACAAAATTTATTTACATTAAATTAAAACAGAACGGCTTAAAAATCAGCCACTATTCGTATACTTAAAAAAATATGGTTATGAACAGATACAAAATACAAATGCTCCTCTATCTCCAATTGATAAATTTAACTTTTATTTGAATAAATATTAAATAAAAGATTCAAATCCCAGACCAAATAATTTGTATCATATTAAAGCTCCCTATAATATTAAGTTATAAAAAACATTCAGTTAGGTTCTACATTTCTCAATTTCGCTCTTTTGTTAATACAGCAATTTTATTTGTTATTTATTTTACGTTCATAAAGTTCTTTTGGTTATGTTCAATTGTTAATTTTCTATATGTTAAGACAAACACGATTTGTTTAATAGTTTTAAAAATGCAAGGAGAAAATGGGAATATGTACCATATCACGGCAATTTTTTCTTTTCGACAGTGGTAATGGAACCTGCTATACGAATGTAATAAAGTGACTATTTTTAGAACCTTTGAAATATATTTTCAAATAATTTTTTTTACTGATACATATAGAAATTAGTCTTACACAAAACGAAATATGGAATCTGCTCACGAGTCATATAAATGGGACAAAAATAATACTCTAAAATATCTCAATCAAATTAAACTGTAATTTTTTTAATAATGGTGGGTTGTACCAATAATAACTCCTTGTAAAATATCTTTCACATTTGTAATATGTAAAAACACATCCATAGTAAACTTTCTCTGTAATTGAGGTTAAGGAGAGGTATGTAGGGTTAAAAACTTGAATAAAATAGTGGTTACAATATTTTATTTACAAGTATATCAGATGTATTGAAATAGTGAAAAAAGGTGTATGTAGAATTGTTTATAATATGAACGATTGTATTATTAAATGCTGTTATGTATGTACATATGTATATAAAATGACAATAAAGAACTAGATATTTTAAAATTACTAAGTATCAAAATTCGAGAAGTAACAATGTTAACAGAAACCAATTTTGGTTTTTATATAAATGAGTAACCAATGCTAAATGGAAAGCTGAAAAAATGCTAAAGAAAACGTTATAAACTTTTCTTTCGCCTTATCATGAATTTAACCAAGAAGAGCAATATTTTAAAATATATAAACAATCATGAATTTAATCAAGAAGACCAATATTTCAAAAAATATAAATTTCCAACATAACAAATAAAAATGGAGACTATTATGAAAAAACAGTAAGATAAATATTTCCGAGCATATTTCAATACATATATTTAAAAAAAACATAAAGTTAGCCATAAGATTAATTTATTTCCTTAAAAAAGCATTCAGATATTAAATTTAAAGTTTAAATTTATTTTTTAACTTCTTAGTTACAGAATAATTATGTTGACATTTTTGATACAATAAATGCTTTTTTGAGTTTTGAATAACATTATTCATTGGTGCATATTTTTGTCATGGGTCACATTCTTATTTTATTCAAAAGAGCTGAAAAATGCTTTTGGAATGAAATAAAAATAATTTTATTTAATACTGAGAATAAATATAGCTTTAAAGAAAATAAAGCAAATCACATTTGACATTAAAGTAAAGCTTTTCATATTTTATATAAAATACTTATTTTAAAATAAACACAAAATAATCATTTGAAGATGTGTAAATGAATAAAAGTGACAAAAAAGTAAATATCGTTGTTTACTTTCCAAATATGACCTACTTACTGATGACTACAACTTCTATCTTCAACAAGAAGTTATTTATAAATCTAATTTATCTTGTACCACATTTTATATAATAATATCTTGACATTAAATACTTAACATAAATATAAAACTAAAGTATAACTAATTTTATCTATTTACACAAACAAGAGTTATTAGTCAAGTTCACTATACACTAAACAGTTATTTACAACATAGAATTTATCTTATAAAATTTTGTTAAAATTACTCCATTTTATCTTTATCACACAAAATGCAATTTCTGTTAGAAAAAAAAATATTTACATACGGAATTTAAGAAACACTACATTTATTTATCCAACATTTTAATGTATTTTATTTGGAATAAATATAAAAAAAATAACAAAAATTGTAAGAAAAAAGGGTGAATGTAAATTTTCATAATTGAAAATATTTATTTTTCATTTAATGATTCCTATTTAGTGACTATCTAACGCATGTACGATAACACAATTACAGAAACATTTATTCCCCATTTTAATGCAAAATGAAGGAATGTTAATATTTTTATGTTTTAAAATATAAATGCATTTAGATAATCCAATTTAATGCTATTTACATTTTTTTTAAAAGAAGTATTTACATTCTTCACTTTTTCCCTTGCAAAATTTGTGGATGTTATTTATAATTTCAGAATTGTTTGGAATATTCACTGGACATTAAAATAGTATTAACTAGATATTTTCTTCATTTATCAGAAAATGATTTTATACACTTTAAAACTATTGGCATGTGAAAGTGAAAGGGAAATAAGTAAATTTTATTTAATTTGATATACAATCAAGCGTTGTTATTTTTCCCAAATAATGATACCTTATTTTAAATTTTAGCTAAAGGGATAAAGACAAAATATGGAAAAATAAGTAGAATTTGCCTAAATTATGAAATTAAACAATTAAACCAGTTTCCGTTTTATCCTTCATGTAAAACAAACTAATTCACAATTTTGTCAAGTTTTTTATAAGAAAATTGCTATTAAAAATACATAGTTTTAATTCAATATGTTCCGAAAAATATTATGTGATACTCAAACTGAGAAACAATGCATTTTCATGTTCATAATAATCATTTAATTTTAAACTAAAATTGAGAAAATGGTATTTTTGCAAATTTTTAAATTGATTACATGAAGGAAATAAAATATTTCTGAGTTTTAGAACAATTTAACCAGATATTTATGTTCATGAAAGATTGTAAAATAAAATTGAATGAATAAAAAAGATACTTTTAAAAAAATATAAAATTAGTATGCATATAAAAACTACTACCTTCTAAAAGTAAAAATATTTTAGTATTGACAAGAAATTCTTAATGGTAAATCTCTGCAGAGTATTTTTAATCTATCGATGTCATAATATGAATGATTAAAATGAAATGAGTTTGATTAAAACTTTTTTGTCTTAATGAACAATGATTTCATGGGACTTTGGTAAGTTAAAATTAAGTCTTTAAAATTTATCTACGTTAAAGCAATAACATTTTAACAAACAGTCTCCATAGGTATTTTTACATTTGAAGTGTTTGCAATGGTGTTATTGGTAATTGATTCTCCCATTGATGGCAATCCTTGAGATGATGAATGCATCGGAGCCCCAGTCGTATTTGTTACGTTGCTTCTAAGCTTCTTCAAACACCAGATTTTCTTCATTGCAGCCCATACCTGAAAAGTTATCAAAATTAGTAAAAAAATATTTTTTTATAATAATCACATCAAACATATAATGTAAAACACAAATACCAATGAAAAACATTGACTCTATTAAAAAAAATAAACTAAAGTAATAAAAATAAATCAATCGAAGGATACTAAAAAATATTGATATGCTTGGAGTTTATATCTAGTGCTGAAGTTGGAATCAAGGGTTGATACAAGTGTCAAATTGGGGATAGGAAAAATTTAAAATAATCGACAAGAAATATCTAGTGGTACAGTTTAATGTCACAAAGAAGCTAAACGTCAATGGTCTCACCGAATAACATATCCGGGCCCACTGTGAACAAAAAGAGATAGAGAGCAAAAATTAACAACCACTCTCTGCTTGACAACATTTTATAAATATATACAAATAAAGTTGTGTATGGAAGTGGAATACAGTTGTAAAAGAGAAATATTTGATAAATACAGTTGAAAAATGCAAAAGAGAAAGAATGATGTGTATCATATGGTTAGGAGTGAGAGGATGAGTGTATTTTTAAAAAGGAATTTTGAGTGTAAATATAAAATGAAACATTAGTTTCAAAATGGGATGCATTCAGTGAGCAGAGCATTGTAAGAGTAAGACAGGAGACTGTGGTTCTTTTTTTATACATAGCTTTTTCGTGTGTATTATCATGTAAAATAAACTAGGAAAAATCACGGGAAAATATTGAGAAAAGGAGAATGAAAAATTTAGAGTAGAAGCTATTTTTAAATGTATGTGTATTAAGTGAAGTAGATTTATGTCAAAACTATTTATTTCCATATATTAATCTTCCTCATTTATAAAACTGTTGCAATTAAATTAAAACTACAGACTAACAATTGTTAGAAATAATAAATGTCAAGAAATCAGCATTGAATTACTTTGTTTTGTTATTCTCCAGATTCAAAATTGGGAATAAAATTTTAAAAATCTAGTCCCAAGTTTGTATTTATTCAATATTGCTAATTATTCTATACCAAGTTACAGCAACTTGAAAATAACACCTGTTATCTAGAAAATATAGATTTAAAATGTAATTATAAAGCTGAATACTGTCAAATTAAAATACTTTGCCCTGGCTTGTTTATCAAGTGATTACTTTACACAGCAACCTATATGTTTTTGAGATACATATATTTTGTGGTTTATGCAAATATTTTTTTATTATAAAAATAAATTTTTACATTGAACCTGAATATTGATATTGTCAAACTGTTAAAAATATTGATCTGTTTTGACAAAAATAATTGTTTTTGTCCAATCCAATTTTTCAAGTGATAGTTGATAAGTAGGAATTTTAATATTTACAGATAAATATGAACTCAAAGGTTATTAACTAACCTGAGGTTGGCAGCCAACAACAATGAAGATGAGGACTCCTTGCAGTGCATTGATGAGGTCAGTGATGTACCACATGTAGTCAGGGCCTCCGACAGCCCAAGAGATGACGTCTGCAACCCATGTTACTCCCATCACTACAACCAGTTTCATGCAAACTCGACCCAGAGCAGCCCTGAAAAGAAAAGGAATATTTGAAAACTAGGTCCATATTTAAATAGAAAACATTCAGTTGATAGAAAGATATTGTTCCATAGCAGTAAATCTATCAGTTGTAAATTTTGTAGTCACTATGATAAAATAAAAATTGAAATATAAATACATATTCAAAAAACTGCTTGCATTTATTAAAGTGCCAGACTTTCATGTCATCTATGTGAACTAGACACAACTTAAATATGGATGAGTATTTATTAAAAGGAAAAATCATAAAAAATAAATATATCCCCCCCATACTGGAGAGACTTGCCATCCACTATGTGTAAGAAAAGGTTAATAAAGTTAAAATAAATGGAAGTTTGTGAGGCGGTTAAATATTCAGTAATATTTGGTTTAAATATGTTTAACTTTAACCTGCTTGTGTAATGTTTAACCCAACCTGTTATGTAAAGTATGTAAAAATAAAAAAAAATGAGTTTATAAACTTACACTAATGAAAAAAAATCATAGGTGACAAATACACAACGGATCGGTGTCAAAAGCTCTTTAGTTTAGCAAAGGTGGGCTGAAGATCGGCGCATTGGGCTTTAAATATTAAACTAGGCAGTGACAGAATATGATACTCGTTTTTATAGCTGCTACGTGGTCTTTGATTTTTAATCTTATTCATAATGCTACTCTGTATAGTGATTTTTAAATTCGATGTCCATATCTATAAGTAAAATAATGTGTTGTTTATAGTTAAGGTATTAACGTTGTGGAGGTTTAAAGACATTGTAATTTATTTTTATCAAACACTGTTAATTCCACTTTTTTGTGACGGTATAACCCTACCGGTTTCAAGGCTTTCACCTCATCTTCAGGGGAGCGCAAACAAGACTATATGCTGTTCGAACTGGTACCGATATACACGCTTCAACGGTTGGAGGCTGAGGGGAGAGGGAGGCATGGGACAATTTCGGCCAAGAGCGGAGAGATTTTCGGGAAATAACTGTTCAACAGATGTTCGGATTGGTGTACTGACTTAGAAATTTCTAGGGCCTCTAATCTGTCCAATTTATTTCCGTTACTACTGATATGTTAGAATTTGGCATCATCGATAGAAAAAGTATAGTTTTCACGGTGACAATGATTAGCCATTTCAGAATAAATTAGAGGATTTGTTAAGGCGGATTTTTGTTCACGAAATCTCTTTTCAAAAGATCTTCCTGTCTTTACTATATAGAAATTATCACAGTCAGCACATAAAACATATCATATGAAATAACCAAAAATATTCCAAGTCACATAAAACCAGCTTTTTACACTAATTTTAATCTCCGGAAACTCTTATTTAATGGGAAAGGCAAAAATGGAATACTTAGCAACAGTGGTGTGTATAAACTTTTATGTGCTGACTGTGATAATTTCTATAAAGGAAAAACAGGAAGATCTTTTGAAAAGAGATTTCGTGAACACAAATCCGCCTTAACAAATCCTCTAATTTATTCTGAAATGGCTAATCATTGTCACCGTGAAAACCATACTTTTTCTATAGATAATGCCAAATTCTTACATATCAGTAGTAACGGAAATAAATTGGACAGATTAGAGGCCTTAAAAATTTCTAAGTCAGTACACCGATCCGAACATCTGTTGAACAGTTATTTCCCAAAAATCTCTCCGCTTTTGGCCGAAATTGTCCCATGCCTCCCTCACCCCTCAGACTCCAACCGTTGAAGCATGTATATCGGTACCAGTTCGAACAGCATTTAGTCTTGTTTGCGCTCCCCTGAAGATGAGGTGAAAGCCTTGAAACCGGTAGGGTTATACCGTCACAAAAAAGTGGAATAAACAGTGTTTGATAAAAATAAATTACAAAGTAAAATAATGATACTTATGATAGGGTATAAAAACATGAATTGTATTTCTGATGGTAATCTAGCAGCTTAATAATACAATATATAGTATTATATCTAAAAAAAATAGAAATATTTGTTTAACTAAATATTCTGAGCCTTAAGTTTAATTGAGGCAATAAGAAAACCTTGAATAAATGTTTTCTTGGGTAATATAAGTCTATTAAAAATAATTAGTATCAATGCAGGAAAACTTGAAGAATTCCTGTGATGAAATGCAAACATGTCAGCTATCATTGTTTGATTGTCTCAATGAATAAATGCATGAGTCTTTCATTGGATTATGACTGGAAAATACCACTCCACTGGAGCTCTTATGAATATCAATTTATTTTTCTCCATAAAAGGTTAGTATGAGGTTGATTATTTTAATTGTTGGTCTCAATCAGTATTGTTCTGAATCTTGGCATATTACTAAGACCTAAGAGAGATGACTTCTTAGTTTTGAGGAAGATGGGTATCAGGTATTAAAGTCTGAGATGGCTCTTCTTCAAACACAAATTGAGGATGCCAGTTGGTTGCTGGTCAAAAGCTAGTATCGAAGCAGTAGAGTATAGGAAGCCATCAATATAATTGTATGGAGATTTACTGTCTCGGCTTAAAATGGGAGGATGTGAAGTGCAGGGATATACATCGATTTACATTGACATTGCTGATAGATTGTATGAGGATTATGAGTATGATGTTTCAAATAAAAGTTAACGAGGAATGATTTCAAAGAATGTAATTTAGAGTCACGATCCTTAGAGTTAAGTAAACTGATACAAGTAGTGCACTTCATTCTATTCTAAGATTAGCTGTCAAATAGCGCCATTACTATTTTACACTCCGCTGTTTGAGAAGCATGCTACTTAAAATAAATAAAAAATCTTAAACAGTGCTACATTTTCTAAGTTACTTAGACAAAACCCAAGTTTCTCAATTCAATAAACTAATGAAAATTCATAGAAATAATAAAAATTCTTAAAAAATGTTGCTTCTTGTGGATTATACTAAATTTTGAATATATATAATTCTATTGTAAAAAAATACATAAGGCCTCTGGTATTGAGCCAAAAATGAAAGATTAAAAAAAATCCTATGATATGTCTATTAGTACAATTCAGATGTACTAAGGTCAGAAGGTGGAACTAGGATACTATCCAATGGGAATTGAAGCTAGGAAGCTAAACCACTTGCATTAGCATCAACAACACCTTTTGAGAACCGCTGAGACACAACAAACATGTTGCCTACATAAATTAATCACTTGAAATAAATAAATAAATCACAAACCATGTAATAATATATTGCGTTATATTGAATTAAAATATTATTATACGTTTCTGTACAGCAATAAAAAAATCTAAGTAGGTGTCACATTTTAGAGTTTCACTCAACAAATATTTATGGATTACAAAAGTGACACGATTTTTTTAGAAATCCGTTAAAAAATTGAGAAACGATATCTCCATTACAATGACATGCTAATAATACGTAATCTAACAAAAAATATTAATCTAATTTGAAAATATTGCGCAACAAGCACTGGGCTTGAAATTTTTTTTACATAAATTAGTCAAAAATGACGAAAACACAACCCAAAACCAAGTCGAAGACAATTCAATCTTTTGTTTTAGTCACGTAAAAAAAATCCCATTTTTATTCATTTTGCACGGATTTCTCTTGTAACACAGAGTTTGCTTCTACCTATAGAGTTAGCTTAGTCGTTAGGAAGAATATCAGCCAGGGTTATTCTCATACTGCTAGGCGGTGCTGAGAATATATCCAGCGTCATTCAGTTGGTTCAATATCTCTATACCACGCGTGACTGAGTGTTTAGCCATGATATTCGTCCTGTAAGTTGGTATGTAGAACAGAGAGTGATTCCTTACACTGTCTATATTTATTAGGTACATATAAACTTAGTGCTTCTAGAATCACGGGACAGTTAAAGCGACCTTGAAAAACCTTTAGAAGGAATATCGCAATGGATTCTTGCCGTCTTGTTTCGAGGTTTCTATATTTACACAGCGTGAGAAGTTCGACGTGGTGTGCATATTTTGGGTAATCACCCTTTGTTCTGTACCATAGATATCTGAGGATTTTTTTATTTGTTCTATATTGTTTTTATATAATATTTGAGCTGATGAGGAGTCTAAAATATAGATACATATTCTAATTTGGTTCTTTTTAGATATAAGTTTCGAAGGATATCGGTACTGTTAAATTCTCTTGATATTTTCATTATAAAACCGAGTAGTTTGTAAATCTTTGGATTCAGTAACTCTGATGCAACTCCCTTTTTTTAAAAAAAAAGGTGCCGGAGCTCACTTCTTATTAAACTTTTTGTATACCGTAAAAAAGGTGGTGGAGCGCCGCTCTATTGCGCTCCACCGTAAAAAAAGGACGGAGTATAATATAAGTATAAAAAAGCACTGATTAGGTGGGTTGGTGAAAATGATCGTCTATATTATGTACGAAAAATTACCGATAAGTATGCCCATTAATTTACTTTGAGACCCAATAAATAACCTTGCTTGGGATTACATACACAATCAAAATTAAATTTCGTGAAAGCAAAAGAAATTTACATTCGGGCTTGTCTTTCCTTTATAAAACATTCTTAGTCTGTATTGTTTTTTTGCCGTTCATCCATTAAGGGCGTCCTTCGGCATAATTAGAATTTTTAAAACAGTTTGTGTCAAGGATACAAACATACTAAGAAAGGGGTATTTTGATTGCCAGAAAGAAAAATTAAATTATTGTATATACCAAGATTAAGTTATATTACGAAATATTATAATAATTGATTTGGAATACGATATAACAAAACATCAAAGCTGGGTTCACATTTAAACATCGTTGAAATAAAATATCGTTGTTCAACGATCGTATTGTCATTTAGAGGGTAAATTTTAATTAATGTGTTTTTTTGGAAAATGAGATGATTAATTTTAAAATCAATGCAGTTGAGTTAACTCACTCCAAATCAATTATTATAATATTTCGTAAATATCATCACAATAGGATATTTTTCAAACCAATTTACACAAACAAAAACTATTTTATTGCACTAAAGGGATTCAAATTTGTTTACTACTCCATTTTAACACACTGTCGAAAATATAGATATGTTAGTTGATGATGTTGTTAACAATAATAAAAAGTTGACTTGCATGTCACTGTTTCGTAATAAAATATCAGTAATTAAAGCTATAAACTTGTTAAAAAAAACTGCTCAGAAGCGCGTTTTCTAAAATTATGTTTTTCTTTATAACTTCTGTTTCAGAATTAAAATAATTTAAAAGTTTGGATTTGCGAACTCTTATATTTTTCAAAAACTGTTATTTTCTCCGATTCCCTAAGAGCTCTTCATTCGATTTCAGATAATTGTTTGAGTAACTCATACAATGAAATTATTTGCTCAATCAAAGCCAAGTTATCCCAATTGATTTAAAATAATATATATGTTTCTCTAGCTTGGATTCCTTCACATATTGGTATCACTGGTAATGAACGTGTTGATTCCTTGGCAAAGGAAGTATGTTCTACCGGTTGTCCCCTATCTGATTTTTCACTGCCAGTAACTGATCTTTTGAATAAAATTAAGCATGATACTTGGCAACGATATGCGTTGGATTGGGATATGCATAACTGGTGCATATAAC
Source organism: Odontocerum albicorne (assembly GCA_949825065.1). Lineage (NCBI taxonomy): Eukaryota > Metazoa > Arthropoda > Insecta > Trichoptera > Odontoceridae > Odontocerum > Odontocerum albicorne. Next base: position 14,846,324 of record OX463840.1, read on the forward strand.
TAAGGGCTCTAGATATAAATCAATCCAACAATCTATGCCTTTGAAACCATGGTTTAATATTATAAGAATGAATAAGATGGAAGTGTCTGTCACGTTTGCGGACGTGATATTGCATGGTGCCCAGTCGCCTTTACATAATGGGTATTGTGGAGAATCCCAGCTGCGAGTGTGGTCTGGATGATGAAACTATAGATCATGTATTTTTCGGTTGTCCTTTGCGACATAGATTTGATTTACTAAAAGCTATATCATTGCCGCGTCTAACGAATTTTGCGTTTCTTATTTCTTAGAGGAACTTTTTCATTTACAGATCGATTGTTCAAGTTTTGAAGTTTGATCAGTTGTAACTTTGAATTATCTATAATTGTCATTTTTTAATTGGTTTTATTATTTTGACTCATATAATTGCATAATGTCTTCAATTTGGTGGCGCAAATCATCCTAGTTTGGGTGGATTGCCTATAAAATAAAAAGTTTGGGATATAAAGTACGAAATTATGGAAGATTCGTTGTCTTAATTGTTTCTAATTAGTATGTTAATACACATTACAATGATACGCCGAATTATTTCCGCCGAAAATTTAACATTAAAATAGTTGAAGGTTGAGAAATTTATTGCTTTATAATTATGTAATTTACTACTTTTTTATTATGTATGAATCTCGAAGCTAAATCACCCCTGATATAATGAAGTTTTGCCCCCGTGGTTTAATTTCACGGTTTCTGATCACATTTAAGTTACTTTTAATTTTTTTTCTTTTTTCACGAGATAAAAATATATTCTGGGCGCCTATAAGTTATTTTGTTAAGGAAATATTTTATGGTTTATTAATTATAATATATAAACTAACCACTTAATTATAAATGAAAAGAAAGATGAATGAAAACCAGAGCGTGAAAATGTCATTAAAATGAAATTTCTTACAATTTTGTGGTTATTCGGTATTTTTAAAAAAATAAACACAATTTATGAGAATGGTTATGACAAGGCAATAAAGATTAAATATGAAAACAAGGAAAGGGCGGTTCAGAACGTTAATAATTTAACTAATAAAATACTTTTGAAATCGATTTAACTCATGTACCAATGTACATGGAATATATAATGCGTAGGTTCGTTGATATATCTTCTCGACTCTCTTCTATGTACCTATATATAAAATTGCTTAAAACTGTAAAGGTTCGCAAACTGTATCTTGGTCACATAACGAGAAACACAGGATACATTATTACAGAGAACACAACTGATCATCAAACTACATTCGGCCGCTCACAGCCGACTTAGACGGTCGCCTATAACCGCGCTCTCCGACGCTCTCACCATCTAAGAGTAAACGGAGCCCGTGACAGTTTTCCCTTGAGCTGCTACAAAGTGCTTGTGTTTTGTGTTTGTGTCTCCAACGCAACGCATCATCATCATCACCAGCCCGAAAGGACATCAATTAATCATCTTAGCCCTGGACCTCATCAGGACTCCATCACACTAAGAAGGAGGGAAAAAGAAGGCCCCCCGACACCGCAGTTCCAGCCTTCACCGGTGCTCGAGTGTCACGCCCGACGACGTTCACCGACGTCTCCTCATCGGGTGAGTGAACGGACTTTTCTCTTCCCCCCCCTCCCCTCTGTACGATTTATATATATTATTATATATAATATAACTTATTTTATAAAATGCATTCCACTAGCGCCGACGCTGTTCACTGGCGTATTCGTAAAAAAGGATCGCAGCGAAAAATTACGCGGGTCCTCCCAGTAAAAGACCCCCCGGTCTCCCAAAATGCCCCTACGTCTCTCGAGGAATTTACCTCGCAAATTCGAAACAAAAAGTCCCTCGCGCAAGCCATTAACTACCTCTCGACCCTCCTCTCGCGAGGTACAATTCAATTTGTGGGCGACAAGACGGAAGTCGACAAAGTCGTCTCCCCGCTCTCCGTCCCACCAACGCTGGCGCCTACCCCCGCCCAGCCCAAGTCAACATTGGGAAAGCCGAACCCCCCGTCGGCCCCTCCCGCCAAAATAAACACGGACGGTGTACCCACCACCCCCGTCCCCAAAATAACAATCACCGCAGCTTCTCGCCCCTCTTCAACTGTCCAGCCGGATGATTCCGACATGGACTGGCAGACGGTACCAATCCGTCGTAAGAGGTCACCTGACAGCCCTCCAAAAGAGCTTTCAGCTCCTAACATTACCACCGCCAAAAAAAGGCAGAGGCTACCCAGCCCACGGGCTCAGTCTCTCCAGCCACACCGGCTCCCGCCCAAGCCGCTCCTTTCCCGACTAAATCGGAACGCATCCCGCCTATTATTCTGCGGGATGCGGAAAAATACTCGGAGCTTCGAAAGAAGCTCCACGCTGCAAATATGCCCTTCACATCGAAGGCTTTGAGCAGCGGTGACCTCCGTATACAGACGAAGTCTGTCGACGCATACCGTCTGCTAGCAACGGAATCAAGCCGTCTCAAGGTACCGTACTATACGTACCAACTAGACAGCGAGAGACCCCTCCTCGTTGTCCTTCGCGGCGTCCACACCTCCTTCGGAGTCGAGGAGATTATCGCCGAACTGAAATCCCTCGACTACCCGGTCCTGAACGTCTTCAGGATGAAGGACCGGAGGAGGAAAGTCCTGCCATTGGTGATTGTTAAACTCACCAAATCCCCTGAAGGACGCCGTATTTACAACGACCTCCACAGCATCTTCGATATGAAGATCTCCGTGGAGGAGTTGAAAAAGAATACATCAGCAGGACAGTGTCACCGCTGCCAAAAGTTTTATCACAGCGCTGGCAGCTGTCATGCCCCTCCCGTGTGCGTCAAATGCGCACGAAATCACAGAACGTCCGACTGTAAAAAGCCGGACGACTCCCCCGCGAGATGCGCCAACTGTGGCGGCGACCACCCGGCCAACTACAGAAGCTGTCCCTCTCACCCTCTTAGCAGAAATGCCAAACAGGCCTACCCCTCCGCGCCCCCGCCAGCCAGAGAAGCCCCCAGGAGGACCCCTCCTTTATCGAAACCAGCGTCGAATGTCGCGTCCCCCGCGATCTCATACGCGAGCATTACGAAAAATGCCCGCCCCCAGCTCTCCGCCCAACCGCCCCCCCTAGTAACACCCCCCAATCTGCGCTATCCATCGCAGGCCGACATATCCGCGGTATTGAGGAACCTCGACGAGGCCATGCATATGGCCCGCGAAGTCTTCAACGCCCTCGCAATGTGTGTGCCTCACAATGGCTAGAGTCAGCAGACCCTGCCATCTAACCGTCGCGTTCTGGAATGCAAACGGCACTTGCAAAACCAACAAGCAAGAAATCGAGGACTTCATCGTCGAGCACAACCTAGATGTGATGATGATTAATGAATCCTTCTTAAAACCCAGTCACCGATACTCACTTCGTAATTATTATGTTTACCGTAATGACCGCCTCACAGGCAGAGGAGGCGGCACAGCTATCATAATAAAGGCGAGTCTCGATCACTGCCTTTCCGCATCTCCCCCCACGGACAACATGGAGAGCACCAGCGTTGTGGTTCAAACCCTCAACCACGGTCCTCTCAAGCTCGTGTCCGTGTATCTCCGACCGACATTACCATTTCTCGAGTCAGATTTGGACTCACTTTTCGCGGACAATCTTCCCACTATAGTAGCGGGAGATCTCAATGCCAAACATCCGCTCTGGCACAGCCGAGTCAAAAACACTCACGGCCGCACGCTAGCCGAGATCTCCTCCCGCAAAAATTACTTTGTGGACGCCCCCGCCACTCCGACCAGATACTCCCAAAGAGATAACGACTCTGCAGACGTCTTAGACATCATCATCAAAAACGACATCCCGTTCAACAGCGACTTGCTAGTGCTAGAGCAGTTGCAGTCCGATCACTACCCGGTTTTATTAACTCTCACGGATAACAACCCCCTTCCGGATCCGTTCCCCTTCAGGAGGCATATCACCTCCTGGGATGATTTCGCGACCACTCTCGAATCTAACATAAGAGTGCCGACCTCTCTTCCCGACGTCGAGGCCATCGATGTGGCGGTGAGTTATCTCACCGAAAACATCAAATCGGCCCTCGAGTCAGCTTCTAAACTGAGACCTCCTCAAAAACCGGATCCCCCGCTCCCCGTTGATATTAAAATGAAAATCGCGGAGAAGAACAAGATCAGGAAGCTATGGCAAAACACCACCAACCCCACGTACAAAACGTTGTACAATCGTCTGGTGAAACAGATCAAATTCGACCTTCAGCGCCATCGTAACGATCGCTGGGGCGAATTTATCGATTCACTCGAAGTCGAGAAACACAAAAAGTGGAGGCTGACTCGTTCTCTCCGTAAAACCCCTCAACGGCCCTCCCCTCTGCAGGGCCCCAACGGCACAGTTTTCTCGGCGCGAGATCGCGCCGAAATCTTTGCGGGCTCGCTCGCCCTCACTTTTACCCCAAACTCGGACCTCGTTAACCCGTCGCACTCCGCCTCGGTTGACAGAACGGTCCGACGAATTATCGCCTCACGACCTCCCCCAACTTCGGATTTCTTCACCCCGAAAGAAGTCCAAAAAATTATTCACGACCTCCATAATAAGAGAGCTCCCGGTCCAGATTCCATAAATAACTTCACCCTAAAAAAACTGCCGAATAAAGCCGTCTGCGCCATTTCAGCAATCTTCAATGCCTGCTACAGGCATAGATTCTTCCCTACAGCTCTCAAATGCGCAGACGTTATAATGATTCCGAAACCGGGTAAAAAACTCACGATCCCCGAAAATCACCGCCCGATCAGCTTACTGCCTACCCTAGGTAAAGTGCTCGAACGACTTATCCTCGATCGCCTAACAAGCGAGATTACCTCGCTTAACATAATTCCAGATACGCAACACGGTTTTCAACCGCGACACTCGACCTCTCATCAACTTCTTCGCGTCGTAGAACATATAGTGACTGGTTACAATAGGAAACAACAAACAACCCTCCTGTCGCTGGACGTGGCGAAGGCCTTCGACACGGTCTGGCACAACGGACTGCTCTTCAAACTGCACAAGGCCGGAATCTCTCTCCGCCTCGTGCAGATCATAGCTTCATTCTTAAGCGACCGTACCTTTTCCGTCAAGGTGAGCGGTATAAATTCCTCTCACCGCCCCATACAAGCGGGGGTTCCGCAAGGAGCCCTCCTCTCTCCCACCCTCTACAATATATACACCAGCGACATGCCCTCTCTCCAAAACAGCCGATCTATCACGGCTCAATACGCGGACGATACGGCTTTTCTCTCGAGTTCGAGACACTCTTGCGATTCCCACTCTCGCATTCAAGAATTCCTCCCAAGTTTAGAACGCTGGTGTAGAAACTGGAAGGTCAAGATAAACCCTTCCAAGAGCGCAGCAGTCCGTTTTTCCAGAAGACGTCTCGACTTCATCCGCCCACTCAAACTTTTCGGCCAGAGCGTTCCGTGGTGCGACGAGGTGAAATACCTCGGCGTCACTCTCGACGCGAAGCTGTCCTGGAAAAGGCACACCACCATCATAACCGGGAGGGCGTACGGCACTCTGAAAGCCCTAACACCACTCCTGGGCAGACACAGTAGGATGTCCCCACGTATCAAGTTAAACTTGTACAAGGCCATCATACGTCCTCAGATGACTTACGCCATCCCGGTGTGGGGCCACGCGGCCGAAACCCACATGCGCAAACTCCAGGTGTTGCAAAACAAGGCTACGCGCATCATTATGGATGCGCCCTACTTTGTCAGCAACAAACGGCTTCATGAAGATTTAGATCTCCCCACCATCCGAGAATACGCGATCTCTCTGGCCGAGAGGTTCTACAGTTCTCTCCCGAGCCACCCGAACCCCCTAATCAGTTCACTGTCGGACTACGACGCGAACGCGAATATCATACACCCCAGGCCGAAGCAGATTCTTCGCACAACCCCCCGACCACCTATTCGCAACGGTAGGCGCCGAATTATGCCTAGAGCGCATATATAACACGTAGTTTATCTTACTCCCATATTTATCTATTTACTATTTATTTTAAAGTCACAGCGTTCTCCCCCCACCTATCTTCGTAATATATATATTTTATTTTTATACATATATATCTAAGTATTTATCTCTATCCTTTCTTTTCTGTATAATCATTTATGAACGCTCGTGACACATAAATTATAAGTATATTAATATGTACCCGATATATGTATTTGTAACCTTAATATATGTATCAACTTCTATCCTTCCTCTCTTTTATTCAATAAAAACTTTCCACACCACCACCCAAATATCAATCAAACAAGTCCGTTCAATAAATCATTCGATGAAGGAGTAAGGTGTCCATTAATCGGACCGACACTCCGAGTAAAACCCCAACTAGGGTGATCATCAAAGGAAAGTAAATGGTAAACTAGGCAGAGGAAGACGTCAAATTTCTTGGGTTAAGAACTTGCGGAAATGGTATATCTGAGTGTGTAGTTCTACTGAATGTTTAAGGCTGCAGTCAACAGGATAATGATGGTGGCTAACCTCCGATAGCAGACGATATATTCGAGAAGATTATTATACGTAATGTACGAGTATATTTTCTCTTCAAAACGCGCGTTTTTGCTTTCCGCTCAAGACCCCGGAATATGAGATAAAAACGTGTAACAAATATTTGTTTACTTTTTTAAAGATAATATGTAAAAACTTGTATAGATAATACTCGTATGTAATAACTTGAAAAAAGGAAAAAAGACTTGTATAAAAGCAACAGAAAAATCTGAGTTGATTGTTTATTTTATTTAAAAGAATACGTAAATTAGAAAAGAGAAATTAAATCTAGGTGAAAATATCGGTTATCTTCAACACAATTATATTTTAATATTATTCAATGCATATTTGCATACGCTATTTTTGCTGATGCAAAATTATAATGCCTATCCCAAAAATTCCTGCAATGTATTATATGTATATATTTACTGCCATCTGCAATTATTGTTCAACATCCCACGAGAAAAGATAAACAGGATGCTGTTGGATCGTGTGTTTCACCTCTCCTACGCTTGTTAAAGACTTACTTAAAAATTGGACGCTTGCGTGGTATAAAGTTTGTGGGTTGAAATCCCGCTCTAGACATCGACTTCCTGTATCCCAGAGAAAACATAATATCATAATTACCCGGGGAGGTCACTTAGGTACGTGTCACATTAAACAGGATAAATAAGAGTCAACGCCTGATCTAATTCGTCCATAGATCTAATTTGCATGCAAATGGGACAGAAAATGGAGCTGGTTTGATATACAAGCAACATGAAATAGTTTTGAAAATATCACATCAAAAATTGAAATAATAGATACCACGCTAGAGATGAGAACAATCAATTCAGTTTAGTTCAAAACCTTTTGGACTTGGTTCAATTTAATGAAAGCATTGTTTTCTTCGATTAATTTTTCTGTATCTATTTTTTCCTCTCACTAAATTTAAATGTCTGCCTTGTTCACAATATAACTTAAAAAAGTCCTTTTTATTATTTAATTATCGACATTTAGAGAGGCTTGTGGTTACTGAAAGCGTGGAAGGACGACGCACAAGAGGAACAACCCCAATGCGTTGGACTGACCAATTGAGAGACTCAACAGTATAACCTTAACGCCTGCACTTCGAACCGCGGAGCGCAGGGATGGACGTAGAGGAGTTATTAAGGGCTAGCATGGGAGTCACAATGCTCAGTTATGAACTACACGACAGAATGAAAAAATGGATCGATATTTTTGTATCCAGATGGTATCCGATTATTTGTATCTAGATGGTATCCGATTATTTGTATCTAGGTGGTATCCGATTATTTGATTTAACGGTAGAAGAAAAATGGTTTAGAAAATAAAATTTCTTTATTTTAATTAAGCTTCGTGGAATTAAATTTCTATTCAGTAATATATTAGATTGTGCGATTTATTAACAACGAATATACAGTTACATTGAGTTATTTTGATAGAAGTATGAAGGTAGTTTAATGTATCCAAGATGAGCTGGATGGTTGGAAGAAATTAATGCGTAGCAATAAGCCCGCCTAATGTACCTTAGTTAATCAGGTACACAAAACAATTAAAATACCAAACTCTTTTGAAAATCCTTTAACGTCACGAACTTGATTTTTTTTGTTAATCATAAAACTCATCGTGTGAAATATTCTCATCTTGCTTAAGTAAGTATAATTAACAAGTTACAAAATGTAGAAAATCAGTTCTACAGTACCTTTCCGTAGTAGACTTAACGTCCTCCCTTTTCCAGAGACCGCAGGTGAGCTGCCTGGTGGTGGAGGCGAAGAGCAGAAGGTTGACGAAGAGCAAAATGCCAACGGGACCGAAGAAGAATGTCAGAATCTCCATATCACCTGGAATAACACGATACAATGTTACAGAAAATTTAAAAAAATATAATATTTACCTAGTGAAAAATATGAACATACCCGCATTTTAATAAAACAATATAATATGGCAACATAACCTATATATGTTATATGTGAAATTAAAAAAAACAGCAAAAACTTTCATTTACAGATAATTTGAAGTGGAGTAGGCCAAACGTAAAAACAGTGACATTGAATTAACAACTTCTATCAACGCAGTTTGTAATTACTACTTGAAAATACTGAGTTGGTCAAAGAGTTAATGGACACTGGACAGAGTTGGTGGCTTAATGATACATTTCCGGACACCGATAAATATTTTACTGGGTACAGTCTGATTTCTATAATTTATTTTTTTCTTGATATATTAAAGGTTGTGGGTGTGTCTCATGAACATTTTTCTTTGCCACTTCTCTATTAAAAAAATAACAATACAAAGATGTTCTCATTGCGATAATATTAATGTTATTAAATACTATACAGAAATAATCAGTTAAAGCGAAGTACATACTCGCATGTGCGAGGCCAATCATGACTTATAGAATAGAGCCTAGAGTACATACATACGAGTACATCAATGCCATCAAGCCGTTTTCCTGTCGGGTACAGATCGCCAGGCTTTCCATCTCGACACAATCCTTCGCATCTTTTACACCCATACACCTTTTCACGCAACTCACACGATTTCTCTGATTTTCTACGTTTCCTTTCAAAATATCATTCAGTTGATCTAACCATACTTTCTCTAAAGTAGATGCAATAAAAATGAAGAGTTTAATCACAATTAATTAAATGAAATCTCTCAAAGCCATTATATGCTAAATAAAAACTTTTTAAGAAAGTTAGAAACTCCCGAATTCGAGAAAAACGTGGAATAGAAGATATTTTGAGATGGGGTAGAAACCGAAGAAGACACTGGCGAGGCCATGTGCAAAATATGGATACAAGAGTTCCTTACGTGACAATGCATTAAATACCCGCTGGCAGACGTTTCACAGTTAAGGCCTCCAAGAAGATGGAAGGATTGCCGGGAGTCAATATCTCAGAAAGGTACTTTTGATGACAACAGATCAAATATTTAACTTAAGAGGATGAATAAATAGCAACCGTATATATCACACAACAAAATACGACGTGGAGGACGCTATTTCAATATAGGGATGTTTTCTGAGGTTTTTTTAAGTGGTGTTCTAAACGAAAGTGAAGTACTCGTAATACTAGTTAGTTAGTCATTGATATTTAAAACAAAATATGTCGATACTCGTATATCTTTCATTTTATTAAATCATCCAGCATTTCTCAGTTAAAAATATTGTATACAGTGAAAGGGTAAAAAACATTATTTAAAATAAAATAATGCTGAAATTTCTCGACTCTCATGAAAGTAGTTACGCCACTGGGTATCACTATCATGATGTTGATCATGATACCCAGTGGTATGTTTATATATGTGTCACTATATCCAATGGCATAACATATATAAATGATGTTTATTGTATATACTCCCATACGAGTATAAGTCGGTAGAAATAAGAAATCAGTAAGAATAAATACATTTAATATATGATACACGTGTATTAAACCAGTTTGCGAATATAATATTATACTCGTATATGTTCGATCATTTTTATTCGTTTGCAGACGAATATACTTGAGATTTATTGTTTTAGACTAGGTCCATAATAGCGTAATTTACGCAAATTGATTCTGGTAATTGCGTTAACAATGATTTCATACAAAATTGCATTTTGCGTCATATTATAATTTACAGGTGACTTAAACTGTTTTTCTAATTAAAAATATTTTCTTTTATAATGAGACCGAGTTAGCAATGGAAATTGTAAATATCGGAAAAGCTAATTCCAATTTTCAAAACAAAAAAAAAAAAAGCATTTGCTCTGACAAAAAAATTGACAATTTACTGAAATGAAAAAAAATTCTTAAACTATTTTCAAAGATTAAGCAATGAATATTTATTTATTGTCAGCTTCTCGAATGATAATTTTTGATGTAATTAAATGATTAAGAGTATCAAATATAACTAATTTAATATTGAACAATAAATTACGTTGTTATTTCAATAATTACCACTCCACCAATTCCAGTAATTAGTGGAATAACCAAATAATTTATTGTAAAAAATACTAATTTACAACCATAAAGTTAAAGCCGAAACCTTTGATACATAATTTATTTTATTTTATTCCACTTACTTGTTAACCATTAACGGATTTATTTTATTAATTTAAAGTTTTTATTAATTTAGATTAAATAACATTAAAACAGTGATTTATCATTAACACAGTTATATAAATATGTATGTAGATCTACAAGAGCATATAAATAAGAAATGATAAAAAATAAAGAACTTATTAATTAATGAATATCGAAAAATAAAAATATCTTTCACTTACGCAAAATACTAGTTAGTTACAAAAATTAAAAAAAAAACCACGTAAGAAAAATCAAATTAAAATGAATGCATACTTTACGTTCCAACCTATACCTTAGTCCGTGGCCAATGGCATGTAGTCTTATGTTAAGTTCCAACTATAAGGAAATGACTAAGGAGAAGTAAGTCCCTGTGTAAACTTGACAACAGCCGTATTTCCAAGCTGTCATGCATTCAAACAAAGAACGGTACCTACTCGTATTTTCAGAAACAATCAGTCTCGCGAATACTGAAGACAATCCTCGGCAAGGAACAATAATTTCATCTATCTTTGTCAACAAGCTCGGCTTCAAGAGACGCTTCCATTTCCGTGATTACTGACGCACGTAGAAGGTAGTTTATTATTTTTACGGTTGCAAAATACTCGGCGTACTTTTATCTAGACTTTGTCTAAAATAAATGCCTGAAACCATTTTTAATAGTTGACAACTTAATAATAGTAACTCCGAGTTGAATTCTTTCTTATTTCCGAGAGTTTCAGATTGCGATTAAAAACTTATTTTTTCATAGTTTATTTTATCCAACAATATTTTTTACTTAAATTTTTATTCATAGAATTTATACTTAGTCGGACGAAATTTTTTAATGCAATACGATATGAAAATATACTAAAAATATTTTATGGACTTCTTAAAAAAAAACGAATTAATGGATATCTACATAAATCCAATTTAGTGTACATTTAACTCGAGATTTGATAGTAACAATGTACATAAAAGTTTATGGTTTCTTTTTATTTCAAGAGAAAAACAACTACATACATCATCATCACCATCATACCATGCCTCAGTTAGAGTAGGAAGAGACGTCTCGCTTCTGTCATGTCCAAGCACTTATGTTATGCATAACTCTCCTATTATATATTTTTTTCATTCTTTCCGAATTTGGTTAGTTTGATCGTGCCACGTTTATCTAGTTCAAAACTTTCCAAAGTATTTGTTTTCTCAAATATACATTTTAATAATTTTTTTAATTGCCTTTTCATAGCGTATTTAGATAATACTCATATACACGTAAATAGTCCAATAATGGATCAAGCGTATATGTTAAATATTCATGCGTATAAATACTTTCATTAGTGAAAAAAATCGTTTTTTTTCTGGTCTTCATGGATTTGCACGTCGTAAGTTTGTAACTCTCCATAGAATAAGAAAGACAATTTGTGAAAGACTTGTCTATGACAAAAAACGACGATAAATTTATCAAACTGGACGAACGTGGCTTTACGTATTTGTAACTCAGATAAAGTGTGTTTATTTTTTATTTTTTGTGCATTTGATTTATATTAAAATTTGATTTTTAACCAGTGCGGTAGTGTCGATATTGACGTCCTTGCGAATCGTGCATCATAACACAGATGGGCGTTATGTTAATGTTTCTTTAACCGTTTGAATACATGTTTTTAAGCGTATTCAAATGGTTAATTCAATATGTCTTATGACGACAGTAAAAACCACAAAATCAACATTAATTATTCAAAATTAATTTTGCAAAACACTCAATTTAGCAATGATGCTAAAACGTCTTGCATGAATAATTAAGTTAACCCCATATGGCAGGCAACCTTACTTTTAAACTCGAATCCTAAGAAACAGCTTAAGAACATGAGTAAGTAGGTAGGTGTATATTCGTAATTTACGAAATGATAATTATTATCTTTCTAAGAAAACTATGAGGTAAACGTTAATAATAATCCATCTAAAGCGATGAAAAATGAAGTTTTGTTCAACATAAGACTCAATGGAGATTAACCATGACGGAGCGGAGCACTTGAAAATGGGCGTTAAAGTTGAAATTACACGTACAAAAGTTAAATGAGATACACTTAATTTATGTTAGAACAAAAAACATTAATAATTAACCCAGATTGCGTTAATATAAAATATAAGGTATTATTTTTATAAATTTCTATGGTGCTAAATATAGAAGAATTTAATAAATATTGCTTTTTATTATTTAAACAATAAACAAATAGCGTATTAAATAGTATCAAGACATCTTTGTTTATTAAAATAACGGAATATCGTAGATTTGGTTTTATATACAATACAATATTTTGTTCAGTAGGTTTTTAATTTTAAAGTAATACAAAGTTTTATATCTAAGATACAAAAAATATCAAATTAATCTATTTTTTTCTTTTCAACTTAAAAATAAGGTATAAAAAGTTATAAGTATATTTAGACGGAATTCTATTATAATTAGTGTACTCAAAATGAATTAGTAAAACAAATAAAAAATCTCAAATCAGCGGTGTTCTACAGCTTTCAAGTTTCAATAATATTTTCGATTTAACATACTTTACAGTTATTGATTATAAATTCACGATTTTCTAAATAATTAATTCGAATACAATTAATAATATTATAAATATAACACTCTCCTAATATAACCTGGCGTTATTGCCATGCAAAAAAAAATTCCAACCAACTAGAAATATGTTAAAACGACTATGAGAGAAAACCAGATTGGAACCTTTTTTAAAAATCTGGGTACTAATGGGAATAGAACCCGCAACGTCTAAGTTGCAAGATAAGCGTCTTACCAACTAAGTCATGAATATCGTCTTGGATTTTTTTTTCTTTATATTGATAAGATGTTTTAACAGGGCAAAACTAAGTTATAAAAAAATCTCTTCCATGTTTTACTGATATATAAATCTAAATTGTTTATATTTTTCGAAAACCTTCTGCAGTTGTGTTTCTATGGAAATGATTATAGTATACAATATTTTGGCGTTTTTGTTGAACAGTTTCTTCATATTAACGTTTTGAACAAAACTCAAAAGTAAGGGTAGGCTTGAAATGTGTCCGATAAAAATATCCTGAAAGGTGTATACCTATATGTCGCTTTTTGTTGATCGGCAATTTCAAACGGTGTATCAGTTTGTGGGGTTGCACTTTAATACAGAAGCACATTCTTCACATATAAGCACATACATCAGGTTTCCCAAAGATTTATGATATAATAAAAATAATTAGTAAATTCCCTATTCGGTATCCCACCACGGAACTATTCAGGGAGAATTGGGACCTTAATTTAACCGATATGCATCGCAACTTTATTATCTGGCACTAACATAAAAAAAAAACAAATACAATAGGAAGTCAACAAAGAAACATAGCTCGCACAGCAACTGACCTAATCGACCATCCCTATAAGTAGAACATCTTTGGCCCAAAGGCAATATATACATCTACCCCACCGCTCCATGGCATACAATGAAATATCAAATTCAAATAAGGCAAAAAGGTGCGAAAAATTCAGGCAGGGGTTCGCAATATGGCTGTTGTCAAGACAGAAGTTTGAATACTTAAGCTAGCAGGAGGAATTAATTTTAGTCGATAGTTATGTAATTTATAAACGTTATGGGTTTTTGTTAAGTGTACGGAGTAGTTTGTAAGATGGGCTATTAATTTCTTCGAAATAAATAGATACAGGTTTATTGATAGCAATATAGTACGTACATGTAATATATAAATACATTCCGAAATCGCACATACTCGTATATCTTAAGATGAATAGCAGAAAATACATTTAAAAGACAAGCTATCAAAGGGTCTAGGCTCATCTCATAACATCCCCTCGTTCGAGATACATCTCACCAATATAGGGCGCGCCCGGCCGCGACGACATCAGATGTTTTTCAGCCCACACCAAAAATGATGAAGTACGCCAAGGGTTCCACTCACGTGGTACATACTAGTAATTAGCTCTCGCAACTTATCGAGTAAATGAGAATTTATAACAGAGGTATTAAATAATTAATAAATAATCGGTAATTTAAAAAAATCAGCCTATTTTTCATGTTTATATGTTTCTCAGTAAGATACATAAAAAAAATCCTAGTTTACTTGAAAACACGACAAATAAAAGGCAACAAACCTAAGTTTGTATAATTTTAGAATTTCCACTTTAAATTACTTGTTTTTATATTTGTCTTGTTTTTCATATACAGTGGTACCTCGGGTTACAAACGCCTCCCTCTAGTCACGATCAAATCGGCTTACGAACACAATTTCCGAACACAATTTCCGAACAAATATTGACTCGACCTGCGTACAATGCCTCGGGTCACGAATTAGTTGTAACGGTGCGTTACGCATTAGTTGTTCTCAGGTGCGCGCGTTGTGAACATTGTTTGTCGTTGCGTTCGTTGTTCTTCATACATTTTTTTGCTTTTTATATATATTATAATATACAGTATATAGTATATATATAAAATATGTTTTGCATTAAATTAAACCTCATTATGGTTCCCAAGAAAAATTGTTTCGGTTTGCGAACATTTCGGCTCGCAAACGGAATCAATGAAAGAATTAAGTTCGTAACCCGAGCTACCACACATATGCAAGTACTCGTAAATTAAAAAAAAACCTATCTCTAATTTTAAATTAACATTTTTGAGATGAATAATAAATTGATTCAATTTCTGTTTGAAACAAGTTTTTTTGAAATTTCTGTTTGAAACAAGAAAACAAACATTTCTTGCAGCTCCGAACACCCGAGGGGCAGGCATTATCAGGAATTTTTAATAAATTAGGTTGCTGGATATGACACGTGGAAAAGCTGTTTCGCCAAATTGGAATAATGAATTTTCCATGTTTTTGAAACGTTAATTTAATTACGAGTATATTACCGAAATTCGAATCATACTTTCGTATAATACTTTTGACGTTCCATGATATTTTTTTTTCCGGGATATAATTTCTTTTTGACATTTTGTTACGACGAATTACGACTCGACGAAAATTTCACACGTCTTGACGAAAATTTTGAGTACTATAGTATATCTACTTTAAGATCGAATTGAATTATTTTTTTAGTTCACAACAATTACAATTGTGTCAAGACAATCTAATACTCATTTTTTTTTATTTTCTGTAGAATACACACGTATAGATAACAAAAAAACTGTGTTCGGGGGTTGATTATTTTTTTAATTGAAACCTTTATTAAACCGTTATCAACTATCTCATGGTAAATTAACCATGAATGAAAAAAACAGCTGATAGTAAAACGAATACGCCTTCTTTGCTTTATAAATAATACGTCTCAATATCTAGTTTTGTGTTTATATTAAAACACACCTTTTCATATTTTTATAGTGTTCTACTTTCACGCATTCAATAAATTAATAAATTTTGCGAAATTCAAAGTCATGGTGATTAGAAAAATATGAAAGGAAAAGTAAATGCAGTATATGAAGTGAGCAATGAAATATAAGAAAGACCAAGTTAAGGAATTTTCCTATTTAGGAGGTGCTTTCTTAGATGATGGACGAGAGATATCGAACGCCATGTAGCGATAGGAAACAAAATCAATGTAGCACTTAAACCTATATACTCGAACCGGACAGTATCAAAATCTGCTAAGATTTTGATACTGTCCGGTTCGAGTCCACAGTGGTACTTAAGTACATTACTTGTTGAGTTCTGCTATTTGGGTAAGATTCCACAGTGGTACTTTAGTACATTACTTGTTGAGTTCTGCTATTTGGGTAAGATTTTTACAGATGATGAAAGAGGAATATCGAACGGCGTGTAGCGATAGGAAACAAAGCCAATGTGGACCTAAAACATTTGTCCTCGAACCGGACAGTATTAAAATCTATGATGCTAGTCCACAATAGTATTTTGGTGTCAGCTTTGATGTATGGGAGTGATACGTGGATGTAGAAAAAGACTGAGAGGAGTCAAATAAATGCTGTAGAAATGCGTGCATTGAAAAATATACACGGAGTGACAAGTATGACAGAATACGGAATAAAGTGATTAGAGATGGATGTTAATTAAGGGTGATACGAGTGTATCACATTAGATAAATAAGAGGAGCTCTGAGATAGATAATTTGAGGTTGTAGAACAAATGGATAAAGAAAGGCTAACAAAATAAACATACAGTCAAAATGTGAGTGGAAGACGTGGTAGAAGACCAAGAAGAGTATGATTGAATTAAGTGAATGATATTTTGAAAACAGTAAATGTAAAACGTGTGTAAGGAAAGTCAGGCGCGGTCTTTCCTCTCTGCCTACCCCGACAGAGAGACGGCGTGATGGCATGCATGTATGTAATTATATACGAAAGTGGAGAAAAACGTAAGGATCTTTTATTATAAAAAAATAAAGTTACTACTTCATTTACGAGAAGCGATGTAATGTCCAAGTGAATTATTTAGCAATTTAAAATGAGTATAAACTTGTGGTTAAAAAATAAAACTGCAATTATTTTGAGGGATTTTTCCATGAAGAGTTAAAATATTGCCCTGGGTAATCAACATTCCGACGTGTTCGCGGTTTGGGAATGTTTAATGGCATTACGTTCTCTCTGTATGCCGTGTCAAAAGTCATTACACCTGAAGAAGTAACCACACAAAATAGATTCTAGATACCGGCCTCCCGCCTCCTTGCGGTGTGTGCCTTGCATAAAGGGAGGTAGGAACATCTTAAATGAGACTCTAATTGCTTGGTGAGAACAAGTTATATGTGATGGCTCGGTGGTAGGATCTCGTGGCGCAAGAAGACTGATGCTACCAGAAAACAGGTATTTTCAAAGTGAGGATTAAATCGAAATAAAAGTATTGTAATTTACAGCAAACCCTCGATTAATGCGATCAATGCGTACTTGAAAAATTCCGTATTAATCGTAATCGCATTAGTCGAAAAACAGTGTTAATACAAAATAGGACGATTGGTTCTAAAATGCGAGATTTTTCTACTATTTTTATTATATTTTTTTTTTACTAAACAAAGTAATATATTGTACAAATATTAAATTATACGTTAAATTATAATGACATATACTCGTATAATTCAGTATTAGCAAGGGTATAGTTACCATAGAACCAGCAGGCTCTGACTCCGTAGCGGGGCCTTAGGAACGGGCGCAGCGGGTTCGGAGGAAGGCGGTCCAGGGCAGCCGCCACGCCAGCGATGAGAAGCGGTCCGCCCCACGCGAACACCTCGTACACGCGCAGCCGGCACACTTCCTGTCTCTTTTCCAGGCTCGTCGGGCGGAAGTCACTGCAAACAAACAAAATATCTTAGTTTTTTCTATATATCATATAAATATATACATTTAAATTTCGTTAAAACGAATACCGAAATAATGAAATTTTCAGTATAACGTATTATTTTCGCAGTCCCGAACAAAATTACTTAACATCAGTGTTAAAATAATCTCGTTTTAACGAGTATATTCCGGTATAGCGATTTAAAAAAAAATACTAAATACTTGTCCAAACACGAAATTCTTAATTATTTAGACTTAGCATCCCATGTAACATTACAACTTAACTTCGGTTAAGGTCGTCTAATTTCGGTCTCCATATGAATGTCACAATTGTTTTTACAGCCGCCAGAGCGAGTCTTGATCAGAGTAAGTCGTGCTCAGTGAGTGATCAGTGAGTCCTCAGTATTTTATTAATTGTCACGGGGGTATGTTTGGTTTTTACACATGCTTTCGTGATTTTATACATTTTTAAATTTCTTCACCCTTAAAATAGATAAAACTATCGGAAAACAACAATCTTAAAATGAAAATGGAAATTTTGGGAAAAGTAAGCACGGGACAGCAGAAAAATATTGTTGCGACCCAGTAAAAAAGAACGGATTTTATTACTATTTTTTTTCAATTACTCGTACTTCACATACATATCATTTACATGTATGCAGTTGTATAGATAAAGATGTTGTTGTGCATTGCGATTAATTAATACAATATAGTATATGCGAATAAAAATGTTTCTTTTCTCAGTTTCGATATAACAAATTTTAAGTACATATAACAAAACGATTTAATCGATCTCAAAAATTGTTATAACGAGAGATTTAACTGTATAAAGTTGCTCTGCAATTCAAAATTTCACATCAATACGATGACGTTTGAAACTTTTCTCAATTTCCATAACTTTCCCTTCTATAGTTTGGTAAATAACGGCCTCCGTGGCCTAGTTAGAAAGACAGCGACACACGAAAACATCTGGATTGGAATATGCTCTCGATAACACTTATGATGTAGTGGTTTTTGATACAATTTTAAGATTAAACCTTTTATCCAAATAGTGTCGTATGCAGCGCTTAGGTCTAGTAAGGTTAGTATGGATTTCTCATTTCGTTAGATTTAATTATTTAGGTAGTATTATTAGATGGTAGATTTTAGATAACATTTATTTCGAAATCTACTTAATGAGTACTACATTTTACGTTAATTTCTAAATTATACGTCAAGTTTACAATACATACTTCTTTTATAAAAAAAAAATATCTAGGAAAGTTGACGGCGTTACAGTAAAAGTATCAAATATTTTTCTCAGCTTCATGTTGACGGAATCCATCATCTCGACTCAAAATGAGATTTTCTGAATGGAGATATGTACAAATATGTACACATCCATGTAAAGCACTCCCCAATAAACTCGTTATATCTGAACGTCAAAATAGCTCCAAACGAGATATTTTCCCCCGCGGATTTTTCTTTCGGGAACATATTGAGAGGTTCAAAATGGGTATCTAATTTAGATTGGGGGTAAGTGTTGGAAACAGAGGCGGATTTATCAAATTTTTCAATCAAATAATTTTCTTTGTATTCATCACTGTTTTTTTTTTGTTTAGTTATTTGTCTGGTTATGGATCTACGTAAATTTCAAAACAAAAGATCGATCAATTGAAATATTATCAAAGAAAACGAACAGGAACCGAAAAACAAAAATCATCAATCCAAAAAAATATACAATAATAATATGATTATTGCAGTAACGAAATCAATACGTTAAATGACAAAAAATACACTAATATCGATCTTGAGTAGTAGTCAGCATATATAATTCGAATAAGGTCATAACCACTGAATTATTCGTAGGTTCGTGAAGGTTGGATTAAACAGACACAGTCTTAGTGGGAACGATATTCTAATATACTATATTTCTCTCAAATTATAACATATAAAAAAAAGACGACCTCCGTGGTCTAGTTGTTAAGGCGTCAGACTTGCAACTCGAGGAGTGCGGGTTCGATTTCAGACAGGGATTAATTTTAAAAAATCCAGTCTGGTTTTAACTTCAAACTTCCTAAACATTTTTGGTTGGATGGAAGAGATTGCCACGAGGCAATTAACCCACCAGATTCTACTGTATAAAAAGAAAGCGTAATACAATATAATGTTATTGTAAATTATTTTATCAAACACTGTTTATTTCACTTTTTGTAACGGTATAACCCGGTTTCAAGCCTATCACCTCATCATCAGTGGAGCACAAACATGACTGAATTCTGTTCGAACTGGTACCGAGATGTACGCTTCTAACGGTAAACATTCGGGTTGGGGACTGGGGGTTAAGGGAGGCATGGGACAACCTCGGCGAGCAGCGGAGAGATTCTTGGGATAGATGTGTTTGCCGGATGTTCACCTAGATGCACTGACTTACAAATTTCTAGGGCGTCTAATCTGTCCAATTTAATCCGTTACTATTGATATGTAATCATTTGGCATCATCTCGGCATTAATGTATGATATATGTACATTCTATGAAGTATTCTATGTAATTTCATAATATATACGAGTATATGTACATTCTATGAAGTATTCCATGTAATTTCATGATACATATAACATATACGAGTATATGTACATTCTATGAAGTATTCCATGTAATTTCATGATATATATGTACATTCTATGAAGTATTCCATGTAATTTCATAATATATATCATATGTACATTCTATGAAGTTTTTAATAATATACCTACATTTATTTATATATTTTACTGATTGTCTGCTGACCCTCAAAGAATTGTCCAGCCCATTTCAACCCTGACAACAAAGAAAGAGTGTATCGCGCCCGAGAGGGTTAGATTTGATTTAGATTGGAGAGATGTACGCCCGCGGCAGGTACGGTTCAGTATTGTAAGAATCTCAATTTTCCTGGAAAATCCCTAAAAATGAAAGGCACGTTTGTACCGAAATAAAGGCCACAGGGTACTTTATACGGGATAATTATAGTTGTTATTATTTGTTGGCCAGGGAAATTTACATAAATTCCTGTAAAAAAATATTACGTCTAGTACTAATTGTTTGATAAAAAATCTCGCAAAAATG
This sequence comes from Odontocerum albicorne, assembly GCA_949825065.1. Taxonomy (NCBI): domain Eukaryota; kingdom Metazoa; phylum Arthropoda; class Insecta; order Trichoptera; family Odontoceridae; genus Odontocerum; species Odontocerum albicorne. Next base: position 14,867,251 of record OX463840.1, read on the forward strand.
TGAGAAGGAAATCATTAAACAAAGAGCCAACCCTTTCGATAAACAAGGGTAACCATCTAAATGACTTTTTTTAAAATTATTAACTTCAATCGATATTTTTGTGCGTATGTGCTCTTATATCATCATCTTCCCGAATTCATTCCCTGCAGAATGCATGTCTCTCCAAGTTGCTTCCAAGAAATTATGTCCTTTTTATTCTGCTACCACGTAATCGCTTCTTGTTTAGGTATTTCATCTTCTCAGCGTGCCATTGGTTTTTCTTAAAAACCTTCTGCATACCACTGGATTACTTTATACGTCCAAAGATGATCCGTTGCTCGGGTGACGTACCCAGCCAACTTCAACTTTAGTATTTTTGCAACCTCTATAGCATCATCAACTTTTGTATGGGCGCGTATCCACTCATTGCGTTTACGTTGTGATGTCTGGAGCTTTTGTATAATTCGTACAGAAAGAGCCCATCTATATGTTAATACTGGTAAGATGCATTTGTTAAATACCTTCCGTTTGAGACAGATTGGAACATTGCTTTTGAAAATATAGTTTAGTCGTCCAAAGGCACTCCAAGCTAGTTTTGCTCATCTATTTCACTGAAAGTGCAATCCTTGAATGAAATAATTTGAGCTAAGTTGATGTATTGTCGGACTTGTTCTAGCTGCGTTCCACCCACCTAGATAGACGTGACATCAGCAAAGCGGTTCGATTTATATTTTGTCTTTTCGATATTTTTAGACTCGTATATTGCATACCTTATTACAAGTATACATCGCTGTTCAATATTATGTGTATTTACAGTTGCAGAAATATTGCGTATTTACAGTTTTTTTTCCATAGATCAACATGCATTCTGATATACCAAAGGTTTCTGCTTTATCTTTATGGAACTCTATATTAGAATATTGAACAATAAATTACTTTGTTATTCAACTAATTACATTAATCCCCAATACATGTTCCGCCTGAAGAGATCCTCGGGATATGAGATAGGCACACATGTAGTGGGTATTAATGTAATTAGCGGAGTAACAAAGTAATTCATTGTTAAATATTCTTGTATAATGATGCTTTAATCAAATTAATTTCTACAAGACTTCCAGTTTATATTTTGTGAAAATTTTAGCTTTATCAACTTTGTGGTCGGATGGTCGTACGAAAAGAGATATTAAAAGAAGAGTAGCAGCAAGTAATAGAGTGAATGGAGGGTTATACAATGTGTTCATCAATCGGAGCATTTCAAAAGAAGCAAAGCTCCTTATAATTGAATCTTAGTTCCAATATTTTAGGATATGCAAAACCTGGACGTGGTAAAAACAGTGATGTAAGTATAACAAATGCTGTAAAAACTAGAGCGTTGCGAGAATGTGTGGAAAAACAAAGTTTGGCAGAATTAAGATTGAGGACATTAGAAAAGAATGCGGATTGAAAGAAGATGCGGTGCTTAAGACGAAGAAAGGATCATTGAGAAATAATAAAATATTTATAACAATAATAATCTATACGAGTAATAAATATAGCAGTATCTTGTTCACAAATGGTCATTTTAAGTTAATTTTCACAGAAATACACAGAATTTCACAGTTCACACAAATATTATATATGTACTTTCACAGAAATATATGCACTTCTACAGAAATATATTTATCAGGTATTGATTAAGATAAAAATATGATTTCAATACAGATCCGTGCATTGATATATTGAAAACGAATCATCACAACGTGAACACATAAATATATAATATAATATGTACAGCGAAACCTAGATCGATTGTTCTTCGAATTATTGTTTTACCGTATTCTTATTAAAATTACAGTTTATATAGCACTCTTTCGAGAGCAATCTCTCTTCAAAGGCGCTCTTACTTGGGATTCGAGCCCACTTATAAATTTTGATAAAACTTCTCAAAAAGGATTGTCTTTAAGTGCTTCCTAAAGCTGCACACGCCATCTATATATATGATACTAGTAGGATCATATATATAGATACACGCCATCTATATATATGATAACCACTAAAGAACACCAAAGAGTTTGTCTACCTCGGGAGCAAAATAACATGGGACGGTCGGTCTAAGAGCGAGGTCGACAGCCGTATACATCAGGCCAGACTTGCATTTAATAAAAGGTCGAAAATAATAGAATCAAATAATATAGACCTAAAACTGAGAATACTCCTCATCAAGACCTATGTATGGAGTATCTTGATGTACGGCTGCGAGACATGGTGCCTATCCGAAAGAGATAGACGGAGACTAGAGGCTTTTGAGATGTGGTCCTATAGAAGACTATTAGGAATTTCCTGGAGAGACCACATCACGAATGAAGAGGTTCTCCAACGAATCGAAGGAGGAAGGCACCTGCTCAGGATCTTGTCCGAAAGGCGTGCAAGATGGATCGGTCATATAATACGACAAGAGGGCCTTTTGCATGCCATAATGGAGGGTATGACCGAGGGGACAAACTCTAGGGAACGCCCACGCCGAGAGTACCTGGAGGACCTGTTGGTGGACGTGCGCTGCTCAACATATACAGATTTAAAAAGAGCCGCACAGGACAGGGAGGAATGGAGGAGAAGAGTTGAAATTGCTGCAAACCAGTCTTAGGACTGCAACCACAGAGAGAGAGTAGGCAGACCAATCCATATTGTAGGACCAGCAACAGAAAAAGCTGTATCATAATATACCACCCTATTGGATTGATTTGAAATCCAATTTATTAGATGAAAAATAAATCGACCTCTAAGTTCTACTTCTCTCCAAAGGCACATTCCTCAGATACAGATTCGAAAGATACAATGGAGACATCCCGTTAAGGGACTTTAATACAAAGAAACAAAGTTTGTAATCAATCCGTTCACGACACAGTGTAAACTTTTTTTAAATCGGACCAATATGACAGTATTTATGACTACTATGTATCATCAGCCTAGTACAGTACCCGGCGGTAAGTAATACACATCGGGATTAAGAAAGAGACTGTCGGTTTGTAGAGCGTCATCTCTGTCATTTATACACGTGTTCCGTCGCGATTTGTCAGTCGCATCGTGCGACAGACACGACGCTCTACAAACCGACAGTCTCTTTCTTAAGCCCGATGTGTATTACTTACCGCTGGGTACCATAGCTGCATTGAAAACAGACTGCATGTATCGTTTATTTCCTTTAATATGGAATTAATTCCATATCGAACATGGCAAAATAGATCGCATCGATCGTTCCTGTATGCATCGTTTACCGCAATATGTCAAATCTAATTTGAAAAAATAAGCTTTGTTAAAGCAACGATCAAAAAGTGACACGACAATATAGATATTTTTTCCATAAATAATGCATAATTTGTATTGAATACCAATTTACATTACAAATTATACCAGACCTTAAAACGTTAAAGTAGTCTTCAAACGAAAAATTTAAGGATATTAATTTCGCATTTCTCCAAGACATATGTTAGATAAAACTCCGCTAACTTTCAGAACCCTTGAAGTTATTTGCATTAGATAAAAAAATCCCCAAAAATTAGAATATAATCTTAGACATGTTGTCGGCATGCTGTTGCGAGGACAAACACTTTTACAATCTTTCAGTCTTTTGGAAGTGTAGCGAAACCCTGAATTTATGGTTAAAAACAGATTTTTCAGAATACATGAAAGGAATTGAGCCATATAATACTCGTATAGATATATACAAACATGATACCTTTTTTAATGTTTTGGCTTTATTGTATATTAATTTTAAATGAAATGTTATATTAGTATCCAGGTAGTTTTTTTCCGTTTATATGCAATTTATTTAAGTTATTGTCGGTACACTGTTTTGTTTAAGTATTTTTAAATAATCGCTTTTAATTTTTAACATATACGTTTCCCTGAATTTAAAAAGTTATAAAAAGGCGTCGTTAAGTTAATGTGATATTAAACTATACCTGGATATCGTTGGGCATTTAATACCTGACATGACACAAAGCCAAACATACATAGTTCAACGGGAGACAGAGATAAACTCCCTGACAAACGAAAGAAACTAAAGGAAACGCAGAACAGATGGACGTAAATAATGCTTTGAAGACGCTAATAGAGACAACAAACGATATATAATCATTAGCTTTCAAACCCTCTGAGCCTTTTGTTGAAGAATACACGTCCGCTGTGTTGCTTTATTAAAAATAGCATTCTTTCAGCATTGCTTGCAAGTTTGTTCAGTTTAAGTTTTACATCATCATAGAAGTAGAGGGAAACCCTTGGGAATTAAATGACATTTAAAAAAAAACATGATATTTATTGTATGCTCTTTTAAATAAATACATGATAATGGAACTGTATGACAGATGCCTAGTAAAAGATTTAATGAATGTAGCGAAATCAAAGGTCACGGTTATAGATAGAAAGTTTCAATGATTCAACAGATCTCAAACTCTCCTGAAGAAAGTACTAACCAAGAAGAAGAAATGGACTATTAAATATCCAAATATACTAATAGTCATACAACTAATGTCCCATGAATACAGTTTCCCACAAGTGCCGATAGTGAACTGGCAGAAACGTTGAAAATACGCCTTATCCTTTCCACTCCAGAAAATTCAACGTCCTACGTGTACGTCTTTAGGAATCACTTGAAGGCAACCATTTTTCGGAGGCTTTATCAACATTTTTGATTATATATGAACACTTAAAAGATGCTGTACTTTGTTTAGTCAAACACAGTTTATTCCACTTTGTATAACGATATAATCCTACCGGTTTTAAGGTTTTCCCCTTATCATCAGGGGAGCACAAACAATGTCTTGTTTGCGCTCCGCTGATGATGAGGTGAAAATCTTGAAATCGGTAGGGTTACACCGTTATATAAAGTGGAATAAACAGTGTTTGATCAAACAAATGACGATGTCTTCAAACCTCCACAGTGTTAATGCTACTGAATAATATAATAGTCATATAACAGTAAAGCCATATTTCAAAAGTAATTACTCTCTTCCAATCGGTTGCCAAAATTTTCAAAATTGCAAATAAGAAACTAAACTCCTTCTAATGGATAAACTGATCGTTTACGAAATCCAAATAGTTAACGAAACAAAATAAACATGAAATTTTACTTAATCTTATTTTCAATATAAGTATACTAATCCTAAGATTAATTTACAAAGGTATGGCAGGATTAATGTAAGTTTTCAGAGAGAACTAGCCATAAAAAAAACTATAAAACAAGAATTAAAGATTAAAGTTTATCTTTGATATAAGACATGGACTAAAGGGATTATTCAGAAAGGACGGTTATAACTGCTTTAGATATTTAAACAACCATAATAATACGCAGTATGGGCTTCCATGGAATGAGCAGTGTGCTTTTGTATATATCATATACAAGAATGAGGTACGCTTATTACATATTTCAAACAAACTACTCGTAAGAAACTAATTTTATTAAAAGTTTCAGCTATAACTATGTGAAATTCTATATTAAAACATTTAACAATAAATGACTTTGTTATTTCATTAATTACATTAATCCCCGCAATACGTGTTTCTGCCTCCTATCCCAAAGATTTGTCATGAGAGCAGTGTTTATATCAGACTAGCGTCATGTTACTTAGGACTATCCAAATCAAGTGTCTGCGTCTATTGACGGAAATATTTCAATTTTAATAAATTCGGATGATGAATTTCGCGCAATATAACAAACTCCTCTACGGAAATGCATCAACAATGTCTTTGAAGTCCATATTCACTGTTTTTTTTTTAATATTTTTATGACTCATTTATGAACCTTTGGGTGCCCCTTGCTTTGCGCCCCAGGCAAATGCTTAGATTTGTCTATTAGCAAACGCGGTTTTATTATATACAGCAAAATTATAAGAATTGGAATATGTATAGTTTGCAATTCATTGTTCAATAAATTAATAAATTGAAAATGCTTTTCTATATTCCCTTTTTTCAGAATGAAAAGGTAGTGATAATTCGAGATTTTTATTTTTGTAGAAAAGACTATGCTCTTTCAATAAATCTGTTTTTAATTTTTATTTTGATAAGATTAAAAAAAATATTGGCGTTTGAAATGAAATGAAATATAATATAAACGAGTATAAGAGTCTCTTGTAGAAGTACTCGTATATCAAAAAACAATTAATCTAAAAATGTTATTTTTGAATGACAATGTCACCTTGCTGTATATCGGTATATCTCAACGAAGTTAAATAAATAACTATTTAACGACGTAGCACAAGTTGAAAAACTGGATTGTTTAGTGCTTTATATTTCGCTTTTCAAATTCCTTTTGTGTCAAGTTCGACCTAAAAAACAGCAGCCATTGTCTTAGTAAAATATAATATCCACATTGTTTGCTCGAACAACAGTTGAACAATTGTTAATTTCTCGAATTCCTGGACAGGTGACGAAGATTTTTTTACAATAATCGTGTCCCACGATTTCGCCGGTTTGAATAGATTAATTGTAAATTACGGTTTTACTTCCATACAATTAGAAATGCAATCCCCTTTTGCAAACATACGTCTAAAACAATGCATTTTGTACTGGGATTTGTTACGATTTAAAGTCATTAATAAATACTTGAAAGCTCAATCCATTTTGAATACTTGTAATGTATTCCACTTTCGTTATATACAGTACGCCAGGCGTTTTTTTTTGTCACGTGGCAATCTCTTTCATCAACCAGAAATATGTATCAGTGAAAACTGGAATGCTTTTTAAAAGTTCCAACAAATGCTTGAATAGCGATGTAGATGCAGTATTTTGTACACATATTGTGATTTGAAGTAAATTTTTATAACTGACAGCACTTATTCAGTTCACAGAAATATACGAGTGTGTCCTTTTACAGAAATATATTAACCAGATATTATATACACATATGCCATCATGCAATTTCCCTGTTGGGATAGGCAGAGAGGACAGAGCGCAATACGTTTCTAAATCGACATACATCGTTTGCCTCTTCCACACCCATACACCTTGTCATACAACCTCTACGATTTCTTTGATTTTCTATTTTTCCTTTTTTCACAATATCATTCACTTGATCCAACCATAATTTCCTTGGTCGTCCTCTCCTATGCCTTTCAGTCACATCTTCACTGTGCACATACATCTGTTTTGTTAGTATTTCTTTATTCATTCGTTCTACATGCCCAAACCATCTCAACGTACGCTTATTCATCTTATTTAACACATCTGCCTTAAGTTCACATTCACCCCTTTCACTTAATTATCAGGTATTGATTAAGCATATTCGATATGATTTTAATACACAATCAATGCATTGATAATATGTTGAAAACGAATAATCAAAATATCAGATAAATAGATGTACAGTGAAATCTCGATTGATCGTTCCTCGAATTATCGTTTTACCGTATGAATAATTTATTTCCTTCAGTCCTGAATTAATCCCATATCGAACACGTAGAAATAGATCGCATCGATCGGTTCTCTATGAATTGTTTTACAGCACTATTCGTTTAGAAAATCTATACTAATTTACTTGATTAATAATTTTTTTCCTCTCAAATTATTTAAACCACATTTCTTAGCGAAATATAAATGTTTAGTTTACTAAAATAACGACACTATTAAACAATGTGAAACATTCTAGATGCACGTGTTTTACTTGAAAAGGATAGATGGGGAAAAGCAAGTTTGAAAGAGGCAGCAGATGAAGTTGAAGATGTTGATGAAGAAGATCTGCCACCTGTAACGTTATTTTCGGAATCATACAGTGCGTTCGAAAAATGGATTTTTTTGATATGGTTATGAAAATATTTCCATTTGTAACATAGAAAAAATACTTTTACTTATAAAAATATTGTACTTAAAACCAATGACGATGGAAAGTAAAATACTCTGAAAAACCTTTTTGTATTGTAATACATCAGGGTATTTCAACCGTGCCCGCGGGCGGGCGCATGTGCGTCCACGGAGCTATTTGCATGCGCCCGCTACAAGTATTAAAAACGAAAAAACACAATGTAATCTAAAAAGTATTTCTTTAATAATATTGTTATTGAAATCGTAAATATATAAACATTTATGTTATTTTACGAAAATGTTTTGATTCCATTATCTGCGAGTTCAAGGGTTACCAGTGCCAAATTTCTGCACTTGTTTAGTTATGTATTTTTTCTGCTGGTAACCGGTTCAGCCTAAATGCAGTGTTGCGCCACATCACGTGTTGTCATCGCGTTTGTTTTTTTCTCATAAACATTTTACCCCAAAATGAGTAATCCAAGTAAAAAAACAACGAACCTATTAACTCAGTAACGATTGGGAAGAAAACTACTATTTTACCCAAAATAACCTCGAACGTCATTTCAAGACCGATCACTGTAATAATTACACTTTCGTTGTATACAGTACAACCTGGCGAACTTATTGCCATACGGAAATATCTTCCAACAAACCAGAAAGATCTTAAAGAGGCCTTAATTAAGACGTTAAGACCTTGGAATCGTTTAATAAAAAATCTGGGTTCCAACGGGAATCGAACTCGAAACCTTCGGGTTCCGAGACAAGCGTCTGACCAATTAGGCTACGGAGGTCACGAAGTTATGTGCATGAATTAACATTTTGGTATATTACAATTTTTTTATATATATTTCCTCATCAATTATTTTACCGTATTTATCGTTTAGTTCAATAAGTATTTTCAAAGTCGACAAATAGTGGTTCCATAGTATACGAGTATACCATAATATTGTTAACTTGATTCAACATTACTACACCGTGTTTCTCAACGGAGTCTCGAGTTCAGCTCATGTGGCGAATGTGTGAGTCAGAGACGGATGTACGTCCATTTGACACGAGTAGCGAGTGCGATGTCTCCTAATGAAGAGGATCTTGATCTGCGCTCAGTCCGGACACACTTTCACTTCTCGGACCACCTTGGGAAAAGAAATCGAGTCCGGGACACGTGCGCACGTGTGTATGCTGGCGTAATCTCGGATGAGGATCGAGAATAGTTCAATGGCTTTGGACTTGTTTATTGTAAGTGATAAACATTTATATAACAAAGCTATTGTGTGAGTTAGTTTTGTAATTAATTTATCATTGGTTGCTGTATTAAAGTATGACTTAAATAATAATATTTATGATCAATATCGTCATCATAATTGACTATATTCGCTCTTGAAATGGGACAAAAATAAGTTATATATTAGAAGATATCCGTTGCTTAGTTGGTAAGACCTACCTTCCGGTTGCATGTTCGAGTCCCGCTGGCATCCACTTTTTTAAAGGTTTTCAGTCAGTTTTTCACTTAAGGCCTCATAAACATATTTCTGGTTGATTGTAAGAAATGCCACATGGCAATAATACCAGAAGATTGTACCGTGTACAAAGTGATGCACATGATTCGCTTGGGCGCGTCTAAAACTGCCAGAGGTGATTTTTTTAATGCAGTCTTGAGTTGGAGAGCCCTTGAGAAGAGTTTACTCTCCAAACGGCGCCATATAAAATTGTCCTTTTAATTGGATAACTTCTAAAAAAATAAAAATCGACAAAGATCTTTCTTTAGTATAAACAACGTATTACTTTTGAGGTAAGTAGGGATAAAAATATCTCACATCTTTCCATCAACGCACATTGTTATATACGGTACAAACTGGCTGGTTTATTGTCATGCGGCAATCTCTTTCAACCAACCATAAGTATGTTAAAGATGTATTAAGTGAAAACTATATTAAAACATAATGGGAACCAGCGGGAATCGAAGCAGTAACCCTAAGGTTAGAAAATAGTCGTCTTGTCTTATCAACTAGGCCTCGACGGTCGTCGTGCTTCGTTCATAACTATTGCAAGATTCCTTTCTTCACTATATTTATAACGTCTATCCCAACAAACAGTTTTCACTTATCCGATAATTATTTTATATTGTACTTCACTTTCGTCGCATACAGAAAAACCTGGCGGGTTTATTGCCTTGTGGCAATCTAACCAGCTAGAAATTAAAAAGAAAATGGACGCCTCCCCCGGGTTACAATAAAAGATAAGCGTTTTGCCAACTAGGACACAGAACTCGTATATTATTCATAGTGTCTTGTAATATTAGATATTACTATTTAACATAACTTAACTAGTTTTTTCCCGAAAAGTTGACATTTTGAGACTTGATTAAATATATTTTTACGTTAAGAAAATTTAAGGATTTTCCAAGAGAACTTCTACTATTCTACAATTATAATACCTAATTATAATACCTAATTCTATTATTCTACAATTATAATACCATATATCTAGAAAAAGTAACAGGATAATACGAAGCACTGACAAACGTTTGAATTGGTCAAGTGAAAACAAAATGTTCAAGTCTGAAGCAAGTTAACTATTATTTATCTTGTTAAAAGTGTAGAATAAATACACATATATACTCGCTATAACATTTATTCTTCAGACAAAATTTTATAACTGCTCGTTTAAATATCATCAAACAATGTAAAATCGACTGTATTTACGCCCATATGTAACATGAGGTGTTGTCAGTTACGGTTTTATATGTATAATTTAATTATATCATAGTTTGAACATTTTTATTTTGAAAATATTATTTGTCAGCTGTCACTTTTTGATACGATTTAAAACATTTAATAACAATGGTAAATCATGTAAACTAAGTACAAATGACTTGATAGAAGAAAAAAACAATATTAAAACGAAAAAGCAGTTTAAATTGAGTGAGAATGCTTGGATTGTATAAACATTTATAAAATTAACACTCAATTATTAGATCCACATATATTACTCATACTCAGTTTATACTTTTGTTATATAAATAAATAAATTTGGTTGCAAATAAAGTTTTATGTCAATAAGGTATACACGTTCTGAGTTTCATTTCCAGACTGAAATAATTTTCTAACAAATGTGGATACCAACGGAAATCGAACCCGTAACCACTGGGTTTGGAAGACAGGCGTCTTTATTAACCAGACAACGGAGGTCATCTTATATTGAGGAAATGTTTGATGAAAGTCATATATAGTTTTCTATTCAATGTATTACACATTTTCATAATATTTATCGTTGATTTTTTTTCATTGGAAAGTATAGGTGAATATAGTACTGTTTGGGCCAGCAAGTAGGCTTGCGGCACGCTCGAGTCGTATTCTCGGGACACGGCACGCTAATGAACCACTTGTGAATCTTAGTAACAGTCCAACATGTGTAGGGCGCTCGAACTATAAAAGAGATCCCTTGCGGCCAGAACGTAGCATCACTAGTGAAACAACCACAAACCAACTTGCTGTTTCGTGACAGTTTAGTATGTTACATACGGCTATATTTTCAGATGATATTTTCGTTTTGAGAAAATAAAAAAAAAGTAAAAAAAAATTTTAAAACCGTACCTAAGGTCGACTAAATTTATTGTTCCGAATCAAGAGGGCGAATGTATTATGACACGACTTTTGTCGTTGCTGGTCCTGTGGCGTGGAATAATCTGCTTTTAAGTGTTCGAGATATGGGTAGCGTGTGCAACTTTAAGAATCGCTTGAAAAAAACCCTTTTTGAGAGGTTTTATCAAAATTTATGATTATATATAATCACTACACCAAAATCCGAATAAATTATTATCACATATCGGAAGATCTTCAAAGATTTTTTTGTAGTTCGCAGGGCTGTGGAGTCGTGAAAAAAAAAACACGACTCCGACTCCGATTCCTATATTTACCAACAACACTACTCCGACTCCACAACTCCGACTCCACGACTCCGACTCCACAACTTCGACTCCACAACTCCGACTCAAAAAAGCTCAATTTTATCAGGTTGTTTCCTATCTTTGAATATAGCCATTTTTTTCATGTTATACGGATAAAAATAAAACAAGATCAAACTTTAATAATTATTTATTAGAATTTATTCTTAAAAACAACATTGCTTCTATTAAATCTGTATTCGTAGAGGCTCTCAAATCAGAATTGAGAATTTTAAGAGCGGAAAATAACCGCTCTACGGATACTTGGGTTGCGGTAATGCTGTAACGATCAATGCTGAATCTTTTACGATTTCTAGATACCGCTGTATTGCCATTTCAACATTTAACTTATAAGTTCGGTCAATTTTTTCCATTATTTTCAATGCATCATAAAATTCAATTTTAAATTCTCCTTCATCTATATTGGGACTGTGATTCAAACGAGGACGTTTTAGTTTATTTTGTTCATTGAGATATTTTTCTAAATCGTCTTCAGATTCAGCGGTGTCGGATGAAGATGATGATACTTGGTGTACGCTGCCTGCTGTCGTCTCTTTTTCTAGTCGAAAGCCTTTTATACGAACGGTTAATTCAAACAGAGCGTTTTTAGCTCTATTTATTTGTTCTTCCATCAATATGGATCGAACCATGGGGTTAACATAGATCCCAGCCAACAGAATTTTCTTTAGACGTGAGAAAGAAGGAGACAAACACATTTTCGTAGACTTGATACATTAAATGGATCTCGGTGAATTACCATATCGGCGCGACTTGCGCCTGCAAGTTTAATATTCGTGCAGAATACACATTCATTATAATAATTTAAAAAAAATGTATTTTAAATTTTAACGAAAAATTAGTCGGAGTCGCTCGTTTTTTACGATTCCTACTCCGACTCCGACTCCGGCCCAAACACCGCGACTCCGCGACTCCGACTCCAACTCCGACTCCACAGCCCTGGTAGTTCGTCTTCCTTTGGTAAGTTTTCTTACCATATATGGAAGATATTTTAATTGCCGCATCTACTTCCCCCTATACTTACACTCAACATATCATTTATGTTGTAATATCTGTTAATAATAGTGGGTTCGAGTGCCGAGTTAGAGCGCCCTTGAAGAGAGTCTGCTCTCTAAACGCCATTGAAGAGTCTGCTCCCTAAACGCTCTTGGAGAGAGTCTGCTCTCTAAACGGCGCGAGTATGGTATATATGTATGTAAAATATCTTGATGTGTTTTTTAAATAGGCAATCCACCCAAGCTAGGATGATTAATGCCACCAAATTAAAGACATTATGCAATTATATGATTCAATATAATAAATAAAACCAATTTAAAATAATGACAATTCTAGATAATTTAAAGTGTATCTTCATATTACTTATTAAAAGTACACCAATTTCTCGATTTACTAGGTTTTCATTATGACGATTAGAAAATTTATCAGGTCTATAGTAGTTTAACATGGTTGGCCATATGATGCAGAGCAGAATTAATGAAGGCTTATACAATTTATTCATAAATATTTATTTTTTACAGTATCAAAACCTGCCAACCATATTATTTTAATGCCAAATTTGATGTATGTGAGTGCAACGTGGACGAGGAACAAGACTGAAAAATGCAGTAGATTCCAAGTGCACATATTTTCAGATGATGGCAGAGTTAAGAAGGATATCGATAGGAAAGCAAATCAATGAGGCACTAAAACGTGTATAGTCCACAGTTGCATTTTTGGTGCCAGTTTTGATATATGAGCATGAAACGTGGATAAATACTGATAATTTCCGAATAAATGCTGTATAAATATGTTACGTGCACTTGGAAGAATACATGGGGTGACAATGTATAACAGAATAAGGAATCTAGTGATTAGGTATGAGTGTGAATTTAAGGCTGATGTGTTAAACAAGATGAAGAAGAGCACTCTGAGATGGTTTGGGCACGTGGAACGAATGAATGTAGTAATACTAAAAAAACAATTAAACAGTGAAATTTTAGTAGAAGACACTATAGAGGAAGACCAATAAAAAAATGGGTGGATCAACTGTATGATATTTTGAAAGTAGATGTTAAAAGTTATATAAATCGTAGGAGCTGTATTAGGTGTATGGATGTAGAATAGACGAAGGGTGTGTGTTGCAATAGGAAAGTCTGGCGCCTTTTCCTTTCTTCCTACCCCGATAGGGAGGTGGCGTGATAGTATGTATGAATATCTGTATTATTTTCTTTTTATATTGAAAACATATAAAATAAGGATTCGAATATAAGGAATTCCGATAAAATGTCGCCGACAAACAAATCCGACGATTAATAAATGTCGACAAAATTGAATGACGTCTTAAAAATATTATAAATTCTCGGAGTTAATATAAATTTTTATGTAACATTCGCATTTGGATTTCGTCTGAATACTACGCGCAATAAATTACTTGTATAACGAAAATGTTTTCATGGAAATATTGCTCCTTTACCGATAACTTATCGACATATGACTGGAATATAAATTCATGTAATAATATTATGTAGAACTCGTATTATTTTTACAGTGATTCAAGAAAATATAATGCTGTTTAGAATAGTCTTTTGTGTTGAAAGAATATACATCAAAGTCTCAAGTCAAATCAAATCTCTTGAACATTTCATGGTTGTTTGGAAGAGATTGCCCAGCTAGGTTGTGTAATACAATAACATATATTATATGTAACCAGCAAACTTGACATATTCGTAATACTCTATTTGATCATTGTTTATTTTCCTTTTAGTCTTGCGACTCCCGAAAACATAAAAAAATTAAGACCCACTAACCCCCTGCTTAAACTGTATATCTTGTTGAGGCACGTACACATGGCCGCACAAATGTTGTACTTGTACAAAGACGATAAGTCTTATCATATACATTATTTTCGCTACCTAATGTAAACTACCACTAGCTATATAATACAATACATAGGGACATACGAGTATATAGAAAAGTAAAATAAAATTAAGACTTCACGAACTCCATGCAAAAACTTTATATATTGTTGATGCATGCGCATGCGGCTGCACAAATGTTGTACTTGTACAAAGACGATAAGTCTTATCATGTACATTACTTTTACTACCTAATACACACTGCCACACTAGCTATACCATATAATATAATAAATACCTATATACAGAAATAACAATTGGAGTAAACAATGTATAACAATGACAAACTTAGAACTGTATTGTTTTAATGTGTTCGTTTTTCTTTATTTTCAATCGCAAGATGAGCCGCGGAATTCAATGTCCAAATGTAAAAGCCGCAGAATTCAATGTGCAAGTAAATACTGAAGACGTCATGAAATCAGGGACCCTTTCCTTAAAGTTCTTGAACAACAGGAAGCACAACTTGTGTATGATTCTCATTACACTCCAGCCAGCAGAACCTCAACAGGCGTTTAATAATTATATGTTAAATGTGACACATGTAGTAAAATAAACTACCCCCACATTTTTTTATTGAAATCAAAGATTTCCTATACTTTCCCGTAACGGATATGAAAAATTTCGATTCTTCAATAAAAAAAAACTAAAATAATATTACGCTGTAGGAATATCAGCAAGTTTCGGAAATAAACTGTTATTATAAATCTGGAGTCAATTTAAAAGGCTTGGCGCCGTCTAAATTTACCTGCCTCAAATATCTAGCATCCCTTTATTGTCTATAAAAATATCTCGTAAACTTGACAATTCAGACCCTTTTACCTTAGGCGTTTTTGTTACGTAGGTTTTTTTTATATATTTTACTACAAAAGAAAAAGGAACTGAATTACTTTACACTGGGGTAACGACAACATCTATAATTGTATTGAATTTTATTTTGTCAAATTCAGATATTTGACCGAGTAAAATTGATATTTTCTATAGATACAATGCTAGCGAGAATAAACTATAATAACTAGATTATTTTAAAGTAGTATCATTATTATTTTATTATTGGTACACAGAAACTGAAACCCGTAGATTCCATATGTTTAATATTTTAGCTTTATTGATTTCTAAATTGAAATAAATTATGCTTGTTTTAAGGGTAACTACAGAATCTCTGTTTTTGTCGAAAATGAGTTTGAACTTTTTTTCGAAATCAGCGTAACCGATATGATATAAGCACAAAAATAATTATAAGAAATTACATTAATATTCTCTTTTGTAGAAAATAAAAGCTAGTTTACCTTACTTAAGGGGTTATTACTATAGTACCTGAACATACTTTAGTAAAATTCCCTTTTATAGAAAATAAAAGCTATTTTACCTTACTTAAGGGGTTGTTACTATATTACCGGAACATACTTCAGTAAAATTAACTAGCTTAATAAAATTAACAGTTTTATATCTATTTTTTATAACTGTTAATTAAAAATATAGAAAAACTCAACGCTTTCCTATCAAGTCGCTTATATTGAGATTATATCGTTTGCCTTTTTCACAACGTTATGTATGTACAATAGTTGCTAAGAGACGTAACGTTTTTGGATCTCAATATGAACATGTTGATTTAATTATATAAAAAAAAAATTAAACAATTAAATAAAACATGTGTTTGCTAAATAGCATTATTAAGTACTCTGAAATGATTTGGGTATGTCTGGTTGGTCGGAAGAGATTGTCACATGGCAATAAACCCGCCAGATTGTTTTTATAATGCAGTGATAAATAGACAAATACATGGAACGAATGAATGAGGAGAGACTAACAAAATAAATTTAATGTACAATAATATGATGAAAACATGAGCGAAAAAAGTATGGTTGGATCAAGTAAACGATATTACGAAAGAAGGAAACGTAAAGTCAGAGAAATCGTAGAAGTTGTATGCATGTAGAGGAGGCGAACGATGTGTGTCCAGATAGGTAGGTCTGGTGTTATGTCTTCTCTGTTTACCCCGAGAGGGAGACGGCGTGATATGTTTTTATTTTATGAATAATTTTTTGGATCTTCTTTGGTAAAAAATAGATAATATTTACCAAATCATATTTAAAATATCCCACACATTTATAAATATTACTTTTATATGGGTAAGATGAATAATTTAAGGAGGAAAAATTATACAAGTATTAGCATATTTAAAAATAAATGGAAAGAAACTCTGAGAATCTTTGAAAGCTAATGAAAATCAAATATTTCAAGCATTTTTTTAAAACGTTTGAAACATTATTCCAATAACAGCTAATATTTTTTTCTTGAGAAAAAATATGATGTACACGGGAAGTTTTCAATGTTGACAAGTAATCAAATGAGATATACGTGTTATCAGAATCGAAAACAAGAAATTTGATATTTAACAAAATTTCTAGTAATACTCAATATATCAGATATTGTAAGATACGAGAATGGCGTGACAGATTCTAAATGAGAAATCGTTAGTAAGATTATATAACAAAATATATTTGTAAATATTTAATCTGATTTAGTTATATAGTAACAAAACAATATTAAATATGCCACGTTTCGTTTTGCACGTGACTTTCTGCCCAATCTCCCCTATTGCTTTGTGTAGTATAAACGCAATAAAGATCCAACCCATTAAATAGATACTTGAAATAAAAACACATCGATTGAGACTGTTTCATACACTCGTACATACATATACATATATGAAAGAATATCTCCAACCGATTATAAGTTTAACCTAACCTTAAAAAAAGAAGAACTCAATTCTTCTTCTCATTTTCGTGTTAAATGCAATTAATCATTTTTGCCCAGAACTCTGCCATCTGGACATCATTGGGCGTTCCACGTCATCAAGTCCTCTCCGGTGTAAGGTACCGGAGCACCGCAGCAAGTATCGCGTGGAATGTTTCTCATCGTAGTAGATACTTGAGATTCGATCTATTACGAAATACCTCCTTTTGTCATGCTGTTCTTGACTCAAGTTCTCTCGATTCGGAGCATGATAAAATATGTAGTACAGTCAGTCGTTAATGCTTTTGCAGGCAAAATCAACCCGCTGTGGCCTGATCTTTTCTCCACCATCATTATCCTAGCAATAGCAGGTGGTTGTTCCAAAGGCTTCGTAGTCCTAATACAGCTGTGTCTGGATTTCAACCTAGAGGCTGGGGACTGGTGGTTATGCAAAGGAATTTCACCAACAATATAACGCACATACTAATTTGGAAAAAAAACATTTTTTTACAGTTGAAGATTAAATTTTAAAGTACTTAATGAAATCTGTATTTGCTAAGATTTTTTTCAAATTATTGTAGAATCTCAATTATATTTTGATTTGTGCTTTTAATGCATATATACTTTGTCAACCCAAATTGAACGCAGACTTAAGCTATTCATACTAGTTGGCAAATAATTTGAACATATTAATCACAACTTAATTGAGAAATGTTTCAAGTTGACAGCACTTAATCCATAGGTATTCAATGATCTGTAATAATGTTGTTACTAAAATTGGGTTATTAAACGTTATATACATATACAATACCATGTATAATATATAACTGAAACCCGTAGATTCCATATGTTTAATTTTACATAGACATTTTATGCAGTTGTGAAACGAATAATCTTTACAAGTGAGTTAGCTATACAGTCAGACTGATTTTCTTATTACTGGAATATATATGATAATAACGACTACAATGACCCACTTGAAAGCCCAAACGCGCTCTAAGAATTCTGTACACCTCAATGCCCCCTAACAATTAATATGATCCCACGCCCCCCGGAGGGAGGGAGGGAGGTTATATTGCTCCTGTTAGGAATCGCTGACCTAGAGTACGAGTATAGTTGAATGTTAAACATGGTAGTTATTCCAAGTACATCAAGCTAGTAAGCACCTGGTTGCTATCAACATAAATAAATTGAAACGTATAGTTCTAGTATATTTTTAAATGAATAATTATTATTGAAACGAATTTACTCAATGCATTAAAAGGTCCATCTTCAGATCTCGTAAAATATTTAATTAATTTCGTTATTTACGATTTCCATTTGATCTGTCGGTAGAAAATAGCCGGCTAACGTTTTAATCGTAACACGTCTAAAACGCTCATAAAACTGCATCGTAAACTTGCGGAATGTAAAGTTGTGTGATCCTTAACGACTCTGGGTTTAAACACTTGTTGAAAGAAGTTTCAATGTCCAGTGCCTCGATATGTTGTGCTAATGTCCAGTGCCTCGATATGTTGTGCTAATGATATAATATATTTATTTCAAAGCACAGCACACATTTGACGAAATGTCTAAGTTCTCATATTTAAGTAAGTTTCTGATCTCTAGTAAGCGGTTATCTTTAAAATAATTGAAATTCTTTTGCTGCAGTTAGTTTTTGATATAGCGCGTAGATTATCTAGCTGGAGCTTATTTTTGTTATATTTCATCTTCTTTAAAGTTCGTCTTATTTTCGGATATTGGCGATCATCTTGGCTATCTTGACCTTTGAGGTAACAACTCAAGACAAATATATCACACAATAGTACCACAATGAAACCCCTCCCGTAAGTTCATAAACTATGAAACGTCTTCTTCTTTCGCATTTCTGATGCCCTAAAATTTATCCTGCAATATCAGTTGAAGTTTCTTATAAATGTATCCTCCTATTTCTTACAAATGTATCCTCCTATATAATCAAATCACTTGAGCTTTGTTCTTTTGATGACAGATACTACTTTTCTATTGTATCTTTATTCATCCTTTTCAATATGTTCTCTTTTCTATGTGTTCTAATTGCATCAAGTTTATGTCTTCTAATTTAAATTGTTATAGTATTTAATGTTTAGGTTGGATTATCTCAATTATTTGTTGTTATCTGTTCTAGAATATCAATAAATGTGAACCTGTGATTAGGGCTTCAGTTAAATATTTATATGTAAGTAACATATATACTTTATATTTGACTCTTATATGTATAATGTAAAAATGATTTTTGGTGATAAAAAAAAAATGTTACTACCGCAATATAAATATAAAAACGAACAAGGTTTTGAAATTATCACATTGAATTGATCGTAACCATAACTAACCATGAATTCATCGTTTAAAAAATAAAAAAAGATATAAGTCTAGTTTACTCGTAAAAGCATAGCGCGGGGCTATATATGGAAGTATGATAAAATATGTTTGTTCACTTCGGTGTTTTCTACAAATAAATATTTAAATTTTATGGCTTGTATTGAGACGCATCTTAAGTGCAGCCAATATAAATAAGCTAACACCAGCGCTGGGAGGCCACTCCATGCACCGGGGTCGCTTTCCACTTTCTAAACGCGTTAACATAACAAAGGAGCGGTAAATTGAGAAAGTTCAGAAGTGGAATGGCAGATTTTCTTTAAAAAAATGCTAAATATTCACAAACTTTTCTATCTCCTCTAACCAAACAGGCAATCTCCTCTAACCAAACAGAAAGATGTTTGTGAGGCCTTAAGTGAAAACCAGAAGTATTTGTTTTCAAATCTGGGTTCCAGCGGGAATCAAACCCGCAACCTCCGGATCGGAAGATAGGCGTCTTACCAACTAGGACACGGAGTTCGTCAAATATAATACATTTCAGAAAATATTTAATTAATCAAAAAAAATCAGAACAATAATTTTAATGATGAAAAATAAAACTTTTATTCGACGAAGAGAAGTTTTTTTTATATAGAAGATTTGAGATTAGTTACGATTAAAACGTTAGGCAATGCACTGAACAACTTGAGAGCCAGGATAAACGAATACCTTGGCTCTTCAGTTGTTTACCTGAAGTAAATATAAAACAAAATAAAAAAATGGCTGATCAGATTTGCACTAAATGTGATCGAAAAACTAATGAATATGACGAGTGCGTATATAGTATGTACTCACAATTAACTAAAAAATCGAAATATATGATTGGTCTGTATTAATTATCAAGTTATAATGCTTGTATGTTTTAATTGATATTTATAGACCCAAATTATTATTTATAAAGTTATAATTCTTGCATGTTTTAATAACTATTCATAAGACAAATAAATTTATAAAATTAAAAAGGTATATTTAGAATTTTACTATTTTTTGTTCGGTTCTCCTGTCAAATTAGTAATTTAAAAGGTTACGCTGTTTTGCTAGTAATATGTCGATATTTGATTGACATAACTGACAGTTTATTTATAAAGTAAATTAGGATGCTTGTAAGTCGTATAATACAACGTGACACTTACTATAACACTACTTTTCTGACTTGATGGTTCTGTAAGTTTGCTCAAGTTATGTCCGTGCGGCTAATCCGACCCTGAAGTTCTCCTTTGCAATCTCGATTTTGAGCTCATGAGATAAAACTCAATACACTTCGAATCGGAAATATTAAGTGAAAATACTTAGAACTTTCTTCTCCTCTTATTAACACCTTCAAAACTTTTGCTTTGACATGGCTGTCATACAACTGTCGAAAGATATAAATAACTAGGGATTATTCAAACACCGCGTCAACAGAAAAATATGAAATGCGAACAAACTTAGAAAGAAGAAATAAAAACTGTTTTGAGAAATCTGTCGAAAGATATACTCGTTAGTATGAAAAGTAACGGATCATTACTTAAAATATACTAGAGAAGAACGAACGAGAATGATAAAACATAGAAAGATATCTTAAGATGAGACAACTTAAATCCTTGAAATATGTAAATAATCTTGCAGGGAAATACTTAACGACGATTACAAAATTATATCTTGACAACATAATCTTGGGCAGATATTTATTCACAGCGTCAAACATTTTTTTATGAACATGGTGTATAAGCGAAATAAATGGATGATAACACATTTAATATACAAAAACTAGAGAAAAAAAAACCCAGCAAAAATGAAGTTTGTTAAATAATGCAAAATAATTATAAGAATGCGTAAGCAATAAATCTACTAAGAAATTCGTATAAAATTGTTGAAAAATGAAAGTATTATTTAATTTTGAACATGTGCAATTCCTATATAATTCATTAGAGTAAAAACTTTAAAAAATATCTAGTGATTAACGACTGGATTAAGTTAAGCAAATTTTCTAAAATATGACATTGCCGAGTTATTATCGCTGTGGTCATACATTTGCGAGTGACGGGCCATTGCAACTTCAGGCTGTTGGGTGAGGGCATTTTGGTCAACAAATTCCACCTAATGATCTTGAACATCCTTCAAGACGATGTAAAATGTGCACTGCTAAGAAAAAAGTCAGTTAATAAGTGAGAACGTATCAAATACAAGGTGGTGCTGCATGTGGGAGTCTGTTTTATTGAATACTACTTCAATGTTAAGGATGATAAATTATCAACAAAATGTTAATAGTTTCGTGAAAATATCTTTTTTTATATACTAAAAAACAAATTTATATATTTTTTTGAAAATTGGTGAGTATTTTATTTTCATAATGTGAGGGCGAGGGATTCAAGAGTTTTCCGAATAAGATTACCAAGGAAACCAGTAAAAATTGAATGAAATGTTGTTAGAAGGCTGTTTGGAGGTTTGTATGTATCTTCTTCGAAGCATACTTTCATCAACATCATGATGATGAAAGTATGCTCTGAAGAAGATAAAAGTATCAAGGAAACTAGTAAGAAATTTGTATGAAACATTAGCATTGTATGTAAAATTATTTTAAAATATATCTATTAATACGTTTAGCAGAATTGTTTTATGTAATAACAAAAAAGATATTACCTAGATGGTCTTTCTTGACCCTTTCATACAGGATTTTAATACATACAGGTTTCATACAGAGTTTTAATACATACAATAGTTTTCATACAGGGTTTTAATACAGGGCCTATTATTATCTTTTTGTTTGGTTGGAAGAAATTATCAAGTTTCAATATGTCCATCAGATTGTACGGTATCTAAAAAGAAATGAAATAATACAGTAAATCAGTTCTTTTTGGTAGGTTCCGAAAGTTCGCGTACCTTTGATTAAGTACCATTGTTTAGATAAAACGAAATACCCGTGTGATATACGTATATGAAATTATGGTATAATAATTGAAAAAAAATAATACACGCATTTAACGTATACTATAGAAAAGAAAAAAATATATCAAACTGCCAATTCCATAGATAATAAAAAAAAAACCTTGACAAAAGACTTTATAATTCAAAAACATCATAACATTTTTAAATCTGAAACATTTTTTTCAAGTAAAACGATAGAAAACTTTTCGAGTCCTCACAAAAGAGTTAAAAAATCCTCAACTCAATACACATTTAAGCTCTGTTCTATTTTAAAAGTTGATGAACAAAGTGTTAAAAACTTAAACTTTTTAAAACCAAAATTATGTTCATCAAAGCGAAAGCTTATATTATGTGGAATAGTGATGTTAGAATAATGAAGATTTCTTGAATATCGATTTGTATGATAAATATAAGAAAAATTTTCTACAGATGATAGTTAAAAAATATTTAACCTTTTTAAGTGCAAGAGCACGTAAACTGAATACTTTTAATATATGTCGATGAAATAAATAAACAACATAAAATGCTAAAATATACGTTCTGAAATGAGATACGTGTCTTTTCATGAAAAAAAATACACATAATTATTAATTTAAATTAAAAATTTAACACTTAACGTGGTATTTAAAAAATAAATGAATAATTGAACTTCTTGGTGTCGTTACAAATAAATATGCAGTTAAATTTTATAAAATAAAATTTTAAATAATAAAAGATCATTTTTTTATTTAAAAAAACCATAACTTCTTTGGCATGGTAAGTAAGACGTCTGTCTTCCTACCCGGGGTTGCGAGTTCGATCTCGGTTGGAACACACATTTTTATTTAAAAAGGTTGCAGTTTGGTTTTCATTAAAGGCCTAGTTATCACATTTCTGGTTTGTTGGAAGATAACATAGCAAATAACCCGCTAGATTTTCTAGTATACAACGTATATACAAATAATATATTTACACTATTTTAAGTACTATACAATATAATATACAATTTTCTTATATCTCGACTTTTTTAAGTTGTTTAGAATTTTCTGTTCTGATCAACTTACCAAAGTTTAGAAACACGGAATAATAACAGACACAACACGGAATAATAACAGACACAATCTAACACGGAATAATAACAGACACAATCAATGCCGTGCCTGTTCTGATCAACTTAACAAAGTTTAGAAACACGGAATAATAACAGACACAATATATTTAAAAAAATCCACAAAGTAACGTATTATATTAATGTTTATGTTTCAATTTAGGAAATCTTATGTTGAAATAGGAATTAGATTTCTTTGCCTGTTCGCTTTCGTGTGCCCTTGACGAAACAGATTAAACTGTAATCTTTTGAGCAATTGTAAAATATTTCCATTCAGCGTGAGCTAATTGAAGGCTTAGTGTTGAAAAGAAATATTTAAGCCGTCAATTTAAGTTGATATTTTCGCAAATACAATCTTATACCATTGACTGTAATGCACTGGGTTAATTACGTTCAGCTTATGTTTCATATGAATAATGTAGATACTCGTACATGCACGACAGACTTGGCTCAAAGTCAAAAGATTTCCCCACTTTCAAACGCATAAATCATCCGTTGTTAATTATAAAAAATATACGAGTACATACATGAAAAAAAACACTTTGAAAACAAAATGTATGGAAGAATGAATCTCAATTGAACTTTATTCTTAAATTAAATTTTTCAATAATAAAACAGCGAAATGTTTAAAATATTAAAAAAAACCAGTTTTCACTTTAAAAAAACCGTTTTCACTTAAAATAGTTGATTAAAATTCAAAGGTTTAAGAATTATGAAGCCAACTACTTCAAATGTTAACCTCATTTATTTCTACATGCACCATCCTGACTCTATATAGAAAAGGGTGGGCAGAAAAACATCTGAAGTCCTCGCAGCCGGGCTCTATATTGGTGGGGTGCACCTCGACCAAGGGGATGTAACTTTTGATAGCTTATCTTTTGAATTCCAATTCTAAGGGAGGTTACTTTACGCAATCGACGTTTCTAAAAAAAATATTATAATACGCTATAATATTTGAAGTCACAAATCGGTCATTCATCGGTCGCAAAAAAGTAAATGACATATTGTATTGTATAACACTTTCGTTGTTCACAGACAACCTGAAGAGTTATTGATTACCATGTAAAGATATCTTCTTAGCAACTAGAAATATATTAGAGGCCTTAAAGTGATAAACAGACTGAAACCCTTTTAAAAAAATGGGTACGAACGGGAGTCAAACCCGATTGGAGTTTAAAGACGACGTCTTAACAATTAAGCTACGCACGTACTATAGGTTGTTATATTAATTATTAAGTATCCAATACGCGAACTTTATTACAAACATAATCTCATTTTCTTAACTTCTTTCTCCTAATTTTATAGTGAGTAAATTTCTATAGCGGTTGTTTTATTTACGAGTATGCTTTTAATCAACTCAAATTATTATTTGTTTCGCACCGGTTTTGTTAATAAAAAGAAAATTGCTTTTTTTCTCATAATATAAGTGATACTTTATTATCTTCTTACTTGTTGAAATATGTTATGCTTATCTCTCAATACAGGATAGCAACAATAGGACGAAAATAATCTACATATGATTTTTTGGGTCAGTTTTTTTGCTATGAAGCAAAATAGCGTAGGCGGAGAAAAATAAATGAAAAAAAAATCAATTTTTTTCTTGTAAAATAAAAAGTATTATTGTGTATTAATATCATTTTTGAATTTGGTATTGAGGATTTTAGACAAGACATGATCCTCTGATCAAATGTGTGAAATAACAAAAATGCTGCTAATGATGATGTTGATGATATGTGATTATTTTGTAATATGTATAACCTCCGTGGCCTAGTTGGTCAGACGCCTGTCTCCCAACCCGGAGGTTGCGGGTTCAAATCCTACTTTAACCCAGATTTTTTTAAAAAGGATTCTTGTGTCTAATCACTTAAGGCCTCTAATATGTTTCTGGTTGGTTGGAAGAAATTAATAAATGGCAATAAGTCCGCCATGTTGTACTGTATACAACGAAAGTGTAATACAATACAACCTCAACAGCACGCAATTTTTCTATTGAGGTAGGTAGAGAAGAAAGGGTGCCAAAATCTTCTGTCTTGATATACTCGTACTTCGCCTATTCCACATTCATATGTCTTCTCACACAGTTCTTTCTGTTTCTCGTTCCTTTCTTCAAAATTTCATTGATTTGGTCTAGCCATACTTTTCTCGGTCGTTCTTTGTTACGACACCCACTCACACTTGCATTATAAATTCGTTAATTAGTCAGTTCGTCACCCATTCATTCAACATGTCCAAACCAACTCAACGTGTTCTTTTTCACCTTACTTAACACGTCAGTTCTTAGCTCAAGTTCATCCTTAATAATTACATTTCGTATTATGTCATGCATCGACACACAACATATTCGGTAAAAAAAAAAAAAAATGAGTAAAAAAAATACAATATTTTACGACACGCATGCGTTAGAAAATCGCAATACAAAAGTTGAATTAAACAATAAAATATTTTTTGCCTCATTAAAAAAATTAAAGCATCCATTATTTTCATGTTCGAAAGGTTAAAAATTAATTCACTATAAATTTCATGCATATTAATATTTATTATCAAATAATATTGTAATACAATAAATACATTTTTAGTAATGAAAATACTCAAAAACGTCGATATAAAAATAAATAAATCAAACATTTTATCTTAACGCGTTGAAATTTATAAAAAATATTTTTGCTTAAAAATGTGGATGATTTTTATTAAAAAAAAACACCATCCCAGAAAAGAAATGAAAATGCTGTTACGAAGCTTAAAAACAATTTTCCCGAATCTACATTTTTAGTACACGAAAAAATTCCACTTATGGTTCTTTTATTTTTTACTTAATTGTAGAAACATTCTTCCTACATAATGTGCCGCATTAACTATTAACACTCACTTTCCATGGTGGTGAGAGCACGCATCCCTTCAGGTTTCGCCGAAATATTTCACGACGCTAATTACATTGTTCTCAAATCTACTTACTCATATCTACGTCAAAGAGACCTTGTAAATTTGTTAAAAAGGGTTAAAACATATGCTTTTACACGTCATTGCCGTTCGCATTGTAAGTGAATTTTGGTTTATGGTTTTGGAGTGACTTCATATATATTATTACATGAATACAAACCAAGGCTGTAAAGTCGTAGTCATGAAATGATATTATAAATTCGACTCCGATTTCAATTGTTTTTAAACTTATTGGCTTTCGAAATTAAAATACCAAATTATGTTATATCATCATCAATATTGTCAACCAGGGCCAATCCACTACTGGATGAAGGTCTCCCCAAGTTGACTCCAAATACTCGTAGTTCGGTTTTTTTATACACCAAATTATATACTATGTCATATATGTGTATGTTAAACTATGTCATACATGTTAAAAAATTGAAAGATTGAGGATATCACAAAATAAGTACAAAAAGAAAATATTTTGAAATGGCCCAGTATTAAGAAAAAAAAAACGAAGCACAAATAAAGTATATTTATTTGGCTATAAAAACCCCTAATTAGAGAGATGAGAACGAAACCAGATTTCTGAAGCAGGTATACATACTCGTATTAAGGGGAATAGAATAAAAATAGTAGTGGTACTCAATTTCTGATTGGTTGAAATAAATCCCTAAAGTGAGATCACCACGTGTGACGTAATAAAATAATACACTTAAATCTGCAGAAAAGGGTAGAAAATTATCAGGTTAAAATAAGCACATGGTTTCCGAGTTGCAGATTTTCGAACCTTCGACTATGCAATACAACTCGCTGCTAGCGTATCAAGTTCGAAATAAATACTTGAAATGAGAAACTATGGTGTTAAAAGACTTGCCTCTCGCTCCTCTTAAACTTTACACTTCACCATAGGGGTTGGACGACTATTCTCTAAATAATATTGAATCATGGATTTTGTTCTGAAGTTAGGATTTAATATTTTGTATAATATAATACTTTCGTTGTGTACAGTACTACCTACCACCTGTCAGGCTCATTGCCTGTTAAATAAAGTAGAAAAATGTTAGTCTTTAAGTGAAAACCAAACTAGAATCCTTTATTTTTTTCAATATCTAGGTTCTAACAGGTTTCGAACCCGCAACTCCCGGGTCGGGAGATAGGCGTTTTTCCAAATATGCCACGGATGTTAACGGAGGAGATGTATGGACACAATTAATATACGCCCTTTACTGAAAAATAAATCCAAGGTAGGAAAGTCTGGCGCTCTCTTCTCGACTTGCTCCGACAGGTAAACGTCGTAATGGTATGTACACATGGTATGTATATATTTAGTAGTTTAAATTAAGTTTAGCTTATCTTTTCACAGGTTAGTTTCATGTCAATTTGTAGTAAAATACAATTCACAGAAGATTGTATTTTACTACTCGTACAAATTGTCAAGAATTCAACTAAATACAGGTTTTGAAGAAAAGTTAAAATTAAGACGAATTAAGTGTCACGACTAGGGGGAGAGGAGAGTTGAGTTCTTTCGTATATGTAGAGCTGAAACCAGTGACCAGTAGCACTAATGAGGACGCATTCCTGTGGGTCTCGCGTCCCTCGACAGAGCTGTATCACCTCGCCGGAGTACCACTGCGCCCAAAGGGCTAATGATGATGGACCGGCGAGATGGAAAACACAGCATTAGACATTTAACCTCTTTCCTGCCTAAATTAATAACAATTTTAAAATTACTTTAATATTTTCTGTTATACATTTATGAAGGATATAATTGATATAAATTTGTATTGATAAATTTACTAAGAAACTGAGAAATTGTAATAATGGTATGTATTATAGGAGGAGGAATTGTATGAGTTGTATGAGACGGTAGGAAAGTCAGACGCTCTGTTCACTCTCCCTACCCCGACAGGGAAATGGCGTGTTAGTATGTATGTATGTAGTAAAGAGATTTTCTAAGAAAAAAGACATTCTAGATAAATTAAGGCAGTGGTGCATAATTTTTTAAACATTTATTATTCATTGTAATTTGTTTTTATCAAACACTGTTTATTCTCCTTTTTATAACGGTATAACCCTACCGGTTTCAAGGCTTTCACCTCATCATCAGGGAAGCAAAAACATTGTGCGCCCCTGATGATGAGGTGAAAATTCCGTTATAAAAAGTGGAATAAACAGTGTTTGATAAAAACAAATTACAATGTCTTTAAACCTCCACAATATTAATGCTTTAACTATAAGTAATATATTTATTATTCAGTTTTACTTTAAATATTCGAAAATTAAAGCGGACCAAATTTGATTTAAAAAAAATATCGTCAAATCAGGGAAACTGCAAAGTATTTATATTGAAAAAAAAAAGAATAGATTGGTGGATTGTTAATATACGAAAGAAGGTGGAATGAATACATCAGAAATAATACATGGATAAAATAGATGTTTTAAGAAAGATTAAGAAAGGAGCCTTAAGATGATTTTAACACGTGGAGAAAATTAACAAAGAAAAGAGGTGTACACGTGAGAAATGCAAGGTGTGCTTAGAGACGAGGACGATCGAAGAAAACATGGCTGGATCAAGTGTACCAGATTTTTAAAGTTAAGAGAAAAGTAAAAATACTATAATAGAATATTGTGCCTCACTATATGTATGAATGTGGAAAAGGCGCAAGTTGTGAACTTTTTTTTCTGCCCACATCGCAAGGGACACACACGGCTTGACGATTTGTATATTTCTACAAAAAACATACTATGACTAGATTTTGAACATAGATTTTTTTACTTTTATAAGTTAATACTTTTTGAAACCATTTACGATCTTTCCTGCTGTAGATTATGTGATGTTGTTTACAAAACTTCCAACTGAAAATAATAAAAAAAACACTTACGGGTAATAACAGTTTTATACTTATCTCAAGTGAAGTTCTACGTTTATTCCTATTTCTTAGATGAGAAGAGAATAGAGAAGTAAATTCATAACTCACCTGTAACAAGGAAAAATAGCAAATTTTAGAATTCTATTAACAAAAAAAAAACAGATATCATTTGTAAATATTTTATGGAATTTCAAAATTCAAATCCTATTATATATGAGTTGATGAGGCCATAAAAATTATACATTGAGTTTCACTATTGAGTTCCAACGAATGATCTTTGCCTTACATACCCTCTGGTTGATGTTTTTCCATATTTCGTCATTCATATTTTTAATAATTCCAGTAATTAGATTTTATTTTGTGATTTTTTTATAAATTACGATACAACCACTGGAGTTAGCACAAAGCTCGCAGTTCTTCATTACAATGACGACAATACTACTACAAGTGAAAATTCAAAAGCACTTGTACACGTCTAGCACATTCCAGTATTGTTCATTTTATTTTTTCGAGTGCCATCAGGATTCGAACCCGAGACCTCCGGGTGGAAGTTCAGCGTTTAAATAACGATAACTTTAGTTGTTTTGGAGTTGATGATCATTCGAAACAATATCTAAGCAAAATCAACACGCCATCAACTGCGTAAAATAATTCAACTGGTAGAAAACATCCGTGAAAATCTTTCATTATTTAAATGGTCTGTGAAGTGTTAAAATCAATTTGACGATAAGTATGAATACGACATTTGAGGCACTGAGAAGGTTAAGCAGTAGGCACTGAATAATCCAGTCATTTCATTCTGTGGGACGACTCGTAGCCACGCGGAATGAAGTGGGAATCAAGACAAAAGACGCGACTCCAAGTAGGATAAATGACGCTTGCGGTGACGGTTGATGTGATAAATAATGGTGATTTTTATTCACTCCTGATTCTGACTGCTATGGAGAAAAATTAGTACGGCAATTGCGATGATCGCTCGGGATTTAATCTTGATTCTTTTTATTCCATTACGGAGAGCAGTTGTCGCTTCTCTCAAAGATGATACATAAAAAACTTTCGCAAATAAGATGATAGTAGTAACATTAATCTCTAAGAAGCTATTTTTATTTAAACTTGTGATCTATGTTAAGCGTATGTTATTAAAAAACTTATTTTGGATGTTTCTTACCTTCTCAGACAAGAATTAGATTCCGACGACCTTTTTGGATCGAAGGACAACGATTAGTCCAAGACATTGTAATTTATTTTTATCAAACACTGTTTATTCCACTTTTTTGTGACGGTATAACCCTGCCGGTTTCAAGGCTTTCACATCATCTTTAAAGGAGCGCAAACAAGACTAAATGCTGTTCGAATTGGTACCGATATACACTCTTCAACGGTTGGGGGCTGAGGGGTGAGGGAGGCATGGGACACTTTCGGCCAAGAGCGGAGAGATTTTTGGGAAATAACTGTTCAACAGATGTTTGGATCGGTGTACTGTTAGTCAAGATGAATGTGAGTTCATCAGAAGCTGGCGACAGCAGTGGAAACGGGTACTCGGCTAGAAATTCTCTCTTTGTGAGTGATCCTAACGTGTTTCTTCAAGACTTTCACTTGCCACGAAAATTGTGGTGTTCCCTGAATAGTCTAAGATGTGAGTTCGGTTTTAGTGCACACGCCTTTCATAGGTGGGGATTCATTGATTACTCGTTGTGCTCATATGGATAAGTTCAAACTCTCGGTTGCATCGTGGAAAAGTGAAAACATATTAATTTCCGGGAGGACTGATAGAGATTCATTGAACTACTTCTGAGGATGCATTATGAACGAGAAACCTGAACATCCGACTGTGTAATAGAAACCACACGAGACCAGAACTTTCCACATTGTAGATTTGAGTTTAGTTGAGATTATTATCTGTTAAGATTAAACAATTGAGTTTAGTTGAGATTACTATCCGCTAAGATTAAACAATTGAGTTTAGTTGAGATTACTATCTGCTAAGATTAAACGATTGCATACATGTAAAGGCGCTGAAATCTTTTGGGTATTAACAGTAATTTACAAATTTATTTCTAAAATTTACACAGAACATAGCCCACTCCACGATTTATATCAATTTACGCCATTTATTTACATTTGTTTTTTAGGCATGAGTTTGGTCTATTTCATATACTGTTTCATTTCGTATTTAATTTGAAAACAAAGGATATCATAGTCAGTCGTCAAACTTTGAAATTTTTGGTCTAGAACAGATAATTTCTCGTTTTTACAATCGCAGCCGTTATTTTCAATACTATTGAAAGCTTTTTTGTTGTATTTGCTTAGTGGTCTCATTTAAAGTATCGCAAAAAAACTCACTGATTGTTGAAAATAATAAAATTAAATTAACTACTTTTGTCTTTACCTAGAGCTACAAAATTTCCAAAGTGACTTGAAATAATAACTTCGAAACTAGGATACATAAAGGAATTATTAGAAGCCATAAAATAAAGTAACTGAAACCTAAATTTAATCATAGTAAAGCGGCATTTCAGAGACAAAAAAAGCGTTAATTATTAAAAAAAAAACAAATATTGTAGCTCGAGCAGAAAAATATATATTTTTTAATTTAAAAGTTATTAAAAACACAAAGAAAAATCTTTGCAATACTTTTTATTAAAAATAACATGAAAATCAAAACTATTACATTAATTTGTATGATGCCTCTAAACATATCCGAATTGGTGATGTGGTCATGTTAAATAGCGTGGCTGAGAGACCAAATTATTCTCGGCCATATTAATCTAGTTTTCAGGTTAAGGACCACTGGAATTCGCAGTTTGCCGTCGTACATGTATGAAATACTATCGCACGTGAAGAGACAATAACACTCACACGCATCTAGCGCGCGTGTGATTGTTACGAGACGAACTATTTTACCATACTGGGATCCTTATTTCTCAGGCACCATCGGATATCGAACGCACAATTCTCGCGTGTAAGTAAAGTGTCTTTATTCCAAGGAGATAGTCAATGATTACATAATTTAATTAGAATATATATTTGATAGTTGTAGCATAGGCGTATATCTTAGAATGAATAATATATCTTAGAATATAACGTATATTTTACAATAGAATAATAATGAATAGTATTGAAAATAACGGCTGCGATTGTAAAAACGAGAAATTATCTGTACAGTAATGATATTATTTAGAGTCATCAATCATAAATATCTGAATGGATTTATGCAGTTTATTCTTAGACATGTATAATTACGGACTTTAAATCACGAATAGATCATTAAGACATTCAAAATCGCAACCAGTTGTGACGATACACGTCAAAAAATATGAGATATAAATTTCAAGACCGTTTTAACGGATTTTTCAACATTCATCAGCGTCTTGTTAAAATAAAGCGTTACAACTTTAAAAATATAACAAAGATATTTTTTAATTTAGGAGGATAATTTGTTACAAATATATTAATTTAAATACAAATATAACACATTTATAAGACGACGCACACGAGGAATAATCCCAAGGCGTTAGACTGACCAAGTGAGAGATGCAACTGGAGTACCCTTAACAACTGCCCTTCAAGCCGCGGAATGCAGGGATGGAAGGGGAGGAGTCGCCAGAGACTGTGATGGGAGTCACGATGCTCTGTCATGAGCAACATGAAAGGATGAATGGATACAACCATCACGCATTTTCCTTATTGGGGTAAGCAGAGAGAACAGAGTGACATATTTTTCTACCTCGACACACATATTTCGCCTCTTTTACATTCATTCACCTTCTCATACAACTTTACATTTCCTACTTGCTAAATATTATTCGCTTGATTCAATCATATTTTTTGTATTCCTCTACCACACTTTCCACTCACCTTTGCACTTTATTTTTAATTTGTAATTATTTCTTAATTCATTCGTTTCACGTGCCCATAACATCTCAAGGTCTTCATCTTACTCAACATTAATTTCACAATAGTCCATAATCACTTAATTATGCAATTTGTCACACATTGTTCTCCCATGTATTCTTGCACTTATTTTTACAGCATTTATTCGGTTCCTTTTAGTAAATTAATTTGTTGGGATAAATACGAAATTTTTTGATCAAAATATTATTACATTTTCACTTATAAATTGACACTTCAGTAAATATAACAAATTAGATATTATATTATATTAATAAATAAATAAATAAACGAAACGTAAAAATCTAAGAAATTGTAGAAGGTGTATGGATGTAGAAGAGGCGAAAAAATAGTCACAATAGAAAAGTCTGATTCTCTAGAGAGAAACGGTGTGATTGTACGTAATTGTCTTAATTTTCTAATACCTGAGCCATGTAAAGCTCACTTGGCATCATTATTAATTGATATAATTACTTTTATTATCCATTTCAGTATCGTATATGGTCAATGAAGATAATCAAAACGAAGATTAATATTATAATCAATAAGCTTGTCTTGTAAAATTATACGTTGTCACATATAATCATACAGACCATTCACTGTGTATTGAAAAATCGACGATCATAATTTGATTATAAGATGTGATAATAAACGGAATTTCATTAAATCTTGACGATATCATACGATGGTAGATTACTTGTTTGTGATTTTATCTTGTGAAGACATCGGATCCAGGCGATAAACATATCACTTTTGACAGTTTAATTTATACTTTCTCAGAGGTAAATTTTATAGATGCAAGATGCAACTATAATGCATTTTATCAGCGGTTCCTAAAATGTTTGACTGGCGGTGCCTTTGGAATCTGGATTTAACTGCTACGGACCCCCAATTAATATAATTTTTTGTGTAAATTTTTACTTTATAGAGTTTAAAAATAAAACAAATATTACATACTTTATTTTAATTTTATCTATTATAAGAACTTCTGGCCGCTACCCACTGCCCTTAAATAGTTTCTTCGATACCGAGATTGTTTACTTGGAAATGAGTTGCAAATATCCATATAAGATGCAATCATATTGGCTAAATTAGCAAGGGTTACGTTATGACACGACAGGGTGCTGAAAATCGTGTAGTTCGCTGCTCCCTCCGCCAGTTGAAGTATAATATAACTCGCTTATTTGTTGGTAGGTACCTACTACCTACCAACAACCTTTTCATGCATTGCTTAGTTTAAAAGAGCAGGCCACCCCTCGAGTTCGTGTTGCGTGCGTGAAGTAGACATTTTCTCGTATAATTGTAGTAATTTCTGAAAGAGTTCGTGCATCCCCTAGGATCCCTCGTGGACTCCGGGGGTCCGCGGACCCTAGTTTGGAAACCGTTGCATTATACGTAGTGCATAATGCAAAAAAATGTCCTCATATATATAAAAGCGGAGACACGCTTCACGAAGTGGCGAAGTTTATAACTTGACGAGTGACCAATGAATCTCGAACAAATCACATCCATGCTATCGTTTAAGGTTAGGTTAGCTTACTAACCAATGAATCTCGAGTAAATCACATATTTACTATCATTAAAGGTTAGGTTAGGTAAGATTAGTAACCAATGAATCTCGAACAAATCACATCTATGCTATCATTAAAGGTTAGGTTAGTAACCAATGAATCTCGAGCAAATCACATATGTGTATATGCTATCATTAAAGGTTATGTCATAATAATAAAAAACGATTTTGTATTTTTTTGTCAAATAGATTTTTTATGCACAGATTATGTTATCCAAAAGGAGACTTTTTTTTCAAACTATATTGTTTTTAGCATAAATAAGTATATATTGTTTCGTTGTGAAGAATTATTATAAAAACTTAATAAAAGTTGGTAGGAATATATAACTTTTGAGGTACTATAAATAACGTGACCATACCCAAAACGTTTCAGAGCAGACAAAACACTAGTCAAGTTCTTGAAAAATAAATTTTAAGATATGTGAAGAATTTTCTCTTTTTTTTATTTTAGACGTAGCGTGGGTAGACCAAAGCTTAGGTGGATGGATGGGGTGCAGAGTGATACAAGCGTGATTGGCATCAGGGGCTGGAGGAATGCATCCCAGGATAGGAGGGAATGGCGATGACTGCTGGAGGAGGCCTGGGCCCACAATGGGCTGTAGTGCCATTGATTGATTGATTGATTCAAGAATTTTCTCTGTATATATTATGTGAAGTGATGTGCACAAAATTGACGGAAAACCATCTTAAAAAGTAATTGAAATCTTATAGAAGAAAACAGCCACGATATTAGTGAAAATGGGCACGCGTTGTCCTCTACAAGATGTGCAATCAAATAAAACCCGAAGCCCCTTTTTATTGTTATTTTGATGAACTTCTTCAAAATATCGTATTAATGTATTGGATTACGTCTTCGTTGTACAGTACAACCCGGCGGATATATGGTCATGTGGTAATCTCTTCCAACCAACCGGATTTTTTTAAAGGGGCTCTAAGTGAATATCACACCGATATGTTAAAAAAATGAGTGCCAACGGGAATAAAATCCACAACCTCTGCATCGGAAGACAGGTGTTTCAGCAACTAGGTCACGGCAGTCGTCTAGTTAGTGATACACATGTGTGCTTTAACTGGAAGTAATATTCTGTTAAAAAAATAAGAATACATTTTTTATGAAATAAAAGGTTAAAAAAATACATTAAAGTGAGAGAAAAGAAACTACTTATGGCAAAAGCACTTTCGTGGCGTAGTTGATAAAACACTTTACTCTTATATGGGGGTTTCAGGTTCTTTTTTCGGTGGTAAAAAAATAATATCAGTCTTATAAAATAATTCATCAGGTAATAATACTTGCATGCACGGAATACGATTGTGTTGCTTTTCATGTGTTGTAATGTTACCAAGACGTGCAATGACGAATCGCGAGTTCCGTGCCTTTTCCAGTGTTTCCTAATACGAAGTACTAGAGCAGAAAACAATAGTATATATAAGCCACGCTCATAAATATGTCCGAATCAACAGTTCGGTTATGTTGAATGGTAACATATGAAAGAAAATGGCGGGAGAATAGGATAACGGGAACATGTTTATCAATGGAGTCATGCTTACATCGAATCGACAGTTGACAATATTAAATTAGAAACATTTGTAGCAGGTTTAATGTAAATCGTAGAATAACAAAGTATTTTATTATTCAATATTCTAATACGGAGTTTCATAAAGTCAAAGTCAAAACGATTTCAGAGATAAGAAAAAGTGTAACTAACCAAATAAATATTCGGTTTTTATTTTTTTAAATGTGGTACCGTACCACAAAGTGAAGATTTAAATTTTAATTCAGTAAATGTTCTGTTTATATAGGTCGAGTACCTAGTAAATAAAAGAAAAAAAAATAGATACCCATTTTGTTTTTTTTTTATCTATAAGAAACGATTCCATCTGCTAAGGCTAAGATAATTCCCTTTTGATTTCTAAAAGAGGCTTATACAAATAAAATTCAAATGAGAATATTTTTTTTAAATTTCACTGTAACCTAAGTGAGTCGACTTGAGGGAAAAAGTGGATATTTTAATTAAAATTTGTTTTTTCATGAAGCACCCAAAGGAAATATTCATTTATCACCTTGATTATTTCGTTCCGACTCGTAATATTTGATAAATATTTTAAGAAGTTTATTTAAGCAGAAATAAAAAAAATAATTAGTTGCGTGTTTTTTAATCTTGTGACTGGGTATTTGATAATTAATGCGCAATATTTACAAAAAAAATCACACAATTTTTGTTTGATGTATTTATCGTTTATTTTTGTTTCTTATCGATTTCGTGAAATAATTTGATCGTCATACCAAATAGTATTGATATTAATTATTATACTTGAATGCAGTGGGAATCGACAAGATCAACGTTTTAGGCAAAATCCTAGTCTAAATGCTCAAATAGGTCACTTTTTGGTCGTAGAAGTACTCGAGTGTAAATTACACAAATTTTAGGCTCCACAAGGCATAAAATGCAAATATTTGAATTGTTAAAGCTCATAAGTGTCAAAAATGTCTCTTTTAGGTCCATAAAGCACAACACTGTCAAAAATGCCCTATCTATGTCCATAAGCACAAAATTGTCAAAAATGCCTCTTATTTATCCATAAAGCGTAAGAGTGTCGAAATACCTTTTCTATGTTCATAAATCACAAAAGTGTTCAAAATTATTTAAACATGTTCATAAAGCACAGTGGTATCAAAAATGCCTTTTCTATGTCCATAAAGCACAAAAGTGTCAAAATGCCCTTTCTTATTACATACGCACAACAGTGTCAAAAGTGCCTCTTCTTTATACATAAAACACAAAAGTGCCAAGGATGCCTTTTCTATAAACCCATAAAAGTGCCCAAAATATCTCGTCTATGCCCATAGAGCACAGAAATGTCAAATATATCTCTTTTAGGTATATAAAGCACAACAGTGTCATCATTACCTTTTTTAGGATCATAAAGCACAAAAGTGTCATAAATTCATCTTCTATGTCCATAAAGTACAAAAGTGTGAAGAAGACTTGTCTACATTCACAAAGCACTAACGTGTCAAAAATGCCTATACACAACGTGTTAAACCATTATACAAGAATCTATATTATTTATTATTAACTTTAATCTCAAATAAAATAAACATTCATTAATATCGCACATATCTAGGAGCGTTAAAATGATAAAACATTAAAAATATACCTGTTTCGATATACTATAAAAAATAAAAAACATATCCTCCCTAACAAACTTTGAACAGTCTTTCAATCAAATAACAAAGCAATCACAAAACGAATAAGCATATAAATGGCCTCAGCTATTGAAATAAATATATCAAAGGATTGGATCAAGCATGCACCATGCACATTGCCGTAATTCAAAACCAGATCTTAAAAAGGACAATCTCTTTCAAACTGTCACGTATAGCGGATATTCATTCAAGAAGCGTATTGGAGAAGTCATCACTCAAGATTTACTAAACCAGACGGTGCACGTCGGTCCGAAATTAAACTCAAATATTAAATAGAATTACCGAGCATAAGCATATTGCTTTATCTCATGGTATTTATAAACATATCAGTAATGGTTGCAGATACGATTAAGTTCGTGACCGTAAGACATTTTCTTCTACCTAATTCGCTATTCGTCGTACATATTAACTACTGTATCGCCCGTAAAAAGGTCACAATAACTTTGTCGATAAACTTTTAACTAAACTAGGACTCGACACCAACGCCGCGGAAGTTGCATTTCTGTAAATTTTCAGGAATATTTTATACTGCAGATAAAAGTTCTTCTGTCGTTATACAAACGCAAGTAAAAAGAATTGATTCAATGCATTCCACATAAAAAAAGAGAATTTATTAGTTCCAAATATTTTAATATGTGGTTACTCTTAACTTTAAAATGTTTTTTTGAAAAGTATGAGTACCGAAAAATAACAATAAATTATTTGTGAAAGAACAATGTGAAATATCACCTAGAAATAAAAAAACAAGCTCCTTAGTAGGCTGTATTAATGGATTTCGCAGAAACCCTAAAATATAAACGAATTCACATAATAATGGGTCAAATAAAAATTCACTTAAATAAAACATTTTTCTTTTCAGTGAACAAGTAAACAACATAGTTTAAACCAAATTGGCGTTACATTCGTATTTTGATTGTGTGTGCTTTTCTCTTGAATGTATAGATTTTACAATTTAAAATTTCGAACCACTGTGTGGTGAACCCAATGTTCAGACATCTCCATTATACCACCTACCTACTCCCAATCGCTGGACTCCTGTTCATAATTTCTATTCTTCCAGAGATTGCTGTTCTTTGTCCGTCTGTCGTGAGAGCTTTCCATAATAAACTTGAATAGGCCATTTCCTGGCGAAGCAGACTGTGGAATATACAAAGAGAACGACGCGATTTGGCGATTTATATTCTGGATATTTATTTTGTGGTTCTTCCACAACCGTGAACGTTGTAAAAATGGCGCCAGGATACGGATTGTCGCCGAGGGAAAATCGGTAATGTTGAAAATTGGATTTTCATCGTTTGTTTTGACATTCTATGAATATTTTCGGAGTAAGTGATGGAAAACGTCAATGATGACACTTTTTAAAAAAAATCTTCTTAGAAATATGATTTCTGGAAAGATGTTATGATAAGCGCTGTTATATATGTTAAAAATAAGCTCTACGAAAAAATGGATACAGATTAATTTTGGTGAAGTGTTTTTCTTATCATTCAATCCAATTCAGTATAAAAATATTTGTATGGTTTGTTTATTCATGGTATTCAACTGCTTGTATTATCGATGCGGTCAAATAGAAGAGCGTGACCGTGCGACAACATTAGAAGATAATATTTTCTCGGCCTCGTTGAACGCACCTTTGAGTTTAGAATTACTGGAGTTTGTACATAGCTCGCTGTCCGTGGTTATACGCTTTGGTAATACTAACGCATGTCGATAAGTAACTATAATCACGAAGACAAACTGTTAATAAGTCAGGTATATATATCTCAGGTCCATTGTGAATCAAATTTAAAATTCCCGAGTGGAAGATAAGCGTATTACCGACTTGACAGCGGGAATCGTCGATTTGTATGGTCAAGTTTCAACATAATTTAGAATGAGTTACAATTAAAAAAAAAACATGAGTAATTTACGAATTGATAAAAAGCTAAATAAGGAATTTACAAAATATAAAAAAAATATTTAATCACTCTTTCATCGTATACAGAGTACAACTGTCGGGCAATTTCTTCCAATCTACGAAAAATATGTTCAAGATATTTTAAGTGAATCTAGAATGGAGATTAGACTTTTTTTTTTTAAATATGGGTATCAATGTGAATCAAATCCATAACACCAGAGTTGGATAACAAGCGTTTTGCCAACATGGCTATAATTTACGAATTGATAAAATGACGAGAATTTTACGAAAACAAATACAAAATAAAAAATGAAACAAGCTAATAATATGAAATTGTAGGTAAATTACAAGATTGTGTTTACTAAAAATATTAAATGTAATAAAGTAAACAGTGCTTTATTTTGATAAAAAAAATAAAAAAAAACATAACGGAAATAAAATTGCTTTATTTCATAAAATAAAATTCGTGAGGATTTTAAAATTGAGAATTTACAAAATATTAATCAGACAATCTCATAAAAACACGATATTTTGAATACGTCGACGAAAAAAGAAATATTAGAGATATTTAGAGAATATGAATTGTAACGTTTACCATAAACATAGAGTCGAAAAATTTCACTACAGATAATATGAAATTTCCAAGGAAATTTCCTTAACTCAAGTTGAATAAATTATGTGTAATGAATGCCAGAGGTACAGATTTTTCAAGAACTCTACATCTCTGTCTTGAAATATGAATAAAAGTTATTTAAAATGCATCCACATATTTCCATGCAGAGGTTTTGACCTGTTTTTGGTTGGTTTTTAAAACTTGACACATTTTATGAGACGGAAAAAATGCTGTAGAAGTAAATACCTGCGCTGAGGAGAATATATGGGGTGATTATGTATGACAGAATACGGAACGAAGTGATTAGGGATGAATATGTAAACTTTATGCTGATCTGTGGTGTACGATGAAGAGCACCTGAGATAGTTTGGGTACGTGAAACGAATGAATGAAGAAATAAATACTAACAAAACAAATATAAACTGCAAATGTGAGTGGAAGACGTGGTAGAGGAAGATCAAGGAAAGTTTGGTTGGATCAAATGAATGATATTTTGATAGAAGTAAGATAAATCTTAGGAGCTGTATGAGAAGATTAATTGATATGGAAGAGGCGGAATATGTGTGTCGGATGGGGTGGTATTCTGTCAGGGAAACAGCGTGTTGATATGTATTTCACTAAAATAATTGTTATATAATATAATTATTCTTTTATTTAAGAGTAGTTTTCAAATACGAGGCTCATGTATTAAGTTCAATATTAAAGAAAAAAAAAATGAATGTCCTATTTCAGTCTGCGAGAGACGATGGGATGTAGCGGTAACTTCGATACATATCCGACTGTGTTTGTGGAGTCAAGTCGTTGACCCGCATCTCTTCCCATATACGTTGCAAACATGAACATAAGAATCCTTAGGGACCTTATACAACTGCTTTTTTTGTATTCGCTTCCTATACAGGTTAGCTAGGCAAGACTATTCGTGAATAAGAACTTACTTCTCCAATCAGGTTTCAATTTTTTATTACTCCACCCAATGCAGAATATCTAGGCCGAAGTATAAGATGCCTCTTCTGCGTGTGTCCTTAAATCTAAGCTAATGACGTCCTTGGTTCTTTTTGGTATCTGCTATTTAAACATACATCGCGTTTTTGAGAAGTCTTTGTTTTAAAAAAAAACGTGGTCTTCTTAATTAAGAATACGGCCGAGCCAGCGTAGCCTTCCTAATGTGAAGGTCTTCTACAATAAGCCAAACGCCAAGTTCTACCACATTACATATTGTATGGAAAACATATACTTTTTACCTTTTTGCGTCATAAGAAAATCCACTTGAATTACAAAGTGTTTTTGGTCTTTTTGTAAAGGTCAATAAGCCTAGTCAAATAAAAATAATTTTCATTTCAAATTTCGGTTCTTTTTATCAACGAAATTGATGTGATCCCACTTGAGAGATAAGAACATTTGGTAATAAATAATATATCTTTGAAAAGGATCGGAAAATTTAGTCTTATAGTCACGTTTAACCGACAAATAAAAGGGATTATGAATCCAATTAGGATGTTCATGAGTTGAGAGCTCTTTTAGATATTCAAAGCAAAGTATATTTTTTAAATAAATTTTTTCTACAATTCGTGGTTTTAATACTTGATAAGGGAAAAATAGAATAGAAAATAACATATCATGTAAGATGGTTCATGTAATTCTAGATTTTGTTATAAATTACGTAATTTGAAAGTAAACTCACAAAAAATCAATTTTTAAGAACAAATTTAATAAAACTTCAAATAATTAACTATTTTGTCATTTATAAGATAAACTTTGATGCCATTTAAAAAAAAAACAAGTTTCAGTTTGCTTTTCACTTAAGGACTATTGAGAATGTTTCTGATTGGTTAGGAGAGATTGCCATAAGGTAGAACACCAGCTAGGTTGTGCTGTATACAACGCAAGTGCAATATATAATACAAGCCTTTTTGAAAAAAAGCGACGACAAACATCAAATTGTTAGAAAGTATACAAATCTAAGCAAGATAAAGAAACTTTTATATGCCAATATATTATAATTTTGTATTTTGACTTTTTAATTTCAAGATATACAAAGAAATTAATGCATATTCTAAAAGCTGTTCTGTAATTAAATAAGGGATTTTTTTTACATCTTAGACTATTTTCATAAAAAAATAATACACTAATGGGTAAAGACAATTTCAAAACTAAAACATAAATATTTAGGATGAATTACAAAGCATTTTAATTTTAAAATAAAAATCTAAGAAAATGTTGGATATTTATGCCTTAGGAGATTTAAGGAAAAATGTACGTTTTGTAATTTCTGGGTAATAGAAAACGTGTCAATGTTTTTTTTTTCGTGAAAATCTTTCACGACATATTGGGTTTTCCCTATCTGCCAACAAAAGTGGACGTGCCGAGATTCAACTATTCGTAAGTACACAATTTTTCCAATACCCGATTGACTGCATATGTTTATAGTATTTAATAAGCAGTTTAAATTTAAAAGGACAAAATCGTATTAACTGTATCAATATCTACAATAGTTACAAACGATTTTTTTCAACTACGATTTTACGTTAGTATTTAAAACGAAATATTTCTCGTGAATATTGAAGATATATTCGTTTTTAACCAATTGAAGAATATATATGATTTATATTCTTAATTTTTGGCTAAACATGGGTCTCGCTACGGACTTAGCAGAAATCTTCTATCCATTGCCGTTTGCTACCACAATATGCCTTATCCATTTTACAAAATACGAGTACATCTACTCAGAGAGCTATAGTTCGCTATCTAAGCATTTTGTTTCCTGTCAGAATATCACTGAATGAGTCTTTACGTCCAACAATTAATTGCTTTTCTACAAACCATATTTTGCAGGCCACTCGGTTCAACTTTGGGACGATCTTCCTAACTCAATCGAATGTGCTTTCTAGCTCAATCAAATCCTTATGTATTTTTAAGAATAAACTAATAAATAATTATTTCTCCCAAAATATTCATTGTTATTTGCTTCTATACAATTAACATCCTTATGTCTATTTTCCCTGAGATTTATCATAAGTTTTATTTTGTGTTACTTTTACTCTAGCATTAAATTAATTTAATAAGTTTAATATATGGAAATGAACACCTAAAAAACTTGAAACAAATTTTTAAAAGCAATTGTTTTAAAACAATAAATCCACCAGATATATTAAAATATTGTTAAAATAAATTAATATGTCTTGCTTAACTCTACTTCAATATATTATTTATAGTTAAGGCATTAACATTGTGGAGGTTTAAATACATTGTAATTTGTTTTATCAAACACTGTTGATTCCATTTTGTGTAACGGTATAACCCCGTTATACCGTTACATAAAGTGGAATAAACAGTGTTTGATAAAACAAATTACAATCTTCTTCAATAGATTTAAGGACTCAATAACGTATTTGAATACATTCATACGGCGGGGTATTATGCTAGAGCTTTTACCAGTGCTGGTCCTGCCTGTGGCGTGGAATGGTCTACATCTTAACGTTAGGCATAATATAATAG
Source organism: Odontocerum albicorne (assembly GCA_949825065.1). Lineage (NCBI taxonomy): Eukaryota > Metazoa > Arthropoda > Insecta > Trichoptera > Odontoceridae > Odontocerum > Odontocerum albicorne. Next base: position 14,911,430 of record OX463840.1, read on the forward strand.
TGGAGTCGAGTCCCGAGTTCTCAATAATAGTGGCTTCGAGTCTCGAGTTAAAACGCCCTTGAGGAGATATTGCTGTCGAAACGGCGCTATATAAATTATTATTTTAATATATTGTTTATAGTTAGGTCTTCTTTGTGCTCCCCTGAAGATAAGGTGAAAGCCTTGAAACCGGTAGGGTTATACCGTCATAAAAAAGTGGAATAAACAGTGTTTGATAAAAATAAATTACAATGTCTTTAAACCTCCACAATGTTAATGCCTTAACTATAAACAACATTAACAATGATCATGATGTCATCTTCAAATCGGAAAGGATTTAAGAATTCTTTGTAATATATTCTATTATTATCCCATAGCATGTTTATGAAAGTATCTTGGCGAATAGCATTGAAGGAAATATTATATTAGAATTTATAAGTCATGAATCAAGAATTCGCATGGTTGCTTCTTACTTCTGTGAACAAGATCACCGGTTCAATTCCGTTTGAAAAGCTCTGGCATTTTTAACATTTCGTTTTCAGAGGTATAAGGATAAAACTTTGATCACAACTTTAAAAAAAAAATGTCAATAAAGTTTTCTCAAAACCGATACCGTTTTAAAAAGGCAAAACAGAAATACTCACAATATAGAAAACAAGTATGTTAACCTGAGGATGACGGTTGTAACGTCATTTAAGCCAATTCAAGATGACCATAACAAGAAAAAAAAATTAAACTAGAGGAAAATCAGCTATGAAAATACTCGACAAATTTAATTTGCCACTTGAAAAAATGTATTGAAATGATTATTTGAACAAAGTTTCCAATGAGAAAGGTCACAGGAAAGTATAACAACTCGTTGACAAACGATCTAAATCAGGCACGTTTCATTCTATTCAAACAAAACCAAAGTTTCGTAGAAGTAGTTAATTCAATTCAAAAGGGTATCTTAGAATATCAGAAGACATTTGTAATAATTATCTAATTCTATCTTAAATTATGTTTGTAGCACAGTTTCCTGTAAAATATTAAAACCTTGTGGTGCTTGGTAGCATTCCGACTATGTAGACTCATTGTCTATAAAATAAACCGGAACAATAACTACTCCAGATATGAACTCACGAACTCTTGAAAAATAAACTCCCTCGAGAAAATGAATTAAGTTCGCTAGAAAATAAATTGTGTCTTTGTCTTTTGATAAAATTTGAATTTTTTTATATTTCAAAAAGATGTAAATCTCCTATTTTTAGACGTGCTCAGGGCAAAAGTGGTAGAATTGAACAATGGAGATGACCCACAATGTCCTATGAGTCATAAAATTAATATATTTTTTATAAGAAAAATCAAAATGAATTCCTTTGATTGTTCTTTGTCCTTTATTATTTAATTACTTATACTGATTCGTCGTACAATGGCCTTGTCAAACTGTCAGTGAAACTTAGCAACGTATAAAGCCAAATTAATTTTGATTATTCTAATAAAAATGTAGTTCAATTTATTGAAAATTGGCAGCATGAACAAAATTTATATTCTTTATTTTAATCGTACTTGAAAGTTTTCCTATGTATATAACAAAAACGGTTTTTTTTATCAACTAGACATTTTATTATATAAAGAGAATATTTAATGGAAAGGAAGGAGTGTAAAAATGTGAAGAAAACTATTGTACTACACCACTAAATATTTGACGTGTTTTGGACAGTTAATTCAGATATATGGCTGTAAATTAGTGGATCATTAACTGCAAGTAGGTAGGACATGTTGAACGGGTGGGACATTTATATTCTGGTTAAGATTTAAATTTTTAAAACACAAAAAGATTTAAAACACTAAAAAAAGAGTGGCCAAGGCTTTTCCTCTCCTATCTCACTACACGGATGTAAGGCTATTCTTGATATGGATTTTATAAAAGTGTCTTCCTATCAGAAAATGGCCCATTCTCATCCTAGTTATACATGTAGAGTATAACTATAATTACAAAAAACTGTGACTTAGAGTACATTATTAAATATTATCACGTTATCCCATTTTTCCATCATTCGATTCATTTGATTAAATAACCATACGTAGTATTTTTTTCTTATCTCTCACTCTAATAATTTTCCGTTCCGTACATTTTCATATTGTAATATAAAAATCCAATTAATTATTTGTCAGTTAATCAAACAATGCGTTTAAAAAATGGAAGAGCTCTCGAAACTAGTCGGCTTATATCGTATAAGTTGAAAAATACAAAAATTGATTATGGTGCCACAAAGCGAATGTTTGAAATTTCGATATAAAAATAAATATAAACATATATAATTCAAATACAACCGATTTCCTTATTACAAACTTCCATTCCAATCATATACATAACACCAGATCTTTATCATGTTAGTCCAGAATGGCATTGGGGCTTCCTTTCAGCAGGTTATTACAAGCTGACATCATTTTCAGGGACTAAATAAAAAAATGATAACGCTGTAGATGATGCAAATCCCCATTGATATCACTGTTGACCACGACTCAGAAGACAACAATTAAAGTGTAATATATTTGAAATATAGAGTAAATATTGTATATTGAGTTCTTGTACATACTGATAAAAAAGGCAGGTAATTAACTGGGATTTTTATGTAGCAATTCTGAATAAATCGTATTCCGTGGTTCAGTATTCCAGTTACAACAAAACCTAGAGTTACAATAAATAATGACATGGCGTATTTGTGTCATCCCTCCCAAAGTATTCCAGTTACAACAAAACCTAGAGTTACAATAAATAATGACATGGCGTATTTGTGTCATCCCTCCCAAAGTATTCCAGTTACAACAAAACCTAGATTTACAATAAATAATGACATTGCATATTTGTGTCATCCCTCCCAAAGTATTCACGTTACAACAAAACCTAGAGTTACAATAAATAATGACATGGCGTATTTGTGTCATTCCTCCCAAAGAGGGGGCGTCTGGTATATTTTTACGTGTCGCCAGAAGTTCACAAACACTTCCGAGAAAAATCTCTCCAAAACACCATTTAAACCTGTGACAAAACGTTTTTTGGGTTTTATTTAAATATTTACCGATCTCAAAGTAAACCCGTTGTGTACGCAGACACAGTACAGTACTCACAAGTCTGCGTATTTATACGAGTGAGTTCAACTTTTCCATAAATGGACCGGAACACACCTCAGGTGAACCTAAGTGGAGCAGCAAACATAAAGAGTTGTTATTTGTTCATCAATATTGACAGTTTTATTATGTTGTCGAACATTATTAGAGGGTATGTAAAGCAAAGTCTATTTTAAAGTTAATTTCGGAATTAACGGGATTTGTACACCTGTTCACTATTAAACTCCACTTTTTTTTCAGGTCCTATGCACATTAAAGGTTTTCCTAATTCGTACAAGGACCAAACATAACAAGTACAAAAAAAAACATGCATAAATCAGTTCAACAAATTAAGAATTAAATAAAAATTATTGTTAAAATTTATATGTTACACTAAAACACTATAACAAAATGTGGCGTGTTTGATAATATAATAAAAAATATATATAGTACTACACTAAAGTCAAGAGATTTTTCCTGGAGGAGCTGAGCGACACACGAAATACGTCTATATGAGGACACACACGGTTGAAAAGTTTGATTGCTCTACCTACCGGCATCTCCAAAGGCATGTTGGTTTGACTTATAGGTTGATAGAACAATCTATGGGAGCGTTGTCTCAAATAATTATCCGGTATATATATTGTGTTAAGGAAAGAAAACACAAACAAAACAAATTAGTTGAATTGTTTTTTTTTAATACGCGAAGTGTATTGAAAAGAGAAATCAGAAAAAGAAATTGTTGCTTGGGTATTTTTATTAATGCTCGTCTTCATCACATGTGTAAAATTACGCCGACTGAGCTATCTCCACTCAATAATATAATTAGTTGATATAAATATCGAGATTTTCCGTCATCTACCTATCTTTTATAGACTGCTCCCTGTTTAACGTAGTAATCGTCAGACCTTAAATGCAAGAATGTTTAAAGTCGAAATAACATAATTTCAAGGTAATCAAATTTATTTGAAAGTTTGAAAATATCTTAATTTGTAGGATTAATAAGAAATTGAAGGAACTGTATGAGAAGGTGTATGGATATGGAAGAGGCGAAATATGTGTGTCGAGATAGGCAAGTATGGCGATCTTTCGTCTCGGCTTATCCCAGCAGGGAAATTACGTTATAGTATGATTTTACGAAAAAATTGTCACGGATTTTATGATTTATTTAGAGGCTGAAGGAATATACTTTTTCTTCCTGAGTGATTGTTACAAATAAAACTAAGACACCCGACACGAGATTTTTTTATGTTGCAAAACAAATTGGTTATAAAATTTCCAAGGTGGTCACGGTTCTGACTGAGACAATTGCACAAAAACATTGAAAACTATTTTTATTCCAGTGAATCTCAAAATGATCGATCGAAATGTCCTTATTATGAATAGTTCTTAAAAAGGATACAACAATAATGTTATTGAATTATGAATGAAAGACTGAAAAGAGCCGAACAAATTCTGTAGATATGAGTGCACTTATTTTTATTCTATTGAATCTCGAAATTATCGATCGTAATGTCCTTATTATGAATAGTTTTAAAAAATGATACTACAATAATGTTATTTAATTATGAGTGAAGGACTGAAAATAACCAGATGAGTACAGTATAAATACGTGCACTTAGAAGAATATACGAGGTGACAATGCATGGCAGAATACATAATGATAGTGATAAGGGACGAGTATTGACTAAGATGAATAAGAGCACGCTAAGGCGGTGTTGGCATGTGGAACGAATGAATGAAGAAAGACTAACAAAACAAATATACAGTGCAAATGTCAGTGAGAGGCGTGGTAGAAAATATCAAGGATACATGCTTGGATTGAGTGAATAATGTTTTGAAAGAAAGACGTAGAAAGTCAAAGAAATCATAGAAGTTTTGTGAGAAGGTATATTGATATAGAAGAGGTGAAATAAAAACTGGCGCTCCATCCTTTTTACCTACCTCAGCAGGGACCCGATATGATGGTATGTATGTATGTATTAAAATATCTAATGTGAAATTAATATAATTCATAAGTTTATTGCAAAAGCAGTAAAAAAAACGAATATAATAATTGACCCAAAAGAAACATTTTAAAAACAAAATACAACAAAAAACTCGTAGATTAAAAATCCCGTTCAAATACGTAAAATATTGAAAATTATAATTAAATACTAGTTTTCTAAGGAAATAAAATATCATGACTTTTTCGTTATAATCATAATGAATATATTTGTTAAAATACTATAGTTTAAATTATTATAAACACTAACTACAGCATACATATATACGAGTACATATAATTACCCTCTATCCTTTGCGAGATAGGCACAATGAACAGATCTCTATATTTTTTTATACAAGCACACGACTTTCGCCCCCTACACATTTAAACATTTCGTCATGTATTACTCAAACTTCTTATTTTACCTATTAATCAAAATCTTGTCCACTTGGTCTGGCGACGTTTTCCTCAGTCTACGTCTTCTACGCACACCTTACATTTGTTACATGTATACCAGGTGAGTCATTCTTTCGTTATTAATTCTAGCCACATGTCCAAATCATCGTAACATTATTTTTTTCATCTTACTTAAAATATTCATTTTATCCATGTATTTATATCTTAATTGCACCTTCTTTCATTACTTAAAACTGCACCTTTTTTTATTAGTGCACGCATCTATACAGCATCAATCTTACGTTTATCCTTATTCTGGAAAGTGCAAGCTTCAATTCCATACGTCAAGGTGGGCACCCACAAACTGTAATGTATTTTCATTTATGCTACTTTTAATGTATTTACATTAAAAAAAAGCATGTTGAACAGTTTGTAAATCACACGTTTAACATCTTGGTGACAAATAGAAGGCCACATGTTCATATTAAATGCGTTTATAATAAAATAATAAAGGAAATCAGTGACTTTACCTTGTGTGGGCACACAACGAAAAACAAACGTTTAACGGCATTACGTGTTAATATTAAATGTTATATGTAAAAAAAGGGAAATAATATTAACACATTGAATATTATCTGCGCTGAAAATGTATGTAAATTTTCAACTTGAGAGGATTTGTTAATGAAATATTTAACTTAAGAAGTATATAATTATGGATTCACCAGGTAAAAAAACATGTATTTATTATGAACTAGAATTAATGAATTAGGTTTTTTCTTTCGTTGAAAACATGTTTGAAAAAGACGCATCATTTAAACTAACTCAACACGGCCAGCACTCCGAAAAACATTTTAAACAAGTGGAAAACGACCGTGAAAGTCTGTGAACATATACATGAAAAAAAATATTTTTAAAACACATTTTGAGATGAATTAAATTTTTTTTATAAAACATCAAAACCTACAGGTTGGGTAAGCAAGCGTGCATATCGTCAATATACTGTAAATCTGAAAAACTTTAAAAAAAACCATATTATAAGCTTCAATACCCTGTACAATTTACTATTGTTGAGAAAATGTAAATTGTACATTTTCTCAAATACAATCTGAATAAATCAAATACAATCTGAATAAATCAAATACAATCTGAATAAATATATAAGCATGAATTTTACCATGTAAGTGTTCTCCTAGTTCTTTTAATTATACTCTTGTTGGAGTAGGTTTGTTGCTTGGAAAATGTGATCCCGCTTATTTGCATACACTGTTATTTATTTGTGTCCTATTGTTTTTCCTTCTTTGTGTTGTATAATATTTATGGAGAGAAAGGGATCTCAAATTTGGGACTAATATGGATTTTAGTGAGAATATATTATAGATGGACTTCCCCTCGCTCGTTTATAATGATATAACCTAAGAAACGAATCAAAATGACATGGATTGATGGTGTAAAAGCGTATAACAAAGCTGATTGGGTATGTAACCTCCATTGGTTTTTTTTATTGGTCCGATTCTCATATACAGATCATTAAAAATAATCAAGGCTGACCTTAAGACAAATTACGAATAACTTCCTTGATAAATATTTATTACAATTTGATCAATTATTTTCATAAATTCTTTAGAATTAATTGTTAGCTTTATTGAGTATTCTTTTAGTTAAATATCGCGCGAGTCTTTTCAAGTCTTAATGAGAAATCTATTGTTATGTCAAATAAAGTATATTGGTAAACCTTAATTTGGGCTTTTGTTGTTACATATAACAAAGATAACAAATATAGAAATCAGAGTCGTAAAAGACAAATTAAGTTATTTTAACAGCAACTGTTGAATTCACACCACAATTGTTTCTAATTGGGCAAAAAGTGTTATTTATCAAATAAAACGCTGAAAATATAAAAGAATATCGTTGTATCCATATTATTTTATTTTGTTTGTTTCTTCTATTTTGGTTGATTGTTTGGATTTTATGCATCGATGCACGATAATTTGTCAAATGATAAATAACTAATGAAAGAAAAAATACGTTTTTTTCAGCATTGAATATCTCGCAGTTGATATTTATGACCTCCGTGGCCTAGTATATAAGATACCCGGGGGGTTGTGGATTCAGTTCCCGTTGGTACAAAAGTTTTTTTTTTTAAAAGGGTTCTAGTTTGGTTTAACTTATGACCTCTTTAACATCTTTCTGGTTGGTTGGTAAATATTTTCACTAGATAATAAACACAAACGAAAGTGAAAATGCAATTTATTTTCACAGAAGTTGCATAATGAAAATAATTAAATGATTTAAAAAAAAAGAGTAAGAATGAAAATAAAAAGCATTCAAATACAACCGAAGTTCAAAAAGTGGTCAATGGATCGGAATGTTAGCATTAAACTCTTGGGTCGTGTTGAGTAAGATGACGCAGAACACTTAGAGAAGGTTAGGGCATGTGGAACGAATGAAGGTGAAGGATTTGTGAAGATAGGAAATTGTGGCGCTCTGCCCTCTCTGCCTGCCCCGATAAGGAAATGATGTGATGGTATGTAATTTAAATAAATTAACAAGTTTTATACATAGAAATAAATGGGTTTATTGTATACTCTTATCAATAGAAACCAAATTTTGATTTTTTAGTAATTCGACCGAAAACAGAAACATAAAGATACGAGTATAACATTTATTAGTCGCATTTTTTTCCCAAGTGTCAATTACTATTTTTTTTTTCTTATTTTAGATAAAGATAAGCAAAATATATTTTGATAAAACGTAATACTCGCCTTTAAAGGTTATTTGGAAATGTTGATTAATAAAGCACGTCCGTTTTGAGACGTCGAGTCATAAGTCTTGGGGAAATTCCAACTCTCACGAGCACTCTTTTCTTGGGCAACATACATAATTAGTATTTATTGCCAGATATGGTGCAACATCCTCTTCAAGTCTACAAAAATGTCACTGTTAGTTCTTACACCACTTAATGACTCATTTTGACCAATTGAAATGTAAATTTGCTGAGTATTTTAAGTGGTACAACGTAATCAAAGAGACAAATACTCAGTTTGGTAAATAAAAATTAACTTTTACAACGGAAATGGAAATTATAAACAAAGTGTATACACTAAGAAGAATTAATGTGTAATAAGAAAATGTTTAATTAATGACAGTTTCTGATAATTTTCTGACAGGCAAGGTCATTATATCCTTACTCCTAGTAAAATAAAGTAAGACATAAGTTTATTACCAATGTTAAAGTAGAGTAATCCCTCAATTTACTCGAATTCACTTAATCGCGGTTTATTCTGTATGTGTTGAGAATATGGGGATAATCCAAGAACGACTGGCAAAATGGAAAGAAATGTTGAAGGAGACTGGTTTAAAAATAAGCAGATCCGAAATAGGCACACTAGATACGGACTTTTGAATGACCAAACTCAAATCCGAAAACCTACTAATGACAAATTCATTCAAATATCTTGGCTCAACCATAATAACACATGGAGAGGTGCTCCAAGGCGTAAAAAGCAAGATAAAAATTGGCTGAAACAAATGGAGGATTTGCGACAGAAGGTTACCAATAAAACTTAACATCAATATCTATAATATACTGGTCAAGGGTGCTGTTTCATGTCGCGGAGATGCGCATGCTACGGTGCTCACTAGATTAGACAAGACACGAAATGAATAAATTCGGGGAACAATCATGGCGCCAATAGTAGATAAAGCCCGGGAAGCACGACTGCACTGGTATGGACATGTGCAACGGAGATACATGAATTGGGAACTTCCAAATAGACACAGAGAGAGACCCTAGAATACTCGATACAAGAAAGTGGACTATCTATCTATCGGACTATCTATCTATCGGACGGACTATCTCCGAATGATTGTCGAGATAGAAAGGGAAGAAGGTCCAATCAGCTGACCTCAAATAGATGGGATAAGACGAAGGAAAATAAGAAGAATTTTGTTTCTAAATCGATATTTTCATATACAACTGTAAGAGCGAGCACTGTAAAAATGGAAGTTTCATCAATCGAGAGTGGTTTTGAATAGACAAGTTTGAATAAATTTATGATAAGTTTTAGATAGGTTTTGATTTATTTTTCATTAGATTGTGTTGAGAGTTTCACTATTTTATAAATAAATCGTTAAACTCTTACCAAAATGTATGTTCAATGAGTGATCAGTAAACCCTTATATATTCTTATTTAATACATACTAATATTTTCATATTCATTCCGCCTGAAGAGACCCTCTAGATGGGAGGTAGAAACACTTGTCGCGGGGATTCATATAATTAGTGGAATAACATTATCATTTATTATTCTAATCAACAATTCCACAAAGTTAGAGCTGAAACTTTTTATAATTTATATATTCATTCATCGATGGTCGAAACCTATCTCCAAATTACAATATATAACATACAATTTTTATATGCACTGGAATCGAACCGGTAAAAAAATATAAATCGTACACTATTGTTTCATATCGAGTGGACTTAAGGCAGAATATCCAAGTACCTGTTACGAGTATGTTATATGTTTATCCCTCGCATACAATTTCATAGCTGCACGAGATGCATCGTATTGCAATTTCGCAGAAGAGATGTAACATCGAACCTAAAAGTAATTTAAGCCTACCAGAGGGTCGCGACGCAAACTTTGAGAATTCATGTTATCTAGTATCGTAAAATAAATAAAATTTGAAGTAAAGGCGTGCATAAGTCAAAAAAATATATTGTTGAGCTTGAATTTGTGAGGTCGAGTGCTCAATGTGAATGCGGAGTTAATGGGAGGAAAGAGTAGGCACACAATGGGTATAATAACGCAGTAACGCTCAATAAAATCTTCAAGTAACGCTTAGTTACATGACGCCGGCAGACGATAATGAATTAAGTCCAACGAGGGGGTAACATTTCAAACACGATGTACCGATATAGGATACCGTTAGTAAAATTTGTTGTTTTCATAAGTCAGATAAATCGTAGGAGTTGTATGAGAAGGTCAATGGATGTGGAAAAGGCGAAAGATGTGTGTCGCTATATTAAAGTCTGACGCTTTTTACTCTTTACCTACTCCCACAGAGAAATATGATGGTACATATGTATGTACTCGTATATTGAAAATCAACATGGCTTTAGGAAAAAGGTCTACTGAATTTAATGGCATTCAATAATTATGTTTCGAGAACTTTGGATGATGGAAAACAAGTTGATTGCTCCTTTCATGATTTCTCAAAGGCTTTCGATCGGGTAAACCACAAATTACTTCTAGATAAAATGGATAGCTTTGGGTTGCCGGATATGTTAATTAATTTATTTTTTCGATTACTTAACCGATAGAAGACAATTTGTTTCATATGGGTTATGTAAACCTCATTACTTCAGGGCATACATATTCAAGGGTCAAATTTGAGGCGTACGCTCTTATTAATCTTTATTAACGATATTGATTCAGTAATAAGTTACACTCGATTCTTATTATTCGCTGAATATCTTTAGAAATTTATCTTTTCTCATGGTCGTTTACTCCTTCAGTCAGACGTGAACGCTAGTGGAGTCAAATCGAAAGCTTTAATTTCAATAATTCGAAATGTAAACTCTTGTCCTTTCCAATGCAATGATTTTTAATTTCTAAAGATATACTCTGAAAGGTCTTATGGTTCAGAGAGTAGAATGCATCAAATAGTGAGGTATTAATTTTAACAGTAGGTTTTTTTTGGTCCTCATTTGGAGGAACTATGTGTCTGCTTATAGAGTATTGGGATTTTTGATACAAGACTCTTAGTCATATAAAAGGTTGTCAGATCCCTCCACAGTGCGCTGGTACATAGCATGTTAGAATGTGGTGCATTGGTGTGAGGTCCGCGGGGGATTTGATATTTTCAAATGGTGAAGAAAGTCCAAGATATTTTTTTTAGATATCTCGACTTACGTGAGTGCCGTTTCTACTGCCGTGGCTCTAACCTACAAGGTTTCTTCTAGCTATATTGGGATACTACCTTCTAAGCGTGAGGAGAGATGTGACGATCTTTTATTATATCTTGAAGTTGTAACCTCTAATCCAACTATGTTGGAAAAATATATGGTTTTCTGTTCCTGACAACTATTCGAGTTACAGAAATATTGATCTTTTTAAGCTGGTAATAAGAAGTACTAAAGTGTTCTTCCTTTGTTACGAGGACTGTAACTTTTGAATGGGGTCTCGAATATTGACATCTTCAACATTTCAGAAAAAGTTATTCAAGAGAGCATTATGAGTTTTCTTAGTAATGTGAGTTATTTGTTTAGGGTTAACAATTTATTATTTGTTCATTTTTATAACAGTGAGTTAAATTTAATTGAAAGTTTTGGCGTGATCGTGATGAAGTATACCAAAGGGATGCAATTTGGAATCACCACTGTTTAAGCAATTTTTTACCCCCGAGATTTTTTTGGCTGCTGTTTCAATACACGTAATCTTCATGCAAAAAGACATCGAAACCATTTTTAATAACATTCTGTATCAACCACTTAATAACCTAGAATTTGAAAACGTTTTACAGTGACGTCAAGTGAAAGCAATATAGTCACTGAATTTAATCAGGCATTTTATTTCTCATCCCTGTATATTATATATTTACTCTTCGTTTTCGAGAAAACAAAGATATGAAGTATTATTTACTTATCAAGGTTATTTACTTGTCATTGTAAAAAATATGAGTTTCTTCTTTCTAGACTAAAATTCGTACAAAAAAATAAAAGAAATGAACCTTTCATACACAATCATACGCTAAAGTAGTGATGTCAAACATTTGAATATCCTCGCGGGTTACCAGGCGCCCGCGGGCTATTTTAAAAAAAATCTAGCACAGACGTATAAAATTGACGAGGAACATAAACACTCAAAGATCGCTTGACAATAGCTGAATCACAGTAAGAACCGGATTTAAAAAAATATATCAGGAACATACAATCACAATATATTGTTTATAGTTAAGGCATTAACGTTGTGGATATACAATCACAATATATTGTTTATAATTAAGGCATTAACGTTGTGGAGGTGAAAGCCTTGAAACCGGTAGGGTTATACCGTTACAAAAAAGTAAAATAAACAGTGTTTGATAAAATAAATTACAATACAATCACAAGTTTCACAGTAGTTATAACGTTAATAATTTTTATATACATTTCCTAATTATGATAATGGGATATATGGGTGAATAATGAAATATTGGAACAAGTAGTATTTTTTTCAGATGATGGCAGAGTTAAGAAGGATATCGATAGGAAACCAAGTCAATGGGGTACTAAAACATGTATATTCGAACCAGACAGTATAAAAATCTGCTAAGACGATAGTCCACAGTTGCATTTTTGGTGCAAGCTTTGATATATGAGAATGAAACGTGAAAAAACACTGAGAATTACCAAATAAATGCTGTAGAAAAGCGTGCATTGAGAAGAATACATGAAGTGACAAAGTATGACAGAATACGGAATTAAGTGATAAGGGATAAATGTGAACTAAAGGATGATGTGTTAAGTAAGATGACGAGGACGTTGAAATGGTTTGGGCATGTAGAAAGAATGAATGAAGAAAGACTAATAAAACAGATATATTATTTATAGTTAAGGCATTAACATTGTGGAGGTTTAAATACATTGTAATTTGTTTTATCAAACACTGTTTATTCCACAAAAAGTGGAATAAATAGTGTTTGATAAAACAAATTACAAAACAGATATATACACGTAGTACAAATGTGAGTGGAAGGCGTGTGGGAGGAAAACCGATATTCTAAAAGAAGGAAACGTAAAAAGTCAGAGAAATCGTAGAAGTCGTATGTAAAGGTGTATGGATGTAGAAAAGGCTAAGGATGTGTGTAGAAATATGAAAGATTGGCGCTTTGTCCTCTTTGCCTACCCTGACAGGGAAATGGAATGATGGTATGTATGTATGTAATTATTTTAATATTGTACAATAATATATTTATTTGTACTAAATGAACATTGACACTTTTCTACGTTTGTGTGGCGGTGGCCTCTTTTTTAGGTCTTCCTCCGAATCGTTCAATAAACCAGTATTACCTTTTTTGAGAGTAAGATATAGTATAAGGGCTTGCTTAATGTTTTGAAATAAATAAGGTAGTGCTCTGCTCTAAAAAGGTTGAAAAACACTTGTCTAAAATAATACCATATACAAAAGGTTATTTATACACAAAATTGCCGAGACAAAGTTCTATAACGTAAGAGCAAAAGCCAATAAATTATAATTAAATCTAGAAAGAAATATTTTAGCTCATGAGTATTCAAAAATATACTAATAATATTTCGACTTTGGAAAAGTTTTCAGTTATTTTGGTAGATAATTTTTTTTTACTTAAAAGCGTTTTACATTCATGGTTCCTCTATATTCACGAGAAACAAACTTTGAGTTTTTACGGTCATTTCAGAGTATGTTTGTTTTAGTTTAGTACTCGTATATGTGTTTTGCGGTGAGTGTTGCGTGGAATATAAAAATACCGTTGAATTTTAATTTAAGAGATAAGCTACTGCTAACGTTTTGAAAACATTAACTTCGTTTTTTATACAATTTTTCACCAAGGTTTGTTCCTGAAGAATTGAAAGAACTAGTATAGTAATTTCATTTCATATTTCTTGTTTAAGTAACATGATATTAACCATTGGTTAATAGTTTCAGCTTATATTTAAATTGTCGGAACTAACTCAGCTTGTCATGTTACACGTTTCTTGTAGGCCCACCCGGCAAAATATTTTGTTTCGTGGTTGCAGAAAATTATTTTTGTATTATTTGCATAACAATACAGCACAGATTGGGTAATCAATATGAGTATAGCATGGACTTTCATTACTCATAGAAGTAATTATAAGAAATTGTTCTTAACGGGATGAATTGAGTGAATTGTATGGTTTACTTTGTTATTGTGATGGGTTCGTATATTGAAAGGTTTTTTTTTTCTATGATATAACAATGCTTACATGTCAATGTTGAATTCGATTGTTTTTTTAATCTTTTGTATCAAAAAGGTCATTCGACTGTTGAAATAAAATTTAAAAAAACTAGTTGACTCTACAACTTCCGTGGCTTAGTGAGATGCTAGACTTCCATCCGGGGGTTTCGGGTTTGATTCCCGATGGTATAAAAAAGGATGTCAGTTTAGTAAAAGAGTTCATTAGGTAGCATTGCTTGCACGTGTGAAATACGTATGTGAGTGTTATCTCTTCACACCCAGTAGAATACTGCGTGCATATTCAAGCGGCTCTAAATCCGAAGGCTCGATTGTTGGGATCGAAGACAATATTGTCTCCAGGCCACGCTCTTCATCATCAATTCGAAAAATTTGAAAGCGGAAGCTTTATTACGAGTGAATTACCCCATGTTGATGATGGCTAGTTGTTATAAATTCCTAACACATCGGGATATTTGGCGTCTTGTCACAATACAAATTTATTTTTAATCAAATATTTTAAGAATATTCTGCTATATATGTATGTTTGCTGTTGACTACACACTCTGACAATGCTTTTAATAAGCGATACCGATCAACAACTTTTTATCACTATCGATTTTTTTCACAGTAAAGTTTAAATTTTAGTATCTGTTTCAGTATAAAATGAAATTTACATTATAAATACCAATTAAATTAATAATGTTTTTTATAACAATAATAAATTGTAAATAAAAATTCACATAATTATAATGCGAAAGCAAAATAAACAAAGTCGTAAAAAATATCAAAACAATAACAAAAACATTTTTATAAAGTCAATACCCACAAAACTTTCTATTTGTATATTGACAATGAATGTATATACTTGGTATGAGAAGCATAATCAGTGAAGAGGCAGTACCAGGGTATGAATCTTAGAGTCCCAATACAAATTCTTAAAAATGTTTATTTTTTAAGAATTTACTTTAAAGTAAAAATGCCAGAAAAAAAATTCCCCTAAAAATTCAATAAAAAATTTAATAAGTTATTCCTTCAAATGAGAAATACTGCGTAATTTTAAATAGCTACACAAAATATCAAAATTAACTTAAGTAAGTTAAAAACTTAAGTAAGTAACATACAATTAATTATCTGCAGACAAAATTAAATTTAATATAATTGAACGAATAAATATAATACATACATACCATCACGATTTTTCAGCAGAGAAGAAAGAGCGCCAAACTTCCTCATTTCGATACACATTCTTCGTCTCTTTTACATCCATACAACTACTACGATTTCTCTGATTTTTTACGTTTCCTTCTTTTAAACTATTATTTACTTGATGCAACCATACTTTCCGTAGTCTTCCGCTACCACGCCTTCCACTTATATTTGCACTGTACGAGTATATTTGTTAAGTTAGTCTTTCTTTTTTCATTCGTTCTACATGCTTAAACCATCTTCGAGTGCTCTTTTTCACCTTGTATCATACTTAAAGTGTGATATAAGGTGAAAAAAGTTGTTATAAAATATTGTGATACAAGCCGATCCGGAGGTTGCTGGTTCGATCCTCGCTGGATCTAAAATAAAAAAAAGGGATTCGAGTCTAGTTTTTGACTTAGGACCCATCAAAACAGCTTTTTAGTTGGTTGGAAGAGATTGTCATATGGCAATAAGTTCGCCAGGTAAAAAAAAAAGTGTTGAAAAAACAACTACCGGTCTATATTAAACGAATATGTGATGGATCTAGATTTGATGAATGAAAACAACTAAAATTGTTATATACTATACAAGTTTGTAGAAAAAATACAATATTGTATTGTAAAAATACTCGAACAATAAGGTTTGAAAGGTAAGTGGTGATTTATATTATTCAAGTATGTGATGAGTCTTGGTACTAGTACAAAGAAAATTAATAAGTGATGGAAAAAAGGTTCTGACAGTCAAGATTAAACAAATAATTACCAGTATACATATTTAACTAAATACTCGCAAGAGTATATGATAGATCTAAGTTTGATGAATTTAAACAACTAAAATTATAATTTCTATATACCAAAATGAGGATTGAAAAAAGTTGTTAAGTTTGAAGAAATAAGTGCTGGTCTATATTATATGACTGTGTGATAGATCTATGTTAGAAGAATTAAAATTTCAAACGTCAAAGAAAATACGGAACAGCGAAACTTATCCCGTGTTTTCAACTATGCGTATATCCACAGTGTACGAGTATTTAACTTGAACCAATAATGGAAATGCGATACGATAACAAACAGCCGACGCAACATACTATACCATTGAAATGAGTTTCGCGTTACCGATATTAATTCTTTATTCGTTCTTTCAACAAGCTCCAGGAAGTCTGAATAAAAACGTTAACCCGAAAAACTTTCACAAAATTAGTATTTGTACATGAAAGGACATATTATGTTACACATTCCACGTAGTACTTTTCATTTCTCTATTACAATAAGTAAATAAAATCTCATTTGGTTCAGATTCTATTGTTACAGTTATACTAGTATCATCTTGTTTGAACTTGAAGTTCTGAATCCCCTTATTTATAGTCTGGTAAAGATCTCTACTTAACTTTTTGGTTGGATTAGTGAATTGGCATTGTTGTTTAAAAAGAGATAAGGTCTTTAAACCTCCACAGTGTTAATGCTTTGACTATAAATACTATACTTTGACAAATAATATTTAAATTTAATGACGTTGAGGAAAATCACAAATGAACTGGGTCTGTTGAGTATTACTTTAATTTTTAGAAATCAATTTTGGTACTCTTCTAGCAATAATCATCGTAATTCTGGGTCTATCTACTGGAAATAGTCCTTCCACAAAGACATCCACTTTCTTCTATTTAAGATTTTTTTTTCTGTTGTATCCAATCTAATGCTACAATTTCTTAATATCATCTCGCAACCTTTTCAGAGGTACTGATCTGACTACATCGCGGCCTCCACCCTCGTTTGCCTAAATAAATGTCTTTCCATTGTTCGGATCTTGCCATTGCTTGGACCACATCTATGGATAAAATTATTACATATAATTATTATAAAATACACTTAAATAGTCATCACAGTTTTGTGTAACGTTGGAAACACACTTATTGAAAAAAATCAATTGGTTCATTACTTTTCTTAGTGTTTGAACTATTTTAATTAATAACTTTTCCCGCCTTACTCGATCAAACCAATAAATATGCAAAATAACGTTATACGAATTTTGACAAATAAGCGTCTCTGCCCTTCAAACTTTTAACACCTCAAAATAATAAGAAATATTTTCAGATTCGATTAAATGATGAACACCATTGAAAAAGTTTTTTCATCTACGAGTATATAAACGATGACATTTCACATTTAAGTTTATAGGTGAAATGTCGAAGTGCCGTCTCGCACAGTCGTCCTTCCATTGCGCCAACTTAGCGATTCACTTTCCACGACGGAGAGTGTCAATTTGCAAAGGTTCTGCTATTTCGAGAAATCTCCCTGTAAGTATGACCGAATGTAATAATTTATCATCCTGAATTTTGAAAGCTTCGAAAATAATATTTGAATACTTATAAAGGACAAGCATTAATAAAAGTTCCTTCTAACAAAATAAACGTGACATTTTTGTTACAATATAGCAATATTTGAAACATTTCGATTATATCAAGAACAAAAAAGGCATTGAAATAAATATATTCCACAACATTTGTGAAGAAGGCGAATCCGAAATAGAAAGATGTTAATTATAATTTTACAATCATACATGGGAAGATATACGATATACGAAAACAACTTTTGAAAATCCCCTATGGTATTATATACACTTTTTGATTTTGAATATAAAAGATGAAAATAACTATGGTTTTTGGAAAAGGGACTCAAAAAGTAACATGCTGTACGAGTATGATACATACATTTTATTGCATTACGCTTTCCTTGCACACTATACCCTGGCAGCACTGCCTCGCCCTATAGATGTTTTTCATGTGTCGCTCAGCTCCTTCAGGAAAAATCTCTTGAATGTAGTGTGATACTTGAAATAATGTAATCTTTTATACTATCTAACATGCTACATTTTGTAATTATATTTTATTGTTTCATATACATTTATACTATTGTTCTTATCAAATAAGTCTTAAAATTTGAATTGTTAATACACGTTTTTTTTTCTTGTTAGGTTTGGTCCTTGTACAAATAAGGGAACCTGTCATGTGCAAAGGACCTGAATAATAAATTGGGTTTAATTGGTGGGGTGTATCCCGGCCGCGGGGATGTTATGAGATGAGCCCAGACATTTTGATAGCTTATCTTTTAAATGTATTGCGGCTATTTATATTGAGATATATACGTGATTTAGGAATGTGACATATTTAAATATGTACATACTATGTTACTATCAATAAATTAATATTTATTTATTTACTAGGAAACCTTAGCAGTGAAATTTAAATTGAGCATCCTTTTCGCAAAATTATTATTTTACATGGTTCATTTTGACATCTTAAAAGAGGATGTGATATAAGAAAATTCATAGAAATAACGATTAGAATTTACAAGAAAACTTTCTTCAAAAGTACTCGTACTTTTAGATCCATTCAGTTCTTTTTATCCTCACAAATACCTCTTATTTATTGAAGAAATGCTTCAAAGGTTGAGATCTTTTCATGTTGTTATGCAAATATTCCAGAAAAAATAAAATTGAAAAACATCCATTGAAGGAATTCAATATAATATCTATGACAAATATACGAGATGTTCTTTGAATTTCTAAGAAATATTACGTAACAGACGGTAATATATATGGGTGTGAGTGATATCACTACACCTCCATCGTTACCGAGTTTACAACATTAAGCCTGTTCGACATGATGAAAGATTCCTTACAATTTATTATAAATTTCCTACAATAACCTTGGACCCTGGACAATATTTAAATAAAAGTGAGAAATACGATTAATCGAAGCATGATACAATGTTCACATAAAAGTGAGAAATAGGAATAATCAAATATTGTGTATGACGAGATGTATCAATGTGACAAAAGCGAAAGTTGTGTTTGGATATAAAAAAGTTGAGATTCGTTCCCTCTACCCATTCCGCAAAGAAATTCTTGATATATATACGAGTAGGTTGCATGTTAGTACCCATTATCTTTTTAAAGTACCTCGGTCTTATTTTTGCTTGAGGCATCATTAAAAAAAAGTTCTTATTGATTTAAATATATAAAATCAGCTTAGTTGTATTGTATAAACGAAAAAGAAGTACAATACAAAATTTTTAAATACAACAAAAAAAGAAAGCTGTGGTGGTAAAAATATAGATACTTTTGGAAAATACTTGCAGTAAATTTAAAATGACAGTAATTGATCTTTTGTTGAAAATAAAACAAAAAATAACTATTGTATAGGTATTATGATTTTTTCTCACAATTAATCTTTCGGTATAAGAATGACAGAAAGTGAGATAAATCAACGATTCGATGCAGTCCACCAATAAATCAGCGAAAACTGTTATTATACCCGTATTTGAATTTATAAAACGAGTGCATATTCAACAGATGACTTAAAAAATTTAATAGTCTCGGTAATTACAAGTTAAGTAAGAGACTTAAGCTCCACCTCGGCAGTTCTTCACATTGGAGTAGTGTCGTGGGAAGATATGACGAAGTGCCGATGCTATCAGAGGATTTATGCAGCAACTAAACTTGTTTAATGGTTGTTATAAAAGCAATATAAAAAAAACATGAGCATTATTTGTAATAACAAATTGAACAAGCAGATTAATAAGTATACAACAAAGTTGTATTAATTTTGATATATTGGACATTTTATTGAAGTCTTTTTATTTTAATCGAGTTAAATGATTTTAATTAAAATCTTGAACTTTTATTGCATTAAACTTTCGTTGTATACAGTACAACTACACAGATTTATTGTTATGTGTCAATCTCTAATTATTGTCATGTGTCAATCTACTAGAAACCTGTAGATATTGTATCTGCTTTAAAAAAATGGTTATCTACAAGGCTAAGGAGGTTGTTTTGATTCATCTATTGAGTTTAATTAAATAGTTTTTTCTACGCTAATGATTTTTCTCGTAAGGTCATAAATACTTATTTAATTTTACATTTAATACAGGTTTACTAAATTACATAAAATAAAATGTATTATATAATATAAGAAACAATTAAATAAATAAAAGTCTAAAAATATGAAAAATAGGAACAATGATCACTAATGCTTTCCTGGAATGTGACTCAGTCAAGTCTACAAAGCTTATTGATGAGTTGAATATTCAGGTTATCCATCGAAATGTGTAAGCTATTGATATAATATTCATTAAATAAGGCCATTCTGTGTGTATTCTTAATTTTAATTCGTAAAAACGATACCGAACACTCACGACGGCGTAATATCAGGAACATTAAACATAAGTTTTTCAATCAACAAGCGGTTCCCATTATTCTTGTTAATAGTTTGCATATGTGCAAGCAAAGTCCTATTTATAAAAAAACATATACGAAATAACCAAAAAAAAATCCAAGTCACATAAAACCAGCTTTTTACACTAATTTTAATCTCTGGAAACTCTTATTTAACGGAAAAGACATAAATTGAATACTTATCAACAGTGGTGTGTATAAACTTTTATGTGCTGACTGTGATAATTTCTATATAGGAAAGACAGGAAGATCCTTTGAAAAGAGATTTCGTGAACACAAATCCGGCTTAACAAATCCTCTAATTTATTTTGAAATGGCTAATCATTGTCACCGTGAAAACCATACTTTTCTATCGATGATGCCAAATTCTTACATATCAGTAGTAACGGAAATAAATGGGACAGATTAGAGGCCCCAGAAATGTCTAAGTCAGTACACCGGGACGAACATCTGGTAAACACATATATCCCAAAAATCTCTCCGCTGCTGGCCGAAATCGTCCCATGTCTCCCTTAGCCCTCAGTCCCCAACCCGAATGTCCCTAACCGTTGAAGCGTCTATATCGGTACCAGTTCGAACATAATATAGTCTTGTTTGTGCTCCCCTGAAGATGAGGTAAAATCCTTGAAACCGGTAGGGTTATACCGTTACAAAAAAGTGGAATAAACAGTGTTTGATAAAATAAATTACCATGTACTTAGATCTCTTATAATGTTTCAGCAGTTGTAGTCAAGAATACTCCTTGAAAATTGGGGGTTAGTCATGAAGAAAATCCACATTCCGTGGAATAAATGTGCCGCAATTTTTTTTCATATTAATTAGTTCAGTTATCAGGTAGTTTTGGATTGCTCTCTGGTTTCGTGTGATTGAGCTACTCTTCGATCTACTGAGAAAAGGTATAAAAAAACAGCGATGTATTAAGTGGAAGTCGTGGTAGAGGAAGACCAAGGAAAACAGTTTTGAATCAAGTGAATGGTATTTTGAAAGAAGGTAATTTAAATGTCAGAGAAACCGTAAACATTATATGAGAAGGTGTATGGATGCAGAAGTAGCAAAGGATGTATGCCGAGATCTACGCCGATAGGGAAATGGCGTGATATGTAAATATATTTTTTTTAATATATTATGAGCACACAGCAAAGTGTAAAATTAAAATATACTTGAGAGACACAACAACCAATCTATCGGATATAGTATTGTATTACGCTTTCGTTGTATACAATACAACCTAGCGGACTTATTACTGACTTAAGTGAAAATTACATTGGAAAAAAAATCGGTTCTAGCAGGAATCGAACCCTCAATTCAGATTATACTACAGGCGTCTAACTAGGTTTCACAGTACTAACTAAAAAAAATGTATTGGAATATTAATTTTATTTTAACTATATCACAGAATATTTTTGGTTGGACCTTCACAGTAAAATGTATAAATCATAACTAAACATTTAAAGAGTTAAAATTTTCAATAGAAATATGATTCGGTTTAATAATTTAACTACTTTTAAATATTATTGTTAAACTGAACAACAGTTTCAAATATAAAAGTTACTGTTTTCCAATCAAGTCTAACTTCATTACCTGAAAAAATCGATTTCGCGCTTTATTTTTTTTTTTGTTTCCTAAATTTTATATCATCGCTTCATATTCCTGAAATAATTTAAGTAAAGTTTTTAGATAGTCGGGTTTGAAAATTGAATATTAAAAGGGATTCAAAGTGTTTGAAGTTCAGTCGATATTTAAAATTGATTACAAAAATAGTACATTAACATTAAAAAATAATAATTAATCGAGTAAATTGAAGTACAGTCACGTGCAAGGAGCCTTTTTTAATAACGTTTCTGATGAGGGTTCATATTATGTAAATATTTTGTCACATTTTTAGCATATAAATCCTGTTCAATATTGAAATGGAATTTGAATTATGTAAATCACTACGAAGGATTAATGTTCTCATGTCATGTATACTAAATTTGCACATACCTCTTTGGTCTACTTTGTAAGACGCCTGTCTTTAAGGGTTGGTTCCAGTTGGAACCCAGATTTATGTAAAAAGGATTTCACTTTCACTCAAATATTTGAAATATATTTCTCGGCAGGAAGAGATATAAAGCATTGCCTTCCAGGTTGTATTGTATACAAATAAAGTGTAATGAAATACATTCAATCACACAATATTCTTTTTGAGGAAGGCAGAAGGTCCATATTTCCACGCTTTCCTATAAAAATCCTTTATCTTATCCGCACAAAGCGCTGTTTTATTATATGGCACTTCAACAGCGCTACACGAATATATCCTACATACATACCATCACGCAATTTTCCTGTCGGGGTAGGTAAAGATAATTGAGCGCCAGCCTCCCATCTCGACACAACATTTTGCCTCTTCGACATCCGTACACCTTCTCATACAACTCCTGTGATTTCTCTGACTTTTAGCGGTTGCTTCTATCAAAATATATTTTCCAACCATATTTTTCTTGGTCTTACACTACCGAGTAATTAGGATTTTCCTCTGCCTATAGGAAAATGTCGTGATGGTGTATACTGAATTTATAAATTTTGTTCTGAAATTTTTATACTGTTTCAGATTTAATCTCATTATTTTCCAGATACGAAAGGACAAGATCGAAAAGAGAAGTGAACAAAACTTCCATTTGTTAAACACGAGCACTTTGCATCGAATAAAGGGTTATGGCATCTTCTGGTTGTGTGCCGAGGTCGGCGAACTCACCCATCTTTTTTCGATGCCTGCTGTCTGTATAAACCTGTCCCTGTCATTTCAATAACTTCCTTTGCGAATTATATCGAGATGGCATTGGAATTGATAATCGGCAGTGAATCAGGCGAGACGAATGAGAAGGACGAATCGATAAATATTTTATTTAAAAACTTTTTTATGTCTCCTCTCCTTTTTCAGAAAGACAGGTTTTAATTTTTCACAGCAGCAGGAACGGAATTAGAGGCAAATTATTTCAAAGGCAATATTGAAATCTAATACATTAACTGAAAAAAAAATGGCAAAGAGCGTCTACAGTGTAGTTTAACACGCTTTATTTTATTTCATTCAATATGTATACATCTAAATACTCGTATTTCCCCTTGTGCCGCCACAAGGCAGGCGCAACAGATACACAGTTTTTTTGTGGAACTTGATATTAAAATATTTAATAATATATAACTTTTTTTAGTTCAATAATTCCATTAATTCCCGCTTTATGTGTTTCTACCTCCTATCCCGAGGCTCTCTTCAGGCGGAATGAAATTGAAGAGAGCCTCGGGATAGGAGGTAGAAACACGTGAACCGAGTATTAATATAATTATTGGCATTGTAATTTATTTTTATCAAACACTGTTTATTCCACTTTTTTGTGACGGTATAACACTGTTTATTCCACTTTTTTGTGACGGTATAAAGGGTTATACCGTCACAAAAAAGTGGAATAAACAGTGTTTGATAAAAATAAATTACAATGTCTTTAAACCTCCACAACGTTAATGCCTTAACTATAAACCATATATAATTATTGGAATAATAATGTGATATATTGACAAAAAAAAAGTCAAATATTCTAATAATTTCAAATCACCGACGTGCCCTGCTTGTACAGAAAATATTCTCCAAAATCTCCATAATTTCGATGGAATATGATATCGTTCAAAATAATAATAATAGTAGGACAATTTATTTATATACCGTCAGTTATACCGAGAATTTTTTATACACTTAATCATACAGATACTATTGTATTCTATATATTTCTAGCTACACGAGATATGCTCTATAGGTGGGTATAAAAAAATGAGGGCATACAACTGTGGCATATGAGATTTCTGTTCAAATTTTTCATTGTTGAAATTTCACAGTTTAGTCAACTTTAAAGGCTGCCAGTGGATGCATCACATTTCAAACAAACTGGAAATTTTAAATAATGGAAATATAATTGACTATAATCTCATTGAGTTTATTATTTGTGATGTATTCAATAAATTTGCTGAAATAATAACCAGAAAACTGTTAATTAAATAACTATTTTAATTTACATGTGATTACGTGTAAATGATCTTGTATATTTATTGTGTATACAAAAAAAAATTATTATAGTACATATTATATAATTTTTCCTAAAAAAAATACGAGTCTTAAAAATAAAACCTTGCTAGGGCACATGAAAATAAAACCTTGCTAGGGAACATGAAAATAAAACCTTGCTAGGGAACATGAAAAACCAAGCAATGCACTTTCCAAGACCTACTGATAATAATTATATTTTATTGGCTAAGGACGGAGATCGAAGATTAAAAAATCGGATTTTTTCTGCCTCGTTTAATCTGCAAACCATTGAATACAACCCGAAACAATCGTGATGATGATGATCGTGATGAAATCAGACAAGATTTTTTTTTAATCTGGACTCCAGCGGTTATCGAACCCGAAACGCACGCGTTGAAAGATAGGCGTCTTACCAACTAGGCCACGGAGGTCACCTTCTTCTTGGTTTTCTTTAATAATTCGTGCTTTTAGAGATTAATAGCTTGAAAGATATGAGAATTCTACGTGCCGCGAGATGGAAAAAAGTTATGCTTTTCCAATGAAACGATTAGGCCACGATCGAGCTGATATCTGAAGAATTTCTTTATAATAAATTCCGTGGCAAAACCGGCAAGAATACCAAGACCTCCATCGATCTATGGGATAGCGAATACCTCAGTGCGTGACCACAGCCTCCATTCTTAGGTATTTCTATTCGGAATCCCATCCAGCTCGGACAGGCTTGACCTATTGACATAACTTTTGGATTTGATAATAGAAAGTTGATGGAAAATATGATTAGGATTTAAATATTGTGAAAGATTTTGGGTCAGAATGGTGAGTGAAAAGAAACATTATATCTTAGAGAAAAGTATCTCACTTAATTTCATGTCTACCTTTGTTATCATTGTATAGATCGTTACTTTTAAAAAGAAAACATTTTTTTAGTTTCCTTTTTCAAGGATACTACTAATATGTCTCTCTTACTAAATTCCTTTGTTCCAAAGTAACATTTTATGTACAAAAATTAATATACTATAATAATTTGCTAGAAGTCGTATAAAAGGTCATCAAATATTACGACCGATTATTACATCTCGCCAAAAATTATACGTATGCCTGAATGTGTTGTATTTTTCGTCTTCTTCGTCAGGTGAATATAAAGTTTATATTCACCTGACGAAGAAGACGCAGAAGACGGTGGTCTTCGAAACTAGTTGTGAACCTAAATTAAACCTGTGGTGAACACAAAATATAAAATAATTTTTTATTTTACTTATTTTTTTCCTTTTATGGATTCATATTTAATCCAAAAGTTATTACACGTAAACAAATTAATCTACTTGAAATTTTCCAAGGGTGCCTTAATTAGAATAATAAAGATAGAATGCTTAAGGGCAAGGCAAACAATCGACCCGTTTTACATACAAAAATACTCTATACACATAATTACATGGAAAGGCAAGATCTCATTCAAAAAGTATCTACATATTTAATATGCAACTGGATTCATATTGAATCCAAAAGTAGCATTATATGTAAATTAATCTATTTGCAATTTTCCAAGCGTGTCAAAATTAGAAGAATAAAGAAATAATGCTCATGGGCAATGCAAACAATCGACTCCTTTTTACACACAAAAAAGGCAAAATCTCATTTAAATAGTGTCTACATACTTAATATGCAACTGGATTGACACGTAATCCAAAAGTAATATTATATGTAAACAAATTAATCTGCCATTTTTCCTAAGCGTACCAAAATTAGAAGAATAAAGAAAGAATGCTCGTAGGAAAGGGAAACACACAATCGACTCGTTTTACACACATAAATGCTCCATAAACAATATTGCATGGAAAGGTTAGATTGTATTGATAATTATTTAAATAGGGTGAGTAAATAGTTAATATGCAACTGGATTCATATTGAAACCTCATATTAAATATTATTTTTGGAATGCTTGCAGTTTTATTTCAGCCAGTCTTATTATACTCGTATAAACATGCCGAGAAGTATAAAGAAAAAGTATAAAATATTTCAACATTTGTTTTTAAAGCTCTCAACATTTTACATTTCATTAGTAAAATTGGATGGAATTGTGTTGAATATTAATGGAGCTTGTCTCTTGAGGAATTAATTATTCTAAAACCAAAATGCTGAATAAAATGACATACAGCAAGATAGTTCGTTATGTACAGCATCAATTAAAGCTAAATTAGTGTTAATAGTTTATATCGTATTAGTCATTAGATCTTGTGGTAAGCAGTCTCCAAATGGAGATAATGTAATCCCTTGCGGAAAATTATACCAAAAACACAAAGCTTCCTTTCATATTGCATCGCGCATCGTAGGAAATGGCGAGAGTAACTCTTAAGTAAGAAGGAATTTCATCAAATTATTAGCACTTTTGCGCAAAAAAATTCACTGTTAACTAAATCTAACTTCATGAAAATTTAAAAAGAAAACCAAACGTAGTTATTTATATCAACATCGATTTTTTAAGGCTTTCCCTTTACATAATCACAAGCGCAATGAAATAAGAAATGTGGGTTGGTTGGAAGAAATTGCTATATAGCAATAAGCCAATCAGATATACTATATTTGACAATGTACACAAAATAATTAAAATAAAATAAAGCGCGGAGGAAGTCACCAATAGGAATTTAATTTCGATTATAATTTGTATTTAAATGCTAAAACAAAACATGAAAGATTGTAAAGCAAAAAATTCAAGATATTCATGAAAACCGTTTATTTACTGATTATTATTTAGAATGAATAAATAAATCATCATCATCATCGTCTTCATCACTACGCTATGCCCCTATTGAGATAGGCAGAGGGAACATATTTCAACTTCATTTTATCATGGTAACATATACATTTTCGTTTCTGCCACCTCGACTTTTTTATTTTTATAAAGCTTAGATATACAGGTTAAAATCAATTACATACAGAACTTTAAGATAATTATATACAGTAATAAGAAATAAAAATTAATACATAAGAAATATTTGCTAAGCCGAAACAACCCGTTATTTAGAAATTTTAAATAGGTCAATTTGCGACGCCCTATTCAAAAGGAACAACCCGATATACAAAGGAAGATCACTTGGCAGGTACGTTCTACTAACTGCCATTCTAAATAGGTTAATATTTCTGTACCTCAACATAAAATCATATATTTTCCATCCATCCAAATAAAGACTTCCTAACAACCTGTATCCATTATTTTTGTAAATCTTGAACATAAATACTTTCCACGTGGCCGAACTATCTCCGTGTTCATTTATTTATCTTAAGTAGTGCATTTTCTTTAAATTCGCAATATTTCCTAATGGTCTAATTATTTATTATTATACAATACTATCCCATGTATTAATCTTTATTTTATTAATTTTCGTCGTGTTCAAGTTTCGCTTGCATATCTTGTTTCAACAGTAACAAAATCATGTTAATGATGAATTCTTAAATTATCTTGGCTTCTTTTAAAATCATACGCATAATAATTGTGTTGCATTTTTTGTACCAGTTAACACGGTAACGAGGAAAAACACATTACACCCAATAAAGTATGTATCCAAGGCATACTCAGCGCAGCGCTGCTGGCATAGAAACATCGTAATATAAAAAAACTGTTATGAATAAATATCTTCTCCATTCAACTTGATATGCATAAGATGTCTCGGGGGGGAAATTCTTTCTCTATTGTTGTACCGTTACCTTTGTAATAAACAAAACAGAATCACTTGGCAAAGAACAAAAACCGGTGACTTTCTCACGAGCATGCATGTACATAGATTGTGTTATTATATTTGTCAAGTTATAGAATAGGTGCATAGAAAATTATACGTGTCTTCTACATTGTTAACACCACCAGCGTGGTGAAAATAATAGTAAAAAAATATATTAATTTCTGCAAAAGAAAGAAAATGAATTATATTTCTGATGATACATACACGTATATACCATCACGCCGTCTTCCTGTCGGGGTAGGCAGAGAGGAGAACGCCAGACTTTTATATCGCGATATACATCTTTTACATTTACACTTTCTTACACAGCTCCTACAATTTCTTCTTTTACATTTGCTTATTTCAAAATATCATACCCTGATATAACCATACTTTCCTTGGTCTTCCTCTACAGCGTATTCTACTTACATTTGCACATTATATTCGTTTAGTTAATCTTTCTTCATTCATTCTTTCCATGTGCCCAAACCGTCTCAGAGTGCTCTTCTTCACCTTACTCAACACTGTCATAAATTGCCAACCACTGCGGTGCACGCATTTCTATATCTTCATTCGGGTTTTCCAGTCTTGTTCCACGCTCACGATGATGAAGCACAAAAAATGTTATTGACTACGATATAAAAACTGAATATAAAACTTAAAGCGCAAAATAATAAAAATTCGTATTTCATCATCAGATTCCCTGTCCACTGCACTAGAGTATTTCATCATCAGATTCCCTGTCCACTGCACTAGAGTATTTCATCATCAGATTCCCTGTTCACTGCACTAGAGTATTTCATCATCAGATTCCCTGTCCACTGCACTAGAGTATTTCATCATCAGATTCCCTGTCCACTGCACTAGAGTATTTCATCATCAGATTCCCTGTCCACTGCACTCGAGTATTTCATCATCAGATTCCCTGTCCACTGCACTAGAGTATTTCATCATCAGATTCCCTGTCCACTGTACTAGAGTATTTCATCATCAGATTCCCTGTCCACTGCACTAGAGTATTTCATCATCAGATTCCCTGTCCAACTGCACTAGAGTATTATTCGTCATATTGCAACGGTGCAGGGTATAATTTTTTCTCTTAGATTCTTCTATGGTTTGAACCTAATTTAATATATTGGGTGTACAAATTAGTTCGGTCCGTTTTTTTTTGTGTTCAAAAATGCATTTATTTCTAAACAAAATGAACGAACTGATCAATTAAAGTATTGTCCATCGCTGGCTACTAATTTTTCCCATCTCTCAGGCAATTTTCGAATTCCATCTCGAAAAAATTACTCGTCTTCTGACATCGATATCTTCCATATCTCAGTGGATGGATTAAATATTTAGTTCATTAATAAACTTTGTAGGCATAACTGAGTCACTTCATAGGCAACCACGAGTAACATGGTACTGCTGTCATTATGTTGTATTTAGACTTTTAATTATTTATATATTTCTTGTTATTTCATGCAATTGGCTTAAACCTACAATACATGTTTATATCTTATGTGGAAAAAAAATTAAAGAGACTTATTTTTTTAAATTTCTAAGCTGATTCAAACCCTCTTATTGACAAATATATCCTATTGTTAGACTTAGTATTAAAGTGTAATCTAACCTTTTGTCATTAATAACAGATTTTCTTTTGAATAAAAAATACTTATAGTAATTGGGCATTTAACAGACATTGACCAAAATGCACACAATTTGATGTGATATTTAATACTTAAAAAAACTCTAATAAATGTTTCTGGGGGTCACTTGGTGAACACAATTTACATGCATCTTATCTGCATGAATCTTTACTTTATTTCATTCCAATCTTGTCGGCAACGTCAGCATATACCCTATCAGTACAAAAATATGCAAGTGTAATGATATTGAGACTTCCCTTCTGTAGAAATTCTTTCAAGCAGCTAACGGGGTACAGTGAGCTAACCATGAGTGACGATCAATCATCTATCTGAAGAGGTTCACTTTTGATCCACCTACTCAGGTGACTAAGATACCTCCATTAGGTTCGTGGTAGGTGGTGTCCCACCAGCAGACATTCCGTCGACTGTACCTATGTTCTCAAACTCTCTAGGAATCGACACCTGGCCTTAAAGGGGGTTGTGGGTGGCCATAAAACTCTAGCGTGACCTCAGTAATGGCTGTGTTGGTTATACGTACAGATCTTTATGATAGCGTTGCAAGTAATATTCATCTGCTCCGTATACATATTTACGACGGCACTGAAAGCGTTAGTGTCATATCTAGACTATATAATGCATTTGTGGTAATAAAATAAAATGTTCTTAGGTTTATTGCTGCGACCCACTTTCTCATCTTTATTCTTCCTCCTCAAAATATGGCGTGACCCTTCGCGCCCACTGGTGACCCTTTGAGACTCGAAACGTGCGCTTGACATATTTCTACCGCTAGATGCAACCTGGGGCAATGATTGTTTCCTAGATTGCGCGATGCATGATGCTGTACACAAAACAAATTGTATAACCATTACCTGACACCTACTCATAAACAGCGCAGTACTTCCCGGAAATGTATTAAGTTCAAAGTATTATAAAAAATATTTTGAAGTTTATCGAATGAAATTCTCCATACAATGTAAAACTTAAACAATTTTAACAATAACGATAACATTTTTTAATTAATATTGTTGCATACGACGTATATTAAAGAGATCGCGACTTCAAGGTGAAATACCCATTTTTGCTTCAAGTTAACTTTGTCATCTTGTAGTGGCAATATTTAGCTATCAGTGTGTCAAGTGTCAATCAATCATTTACTGTCATCTGTTTTTATTCGGTTGGAATATTAGTTGTGCGTAACAGCATAATTTTGTAAAATTTAATAAAACTGGTTGTCAAGTTCCTCCACAAAAAAGAATCACTTCGAAGCAGATTCGTGAAGACATGCAACAAATATTGTGATCAAATGCAATATCAAAAATAGGTAGCCGATTTATGGAGTACTACGGAAAAATTTGTGAGGAAATTAAAAAAATATATTGACAATTTAAATAAAACTAAAGCAAAATTGTAAAAAAAATTTAAGAATGGAGCAAATTGAGCTGAGTGTGTCAATGACTTTTTTACCGTTTACATTGGCATATTCACGTTTGCGTTATCAACGTTTTCCATAGTGCGGTCCAACTTGAATGCGTTTAAGATAAAATAATATATAAACATGCAACCTCCGTGGCCTAGTTGATAAGATGCTTGTATCCCAACCAGGAGATTACGGGTTCGATTCTCGTTGGAACCCAGATTAAAAAAAAAGGGATTCCAGCCTGGTTTTTACTTAAGACCTCACTTTCTGGTTGGTTGAAAGACATTGCCACATGGCAATAAGCCCGATAGGTTGTACTGTATACAACGAAAGTGTAATACAATACATGTTTTAATAATATCATAAGCTGTTAAAACCGGGAAAAAATAAAATTAAAAAAACTGGTATTTTTGTCTTTCTTGGCCACTTGTGGTTCCATTTCAATCTGGGCAACCTATCCCTATGAAATCGTGGTTAAATATAATAAGAATGAATAAAATGGATGTGTCAATCTTGTGTCGCTTGCGGATGGGCCACTGAGTGGTTGGTTAGTCACTGTGATCATTGCGTGACAGATTTAATTTACCAAATTATCTTGGCCACGCCTAATGAATATTGCGTTTCTTTTTTGTACGAAACAGTTATCAACGATCGATTGTAAATTTTTTCAAGTTTTATACGTTGCAACTTTAAAATTGTTTTAAAGCTAAAAAGCTTGATTTGATTACGTCATTTACATTTATTATATATCCTAATCACCAGGTTGGATATGTTGACGGGGAATTAATGAAACATAATCAATATTTATTACCTTAAGGTGGAGGGGGAAATATCCACGTATTTGTTGATAAATTAATGTAAATTATCTAATACTTAATGATCAAAATGAATCTTTATCACCGCGTCTTGTATCTGTTGGGGTAGGCAGAGATAGTCGATATCTTGACATAAACACTTTATCATGCATACTCTTATTTTATTTTAAATCTTTACTTTCCCCCTCTTTCAGAATTTGATTAATTTGTTCGTGCTACGTATTTCTAGGTCTTTTCAAACTTCTCGTTTATTTTACAATAGCGAAAAAATATTTTTCATTAAGGATCTCCTTTTGAATTTTCTTACAATGGATTATTATATATTAATAATCCAAAGCGAAATAAAACACGGATATCCTCTAGTCTATAATCCACGGGTAGGCTGTTGTTAATATTAAAACACATATTTCTCAGATATAACAAAATCATCTTCAAGTATTACAATTAGTAATTTTTACGTGTTGTAGCGTAATAATAAGATGATTGTAGAGTGCAACCCACAGCCAGGCATTATAGGGGTGAGCCGCCAACTGCAAAGGTTAGACACGCCCAGCTCTTCTCGGGAACTGCAACCAACTGCAAGTCATGATTCGCTTCATATACCAAGATGTGATGACTGATTAGCGGTTTTGTTCTACGTCAAGTGGATAAATAATCTGTTCGTGTGCTGACGAACCTCGGCCTTACTCTATGTTTCCCACATATTTTCCTATGAAGTACTTGCAGAAATATTGCGTAATGTTTTACAAATTATCAATAAAATACTTCTCGTATGAGATTTGGAAATAATATATTTCATAAAGGAAATACAGTTTCTAGAAGTAAAAACAAGTTTAGAATCACACTTAGAATATGACTATGAGAAGGAATAATGAATACACAGATTGAGGAATGTTATGAACATTGGCATTTACAGCTGTTCTAGAGGGAAACTTAAATCTATCGTGTTCTCAAATCTCATGTTGTAGCATTCTCAATCCGTTCTCAATCCTGAGTGTTTTGATGCTAGTTTGCATCTGATTTTTTTACTTCAGTTTTTTGCATGCTTTTATCAATTAAATTTCTTTGTTCTAAATTTACGTTTTTTTTACTCTGTATTCTGGTTTTTATTGCACCCACACATATTATTTTTAATTTAATTTCGTAAATTTATGTTTTTTTTGTCTGTTTTATACATAAGTGTAGTAAGTTCTGTTTTGATTTTGTGTTCTTATTTTAAGTTTTTATAATAAGAGTTTTTAAAATAAGATTTTTTGTGTTCTTTTAATCTGAGTTGTGTTGCTTTGGTTATTGTTTGTTTTTTATGTATTAGTATAAAATTTTCCTTATATATAAAGGCTGCGGCCGTTAATACAGAATAAATCAGTCAATAAAAATATAATCAATAAATAAAATAAGAAATAGGTATTAAAAATTAATTAAAATAGGAAGACGATAAATATTATTAGAAGAAAATTTACAAATTTATAACCACAAATTAATTAGAACTGAAATAAAAAATTAACATATTGAAAATGTTGAAATAACATCCTCAGAATACTAAAAACAAGACATGCTATTTTACCTTTTTAAATGTTTATCAAAACTTATTTTAAATACTTTATTTTAATCATTTATTTTTCAATACGTTTTATAAAAGGAAATACATTATTCAATTGAAAGTGTTTGCAATTCAATAAAAATAATGGATCTAAATGAAGACGAGCACAAAAAGGCGCAGTACCGATGAAATAAGATATTTACTAAAGACGAATATTTGTTTGATACCTAAGCATAATAGTTTTGCTACTCGTAAAGCACAACCATGAAAAGAAAATTCAGCGAAGCGTTAAAAACATAAAATTCTATAATGAAAATATTTACAAAGAGCTTCCTCAGATGTTTGTCACAATTTAAAACAAAAATGTATATAAAATTACTTATGTACTTTCATATTTTCAAACGATTGGAATGATTTGAAATTGTTTATAGATGAAGACAAAAATATATTTATTTTCTTTCATACATTCATACCATCACGCCATTTCCCTATGGGGGTACGCAAAGAGGACGGAGCGCCAGACTTTCCCGTCACGACAGATATCCTTAGTCTCATTCGCATCCATGCACTTTCTCATACGTCTACGATTCATGTGATTTTATACATTTCCTTTTTTTCATTATATCATTCACTTGATCCAACTATACTTTCCTTGGTCTTTCTCTCCTCATATGTCTTCCCCTCACATTGGCAAAATACGAGTATATTTATTTTTTAGTTCAAATTTCAGCGCGCTATTTTGCATTTTACTCAACACATGAACATTACTTAAGTTCACATTTATCCCCAATCACTTAATTTCATAATCTGTCATACATCATCACCCCGTGTATTCTTATCAATGCACACATTTCTACACCATTTTCTTACTCTATTTTATTTCAATTTTGGAAAACTTAAAAATAGTATCGCTTAGTCGATAGTAAATAAAAATATAGTGTCTTTCAAATTGAACGGTTATTTTTAATTCTTGGATTAAACACAGATGGCATCGCGAACTTGCCTGGGACTTGTGACATTTGAGAAGTGTAATATATGACATTTATAAAAATGGATTCGTATACAATACAACAACGCGTTAAAATTGTTGAATTATTTTATGTATTGTAATCTCCGAAAACGGTGATGTTAATTGGTCATCAAGATCATGTGATCTGACAACGTTGGACTATTTTATCTGGGGTTACGTGAAAAGCCAGGTTTATAAGAATGACCCCCAATCAATTCCTGAGCTGAAGAACGAAATTATTCGCGTTATTGGTGAGTTAGAACCGCAATTATGCCAAAATGACATCGAAAATTTTGACAAAAGAGTGGACATCTGTGGAGCTGCAAAAGGTGGATATTCGGCAGACATTGTTTTTTGTGTTTAAATTTCATACATTATACTTCAATGACCAATAAAAAACTTTCTGAAATCAAAGCAAATTGTGTGTTTTATTCAAGAATTAAACAAACCGCTTAATTTCAAAGACCCTTTATAACGCGGTAGATCAATACACCTGTTAGCCATGAATGAATTAACGTAATCAATATTTGATACAATTTTTCATAATTTGAAAATAATTATTTAACGAGTGTCAAAATTATGGATGCCAACGAGTTCAAAATTATGGATCGATGTCCATTCTTCTTGACTGAGAGTTGTGGTTCTCTAATGATCTGGAACTAAGATTTTGATTCGCTCCGTTCTTCTCTTCCTGCTTCATTTTAAGTGCAGCACTCAGCGAAGACACAATTTTTTTTTAGATTTAGTCTATATTAACTGTTGGGCGAAATAAAAAAAAAAGATAACTAAAAATCATACAAACGGTTCGCCAAATTGTAACACGGATAATATTTTTGAAGCGTGAAATAATTTTTTTATGTATTACTTCTTAAATTGTGACTAAACAAATTACAAAATTCAAAGAATATTCTTTTTTGATAATTTAAAGTACCGAATAAGCACACGTGAATCTCGTATATGCAAAAAGTGTCAAGTCTGTTCAATATGTATTTCGTAGTTAAATTTCATGTAATCTTTTATGGTTCTGTACCATCCCATTTAAAACGGCGCGATTGTTTCTCAATTATCAATTTGCATGTTGACGTCCAGTTGATATTTACCCATTATTAAAAACTACCCCTCTTTTGTAAACGAAGCTCTTAATCGTACTTGGCACTCACTTCGGTGACTAAAGAGATTCTCAATTAATGTCACGATAAATACACTGTAACAAAGCCTGAGAGTGAAATTAGGTTTGATGTAACCGGGACTATAATTCCCCTGGAATATATTAAATATGCCTTTTGAAAGATCTAAAGCCTGAAGACCTAGAAATATTGTCCTCTGAAATTCCCCACCTGAGACACGATACCCATAATATGAGAGAAATATGTATAAGCTTATAATCATTTTACAATAAAAACCTTAAAAAATCAGGACATAAAATTTCTAGAAATTTTAACGCCTTTTTCTCATTTTAATCATGGTTGGTTCAACAATTCACAAATTGATGACTTTCGCTCCAAAATAAAATCGAATTTTCATTTATCAATTGACAACCTTAGTGACCTAATTGATAAGACGCTTGAATTCCAAACGAAAATTTCGGGTTCGATTCCCAACGTTACCCGAGAAAAAAGTGTTCTAGTTTAGTAAAAGAACAGTACTCACAAGTTCTAGGCGTGTGTTAATGTTGTTACCTCTTAATGTGTCGGGTATTATTTTTAAACGCGTGCGATGACAAACCGCGAATTCCGTGTCCTACTCAAGTGGTGCTAAGCCCGAAGACTCAATGAATGTGTTGTTGACTCCTGGCCACGCTGTTTAATATACTCAAATCTCCAATATGGATATGTTGAAGGTACCACACGAATAAATAAAAAAAATCATCAGTGAATTAACGAAGTGATATCTTGGGATGAAATTAAAGTAGTTTAATTCCCTTTAGAGTTGCCTTTTATAAATTAGTTGAATCTTGATTACCAAAAAATAGTAATTACCGAAAGACTGTCGACAACATGCAGGAAAATAATTCAATTTTTTTTGTTAGAGCATTTTGCCATGAATAACAACAAAAATCTTAAAAAGCTGATGATCATGGGGACAGTTGAGGAAGAACGAGCGAGAGGAAGGACTCTTGCCAGATGGACGAACCAAATAAAGGAGTTAACATGTTCATCTTTCAATGCTGCATTTAACCTAGCACCGGGGCTAGGATCGGGAGGGATGGAGACAAACGATACACCAAGATTCAGGTTTAGCAGAGGACCACGATGCTCAACATTGAGCAAGCGTTGAATAAAATAGTTTGTTGATTGATACTAATTTTAAAAAAATGTTATTTTGGTGAAAAACTAAATTGTTTCCGTTATCATTCGGAAGTATGAGAAATGAATTATAACATATTAAACAAATAGGGAATCATATAAAAATCTAATTTAATTTATGTTATTTATTATACAAATACAGTGGTGAGTACAATGTAAATAGGGAATCATATAAAAATCTAATTTAATTTATGTTATTTATTATACAAATACAGTGGTGAGTACAATGTAAATAGGGAATCATATAAAAATCTAATTTAATTTATGTTATTTATTATACAAATACAGTGGTGAGTACAATGTAAATAGGGAATCATATAAAAATCTAATTTAATTTATGTTATTTATTATACAAATACAGTGGTGAGTACAATGTAAATAAAATAGACATATAAATGTGTCAAATGAAAAGACCGATGTTATCAAAAGAATGCTTAAAAATTCAACGAGTTTTTTTTCAAATCGGCCTAAGTATGAAGACTACAACACCTTTGAAACGTCGACCATCATTTAAGTCTATACGGCAATATCTCCGAAAAACATTTAAGACTAGAAATATATAAAAGTTTTATTTGTAATACATTCATCTGGAATAAAGAAGACCAGAAGGTCACCTAAGGAGTTGGAGGAAGCAGATGGACTATATTAAAAGAGGCTGGGTGGATGTGGGAAAGTTGGTCGGAGATCGGAATTAATGGCAATATGTGGTAGCAAGGCTGCAACCACGACTCGGAATTAGAAAAGGAAGACAATAATGATGATGATAAAAAATTCATCGTCTCAATACATTCATCTTAATGGAAAATGTTACTGAAAAAGTACATCTATTCTTTAGATGTCATTATGAATTATATTAAGCATCAGAACTTAAGCAAACGACCGGCAAGCGCGTTCTCCATTAATTGTTAACATCATAGAAAGGATAATGGAATCGGTTATTGTTCATGTTAAACGCGAATTTCACTAGATGCAATTAAGAGAAACTATTTATTGGCGGTCTTAATGCTTGTGTATTTCAAAGCTTTGCCGCCAATGAAAAGCGGCCATCATTAGCGAGATGGTATACTCGTATGTGCAAGACAGAGGCGGAACTAAAAACTAATGGACCCTTTATTTATACATAGCACGTTAAATCTCGCACATTTTCTTCTGTTGTGTTTATAAAATTGAATACCCAAAGGAATAAAAATGCTCGAGGAATTTATGTTTGACAGCTACTTAGCGCCAGTATAAGAATTAATTCAGCTGAAAAAGTTTGATAATAAAACCAGCCAAGAAGTATGTTGGCCGGGAAGTTAACTGGTGACATCTGGGTGCTAAGGAAATGTAACTAGGTTAAGGCACCGAATAAAGTGTACTGTAATTCAGGTTGTTATACTTGTTTATGATGAGATAATTTCATTACAAAATATTAAATAAAAAACATATAACTGAAGTAAAACAAGTATTTTAATAAATTATACAGTTAAATTTAAGGAGATATATCTAATTCTCGAATATATAACAGTGGTTTATTTTAATGTAATTTCTTGAATAGAAAAAATGATATTTTTATTGGATAAAAAGGTTCCACGTCAATAACAATGTTGAATACCATAAAATAAAGCCATTTCACGCGTTGAAATCTATTAGGTACATAATTAATCTACAGGAACGTTAAATAATAGACAGGATTGTCAAATGTTGACAAACGATAAAATAACTTAGAATTAGCTTTAAAATTTAATAATACATATAAATACTATATAACGATATCACTTTAAAAAAGACTTATATAGAAATCTACGAATTCAACAAACTATATTCAATGAATCAAATTCATTTTTTTCAATTCAAATGACAATTTTATATAGCGCCGTTTAGAGAGCAAACACTCCTCAAAAGAACACCAACTCGGGACTTGAACCCACTATTGTTAAACATTACGTTTGTCAGCAATAAAAGCACCCGAGTGAATCATGTATAAGCCATTCTCTGTATACAGTATGTGTAAAAATATGTTTATGCCTTAAATGAAAAGCAAACTGAAAAGCTTTTTTTTAAATACTGGGTTCTAGCGGGAATCGAATCCACAACCGCCTTAGTCGGAAGACAAGCATCTTGCCAACTAGGCCACGGAGGTCCTCAAAAATATATAAAGTGAGTATTCTTCTTTCATCAACGTTACAATATTCTTAATTTTGACACCATAAGCTTTCTGTGATTGCACTTCTAGAACATATTGTATATTCTCCATTAATGTTATAAATTTATCATTGTCACTGACTGGAAATATCCAAATATGGGTGAAAAGCCATTACAAACATATATATATATATATATATATATATATATATATATATATATATATATATATATATATATATATATATATATATATATATATATATATATATATATATATATATATATATATATATATATATATATATATATAAGTTTATGAATTTACAGTATTACATAATAAATCGAATAGTTGTCACTGTAATTGTTATATAATAATAATTTCTTGAACCTTAGAAAATATGTTTGTTTCACTGTGCGGTGTTTATAAACACATGTTTATAATTTTTTAGTAAAATAAATAAACCACTTATTTTTAATTCACCACTGTTTTATTTGGGTTCACTACCAGTTTC
The DNA here is from genome assembly GCA_949825065.1 of Odontocerum albicorne. Taxonomy (NCBI): domain Eukaryota; kingdom Metazoa; phylum Arthropoda; class Insecta; order Trichoptera; family Odontoceridae; genus Odontocerum; species Odontocerum albicorne. The sequence goes on from OX463840.1 coordinate 14,951,378, forward strand.
AAAGACCTGGGTCTTCCTCGTCAGTTCGACTTCATCTGACGAGGAAGACGAAGGTCTTTGAAACTGGTAGTGAACTCAAATAAAACAGTAGTGAATATAAAATAAAAAATGTTTTATTAATTTTACTAAAAAAAAATAATAATAATTGCCTAGGAACGCTTTAAAGATTGTCTCCCGAAAAGCACATTATTGTCGATAATAATGTAGGTGTAATGTAATAACACATGAAGATTTCTTTTGATTTTTGTAAACAAATGGAGGCGCGATGAAATAATTCAATTTTCAAATTATTATAAAATAATTTCTTGATATTCAAGTTCTGATGTCGACTTGAATGAATAATAGTCGCAAAAAAAGATTTATAGATTTTACATTCAATTGTCAGTTGATGTGCCGGCATTCTCGAGATTAATGCGATCTTTCGAAGACATCTTTTTTTTTTCATTTTTGAGAATATATATCATACATACTCGTACTTTTCCCATTTAAGCAGCGTTTTATGACATAAGAATTCAGAGAAGAGTATAAAAAACTCACATCGCGCATGGCACGGGTTAATCGTATGGTATAAAAATAATTATATAGTTTACTAAAAGTTCTAATGTGAAAACAATAATCAAATCAATACACATTGAAAATGAGTCTAGCATTTTTAAGCGAAATATAAAATATAAATAAAATTTATATGTTGTGGTTCCGCCAGTGTAAGCAAATTTGAGGTATTAATTGTGAAAAGACTGCATCCATCTGCCGCCCTCGGCGTGGGAAATGCAACTGCAGATGTGTTAAATCTACGCTGGAATTCGGGTTATCTCGTTTGGATCAGGGCGATCACATCAAAGGATTCTACGTTAAACTTTTGAAACTGGTGTTTATGTAACTGATGCCAAACTCGGACAAGACTTTGACGTATGATGTCTTTAGTACAAAGCTTCTAAATTATGAAAGACTGAATTGAAAACACATGTTATAATTTCCCATGATTTATTGACATTTGATTTGATCAGTTACATAAATACCATTACACAATTTCCCTGTTGAAATAGGCAGAGAAGAGAGAGCGTCAAACTTTCTTATCATATTCTTATCTCTATATCTATACATCGTCTGAAACAGCTTCTTCTGTTTCTCTTTCTCCTTACCTTTCCTTCTTTCAAAATTTTATTTATTAGGCACAACCATATTTTATAGTCATTCTACCACGTTCTCCACTTATCCATGCATTAGTCACTCATTCGTTCAACATGTCCAAACAACTTTAATATGTTCTTTTTCACTATACTTACCCCATCAGTTTTAAGCTCACATTCGTCTTTAATAATTTGACTACTTAATTCTAGAATACAACATTTGAAATCATTGACATCTCATGTAACCGAAAAGTTTTTAAACAGTGGACTGAAACACACTTCAGAATACGCGTTAGAATTATCAAATGTAATGCTGAAAGTTGTGGAATCGACAGATAAAACATTCTTGATATTTCCTATTCTATCTTAATTCCTATTCTATTCTATCTTTCCAAAGAGATATCCATTTTTCCTTATGTCTCTTTTTCATTTTCATAATAAATCATTTAAATTTCATAATAAACCATTTAAGTAAAAAATGGCACCACAAAGTGAAACTATAGTATTTTCGAAGATTCAAGAAACATTTAAATTTTTTTCGTATTTGTGTTTTTTTGACTCTCCATAACATTTCTCTATTGTTATGAATCTTTTATTTCCATTCATGTCTTCTTTGTCATGGGTTGATAAATTTATATGTTTATGATATGTTTTTTTCTATTATTTCATGTATTATATATTTAAATGTTTCTTGTTTTGACATATTCTTTTTACTTCAGGTTTTATTTATTATGTTTGCATCTTGCAATTGATTATTGACTTAATTATTATTAATTTTTAATTCTTTGTGTCTTAATTTAACGTATTTATTTTCTTGTGTTACGGAAGCTTTTTTCATTTTTTGTGTCATTTATATTTAGAATTTTATTTTCTGTTACTATTCTGAACTGCTTTGTTTTTTAGTAATGATTACAGCCGTTAATGAATAAATAGATTTGTATAGCTGATTTTAATAGTAATTACTTTAGCTTACGTATTCAAAGACATTTAAGTAGTAATTACTTTAGCTTACGTATTTTGGAAAAGTAATTGCTGATTTTGGAAAAGTAATTGAAATTGAATTAAAATTATAGTACGAAATAAAAAATGAAGAATTTCATTTCAAAGAAATATTTCACCCTGAAGAACTTAATTCAATATTTGAAGAAGAAAAAAACTCAATAGGGAGAGTGTATATAAGCATTATTCATTTCATTTAACGTTACCATATAAAAAACATTGGATTGAATGCGACATAAAACAAGTCGATTTGTTTTTATAGAATGTTAAGTAATTTCACTGAATGCCATTTTAAGCCAGATTCAAGGAACACGGGAAGTGAATAAAAGAGAGTATTTCTATAGCTTTCCTCACCTGTCAATAGTACATTTTTAGCGCGAACTTGCAGCTTTGCTTTATTTGTACCTATTCAAGACGCGGGTCGTGGGTATAAAAAAATATTTTATGTAAACTAGTTATGCATTCGTCACACGTCATATCGCACCCGATTCTAAAACGAAAAAAGGCTAAAATGTATGCAACATACTTGTGAAAAGATATTTTCCTAACACGAGAATTGCAAGCATAATTTACATTTTGGACAGGTAAAAAAGACAGAGCACAACACTTTTCTATCACGAAATCCTTCCTCCAAATCTACGAGGTTATATTTTCTTATACAATGTTTTCTGTTTTCTCAAATTTCTCATGTTCTTTAACGTGACTCATGTTTCGAAGTTTGCAAATAACTTGGTTTTCTATTTAAAATATGTTAGTCCACTTTTAATAATTTATTTGAAATTGATTAATGGACGTTTTAAAAGTATAATAATACAATTGACAAATGTAAATTTAAAAATGCCATCATGATATTGATGTTAATTAAATACACGTATAGATCGTTCAGCCAGAAGAGTCATTTTGCAATAGTGTGAGTAACAGTGTGTTTACAAAAACTTGTCCCTTTATTTTTTTAATGAAGTGAAAAAGCAAAAAAATATAAAAATAATATATTAACTTCAAACATTGAAATGAGCACACACGTTTTGTAAATTAAAAATGCTGTCAGCTTAAATTGTAATAATCATAAAAATAAAATGGAAAGGAAGTATATTTCACATATTAATTGTTTAGGCATGGCAGATTCTAGGAAACCTTAAATAAAAATAATGAAAACTTTCAAGATTAAAAATAAATATAAGTATTATAAAGTAAAAATGTTCGTCAGCTTTAATTAGATTGCACATAAAAATAAAATGAATGTAAGATTATTTAATATATTAATGTATCATAATTACAGTGCCAAATAATAAAGTTTTAAAATAATAGTGGATGGAGTGATACTAAATTTTAGAAAACTTTAAGTTATAACAAAGTACATTCAAAGCATTCGAAAATATTTGAATTATACATTACATTAGACAAAAATCGCACTCCTAATTTCGACATGGTAGTGTTTTTCTAATCACCGAGTATTTTAACAACACAAACGTGCGCTCTGCACGAACCAATCATGTGGCATTCTAAAACCAATCTGACTACATAAGTTGTGTAATACAGAGAGTATTACTCACACTATTGCAAAATGACTCTTCTGGCTGAACGATATATATGTGATTAAAACTTATATAATTGACAAAGGTAAATTTTAAATATGTAAATAAATGTTAAGAAAGTCATGAAAAAACTCAAAATATTTGAAATGATAAAAAGAATCAATTAAGATCATTGAGTATATGACATTAACTGGTAACATATTTAAAAGTATTTCTAATTAAACGGACTATCTGCAATTTCTCAGTAGAATGAGATCATGCCATGAAATTGTGGAATGTCCTCAATGATCTACTGGAATGGTTACATGAACTCCACGATATGACGCCAGGTGCAGTTGATTGAATGAAGAGTTTCCCTATTAAGATTTAATGAGTATCATATGAGAGAAGATGGCCTTTGTGGCATTTATATTGAGCGGGGGGTATAACAAACTTTATTGGGTAATCTAGAGCCGCGATAACAATAAATTAGTTCTATAGGTGATTCTGGGAGGGAATTCTTAAAAGAGTTACGATGTCAAAGTTTTCGTGAAAAACGAAGAAACTCGTGTGAAATAAAAAAAATAAAATTAAGATGTGTAATTTTCCGTATTTTGTGATAAATATATATTGGATTTTATTTTCCACTATTATGATGCCATGAATAATGGTAAATTTCTCTTCCCAAACACAAACAGAAGATGAACTATTTAACATATAATTGTAAAATGAATATAAACAATTAATTACTTTGTAATTATAACTACTACTGTTTTTTTGTATGTACATGTAAGATTTGTAATTTTGTCAATGATTTTAAGTGGTTGTATTAATTTGTCCTATGTGCATTTGTTTGTAAAATACACTATTGTGTCGTAAATGAATTTAAATAAATACATCAATAGCTAACTATCAATAGAAAAGTATAAGAAATTTAAAAAAAAACGTGAAATACCATAAAACAATTAATTAACTCTTCTTTAAATGCTCTCTTCTCTAGGGAGGCTGGTAATCCTCCTGGTTATTTTGATCTTGGTAGCAGCAGTTCTAAACAAGGATATGGTATCATTTTGAAGCCACTTCCTTAAGCTCTTCAACCAACCTTCCCGCACTTCTCTTCTGAATTTTCCCTTGCAATATCAGTTCAAGGATCTCATATTATCCTCGGCACATTACAAGCCCAAACTACTCTTAACTTCCCACTTTTGATGGTTGATAATACTTCTTTATCTATGTTCATCCGTTTCAAAATTTCATAATAACTTTTTGATAGTGTTTGATATTTCGATAGTATCATATTTCAAAAGCTTTTGGTTTCTTAGTGGTTACCTGAGTAAGTGTACGAGTACATACTTCAGCTGAGGCTTAACGATAAAGACAGTAATATGGTTTTACTTCAAAACCATAAAGAAGTACAGAAAATGTGAAGCAACTCAAAATTCGCATACTTAAGTCGAGATTGAAATTGTAGTTGCACATGAGATTTTGTTATTTGAAGAAACAGCTTATTGTTATCTCCACTTTTATGTTGATATCTTGAGACTGGTCCTATTGGCGAAAAATTAATTAGAAATTCATAATTTAGATCTGATGTATTAGTTGTGAAGAAATTCCACTAAATAAATTACAAGAAATAATAAAATTTAAATGGTTTATTTAATAGGCCAAGGCGTAAGTAAAACAAGTTAAAAGTGTTACCTATAATATCAGTCGGTTAGATGGAAACGTAGCGGTATTTATGAATTTTCTATTCCGTAGAAATCAAAACGAGAAATTTTACTGACAGAAAAGACCGGTTGGAATAGCTTCTGGGAAATTAGAAAAGCTATATCTAACACATACACATCGTTTTGTTTATGTTTGATTAGATTCGTCGACAATTTCTTGACGCAAATATGGTATACATTTTAATATATTATTTATAGTTAAGGCATTAATATCGTGGACGTTTAAAGAAATTGTAATTTGTTTTATCAAACACTGTTTATTCTACTTTTTACAACGGTATCACCCTACCGGTTGCAAGGTTTTCACCTCAGCATCAGCGGAGCACAAACAAGACTCTTGTTTGTGCTCCACTGATGATTAGGTGAAAGCCTTGAAACCGATAGGGTTATACCGTTACAAAAAGTATAATAAACAGTGTTTGATAAAACAAATTACAAGTCATTTTAATATGTTTGTGTTATAATTACTAAGGAATAACAAAAATGCATACAGATACGCCGTGCCCCTTGCAGGGTAGGTAGATAAAATAGATCTCCAAATTTTTCTTCTAAGCACATTAATATCACCTCCTCCATATTCACATATCTCGTCATGTACACTATTATATTACTTAGACTTTGCCACGTTTTCCTCGGTCTACCTTTTCCACGCATACCTTGCATTTCTGACTTGTATACTTGCTTACTCATTATTTCGTCATTCATTCTTTCCACATGTCTAAACCACCTTCATCCAACTCGTAATACTAATATGTTAAAATAGCGTTAAAACAAGAATGTGGACAAGGAAGTTTTCATCTTGTTGTGGATAGACCCGGACTGAAGGCGAAGTGCAGTGAAGCATTAAATATAATTTTTAATTTAATTCAATACAGCTTTAAAAATTTAATTGCGACTTCCGTAGCCTCGTTGGTAGAACTCTTGTCTTTTATTCGGGAATTTCGGGTTCCCGGTGACATCCAAATACGGGTACTTTACCGATATCTTCACATATAACATCTCATCAGCCAGCAACAAGGATTATTTGCTGCCTGCAGGATTCTTTGCCACTTATCTTTCTCAGCAATATTTGGTTTTCAATTGGTTATACCTAGTGTGCGCCAGTTCTCTGTCACGCCATATAGCCATCTGAGCTTTGGTTTCCCTACTGTCCAATGGCCCATCGGAGGGTCGCTGAACAAACTCTACCTGTTCAATGGGTACAAGTGTTCAAACCAGCGCAATCGAGCAATTTTTATAACTTTTTCTACAGTGACTTTACTATAAAGGGTGGAAAATTATTCGTTTTACCTATATCTCGACGCACCATTGTCATAAACTGAACTATATATTCTGCGAATAATTTTTCCTCAAAGGTGCCGAGAACTTTTTCGGTCCTCGTTGTTACTGTCCAAGACTTCGATGAGTAAATATAAGTATCATATTTCAACCCTAATCTTAGGGGTGTAATGCTGATCACCTTGCCTTTTTAATCTTATATTTTGATAATCGAAGGATACAAAATATGTCTGGGACATCCACCCCTCCACAAAAAAGACGCGACAAGTGACGGTCGGGCTAATTGGAGAGAACTTATGGTCTCCTCGTATTCCATCCATATCGTAAGATACGATGTGTCAGCTCATTAATTGAGTACACAGTTCAGTTTTGGACACCAAGATTTTGATTTACTTATCTCACATTATACAAATTCATTCATTGGTATGGTACCCGTCAATACATCCCAATGGGTGATGCGGACACATTGAAAGATGTGACTGGGATACAACATTATCTTCACCCCGGTATGTGACCGGGAGACAACATTAGTATGGTATCCGTCAACACACCCCAATGGGTGATGCGGACACATTGAAAGATGTGACTGGGATACAACATTATCTTCACCCCGGTATGTGACCGGGAGACAACATTAGTATGGTATCCGTCAACACATCCCAATGGGTGATGCGGACACATTGAAAGACGTGACTGGGAGACAATATTATCTTCACCCCGGTGTGTGACCGGGAGACAACATTGGTATGGTACCCGTCAATACATCGCAATGGGTGATGTGGACACATTGTAAGATGTGACTGGGATACAACATTATCTTCACCCCGGTGTGTGACCGGGAGACAACATTGGTATGGTACCCGTCAATACATCGCAATGGGTGATGTGGACACATTGGAAGATGTGACTGGGATACAACATTATCTTCACCCCGGTATGTGACCGGGAGACAACATTAGTATGGTATCCGTCAACACATCCCAATGGGTGATGCGGACACATTGAAAGACGTGACTGGGAGACAATATTATCTTCACCCCGGTGTGTGACCGGGAGACAACATTGGTATGGTACCCGTCAATACATCGCAATGGGTGATGTGGACACATTGTAAGATGTGACTGGGATACAACATTATCTTCACCCCGGTATGTGACCAGGAGACAACATTGGTATGATACCCGTCAATAAATCCCAATGGGTGATGCGGACACATTGGAAGATGTGACTGGGATACAACATTATTTCACCCCGGTATGACCGGGAGACAACATTGGTATGATACCCGTCAACACATCCCAATAGGTGATGCGGACACATTGAAAGACGTGACTGGGAGACAACATTATCTTCACCCCGGTATGTGACCGGGAGACAACATTCTGTTCGGATTAAGAACGACTGAAGTAAGCACAAAATTCGCATTTTGTTATCGCACGTCTTGGTAATACTACAGTACTTGAAGAGGCAACGACACTCGCACATGTCTAGCTGTCGAGTACTGTTATTATCGGGAATCGAACCGAAAACCCTGGGGTGAAATTTAACCGTCTTATGAACTAGGCCACAGAGGTTGGCAGTCATTATATTTTATTTAATTCAATTTGTTAATTCGAGAACTCGATAGAATCAAGAAATGAAAAGTATTTTATAATTTGTCTAAAGTGTTTAAATTTTTGTTAGTAATTAATTCAAATACAATAGATTTCTTAAATAATATAGTGATTGTTAAAGATAACTCCACTTGTTATTTATTGACTTACTAAAGTTCTAAAAAGGTTTGTTTAAAATTTCTCTGTAAATGCTTCATACAATTAATGGGAATTATTATTCCAGAAAGAGTTCGACTAAGTCCTGTAAACAAATAACAGACGCACTTAGTGTCTGTTGAATTTCACTTTGAATTATTTAGACGAAAAATTGTATGTTTAATTCCGACAACATTGTTGATGAAAAAATAATGTTTATATTGCAGTAAGATTTGTTTATTCAACAGGAAAAGAGAAGCAATAGATTTTCAAAAGCGTACGATGAAGTGAATATAAATAATCCGCCATTTTTCTAGAAACAAAGCGTAAAAAATATTTTAGTAACATGTTATACTTGTTATACAACTGACGTTACATAACCGCGAATGCTTTAAGTTCCAAAGAATTCTTATGCTTTTACGAAAAGCTTGATTTTTAGGAATTTCTTTTCAAAAGATAGATTTTGATTTTGCTCGATATGTATTTAGAATTTATCCTGTATTACACTCCATCCTTAGAATATTATCCATCATTATCTAGATTAAAGCGACTGCGAGCTGTGAAGGACTTAAGCTAATCGATCAATCCCCTGGCTTTTAAAAGCTTTACTATTCAATAACGTATTTGACAAAATATCACGTAGACAAGTAATTCATATTCAACTTAAGCTGAAGATTAAAAGTAAATTCTTCTCGCGAAGATTTACATCGATCTTTTTTTAACAAAGGTCGTTCAGTAAACTTTTTTCTATTTTCACAGCTACTTTAATATTCCTGAAATATATGAGCAAGGGTACCAATAAGAAAATCTAAGAAATTGATTGGTTTTTACTGGAATCACATCACCCATTAACGAAATATAATTATTTTAAAATTAAAGCATAATAAGTTATTTTCACTAATATGTTAAGGTGTTAACCCTTATCGGGATTGCTCCTCGAAAATCAGGAGAGTCATTAGAATTAGTACTAAGAGATCAAACCAACCGGATGATTCCAAACATCCTTTGCATAATCACCATCCCGTGGTCCCTAGGCTGAAATCCAGGCACAGTTTCATTATGACTATGGCTTTGGAACAATCACCTTCTGTATTTAGGATGAACGAGTGGAAAGAAATATGTATGGATTTTGTCTGTAGATCATTACAACCTGACTCTGGACTGCTCTAGAGGACCTGGAAATCTCTTAACAGGCTTCGAACGGGAATTGAAAGATTCCAGAGCAAAATAGGGAATATTACATGATGGATCGGCTCTTTGTATCTGTGGTGAGGAGTAGTCCATGCGACACTTGCTGCAGTCCGGTGTCTTGCGCCGGAAAGGATCTCATTCGTGGAACGCTCAGTGCTGTCCATGGGGCTGTCCGTGCTGTCCAGGATTATAAATAATTTAGTGCCTTTAACACGATCACATAAAAATCTTTCAATTCAACACAGAGGATATCATCAGCTGGAGCAAGAAAATAAGGCAGTACTGGCGTGAGAATGTGGATAGATTGGACATACAGAATCCCATATACAGCGGCACACGAGATCCCTGCAGGACATTGAATGTCAAAAAGGCACCACATAAAGGTGGAAGGACAGCAGGTGCTCTGCTACCCAAGAAATATTATCGCAACAACAGATAGAAGATCTATACCAAATAAATAAAAAAGACACGATAAAGAGAAGAAAACCAAGATGTGAAACAATCCCACAAAATACAATATTTTACTAAGTGAGAATTTCTTTATACTTTGACGAAAGTTGTAAATTAAAAATTTGGAATTCTACACTATTTATACCGATTCAATAAATAATAATTTGCTAAAATATTATTTGTTGCCCCAAATCCAAGATATATATATGTTATTTTACCAAGTACATTCACATTCTTGGTTGTTTCTATTTGCCTTTCATCAAGTCATTCTTGCACTGTACACCTGAAGAATAATATTATCAGGTCAACTATTTTATTTTCATAATAAAACATGAATAAAAACAAGTTAAATGTAATCATGAAAAATATACTTTTAAAAATGAGTATAATCGTAGTAGATTTCTCGTGATTAACGATTTCCACTGTGGGATTCGATTTCGGATAGTACGAAAATAAAAACAAAGAATAAAATAGAGTACCAGTCTGGTTAAAGAGTTCGCCTGATAACGCGATAGACGTGTGCGATGTTATCCATCCATGTGCGGTAATATTTCCAACATGTACGACGGTGATTTGTGAGTTACTTGTGTCCTCCAGTGATTATTAACCCGAAAGCTCGATTACTAGGACTGAAGACGATGTTGTCTTCCAGCCACGTTCTTCAACGTTATGTTGAGGGAATCCAAACGAATAAATGAACAAAAATTAGAAACGAACTATCAAACTTGACAGCGAAACATAAGATACATAAATTGTTTCTGCATAACCTGTATATTCTACTCGTTACTTTTATTTCAAATAAGATGAATAAATTTAGCAATGTTGCTTATAGTATTTGAATATTTATCCTATAAATTATGCACAATACTTGTGGCTGGCGAGTATCACTGTGTGTGTTCTTGGTAAAAGTCAATCCAGTTTACCTTGTATGGCTCGAATAGCCTAGACTTGACAGGCGGAATCTGTTCACTGTACAGCGTACATTACACATCTGGGCGTTGTTTTGACTGAGATGTGGCTATGTAAATAAGACTTGTCTCTTTGATGGCGCTGACTGAAAAGAAGCAGGATAAAGACTCACCTGAAACAAACAAGAAAATATATTGTTAGAAATAAAATTAAACCATCGATTAAAACAAAAAAAAATAATTTCAAATATAAACATGTATTTATACAGATCAAATATATTTATGTACGAGTATTTAGCACTTTCTTGCAAACATATTTGATGGATTTTTAGTTTCGAAGTTATTTCTTCTAATTAACCAGCTTTTGTTTAGTTTCAAAGTAATTTCTTCTAATTAACCAGCTTTTGTTTTATAATTATTATCGGTAGGTATTTTCGACTTCGTCTTTTACATCGTGTGTGAAAACAACATTTGGAATAAAAACTAACAAAAAACATCAATGATATATCTCAAGTAAAATGTGGATTAGGATGGGAGCTAAGGAAAACGAATATTTAAAGTTAAATAATGCTTCCATAAGTATATTCTTTGATATCGATAAGTATGATGCACATCTCTTTGAGCCAGGAAGATCATTTCAAAAAGTGAACCGCAAAACATGTGTGATGCGTTGGTATACCAAGAATTTTGCCGGCACTAGATCGGAGGTAGTCTATGCTCAGAAAGAAAATTAAAATTTTCACGCAAATACTGAGGAAATATAAACTTGTATAACACGATCACGGACTTACGTTATACTCAAGCAAATATTTTTTTGGGCTTCCAGTTCATTATTCTTTTATTTGAACGTCATCGTAACGCCAACATAACGTAACGTTAGATGTCTCAATCTCGATTTGTGTTTCTTGTCCAACATCCTTTTCTTCAGCACCGATTGATATCTTACGAGAACTTGTACTGTTGTTATTTATATTGTTTAAGAAATCTGGATATTTTTTTGCATATACGAGTATATAACTTCCTTTATTGACTTTTGTCTGGTTGATTGCAAAAGATTATCACTTCACAATATGCCCACCAGATTGTTATATGATGAAAAAATAAATAAATAAACAAATTCTGGAATGATATAAATGATAGCAGTGAAGAACTTTTTATCATTTATTTATTTTCTCAAAATAAAGCTAAGATAAAAAAAAACTCGTCTACAGAATAAAAAGAAAACTTAATATGTAGTCCCAACACTTAATAATCAAAGAAATATATTGAATAAACTCAAAAATACTTAGGAAGTCGCAAAAAACTTTCATATAATTTTTATTTCAATAACTAGCTGTACCCAGCCACGCGTTGCTGTGGCTCAGTCTGGTTAAATGGAAAAGAAAGAAAAGAGAAAGCACACGTTTCAATTATGTTTAATTTCACAATGCTTGTGGGTAAACAATATTTTTGATGTCTTTCAGTCACTCTCAGTCTGTCGCGTTTATCGCCGTGCTCGCAAATGATCGCGTCACTCCAATAGGTCAATTCACGATATGATTTGAATTCAAATGAAAGATCGATTGCACTGAAAAAGAAGAAAGAAAGTTATAACAAAAACACATAAAATTGCGAAACATTAAAAAAGGAACTGAATAATATTGGTAAGTTCATAGACGTCTTTGTTCTTCGCGCCAACAATATCTCTTTCACTCACCCAATCTTGATTCTTATAAGTGATTTGAATATAGGGAAATACTTTTTCAACCGATCCTTCTGATCACTAAATTGCATAAGTTATAGTCTTCCAACCTTAGTTCTATTACCGTCATTTACAACTGCATCTCGCGAATGAACGTATTCTTCAGAGCAAAGCTTGGTCCGTGTCAAACGGATGAATATCAAACATTCTGATTTCTATGACAGTTCACAAATTTGCCCCAATACAACCTTGTAACGACGTTCAGTGATTATAATTATTTTATCGACTTTAATATAAGGCTCGATTCTAATAAATATCAAGTTATTTAGGTAAATACATTACAAAAAACTAACAATAATGACAAATTAATACATCTTGTCACAAATCTCCATTTCTACATACGATTGATGTGAGAATATCTCAACTGATCGATCGTTTTGCAGCTGGACACGCATATTTGTAGTTAATTTCAACGTCTTTACGTGTCGCCACAAAGTAGAGTATTTCATGCAATATATAAAATTGCGAAACATAAAAGTAGCTTATTAAATGTTAAGGGACACAAAGCGATAATTGTAACTTATTAAATTTTAAGGGAAGACAAATAGATAATTGGAACTAATAAAAAAAAACTCCATTTCTACATACGATTTGATAGATTTTGAAATATAAACATAAAATGTAATTCTATATAAAAAAGATACTTTTAATATTCCTACTGACCTATTTCAGTTTCTATCAGCCTGTCGCGTACATTATGATGAGAACGAACCAGTTCTGAATCTACAGATCTCGATCCCCGTGCATCCTCAAGTCTGGATACACGTCGTTCTGCTGCTTCTTCGACATTTTGATGAACTAAAGCAGATCGATGCACTGAAAAAAAAGAAAGAAAGTTTAAACACATAAAATTTTGAAACGTTAAAAAATATAGACATTCAGTGATTATAATTATTTTATCGACTTTAATATAAGACTCGATTCTAATAAATAGCAAGTTATTAAGGTAAATACATTACAAAAAACTAACAATAATGACAAATTAATACATCTTGTCACAAATCTCCATTTCTACATACGATTGATGTGAGAATATCTCAACTGATCAATCGTTTTGCAGCTGGACACGCATATTTGTAGTTAATTTCAACGTCTTTACGTGTCGCCACAAAGTAGAGTATTTCATGCAACATATAAAATTGCGAAACATAAAAGTAGCTTATTAAATGTTAAGGGACACAAAGCGATAATTGTAACTTATTAAATTTTAAGGGAAGACAAATAGATAATTGGAACTAATAAAAAAAACTCCATTTCTACATACGATTTGATAGATTTTGAAATATAAATATAAAATTTAATTCTATATAAAAAATATACTTTTGATATTCCTACTGACCTATTTCAGTTTCTATCAGCCTGTTGCGTACATTATGATGAGAACGAACCAGTTCTGAATCTACAGATCTCGATCCCCGTGCATCCTCAAGTCTGGATACACGTCGTTCTGCTGCTTCTTCGACATTTTGATGAACTTGCACTGAAAAAAAAGAAAGAAAGTTTAAACACATAAAATTTTGAAACGTTAAAAAATATAGACATTCAGTGATTATAATTATTTTATCGACTTTAATATAAGGCTCGATTCTAATAAATAGCAAGTTATTAAGGTAAATACATTACAAAAAACTAACAATAATGACAAATTAATACATCTTGTCACAAATCTCCATTTCTACATACGATTGATGTGAGAATATCTCAACTGATCAATCGTTTTGCAGCTGGACACGCATATTTGTAGTTAATTTCAACGTCTTTACGTGTCGCCACAAAGTAGAGTATTTCATGCAACATATAAAATTGCGAAACATAAAAGTAGCTTATTAAATGTTAAGGAACACAAACCGATAATTGGTATTTTATTAAATTTTAAGGGAAGACAAATAGATAATTGGAACTAATAAAAGAAAACTCCATTTCTACATACGATTTGATAGATTTTGAAATATAAACATAAAATTTAATTCTATATAAAAAAGATACTTTTGATATTCCTACTGACCTATTTCAATTTCTATCAGCCTGTCGCGTATATTATGATGAGAACGAACCAGTTCTGAATCTACAGATCTCGATCCCCGTGCATCCTCAAGTCTGGATACACGTCGTTATGCTGCTTCTTCGACATAAACATCGAGATAATCCCCGTGCATTCTCAAGTCTGGATACACGTCGTTCTGTTGCTTCTTCGATGTTTTGATAAACTAAAGCAGATCGATTGCACTGAAAACGAAAAAAGAAAGTTAAAACATATAAAATTGTGAAACATTAAAAAAGGAACTGAGCAGCGTAAAAGTTTGTTTTAATTTTAATTTTTTTTGCGATATTTCTACGGGTACTTCTTTCTAATGTACCACCAAATAATTTATTTATTTAATTAATTACATAAAAGTGTCTTTATATACAAATGAACATGTGACAGGTTATACAAGTACTTAAAATTATTGACAAATAATACAACTTTATCTTAAATTAACATGAGGATACAAAAAGCAGTATTAATAATAAATTACAGTCATTGTTTTAAAATTATTTAATAATTATATGTGTATTTAAGTTCAATATATGTTATGTATGTATAACACAGGAATAATATGTATGTGTCACTATTCTTTTCTCTGTTGTTATCTATAAATATAATTGTAAGTGCTTTATATTTTAAGCTTAAATTCAATTGTAAAATTGATTAGATATAAGTACTGATGCAAATTTGAAAAAAGTTAGGTTAACTTTTGAAATATGAATCAATAATGAAAGTTTTTCATCAAATATAATTCTTAAGTCCATTATTTTTAAACTTATACAATTTACCATAGTCACCAAGTCAATTTTATGACAATATAACTATTTTTTATCAAGTTTTTCTATTACGTCGTAAAAGTACATCGTAATGACGCAATGTCAACTGAGCAATTACGTGTTCGTAATTAGTATTTTTTTTAAATGAACGATTTTACATCATATTTTTTAATTTAAATATAATATCAATAACTTACCTCATTTATTGAAGTCAATTATCTATTATCTTATCTATATAAATAAAATGTTATATATATTGAACCAAAATATGATTCAATCGTAGATCACTTTTCTAAAATGTCAATCTCACTGAGCAATTAAGCATCTGTCAATCTGTCGGTAAAACGGTTCGCAATTGTTTCGTGTCTCGACTTATAAAAGTACGTAATACATATAAAATTTCAATTTTTATAAAATTAATGATTAAATTTTTATTTATATAGATTATTAAACATAAAATTATAAAATAATTTATTTATAATTAATTTATAATTAATTTTACATTAAATCATCGTAAATTCCGAAACGCCGAAAATGAAATTTGACAGATGAAATTTGACAGATTAATTCCATTAATTCCATGTCAACCCACAGGTTCGCATAAATATTTCTTTTTGATTTAAAAAAAAAATTATATACACTGATATATATATGTAAATAAAAATCAAATAACATTTCCGTTGACGAATATTAACTTTACTCAAAATTTCAAAGCGATCGGTAGAGAACTTCCGGAGATTAGCTACAAATAATTAACGAACATTTACATTTTTATTTATATAGATAATAACACAATAGAGTTGAGGACAAAAATCTTTTTATCATAATAAATCAGCTTATAAATGATTCATCTCAGCAAACTAATTGCCCATATTTATTTTGTTTTCACAAAGCAAATATAAGCCTATGTCAATACTCCTTCAAATCGCACATGTTCTCAGAAAGGTCAATATATCTTTGAAGAAATATGAAGATAAACGTATTATTTATTATCGAGGGATGTGTCAATGTTGGACAAACATCATATGAAAATTTGTTCACAGGTCATAAATAATATTGGATGACATTATGTCGATGAAAGCTCAATATTCAACATTTTATTTGCGAGAGATATTTTTTTGCAAGGATACAACTTGTTAATTGGGATTAATATTTCAAAGTACATCGCGTGACTTGATTTTTGTTTTAGTGACTTGAGCCATGTCCTGATAACAGCACGCTCACGCGCAGGAGCCGCTAATTCTCGACTACTGTGTCTACTGTGTACCTGATAAGTCATCATAAATTAATGCATGGATACAATAGATGTTGTAAATAAGATGAAGAGAGCATGAAGCTGGTTTAGACACGTGGATATAATAAATTATGAAAGAATACCCGAACGAGGAAACAAATATGAAGAAGAAACACAAGTCGAATATGGAAGAGATAGACTGAGAAAACCTTGAATGGACTAAGTAGACCAGATTTTGAAAGAAGGTAATGTGAGAAGTTTGAATAACATATGAGTGTACACGACTAAATGTATGAATATGTTGGAGGCGAATGTAGTGTTCTTGGATAAGTATAGCGATGTGTTCTTTCTGCCTACTTCGCAAAGCACACGGTGTGATATGTATGTATATTGTAGCTACTGTTTATAATCACTAATATAAAATTATTCCACAAAAATTATCATCTTAATATAGAAAAGGGCATGATGTTTTTATTTTCTAGAAGAAAATTAGTAATTTTTAATAAAGATTACAAAACGGTCAACATTAATATCACGACATGCTTCCTTCGTCTCCTCCACATCCAAATATCTCATACAACGCATTCTGTTCTCTTACTCACAATCTTTCTTACTATCAAAATTACATGCACCTGACCCAAACATAATTTTATCAGTCATCCTCTACCCCGATTCCCACTGATGCTTACATTACATTTTTATTAAGTATTCCGTCATTAATTCATTCAACATTTCCAAACCAACTCAATGTAAAACACATATAGAAATAAAAAAAACAGTACTAATGAAAAGTCGATATTTTTTTTCAGTGCATGATTTAAAAATAATACAACGACTTCATTAACCTTTTCGGAAATAAAGCAAAAGAATATGAGAACATCAATCAAAAAAAGAAATCTCATTGTTTAGAATGCCCGAAGCCAGATTTGTATAAACACGAGTGGGCTGATCAATATTCATGATATTTGACTATTTGTTTGTAGTAATACTTAAGAACATTGCGTAGAATGTGTTGATAAACAATGTATAAAATACTGAGAAATTAGGACACTAGGAAAGAATGCGGATCAAACAAAGCTGCAGTGCTTACGACGAAGACAAAAGTATTGAAATGGTTCGGATATGTAGAAAGAACAACAGATTAAAGATTTACAAACATATTCGTAGAATAGAAAGTACGAAATTATTGGAAATATCTAAAAATACGTGAAATGAAAGAAGGAAGTGTGAAAAGACTTTATAATATTTTCTTTATTTATTTTACACATGACAAGAAATATACAGTACCCGGCGGTAAGTAATACACATCGTTTGTAGAGCATCGTCTCTGTCATTCATACACGTGTTCCGTCGCGATTTGTCAGTCGTTAATGGACCGGACTATTAGCGCACCGTGCGACAGAGACGACGCTCTACAAACGATTTGTATTACTTACCGCTGGGTACTGTACATAATTTGCGAAAAACCGACAGGTAATTTAATTTGGACACACAATTTTAATGGATTTGGATTTGTTACCGTTCATTGTCGTGTCCCCAGAAAACTAAGCTTTTGCCTGTATCTCACCGAGGACATATAGCATAAAAATAAATCGATACTTCTTTCCGAATTTTGATTATATAACGCCCCGTTGCACATTCTCATCAACCTGACCAACAGTGACACTCAATTACATATGAATACATCACGCTAATCAAACCCCTCACAATTCATCACTCCAAATAGACCAAAACGTTCATCCCACAATATACCGCACATAATCATAAAAAAACACCACACTCAAGAGCTCACACAAATCTTTGCTACAAGTCATTCCTCTTGAAAGCCCAATTATTCAAACTCCATATATTGTATAATAGGAAAGTATGCATGGCAAAGTATATGGACGTGGCAAAAGGGAAAGAAATAATATTTACTTATAGAAATAATATTTAAATTATTTAAAATATGAAAGAATCCAAAGAATACTGCCAAATATTGAAAGTGTATTTATTTATTGTAATATACTTTCGTTTTGCAATCTCTTTCTACTCGTACCAACCAGAAAGGTGTACAACAAGTAACAAGACAAAATCAAACAAGAATCCTTTTTAAAAATCTGGGTACAAACGGGTATTAACAATCCACAAGTTAGAATACAGGCGTCATATCAACTAGGCCAATGAGGTCGTCGATGTCATGAAAACGTAAATGAAGTTGAAATGAGAAATAAAATAATGAAATAAGTTAAATGGGTGACAATTTATGACAGAATTCGGAATGAAGTATTTAAGGATAAATGTGATCTTATGGCTGATGCACTAAGCATATTTAAAAAAAAAACTCTGAGGGGATTTTTACATTCAGCAAACAAAAGCTGAGAAAACTAATATGTATTACGAACGTGAGTGGGAAATATGGATGAGAAAGACCAAAAGAAATATCGTTGGGCAAACGAATGAAATCTTGAAAAGAGGAAAAGTCAAGTCAGAACCGGAGCTTTAAGAATCTGTATGAGAAGTCGTATAAATGGAAAGTTTGGCACTCTATATTCTTTATCAACGGGAAAGAGGCGTGAATGGTATGTATGTATTAAAATATACCCGTGAAAGAGAACTTAAGCGACTGAAAAATTGCTGAAGTGAAGAAAAACGTAGGACATTTCTTTATGGAACTAAACGTACTTTTATAAACTCTTTTGCAGTCTTGTGAAGTGATTTTCTTACTTTGTTGATATACACATATATAACCTCTTTCTCTTGCTCGAAATGTCGAATTGTTGTTGGACAATTTTGATACTATTCAATATTTTTTAGATAATGTGAGCACAATTTTTTGAGATCAAAGGGTCATGGAAGATTCGATACATATCATATTCCAGTCCTGCATTTCTCGCAAACATGTGGAGGCACTCCATAGTCCATTGATAAGTTAAGAACTATTATTGCAATATTTTAAATTCACCATCTAATGCATGTAACAGGCAGATGTAAAATCTGGCACCTACATTTAGCGAGTGAGTTTGCAAAGTTAGTGTTAAGTAATTATCTTTAAGGTTCCTTATAGACTGCAAATAAATAACTATTCTAATGTTCTTGATGATTTCTTTGTTCCGTATAATTTAGTATAATTGATGGTTTTATCCTGGTCCAAACTCCTAATTGTGGGTCAGTGGGAGTGTACCCACGCCACCATAAGCTAAGATGAAAAATAATTCGTTATGAACTATCGTCTCAATCATGGCTATAGAAATTATCCAATTTTACAACACAAACACCATAACTAAACAAGGATTCAGGCTTGAGATATAAACTATGCTTCTTTGTAAACTGCAAGCCATAAAAATTTATTTACGTCATTATAATTGAAGCGTTCCTGTATATTTTATGCTAATGTGAGTGAAGAAAAAAGATAAAATACTTCTTTGATGGTATTGATATTTATACCCAGTCGTGGTTTTTTAAATAGCTTTATTGTTCATTCTTAGGAAGTGTTATTTTTCTAGCCGTATTCTAATTTTTTTCGCTTTATTTCAAATTCTCCATTAAATTTATGCTGATATCAATCTAAGATTATACAATTCACTTTGATCGACTCTAACTGCAAGCATTTAATAATGTATTTTATATTTTATCAATATCGTCTCATTTTAATAGATTTTATTTTAGAATAATATGCATAGCAATTGCTCTAATTTTGTCGATTTATCTCCATTTATTTATATCTTTCATTTCTTATTTTTTATTTAATAAAGTAATATATACTCGTACTAAAATCATTTGCCAAAGACTATACCTATGTAAAAATTTATATCTTAAGAATTAATCTATTATAACTATGAACTAACTTAATTTTACTTTTCTACATGTCATTTTATTTTTAATAATCTTACTATACATATAATTTCTTAGAAATAGTTAACACCTGCACACTACTTATAACTAGATAACAATTTTTACAACTTATTATTTAGCTAGTACATGTTCACTCGTTCAGGCTACTTGCAATCCATCACATTCACTCAGACCTTGGTTCTCCCAGCTAACACTGTAAGTGGACTAGTCAGCAACATATGATGCTTCGGGAGCCTGTGGTTATAACGGAAAGGTAGATCGGACTTACTCTCGTAAGCCCCCAGGGCAGCGATTAGAGGATTGCTGTGATTCTGTTGGTTTTTATAGAATTTCATGGTCCAAGCGAGGATGTGGTGTTGAAGGGTTTTTTTCACGTTATTCGGCGTGGAGTCGGGAGAGGTTTGTTCTGGGATGGGTGTTGAAAGAGATCTTGAATGCCTTGTTCTGCGATCGTTGAAGCTTCAGGTGATCCGTGTTACTCACCCCAAACGGGTGCAACATAGGTCATGATAGGACGAATAAAGTTATATAGAAGATGAACTTATTTTTGGGTGAAAGGAAGCTGCGTCGATAGAATATCGTTTTACTTATCTCATTATTCGGTTGTTATAATAATTTATTAGTTTGATTACTAAATTATTGAAGTAACTTTATCTTAACCATAAATTAAACATATGACAGGTTTGATGTTTTTATGGATTTTAAAAAAAATACAGATTTCACAAATTGATTTTTTCATCAAATGGAATAAACTTATTATCGTTTGAATTTATATAGAAACGAAAATAAAGTGAATTATCAACAGAGGTCCAACATAAAAATATATTTATTTAAGTTTAAGAGTATATCGTTCCATCTTATCTAATATTATCTAGTCACTAGTGTATTAAATGGGTAATTCTTAAATTTCGTCGATAAATATTAAAATGCAACACAAACTTTCAAAAGTTGGTCATAAGTGTTTTTTAACAAGTCAACTGGAAAAATGTGGGTTGGATAACTTTTATACCATTCCTGGTTTTGTGGAGAAAAAGCCCTGGAGTGGTCTACCTATAAGTGTAAGAAATTTTGGGAGCCGTGTGCAACTTTAGGAAGCACTTGAAGACAACCCTTTTTAGCAGGTCTTATTAAAATGTATAATTATATATGAATATTACACACATATGTTACAGTACAAAATCGAATGTGTTACTATTACATATCGGATTGGTAAGTATGTTGCTGGTTTTTTAATTAAATATATTTTTCCACAAATATGCAGATACGGGGAAGTACCTTATCTAATGACCGCAACCATTAACTTCATATCTTTATACTCAACTCTTATATATTCATTTTGAAATATTTTTAATATCTCAATTAATAACAGTGAGTATATACCCCAAGTTAGAGAGCGCCCTTCAGGAGAGTCTGCCCTCTAAACGGTGCTAGATATATTGTGTCCTTTTATTATTAATATTATCAAAGGATTCCAGCAAATGAAAGTGCAGCACAAAATGATTTATAGAGGCCACTCATGGTGAGTCAGTTAGTCACGTCCTCCAGATTGAGAAATGCTTGAGTGGTTTGAGTAATGTAATACGTAATTACTTCGCCTTATCGGAGTGTTATACACACTTTTAAAGGACTTTTTACACATGTTTGCAGTCACTTGGAACAAGCATGCATATAGTAATTTGAATATCATCACCATCAACCATTCATGCGCTGCAGGATATAGGCGTCTCCAAGTTCTTTCCAAAAGATCCTGTTCTTTGCGCATTGCTGCCACGTAACCGTTGCTTGCTTTCGTATCTCGTCCACCCGGCGTGTCTTTGGTCTTCTTACAGGCCTAGTTCTTCGTAATGGGTACCACTGAAATACTTCATACGCCCGACGATGGTCCGTTGTTTGATCGATGTGACATGAGCAAAGCGGTTCGGCATGTGTCTTGAATACAAGATAATTATATTTACACTTAATTGTGAAAATATCTATAAACTAAAAGAGCATAGTGAATATAATTAAATATGCAGGTAATTTTAGAAATTTAATGGTTTATCGCATTCTACGGATGACCTTTACAAAATGTTACTTTAAACGAAATTATATTCTTCAATCATGTTAGATTCACGCCCTCGGCGTAAATCAATCAAAGACACGAAAAACATGACATTTCTATTCATCAACGTGTTTTTCCAATTCTCCATCCCCTTAACCTTTTCTATGTTACCCATTCCCATTATTTGCTGACATTTTTCTTTGTTTTGTGAGAAGGCGAAGAAAATCAAAATCAATACAACTAAGAAAATATAATAAATAATTATTACAAATACTGAAAACGATCGAATATATGTTGTTAAAATGCGTGCACTTAGAATATTATATAAAGTGACAATGTATGACTGAATACGGAATCATGCGATTAAAGATGAATGCGAACTGATATATTGAGTAAGATGAAGTATAACATCTTAGATGGTTTGGGTCCGTGGAATGAATCAATTAAGAAAACGTAGTAGAGGAAGACCGAAAAAGGAAAGTATCGTTGAATCAAGTGAATTATATTTTGAAAGAAATGTAAGAAGTAAGTGAAATCGTAGGAGCTGTGCGGATGTGGAAAACGTGAAATATATATATCGAGATATAAAAGTCTGGTGTTCTGTAATGTCTGCCTACCCCAGCAGGGAAACGGTGTGATATATTTTTCATAATTAAGTACATTAACAAAAAAAACAGCGTTATTGACATGAGATTATTGTAATACACTTTCGTTGTGTACATAACAACCTGGCGGGCTGATTGCAATTTCATCCGACCAACAAAAAAGATGTTAATAGTGATAATCAGACTTGATCCTTTTAAAAAAAACGGGACTCCGAGGGGAATCGAAATTTAGGCTGGAAGACAAGCGTCTTATTAACTGGGCCACTGGTTGTTATTTAAGATTATTTAATAAAAAAATCAATCATTTTAAAGTAAAACCAATCAACTTAAATGAACGTTAAAATTACAAAGAGAAGTCAAGTTATGTTGGCAACAACATATATTTTTTTACTTCTATGGAACGCAAAACGCCTCGGGGAAGGTAGTCTAAAACGATTTCAGTAATGAGTCCTACATGGCACAAGTACGTAGTGGTTTGTTCAAATACTTTATTCTTTTGATAAATTATTTCATAAATACATTCTGCATAAGGCATTACCGAAAATTCATTCGCTGATTGATTTCACCTTATTGAAAACAATAATTTATATTTTGAGTAGAAAATAATAATTTAGATTCTGAGTAATTGATCCATACATATAATATGGTATATACCACCGCGTAGTTTCCTTGCTGGTATATACCACCACGTAGTTTCCTTGCTGGGATAAACAAATAAGTCGGAGCGCCAGACTTTCTATCTCGACATATATATTTCGCCTCTTCCACAAACATGCACCTCATAAAACACCTACGATTTATCTTACTTCTTACTTGTCTTCTTTCAAAATATCATTAATTTGATCCAATTATACTCTACTACGCCTTCCACTCACATTCAAACCGCTTATTTGTTTTCTTAGCCTTTCTTCATTAATTCGTTCTAAGCGCCCAAACCATCTCAGAGTACTCGTATATGTATTTTATTACACTTTCGTTTTATGCAGTACAACCGGGCGGGTTTATTTCCATGAAGTCTCTTCCAACCAATCAGAAATATGTCAGAGGTCTTGAGTTAAAACCAGATTGGAATCGCAACCTCCGGTTTTGGAGGCAGGCGTCTTACCAACTAGGCCATGGGGGTCGTTCTTCATCTTATTCAACACATCAATCTTATGTTCATATTCACCTAGTATCACTATATTCAACACATCAATCTTATGTTCATATTCATCTCGTATCACTATATTCTGTATTTTGTCGTACATTATCAATCCATGTATTATTTTAAATGCACTCATATCAACAGCATTTATTCAGCTCTTTTCAGTCTTTTCCACGTACACGTTTTACTCCCGTACATTAAAGTTGCCACTAAAATATTGGTGTACTAAAGTTTCCACTAAAATAGCATCTTAGCAGATTTCGATATTGTCGGATTCGATTATATATGTTTTAATGCTGCATTGACGTTGTTTCATATCGCTACCTACCGGAATATGTTAACCTTGTTTATATAATTCTACTATATTTTGTTCTCAAGAAGTGTAGAAAATACAAATTAGGAATCAAAATGGGTCTCTCTTGCTTAGTAATTGATTTAACTCCGCGTTTCTCCAACTTTTCATAAATGCGTATCACCAAAACTATAATTCCAAAATATCAGAACCACAAACGAAAATATGTCTTGCATAGAAATAGGATGTCATGAATATACACTTATGTGAGTTTTTGTTACATAGTTTCATTTCTTTTCTAATATAATCAAAATAATAAATGTGAGCTGATACGATCAAAAGTGTGATTATTGATCTACAAATGATTTAACGTGATATTTGCAATTATTTGAAAGAAATACGTTTCTTTACATGTGATTCTATTTTACTTAATTTTAAACGTAAATTTAGCTACAATTCGAGTTTTATTCTATAGTTGTTTTGTCAGTTTATTAGCATTGAAGAAAATCCTGCTACAGATATGGTAAAATCACGTTGAAAACAATAACATTAAAATCATAATTGCTGTTTCGAATATATTGAACAAATTATTCACGTACAACCCGTGAGTGGTACGCGCACCACTGCATGTGAACTGCAAATCTTAGTGACAAAGTAAAATGTTTCACAAAGGTGCTTTAACAAAAGTAAAATGTTTATTTGTAAAATGACTAAACTATACTAGTATTACTCTGCACCATTTTAGTCGAATGTTCGTACTACTTTTTGTATATTCGTTCGACATTGATGAGTAGATAGGTGCGTATTATAAATTTCATTGTATTGTAAAATTTGTTGGTGTTAATCACGACCTATATTCTTCGATATAGTTCTACGTAACAATGTAAGGCAATCTATCATACAATACAGGCTTCGTGCATTGTTTCCGCAAATAAGGTGTTGTGATATGAAGCATAATGAAATCTCAGATAGGTCGGAAGATAATTAAAGCTCTAATTCATCACGGTTCTATAATTCCAAAATAGATGGAGCTATTTTTCATTACATCTATGGAGTGAGAACAAGAAGCTTTCAAAATAAATATCAACAGTATTTGTTTTCTAAAGGAAATTGAACAATTTCGAGCAAGTAAGTTTTCTTAAAAATTGGAATAATTTTGTAGCTTCAGGATCTTGTAATCACGAAAGAAATATTATTTTATAAATAACATACAAACGAGTACATCACGCCATTTCCAGAAAAATCAAAGTTACATTTATCTGAGTATATAATAAACATATTTATATTCAACCACTAAACTTGTTACTATTTATTTTAATTACATACAAACATTCACACCATTTCCCAGTCGGGGAAGACAGAGAGGACAGAGCGCCCACTTTTTTAATTCGACATATCCTTCGTCTCTTCTACATTCATATAACTTAAACGATTTCTGTAACTTGATTGGAATATACTTTCCTTGGCCATCCTCCACTACGCCTTCCACTCACATTATAAATTTAAAATTAATGTTTTCAAAATCTTACAAATGATCAATAATCTTACAAATGATCAATAATTTAATTAATTGATAAATAATACCAACTTTTTCATATATTTAAAAAGAAAAGAACAGTTAATATGGGATTTATAATTATTGATAGCATATACTCATATATGAAAGAATCACAGGAACTTCTGTAAAGAAAATAATGATCAAACAAAATGAACAAATAAAACATAACAAACAATTTGTAATGCGTATTTAATCCCTTATCTATAATATTTTCTTGTAATACAGATAAAGATGAAAACAAAAATGGATATCGAGGAACAAAACTTAAAACCATAATTTTCTGAATTACATGTGACGATGAGGGCATGTAGAACGAATGAATGAAAGACTAACAAAATAAATACACAATGCAAATGTGATTGGAAGGAGTGGTTCGATCAATTGAATGATATTTTAAACCAAGTAAATGTAAAAATCAGAGAAATCCAAGAGTTGTATGCAACATAGATGAACGATATGTGACGAGATATGAAAGTGTGGCGCTCTGTCTTCTCTACCTGCCCCGAGAGGGAAATGGCGAGATAGTATTTATGTTTGTATGTATACAAGATGAGTTTCAGCTGCTAAAGTTGTCAACATTTCTCTACATCAAAATCCCTACCTCAACAGTTGGCCATACCCAAAATGCGACAGGCCTTTCTTTATTAGACGATCGATTTGAGATAAAGTACAAGTCAAATGATTCATTTTTTGAATGGTTCATTCTTTGCAATATGTCTTGTTATAAACAAAACGATGTTGTAAATTTGTATGAAGCAATGAATCACTACAGTCCTTTTATAGTCTGCCTCTAAAAGGTCTACACTTGCCAAGTTTCGCGAACAGGTTGATTACAAACTCTGTCTTTTATTATTCAAGTACCTTAATAAGATATCTCCGTTATATATTTTCGATCTGTATTTGAGAGATGTTCGTTCGGAGAGGAGTAGAACTTTGAAGTCAAATTAGTCTCCATCGAATAAATTTATTGTTCCAAATCGTTCCAATACGGTGGGGTATTATGCTAGAGTTTTTACCAGTGCTGGTCCTGTGGCGTGGAATGGTCTACATCTTAACGTTAGGCGTAATATAATAGTGGAGTCGAGTCCCGAGTTGTCAATAATAGTGGCTTCGAGTCCCGAGTTAAAACGCCCTTGAGGAGAAATTGCTGTCGAAACGGCGCTATATAAATTATTATTTTAATATATTGTTTATAGTTAGGTCTTGTTTGTGCTCCCCTGAAGATGAGGTGAAAGCCTTGAAACCGGTAGGGTTATACCGTTACAAAAAAGTGGAATAAAGTGTTTGAAAAATAAATTACAATATTATTATTTTAATATTACTCGTATTATCTGATACCATGAATATAGTAGAGGTCAGTATTAATAGTATTTGTGTGTGTTTATTCAAATGGTCATCATTCAAAGTAGGAAAAACGCATTTCTACTAGAATGAACACTGAAATAGTCACGCTCAGTAAATCCAGCGGTGACATTATGGTCTGTTTCGCTCGCTGCTTCAGATAATAATCTCCTCTAGTAGCGATATCTTGGAAAATTATGTTTTATTGCTTGAGGTAGGAACGATCTTTCGAGAATAAATTAAAGAAGCAATATTTTTCTCAAAATATTCCTCTACCCTAACTCCCATATCATTCCCACCCTTATCCGTATTTTCCTTGAAATTTTCTTTATTGTTCCATTGTTAGTTTTTTTTTAAATATGGTTTTCGCACACCATGTTAAGGACACGGTCATGGATACTAATAATAATTGTGAAACAATAGCCGATTGATTCGAATAAATTGCTTTAAAGCAATATATCCGTTAGATGTTTTCGCATGAAAATGTTAAATAAACGTTTTTTTTTTATTTCAATACTTTTTCAAGGATCCTTTAAATAACCAGCAGGAATATGGAGACTGGTTTTTTTTCATTGTTTTTTTTTTTCATTGTTTCACTGTTTTTTTTTCATTGTTTTGTTCATACACAACATCTTCATAGATAACCTCCGTGGTCATGTTAATAAGACGCTTGTAGCCCGAAGTTTCGAGATCCGATACCAGTTGGATATTTACTGATCGTTTTGACATGTTTCTGGTTGGTTGAAAATGATTGCCACGTGGCATTGAACCCATCAGATTGATGTGTTCATACAATGAAATTAATCTAATATAAGCTCGCTAGATGTACAATGTACTAAAAATAAAGAAAATAAAAAGTTAACGTTAAACACGGGACAATTTTGATTATTCTGTAAGCTGTATGACCAACACTTTTATTAATTTCAGCATATTTATGAGATAGCAGAAAAGAATATAAAAAAGGTCTATAAAGAAGTTTGTTAGTGAACATTAGCTTTAAGCTTGTCGGGTCCCAAAATCTAATAAACGTCAATGTAGATTGGAGTTTTGATGCTGTCATGTAATGTATGAACTTGGAGACTGGTACGAGTAAAACGTGTCTTTTCAAAATTATTTTTCGTAATGATGTCAAAGTGTACGTGATTAAAATAATATTTTTCTTAATACTTGATTATATTATTTTAAGAAAATGTTGAACCTTTCAATTGCGATTAAAACAAAAAATGGAGGCGATATATCGATTATAAAATATTTGTTAGACAATATCACGTGTATATTTTTCAGTGAGTGAGTACAGGATCCGATGGCACACCGAAGTGAGACGATCGGACCATACCAGCATGTTCTTTTTTCCTTTATTTTAATTTTAAAAGAATTGATATAACTGAAGTCATAGGTCCTTATACACCCGAATACTAGGCGGAGAAAAAATGTCTGTGTTATTCAAGGGGAGTAGACTAACGCGGAGTTCGAACTGGCAACCTTCAGAAGTCCAGTGCGTTACCGCGCGGTCATGCACCTCATTACCTTATACAATAAAATTATCTATTAACGGGTATTCTTGAAATAATAATAATTAATGTTACCATATTTCTATAGGGTTCACTTTTTAATTTTTAAAACGCAACTGAAAAGAAGAATCTTTTTTAAAATCTATTAAAAATATTCCTGAAAAGATATATAAATCGGGAAATAGAGAAATTATACCGGATTCCTTCAATATTAATTTTTGCGTTTAAGGCACTATTCAGATTATGCATAACAATACACGAAACAGATGTTTGAATGCCATTCAGTGTCAAAACTTATTTAACTTCTTACTAAACTCTTTAGACATTAATACAATATCAGTAGATACGTATCTTTTTATGGTTCCCATCTTTCAAAAAAATCTTACGCACGATCTCAAAATCAATTCCCTTTTTCTATTATTTCTCCCAATAAAATCTCTATAACGGCAACGTAGTTAGGAATGTAACGCCCTTCCCGTAAATAATTACAATTTAGAATCGGTTGAGTATTAAAAGCGTTTCCGTGACTTTTATAAACACACTTTTTTTTATCTTATACAAAATATCTTAACGGAAAATGGGCAATCATCTGCCGAGCAGTTATTTCTGAATTTGTTAGTAACGGAAAATGTACGATTGGTGGCTAACTACGCGTGGAAAACCTATAGTGAAAAACCTTTTAAAAAACAATGGTTTTTGTTTTTGACTTATATTGTTGTTAAAAATATGATAAATTGGGTATTTCTAAAAATAAATACTTTTACTAAACCAGTTTTAGTATCTGTAGCTTTTATATAAGCTATTCAGTAACTAACACGAAGTCTTTGTGTCACGATGTTTGCTATAATTAGCATCGCTTGTGGAACCGAATTAGTCCAGTCAAGTTTCAAAATGAAGATTCAGTAAAGTTTCAAAATGGTTCTCAGTTCCATCCAATATATTTTTATTTCTTAATATTTTTTTATAAATTTAGTTAAATAAATCAGTTAACATAAAGATATTATTGAAGATTTTAATATATTAATAATAATTTGGAGAACTGAAAGTATGTTGATTTTTTTATTTGGTTGCCATCTTTGCCATGTATTGTAAAAAGAACAACCTGGAGGGTTTATTGCTATGTGGCAACCTCTCTCGAAAGGTGTTTAAAAAAACTTTATGTGAAAATCAGGTATGTTACAAAACAAGGATCGGAAGACGAGCATCTAAACTAGACCATGGAGCGGAAATAAAAAAATAAGTTTTTACACAAAATGTTTCTGACGAAACCTAAAACGTAAAAAAGGATATAAGGTTTTTAAAAGCATTTTTCGTCATCGTTCAATTCGGAATGAATAACTGGAGACCTCAAAGATTTGACTTGGTATTTATTGTTACTGAATCGAATTATACGAGTAATATATAGATCCACTTTTCGATAAGTACAATACATCGATATTGCAACATATCAAATCTTAGATTTGAATACAAACATTTCACCAATATAAATACACAGTAATAACATCAATTGAGAAGACAAAAAAAAAACATTTTAAAGTCCGTAAATGTTTATATCACACACAAATGAAAATGCTATTACATCGGAGAATGGCCGTCACAACTGTTTTACAGCCTTAAGGTGTCATTGAGTTTAGCTAATGTGATCGGTGTGATATTAAAGACCATGCTGGAAAAGGAATTGCCACAGCAATTTCCATAAAACAAAACAAAAACTGGTTAGACCAGTTGATCTACCATAAAAAATGGCAAACTTGACAAAACGAAACACCTTTTGAACATAATTTTATATAAATATTACGGACATAATGACACTGACAAATGTGATGAGTTATTTAAAATGATTGAGATTGTTATGCGATTGGAATTGTATATGTGATTGATTGGAATTGTACGAGTATATGTGATTGATTGGAATTGTATATGTGATTGAAGTCAAGTGTGTGTAAGAATGCGAATGAAGTGTGAATTTTTCAGCTATTTCAGATATTTAGAATTAAGTACAAATATGTAAAATTTATGATTAAGGAAAGATACCATTTAGTTACAGGCCTTGTCAAGTGAAGCGATTCTCCTCAACCACAGGATGTGAGGGTTTCCAGCATTATGTAATTGTACTCTATAGTTCCGTCTTTCCATTAAAACGAAGTAAATTTGAAATGATTTACTATGACAATAATAATAAATTAAATATTTCGTTTAATAAATAATCTTGGGATAATATTTTGAAATAAATTGTAAAAAAATATTTTGAGTTTCACATCATATACATACACGTTTATACAGCCACTCCATTTTCCTCCACACAACTTCTACGATTTCTCTGACTTTCTACGTTTCCTTATTTCAAAATATAATTTACCTGATTCAAACATATTTTCCTTGGTCTTCCTCAAACCACGTCTTCCACTCACATTTGCATTATATATTTGTTTTGTAAGTCTTTCTTCATTCACTTTTTCTACATGTCTAAACCAACTGATAAGATATAAAAAGAAATTAAAAACAAATCAGTAAAAAAAGTGAAAAGTGTACACATGCCTTGTATGAAAACCTTTTTCAGTGTAAGTTGGAAAAAAAGAAGAAAATTGCAATTTCAATCAATAATAATATATTTATTACAGATTGAGGATCAATAGAGTGCAAATCTATAAAATAAATCCACGTATATAAGATAAAATATATATACACGCAGTACACTGATACTTGAGCAAAGTTAATTCATACAAATACAAAATCTGATAAAAATATGTTAGGGGTAAAAAAAAGACAAACAAATTTAGAATAATTTGAGAAACAGTCAATACATATTAACGTTTAGCTGAAGAATGAATGTGCTTCGGGACAACAGCAAATCGTTTGAGTTGGTGAAGAGCTAGATGTAATAGGGTCACGTATTGAGAATGCCACCTGGTAGAGCGGGTCAAGGACTGCGTAGTTTTATCTAAGCCTTGTATTCCTGATGGATCGAAAAAATGAGTATGGTGCTGATCAAAAGTTTCAAATCATTCGGTCTTTCTTCAATAATTTTCGAGTCGACAAATCGAATGCCCCCACTTGGCCGTAAACTGGTAGAAATTCACAGTCGCAGACGTAAATGTGGGATGATGTAGAGTATTAGGCTGTAGATCGGCCTGTACGAAAGCGTTTAATGGCATCCCTGTGTTCCTAATGGAACGTAAAGTGTGATAATGATTATAATCGCGATGTTTTTTCATATGATACTGCAGTACCACGGGCACTTCGTTAAAACGCATCAGAAAGACAATTGGTACCAGGAATAAAGAGCTTAATCGTTGATAGTCAAAAATCATAATTTACTCAGTTGTGTAGTGATTTCGCATACTGTTTGTTTAGTTAGTTCATATATTTAAAGTAAGGTAGAAATTGGTTATATAATGTTATACGTGCAACACTTATATTTCTTTTGGGTCAGATGATGAACCTCCGTATTGTGAATTCCCGTTAAATTTACCGTGTATAGAGAAAAATCTTTTGTCATTAGACGTAATTATATATTTTCTTTCCATGAACACTGTAATTACATCATTGCTATTTGACATGCTCTACAGATTGTCACTGGTATTATCTAATAGATTCAACCTGTAAAAAATACAGTTTAGGAAAACTAAATTATAAAATTTATAAAAAGATTAACATTTGATAATCGCATAGCCTGGAAAGAGCTAAACCAAAATTGAGGAATGTGTGTTGGGACGTGATCTCTTGTGTGTTAAAATGAGATGGACTTGACCTCTAAGTGGTGGTGTATTGAACAAAGTGGCTTGTTTCAATCAGTATTAGGAGTGACATGATTTATTTTATTCATTTCTACATTTTTTAATACAAGGGTGAAGAACAACACTTTAAGGTATAGTTTGGAAATTCTAGAATGAGTCCTGTGACAGCTCACTAATTTTCCCCAATACAACCTTATGTAATGTATTAACCTAAATAACTTGATATTTATTAGAATTGAGGCTTATATTAAAGTTGATAAAATTATTAAAATTACTGAACATCGTTACAAGGTTGTATTGGGGCAAATTTGTGAGCTGTCACAGGACTCATCCTATAATTCCGAACATATGTCGAAAGCACGACAACAGAAATACATATATAATAAAAACGTGAAAGTGGAAACCGAAAAAAATGCTGATGGACCAGGTGAATCTAATTTTGGAAGATAGAAAGATAAGACGTTATAAGCTGTAGTGTAAGAAATTCTCAAAATAAAGGCGGGTACATATAAATACTTGACAATTGTATTTATAAAAGGATAAATATCAGTTTGTACATATCACATGCATATACTAGTATTACATAAGATAAAGTGAAGGAGTTGCATGTGTGAATATGGATAGAAAAAACTTGTTTGCATGGATAAATAGATATTGAGATTTTTTTCTCCGTCTTTACCAAAAGATACATAGCATGATTATAATAAAATGACAATTTATACAGTGCCATTTACAGAGCCAATTCCTCTCAAGAGCCTCACTCAGGATTTGAATCTATTCATAAATTTTGACAAAACCTTCGAAAAAAGAGTGCCTTTAAGTGCTTCCTAATGGTCCCCATGCCACACCATGATGGTATACGAGTATATGCATATACATTCATAGTTGCATTTCACGGTTCTCTTGTTTAAAATGTTTTTAGATATCTTTAGTAAAAAAACAGTAAACAATTATAAAAATATATGATGCTCATTAAAAACATATCAAACAAATGTTTCACTATCATAAGAGTAGGTAATACCAACATAGTCCTAGACTTTTCTATCACATTCATCGTTTGCTCCTGAAATCTTCTCACAAAACTCGGTCTCTCTAACTTCTAACCTTTCCTTCTTTAAAAATTTAATTCATTGGATCCAACTTTATTATTCTTGTTTATCCTCTCTCACTTAACTCACGTTCATGTTTGCAAGAGAGATTTTAGTCAGAATTTCATATTTTGTACATGCACATACCACAAGTGTCTTTCTTCATTTTCATCCATAAAAACTTAATTCAATATTCTGTCATATGACGAACAGAATTTATTCGGTTCCTTTCATCATTTTTCCACGTCCACGTTTCATTCCCATGCATCAAACGATTTATTGAAATTGATGTATATATAAAATGTTGTTTTAGGATAAAACAAGCATAAGAATAAATTTAAATACAGACAGGGCAGAAGATAATTTATACTCCACGAGATTTGTATTACATTTAGACTTGGTAGAATTTTGTTACACAAAATTTCTAAAGTTTAAAGATGCGTAAATAAATTTGTTTTGATAATATTAACATATTGAGACTTTTGGCTACCAATAAAATAGACATTACCTTGTAAATTATGCAAAAATGTCTATAAAAGAATGAAATCAATAATTTGGTTAAGATGGTGGCCTTATAAATTGATATTGTAATATTTGGAAAAAAATATGTCTGAATAAGTTTTTAATTTCATTACTAAATGGAACAAATAAAATAAATTAAATATGCCGTAAAATTTGTTGAAGGCAAACGATTTTTTTTACTTACAAGGTATAGTAACCAGAAATTCAACACAGAAGCGTTACTAAAGTTCCTAAGACAGCATGATAAAAAGGATGCGAAAAAAGGCAATTCGCCAAAGCCAGCCATCATATTTCTTTGATTTCATATTTTTTTTAGTGTGCAATCAACAAATGAAGCTTTTAAAAACACACAAATCCTTAATTAGGTGTTACCTCAACCAACAAAACTTCGTCGTTTCACAAAAACATGTCATCAATGTTACTCATATTCAATAATGAACATTTTTATGCATTTGTGTTTCTCAGAAAGTACATACTTAATTCGAGTGTCTTTAAACTGTTTGTCTAAGATTTATTTTTAACCTAAAAAAGTACGATCACATCACTTCATACCAGAAGGAGCTGGACTGGTTGAACGTAATAGACGCAAGATTTATATATTGCATCTGTTGTATAATATCCTGAACTGTCCCGTCGCCCCTTTTTATCTCGGCGAAAATATTCAGCGTTTTTTCGACATGCGCTACGCTCAAACAGAGATTGTTTATTAGCCTAACCAACCAGTTCACCGCTCTTCTTTGTTTACGTCGTCCTTAACTGTCTATGCAGTGAGACTCTGGAACCAGTTACAAACCAATGTTAGACTCTACCCATCTTTGGTATGCTTTAAAAAGCGATTGAAAAAACTCTTAATTTCATATCAGTAATATAACGTGTTTTATTCCTGATTTTTTTCCTCTCCACGATACCTTCCTATTTCTTTGATTGATATCTCACTTTTACTATGTATAATTATTGTTCATAAATTTTGTAAAGATTAATATTTTTTGCGACCATGCTACTTCCCATGTTTAATTTTGTCTGGTTGGTTGGAAAATATTACCACCTGACAAAAAAACCCACCAGATTGTTTTTGTAATTAAGTGTTACATAGATAAATAATTAAATTTACACCATGTTTTTTTAGGCGAGAGAACAAAATACTTACCATGAGTGGTATCACATAACTATGTCCGATAATTCCAAGATTCACTACGGGTAATTTTAATGATTTGCATGGTAGTTTATTTTGCTTTGTACTTAGAGTACAAATAACTTTGCACGTATCTAGGCTTATTATATTGAATAAGAAACGTAATAGCGCTAACGTGAGTTGTTGCTTCGAACTATTCCATAATGTATCAAAATGCCTCTTGAAGTCAGTACATTGACATCTGTTGCTGGCGGCAAATCACGTTTAATTATTTTGATACAGTTGTTCTTCCATTATTAATTTCAGATGCCGTCTTCCTTCCATGACGGTTGGTTAAGTCACAATACGAGTTCAGCGTGTGTGACACTACTATAAGATCCAGCCACTCGGAGATGATAGGCCAAACAGGTTCTCTTTATCCATGTAGATTGGATTCATTTGATGGAACAAAATTAGAGATCAACTTGAGATACGATACAGTCAGGAACGGTTCCATGGAGAATTATTATTATTTATTATTTTATCAACGGTACAATGTTACTTACGATATTAAAAAAATATATTAAAATAATATATGTAGTAAGCGTTTAATTCATTACAAAAAACAAATATTTCCAAAATAAATTTAAAACAATAACATTAAAATCAAATAAAGAATACAATAACAATAAAACAATTTAAACAACAAATAAGTAGGCAAGTACACAACATACGTCAAAATTCTTATAAAAATTCAACAATATACACAGTTATTCATACTATACAGAACCGCCTCAAAACGGTTACTCGCACCTTACCGCACCAAGCGTCACTTTTGACTTTTAAGTAGAAGAAGTGCAGTTGCATACAAACAAAATAATAATTCAAAAGTCAATATTGACCACAACTCAACATACTTAAATTTAAAAAAATAGATGCGAAAAAAAAGAGGAATATACAAGCTTAATGATCAAACAATGCACCCAGCAACAACTTTAATAAGTGTCATTGAGGAATGAAAGACACCCAATGAATTTCACAGAGACTATTCACAAATCGCAAAAAATATAATTCTAAAAAATATTATTTAAATTATTAGTAATATGTACTTCAAAAACACTCCAACCATTCGCAAAAAAAATCGATTTCATAAATTCTACAATCAGCCTTTTTTCTAACTTAACAGACTGGAAGAATACATCGGAAATCTCAGTAAATTGATTTTCCAAAAGATGGAACCTATAATATTTATAGGGGAATTTTCTTGATACGAGGCACTTAGTTTACAATGGAAATACGAGGTACATACTTAGTTTACAATGGAAAATAGCCCTATGGTATGAACCGAATGAAACTCGATATGATATAACTCTTATATGTGTACAAAGATTTATAAATAATTTATATTTAAATTAAATTTATGAATGCTCAAAACAAAAAATTCTCAGTAAGAAAGATAAACAATTCTGTCAAATTTCCTCTTAGCAATGATCCTATTATTATATAATATGGGGTGATCCCCGAGATAAAAGATTCCAAAAAAAAGATGTTGATCAAATAATAATTGATTAGATTTTCTAGGTAAGCGTTATACGAGTACATAATC
Organism: Odontocerum albicorne; assembly: GCA_949825065.1. NCBI lineage: Eukaryota > Metazoa > Arthropoda > Insecta > Trichoptera > Odontoceridae > Odontocerum > Odontocerum albicorne. The sequence continues at coordinate 14,988,490 of OX463840.1, forward strand.
TTTATTTTCTCTGAATTTCCATTAAAACTTCTAAATTTTTATCGAGTAAAATTAGGTTCACTTTATAGTATATGAATTATTTTCTTTGCCATGAAATATTCATTCCAAGAAATGTTAGAAAATAAATCGAACGGATAAAAATGATACAAATCACTAAAACATAAGAAATCAGGGTTATTAATAATATATTGTTATAAATAATTGAACATTTCGAGTTCAGAACTCTTTTTCATGTTCGAGTTCATTCCTAAAATTTATAGATGTTTATAAATAAACTGAAAAGAAATATCAAGTCCTTGTTCTGTAGGATCTGCCCCAAAGGAAATGAGGACAATTGCTGTGCTGAGCTACTTTGCCTCGATTAGTACAAGTATATAAATTGTCTAATATTATTGAAAGTAAATTGTAACGAGTATAATATAACTTTTGTAAAAATGTGTCATAGATATTTTTAATTTCGATCGACGACCTTCATGGCCTAGTTGGTAAGAAGCCTACCTCGCAATCCGGGGTTTGCGACTTCAATTCCCGTTGATACCCCGATTTTTTTAAAAAGGGTTCAAGTCTGGTATTCACTTAAGATTTGTTTAAAAACCTTTTTGGTTGATTAGATGTTGCCTTATGGCAACAATCCCATCAGTTTTTACTATATACTAGTACGAGTATAACAAAAGTGTAATACAAAACAATACAATATAGCGAAATAACAATCTCTTCTATTTTTAGTACATTTATTTATTAATAGGAGAGTATATGGACGTGGCAGAAGCGAGAGATGTGTGCCAGATTAAAACAAAGCGGATATCTGATATTTCTGTCTACCTCAAATCGGACATAACGTGATGGTGATTAAGTGACTATTATGTCGAAATATATATCAAATTTAGATAATTCTTATTATCTAAATCACTAATTGGATATTAGTAAATATAGGTCCAATGAATAACTTTGTTATGAATTTAAAATAGTATATCTGATTTTAATAAATGTAATACAGATATTATTTCGGCGATTTTGTTTATGAAGCGCCCTATTCGATAAACTTTTTAATGATTCTTGAGATTGGCCCTGACGCCGCAAGGACTGATACACCTATATTTTATGTTTAGGAGTAACGTTATTATATTATAATAGATTAATTTATATCTCTACTGGATGCTATATGTTGGGGTGACCAGATTCTTTCAATAAGGCAAGTACCTTTATTTTATATTGCTTTTAAAAAAATACAAATTTCCAATGAAATTTTTTAATCATATACATGTTAATTAGTATTTTTTGTGTTGGTTTTATAAATTAAAATCTCGTATTATATATAGTCGGACCAATACAGTATGTTGGTACCCACCTAGACGTACTCGTATGTAACAAGTAGACTTGGCAGAATAAAGGTGAAAGTAAAATAAATGCTGTGGAGAAGCGTGCAATAAGAAAACAAATTTGAGTCGTAAAGTATCTGTCTGGTTGGTTGGAAGAGATTGCCGCCTGGAAATAATCCCGCCAGATTGTATTTACAATAAAAGTGTTAAATAAATTAATAAATTAAAGCAATTGAAAGACGGGCGTTTTACCTGCGAGGCCGTGGGGGTTGCGGATTCGATTCCTGTTAAAACGCGGATTTTTAAAAAGAAGTCCATTTTGGTTTTCAGTTATCGCATGTTTAACCTCTTTTATTTATTTAACACTTCATAGTAAATACAATCTGGAGGGTTTATTGCCACGCGGCAATCTCTTCCAACCAACAAAAAAATCAAGTTACATGACCGGAAAAAAATATTTATAAGATTATTCATATTTATGAAATTTATAAACATATTAAAGTAAAATTGGGATATCACCAGTCAAACGAAAAGGAAAGGATGGTGGAAAGGAAATAAAAATCAGGAATGAAACATTTTATATTACTGACTAGAAATTAAGAGTTTTTTTTCAGTTGCTTCTTAAAACATACCAAAGATGGAGCGAGTCTAGCATTGGCTTGTAACTTGTTCCAGAGTCTCACAGCATGAACAGTAAAGGACGACTTAAAAAAAGAAGAGCGGTGAACAGGTAAGGCCAATTAACAATTTCTTTATGTATTTACTTATTTAACACTTTTATTGCAAATATCTTCTCGTGGGCTTATTGCCAGGTGGCAATCTCTTCCAACCAACCAGACAACGTAAATGAAGCAAGTTAAATGGTTGCATAAATCATTCAAATGATTATCCATACCCACGAAATCCATGAACACATACGTGAGCATATACCCACAAACCCCACAAAGACGGACAACCACCCGAACATTACTTTTCATATAAGGTGAGAAAAGGAATGGATGGTGTAGAGAAAAGGAAAATAAATTAGGAATAAACACGTTATATTACTGTCTAGAAATTAAGTTTTTTCAGTAGCTTCTTAAAGCCAATCTGGCGGGTTTATTGCCACGCGGCAATCTCTTCCAACCAACAAAAAAATCAAGTTACATGACCGGAAAAAAATATTTATAAGATAATTTATATTTATGAAATTTATAAACATATTAAAGTAAAATTGGGATATCACCAGTCAAACGAAAACGAAAGGATGGTGGAAACGAAATCAAAATCAGGAATGAAACACTTTACATTACTTACTAGAAATTAAGAGTTTTTTCAGTCGCTTCTTAAAGCATGCCAGGGACGGAGCGAGTCTAACATTGGTTTGTAACTGGTTCCAGAGTCTCACTGCACGGACAATAAAGGACGACGTAAAAAAAGAGGAGCGGTGAACTGGAAAGGCTAATAAGTAATCTCTGTTTGAGCGTAGCGCTATTCCATGTTCAGAAAGACGCTGAAAAATTTTGGCGAGATAAGAGAGGGTGGCGGGACAGTGAATGATATTACACAATCGAGACAGTATGTGAATTTGACGTCTATTTCTAGTATTCAACCATTGCCTTCTAGTATGAAGTTATATGATCGTACTACGTAGGTTCTTTCTGGTGGGTTAGACGATATTGACACGTGGTAAAAAGCCCGCTTGGTTGTATTGTATGTATTGTATACAACGATAGTGTAATATCATATTTTTATAATAATTATAAAGAAGATTAAATGAAGACATTAAAAATTAATGCCTGTTGTTGTAGTCCATAATAGATAATAAAACACTGTTTAAGAACGATTGGTAGCCCTATGTACGTTAAACCTATACACTTTATTAGTTATTTCTACTTGAGTTATTAAGCATATGGTTAGAAGGTGTGGATTGTATATTTTACAACTGCATCCCAGAGAGAAGCACTAATAAGGTGTTACAAACATATTCTTGTTGCATGAACATTAACATAATTCGTAGTTAAATTATGTTTTTACGATGCCAGAACATTTTGTTTAAATTTACGATGCAGGAAGAGTTTTATTGTAACCCGGTGACAACCAATGTCACATCAAATTTATTTGTTTGTACTAGAAAATATATTTTATATTTAAATAAGTTAAAAAGATCCAAACTACATTTCACTTGGTTGTATTCAAAGATCCCTTGCCTTGACAGCTTGAACTTGGCAGAAAGATAAAAGTAAGATAAATGCTGTGGAAATGTGAAAGGAAAGTTTATATAGTAGACATACATTGAATTGTGTAAGAAAGGTTTTAATTGCATACATATATTGAATTGAATTGAAATATAACAGATTATATGTTATAAATATTTATGCTTCATTTCACTTTGTCTTCTGCCACTATTATTTACAGTAGGTTGAAGGCTTCACTGCGACATTCTTGTTTTTACGCTGTATTTTCATATGAGCAATGCATTTTTAACCCTACAATAAGAAAAAATGTGATGTCAATGTATGAAAAAAGGCAGAATAAAGATAGAAATGAAAGCATGCACCAAATAAATGTTGTAAAATTAAGAAATGAGTTTTAAGATGGCATGGACATGACGAGAAAATGAATGACGAAATAATTACTAAGCGAGTATTCAAATCAGAAGTGCAAGATGTGCATGTAATAGGTTGATTGACGAAAACGTGTGGATCAGATTTTGAAAGAAGGTTAAGTGAAAAGTATGAATAATAGAATATTGTGCATGACGAGATGTATGAGTGTTGAGGAGGCAAAAGTTATGTGCTTGGAAAGAAAGGGTCGGAGATTTGTAAGACGCATATGCACCAACCTAGGAATAGCGGATTTGTTTCTCGTTGGTATCAGATTTTTTTTATAATAAAAGGATTCCAGTCTAATTTTCACTAAATGCTCTGTAACATTTTACTGATTGGTTGCAATAAACCCACCAGTTTGTATTATAAAAATCAAGAGTGTAATACAATACAATATAATTGAAATGTTTTCATTTAAGTTTATTTTTATTTTTGAAGCGCAATAACTTAAAACTGAATCTCTGGTTATCACAGTGTTTAAAACAAACAACACAAAACGGGAATTTGGTTTATTTGACGTATCAGATGCATCTATTTTACATCTTTTTAATGTAAATACAATGTCTTTATGCACATTAACACATTCATGATGAATGGTAAATCTGTTTAGTGTATTAAATTTAAAATATGAAGGAATTAATTTATTACATGAATTTGTTTACTTATCTTCAAATTCAAAACATCTTTTACTCAATTCTTCACTAAATTATAATCACAAATTCAAAAAGTCGTTAAGCATACCCATAAAACATTGTTGAATAGAGCCTTGGACAAAATCTGCATTCCCCGCAAATAAGTAATTTAATATTTGACTGAATAATTTGATTCAATAATCGTGATTAAAAATCTGAAGAAATATCGTACGAGATCAAGGATTTAAAATACCACATCGCTTGGGTCGGGTTTGAAGTATTCTTTTGTCCAAAGTTAGAAAAGTTCATGTCATGGTGTCTGTTGAAGTGCATGTCAGTGCCTTAATTATAGTGATCACAATAACTATGAATGAGGTTTCGAAAGCTGAATTAAGAAGTGACGAAATAAAGTGTATTATGTTTGGTCTGTTACAAGTGGTAATATACCATATAACAATGAATTTATTTAAATTTCAGACCATTATACGAGTAGTTCATACATATTTAAATAATGTTTTCAAACGCGACTTATATTTGACACCCTTAACGAAACGTAACGCACTAAGAATAATATCCTCAATTTTACATTGAATTGCTTAAAACAAAAACAAAAAAATATATATTACACATATTCGTGTATAAGATTAGAGCAAATTGAAGAATGTTGCGATTTAAGGAGTATGCTTTTAAGATAACGCAAGATAAAGATATTGAAAGGCGTGTTGATGTAGGTAACAATGTCAATGGTGCACTAAGTACTGGTTTTATTAATAAATCAATTGCAAAATCTTCAAAAAATATTGTGTATAGTGGTGTACTAGTACCAATCTTGTTATATCTAAAAGGTAGTGAAAAGAGTAGAAGAAATGCATGTACGAATAATACATGGTATTACAATGTTCGATAGAGTAAGGAAAGATCAAAGAATATATAAATTTGCTAGAGATGTGTGTTATAAAGGATTCCGATAATTTGAGTGAACAAGTTGCGAAAGATTTAAGAAAGAAATATATATGTTTGAAATAAATTAATACTGAGGACGAGGCAGGCAGGGAAATGAGTGGAAGGATGTATTTGGAGAAATTATAACTTCGAGAAAGGTATGAAGCGGAAAATAGAAGAGCATGTATATGACATGCATGCATGTGAAACAAGGCGAGAGCTGTGTGCATGGATAGAAAAGCATAGGGACCTCTGCGTATTCCAAAAAAGACATGGCTTGATGGTAAGTATATTAGTACATACTCGTGCTGAAACGAAACATTTTAAATAACTGAGCACTGTCTACTCAGGTGCAATATCTCGACATGGTCATGATTTCGGGCTTCTCTTTCTGAAATATTCTTTCATATTTATAGTTATTTTCGAAGCGATGAATTTGGCATCAGGTTTTCTAGGTTACTGAAAATTAGTAGTTTTTAAATATTTTCATAAATTCTTAGTTTTAAGTTTTGGGAATACATCTAAATGATACAAATTAAGGGCAAAAAATAAAAAAAGCTCTTTTGAATACCGCCTTTTTGAATATAATATATTTTGTCAGTTAAGTGGGGAAATGTCGAAGGTAAAACGGTATTTTGTAAAATTAAGGCAATCCATGTGATGGGAATTATTTTTCGCGCACACTTGTTAAATTGCCTTGGGGCTTTGAGATTATTATGATTACTTAATTTTGCTTTCCCATCAATAGCCAAGGATAATGGAGTTTTCGAATAGTTAGGAAATATTTACAGTCAATTTGCAATTTACAAGCGTTTTATTTATATTATCATGTTATTACGAGAATATTCATCATTATTCATCTAAAGGTCTGGTAAAAGGTTATTAGTCATCGGATGGTATCCTGTGTGACCGTCCAGATTGAGTTCATGTCATAAAAAATAACTACGAGGCAAAAATGTTCATTCAATTAAATCAAGGTTCACATGCCTACATATCAATTGCGGATATACCAGATTCTAGCAAAAAATAATTACCAAGTTGAAATATCGTAATTAGTTTAGTCCAAAACTGTTTATTCCACTTTATAAAGTGGAATAAACAGTGTTGGGCTAAACCAATTACAATGTCTTTAAATCTCCACAGTATTAATGCCTTAACTATAAATAACAAGTTGAAATAATTTGTCGTCCGAAGCGTAATTTCGTATATTTCGGACAGATGTCGTTACGAGCAAAATATCATTGATCTAAACGTCCTGAATGTATATTATTTAAAAAGGTAATAGTTAAGCGCGGCTATTGTTTACCAAAATTGGTTGAACGTTTTTAAGGCGTCATTTTTAAGATGGAACAAAATAAGTTGTTTTTTAGTGCTTGATATTTTTTAAATATAATAAAAGAAAAAACGTGACACAAATAAAATAAAATGTGTGAACAGTGTAAAGCGATAATGCGGTAAGTGATTGTGTGTGTCAAATGTGGTTAAAAAATCGTAAGTGTTACGAAACTCGAAGATGGTGTTCACTCTGGATGGTCGACTACCCCTTTTGACAATCAAATCAAGGATTTGACTAAGAATAACCATTATTCTAGATATTGTCGAGATACTGAAAATATCGGAAATTACTGTACAAGAGAATTTGGTGCAATTTTGTGTTCTACTTTTCGGAGTATCCAATAATAGTAGTAGATATATCAGTTCCTTGAAAAATGCAAAATAAAAAGTTGAAAGATATACGCGATGGGGCAGCCTGTATAACCCCAATTTTTCCTTCTTCAATATTGCCTATTACATACCAGTTTCCCGTCATAAATGAACAACCTTAAAAATATATGTCTACATAAATAACATACACTGTTCTATGTGCAATAGTTAATTATTTTTTAAAGAGCTCGTTATGAATTCCTCGAGTGCACAAGCACTTCTCACATAACACCACCATTTATAATAAATAAAAATACTCAAGGCGTTGATAATTACAGCTTAAGTTGACCTACTCCCAAATATGGCCATTTGATATTCCAGACGCGACCTCCAGACGACAACAACCAACAGGCGGCTGCAAGCGTTGCATGGTGTAGACCAGGAGTCGGCAAACGTAAAAGTTATGAGTTTATTTTAGATATACTTCGAAAAATTAAAAGAAGTCTATAACCAGAGGCAGCAGTCATTAAACATTTTTTTAGCGACCTCCATTTGAAAATATAAATTTCAACTCAGGGAAAGGTGACTAGTGTAAAAGAAGCAAAGTTTATTTCGTTGGGTTTCTGGCAAAGCAGTTAATAAAAAAATGTGATTTTCATCAAATAACCTATGTAAATACTATTTTCACAAATATCTCCTGGTTGAAGAGCTTATAGGAGTGGTTTGATTATGGTACCATATTTTTGTTCATAGATGCTGCTTCAATGGTTAAGATAGTAATGATGATCGACAACCTCCGAATTGGAGAGGCACTTTAAATAAGAAGAAAGATACCTAAGCGAAAAAATATGTAACTACCCAGATGCGTATTTCTTGGGAGGAGTTTCAACTTATAATATGACGATATGTGCGGATGTGGACTAGGTAAAAGCCGCGTTCGTGGATAGATAGACAGAGATCGGCTTAACATATCCCAGAAAGAATATGGTATGTTAGTATAACTTTAAAATGTTTCGCGATCGACCGTTTGCCGCTCTCTGGTATGTATTGCACAAACTCCAATAATACAAGCAAGGATCTGGGCGGAGCTTTTGGGCCATTTACCATAATTGGAAGACATGGGACCAAAAAATATAATTAACTGTTGATTTAGTATCACCTGCAACCATCTGTTGTCAAAAATTTCACAATGTGATATTTAACATAATACCAAATTGGACACGGGGTCTAAATAAGGCTAAATTAGAATTTGATCAATGACAGATTAAATGGTTGCGTAGAATTGCATTCATTAATAATGTAATTGTTTTTGTTCTTAAGCGTAGATTTAAAAAAAATTATAAACAAAAAACATTTTGTTTTTTTTTTTATGAAAAACGATTGATAAGCATAGTTTAAATACTAAATAGACTAGAAAACTGGAAAGAAAACATTTCCATTATATGAAGCTAATAAAAAAAACAATATTATTCATTTATCTTTATGACGTTTCTCCGTGGCCCATTTGGCAAGGCGCCTATATTCTAGCCCGGGGATAACCCGGCGTTAAATTCCCGTTGGTAACCATTTTGTTTAAATAGGGGTCGTATCTGGTTTTCACTTAAGACCTCTTGAAATTCTTTCTGATTGGTTGTAAGAGATTACCACATGACAATAATTCTGCAAGGTTGTATTATAGACAGTGAAAGTGTAATATGATAAAATTCTCATAAGATGACATCTCTCTTTCTGGAAATATGTCTGCAATCTCCATTATTTGATGCAGTATACGCCAACGAAACGTTATTTTGTTGTCACACTATAGGGCCTTGTAAGTGCCGGCTCATATAGATAAGACAACTCCGTAACCTAGTTGGTAAGACGTCTGACTTCCTGCCCAGGAGGTTGCGAACTCAGACCTTTTTTAAAATTATTATAGTCTGAATTTCAGTTAAAACGTGCTTAACGCCTTTCTGGTCGGTTGAAAGAGATTGTCACAATGCAATTAATCCACCAGGTTGTGCTTATATAATGAAAGTGTAATGTAATAAAATAATACAACGTATCGGCACATTTGAATTACTGGGTTCCATGTCTGTTTTTTCTGATGGTGGGAAAAAGACTCAGCAAAAATATTATTGTTAGTCAGCGAAGATTGTGTATACCAGGTTGAATGCATGACACGAAGCACGAAGAATCCCACCTACTCCTGCTTTTAGAATTTGCTGATATAGTAGAAGCTTCAACAGCAATTTGAAGAGCCATGGGCGACAGTGTTAATCGGATTCGAGAGAAGACAAATTACGGTGATGGTGAGAACATGCATGCTTCAATCGCGTGTGAAGAAAGAACAGGTAATATTAAAATCACTCGAAAAGGGCAAGGGGAGAATACGAGTAGGCTTTAGAATTTGCAGACCAAGAAAAAGTTTCTATAACAACTTGTGGACCCACATAGATAATTTGGATTCGAAGACAGATGATGAAATGCCATAATAGTCTGTAAAGAAAGGAGCTATTTGAAGTATGTAGGTCATTCGAAAAGGGCAACGCCAATATACGAGAATGTTCTAACATTTGCTAACCAAGAAGGAAAAAAAAACAGATGATGATGATGAAATATTATTATAGCATATAAAGATTCATGCCACTTTCAGTATTTTTCCACGTCCACGTTTAGCAAATTAGTCAAAACAAATCCAATTAACAAGTCGAGGCTAATAATAGCGAGTCACAGCCCTTGACAAGTTTTGAAGATGAAAATATAAAATATGGAGATGCGAATAAAATAGCTGGATTGGCCGAGATCAGAGATGTGCGTATAATTGAGCATGGCGCCGGATCTGTATTTGGGCATGGGCCTGCGCCCGGCCAATTGGGCCCCAGCCAGATAATATTTCCATTATTTATGAGAGATGATCAAGGAGATGCAGATTGTAGTGGGAAATTTATATTAAAATATTTTTGTTGTTTCTTCTTCATCACATGTTTAATACTGAGTATTTCGAACTCGACGCCTTCTCTATCCCATTTTTTGTTCTAGCATCATGCCTAAAATACTTACCTCGAATCACCTGAAGCTTCATGGATTACCTGAATCTTCGATGAGTGCAAAACAAGGAATTTAAGATATCCTCCTCTATAAAACACTTATTCGTCCTATCATGACCAATGCTGCATCCGTTTGGGATGATTAACACAGATTATCTGAAGCTTCAATGCGTGCAGAACATTCAAGATTTCTTTCAATACCCATCCCAGAATAAACCTCTCCCAACTCCACGCCAACAGCGTGAAGAAACCCTTCAACACCACATCCTCGCTTGGACCGTGAAGTTCTTTAAAAGAACCACAGCAATCCTCTAATCGCTGCCCTGGGGGTATCTTGAAGGCATCTGTCATATTTATTTCCATCTTTCTAATATAACAGTGATCTTCACTTTATGAACGACTGCCCAAGATACCATCTCGATGTCGGCACCTTCTCTATCCCATTTTATATATTTTCTAGCGCTATGACTAAATACGTAACGAATCTTTTTTTTTCATCTTATCGAAAGTCTTTTGGTATTCTATAATTCTTGGATGATAAATGCAGTGCGCCTTCCTAGCATCCGCATCCAAGTAATAAAACAAAGGATAATTTATGTAGCGCCTTTTAGCAAGTAAACTCTCCTCAAGGGCGTTATAATTCGGGATTACCATATCTCGAAGGCATCTGTCATGGCTCTTTTCATATTTCTAATATAACAATGATCTTCATTTTATGAACGACTGCTTAAGATACGTATTAATTACTGGAAGATGGTGGGAACTAAGTTTCTGTACTTTGGATACGATAAACTAAAAAATATAACGACAATATGATTGGTAATGACATTCGTGGACTCTTTGACTAGTAATGATTTTCAAGAAAAAAGGGTTCCAGTATAATTGTATAAGGTCTTTTGGAGTGTTGTAGCGCTTATGTTGTAGCTTATTATACCGACTCTTTGAAAACGTTACAGTTTAATCAACGTTCCCCCTATTTTTTTAATTGTGTGTGCGACCCATCAACTTATACTATATAGTATGTGCAAGAAAAAAAGAGGGAAGTTAAACATTTAAAACACCAATAAAATAACACGAAGACATCTTGAACCTGTTTCTGATTGGTAACAAGGGATAATTCATGAAATCTTTATTCGAAATACGTAACATAATATGGTGTTTCCATGTTCCGCACACATTCAAAGGAAGGAACCTGAGAACCCATCATAAAATATATAATTGCGCAAAACAAAATATGGTTATAAGTTCCTTTCTTTGAGTGTATGCGGAAGATGGAAACATGTGTGCGGATAATTTTTAACAGATGTGCGCCCGCACATCTTAGAGGGAACGTTGGTTTTAATCTTAAGGGTTTGTTTGTAATCAACTTCGTAGTATGTGGATGTGCGCCAGATACCGCATGGTATTTTTTTTTATTTTTTATTTATTAAACAAGTAAATTATTATACAAACATTTGTTGAGGCTATACCTATGTACAAATTTATTACTTAACTAATCTTAATTATATGTTATAATTTATGAACTTATTTAATCTTATTTTCCTACATATCATTTTATTTTATTTATTCAATCTTAATATATGAGATCTTAGAAATAATTAACACGCATGGTCTATAGCAGAATGTCAATCGTAACGTGAGCGCATGGATCCATCTCACCACAGGAGAACAAGCGTGCGCGGTTTCTACCATATAATACAAAGGTTGAAGTCATTGATCATTGGGCTGTCACTTCGATTTGATTATGGGAAACATTTGAGGTGGAATCCGTCGTCTCAGTTAATATTTGGGACCCTAGTTCGTAAGGTAACAATACTTGCACTTGCATTCGTGTTGCTATTAAGTACAATGATGAATTGCGAGTAATAAAGAATAAATGATATACTCGTATGTTGAAGGCGCCAGACTGATCTCTCGTAGACCAATTAAATGCCATCAAAATATGGTTCATATACTCAATCTTCACACAGTGGATACATCAAGCGACCGATATAATAGTAAAGTGAAAATTTGTACCCTCAATGTTCTAAGATGAAATTGTATGTGGCAGTTGAAATATACGAAAGCAAAAGTGTTGTTTACAGAGTACTGCCTATCCAAATTGTTGTATATTCAAAGTATATTTTATTCCAGCGACATCAGGCTTTTGTTAACCCTTCCCTTACGGTGATAAAAATAATACGCGTGATCCGGTGTTGGGTAGTGAGTACGCAATAAAAAAATAGCGATTTTAAATCGGAAAAATAAGAACATTCATAGATAATCCCCTTAATTAATTATAATTGAAGTTAAAAATTATAATAATTGAGATTTATTTGCTGAAAACATTAAAAAACCATCTGAAAACATTAAAAAACGCTCATGGAACGGGCGTACGTCTAACCTATTTGCAAGCTTAGAAGCCACTAGTGGCGCGGAACGTCAGTCGCATACCCCGGCGCTTACGCTTAATGCTTGCGACGTTGAGACAATTCAGGTTCTCGCAATTCAGTCTAGTATGCAAGAGTGAGATGCGAATATAGTGTCGCGCTTCCCGCATACTATTCACCTATCGTCAAGACGAGGCACTCGCAGCGTTTAAATGCTAATTTGTTTTCGATCTTTACAAAACACCTCGATGTAGTCGATAAATTCTGATTATTATTAATATTATTTTTTAAATCAATGCGTAAATATATTATGGAGGAATACCTAAAATCTTAACCTTGTATTTATTATATTTATAGAGATATTGATGGTTATTAGAAGCAACGTGTAGAAGATACCCAACACAGGGAAGGAAAGGTAAAACCATGTCCGAATTACTCAAAATGATCATAAGTAGGATATATGGTATATAACATATAATAATAATTTACTACATCCACTAGACCCTTCAATATCCATTTTTGTGTTGAAAGTGTACTTTCACTCAGAATTTCAAAGGTGGTACATTCTATTTAATTTCAATAGTGTCGACAACACTAACAGGGCACAGTGGGCAACCCATCAAGTGCGATAATGATTGAATGTCATCACACGTGTAGTGGGTCATCGGCGCCCATCTTCCATCTGAGGAGATTTTCTTTGATCTAGCCATGTGGGTGCGTAGACGATTAAGACAGCTCCATTGGCCCATGGTAGGCGGTGTTCCGCCGGCAAGCAATCCGACGGCTGTAACCATGTCCTTAAGCTTTCAACTCTACTCGTAGGTCTCCAGAAATTGACACGAGCATAATAGTAAATTTGAAATAATTTAAATTCGATTTCATAACAATTTCAAAGTTTTTCTTACATTGTATTTATTACGAAATGATTTGTTTGCAATAGTGAAATTAGATTAGTTGCTTCAAATTAATGTGGAAATATTTAAATAGAATCTTTTGTTTTCTTGGATCTTAGTCAAAACATTTTCGAAATTACGAATTGGTAATTAAGTAAATTAGCAAACTAATCGCATTTAATACGTGTCTCGCGAAATTTGGTAACAGAAGCTATGGTGTGACACACAGATCAAATATTTCAATCTAAAATAGAAACGAAAATAGCGATACTTTTGCGTTTACGTACTCAGATCATTAAAATTATTAATATATTTGAATATATAGCGAGAAATTACTTTATAATTCCACTAATTTGATTTTATCACTGAAACACGTGTTTCTGCCACTTTTCAGACGAAATGATCTTGGTTTATTACGAGAGCAATGTATAGGTATAACTTGAGTCATGTTTCATCGGAAATGTATGGTGTATTGATCGAAAATAAATGTTGTAATGAGGGTAATTTTTTTGCATCATGTGTTTATTTATCAATATTTGATTTTCGTTAATGGCTTGATGTATCTTTGATGTTTCTAAATTCATCGTTTTGTATAATTAGTTAAATGTATGCAAATTTTTCACTATACATACTTTCTTTGTAATTATTAATGTGTTTTGTAAAGGAACGAAAACGTCTATGTTTTTATCATAGTGCGAATGTGCCTCTGTTCCATTCACATATGCTCTTCCACACGAGTACATTCTATATTGTATACATTTTTATGTAATTTATCTTCTTTGCCTTAAAAAAAGTGATACCTTTACTATTTTTTCCTCTCCACCATCCTTTCTTTTTCCTTTGATTGATGATATCTCATTTTATACGAAAATGAATGTTCGGGTGGTTGTCCATCTTTGTGGGGTTTGTGGGCATATGCTCACGTATAGTATGTGTTCATGAATTTCATGGGGATAGATAGTCATTTGAATGTTTTTGCGACCATGAAACTTGCTTCATTTACAGTTGTCTGGTTGGTTGGAAGAGATTGCCGCCTGGCAATAATTCCGCTAGATTGTATTTGTAATAAAAGTGTTGAATAAATAAATAAATATTCTTAGTACAACGATCTTTCCAACTCGTTCAGATGTATTTCATCTTTATATTTTTTTAAGAAATAACTTAAAAAACTTTATTTATATCTAAATATTCCTTATCCTTAACTCTTACACAAATCTCAACCTTATGCCTATTTTCCTTGAAACTTATTTTTCGTTTTAATTTTATTTTTACCCAAATTATTATTTAATAACTATGGATATATATGGTCATGATTACTGATAAACATTTTAAAACTAAAGTTCTAAGATTCTAAGAATCTTAGAACTCCTAAGATTTTTTGACTTTTTACGTTTCCTCCTTTCAAAATATCATCCACTTGATCTAACTATACTTTCCATTGGTCTCCCTCTACCACGCCTTCCACTCATATTCGCAATGTATATTTATTTTGTGTTTATTTATTCATTCCAAATGACCAAACCATCTCAGAATGCTCTTCTTCGTTTTTTGTTTTTTCCAACACATCATCATATAAGTTAACATTCATTCCTAATCACTTTATTCCGAATATTTTTATAATTGAATCATCCAATGTATTCTTCTCCGTGAACGCTTTTCTACAGCATTAGTTCGATTTTTTTCAGTTGTTTTCACGCCCATGTTTCAGTCTAATACGTGAAAGTTGGTACTAAAATCTGTTGTGGATTGTCATCTTGGTCGATTTTGATACTCTGACTTTTTTCCAACACTACAAACCGTTCGGTGCTCTCGTAACTACCCCGTCATCTGTAAAAATACCACACACACAGCCAAATTCCTCAACTTGTTCAATTTTTCATTGTTCATCCATAACTTAGGATTTCGCAGCATTCTTTCTCAGATCTTTCTCTTCGAAACTTTTTTTAACAATTAACTTATCAATGAAAATAAAATTTTAAAATTGTTTTTAGTATTTTTCCTTAAGTGTTGAAAATAAACAGACACCAAGTTGTTAAGTCTCTTGAAAGACGGCACATACTGCATAATATGATATAAATTCGAAAACGCTTAACACGATCATCGTGTTAGTCTGATTTGGACCAGATATTTGTATAATAAGAGAAGAGATGTCTAAGTGTCCTCGCTTATTTGATGCGTAGATCGGTCATTTGCCGGGATTTATGGGGAGCTTCTTGGCTGGAAGACTCAGGCGGACTTACAAATTGTATTCTCAACCCGTTGCTAATCTTCTGACTGCAGCCACCACCGACCTAT
This sequence comes from Odontocerum albicorne, assembly GCA_949825065.1. Lineage (NCBI taxonomy): Eukaryota > Metazoa > Arthropoda > Insecta > Trichoptera > Odontoceridae > Odontocerum > Odontocerum albicorne. The sequence continues at coordinate 15,004,201 of OX463840.1, forward strand.
CATTATATTCAACAAATATTTTTTATCTGCCAATAATAGTGGGGTTGGATCCCGAGTTAGAACGCCCTCGAGGAGGTTTGCTCTCTAAACAGCAGTATATAAATCGTCCTTATAATATTATTACTGTTTTATTGTCACACTGATGCAGATTTAATTATCAGCAAGATATAATCTGCTTCTATTTAACGTAGCAAGGTTATCTTCAAATCCAGGGAAAGCGGGTTCGATTCCCGTTGAAACTAGATTATTTTTTTTCAAAGGGCTCCAATCAGGTTGTTACTTAAGGTATCATTTTTTCAGTTGATTGGAAAATATTGCCCCATGGTAAAAAATATGTTAGGTTGTACTGTATATAATGAAAGGGTAGAACTAGACTTGTTTAATCAAATCAACTGAAGAATGGACATTGCGCAATTGTTAACACTAAAAATCTACATTCAATTTTCATATGAAACTTGAAGTCAACGTTTTAAAAATTAAAAAAATGTGAAAACTATCCATTTTCTTTTTTTTCTGCTTATAAGTTTATCAAACATGTTCATTCCTAATTATACTATCCACGGGGTCTAGTTGGTAAGACGTATGTAGTCCGACCCGGGGGATACCGATTTGATTCCTGTAGGTATCAATAAAAAAATGGTTTCCAGTCTGGAAACTTAAGACCTCTTTATCATCTGAAATATATTGTTACATGACAATTAATCCGCCAGGTTGGCCTGTATACAACGAAAGTGTTGGGCAATAATACAATAATGTTAATTAATTAAATAATTAACATGATCCATATATTTTAAGTTTGATTTTACAAAAAAATGCTTTTAAAAAATAACTAAGTTAAACGAAAATAATTATTCCCTTATTTTTTATTTCTCGAATAATTTTCAGAAATATAAGCTTGCAATGGGTTAAAAATTAAATGCTTTTAAATATTATATATGGAAACGCCGTCGTCAATCATAATACGAGATCCGAAATAGTTCCTCAAGGATTTTTTCCACGAATTATAAGCGTATATTTAATTTTTATATTAAAAACTGGGTTTTATTCAATACTATTACAGATATCAATATTTTTCCTTGATCTCATATCTCGCAAGACTTTTCCCATATTATTTTAATTGTGTCAATCATTTTTTTTAAATGAATACATTAAATATACATAAGGACTTTTTTTACTATGAACAGTATCAAACCAGTTCGGTTTATAAGGTTTAACATAATTAAGGATGGCGTACAAGTAACTGGACTGGTTTAGTTTTTTGTAAAGATGTTTTACTTCGAAGATTATGAGACAATTTAGTTAGTAAAAAAATATCAAAGTTACTGTAAAATGCTGTAGCTTATAATCATTATCATCATCACCATGAAGCAACGTTATCATTGGGTTAGGCAGAGAGAATATATCATCACTTCATTCAATTCTAGCATACATATTTTGCTTCCAGTACTTCGCTATACATACTTTTTTCTTAACAAATCATTACGATCACCTCAAAAGCGCTTCTTAATTACCTCTACACAAAATAAGGGTTGAGGCTGGTTGAGGGACACCAATGTCGTTAAGAAGATGGGCACCTAGTTATCTAGCATAGAAGCTATAGAAAAACATAAATTTAAATGTAAAAATTACCTATGAATAAAACTTATTTAGACGTGAATTCACCAGGAATCTAAACATGGACGCCCGCTTGCTTAACATGAATGCTAACCGATAGACTACGGCCACCGAAATACTCATAATGTGTTATAAAGGTACAATCTTCCTTTCAGAATTTTATTAATTCGGTTACGTCATGTTTTTCTAGGTGTTCTCAAAATCTTCGTACCTTCTTTATTACTTGTATAGATTATTTTTGTAAATCTTTCATTCTTTCTTCACGGTCAAACCATCGCAATGTTCCTTTCTACAACTTGAATACTGCGTCTTTTTTTCAATCTGTTCTATTTTAATACTCCCTTTCCTTATTCTGTCACCTATTATTTTAGCACATATTTTACCCAAAGCCCTAATTACTAGTACATTTATCGTACTTTCATAACTTTTTTGCTACGTTCATTTTTCGATTGCATATTCTTATGCTGTGACTAAGATTCCAAAATGAGCAGTCAACTTTGCCCTTTGAAATACTTATGCTCATAAAGAATATATGTTTTTATACCTTTTTTTCTTCTAAATTTGTTTTTATGAAAGACATTATGATTGATGAACTTTTATATGGTATTTCTGCAAATGCCATTTCAAAACACAACGAATATATTGATTTGGTCAGTATTAACAACACCAAGGAAGTTTAAATATCATTTTGGGATACTATGATCAAACATTTTATCTAGATGTATGATACCATTACGCCATTTCCTTGTCGAGGTGGGCAGAGAGGATAGAGCGCTAAACTTAGCCTTCTTATATTTACAACCATAATTTCCTTGGTGTTCCTCTCACGCGCCTTCAACTCACATTTGCACTATATAAAGGGTCTTTCAAATTGAGTGTTTTTTTAAATTCTTGGATAAAACACATATGGCGTCGCGAACTTGCCTGGGTCTTGTGACATTTGAGAAGTGTAATGTATGACATTTATAAAAATGGAGTCGTATACAATACAACAACGCGTTCAAATTGTTGAAATATTTTATGTATTATAATCTCCGGAAACGGTGATGTTAATTAGCCTCCAAGATCATGTGATTTGATACCGTTGGACTATTTTCTCTGGGGTTAAGTGAAAAGCCAGGTCTATAAGAATGACCTCCAATCAATTCCTGAGCTGAAGGACGAAATTATTCGCGTTATTGGTGAGTTAGAACGCAATTATGCCAAAATGTCATCGAAAATTTTGATAAAAGAGTGGACATCTGTGCAGCTGCAAGAAGTAGAAATTCGGCAGATATTGTTTTTTGTGTTTCAATGTCATACATTATACTTCAATGACCAATAAAAAGTTTTTTGAAATCAAAGCAAATTGTGTGTTTTATTCAAGAATTTCAAAAAATTGAATTAAAAAAAACGCTCAATTTTAAAGACCCTTTATTTGTTTTGTCAGTCTTTCTTTATTCATTCGTTTTACATGTTCAAACCATCTCAACGTGCTCTTCTTTATCTTACTCAATACATCAGCCTTAAGTTCAAATTAATTTCTTATCACTTTACTCTGGATTCTGTTAAACATTGTTCCTCCATGTTTTCATCATATTTCTATTTGGCATTTATCAGTCATTCCCCGTCCACGTTTCGCTATCATACATCAAAGTTGACATCAAAATACTTTGGTGGACTATTAACTTAGCAGATTATATTTATTTATTTATTCAACAGTTCATTGTAAAAAAAATCTAGCGGGCTTATTGCCGGACGGCAATCTTTTCCATCCAACCAACTGCTACTGTCCGGTTCGAGTGTATACGTTTTAGTGATTCATTGACTTTGTTAGTTTTGACGACACGCTGTACGATATCCTCTTGACATTTATTCTATACACAGTTACAATATCTTCGAAGAGTATTTCTTTAGATGAAGTTTTCAATAAACATTTGTAGTTTTACCTTAATTATGCATAACAATTTCCCCTTGAAACATTTTAATAAGAATAGTATGTGAAGAGAATTAGATCAAGAACAAAGAAGTGGTGATGATTTTATTATATTAAAAATACAACAAAGTATGTTTTGTTCGCTTGACATCACAAATTGAGAAAAAGAGCAATCCTGTTAAGTAAATTGCAAGCCGTTTGCATACTCCACTGGGTTCACACAAGCCGTCCCGTCCCTGTTTTACATTAGAGCTGGTTTTACATTAGATCTGTGCGCAATGGTTGTAAATAAAAGATAATAACAAAAATGCACATGAAATTACTAAACTTACAATTTCCAATGTATTTTATTATTTAACATTTGCATGCAAATATATCTGGTGGATTACATTCATACATATCATCACGCCATTCCCTTGTCGGGGTAGGCAGAGAGAGCGACAGCATTCCTATCGCGACACACATCTTTCGCCTCTTCAACGCCCATACACTGAATAGAGCTCCAACGATTTCTACGCGTTTTCCATTTCCTTCTTTTAAAATATCATACACTTGATCCAACAATACATTCCTTGGTCTACCTCTATCACATCTTCTACTTGCACTGTATATTTTTTTCCGTTAGTGTTTCTTCATTCATTTGTTCCATGTATCGAAACCCCCTCAGACTGTTCTTCTTCATCTTACTTAACACGTCAGACTTAAGTTCCCACTCTTCCCTATTATCTCATACATTGTCCCCCCATGTATTTTTCTAAGTGCGCGAATTTCTAAAGCATTTTTCGTCTCTTTTCACATCCACGTTTCATTCCCATACATCCAAGTTGGTACTAAAATATTGTTGTGGACTATCATCTCGGCAGATTTAAATACTGTCCGGTTCGAGTACATATGTTTTAATATCCCTTTGCATTTGTTTCCTATCGCTACACGCCGTTTGAAATTGCTCGTAACTCTTCCATCGTTTAACAAAATACTAACTAACCAGCAGAATTAATTTAACTTGTTTTAATATTTCATTACTCACCCATATATTGCATTTATTTTTCCTTTCACACTTTATTACTATGCCTTTGGATTTTTCAACATTCATTCTTAGATCTTTCTCTTTACTTTCTCTCGTGTAATTGACTTGTAAGGTGGGTTTATTGTCTTAAATCAATTTATTTCAATTAATTATTACTGGTATTGATGACCGTGTCTCAAACTTGATAAATTAAAATAATATTGGAAAAAAAAAGCGTAAGAAAATTGAAATTAAAGATAAATTTCAGTGCAATTAAGGATAATAACAAAAATTATATGGGACTTAACAAGGATTTTTTGAGATAAAAAATACTTAAAATAAAATACTGTTTTTTGTTGTTAAATATCTTTAATAGTGAAACACATCTGATTGAGTTAGGTAAATCGTTTCAAAGTCGAGCCGAGTGAATCACAAAATATAATTTGTGATGCGTTGATATACAAACAATTCTCATTCATTAGATTGAGTCCTATGTTCAGCAAGAAAATTACATTTTTCATTCAGATACTGAGGATACCTAGTTTTTCTTTCGTCCACGTACAATATATTAGATGGTGAATGGATTCTATATTTCATATTTTTACTAAATTGTTAGAATGCAGACAACTTGAATTAACATTATTTTATTCGAGTTTTTTTACTATGAAAACAGAATACTTTTGAATACGATCAAAACAAAATTCTTTTCAGTATTTGTTTAAAGAAGTCTATGAGTAGTAAAAAAAGTGCGAGTAGGAGAAAAGCTTTAGAACTGCGTCAAATAATGTGGGACGTCTGAATGAATTAAATTATGAAACAGGGAAAAAAATTACTTTGTAATAGGAGGGTATGCGTGACTAAAAGTGTGGACATGGTAGAAATGGAAGATATATCCCAGGATAAAATTATATGGAAATCTGATATCTCTTCCTAACCCAATAGGGACATAGAATGATGATGATGATACTGACAAAATAGTGCTATACTGGTTTGGTGTACAGTATTTCTTTTGTTTTATAAGTCATTCATAATAATGAAAAAAATCATGAAACTTATAATTTTCATTTTATCTCAAATTTTTAAACACAGTGTGATGATGCTCTTAGAATATTTGAATGTGTAAGTGTCGTATGTTCTACTGTATGGCTGTTGGTGTTTGAAAGATATTTATTTTAACAGGGTTTTTACATGTGTTCTGAGGGCATTATCTAATGAAAATGGGAAAATACAGTGCAGTATCATTTGTCTTTAGATCTCATCAATTTGATTTATTCTGATTTGATCCACTATTGAATGTATGGAGAATACTCGTTTTAGATTGATGACAGCTGTTCACTACTATTGATGGTTTTAGATTGATAACAGCTCTTCACTACTATTGATGGTTTTAGATTTCAGTCATTCTGCACCATTAGCCTCTTAAGAGTCATAAGCTTTATCTTGTCTTAGCCTTGTTATTGATTGATTTAAAATAATTGACCACTCTCACCGAGATTTGATTTTTTCCTTTGAAGAAATCATATATCTGTTTTTGAGCTTCTAACATATCTAAATATAATAACCTTAATTATACAGAATTAGGAAATTAATGCAGATTTTTCCAATTAATAAGATCTGAAGGTCTTTTTCATCGATAGTGTCGTTCTTGTCAAATCATTTAACCCTTTAAAATTGAAAACCTGTTAATTGATTTTATTAGTCTCTTAAAGTGTCTTAAAATTGGTATACATTGAAACACAGAAAGAAAAAATTGTACATAAATATTTAAGAAACAGAGGTATATGGAAATGCTGAAGAGTGTGACCGGAAGATAACAGTCTTCGGTTCTGTCGCTCACTGGAAAAGGTACGTTACATTCTGTCCTTCACCGTACGTGTATTAAGGTAATACTACTGCACGCCTAAACGTGACAAAGACCTTGTACACGATTTTTTTGTCTTTTTGGGTAACTTTGAATTCAATATCCCCTGTAGGAAGTTTTTTTTCTTCAAACCTCAAACTCAAACCTACATGCCGCTTTTGAAAGTTATACAAATGAAATGCAACCAAACCTAGATCCATAAAAATTGTGTGTCCATATCAAATTACCTGTTGTTTTGTATTTATTTTCATGTATGAGTATATGATAAATAAATAAAATAATAATAAATATATCCTTTAATATTTGACTATCGAGAACTTCGTCCAGAGTTTGACAGGACAATTAAAAATTAGTATTTTGTATTTACCATAAGTGTTAGAAATCAAAGTATAAAGTTAAATTTAGGAAAATATTTTTTGATTCTTAAATTGCTATTCAGGAATAGTTATGAAATACTGATTATTAAGATATTTGGATTTTATCTTAAAACTTATATAATCTTAATTGCAAGGAGATAGTTCAACAGATTAAAATTAAATTTTAATTATTCTAAAATTATATTGTCATTGGTGTGTCAACAGATTAATATTTCTAAGGATTAATTATAATTGAAATTTTATGTCGTCAAGAAAAGTTCAATGTGAATGAAAATAAACAGCTATCACTAATTAAATTAAAAAAAAAAAAATAATAATCTAAAGCGTTTTATTTTCCTTGAAAATGAAATTACATTAATTACATATTGACATCAGTAATAAACAGACAATTGTGCAATATTCTTACCCTGTTGGTTTTGCTATGACGTACGAGTAGATACGAGTATGTATATACTGAGGATTTTTTGCCACTCAGCTGCATGTATATTGTTAGTAAAAACTAAGTCATTTCAAACCATATTATTATAATTTAGGAAACTACACAACAAGTCACGCCACTGATCAATTCTGTAAATGACACATGTGTCAACATACGAAGTGCTCGTGTGTCAAAGTAATGCGTATCAGATATTATGATAACAATATAGACATTGGCACAAAGATTTAACGTAAATAAAGACGCTACAAAGTAAAGAATGGATAGATTTTACACCATTAGAAAAGTCAACCTGAGCAGGCAAATTTCACATGGAGATTTAATGTTTGTGACATACGATTCAAACATGTACTTAAAGATCCAGACCCATTATAAGAACTTGAGGGAAAATCATATTTTTTAAAGGGCATATGTCTGACGAGCAAGTAAAAAAGAAGACAACTTTAAGAATATTTACTGTACATATATGAAAAATTATTTGGAGATTTTTTTATGTAATATTATTTTTTTTAAAATGAGGTACGTCTAAATAAACCAAATTATTTAGACGTACCTCGTTTTTTTAAAAAGAGAGTAAAAAGCCTTTATTATATGAAAGCATGCCTGATGAGGTGTATGGACATGATAGAAAAAAAAACCGATTTGTTCTAGAATAAAATGATGCAGAAATCGGTTTTTCCAGCATACCTCAATATATGGCGATTAGTGATGATGGTAATGATGAAAGAAGTATTAAAAAGTTTTGAAGGTGGCATGGCGTGATGGCGATGATGCCACTATTTTTTATTTCAAAAGAAAGCTTCTACTTTGACTACAAAGAGGCTATCAGAAAATTTCGGACACTTGAACTCCACACAGTGGGAACAAGCGCAAGATCAGTTAGTTTAGAAAGAACTAATGAACTCCGCATATTAGTTGGAAGAAGTCGAGAAGTATTATGCTCGCTGAGAAGTCTAGTGATTGAAAATTCTTTTTTTTAGTACATTTTAATGTTATTGACCAAATAAAAACTCTTGAATTTCAGTGACTTGTTAGAATTAAATAATCAAATTTCACAAATCACCCAATATTTAAAAAAAATCATTATGACAATATTTAGATAAATAATTAGGTACTTTTCACAAATATATAATTCCAACCTTGAAAATAATCACTCATAATATGTAACTCTATCGGATCTTATTCAATCGAGGGCCAGATTTTTCCTTAGTCAAGCACTGTAACATATATTCCCGGAATTGCCCGGAGAGAGATTAATGCGATACTAATCCAGCGAAATGAAGAAATAGTATACAAATTCAATAAATAATCATTGCAAGCAAGAAAATATAAAAAAAATAATTATCTTGGAGTAAAAAATGTGTCGATTTAATCAACATTTAACGATCAGTGTACATTTCTGCTATTCAAGTGTGCAAAAATGTTACCGAGCAATAAATAAACTTCGATTTCATAAAATAAAGAGAAAATGACAAACTGCTCTTCAACAAGTGCTTTCATCAGAATATTTAATAATTGACGTCAAAGGAGATCATTTTTTTGCTACTTTGACACAATGCCATATTTGGGTGTTAAAATGTGAAAATGTAATTATTTCAATTTCCAAAAGATTATATCTAATATACAACAGTTTTCAGAATTATAAAAAATAAAATGTTGATCAAAAGCATTTTATTCTGACACCAAGTTGTATAAAAATAAATAAAAGTATTTTATTCGTTCATATTTTCGCAATATAAAGTACAACAAACAGGTGTATTACCCATGCGGTAATATGTACGTAATCGATTAGGAATGAACGTAAATGTCAGGCTAATCGACGTGTTGAGTAACACAAAGAAGATCATTTTGAGATAAATAAATAATGAAGAAAGACAAATTACAGTGCATATGTGAGTGGAATACGTGATAGAGAAAGACCGAAGAAATTATGGTTGAATCAAGTGTATAATAATTTAAAAAAGAAAATGAAAACAGTCAAAGAAATCGTTGGAATTGTATGAGATGTATGGTATGGATATGGACGAGGCAAAATATGTGTGTCGCGATAAGTCTAGCGCTCTCTCCTCTTTGCCTGTTCTACCGTGAAGGCATGGATGAGTATTTACACAAATTTTAGAGTAGAAATGAATTGAGAGCAAAGAAAACAGATTAAAGAATGTAAGGGATAGTTGTAGCAATTTTAACTTAAGGAAAGGTTAGAAGTATGAGAGATGTATGGATGTGGATGAGGAGAGAGTTGTTTGCATGGATAGAAAGGCAGGGACATCTGTTTTTTTTTCTCTGCATACCCTTAAAGGGACATTGTGTGATAGAACGTATGTAGGTAATCTATTCTAATTTATCAGAAATATGTATAAAGACCTTAAGTAATATCAGATTGAACCCCTTATAAAAAAATGGCACCAAAGCGAATCGAACTGGCAACCCCCAGGTTATCAAACAGGCGTCTTGCAGACTAGGCGAAGAATCAATGGAAAATACATTTTTCAAGAAATTGGAAAATTTATTATGAACTTTTTATATAATTCACATAAATGAAATTTATGTTAGGTTTGAAATCATTAAAACAGTTTGAACTCACTAATTTGGTAGTTATTTTCTTATGGGCATACTCGTATATCCAATAAAAACGCTGAAATAACATTGTTTATAAACTGTAAAAAAACAACAAATTTACAATACAATTTGACGATCACAATAATTATTTTGAATACGCTTTCGAAAAACGAAATGAAATTGATGGAAAAAATACGACAGATTTTTCTTTGATCTTTTTCCAAAAGTTTAGTTCAAAGAACTCGTACATCTTCCATTCACGTGTTCGCCACAGTATTCTTCTGTTTCGCAATGTGAAATAAATTCTTCCAAGAGTCTCATCTCATTATTATGAAAATTCCATCCAAGCGAATAAAAACTTGTTCCGCTGTAAACCATCTGGTTTTGTTTCCATATATCCATTGAATGGTAAAAGGATGCGGTTCCTTCGATTGTCAGAGGCTTCACATTGTGCCAAGAAGAGTAGAGAAAAAGAGTATTATGCCGAGAGAAGTGATTGGTGATTGTGGTCAGGCCTGGCCATGGACGCCTTCTAAAAGACAGTGGCATATTTATTTTTTAAATTTATATAAAGAGTGTCAATTGCGTTTATCCTGAAACAGGACGATTAGTACTCATCAATCTGTCTTCCTGAAATTATGTTGGGCATTTACAGTTTTCTTCACTCAACTTCAAATCATGTAACAATAGCTGCGAACATTTCAATTTTTCATTATTCGTTCGCACTCTGAATTTCCATGTATTTGGTAAAAATTATCAATAGTTGAAAACGACCATAAGTAAATATTTATAAAATTCTAACGGTGATAAACGTACAAACTTTTCAGTTTTAAAAAATAATATAAATTTAGTTGTCAAAAAAATAGAGAGATAAATAAATTAACGAGAAATATGTTATATTATTACTTTTGGAATGTCTTCTCTGACATAAGTTTTTTGTGCATTCTTGTAAAATGATTGCAAACCTGGCTGTGTGATTTTTTGGAAGGGCTCCAAATATTAAGAATGTAAAAGAGTTGATACGTTACTTAAATATTATATAATTTAATTTTTTTGGAACGAGGTTGACAAGTCCCAAAGTTTCATGTTTAAGGATTTAGAGTAAAAATAAAGTATCGACGTTCAAGAAGAGGTTACTTACGTCGAAAAATTTTCAATTTACTTATACAAATTTTACATTTGATTTTACATCTTATATTTAAATGACCAGTTTTTGTATGTAATTTGACTTTCCTTTCATTTAAAAATACCCCTATTTATCCAGAAATATTAGTTTCTGGATCATAAAAATGAAGATACGCCTCTGCTCGAAGAGATTACCTATAATATTTTTTGCACCTGCCACTTACAGAGAAAACAATGCAAGGACATTATTTTATAAACAATGCTCTGTGAAATTACAAACTCTTTATTACATGCAAATTAAGGGATTTACATAATATGAAACGCCTTCAGTCTCTTCGTGATCTATTGCATTGTGATCGCTGACTGGAAATTGCAGACCCAAGGTCTTGGATACATATTTTGCATTCAATTACAACAAATCTGCATTGTTTATTAAGTTTTTATTGGCTGTTTCTAAGAATTTATAAAAAACATTTAACATATATATTTCAACAATGAAAAAATATATATACAATTATAGTAAAATATCTTATTTATAGTTAAGGCATTAATATTGTGGAAGTTTAAAGACATTGTAATTTATTTGGTCAAACACTGTTTATTCTACTTTATATAAGTATAGCCCTACCGATTTCAAGGTTTACCCCTCATCATTAGGGGAGTAAAAAAGTCCTGTTTGTGCTCCCCTGATGATGAAGTGAAACCCTTGAAACCAATAGGGTTACATCGTTATATTAACAAATTACAGAGTAAAATAATATTCGATCCATATCCGACATTTTATAAAGATCTACTTTTGATAAATAACCTAATATCAACCTATTTGAGAACGCTGATTACAAACATATCTCCCATAATTTGCATGTGTTAAGAAAGTTTATTGTTTCTTAAATGTATAGTGTAATTAAAGCTATTATATTATTATTGGATAAACGTGGTATCATTCTAAATTTTGATAGCGCGAGCTTGTGATAGCGCTTCTAGAATATAACATATTCTGTATTCTCAATCGGTGTAATCAACTTATTATTGCTCATTGACTGGGAACAACCAAATTTGGGTTATAAATATGGGTAGCCATAAAAAAGTAAGATTCTATATGGAATAATAGCATTTCTTACTTTTTTGCTTTCTATATAAAAATATTCAAAAAAAAAACAAGCTTGTTAACTTATACTTCAAGCGTATCAAATCATATAAAATAAAATAAATATAAAAATCATACGGAAATTGGAAAACATACAGCGGATATGTAAACTAGGCGAATGAAGAAATTTTATATGTTTAACTAATAAACTGGGGCAAAAATATCGGATAATTTCAGATATAAACAGATTGAAATAATATTCATTTGATTCTCAGCAAAATACTATAACGTAGAAAACTTTATTACGGAAAGCAAATCTCGCACTCATTTAAAATATCTCGGGATTTAGAAAACCGGCACTGAGAACATTGAATTGGTGAATACGCAAATAAATCGTACTTAACTTAATACAATTTTTTTTTTCATTCGAAAGTTCCTTAATTGGAAATAATTTAATATATAATTCAGACAGGATTGCTAATAAATGATTCAGTAATACAATGAAAAATTGAAAATCTTCAGAATGATGCAACACTTTGTCACTACCGAGATATAACATACAAAACCTTGTTACCGTTTCATTTCGTGAGTGCAGTTATAAAAAGAAAGTACTTTTCAGAGCAGAACCTCTGAATTGCATTGTTTTCTAGTGTTTACTTTTATTAAAGTAAAACATTCACTGGCGAACGTTAAATTGAATGCACAAAAACTACTTTAAATGCAAGTCAATTTATTAAAGTGATAAATAAAACTTTTAATTATAATTTTAATGTGAAGTTAAAAGTGAAGTTTAAATACCGGTCGAAGAAATATTTTGGTAAATTATACATCCAATTTAAAATAGAGGCATATTTTAGAGATCTTATGATAACGAGTGACATATTTTATTAGTATACGAGCAGAACATTTGGGTATATATACGAATGATGTTTAATATAACTTCATGGTATTGGGAATATAGTGCAGTGGTTTCCCGTAGCTTTCTGCACCGTGATACCCTGGACAATTAAGCTGTTGTAGCCACGCACAAAAGTGCCCAGTTCTAAACTGCTAACTAGGTTTTATTCCACATCTGAGGCTATCAGTCTGAGGTGTTAATAGGATTTAGGTAAGGAGAGGTCACTGCAATTCTGTTGAAGAAAGTTAGCAGTGACCAGCTTGGAGATCTCGGGTACTCCAGACCCGTGCTTATAGAAAAAGTAAGTCTTCTGACAGCCTAATCAATGATCGTGGTGATCACGTTCCTCTGAATTGACGACCAACAACAGATTATGAACGACCAACAACAGATTATGAACGACCAACAACAGATTATGATAAGCGATTTTTAAGCATCGATTAAAACTTGGGGAAAAGTTTAAAATGAATACTCCTATTTACCGTTCAAACGTAGTGAAAAAATGTGTTTGTGATTCCAATAAAACACGAGTACTGTCTGAAACCGCAAACGCAATAAAAAGTTGAAAGCAATACTTGACTGTATTGAAAAAAAGTCATACTGTTAACATAGGGTGGGTAAAATTTCCAATAACAAAAGTGAGAAAGTTGGAAGACAGACAATAAAAAATGGCATGCCAGATAAATATAAAAAAAAACGAAATTCTCCTTTATCGTGTTTCTTATTCATCGCTTAGGATCGTAATTTTATTTTCTTCCTTTACGCTAGCAGTAAATCTGGAGTTGTATGTGTGTCCATTATTATAATTTTATTAACTGTTTTCTTATTATTATTTACGTGTACAGGGGTGTTGGATGAAAATCATCTGACAAAACAAGTTCGTCCTCCTATTGGTGGGGGTGTACAAGTACTCGTATATTATGAGATTGTTTCAGACCATTTTATTGCTTCTGTCTCAAATGTATTTTCTTTTCCATAGCCTTCACATACACGAGTATGTATCATTTCAGGATATACTCGTACATATGTACAAACGATGTTGTTATCAACAAACCTGTTATTTATTTAATTACCAATTCTATTAGTTAGTTGTTAACAAATGTAATATTCCTTTATTTTATTCGTATGGTAGCCTTTCAACGTATTCAAATTGGTAATTCCGATACATTGAAGAGCGTACCTGGCAGACGATCAAGTATTCCCTACTGTTAATCGAGTCTTCAAAATTAGAATCACTGGCACGGAACTAGCGGTTCGTCATCGCGTATGTTTGGAATATTACCTTGCAGGTGCAGAGGCACCATCATTCGTGCATGTCTAGTGAGCGTGGGTATTGTTACCTGACGAACTCTTTTTTCAGTTTGTATATTTAGAGAACTTCTTTTTATATATTTTTTGGTATCATCGGGTATCGTATCCGAAACCTTCAACTTAAGAGGCCTCTTAATTCTTAGTTTGGTTTTTAGCCTTTATGGTATACACGCTGCAACAGAAGTTTATTATACTCAGTCGAGTCATTCTGACAGAGAATACCAAATTTGCCATATTCATTCAGACAAGGTCTATCTATCTTACTCGTACTTTCTGATGACGACCTTCACGGCCTAGTTGATAAGACGTTTTACTTCCATCTGGAGGTTTCAGATTCGATTCCTAAGGGAACCCAAAATATAAAAAAATAAACAAAGGGTTCCAGTCTGGTAAAAAAACTCGCAAACAATAAGCGCAAACGCATAGTACTCGATGTTGCTTCTTCAAGTGCGGTAGCTTTGCAAACATGTATAATGACGAACCGTGATTATATTACTTCTCCAGTGGTTCTATACCCGAAGGCGGCTCGATTAGTGCGGCCAAAGATAATATTATCTCCCGGTCACGTTCATCACTATGTCTGAATTACCAATTCAGATATGTTGAAGGGTACCATACGAAAGAGGGAATTCTGATTTTAAGTTTTTTATATTATTTTTTGTTTATTATGAGATCCCTTGGCTACACCAGTTTTACAACGGATCAACAAGAATTCATATATTTAAGCTCCATTCTTTTCAAAGGTAATATGATATGTTTGGAATTTTATTCGAAATTTTTCCTATTCTTGAATCGCGTCAAACGTCTGGAAACAGGAGACAGCTCGTGTAATATATTTTATTTCTCTGACATATTTACTGTATTGTCATGTTTATAATATTTATATTCAATACATTTGATTGATGACGACAACGACATATAATCTGACTTCCTAGTTTTCACATCCACGTGTTATACATATCGCTGGTCCGGAAGAAAAACGACACAAGCAAAAAAAAAACGTATTTAGGGTTATGGCACCATAAATTGTAAAATTGTGTGTCCTTTGTCCTTGAAAAGTGTCATAGGTCTAGTTCATGTCTTCGCCACCTGAGGGCATTAGTGTCGTTTTTCTGTTGGAGCTAATTGCATTTGCAATTTTCAAGAAGATTGACTTCAACAACCCCTCCTGACAAAACACGTTTTTTGACATGTGTCATTTTTCTTCCGAACCAGAGATATATACATACCATCACTCCGTTTCCCTGTCAGATGAGAGAGTCAAACTATCACGACACACATATTTTGCCACTTCTACATCCATACGCCTTTTTTATATAGTTCCTGTAATTTATCTAACTTTTTACATTTCCTTTTACCAAAATATAATTTATTGTACTTGATTCAACCATACTTTTCTCGGTCTACCCCTACTGCACCTTCCACTCACATTTACACTGTAAGTTTATTTTGTTAGTCTTTCTTCATCCATACGTTTCCCGTGCCCAAACTATCTTAGAGCGTTCTTTATTTATTAATCAACACACCAGCCTTAAGTTCATATTCATATTTAATCAATTCCTTCCATATTATGTCATACATTGTCACCTCGTATATTCTTTTTAGTTCACGTATTTCCACAATATCGTTGAACTAATCTATGTCTTAACACATTATCCGATATATGTATATCATATATAATATATGCCTAAACCATCTCATTGTTCAACCTCACCCTATTTAATACATCAGTCTTAAGTTGAGGAAACTCGAAAGGAAGCGTTCACTTTATCACTTCATTCTGTATATTGTCACACATTGTCATATTATGCATTCTTCTCAATGTACGCATTGTTTTGTTATATTGTGTGCAGAGTGTGAGTAAATTTCACGATTTAGTTTGTATTAAAATAAAATACATGTTGGTAATGCCGTGTGGTATTGCCTTAAGTTATTTGATGTGTCAGGTTTGTTCTAGTTGTGTTATTTATTTAAAAATAAATATTCAATTAAACTTACGTCATCAATCATCGCTTACTGAATGATAGGTCAAATGTTGTAACTTACCTGTAACAAAAGAAAACAATGATTAAATACATTATCAAACTAATCGTAAAATAAAAAAACGGCATTCATTACTAATTAAACAATACACATTAACAGAAAAAAGCAATAATTTAGATTTTATTAAACTGCAATTAAGTAAATAACAATCAGTCATGAAAATTGTTAACAATTATTATTGGGTAATAGTTGGATGTGAATTTACTTTTGGGTCGTCTCGGATGCAAATCCGGCTCTTGTTTTAGTCAATTTATTTGAGACATGACGAAATCGACAGGTCGCGCATGTCATATTGGATAGGAGTAGATTCCGTCGTCGACAGAAAGAAAAATTCGTATAAATAGAGATGCACGTATTATTTGCAGACGGTCACTAACCTAGTCCAGTGGTAGTCAACATATGGATTACGAAATATTTCAAAGTATTTTTTTGTTACAATAAAAATCGTGATAAATTTTCAATGTCGCAAATTTATAGTATGTTAATAACTATAAATTTGCGACAGTGAAAATTTATCACGAAAATAAAGAATTAAAACACTAATCTTCTAGAAACCCACTGAAAATTGAAACGTATTATTGCATTACTCTTTCGATTTATACCATGTCATATTGCCTATGGCAGTTTCTTTTGACCAACCAGAAAGATGTTGGTCGACTCTGGTTTTACCAACCAGATGCCCGTCGTAGACAGATTTTTCGCTATCCAGAGATATCAGAACAAAGCAGGATACGCCCATGATATTGCAGTTTTTGTAAAGGAATAGGAAATTATTTCTCCTTTTAAATCCGAACTCTATTTCGTTAATGCCATAACTCAAATGTTCAATCAGGCGCCTGAAAATATACCACCGCAACATCATCATCATATCTATCCCACCATGTGACCTATGTTATGTATTGGAGTAAACAGAGAACTAATATACACTTCATTCTATCCAAGAACACACATTTTGCTTCTGTCACATCCATACACCTCATCATGCCAACTACCCTATTATAAATGCGTTTTTCTCTTCCCTCTCAATATTGGAATAAACATAAATAATAGATCTCCCTTTCATACAATCCTAGCGCACACGTTTAACGACTTCCATACACCTCGTATTTCATACTTTATTTTATTATAAAGGCTTTTTATTCGTCCCTCTTTCAGAACTTGATCGGTCGTATCTCTTTTTCTAGATCTTTTCAATATTTTCGTACCTTCTATACAATTCGAATAGATATTTTTTTGTAAATCTTTCATCATAAATTCTTTTCGCGTGACCTAAACATCTTAATGCCTCATTCTTTGTCTTAAACACTGCATCTTCTTTAAATTGGCATTCTTTCTTAATGTCCCCACCGCGACATGTATACTTAATTATAAAAAATCGCTCGTTATAAAATCTGGTTGGGGACAACTGAGCAATTCTAGTTCTCTTTGGTGACTAGTGATGGAAATAAACACGTCGGCAACAGCAGGAAGTTGAGTTGCTTAGCGGCGCAAATGCAATATAGCACGGACAGTTAAATTGGTTAATTACTGGAGGATTATAATAAGAGTGCATACATGCAACAAGAAGAGTCATTTACGGTCACGGTAATATTAATTTATGATGTCTTTCAAGCGGGACTGAAACTCAGTTGTTGCATGCACTTTCTGTCGCACCAAATTTCATTAGTGACGAGAAAATAAAATAGTTTGCTTGAATAGCCACATTGGACTTATCATCTTGCGTAATGTTTTAGTAACAAAATAACAATTTATATAGCACTGTTTAGAGAGCAAACTCTCCTCAAGGGCGTTTTAACTCAGGATTCTAACCCACACATACATTTTTATAAGACCTCCCAAAAAGGATTGTCTTTAAGCGCTTCCTAAAGCTGCACACGCCACGCACATCTCTAACACTAGGAGGCAGACAATTCCACACCACAAGATCAGCAACGGCAAAAGCTCCACTGTCGCAAATTTAAATATCATAATACCCCGCCCTATTGGATGGTTTGGAACAACCAATTTATTAGGGGAAGAAGAAATCGACTTGAAAGTTCTAATTCTCTCCGATACAACATTCCTCAAACACCGTTTTATCGTATCTCTATCCATAGACAATATTCCTGTTGTCAATAATGTGGTGAATGCTTCAATTCAGTTCGGTCTCACCACTACTCATGTTGTTTTGGAGGACCAAATAAGTCCCAAACTAGTGCTATTAATACAACAAGATAAAAATATTTATTTATCATGTCTACGAAGTCACTTAGTGACAAAAAACAAACTGCCCAAAGATATTACTTCAGCGGCGACAAAGTTGAATGCAAAAATGACGACTTACGGTCCGACGTCACGGGAGAAGTCAAAGGACCCGTAGCGTAGTATTATATACTTATAAAGCAGCTTTAGGGATGGAATTCAAACAGGCCTGCAAGTTGCAATAAATTTTACAGAAAATTTCGAATGCAGCGAAAATATCTGTTGGCGCATTAATTAGATCGGGGTAAGTAATCGGTTCAAATATGTACCGATGTAAGGCTAAATGGAGATCCCTTGGAAAATTGTCGGCTTGATTTTTTAAAAATTTTAATAGCAGTACCATAAAAGATGATATGCCCATTAGTGAATAGTACGTCTAGGTTGTCTAGACTGAAAAACACTTGGACAGCACCTACCATGTTTCCTCAATGTCTCAATTGGGAGGATCTTTTGATGACTCAACATTCCTTTTTTTAATGCTTCACCTTTGTTATGTGCAGTCCTAAATATGTTTACTTGTATAAAATATTTTACCTGCTTTGATCATCGAAAACAGTATTACACTTTTATTTTATACATTATAACCTAGCGGATTTATTGCCCTGCACCAATCTCTTCCAGTCAAATAGAAAGATGTTGAAGAAGCCTGGAGTGAAAAAAAGACGAGTCTTTTTTTAAATTTGAATTCCAACAGGAAAGACTCTCAGGTCGGAAAATGTACTCACTAATTAAATCTGATTTTTTTTTAACATGTTGACATCCTAGTTTGTATACATTTCTTTCGTGTCTAATTCTACCAGCATTTATTCAGTGAGTTACTTACAAATCACGTTTCTAAAATATATCATATAAAGCACTATAAACAGCGCTATTAAAATAATATTTTTTCAAAAAATTAAAGAGCTTTCAAAATGATTCTTTGTTACGATACAACTTTATTTAAAATCCATCAGATAATTATAATCATTATATAAATTGGTTGCACATACATGATTTTTTTCGAAAAAATCAATACTAATATAACATAAAGAAATATCGACTCTCAGGATTAGAACCCAGATAAATATTTAAAGGAAAAAAAAGGATTCAATGACACAAGAGCTTCCAAACCAACTTCAAGTGGAAAATAACTTTTTAAGTTTGAATAATTTACAATTTTTTGACGGTATAAATCGTGAAGCAAAAACTATTGATCACAATGAATGAACACAGAGCAAAAGATACGCTTGAGCAGCGATACGAGCAATAGGATACAAATTATCTAGTGACCGAAAAACCCATAACGCTGGGCCAGTAACCGAATAATATGAAAAAGTGAAATCATGAAATGCGGATTCAACTGACTATCCAAATGGCGATGTGGGCATACTAAAGCAGCAGGGGACAATTGTGGGAAATACTTATATAAAACAGTTTATATCTCGCACTAACAATGAAATAAAAATTTGTGGTCTTTGATCCAGACTTAAAAATCAGGTTTGGTGGAGAAAAACGCTCATTCGGAACAGTGATTGAAATTATACTAGATGTGAAGATAATTAAGCATAAGAAATTAAAACCGCAAAATATAAAATGGAAACTAGTATTGCAAACTGGATTTTTTTTTAAATAAGATTTGGTATAATTATAGATTCAAAGAAGAGGCCAGAACGTGACAGAGAAATCGGCAATGGAGGAAAATTAAAATTACCCGATAAAACGACTTCTAAGTCGTGAGGTCCATCAAGCAGACGGTACTATCTTGAACAAGGTCTGTCTTGATCTAGTTTTAATTAAGAACAAGTCTGGGCTTTATTTAGAAAAATAAAATATTGTCCTCATTTATTGGTTTTATAACTTAATTAAATTATTTTGAGTTTTCTAATCAATTGCGTGGTTTATTACTAATAAAGCAAAAGTTTTATTATACGATACCATAGTGTATTGTTTCTTAATTTTTTTAGCTTTGCGACCCCTTTCAAGACAAAAAAAAACAGACTTGGCGACTCTTCTATAAAAACTTAATATCCTGTTGATGCATGAGTACGCGGCAAATGCACTTGCACAAAGACGATCAGCCTTAATAGGTAAAGCTATATACATTTTTATGTCACGAATAGGACATCTGTTCGTTTTTCTCAGAAAATTTACATAAATTATTTTAATTTTGTCACAATTTAAGAAACGATGCTACAGGCTATCCCTCGTGATCGAATATTATTGTTAGCCATTTTATTAATATGGGACGCTTGTGCGAGTATAGGTTTATTGTGTGTAGGTTGTTGCACTTCAGCGAGAACAACGTCTTTACTGATCAAACTCAAAGTTCCGATGTGCAAGGAGATTAAACTTACATGTCGATAAACAGGATTAATCTGCTAAAGCCTTTTGTTAGGTAGAGCATATCATATATATACATATTGCTATTTTTTGTTACTTAATATTACTAAGAATTTATAATAAGCAGTATGTAATCTTCAGAAAAACATAAATTCAGATGTAAAACGGTCTAAGAGTAAAACCTTAATAATCGAATTGCTGATAAATCAATTCTTCCAAATGTGTACCTGTCATATATCGGAAGATCCACAAAGATTTCATTGTAGTTTATCTTCTCTTGGTAAGATTTCTGCGGTTTTCTTACCAAATATATTTATCAAAACATATGTAGGTGCGATAACGTGCCTAATTAGATGGCAGCAGTTGCTACCTTCTTATCCAAATACTCAACTAATTTTATTTTTTGTAATATTTTTAAACCATAGAAAGCCCTTGTAGAGAGTGCTCTCTAAACGGCGCTATATAAATGGTCCTTTTACAATTATCAAATTAGCTAAAAAATAATTTCATTATATATCTATTTCTATCAAATAATTTGCCACCTAAACAAAGATTTTTTTAAATATCTTGACAGATTTAATGACTTTTTTAAATGTGTTCATTTCTACTCACAAGTACTCGTATTTTTCATTCGTATTTTACATTATAAGCGTCTGTTTTCCAACTCGAAGTTAGTCTGAGATTCGACTCACGGTGGTACCCAGATTTTTTAAAAAGGTCTCTGTTCTGGTTTTCACATAGGGATCATTTAAAGTTATTTCTGGTTGGTTGTAAAGATTACCATATGGAAATAAGCCCACGAGGTGGTACTGTGTACAAAAAAGTGCACCACAATATAAAAACAGTATCACCTTCAATTTATTTTCAATCGTAATTCTTCGATCGATATTTTGTTTGTATCATTTTTTTCTAGGCTGAAATATATTTGTATTCAAAGGGACGATCAATCAACTACCCTTCTTCAGAAGCTAGTTTACTTCTTTATATTTAATGAAACAGATTCATATTATTTGATAATTTATTACAAGGGTTGCACAGTTAACCTATACCTTCAGGAATGGGTTTTATTTATCCGAGAGTAAAGATCAATAAAACATCTGCGGAGGTTTTATTGCGAATCCGTGACCTCGCAATGAAAGAAGTAAAAGCTCTCTCGACCCACACAGAAGTAGGGCCGGAGCGCCTGACCGAGATACAAAGAATTTATACGCCTTTCTTCACGGGTTTCTTTTTTTATCAGTTCACTTCTGCGGTCTCGGAGCCATAAATCATCGTGCTTAACCCTTCGTTAGCCGATTGTAAATTAAACAAGTCAAGAATGAATCAAAGCAAATTAATGGTACTTCACTCACATTGAATTTTTTAAATTAAATACAACTGAAGTTTTAATTATTGTAAAAATTTGAAAAATGTAGTCTATACTAAGTTCGAGAATTTTAACCCCATGAATTAAATTATCAAAGTATAGCGTCTAAAGAAACTTAAGTAAATTTTATATGACCTCCGTGACCTAGTTAGTAAAAGGTTAATTTTCTACCCGGGGGATTTGGGTTCGATTCCCGGTGATATTCAAAACAAAAAATAATCGAAAATGGTACCAGTCTCATTATACAGTTCGTCTGGTAACAATACTCCTGTCCACATGCGGGAATATATCTAACACGTGCGGTAATATATCTAACACGTGCGGTAATATATCTAACACGTGCGGTAATATATCTAACACGTGCGATAGCGAACTGTGAGTTACTTAACATACCTTCTCCGGTGGTTCTTTATCTGAAGGCTTGATAACTAGGGCCGAATACAATATTAGATATTGTATAAAATACTATGTACTATACTATAATGTCCATACATTGTGTATAGGTGAATAATCATTTGAAATATTTTGCGACCGTGTAACTAACTTCCTTTATTTACTTTTGCTTGGTTGGTTGAAAGAGATTGTAACCTGGCCATAATCCGGCCAGATTGTTTTACAATGAAGTGTTAAATAAATAAATAATATTGTCTATATCTACATAATTAATTCGGATATGTTGAGGAGGTTCAACGATTGAATGAAAGTGAATTTCATTAACATTGATCACGTTGTGTTTTATGACACTTAATTTTTTCAGTAATACTTTACACATTTTTTTGTAAATGGATTAAAGATTACAGAAATATTGATATTTTAATCAGATTCAACATAAATGCTCCAGACAAAATGCTCGTATTCAATAAAATTCATTTTTAGTAATATATACAACAAAACAGCAAAGTTTAAAAGGATAAAAAAAAAACAAATTATATACTCATTATTTAGGTATTCAAATAACATATACGGCATAACATTTTAATTAGAAAAAATATCTAATACAAACAATTTAACCATGAAAATATACACTCTTAAAATCCATTAAAAAATTCTACCTTAATAAAACCGAACAAACTCATAATTACCAAACGTTGCAATGTTAATATAACTGACCGGTTTTTTTTTATAATCATGAATTGAACTTTTTAATTTATATTCGTTACTCATATTAATTCTGTTTTATTCTATATCATTAAGGTAGCCAAATTACCGTCATTTCCGATCTAAATTTACAGTGAAATTATCTTGTTTATGTACACATTTACAATTAATTGTAAATATGATTTTTTGTTATTATATTTATCATGTGAATATTTTTTTTATCGTAACTCGTATTTTATTTTTTCTATTGGACATTCGCTAATTAATTTTAATATAAAACAGAACACCGTTAACTTGACTAGTGATTGATCTATATTGATGGATATTCCCCATTTGAACACACTGGTATCCAGACCTTAGGTAGCAATCTCCGTGGTTTTATTGGTAGAACGCATGCCTTCCAAATTGTGGGGTCGATTCCTGATAACATCGAAAATGGTTCCTATTATGCAAAAAAAAAACACTGCACCATATTTTTTTCTGGTTGTATGAGATATCTTAAATCTCAACAGATTGCTGTATATAGGGTAAATAAAATGAATACCGGTTAAAAATTCACAGTAGCTCTCGTAAAAAAACGACAATGTCAAAATATATTTAATCATTGAGGAACACGAAAATTAACATAACGTTAAAAAAATGTGATGTTACATGACAAAATACACGGTCATATTGGACGTTAATAGAGGATAAGTAGAGAAGATTAATCCCCACATTCTTGTACATGAACATATCAATTATGGAATATTTAACAAGAAATAACTTTATTATTCCAGTAATTACACTTCATGATCACGACACGTGTTTGTACTTTCTATTGTGAGGTTCTCTTAAGGCGCATATCAAACATAACTTTGAATTGCTTTTCAGAGAGTAAACAAACATAAACAAACATATTTAACAATTTATATAAATCCATCAATACATACTAAATTATTGATTCAACGCGAGTGAAGAAAGGGTTAGTCTACCTAGAATGCAATTTCTTCAGTCACTAAAGTACCGGGTGTTATTAAGAATAAGAGATCGGATCTGCAACAACAGCGGGTAGATACAGGCTGACCCAAATAATATCACTTTCTGTTGGCTGCACCGGTCTGCTTAACCGGTGTGCTGCGTCGTTTATGAGCATGGACCGGTTCCGGGACAAAAGCTACCCACAGGGCCTACAATAGGGTAGTAGTCTGAGTGATAAAATAAAAAATGCCGCCATATCAAAATAATTGTATTATTGTTAACGGATTAAGCATGTTTATTAAAAGCAATGTCTTTGTAAACGGATTAAGCATGTTTATTTAAAGAGAAGTGTTGTCTTCAAATGTAAAAATATGTAACAAGTTGGTATTTTGGCATGGGGAAAGAAAGGAGCGAGGAGCTTTTGAAAGTCTCAATATAGGCATATGAGTGAATAATTTATGCGTTTGATGAGGAGTTATTGGATATGATTTTGATTTAGTTGTTGGAATTATGATGCGGCTGAAGTTGTACATGTGATATCTTGGGGTTTAAATATGTGTTAAGAAGTTAATGCAGGGTGTAAATATTTCAGTTGAGTGTTTTAGTATTTAGAACACATGTGAAATTTGTCATTTAATATATTAAGTAATAAGCCTTGCATCGTGAACTGGTTCCCTATATCCACAAAATGGAGTTTTACCCTGCGGTTCACCTTTCCATTAAAATGATTTAAATTGTAAATATTGTCTTGTGTAAAAAATAATAATGAATCTCATTTTATTCTTCAATTTCATATTGCGTTTATATGTTAACTTATCAAAATTTTACCTGGCAATAAAATACAATGTTTTCATCAATACAAAATTAGACTAAAACAACAGGCCTGTTTCCCTCTATGACAGCATTCCCCAATCAACTGATCACAAAGCAAATCAAGTGTAGCACTTCTTATGAGTTGGTCTGATAGGATTTATTTATGTGTCTCTGTTTTTTTTTATTTCATTTAATAATAATATGAATACTAGTAAAGTCAATTAAAAAAAATATGTATTAAGGACTAAACGCTTCCCAAATTCGTAACCTGTTTGCATCGTACACAAAGCACAGAAGGGTGGTGACCCTGGATATTTGCTTCCAAAGGTGCCGATGAACGATTTTAACCAATTAAAACAGTTAACGTTAACGAACTTCATTATTATTCATAAAATCAAATGCAAAGAAAATACAACGCGAAGAGGAAATTTAATAATTTATTGTTCATTGTAATTTATTTTTATCAAACACTGTTTATTTCAACATAATTTATTGTTCGTTTTCACACCAATAAAATTTAGATTTTAAATCTTGGTGAAATTACTTATACATGAGAAGAAGAGAAGATTTTTAGAAAATATTTTATTTATTAATTTGTAAGCTAAGTAAATATAATAATAGGAGCCACTTGAATTTGTAGAAAAGTGTCATTTTTATGACCGAAAAAGATTTCTGCAATGTAGATGCGTCCACTAAGAAAAATACACGGAATAGCAATGCATGATAAAAAGCGGAATAAAAAATCAGAAATAAATGCATAGATAAAATTGATGTTTTAAGAGAAACAGTGTAGTTTTAAGATGGTTTGGACAGGTAGAGAAAATAAATTATGAAAGAATGACTAAGCGAGTATACAAGTCAGAAGTGCAATGTGCATTAAAGGGGTAGACTAAAGAAAATAAGACTCGATCAAATGGACTAAATTTTGAAAGAAACTAAAGTGAGAAATATGCGTGATAGAATATAGCGTGATAGAATATGCATGGCGAGATGCATGAATGTGAAGGAGGCGAAAGTTGTGTGCTGAAATAGAAAAGTGTGGAGATCTGTACTCCGTAAGGGACACAGACACAGCTTGATGATATATGATGTATTTGTAATATATTAAATATTGTCTTGTAGGTTTTTACCGTATAAGATAAGTAAGCAATCATATTTTTAATTTCTTGTCATAATGCCACTTTATGCTTTTATGCCACGTAATCAACAACTTATCATTTACAATAATTTGAAACGTTTCCGTTTATCAAAATAATAACAAATTAAATTAAAAAAAATATTAATATAACTGTTATCATACAATATTCTACTCTCCAGTGCGTGGATCACTCCACGCAATGGAGTTAAACAATCAACTCCAGTCCCGGCACAACCGCTACCGAACCAAAACCGATTCGAGGCACTTCCGGAGGTCGGAGACGCCCCTGGAACACCTGGCTTCCGAGCGCCAGTAAAGAGGATTACCTCGAAGATCCCACCGGTAATTATTACCTTAGGGGACAAAACACATGGCCAGATAATAAATCTGGCCAAATCTTTTACAAAGGCGGGCATCACGCTCTCCTACAGAGGCAGAGACCGTGCAGCTGTCAACTGCTCAACGCTGGAGGACCACAAAACTCTCGTGGCTGGCCTGAGAGAGACCCAGGCACCCTTCCACACGTTCACCGCGGAGGTGGAGCGCAGCAAGCGATCCGTCATCAGGGGCCTCCCAGAGCTCCCGGTAGAGGACATCGCGGCTGATCTGGCCGCCCAAGGGTACAAGCCTCTCCGAGTTTTCAGGATGAAGACCAAGGGTGCCCCGCTCTATACGGTACTCTTCCCAAATGCCACAAACATTGAGGCTCTTCGGACGGAAGTGACAGTGATTAACTACTGTCGCGTCCGCCTGGAGAAATACAAGAACGGTGGCAGGGTAGGCACCCAGTGCTACCGCTGTCAAAACTTTGGCCACGCATCGGCGAACTGTAACCACACAGTCCGATGCGTGAAGTGCCTGATGGCGCATGCCACTAACGACTGCCCCAAGAAAGAGCGGGACACCCCTGCGGCCTGCTGTAACTGCGAGGGTGCTCATCCGGCCAACTATGGTGGTTGCCCCCGCCGCCAACAATACATATCCAGCCTACATAAGAGACGCAGCGTACCGGCTCCCCGGATGGACCATCGCTCGTGGAGCCAGGTAGCCAGCGGTACTCCAGCCTCACCACCTCACCTACCAGCCTCTCCTATAGCCCCCCTTTCTACTCAAACACTCCACCCTCCTCGTGCTCAGCCCCTGCCCCCGCCCCCGATTAACACGTTCACAAACGGAGAGAGCGAGTTACTCGCCATCATGCGCCTTGTCATCGGAGCCCGGAGCAGGCTCGCTTCTTGCACCACTAAGCTCGAGAAGACTATGATCTACCTCGAGATCATTGAGCAGCTCGTAGGATAAGCGTGATGACGAGTTTCTCTGGAATGAAAGTGCTCTGCTGGAATGCTTACAGCATGCAGCAGAAGATCGAGGAGCTGATGCTGTTGGTGAACAATTCAGGTATAGATATTGTGCTTATAACGGAAACTTGGTTAAAACCTGTGTCTCGTGTGAGAGGCACCGGTGGCTTCACCATCTATAGATCGGATCGCGTTTCCGGTAGAGGTGGAGGCACCGCGATCCTCATCCGAGACACTATCCATCATACCCAACTCCTCACGCCCGCCCTGACAAACTTGGAGGCTACTGCCATCAGCCTCAAGGTTGACAGGGAGACAGTCACAATTGTGGCAGCATATTGTACCGGCTATCGTTCACTTCTGGAAAAGGACATCGAGGCAGTGCTGGCCTTGGGGCCCAAGGTCATCATGGCCGGGGACTTCAATGCCAAGCACCGTTACTGGAACTGCTTGAGAGCTAACCCGAACGGAACGACGCTGTACAATTATATGGAAAACCACAACTGTCAAATACTCTATCCAAATCAACATACCTGTTTCACCAACCCCCGTAGCCCTTCTACACTGGACATTGCCGTAGTCAAAAACTACCCTAACATCTCTGGCTTGACTGCTCTAGAAGCTCTCTCGTCAGACCACCTCCCAGTCTACTTCACATTGGGAGTGAGGCCGATTGCTAGCCTCAGGGAGCAGTACGACTACGCCAATGCTGACTGGAAGGGTTACAAAGCCTACCTCCACAACCAGCTCTGCCTATCACCAGAAACTCTGGTGAGCCCACAGGACATTGATACCGCGATAGATACCATCTCCACCTTCATCCATAATGCCCGTGATGAAAATGTTCCCCTCAAAATTGTCACTCCATACAAAATAACTCTTACTCCTCATATCAAACTCCTTATATCTCTAAAAAACAAACAAAGACAGACCTACAGACGTACACTAGACAAACGTGACAAAACACTTCTAAACGTCCTCCAAGATGAAATCAAAAAAGAAATCCGCCTACTTAAAAACCAGCTATGGCAGAGAAAATTGGCAGCTCTAGAACCGGGTAACGGTACTCTCTGGCGAGTCGTCAAGGGTATCAAGTGCTCGTCTCAAAGCATACCACCTCTGCGCACAGCCTCAGGGTTGGCTGTTTCTGGCAGTGACAAGGCTAATGCCTTGGCGGACGCTTATGAGAATACGTACTCAATCACTTCCGACCTTGGAAATGTTGATGTCAATAAAGCTGTCGAGGACACTCTCACCAGCTTTGCTTACTCCCCGACCAACCAAAACGAGGTGCAACTTTGCACCCCGTCCGAAATTGGTCGTATCCTTGACAGACTTAAAACACGAAAAGCACCCGGTCCCGACAATATACACAATAGCCTTCTTAAACAGTTACCACTCAAAGCGAGGATTTTTCTTACTAAAATAATAAATGCCTCACTCCTTAATGGGTATTTTCCGAGTATTTGGAAAGTAGCCAACATTGTTCCTATCCACAAGCCAAATAAACCTACCGAAAATCCAACTAGCTACAGGCCCATCAGCCTTCTTCCAGGTCTTGGCAAGATCCTTGAGAGAGTGGTTGCCTCAAGGCTAGTGTTCCATCACGAATCCAATAATACATTCCCTCATGAGCAATTTGGATTTAGAACAAGACACAACACGGTCCAGCAACTTACCCGTGTCGTGGAAGACGTGTCGATGGGCTTCAATAGGAACAGAAGTACTGGCATGGTACTGCTGGACCTTGAGAAGGCTTTTGATACTGTCTGGCATGATGGCCTTCTTCACAAACTTCTCCTCACTGGCACTCCACTCTATCTCGTGAAACTACTTCAATCCTACCTTTCCAATAGAAGTTTCACAGTCACCACTAATCATTCTACGTCATCCGCCAGGCCCATCCCTATGGGTGTCCCCCAAGGCAGTATACTTGGACCATGTCTATTTAACATTTACACACACGACATTCCTACTCCCCCAAACTGTAAACTCGCACTCTTTGCTGACGATGCGGCATGCTACGCATCGTCACTCAAGGTGGATCGAGCTGGTCGCCGTCTTCAGATTGCTCTTGAGATCCTTGAGAAATACTACCAGGACTGGAGGCTCAAAATCAATGACGCCAAAACTGAGGCCATCATGTTCTCCCGAAAAATCAAGGAAAGAGTGCCATCGATGCCCTTATTCATCGGTGGTTGCCTGGTTGAGTGGCAGGACGTGGTTAAATACCTCGGCCTGCACCTTGACCGGCGACTGACGTGGAAAACCCATTTGAATACCATCAGACAGAAGGGTCACAAGGGCATAGGGGCTATCAGTTCGATATTTCATCGACGCAGCTTCCTTTCACCCAAAAATAAGCTCCTCCTCTATAAAACCCTTATTTGTCCTATCTTGACCTATGCTGCACCCGTTTGGGGTAGTGTGAGCAACACGGATCACCTGAAACTCCAGAGAGTGCAGAACAAGGCATTCAAGATATCTTTTAACACCCATCCCAGAACAAATCTTACCCGACTTCACGCTGAACAGCGAGAAGAAACCCTACAACACCACATTCTCGCTTGGACCGTGAAGTTCTATAAAAGCCAACAAAATCACAGAAATCCCTTAGTCGCTGCCCTGGGGGCTTACGAGAGTAAATCCGAACTACCCTTCCGTTATAAGCACAAGCTCCCGAAGCATTATCTGTTGCCTGACTAGTCCACCTTCAGTATTAGCTGGGACGACCAAGGTCTGAGTGAATGTGATGGAATACAAGTAGCCTGAACGAGTGGACTTGTTTTTGCTGAATAATTAGTGTAAGAATTGTTATCTAGTTATAAGTAGTATGTAGGTGTTAATTATTTCTAAGATCTCATATATTAAGATTGAATAAATAAAATAAAATGATATGTAGGAAAATAAGATTAAATAAGTTCATAAATTATAACATATAATTAAGATTAGTTAAGTAATAAATTTGTACATAGGTATAGCCTCAACAAATGTTGTATAATAATTTACTTGTTTAATAAATAAAAAAATAAAAATAAAAAAAAAAAAAAAAAAACAATATTCTACGTTTTATAAAATAACCAATAACTTGATTATCTGGTGTTTGAAGGTAATTTTTTTAAGTTTACATTTTCTAAAAACTTGAAAGAGATTAAATTTTAAAAAAATATATACACACAAACTTCGAAAGGTTGGCATAGAATATTGACATTATCAAATGGCACGTCGTTCATTTAAAAGCTCGAGTCATCTTTGAATTCCAAAAGAGGTCTACCGAATTTTTCCTTTGTGTGGCCTTCGAATTCCATTTGTCGGTCGTAAATTGAATAACATCGTTTATATCAATTCTCCTCACAAATTTCACTATCGGCACGTTAAAGAATTTGATGCGTTAAACAAGAGTTAACAGCGTTTTGATCGATCCGTGAAGTCAACCTAAAGGTACGAAATAATTGTTTTTTTGGTCGTGCTCAAGTCCTATCAGATTATACGAGAGTTGCATTAGTAAACCTTTTATATCTACCGCTGTCCGCTTAATATTTATAGTTTTTGCGTATCTTTTCAAACTATCGCACTGTTGCTTCACGCGTTACTTACAACTAAGGAGATAAAATTTCATTTGTTAAGTAAATGTTAGAGGGAAAAAAAACATGAAAATTTGTACTAAAACTATATACATAATAATATATACATACATACCATGTTATCTCCCTGTCGGAGTAAGTAGAGAAGACAGAGCACCAAACTTTTTCTATCTCGATTTGCATCCTTAGCCGTTTCTATATCCATACACCTTCTCATACAAATTCACAGAGTTTTCACGTTGCCTTCTTTCAGACTTTCCTTGGTCTTTCTCTCACACGCCTTCCACTCACATTTGCACTATATACGAGTATATATGTGTTTTGTTAGTTTTTCTTCATTCACTCGTTTCACATGCCCAAACCATCTCAGCGTTCTTTTTTTATCTTATTCAACACATTAGCCTTAACTTCACATTTATACCTAATTACTTCATAACGTATTATGTCATACTTTGCCACTCCACGTATTCGTCTCAAAGCACACATTTCTACATAATATTTTCGGCTCCTTGCAGTCTTTTTCCAGGTTCAAGTCTCACTCACATACATTAAAGTTGGCACCAAGATACTATTGTGAAATATCATCTTAACGTATTTTGATACTGTGCAGTTCCAATATATATTTTTAATGCCCGATTGACATTCTTTCCTATCGCTGCACACCTTTCGATATTCCTCTTAACTCTTCCATCATATAAGAAACTACTACCCAAATAATATTGTAGAATTCCTCATCTTGGTCCAATCTTTCAATATGCGCCCATATGTCGCATTTACTTTTTATTTCACACTTTTTTATCACCATTTCTTTGCATTTTATAACATTAATTCTCAGGTCTTACAATTTACTTATCAAACTCTGCAATATCAGAAAAGGAAAATAATAAATGAAAAGAAAAATTATAAATGAAAAAGAAAATTATAAATGAAAAGAAAAAAAATAAGACAAACAAAATGAGATGTTTCTGTGGCCAAAGTAAATATTTAATGAAGTTGATTACATTTGCCACACTTAAATGTTTTTATTGGTCTATAAAATATATTCCTGGAGACAGTTATTTAGTTTTCTGTATTTTTCTAGTGAACTGAGTGGAACTGAGCTTTTAGTTTATTAAAATACATATCCTACCGAAATTGTTAAGGATACAAACGTAATTGTATATATATTATTTTTTTGGGATCACTGTATTTTGCAATAAGGTAACACGCAGTATTAAAACAAAAAAATGTTAAAAAACAACGACGTTAGGAAAAATATACCGGAAAAATATATGAATACTAGTAATACAGTATGTGACTACAGAAAATAGGGACTTATAGAAAAAAAATACATTTATGTTTGGAGTGGCCACATTGCTTATTAAACAATCTCATATAATAATATTTATTCCGGAATTTTACATGTATTTGAAGAAAATGCATCGTTAATTTAGATGGATTGTTTTTTTTTTGCGGAAGAGTTCAATCATGAAATATTTATTTTACTAGCTACTACCAAGAAAGTCTTTATTTAAATCTACCCCATTTCTGAATATGTATGCATATTCAGGATTGGGGTAGGTTTGATTGATATTTTAAACAAATCAAAAATCAAGATATTTTAAACAAATGTTGTTAATAATATACGTGCATATCGTGTTTATATCATAAAAATAGTTTTGAAATAAAAGAAATTAATTATGTTTTTGTGAGGTGTTTGATATTTTCTGGGAATAGTGACTGTTTTCTGGTGTAAAATTTCGGAAGAAAACGATTCCCTCTGAATAACGTATTTAAAATATTTAATTTCATGTTTTTAAGTTGATTACTTGAAAACAAAAGTATGATATATGAAATTGACGTTTTATTCCAGGTTTGAGAATCGCGAAAAGAAGCTAAAAAATTACCGCAATTTGACAGTGTTTCATGAATTATTCATAACCTATTCTTGAGAAAGAAATGCAGACAGCAAAATTCAAAGAATTTCCAAAAAATTGTCTCAAATATATTTTTAAAGGCATTTCGTTGAACAGAGGTGGGTGATTATGGTTATTTTATTAATTTAAATTCAACAAAAAATATTTTACGCTTTAAATGAAAATGTTTAAGTGCACTAGACACTATGCAATTTTGATGAAATATGTACAAGAACTAATTTGGATGACATGAAAGTTATGACATTCCTTTACAATGATGATTGTACGAATGCACATGTAAAAAGTATGTATATTATAGTATAATAGTGTATATAGTACAAATACGTATAAGATTATAAATACGTAAGAAGATTTCGCAGAAAAAACAACACCATTGCATTGCATCACACTTTCATTGTATACAATAAATTCTAGTGGATTTAATACCATGTAGAAATCACTCCCAACCCCCAGAAATATGTGATAGAGGTCTTTAGTAAAAAAATATGTTTATAACTCATGATTGTTTCTCAAATAATAAACTATTTTCTTCTTCTTCGTGGTATATAGACTTAGATCTGTTTTGTTCCGAAAATCATTCCTAAGAGATAGAGCACCATATGTTTTACCACCTTTTAGGAGGTCTTCCTGACATTTTTCCAAATATTTAAATAACTTTGATTGATTGGTCAATTATAATTGACGAAATTATAATATGTTCTGAAACTTTACATAAATTTAACAAATCACATGCATTTCGTTTAGTATTGAGGGGCTTAGGGATGTCAAGTATATTCAAATGATGCAGAAAGTTATCGATCAAAGGATTGGGAGGAAATGGGAACGGGGTTGTTAAAGAGATCAAGACCTTTGACGGGATATTATACGTCTAATTTATTTTACAAAAGAAATGTAAAATAATTTTCTGAGAGAAGATGAAGTAAAAATTTAAACTATTTAATATAAAAAAACAATGTGTTTTACATACGTTTCTATGCCTATCTGCTTCCCATCACATATAAAGAAATGCCAAATTCAATAAGAGAAAAAATATGCGATATATCATATTCAGCCAGGGAATCGGAACGTGCTTGTCACGTTAGGAGTTTGAGTATTTGAGCTTGCAGAAAGAGTAAATTGCAGTGAATATTATATAAACTCTTAAATTTAATATGTTTTAATATATATATGAAAGAGATTGTGAGGTGAGCTAATATTTTTTTTTTGAATGAATGGAGTACGCCAAGATTTGATTCAAGTGGTACATACTCATAATTAGGTATCACTACGTATCAATCATATCTTCAGTAAGATACATGTAAAACCTAGTTTATTAGGAAGACGACAATGACATGCGAAAAATCTGGATCTATATAATTTGAGTGTGTCCAATTTAAATGACTTGTTTTTTTATATGGTTTTTCATATATTACGTATGAAAAAAATTAGAAGTATTTTAACTCTTTTTTTTTAATCTTCAAATAGGTTACAAACTATAGGTATTTGTAAAATTTTCGATTTGTTAGAATCGTAATCGAAGAAAAAGTCTATTTTAATCGAATAACCTAGAAAATATGCCTGCGATAAAATAGTTGTTAGCGGATCAAAAGTTACAAAGAGGCACTATACTAGAACAAAATAACGTCAATATTCTAAGGAATTCAAAGCTTTTAATTTGAAAACGAGCTTCGAAGGAAATTAACAGCATAAAATATTATATTTTATAACACTAACGTTGTACATAGTTAGACCTGGCGGATTTGTTGCTACGTAGCGATATCTTCCAACCAACCAGAGTTTAAAGAAACCCTCTGTAAAAATTATACTAAAACCTTCTTTAAAAATCTGAGTCCCGTGGGAATCGAACCCATAAACCACAAGTTAAAAAAAGGCGGCTGACCAACTAGGTAACGGATGCCGTCAATGTATTTGTTTATAAAAAGTAACTAACGAGTTTATATCTATGTTTAATACCCGAGTAAATGGATTTTAGTTCTCATTAGATATTACTCAAATTACTCGTTTCCTATTAATTTGTGGCAGTGTTTAGATAAATTATGAAGCAATAGAAGAAGTATTATTCCTTTTCTAATTATGTTTATTCTTCTAAATGAGCACACGTGCCATCTTTTCTGAAATTGTGTAGTAAAGGTCACAAATATATTTTATATTAGAAAAGTTAAATATGGATGCTGCATATAGCTCTGTTTGTAAAACTATATTTTCTGACACAGTTCTGTTATTGTGCATCGCGTCTCATGTGTTTGTTGATTGCACTCTGGGTAAAATTTGTTTAGTATATTTCTCAAGGGATAGAGCGATGTGTGATTACTTTGAAAATATTAGGTTTCAGCGAATCCGAGCTAGAATACATATCTTTTTCCAACGAAAATAAATACAATTGGAATTTTTCGACAGTGAAATTCCACACTCCATACTACAGAATGCTCACTAAGCGAAATGCCTCAATGATTGTAATGCAACTAGAGGAAAGCTATATTAGTTATTTTAGTTTCTTATCTAACTTATTATTTTTCTTTACATTTTTTCTCTCTTCCACTTTTTAGATTTTGAAGAAATTCAGAAACTCAGTACTTGCATAAGCATTACTTTTTCTGATATTTGATTTTTCGTTCACTTGAATTATTTATAGATGGTACTAATTTATATATGCATACATAAAATACATATACATTAGTAGTAGGTACATGTATGCGTGTATGTTCGATAGATGTGCATATACGAGGAGAGGTCAATAAATTCGCGGAATGAAGAGGAATAACAATTTTTTTTTTCTTTTCAATACATTCACCATCAACTCTAATACATTTTTTAGATCTTTCAATAAAGCTTATTTTTATTTATAGCCATGAAAAAAAATTACTTTTGCCCTCAAAATAAGTCGAACTTGCCCATTTAACTTCTTCATCGTCCGTAAATTTCGTCCCTCGACGTTCTTTTTCATATTTAGAAACTAATAATAGTCAAACGGAGTCAAATCTGAGCTGTAGGGAGGGTGATTTAATGTTTCAAAGTCACAGTTGTGAAGAGCAGCCAATGCAGAATTGCTTTTGTGCACGGGTGCATTGTCATGCAAAAGCAACACCCCTTTTGTAAATTTTCCTACGATTTTCTCCTTCACAGCTTCTTTTAACTGCATCAGCAGACCAGATTAGTACTCTCCAGTTATTGTGATGTATTTATCTTTATAATATATCAGCAGTATGCTTTCCGCAATCCCAATAAAATGTAGCCATAATTTTTCCAACCGATTGAGACACTTTGGACTACTTAGGGGGCTGGGTGCCCTTTTTATGTCACTGCATGCATTTTTGCTTCGACTCATGTTCATAATGATGAACCCAAGTTTCATCTCCAGTAATAATTCGGCTCAAAGTCTCGTCTTTGTTGTTTCTGCAGTCCCCGTAAACCGCTAGCATCTCTTTCAAAATGATTTGAAGTGTTTCTCCTTGTTTTCTGAGAAACTTAATAACGGCGCAATATATTTTTTTTCATACTTTGGTTGTCATTAACGTTTGACATACTCTCACGACGATATCTTAAACAATACTGTCAAAATTAGACTAGGTGAATATACTAATAATGAGTCACATTATCGAAACATGCGTATGCGCACTACCACCCCCTCCCTCCGCGAATTTATTGACCCCCTCTTGAATGTGGGTACGAACGGGTTTATTTTGGGTGTTTACGTCTATAAATGTATGTGTGTGCAGAATATATTCCGGTATTTGATTGGTATGTACTCTGTTAAAATTATTCTTTATTTTTTGGATTGATTAGCATAGGTGTTATTTGAACAAACACTTTATAATTATGTTTTCATCGTGCTTTTTCGTACAATATAATGTGTGGGGATAAAAATCTCTACGGTATCCCGAATCGAGTTTGTACTCTTTATCCTGGGATAATGCCTGATTGTGAGGGTCGTACAAGATGAGCTCAGACCATTTGATAGCCTCTGATTTACTTACCATGTTTCATATATGTATAAACAAATAAAAATAACGTTTTTATTTAATTTGACCAACCGACATGGAAATGACATTTTATTTGATAAGAAAATGGAAAAAAGAGTTGTATATTTTGTGCATTTCATAAAGTACTTATTTTTACCCAATTATGCAATATACTCGTGCAACGAAATAGATTCAAGGGAAGACAATTCGTCTCAGGTCGAGTTCTTGTTAGTCTCAGATGTTCAGAAGACCGCACTTCTCTGCTCTTCCAAGGATATATAACGCATATTTTTCTCACGAGTGACCTTTAATAATGATGATTTGATTTATTTATGTAATTTGCTCCCAAGTGATCAGCAGGTAACATGAATGGATTGCAATAATAAATGAGTTGGGGTGAATCAAGCATAGCCAAATCCATTTATAAGACAATTGGACGTTTTTTAGAAGCCACTTTGATATTTTATACGATATATCAAAGTGGCTTCTCGTATTGCATTTACAATAATATTTGAAAAATTAAACACAATAACTGATTTTGTATAAGAACTTTGGAAAAGTGTTTTTCTTGAGTTCTATTTCCACCTTGAAAAATATGATAATTTTCCCTTTCAATGCACATCCATCTCCTTGGTCTGGTTGATAAGACGCCGGTCTGCCACCGGCAGTTTCGGGTTCGATACACGATGATACCCAAGAAAAAAAATCAGTTATTACATTTTATGCGTATCATTTTATTTACAAAAAATGTAAATAATGTGATGTCTGTTATCACAAATCAAAACTATCTAAATTACTAACGATAATAATGTGATATTTGGGCAATATTTTTTTTTAAGTTTTACAATGATTTTATCACTTCGGACGAAGTTCCGAGTGTTTCGAACAGATCTGAGTAATTATCATTATAATGTTTTAATAATAATAGGACAATTTATACAGCGCCGTTTAAAGAGCACTGAAGTTTAAAGTGAAGGTGTGCAGCGGAGGTTTTTTTTAAGTGAGTGAGCCGTTGCACACCAGCAAACAACCACATTGCTGTACGGGACACCGAGTTGAGAAGATTGGTGCACACCGGCATCTTTTTTTTTTAATTTTGTTAAATAATGGATATCACCAAAGTTAGATATCTTTATACCCCTGAGTACAAGGTAGAAAAAAATGTCATTCAAGAGAAATAGGACAGAGTGGGATTTGAATCGGTGAACATCAGCACGGAAGTCCAGTATGTTACCGCGCGACCATGCACCTCAACAAAAATACATAAGTTGAGCGGTAGGATAGAAAGGTGGAGGCTGCGATAGATAGATGAGATAGTTTCCCGCATTTGCACATGTTAAGAAAAATATCTGTGGTAAGAAAACCGCAAAAACTACAGAAACCTTTGTTAATCTTCCGATATGTTATAGTAAAATACTCGGTAGTGTATGTGTGCAGTCTTCATATATTATATAATCATATATTTTGATAAGATCTCCCAAAAAGGGGTGTCTTCAAGTTATATAAAAAACTACACAAGACACCCACATCCCTTAAATTTCGAGGCAGATCATCGACTACGAAATTAATAAACAGAACGATTTTCTCTGTTTGACATTCAATGGATTTGGCTAAGTTTGATGTAAATATACATTGAAATGGTATCGAGTAAGTATTGAGGATAGTGGCCGGCCTTGGGCCTCGCATGTGCCACGCCGGGCAACATCTCGGTAATATACTAAGATTGACTACTGGTATTTGTTGTTACGGAAAAATCAAAGAAATGCGGTGTTGGTTGCGGTTTTCTTCACAATTATGGAGAAAAAAAAATCATGTTACTAACGAGAAATCATCATCATCTGCCTGTATCGTTCCACTGTAAGGTGAGAGAGACAGAGATCAAATAATTTTTTTCATCAGTTTTGTGTGTGAGGGATATTGAACGGCGTGTACTGTTAGGAAACAAAGTCAATGGAGCACAAAACATATGAATTCCAACCGGACTGTATCAAAATCTGCTAAGATGATAGGTCACTGTATTATTTTGGTGACAACTTTGATGTATTGGAGTTAAATGTGGACATGGAAAAAGACTGTGAAGAGCCGAATAAATGCAGTTGAGATACGTGCATTGAGAAGAATAGATGGAGTGACTGAATTACAGAATATGGGATGAAGTGATAAAGGATGAATGCGAATTAATCCCACATAGTCGTCGGCGGCCGTGGTCTAACCGTTGCATTCACGCTAATCAAGCGCACGCCCCATGTACAATTTGAGACTAGTTTTAGTCTTAGACCATTTTACGAATACATTTGAATTTGTATTTATCTGTAGCTAATATGCTGTTTATCATAAATTCTTATAGTGTTATTAAGTAACACAAAAATAGCGCTATATAAAACTGGCTAACGAAAGGCTTCAGTAGATTAAATCTACCGATCGTCTTGGAAGTTTACCATCGGAACTCTGGGGTAAGGTATCAAGAATGTGTGCTTGCTGAAGTGCCATAGTTTGCACACAATACACCAATAAGCGCACAGGCGTCGTTTTAAAAATAAATACAGAACAAAATTAAGAGTGAAACCCAATTTACGTTTAAAATTAAATAATACAAAGACAGATATAAAGATATCTTTCAAAAAGGCCCAAACTTCACACAAAATTTTATTATCAACTTGTAATATTTCAAATAATTAATTTGTCAGTCAGTTATTTGTAAAATAATAGAAATACATTTTTTTTAAATCAGTATTTGTGCGATTTGCATACAACTACCAGACATAAAAATTGCGGTATTTTCACGTGTTGAACCCTTTTTGTATTTAAAAAAAAACATATTCTTCACATTCCTACATATGTCGTGGAATTTTTTTTGTACATGGTGGTGTATGAAAATTTTCCAGTTTTTGTTTCGATGGTACGCGTTTATTAAAAGGTTGAGAGCCGCTGTCTTATGTCAATCAGAATAACGAATAATAAATAACATAGAAAATTTATTACAAGAATACGATTATCATAAATTGCGTTAAAGAAATCGAAATTGTTAAAATTCGCACGAAATAAATGAAATCACGATTACTGTAACAGAAGTTCATGCACCAAAGAGAACATGATTTTTGTTGCGTTTTTGTAACATTACGTTACTTTTAATCTAAATCTGAGTATGAGGATCGAACTCGCAACTCCCGGGTTGGAAGGTAGGCATCTTACTAATTAGTCCACGATCGTCGTCATAGTGATTCAATTAAGCTTTAAAGTTATGTTTGAACACCTCAAATCAAGGCCTTCTTATCAGGTAAAGAATGAAAAAGTTAATGTAATCTTATTAACTATTATTAATCTTTATCTTTATAAAAAAATAAGAAGTTATTTGCAAAGTAATCTCTTCAGTAGGTCACAATTAACGACAATAGTGGGTTTCATTATAATGGCGTCACAGAATCTACTGGCAAAGTGCTATTCAAACTATGGCACAGTGCTGGCCCGCGAACAGTTTGTAAGGCGCGTCGAAAAAATATTTCAAAGCTTAATTTTATATATTGTTAATGTATTTTTCTTCTTCTTTTTACATACTAAAAATATATATTTGAACACCGTTGCCATAGTTTTAAAATTATTTTTATTTCATTTAACAAAATTACTGATCCACAGTGGATTTGAATGAAAAAAATTAAACGGGTACATATGTACACAGAAACTGTACTAGTATATTCGTGAAGAAACTTTATGTTGTTTTTATTTCATAAACATACATACCATAGCACCATCTCCCTGTTGGGGTAGGCAGAGGGAGAAGAGAGCCTCTTCCATATCCATACAACTTCTCATCCAATCTCTACGATTTTTTTGACTATTTTCCTTATTTCAGAATATCATTTACTTGGTCCAACCATACATTCCTTGGTCTTCCTCTCATACGCTTTCTACTCACATTTGCACTGTAAATCTGTTCTTTCTTCATTTATTCGTTCTACATGCCCAAACCATCTAAACGTACTCTTATTCATCTTACTTAACACATCAGCTTTAAGTTCACCTTCATCCTTTATCACTTCATTCCGTCTTCTGTTATGTATTTTCACTCCAAGTATTCTTCTCAATGTACACATCTCTGCAATATTTATTCGAAGGAGTTATTAAAAGCAGATTTAAATTATTTTTCTCTATTAATGTTTATCGAGGATAAGTAATAAAGCAATCATTATAAGCCTTGAGATAGAAGTACGTATTCGAGATATGAAACAGAAAACTATTGCATAATTTCATGTAATCAAAGAGCGGCTAGCCAACAACTACGGCCAGTAGCTAGTGGCCACTGAAGTGTCCAGTAATGGGGGCGAAGGAATGTTACTTCGAGGAATTCGTCATTTAATATGCTGTGTAAACAATATAAAATAAACGCTGTGATTATCTGTTGTATCGTGTTATCTGTATCTCATGTTTGTAATGCCATTCCGATCATTTTGATTCTTGGAATATTATCTCTACCATTTCATGTGGTTTGTCCTTTTTATCGCCCCGTTGACGCATTATATTTTGACGGAGAGAGACATTTCGTGTATTTTGCATAATCTCTTTTCGAACTTCATAATTTAGGCAATTAAGTTCCATTAAGAAAATGCTAATGGGTATTATTTACCTATCCATTATGAACCCGCAAAATCGATTATTGGGGCCAAAGACAATTTTCTCTCTCGGCCTCTCTCTTATATGCCCGTATTGTCAATTCGATTGTATTATGCTTTCGTTGTATAGAGTATAACCTGGCGGGCTTTTAGCCATGTACCAAAAATTTCCAACAAACCAGATATATACTGAGAAATTTTAAGTGGAAACCTGATTGGAATCTTTAAAAAAAAAACTGGGTTCCAAAGAAATCAAACCCACAACCCCCGAGTTGAAAGACAATCGTCTTATCAACATGACCACGGACGTCGTATTATATAGTACAACCTGGCAGGTTTGTATATGGTAATCTCTTACAACCAACCAGAAAGATGGTCAGGTCAAGAAGTCTGAAGTGAAAATCAGACAAATCTGGAATCGAATCCGCAACCATGACAGATGTCTGATCAACTAGGCCACGGAGGTCGTCCATTGTATTGAGAGGAATAATATGAAATCATGAATTGGTCATGAAGCGTATGGGATTGAGAGCTTTCGTACAAATTCCTGAAGTGGATGTATTTTATGATGCATTGTCATGTCCTTTACATAATTTAATTTCTTACATAATAAGTTAGAAGATTGTTCGCAAGTGAAAACGGTTCGATTTCTTCATATCTCTG
Source organism: Odontocerum albicorne (assembly GCA_949825065.1). Classification (NCBI taxonomy): domain Eukaryota; kingdom Metazoa; phylum Arthropoda; class Insecta; order Trichoptera; family Odontoceridae; genus Odontocerum; species Odontocerum albicorne. Next base: position 15,046,392 of record OX463840.1, read on the forward strand.
TTTTCCACTCGATAAACAAAAGAAGTAGTATTTAATTTTTTTAACTATACAAAATTCATGTTATATAGCAGATTCTTTGGAAGTTTAAACGAGTTTCCTTTGTCCGGATTTATCAAATCAGTTTCAAAGGTGCTGAATTAATGCTGTAGAATGCGTACATTGAGAAGATACATTACTTCTCAATGTAGAAGATACATTGAGAAGATACTTTAGACAATGTATGTTAGAATACTACATAATAAAGTTGCTCGGAATGTGAACTAAGGCTGTTGTATTAAGCAAGGCAAAAAATAACACTGAGATGATTTGGGAATGTACATTGAGAACATACATTAGACAATGTATGCTAGAATACAGAATGAAGTCACTTGGGATGTGAACTAAGGTTGTTGTATTAAGCAAGGCAAAAAATAACACGGAGATGATTTGGGCATGTACATTGATAATATACATTAAGTGACAATGTATGCTAGAATATAGAATGAAGTCACTCGGGATGTGAATTAAGGCTGTTGTATTAGGCAAGGCAAAAAATAACACTGAGATTATTTGGGCATATACATTGAGAATATACATTAGGTGACAATGTATGCTAGAATATAGAATTAAGTCACTTGGGATGTGAATTAAGGCTGTTGTATAGTATTAGGCAAGGCAAAAAATTACACTGAGATGATTTGGGCATGTACGAGTACATTGAGAATATACATTAGGTGACAATGCATGCTAGAATACAGAATGAAGCCATTCGGGATGTGAACTAAGGCTGTTGTATTAAGCAAGGCAAAAAATAACACTCAGATGATTTGAGCATGTACATTGAGAACATACATTAGACAATGTATTCTAGAATACAGAATTAAGTCACTCGGGATGTGAACTAAGGCTGTTGTATTAAGCAAGGCAAAAAATAACACTGAGATGATTTGGGCATGTAGAACGAATAAATGAAGAAAGACAAAGAAAACATATACATACATACCGCAAATGTGAGTGGAAGACGTGATAAAGGAAGACCAAGAAAAGTATGGTTGGATCAAGTGAATAATATTTTATTTTGGAAGAAGGTAATATAAGAAGAAAGAGAAATCGTAGGAGTTGTATGAGAATGTTTATAGATGTAGAGGAGGTGAAACATATGTGTTGCAATAAGAAAGTCAGGTGCTCTCTCCTACCCCGACAGCGAAACTACGTTATGGTATGGATGAATGCAAAATATAAAATAGTGTGGAAAATGTATAAAAAATAAAATATGTATACACATCACAATGGTAATGTTTTTCTCGATTTTATAAAAAAATCTAAAAAAACTTCTTGCAAGTAACGAATTGGATAGAAGAGTGGAAATGTTTTCCAAGATAGACACATCCAAGATAAAATAAACCATTGGGTTAATTTATCTTCTCAAATGATGGTTCAATGCTCAATGAGCGAAAGGAAATTCTTCCTTCATTAAGGAGACCCTAAACGAGTTATCCGTAATGAGAGGAATTCTCCCTGAAACAGAAGGGTTCACAATTTTTTGTCTCATTTTTCCGCTTCATTCTCTATATATTTTTTTCATCTAGTTAAGTAAATCTAATCTACAGAATTTATTCACTAGTTTTATTTATAACTTAAGTTAAAGTAAAAGTTAAAGACTTTTATGGAATAGTTTACCATGAATAGGTGGATTTGCGACATAACATAAGTAATTAAAAGGGAGGATTTTGTCAATATTTCATACATGAAATTATCGGACATTTTTTAATTCAATGAGTTTTTATACCCTTTAAGATAAATAGTAGGCCAATGCCAGTATCCTAATAAACCCTCTTTTGTTTCTTATTTAATCCCCAATTAATTTAAGCAGCTTTTCTAGCATCTTTGTTTTAGTTACGTTTTAAAATATTTGGTTTAACATAACTTCCTTTTCATTTGTTTGTATAGTAATTAGTGGAATAAACAGTGTTTGATAAAAATAAATTACAATTTAGATTTTGCTTATCGGTTCCTTACTTTGAGTGTTATAAAAAATAACTTTGTTACCTCTCTACGTAAGTCTTATTTTATTGGTTGTAAGAAATCCCTGTGTGGCAATAACTCCACAATTAAATATAATACAATGTAGTGCTAAATAAATATATTTGATTATACAACATGAAAAAATATTCTAAACCGGTTAATTATCCATTTTGGATTATAAATTGACAATTTTCATATTTATTTTTAATAATCGCTCCCGTTACGAAAATTCTAAATTTCAATTCAAATTATTGTATATAAAGAAAAAAAAACAAAATTGATATCAAAACAGCAATGAAATAAAATTTATAACATATCACATAACAAACATGGAAATCAATAAAAAAATTAAAACATACTTTGTTACTTACAAGGTAACGTTCAATTGCAGGTTTATTTTCACAAAAATATACAGTTAACTCTTAGTCCAGTCGGAGAATTATGCGGATAGTTTTTTGGATGTACACAATGGATTTGTGAGAAAATTGCCGAGTTTACTAAGGATCTCTCAGTTTTTAAATTTTCGAGAATGAGGAATAAGAACATAACGAAACAAAATGTGTTTTATATGAAAAAAAAGGATAGTTGAGCCACGTAAACAGAATGACAAAACAATTAATTACCTTGATAATCTATTTGAGAAGTAGAGAAATAAGTTTAGAACGACCTGAAAAACGTGACTCAATCAAATTCATCAAATTTTGATAGATAGGCAATGAAAAGTTTTAAAAATACAAGGGCGTATGTATGTATTATAAACGAAAGTATGTATGTGTTCAAAGCTTGAATGAAATGACTGTCTGTAGCAAGGTACATGGCGTGGTGGTGATATTGATTTGTGTTTTTCCTAAGTATCATATACGCATCGCAATTTGGGTTTACCTGCCATAAAACAATGACAACAAGAAATAAATGATAGGCATTGTTCTCAATCATCAACTATCTTGTATATCGAAAACATTACCCGTGACCGATATTCCAATCAATAAATTCAATTCTTATACAATGAAATCTTTGAACAATTATAATTATGTTGCCCGCAAGAAAGTTTCCTTCCCACGCGAATCGTTGAGAGAAAGTCAAGACGTAAAATCACGAGAAAAAAATTTGATCAATGATTTGTCCGATAAAGAAATCAAGATTTATATAATAAGGTTAACAATTTATACAGTTTAATCGAGTCTTCTTTACAGACATTTTGTATTGAATATCAAATGGTTTCTGAAAAGCTTTGAAAGATAAATATAATTTATAGGAGATGTAAATCTAAAGTTTTTTGACATTCAAATTCTTTGTATTCAAAGAATTACCTACCTTCAGATTCATTCGGTTAATCAAGAAAAATAGTTCGATTGATTGTTCTTCCGACTCGGTTATTCAGTCATGTTCTTTTTACAATACTTTTCAGTTATATTTTTATTTCATAAATAATTTTGATAAATTTGAATTGATAAAAAATATATAATTTTGAAAAACTAGCATATTTATTGTTCTGATATTGAATTCCTGATTGTTTTATTATTTTGGATGCTACTGATGTTTGTCAATGTTAAATGTATTCTATTGTATTTCATAAAAAACATGTGGAAATAAACAAATATTATTAAGCTAGCGAAACAATTGAGTGTTAGAAACAACTGCATTTGATAAAATAAATTATAAGAAAAATATATGTTAAATTATTTAATTTAAAGGAGTGCTTTATATTTAAGAACTTAATGGTACAATATACTTCATAAAATAATCATACATAGCATTTATCAGGAAACCTATAATCAAGTCCCGCGTGATGATTAGAAACATCAATAAATCGGCGAGACAGAAAGAAAACACAAACAATACAAATTGAATTGACTCAAGTCATAATGCTTATAATGTCATTTATAGTGTTTTTCGGGGAGAAGGGAGAGGAAAAATGGAAGTCAAAAGACTGATGTTTATCTTTTTATTTGTTATAATTTTTTTGTGAAAAACATCCTTTGTGGCTAAATCCTTCAATATAACGTTGTAGGCATACGAGGTTCTACATGTCGTTAATTGTGAGTTACTTTATTAAACATAACTGAACCAAAATATACGAAGGATTTTTGTGTAATCGGATTTGGATATTTTCTAGACTGGAGGATCCCTTGCCTTCGACAAGTCCCCCTTGGGCGCATTGCTCGTGGCTATGGAGACAGTTTGGAGAGGTTTCTGGTTACTGGAAGCGTGGAAAGACGACGCACAAGAGGAAATATCCCAATGCGTTGGACTGACCAAGTGAAAGACGCAACTGGAGTACCCTTAACAACTTTGTCCTTCGAGACGCGGAGTGCAGGGATGGATGGAGAGGAGTCGTCGGAAGCTATCATGGGAGTTACGATGCTCAGTCATGAGTTACACGACAGAATAATGATGAAACCAGAAAAAAAATATTTCTTGGAAATTTCAACACAATTGATTTGAAAATAATTATTTTTAAACGAATGCAAGATAATGATTTCTATAAATAAAATAAACTGTCTCGTGTTTAAAACTTAAATTATAGACAAAGAATATGTTTTAATATTGAGCAATTAAATATGTTAGATTAATCCTGAACAAGACACGAGGTGATTAAGTTGTCAAGTTTTTCAAGTCTATATTTAAGCTGCATTCGACGTCTCGCATAATTCCAAGCCAACTCTAGTCGAGGGAATTTCTTCTATTCAAGAGGACAGAGATAAGGAATTTGAAAAATATAAACTGCAGAATTATGTGGAGTTTTTTGAACGGCTCTTTTTGGGTATTGGTGTGGTTATAGGTTAATTAAAGAAAGTTTAACTCTAGTGGTAAAATCAAACCGTTATCTAACTATACCGATCAACCAATAGTTAAAATTGAAATTAATTATACGTTGCTAATAAACTGACGTATGATTTATAATGCACGAAGCAAAATTCGACAGCAAATTAATGAAGTGATAGACTGCGCCGACAAAGTGAGTTTTTAAAAATATTTTTGGAAATAATATATATCTTATGAAAGAATGTTGCAATAAAACACTTGGGTTAATTAGTTTGTATGCTCAATTTAGTTCAGACCTTAACGTGTTTGTGCAATTTCGAATCTACTGGCCCTGCTTTGTGCTTAATTATTTCATTATTTTTGTACTTGATACCGGAATTGAATTACGCGCGTAGTATAATTTATTGATGGCCCTTTCCTCATATTTGGTAAAATATCTCTCTCCCAACCAGGGAGTTACGGATAAGATTCTTGTTTACACGCGATATATTTAAAAAAAAAAGGTTCGATTCCTCTGTGCTCCACTTAAGGCCTCTTTATCTAGTTGGTTAGAAGATATTGCTACATAAATATAAACTAGCCAGGTTGTCATGTATACATCGAGTGTTATACAAAAATCAACTATCTAATATTTAGTGCACCTATAAACCGAAAAATTTTAATCTTATAATTTTATTTGTATTGTATTTTACTTTCGTTATAAACAGTACAGCCTAGTTGGTTAATTCGATGTGACAAGTCTCTCTTACAACCAGCCAAGTAGATATTGAAGAGTATTTAAGTGATAACCAGGCTTGAACCCATATTAAAAAAATGGGTATCCACGGAAATCGAACTCATAAGATAGGTGCATTATCAACGAGGCCACTGAGGTCGTCATAAAACTCGACATAAAATATAAATTTATGTTAGGTAGCTCCTTAGAATATGGACCCCGAAAATCGACCTGGAACGTGCGAGTGCTAGGCAAGCATGCTAACCACTTAGTCAACAACTCCAAATTCAGTTAATTATACATATATTAGAAAAAAAATCTTATGAATTTATTTAAATTTAAATAAATTATTAAAATGAATCTCTGTGATAAATTGAAAATGAATAATTTCACGAGTTTTTTACAATACCGAGTAAGGCTCACGTATAAAGACGCATATGGTAAAGGCATGTCGGCACGCCAAAAAATCTCTAACAGGTGCCGCGACAGCAATACGGTGTTTTAGAAATACGTTGTCTATCTTGCGCCGAATTTTTCTTGACTTTATTTTTTTCTGGCGGATTATCTCGACTTTGTCCGGTACAAAAAAAAATATTACATAAAACGTGGGCAGCGTCCTGAGGGAAATATGTCATAAATTACTGGCAAATTTCATCAGCCTTGTACTCGTAAATGTCAACATCGATCGTGAAACTTAATTTGAGATTTTTTTGTCACAATTAATGGATCCAAGAGCAGCTTGTGTGTTATTAATTGTACTTGCGGATAGGATAAATTTGATTTTCTTCACCATGTGTTTCTATAATTATGTAGTAAATATTTTATATAGTTAGACGGCCGCTAGAAGCAAAGTAACATTTATTGCCAAATGTATGTACAAGATCACATTTATGATACATACCAAAACGACGTTATCTTGCAGGCATAGACAGAGAGGACAGAGCGCAAGATTTATATTTCGACACACATATTTCAACTCTTCCACATCAATATACTTTATCATACAGCTCCTACGATTTACGAGTATCTGAGAATTGTATGAGGTGTGGAAAGACATAATACCAAGAGAATGACTACGCGAATGTACAAGGTGTGCGTGGAAGAAGTAGACTGAGGAAAACGTCGCTGGATCAAGTGGGCAAGATTTTAAAAGGTACATTAAGTGAATAGTAAAAAAATGGTTTACAAAATGTATGTGGAAGAGCCGAAAATTGTGTGATTGAAAAGAAAAATATGAAGATCTGTTTTCTTAGCCTTCCCTTCAAGGGACACAGTGTGATGGTATGTATTTTCGAAGAATGAATTATTAAATTGATTAAGTTAGATAAATATTTCAGTCAAATTTAATTTCGTCTTAATTAAACAGGGAATTTTTTTTTAATTTTTATAAACTTGTCAAAATCTGCTTAATTTTTTATCTAAACCCTTAAACTATTATATTGAGTTGTTATTACCAATAAATAGAATAATTTCTTCCCTAGAAAATAAGCAAAAATACATTTTACATTCCTCGGAAGCCTAATGTCACAACTTATATAATTTTTTTAATTATGCATAATTTTTACAATTCAATATGCAAAGCCTACGAGGCGTATGCCCATCCTAAGGTAGGTAGTTTACATAAAACAAATAATAAACACAAAAGTTTACACAAAACAAGTAATAAACACAAAAGTTTACACAAAACAAATAATAAACACAAAACAAAAAAAAACATTCTGGATACTATAGTTGAATATAAAATAAAAGTAAAATAATATAAATGTTGTCTCCATGATGGGATGAATGTGAACTTCAGGCAGATATATTAAGTAAGATAAATAAGAGTAATCTGGAGAGGGTTTGGCTATGTAGAACGAATGTATGAAGAAAGGCAAATATATTAAGTAAGATAAAGAAGAGTAATCTGGAGAGGGTTTGGGTATGTAGAACGAATGGATGAAGAAAGGCAAATATATTAAGTAAGATAAAGAAGAGTAATCTGGAGAGGGTTTGGGTATGTAGAACGAATGTATGCAGAAAGGCAAATATATTAAGTAAGATAAAGAAGAGTAATCTGGAGAAGGTTTGGGTATGTAGAACGAATGTATGAAGAAAGGCAAATATATTAAGTAAGATAAAGAAGAGTAATCTGGAGAGGGTTTGGGTATGTAGAACGAATATATGAAGAAAAGCAAACGAGACAAATATACAATACAAACATGAGTGGAAGACGTGGTAGAGGAAAATCAAAGGAAGTATGACTGGATCAAGTGAATAATATTTTTTAAAAAGAAAAGAAAAGAAGTCATAGAAATCGTAGGAGTTATATGGGAATGATGTCGAGGAGGCGAAAGATGTGTATTGCAAAAAATAAAGATTGGCGCTCTATTCTCTTAGGTTATGTTATAGTTTGTTTGTATGAAAACTCTTTAAACTATAAATGAATAAATTGAAAAATTTTCATGTTGTTTAAATTTTTAATATTTTATTGAAATAAATAGATTTAAATACTTGAAATATTCATATTATTCCTTCTTGATTCTTTGTGTTTGAAACTACATAATTCATTTCCTTACATTAAAACTCTTCAATAGAAGAACAACTTATCTCTAAGTACTCGTAAAACAATTTCCGAGTTCAGATAAGTTTTCTATTTCGAGGCTTCCTGAATAAAAACTTTCTTATACCAGATAACGTACGTAAAATTTCAGAGAAATATGCAAGAACTATATATTCATTTCATCAAAAATGTATTCTTCTGACTCTCCATCGAAGGATGGAGAGGTAGAAATAATACGTTTTTTTTTTTATTTAACCTGTACACCGCGTTTTTTAATTTCTAAGTTTAAACGCGTATTTTGTTGAGAACCACTGATATTTGATTACACCACCAAGTAAACATGACATTCAAGTAATTTTCTGATAGTAAGTAATAGTCATTACTCTTAAGGAGACTCATTAAATAAAGGATATAAACTAAACATTACGTAAAATAAACAAATGAATGCTACAGATCAGATCACAGGCGTTTGTGCTTCCCGCGAGGAACACGTTAAACACACAACGCTTCTTCCACACTCATATTTTTTTTGCGTGCTTAACAAATTACCATGATCCGGATACGTTTTTTTCTTCGGTTTTCTTCTTTAGCACCTACTTAAACTTCTGACTTATATATTTGTTTAGTCATTCATTATATCATATCACACACCCAAACCATCTTAACGCTCTTTCTTCATCTTACTTACACCAATCCGTTTTATTTGTACATTAATTCTGATTGCTTTATTATGCTTTCTTTCACGTATTAACACTCCGCAAAGTATCTTTAGTACACCCATCTTCACAGCATTAATCTTACTTGTATTCACCTTCTGCTAAGTCAAAGTTTAACTCACATGTGTCAAGGTGGGCACCATCACACTATTATGTAGACATTTTTGATACAGTGTGGTTGTTGTATATTTCATTAAGTGCCCCGTTTACCTTGTCAACTGTCGCTATCCTTCTTTCAATGTCTAATTAGGAGAAAAAATAAACAAAGTGAGATGTTTCTACAGCCCAAAGTTTTCTTCGTTAATTTAATTTTAAAGAAAGCAGTTGGGTGTCATGTAGACTCTGTGAATTATAATTCGAAATAATCACTTATATGAAACCATGATAATGAATTTTATTAATGAACATTCCATTGTTGTCATTTGACGTTATCTAAATTTAATTGGGAATATAAAAGACAACTTAATGAATTTCGAACCTTCCATTGGAATCACATGAAAGAATACATTTTAGAGTTTTTACCGCACTTTAATCCGCAAAATACCAACGTTTTGTGATTTCATCTTCAGGGCTTATTGGTTATCAACTTCGCTATAGTGAATCAAGTTGAAGGAATTTAAAAACTATTTTCAAAATCTAAAACACAGTCTTCCTATCAAACAAGTAAGATGTTCATAAATTACACATGCTTTTACTATTTCCGAACACCTTATGTGTTTGCTAATGGTGTAGGTCGTGCCATCAGCTACTTGCATCGCAGTTAGTGTATGATATCACTAGCTCGTTCACGGGCGGTACCGGTACGGGTACGGCTGTTGAGTATTGACTCGACTGAACTGAACAAGGAGTCCCGTTATGTTGTGATCGGCGATCAGTAATCAGCAACGTGTGGCTGCCCGCCAGTTGTTGCCAAAAGTTTTCTTAAGCCAGGCTTGTCGGTCGATAGCCTCTCGGTAGTCATGCATATTCCGTACCTTTGCATAAGCATCTATAATATTAAACAGTCGATTAACATATACATACATAACATCACGCAGTTTCTCTATTGGGGTAGGCAGAGAGGACAAAGTACCAAACTTTCCTATCTCGACACATATACATTGCTTCTTCCACATCCATATACTTTATTTTATTTAAATTCTTACATTTCCTTCTTAAAAAATATCATTCACTTGATCCAAACATAATTTCTTTGGTTTTCCTCTTCCATTTTTCTGAACGCACGTATTTCTACAGCATTTATTCGGGTCTTTTCAGTCCTTTTTCACGTTCTCGTTTCACTCATATATATCAAAAGTAGGCGAGAATATTCAAGATATACTATTCTCAGTAGACTCTACAGTAGAGCATCGATTTTCCGAATACCAATCAACCGAAACATCGGTTAACCGAAATATCAAATTTGCGCGCCATGTACTCGTAGTTCTGCTAGCGAGCGCCAGTATAGAAATTTAATTTAATGAAAATTTATCGTGTTTTCGAGTCTCGGCTCTGAAGCAAAAGACAATTTTCGACTTCTTTTCCTAAACTGTAGGCCTACTTTATGTAAGGTATGTATTTGTAAGACGTGTGATACAAACACTGTTATCGATCGGTTATCCGAAATATCAGTTATCTGAACACCCCGAATCGTTTCAGATAATCGATGCTCTACTGTAAAAGGAATAAGCAGATTTCAATTGAGTGCTTCAATTCGAATAATTTGAGAGCGGTAACAAATAAACTTGAATTGAAACTTGAAATTAAACTTAAATTTAGGCTGAAACCTAATTGATAAGAATGTTTAAAATATTCTATAAATATAATTTATTTGCAACTTTTAGATTCAAATTATGAAAAATAGATGCTGTTAAATTAGTTTCTCTCTCACAAAAAATCAAGGCAACGTATTACTGGATACGGAGAGATGTCGTAAAGAAACAAAATATATGTAATTTAATTAAAAATGTCCAAAACAAAGAATACAATAACGACCAATGTATCGAAAAATGGACATTGATAATGTCCTTAATCGAACGAAACGGTGTTAACGTGATAATAACGGAAATGGTTGCAAAACAAACCATGAATTTAATTATACTTGACGCCTTTTTGGTTATTATTTCAATGAGATTACGCCGTGTTATGGTTGTTTTACTTAATTAAATGGTTATATTTTAAAAAATCGAATTGGTTAAAATATTCTAGATAATAAATGTTAAGATTAATTTGAAATACAGCTAGAAAAGATATTACTACAAATTACTTCCAATCTTTCAAAATATCATTAATTCATTGAAAAAGGATAGATTGAGATGTGGAACATGTCGATATCAGAAAATCCATTCAACAATGTCATTCCGTGTTTAAATGGTGATGCCTTTCAGTTTATGAATACGGGATCGAAAACAATTTTAATTCATGACAGCATAAATAAATATCCGGACCGAACTTTGCGTAACAACAAAAGGTTTGCTTTTTTTCAATAAATCTTATCAAATGGCAGTATTTTTATTTAAATCACCTTAAATATTACTCTTTATGTATGCCCAAAGTAAGATCACAAAAGTGTGATTATCGTGGAAAAATATACAAATCTGACATCAATTTGATTGAAGGCATTACAGTTAAAATATATAACTTGATATTTATAATTTCTTTCGTAAATGCTAACACGCCAATGTTGAGTTACAACTAGCGAATTAATCACGTCAGTGAGCAGAATTTCAGTAATCTGGAATAATAAAGATTTTATCAAGGAGAAATCCACTAGTAAGAACACATATGAAAAGGTTGCAAGGCGGGCGCAATCCATTACAGAAACTCGATTGCGTTGAGAAGTGAAGTCTGCTTTGTAATAATTACCCACCGGAGTGAGGAGTTTCATCAATCTCAGCATGCAGATTGATTCTGATTGCACCATTGCAATCCGATTACAATCGCAATATTAAATTACAAAACGAGATAAATAAATTATAAATACGTTATACTTTATATTCATCGCTTTAAATATTGTAACTGGGTTGTCTAGTTCATTACTATTTCACAGCAAGTGATCCAGCATTGCAACATGTTGATACTTATGGGTATATGCAATATCTTAAAACTTGCAATATTATCAATAAGCGAAAATAACATTTTATTTTCAAACTAATTTGTGGAGTGTGAATGTTTGAAAGAATACGGAATGAAGACGTTAGAATTAAATGCATGGATAAAATGGATGTTTTAAGTAAGACGAATAAAGGAGATTTAAGATCAAACATGTGGAGAGAATGAATAATTAAAGAATGGCTAAGCGAGTATACAAGTCAAAAGTGCAAGGTGTGCGTGGAAGAGGTAAACGTGACTGGACCAAAATACCAGATTTCGAAAGAGAGTTATGTGGGAAGTATTAATAAAAAAAGATTTACAAGACGAAATGTATGCACGTGGAAGGGACGAAAGTTATGTACATGGATAGAAAATTTTGAAGATATATTCTCTCTGCCTACCTCGCAAGGGGCGTGATATCGTGTATTTATAATGTGGTATAAAAAATAAGACTATTTAATTATATAACATCAATAAATTGACGAGCACTGTCCTTCAATAGTATATACGACTATTCCTAAAATGGTAGTATTGCGGCAGAATATGAAGGCTTTGAAAATCAGCGTGAAAGTCAACTTTTAAAATAATTTCCTTAATATTTTTTTAATAAAATAAATAAAACACATATTTTTTATTTTGTATTCACCACTATTTCATTTGAGTCTCAACTGGTTTCAAAGACCTCCGTCTTCCTCTTCAGGTGAAGTTGAACTAAATTATGTCTAAAATACATTTTTCTAAATTAAGGGAGAAGCGGCTAATAAGGGGCCACTTCTTCACTCCCCCTCTCCTGTACCTATTAAATTTATAAAAAAAATATTTTAGACATACTCGTTATTTAGTTCAACTTCATCTGACGAGGAAGACGAAGGTTTTTAAAACCGGTAGTGAACTGAAATAAAAGTGGTGAATACAAAATAAAATATAAAAAATCTCATTAAAAAAATTATAAACAAAACACCATGAAGTGAAACAAACGTTTATTTTTAAGATTTAGATAATTTCCTTCAATTTTGTATGTACATTACAAATAAAATTGAAAGTTTCTATAATTTAAATTGTACGAAATATAGCATCATGTCAAGCGGGTTTTATACCCGTAGTCCTTTAACACTTGAGGAAGCTATATAAATCAAATTGTTATTTAAAATTCAAACAGATATCAAACGACGACTTCCGTAGCCTAGTTGATAAGACACCTATCTTACGATCCGGAGGTTGCAGGTTTGATTCCCGTTGACATGCATGACGAGGTGTATGGGCGTGGCAGAAGCTGAAGAATGAAATGAATATCTATTATCTCTACCTAACCTAATAAGGACATGGTATGATGATTTTTAAGAAGATGATATCGATCAAATCACGTCAAGATATAATTACGAGTATTAAAATGAAAGGCAAGAATGACAAACGGAAGACAAATTAAACATGTATAATTAATCGTGAATTTGACAGTATTAACAACAAAATTAAATATATGATAAAAAGATTGTCAGCTTTAATTTTTTTATAAAAATAGAACATAGATATTAAAAAGACCGTTTCATGAATTATTTAAATTCTTAGTTTTTTATGATATTAACGAGAAAGTGGAATTATTTTATATAAAAAAGTTTACATAACCATTACAAAGGAAACAAAGTGAATTTTCTTTAGTTAAAATTTCAAAACTGTCGCGACCTTTCGATCTGTCATGGTTGGACAAAGAAATATTTAAGCCAATTTGGCACCCTTAAAACAAAAATAATGATTATTATTTTTGTAAGTTTAAATTAATCATTGGCAATTTAAAAAGTAAATGGGGAAAAATATAGAATAAACATTTTAACTTTTTTATCATTTTCTACTGATCACATCATTCTATAACTTACGATACTTAACAGTGAATATCGGAATTGGGACACTTAAAATTATGAAATGCGATTAGAATATTATTTCTCATTCCTGTTTCTGTTTCCACGCTTTTCTTGCACAATTTTAGTAAATTTTCTGGATTTCAGTTACAAAAAATTGAACCTCAATACACAGTCATACGAAATAATTATGAAACTAAAATGCAAATTTACTGCAAAATATGTATAGATAAAAAAAGAAAAAGTGTACATTCATAGCAAAATATGTAAAGCAAAAAGAAAAAAAAAGGTACCTTTATAGCAAATTATGTAAGCATAAAAAAGGAAAGGGGTGCTTTTACAGTAAAATATGTATAGAAATAAATAAAAATGACTTTTATAACAAAATATGTATGGAAAAAGGGTGTTTTAATAGCCAATCGTGTATTAAAAAATGATGTATATATAGCCAAATATGCATTAAAAAGGAAATGGCGCCTTATACAAAATATATATGTAATTTGTTGTACCTATAAGGCGCCTTATAATAAATTAAAAAAATGGGCATTTGTGGCAATATATCTATAGAAAAAGGTCACATTTATAGAAAAATATGCATTGATAAAAAGTTTTATAACAGTTAATTCACCAGACAAATTACTCGAATCAATCATTTGTATAAGTTAAGCTGTTTTAAATAATAAATACAGAAACAACATTAAAGAACAAATTCTTATTGCTGCGGGGTTTGAGATTCGCTGAAGAGGAATGCAAGACATCACGTTTTGGTATGGCTCATAAGAACCGCGTGGAGCCTCACAATGCTGACCCGACGACCAAGCCCTCACAGCCAGAGGCGACTTCGGGACCAACAATACAGGCGAAGACAATACCTGGAACTTAGAGGCATGGAAATATTTTAGCCATACCCAGTGGCTAAATATGGTGCATATAGGACTTTTGTCGGGTTCCAGAAATGGGATGATGACAAAGTATACATTCCACATCTAAATGCACTGTTGCAATTAAATTTTAAGTATTTGCACCATAAATGGAAGGATATTCGATTTAATTATACGTGAATCTATCTTATTTCTAGTTTACTTTATAATGTAACTATCTAACCACAAAAATAAAATATTGTAAAATAATGCAATGTTAAAACTAGTAATCACATGGTTAAAGATTTAAAAATAGTAAATTCGAAATGTAATGATTAACATGGAACATATAGCACGATATGGTTAAACAATCTTTATTATTTTTCAGTTGTACTGCACATTGCTGAGCATTGTGACTCACAATAGCCCTTGACGATTGACGATTCCTATCGATCTAAGAGCTACTCGGTTAAGGGTAGTTCTGTTGCGTCATTTATTTGGCCGGTCCAACGCATCAGATATCTTCTTGTAATTCTCGCCTATCTAAATTGTATTAGGTTTATATTATTTAACAATCTATCAGAAAAACTCTGCTCTTCTAGAACATATTTATCTTGGCATAAACGCGATTTGTCATCCTTCTAAAGTACCACATTTATATTTGTTCATTTATTGGATAAAAATACGACTTCGTGTAATTTTCAAAACATAATATATTTAAAATAAAAGATAAACTATCAACTTGAAAAAAATCAGCGCAATACAAAACACATACGGCGTATGAAATCACTAATATAACACTGAAAAAAAACTCGAATACAAACAAAGAAAATGCAAGTTTATTAAACTGCAAAAAAAATGAACTAGACTTAACGAAAATGGAATAGTAGTATCTCAGTCAAGACCTAAGATTGATAAAATGTCGAAGAAGAACCCTCCTGAACTCAACAACATTGCATAAAAAATATCCAACAAAGCAAATAATTGTTATCCAATAAGAGCATTTTCACTATTGATGAATTCTTATCCGACGTGCAACTGTCGTAAGCAAATTCCCAATTGACACATTCATTTTTATTCTGAGTATCCAGCTCGTCGAGTTCATGTCTCCACGCTGTAAACAAATATCGACCAGACAATAGAGTTGCATTTTTTGTGATGGTGATGACTCTGTTTCTGCGTATTTTTTTCCAGCTTAGACATGAATTTGTAATATTTTGAATTAACAATGTTTTCAGTATTTATCCTAAGGTAAATTAACCGACCTTATTCGTACACAATTTTTTCTCAAGTTAAGCAAGAAGAGTAACTACAATAATATGAAAAGACAGAATATGGGAAACTTTATTGATAATTTTCCCCAGAAATGGTTATTGGTGAAGTGAAGTTTAACTAAGTTTTAATCAGCTATGAGCGGATTACCGAAAAACCTCACCTCTTGAATAAGACAGATTTACAATTTGTTGTGGTAGAAGCAAAACATTAGGCAGAAATCAAATAACTTAAAAACATTAACCACCTTCAATAGTTTTAAATCGAAAAAGAAAACAGTAATATCCAATCTACTTTACTTATATACTTTTTTTCATTGAACACGATTCAAGATCATTAAATTTATGCCTGAAAGCCCTGAATTCAGAATATTGAAATTATATGTTGCATATAATTAGCTAATCAAAAACTACACATTCAGAATTGAAATAAGTGAGTGGTAGCAAAAAATCCGATTAAAGAAACAGAACAAAACACCTAAAAACACTTGTATATTTTTATGTTAAAAAGGAGAAATTAGTTTTTTTTTCGTATTTATTCATTCAATTATACTGTTATTTTAATTATTTATGTATTGTACTGTATTAATTACACTTTGACTGTATACAGTACAACCTGGCGGGATTATTGCTATATGGTAATATCTTCCAACCTATCAGAAATATATACTAGAATTGGGGGAAAGGCATTCGGACGCCACGGAGGTTGGCTTCTATACCGAGGGTTCATTTTGAAATACTGTTTTTCAGGGTGCTGTCTCTTTATAATGTCATATCATATTTAGTATTTTTTTTAAATTCAAAATTCTTAAATCTTTTTCAGGGAGAATCCGACTCTGCTTTCTAACTGACAAATATCCCGACCGGATGACTCAAGATGCGTGAAAAGTAATACAATGGTAATTTATGCTCCCGAAGAACACAGTGAATTTTTAAATCAATCGTCGTCGCGTATTTTGCGCAAAGTGAAAATCTTTTTCTCCCATTGGACATTAGTAATTCTGTAAAGGAGTAATTTTTTTTACTTCGTTTTTGAAGTTTGATAAAATAGTGGAAATAAAAACGTGGCATTCTTTTTAGAAAAATGGTTCAACGAGACTTTTTTACACAAACCGGATCACACCTTTGAAATAATATATTTCTCTCTTCACGAGACACGCTCTGCAGGAGGAAATTTAAAATTGAAAGCGTACAACTGCGGCACATGGAATTTCTAATATTCCACTACTGAAATTCCACACTTTTAGTAACCTTTAAAGGTTGCCAGTAGATGTATCATATTTCAACGGGAAAACCCATCTAATGGAAATAATAATGATTATTTTGATATCAATCGTATTGGATTTGATTTTATTCCCCTAGTGATTTTGATTTTACTTTGTTTATTAACGTCTGTATCTGTTTAAAAATATTTCATACATCACTGCTTTGGATATTTGCCCGGGAATCACGATAAACATTGTTGGTCAAAATAAAGTCAAGAGTAACAGACTGGATATCAATTTATTGATTTGGTATTAATAAAGTCAAGAGTAACAGACTGGATATCAATTTATTGATTTGGTATTAATCTTAAATCAATCACACTTTGGTCAAGTTGTATTTATTCAGTGACACATCTAAGATTTATCTTAAAAATTATAAACATCAAGTAGATATTTTAGTTATAATAAATTATAAAACACATATATAAAAGTCATCGATTGATTTCTAAAATATGTTAAGTAAAGTGGACAAGAAATTCGAAGAGTGATTTTTCACATAAGGGAGAAGCTGTGATAAATTGTGCTGTGATTCGAGTAAAACCGAGCGCAAAAAAACTGACGATCAAATGAAATTTAGTCTGAAAGGCAATTGATCAAGTTGTTAAAAATGTTCCTAGAACATATGAAAGGGCAAAACACATGAAAGGACAAAATACATGAAAGGACAAAACACTAAAATTTGAAGTGAGACTGAGCCTGGATAATTACCAACAAATCATTTGAATAGGATCATTACATAAGATCTTAAATAAATTAAGGAAGGTATTTGCCATGTCATTCAGGAATTCATTGAGGAAATCCCTTCCAATTAGAGTAAGATCTCTTTCTACGAAGTTTGAATGCTAATGTGTTAGCCCAAAAATGTTTTGGTGTCCATGGTATATTAGTGTACTTTGAAGATGATAGGAATATTGAAACTGGTCGGACTATAATTTCAACATGTGTTACTAAGTGAAAATAAACTGTGGTTAACATTAATAGTAGTTTTCAACATGAATTTACGTAACGTTTCTGCTAAAAAATCAAATAATCGATGAATTAAAAAAAAGGTACAGTACCCGGCGGTAAGTAATACACATCGGGCTTAAGAAACAGACTGTTGGCCATAATCGCCTAACTTCGGCTTTGTAGAGCGTCGTCTCTGTCATTTATACACGTGTTCCGTCGCGATTTGTCAGTCGTTGTCAAGCGTTCTAAGGTATGACATGAATGACAAAGACGACGCTCTCCGATTATGGTCGACAGTCTCTTTCTTAAGCCCGATGTGTATTACTTACCACCGAGTACTGCACTAGGATTAGAAGTTAACGAATAGGTTGAGTAGAGATTAAATAAAAAATAAAGTCATCAAAGTGCATGCTCACCGATCTTCTGTCAAGAAGAAAGATATATTTGAAAAAAAAATATTACACTTTTTAGTGTCTAAAGTTGCTTGGAAAGTATCTGTAAATAAAGTATCTCTTATAAACGATGACAAGGAAAAACATATCTGAGGCCAAATCGTTATCACTTAACGCACAATTGGGCTTTTAGGATGAAGTTATATAATTCAATGTTAAGTCATAATAGTCTGAATTAAACCCATATAAAGATTTTGTAATATTTCTCTCCCATGAACACAGATGATTTATTGAGCAACACAAAGTAAAAGCTAGTTTATGTGGGTGACATGATATATAGGTATATCTTTATACAAAAAAATCATTGTTCGAACTTCACATCACTTACAAAAAGAGTCCTAATAAATGTATGGTCATAAATGCCTTGTCATATGAAAAAGATGCTGGTATTTTAATCCAAAAGTTGGTAGTTTCAAACTTTGTAAGCAACATATTAAGAGCCTCGGCGTTTCCTCAATTATAAAAGAACAGGGATTTGGGTTGGGTCGAGTCCTTTTAACATGTATATTTCCAATTATTTAAGTAAACTTTTAATAAATAAAATGACACAATATATTTGATATTTTAGCAAAATCTAAACAGAAAACCTGTTTCTGTGAAAAAAAATTATTAAAATAAAAAAATATTTTATATACTCGTACAATGAGCCAAATAGTCGCAAGTTTCAAAACATCTAAGACAAAATACTCAGGTCTGAGAACATGCCACTATAGCCCAACAGTTTCCGGCATATGTGAGTTACAGCGTGTATGGACGGACATATACTATCGACCCTAACCCTTAGTAATATGTCGACGAGAGCCGATAATTAAACGGACTTTAGATGATGACATCGTGTAATTTTTACCTGAGTTTTCCCTTCCCGTCTTTGAAAAGAAACTCGGTTAACCGTGAGATATTAAATTTTTAACATTTCAAAATATAACCAAATAATACGTCTTCTGTCAGCTTTAGTTGACATCCTACTGAGAGTTGAGGGATCAAATTGTAACTGTTACAAAGCTTGACCATGGGCGGGCGTGACCGGCGTGGTGGTATTTGTTCATACACGCTCTAACTTGATCAGGCCGGAAACTTTTCAACCATAGTGGTAAAACAGCATAACATTCAACGCTTTCTTTCTATACACCATAAACAACGTATTTTAAAGTTTTGTTCTTGAGAAATTTTCCACTCATAAATCGATTGAATTTTTTTAAAAGTTTATCAGCTTAAGATTTAAACATTCAAAAACTATGTTTGTTTTATTTTTTTATTTAATTCATTATATTGACTATCTCTTAATTCATGTCCTTAATAGTGATACCAATTATCCTCCTGTGGGCGAATTGCCTATATGATACATAAAAAAAAACAAAAGGGATAGTGATTTTTTTGTAAAACTATTAAATAATCACGTGATTCAGTTCGTAAGACACCCTTCTACCAACTATGCTGCTCAGTTGGTGAGATACCTATCTTCCAACTGGGCTGTGTTGGTAAGAAATGTTTTCAGCCCTGGGGTTGCGGGTTAGATTTCAAATGGTATCCTTTTTTAAACAGTCTGGTATTTACTTAATTCCTCTTTTGAATTAATTGACAGAGATTGTCACATGGCAATAAATTCGCCTTAGTGTACTCACATACAAAAAAAGTGTAATACAAATTATACTTCTTTTTTAGTGTCAAAATATGCATATTGATTGATACATAAACAAAGTGAATTGTGATTTATATACTCGTATGATAATCATTTTTGAACTTTTTTTTTCCTAGAAAAAAAGTAAAAATCATAATTGTGAAATTTTACATTGACAGATACTAATTGAATCTTGATGTAAAAATAATAAATTTAATCTGTTGATTGATTGGTCGGAAAATAATATGAATTATTTACGTAAAGAACAAGGCATGAAATCTAAATATCTCTCCAGCAAATAAATTATAAATTTGTGCCAAAGAAATTCCAAACATCCATTATACTCCCGATTCAAAGCACTTTGCGATTGTTTGGATTTAGCAAATTTTACTGTTATGTAGAGCGATAGGATCAGTCACCGGTGGCAATCAGTGTGAGAAATCTCCGAAATATGTAGTAGCCGACGTATTGTTTGTGTTAATTCAATTTCAAGAAATAATTCAGGCTGTGTGCCATCCATAATTATCTTGCGGTTAAGAAATTTTTATTGTGATTCGGGTTCAAGTCATAAGCGAGTTACTTGCATTGCGGCGAAGAAAGATTTCTGGTTTATCGAAGAAGATGTAAAAGCAAAAAATATGAACAAATTTGGCTCCAGAATAGGGATTTATAATATAAATAATAATATTTATGATTAACGTACTGCAGTTTTAAATACTGTAGAATATGTGGATGGTTTTGCAGCTAAATCCTCGGAGGTTCATTTGTAGACCAGTAGACGTTTGTAGAAATAAAAACACAGTATTACGTTTATGATGAAAATATGTTTTGATTATTTTGCGTCCCTTATGTTTAGCCTATCGCACATCACAAGCACCTCGATCCGACCGCTTATGTCGCCACCGTCTTTGCTAGCTCAACGTTTGCCACGCGTTTATCATGCGCAGCGACCTTCCAATCATAACATATGTAGTGATAATGCGAGGACCATGCAAATGGGCGTTTTATAAATAAAATGATTAATCGATGCGACTCATACGTCCGATATAATACTTATTTCTGATCTACACCACATGTCTTAGAATTGTGGTCTTGACGAGACAATATACTCTTGTTTTGATTAATGACAACCATTAAGAGCGATCTTGCAAGCGTCCTGTGAGGACTAGACTACCCTTTATTTACTCATATGGTACTTTTCATGCATACATATTATTTAGCACGCTGGGGTAAGCAGAGAGGACAGACTGCAATGCGTGCCTATCTCGGACACACATATTTCGCCTCTATCACATCCATTCACCTTCTCATACAGCTCCAACGATTTATCTTACTTTTATTTCTTTAAAAATATCATTTGCTTGATCTAATCACCACGCCTTCCACTCACATTTTCACTGTGTATTTATTTTTTTAGTATTTATTCATTTATTCGTTGCAAGTGCTCAAATTATCACAGTGTTTTATTTATTTTAATCAACAAATTAGTCTAATCACTTAATTTCATAATCTGTTATACATTGTCATATTATTATTTATTTTAATCAACAAATTAGTCTAATCACTTAATTTCATAATCTGTTATACATTGTCATATTATTATTTATTTTAATCAACAAATTAGTCTAATCACTTAATTTCATAATCTGTTATACATTGTCATATTATTATTTATTTTAATCAACAAATTAGTCTAATCACTTAATTTCATAATCTGTTATACATTGTCATATTATTATTTATTTTAATCAACAAATTAGTCTAATCACTTAATTTCATAATCTGTTATACATTGTCATATTATTATTTATTTTAATCAACAAATTAGTCTAATCACTTAATTTCATAATCTGTTATACATTGTCATATTATTATTTATTTTTCCACTTTGCACGGATTTCTCCTGTTACACAAATAGGGTATTCTTCTCACTGTAAGCATTTATGCAATTATCGTTAAACATTATCCGATCGATATATTCAACATGGATTTTTTTGTACCTTCATATTCTAGAAGTTATCGTGGCGGGCACAGTTGAGGGTAACAAATCACGTGGACGAGCACCCAGAAGATAAATTCATCTTAAAAAGGGTATTTCTTCTTCTCCCTGGCTCCGTCCCAACTCACTGTCTGCGAAGACTGTTAAACACTTAATAAAACTGGTCTTTCGAAAAACAATATTAAAAAATGGTCCCAGTTTAGTAAACGATTTTGTCTGGCCACAATCCTCGAACGCGCTAGACATGTGCGGATGTTGTATGAGAAGTTGTATGTATGTGGAAGAGGATAAATATGTAAATCGAGAAAGGAAAGTATGGCGCTCTGTTCTCCCTGCCTACCCTGACACGGAAACATTGTTATGGAGTATAAAGTAAGTGGTCTTGTTAAATTGAAAATGACGCTAAGAGATAAGATATGCCACATATTAATACATATAATATACACACATATATATTTATAAATTGAAGAATGAAAAATGTTGAAAGATAACAACGACGAGACATACTTCTTACTAATTCCTTTCTCAGAATCCTTTCGTTCCCTTTCCTACACTTGTTAGTCGTCTTGTTAAAACTATTGTTAGGAAATAATCTAATTAACTTATATTTTATATCTGCATTGATCATATCTTGTTATTATTTAAGAAAGGTTTATTATTTCTTAAATAAATAAATAAAAGATGAGCAAAGAAATGGCGGGAAATTAATTCGTCTTATTTTTTTTATTTTCTGTGAAATTCAACCATTGTGAAAAAAAACGATAAGTTCTTTCTGCATAGTGTTCTTGAACATATCCGATGCATTGGTTATGCGAATTCTTTGAAAAGCGTGACAATATTGCCTTCGGTTTATAAAGAATAGAGAAGTTACCCGCTAGCAGTATCATAGTATTGGTAATACCGCCGCATTCCAATACGTAACAATAACTTCTTCGACAAACTGTTAACCCCACCGGGACCGTTTTTTTTTTGAGTACTTTTATGCACTAAGTTGGAACGATCACATCAGGTGTGAAGTTGTGCATGTTGGCAATACAGGCGAACTTGGCCGAAATATATAAGCGAGTTGAATGAAGAGGTCGCGACAAAATATAACCGGGTCAATTCAGGTGAACATCCGTCGACAAACCCTTGTGGCTTAGTTAATAAGACGCCTGTCTTCCAGCTCAAGAGTTGCGGATTCTATTTCCGTTGGTACTCGTTTTTTTTTTAATAATTTCAGTTTTTTTATCACTTAAGGCCTCGATAATAAATATCTTTGTGGTTGGTTGTAAGATATTGTCACACAATACACCCTCAAACTTGTACTGTAACAATGAAAATGTCATATGTGTTCAAAAACTAAGCTCGAAAGAGCATCACCACTCACAGACGGGATATCGTTGCTGGGCCTCGTAGTCAAAGATTCCCTTGCCATTCCAACGGCCAATCAGTTAGAAAGTAAAGCTGTGCAGTGGATTTTTTTTAAGTGAGAGTCATTTGCACACCAGCAAACCCACCGGCTACACTGCTGTACTGGATCCGATGACACATCGAAGTGAGACGATCGGAGCACACCGATATGCTTTTTTTTCTTTTTTTTTGAAGGAATATATGTTATATGACCGTCCCTACACTCCCGAATTCTAGTCATAAGCAGCCCTATACTCCCGAATTCTAGGCGGAAAAAAGTCCTGTCATTAGAGGGGGGTAGTACAGCGCGGGGTTCGAACCAACGACAGTGCGTTATCGCGCGGCCTTGTACCTCATCAATCTTGATGGATAAATAAAGGATTAAATTCCTAAATAAACTTGATAAGCATAACTAAGCCATTTTACAGGGAAGCATATGGTAAGTGTCATTGTTCCTGTTGTCATTATGGTATATTCGACTTAGATTTTTTAAAATAGTTTTTCTTGTTATTTGTTGTAATTGGATTAAACCGGTATCAAAGAATAAATAAATACAACATTAATTGCAACTTGTTTGCTGTAATCCAGACAATATCCCATGTATTATTTATTTGGTCTACTCAGATGCAAATAAGGTACCATTGAGATTCGAACTCAAAATATCCGCGAGAAACGTAAGAGTTTTATCACATTTGCTATAGAGGATGCGTTCATCATTAATAGTGTGTATACGTTTGCTAAACAATGAATTTAATATATTAAACGATTCTACTAATTAGAAAACGTGTATCTTACATTATACCTTTTCTTTTCTGTCAACATAGCAAATTTGTCATGTGGAAAAGTAGAATCGGATTAATATTAAATGTATGACAATTCCTGGCTAGTTGACGGGTATGTTAAATGCTGCAACACAATTCTCGGGAATCGCTTTCATGCAATTCAGCGGGAATTATGAGCATGCAATCAATTTCCTGCCTTATTATAATTGCTAATCACGTTCGTGTTGATATCCTGACTAATAGTTGTTTTTCTTGGGACGATTTTATATTAATGAACATCACTAACTTTACTAAAATAATTTAAAATACTTGATATAAGTAAGTACGAGTACATGGGATTATTTATTTTTGTAAATATTTATTGAATATAAAATTCTTACCTTGTTTCAAGTATTGGAATTTGATGATATTTCGTTTACCAAACGGCAGATTTATTATAAGTTGTAGAATAAAATACTATATTTTATTTCACAACATATTATTTCTTAACATTTTTAACTCACCTGAAACAAAGAAAAAAATTAATAAGTAAGCAGTCAAAAAAATAACAAGTGCTCGCCATATACGCGATTGAATGCATCATTGTTCATTTTGGGGTCATCGTAACTGATTAGGCATGCATGTTTGTATATGTTATGTGTATTTATATTATTTCATTGATTCTATTTTTTACTATTTATTTATTTAGTACAATGCACGGTGGCACTATCGACCACTAAAAATAGTTACAATAACCAATTTTAAAATATAATTGAGAGTGCGCATGAATACAAAGTGTACGTGTCACAAAAAATATAACCATGACTAACATGACTCGTACACAAAAAAATATCAGAAAGAAGTGCGTGCATTAATATACTTGAAACACGATTTGAAAATTAATGCCTAGATTTACCTTTGATTAAAAGTTTTTTATCTTGTTTTAATCTTAATGTTACCAGATTTTAAAATGTCAATGTGTACTTCTAGTTCGTTTAGTCAAACACTGTTTATTCCACTTAATAAAACTGTATAACTCTACCAGTTTCAAGGTTTTCACCTTTCATCAGGGAAGCACAAACAAAAAGTCTTGTTTATGCTCCCCTGATAATAAGGTGAAAACCTTAGAACCCGCAGGTTTATACCGTTATACATATTAAGAGGAATAAACAGTGTTTGACTTAACAAATTACAATGTCTTTAAACCTCCACAGTGTAAACACCTTAACTTTAAAAAATATAGCAACGTGTACATTAATTTTACCGAATTATTTCTTGTTTTCGTTTCTTAATCTCGACAGATCTGAATTAATTTTAAGGTTTTAAAAAAACATTCTTGCTTATGAGTGAATTATTTACATTAAATGCAACATTCTGTCGTATTAGTTTAGATAGATGGCTCCCTAAACATTCCAAGTCGACAATACAGTATCACAGGATACATTTAATTTGTTATCAGAAAACATTAATATACCACAAAATTGTTGACTTCTCATATTTCTTACCATTCTCTCAGTTGAAATAAGTCTATATATCTCCTTCCATTCTTTCCTCGGTCTACCTTTTTCTCGCTCTCCATTATAAAAAAATTAAAATAATATTGCTTTTCAAATACGTCTTTTGCGATTTTGTCAAAGTGGCTCTGAAATGATTCAAAGCAATGCATTTGGTGTTTATATCAAAAAACGTCGTTTTAATCACGTTTGTAAATATCCGTCGGAAGCGGAGCAGCCCTCACACGTCGGAGCAGATGATTTCCGGCAGTCAGCCCCTTAATAGGTCAACACTTCCGGCAGAATATGGAAAAATGTCAACAGTTAGGCGAGTCGCATTACGATTGCTGGGGAATGCTAGAGATGCACGGGAAATTGAGAAGCTTATTGCACAAGTAACGATCTGTGATGAAGGTGGGAAAACAAACAATAAATGCTAGGAGCTTTCTCCTAGGAGCTTTACTAGGAGCTTTTACTAGGAGCTTTCGTGTTTTATTTGTTTAATATAACACTTTGATTTAAATACATCTGACGCCTTTTTATCAATTAAGGAGCATTTTCGTGCATTTTTTAATTATTTAGGAATCCTTCGCATGGGATACGGTCCAGGGTCTCATGAGCCCAGGCCTGTTAATTATGTATATTATACGTTTGGTATGTTGTATGCTCGTACTTTTTTGATATTTTTTGTGAACGAGTCATATTCATTTTTATACTTTGAATAAATAAATAAATAAATTTGTTCACAAAATTACTATCGGCATCCATCAACGTGTCTCAAGTTAAGTAGACAATATATTATTAGAGTAAAAGTAATAAGTAAAAGATAACTCTCAAGGAAAATAGGGATAAATATGGGAATTGTACAGGAGTTAGGGACGAGGGATATTTAGAGATAATTTATGAAGTGTCAATGTAGAGGTGCATGGTCGCGCGGTAACGCACTGAACTTCCGTGCGGAAGGTCGTCGGTTCAAACCCCGAGCTGTGCTACTCTTCTTTAAAAAAATGTATGGAAGAAAGCGAAATGAAGATATCAAAATTGATGTATGTATAGAATATATGTTTTAAGTAAGATAAAGAATGGAGCTTTAAGATTGTTTATACATGTGGAGTAAACGAATGACGAAAGCATGACTCGGCGAGTATACAAATGAAAAGTGATAGGTGTGCGTGAAAGAGGTAGACCGAGGAAGGCATGGTTGGATGAAATTTTTGAAAGAAGATTTTGAAAGAAGGTTGGAAGCATTTAAATGACTAGATGTGTACATGTAGAAGAAGCGAAATTTGTGTGCTTGGATAGAAAAGTTTGGAGATTGATCTTTCTGCCTACCCCGCAAGGAACACGGTCTAATATGCACGTAAGAGGCAGACAACGTGATTTCACATGAATATGACATTTGTATGTAACGTGTGTGTACCTGGCAAGTTTGTTGACTTTATACTTATTGGGTCTTGGCTCAAGGACAATTACAAGTACCCGGCGATAAGTAATACACATGGTTTGTAGAGCGTCGTCTCTGTCGCACGATGCGCTAACAGTCCGGTATCGCAGTCACAATGCGGTTAGCCCATCATGCGACAGAGACGACGTTCTACAAACGATGTGTGTTACTTACTGCCGGGTACTGTACATTGATATTTTTCAAACATTTCGAAATATTGGATTTGAGTTAGTATGCCCAGTTTTTGGGTATTTGAACTAAATTGTGCTTATGTATTTTTTGTCAAAAAAATGTAAGTCGTCAAAGCTCACGTGCGGCTGCAGTTCAGACTAGTTGGATTATTAGTGTGTGAATTTAGCGGTTTTTAGTCAGTTGTCTAAAAACAGACAATGAGCCTAGTGAAACAGACAATGAGCCTAGTGAAACAGACAATGAACCTAGTGAAACCGACAATGAGCCTAGTGAAACAGACAATGAGCCTAGTGAAACCGACAATGAGCCTAGTGAAACAGACAATGAGCCTAGTGAAACAGCTGATATAGGCCGTTTTTTAATCTACAAATATGTAATTAAATACATTAATATAATTATTAGACTAAAAGATTTTGAAACCTGTGTACACTAATATTTTAAGAAATATTTTTTGTAATATGCTAAACTTAATAATTTTATTCAAATTATTAAAAATAGTACACAGCAGAGCTTCATATTTTAATATTTTGATATCTATAATCGTAGTTTTAAATTTATCTTTAAATTAAGCTTTTTACAAAAAAAAACACGAAATTAAAAGAACCTAACGTGGGGGAAATAATTATAAAAAAAAATAAAAAATATCTCAACTGTAAAAAGCTACGATCGTTTCCATTAGATATTGTTGATTTTAGAAAAAGTCTTGGATAAAAGTTTCTTGGAGTTTTGAAGTAGTTGGAAACTTGGGAAATTTTTGGCATCTCAAAATAGTTCAATCAAGACTCTTGTTCTTGATTACAATACTAGCGAAATACTTTTTGGAAAGCTTTCAAGTGGGTAATTACGTTGAAAAAGATTTGTTGACTAATGTTTTTTTCAATCATGACAAATACTTTACACATATGTGGTATGACATTCGAAATATTGCGATTCAAGCGAAATCAAGCCCTTCATCATCATCATCACCATCGTACCATATACCTATTGAGATAGGAACACAGAACGGATCTCCACTTCATTCTATCCTCACGTCCATACTATATATATACCTCACCATACACAGTCTCCTATTATTAAAGGTTTTTGAATTTTTCCTCTATCAGAATTTGATTCATTTG
The DNA here is from genome assembly GCA_949825065.1 of Odontocerum albicorne. NCBI lineage: Eukaryota > Metazoa > Arthropoda > Insecta > Trichoptera > Odontoceridae > Odontocerum > Odontocerum albicorne. The sequence goes on from OX463840.1 coordinate 15,074,873, forward strand.
GTCATGATACGTTTTCTATAGGTCTCTCAAACTTCTCGTACCATCTGCTTTACGCGTGTAGATTATTTTGGAAATATTTTATTACTTTTTTTTACACGGCCAAAATATCTCAATGCTCTTTTCTTCATCTCAAGCAATGCATCTTCTTTCAACCCGGAATCGAAACCGTGATTAATTTGATCATTACATATTTTTCTAGGTCTTCGCAACTTTTAATCATTTATTCAGGGCTGTGGAGTCGGATGAAAATTTACCGACTCCGACTCCGGCTCCGGCTTTATTTTATACTCCGACTCCAACTCCGACTCCGACTCCTACTCTTGACACTGACTTCAATTTTTATTTTATTTTATAATTTACTGCGTCTACCTAATGTATATATATTGACTTATTAATAATGGATACAGGTATAAATAAAAAAATAATTATATTCGTACACAAATGAAACAATTTAATAAAAAAATATATAAACAATACGCATTAAGCAATATCTTCACACAAAAATAATATTAAAAATATATATTAATATTTAAAAAAAGAATTAAATAAAACTTTTAAAATAATTAGAAAAACAACACAGGTAGGTATTAAAAAAAATAAGAAAACACTTTAAAATAAAATAAAAAGGTCGCTTCATTTGTTTTCATACGTTAACTAAATCTTATTAATATTGTTTATTATTATTTTGATTCAATATTGAATAGAACACAAGATAAGATTTTTGAAAGTAAATATACTTTATATAGATGTTATTTCCTATTCGTGGTCTAAATGGAATTAGATCTCAAAAAAAGAATTGCTTCTATTAAGTCAGGATTTATGGAAGCTCTTAAATCTGATTTAATCATTTTAAGCGCGGAAAATAGTATCAGGCATGAAACGATGAGAGGTTAACTGGTTAACACATACGTTAACGTTATTCATTAAAGAAAATGTTAAAATAATTAAACGGAGTCGGAGTCGGTCGATTTTTTCCGACTCCGACTCCGCCTAAAATGTTCATACTCCACGACTCCGGCTCCGACTCCGACTCCGACTCCACAGCCCTGATTTATTTACTACGTACTATATCAAAATTAGAGACTAAAACGCGTTTACAATATTACTTGAAAGTGGAAAAAATAAATGCAACTAAATTTCCCTACACAACAGGGTTTCTAATTTAATATTGAATACATAATAAGAAAACTAGCTTAATAGAAAAGGTCATTGTCTAAGGATTTAAAAGGATGTGCATATGCATATCGAAAACAATGCGTTTGAAAACACATCGTATCGAGTTGTAATACTAGATATAGACGACTGCATTAGTAAGTTACATTTGCATATACCTTATATATCAACTGCATTGTTTCAATATGCAACACGAGCTTTGTGTGCCGAACCAGCAGCGGATGTCAGTCTGGGCAATGCGACTCTACTGTTTCAAGATATCTCATTACAGTTCGCATCCATTAATACTAAATGCATAATGCATGCGTGAAATAAGCTTTTAAGTTACAAAGTTAATACGAAATCCATTTGCATTAATGGATATTTTGCAGTCGGTTTTATGATTAAATACTTTGTAACTTGAAGGAAATAAATACGATTTTAAATGTGATCTGGCGTATTTCAAATATACTTTGTATATCTTAAATGGGTTATAAATTCTGTACAGATATATTTTTGTTGACACGATGAGGTGAAGATGTTGTTTTATGAATAAAGTATAAATGTTTTAAATATCTTTCATAAAATTGAGACTACATGTAAAAGACGTGAAAGAATAACTTTTTAGGTAAATTTGCAATTTATAATACTTGCAAAGGATCGGTGAAAAAAGTATACTGAAGAAATATTTCAAAAGTGAAACTTTCTCATTTTTATTTTCAGCCGGAAAAAAACGAATCCCGTAAAGAACGTAAAAAATCATAAATAATTAAAATGGTTAGAAGTTTTGTAGAACAGTGAAAAAATGCTTATAATTTGCACCAATGATTTTATTAACATTTAAGAATTATCATTATTCACGTTCAAGAGACAATAAAAAAAATACGTTACTTACAAAATCTTTTCATTCCAATTTATCTTTATCCCCCCTTAAACAAATTCATTTCCTCTAATCCTAGCAATACTGTTAAGAGATTAGTTTATAAATAAATGGGGTTTGAATAGTCATTAATATTTTTACTAAAATGTAAACATTTTTTTGCGAAACGTGTTGCGGATTAAAACAACTTAACGTATCCAAGATATTATGATTGGTTGGAAGAAATTTGTGTAAAGCCATGAGCTCGCCAGACGTACTATGTAAATAAATAACAAAGAAAATAAATAAAATAGATAACTTTTATTTAAGAATTATAAATTAGAACAAGTTCACAAACAAATATACCCGCTTAAATTAAATACTACTTATGCAACCAATTACTAAGTCTGATAAGCAAATTAAATACTACTTATGCAACCAATTACAAAGTCTGATACGCAAATAAAATACTACTTATGCAACCAATTGCAAAGTCTGATAAGCAAATTAAATACTACTTATGCAACCAATTACCAAGTCTGATAAGCAAATAAAATACCACTTATGCAACCAATTACAAAGTCTGATAAGCAAATTGAGATAAATAAAGAAAAAGATATGAGAATGAATGTTGCAAAATCTAGTCATGGTGATAGAAAAGTGTGAAAGGAAAAGTAAATTTGATATATGAGTGAGTAATGAAACATTAAAGCAAAGTGAAAAATTCTGCTATTTAGGTAGTATTTTCTCAGATGGTGAAAAGTTACGAGGGATATTGAACGACGTGAAGCGATAGGAAACGAAGTCAATGGGGCCCTTAAACACATATACTTGAATGAGTAGTATCAAAATATTTTAAGATTATGATAGTCCACAACAGTATTTTAGTACCAATTTTGAAATATGGGAGTGAAACGTGGACGTGGAACAATGTGGAAAAGATCTAAATAAATGTTGTAGAAAGGCGTGCACTTAAAAGAATACACTGGATGACTATGGGTGACAGAAGTCGGAATAAAGTAATAAGGGATGAGTGTGAACTTAAGGCTGATGTGTTGAGCAAAGTAAAGAAGACCACTCTGAGACGGTTTGGACACGTGGAACCAATGAATGAAGAAAGGCTAACAAAACAAATATACAGTGAAAATGCGAGTGGAAGGCGTGGTTGAGGAAGACCAAGGAAAAGTATGGCTGGAGCAAGTGTACGATATTTTGAAAGAAAGAAATATTAAAAGTGAAAGGAATAGTAGGAGCTGTATGAGAAAGTGTATGGATCTAGACGAAGTAAAAGATGTGTCGCGATTGGAAAATCTGGCGATCTTTTCTTTGCCTACGTCGATAGGGATACGGCGTGATGGTATGCATGTATGAACGTTTATAAAAAAAGAACACGCATGTATAATAATCGTTGATGACATTTGTGTGGGGAATAAAAACAAAGAGTAGAATAAAAACAATTAAAATATCACGAAGTGGCCCTGTTTCCCTTTTTTATACAAAACTTAAAAATATGCTTTCAACATTCCAGCAGCACTTTTTTATGTTCAAAAGTAAGGCGATAAGATAAAAAAATGAACTATTTTAAACATATTCACATGTGAGATAACCATATGGAATATTTCAATTGCCATTTTTTGCATTCTCTCCTACTGCTTTACAATGATTTATTTGATAGAGATTTCTTAGCAGTCAATGTGCCTCCATATGGCGTTAAGATGATCGTTTTTTTTACTACATTTGTTTCGTAATCTTTTAATTCATGTTAAAAATAAATATGAATCATTCCAGTTCAACTTAAAATAAGCATAACAATCTGACACTTAACTAAGGAAAATGTTTTAGAAAATAAATTAACATTTTTTTAGCAGGCTGTAACAAAATAAAGTTATAATATTATGTCTATAAAAACGTGATTTTTTACTATAGATTATTTGTAGCGTTTAATTGAAAAATACACGGAATGTTTCTCACGAATCGGTTCACAGTCAATTAATCGAAGTGAAAACATGGATCCCAAAACTTAAATGTAATCGAAAAAAAAAATTAAGATTTAGCTTTAAAAAAAGGTACGTAAATTTTTAATTAAAAAACGATAAATTTAATGAGAGAAACTCCGATGAAGACGTTCTGTAAGAAGTCTTAATAAAAATTCAGCACTGTTACAATCACTTTTTAAATATTATTTAACGGAGGTCAGAAATAAAATGTTTTAAACAGGTATTATAAGTTCACAAACCGGTGAAAGGTTTAAGAAGTCAAAAGAAAAACATACATATATAATATACTATCACGCCTTTCCCTGTCGAGGTAAGCAGAGATAATTATTCTCATTCGATTTCTCTGACTTAACATTTTCTTTTTTTAAAATATCATTCACTTGATCTAACCATACTTTCATTGGTATTCCTCTACAACGATTTACAATCACATTTGAACTATATTTGTTTTGTTATTCTTTCTTTATTCATTCGTTCTACACAGGGCTGTGGAGTCGGATGAAAATTTACCGACTCCGACTCCTACTCTTGACTCTGACTTCAATTTTTATTTTATTTTATAATTTACTGCGTCTACCTAATGTATTTATATTGACTTATTAATAATGGATACAGGTATAAATTAAAAATTAATTATATTCGTACACAAATGAAACAATTTAATAAAAAAATATATAAACAATACGCATTAAGCAATATCTTCACACTAAAATAATATTAATAATATATATTAATATTTAAAAAAAGAATTAAATGAAACTTTTAAAACAATTTGAAAAACAACACAGGTAGGTATTAAAAAAATAAGAAAACACTTTAAAATAAAATAAAAAGGTCGCTTCATTTGTTTTCATACGTTAACTAAATCTTATTAATATTGTTTATTATTATTTTGATTCAATATTGAATAGAACACAAGATAAGATTTTTGAAAGTAAATATACTTTATATAAATCTTATTTCCTATTCGTGGTCTAAATGGAATTAGATCTCAAAATAAGTCAGGATTTATGGAAGCTCTTAACTTGTGTAGGTGGTAAGTGGTAAGGCCGTGACGGTCAGCGCTGAATCTTGAATAATTTCAGGATATCGCAGTATTGCTGTTTTATATCTAATTTTGTAAAAACTGTAAACTGAACGTAATCCCCTTTTGGGGTTTATTGCGATTATAAAAGTCTGCATAGTATCAGGCATGAAACGATGAGAGGTTAACTGGTTAACACATACCGTAACGTTATTCATTAAAGAAAATGTTAAAATAATTAAACGGAGTCGAAGTCGGTCGATTTTTTCCGACTCCGGTCCGCCTAAAATGTTCCGACTCCACGACTCCGGCTCCGACTCCGACTCCACAGCCCTGGTTCTACATGTCTAAAACACAGGGAAAACATGTATATTGTAAAAAAGACATAGGGAAAATATTTATATTGTAATAAATATAGGGATGTTTATTCCATAGGGAAAATATTTATATTGTAAAAAAGACAAAAATGTATTTCAAGACAGAAATTTATTCCATAGGGAAAATATTTATATTGTAAAGATGACAGAAATTTATTTCAAGATAGAAATTTATTCCATAGGGAAAATATATATATTGTAAAAAAGGCAGAAATTTATTTCAGGACAGAAATTTATTCCATAGTGAAAATATTTATATTGTAAAAAAGACAGCTAACGAAGTAAAATATGTAATACAGGATTCCAAAAGGGACAGTAAAATTTCAAAAACAAAATATTTTTAAGATGAATTTGAATATAAACATTTTGGAATAAATTTTATTTATAACTAACATCCACAGTGCAGTAAAATAATCTTAAACGGGCTAAAAAGAGAGTCAAAAAGTAAACACACCAAAATAATGATGAAAATAGTGTTGAGAGATGATGGTTTTCGTATGTTTCTGCTGTCGATTCCCAAGGGATATGTCAAGACGGTATAAATTTCAACACCATCCGTATGCACCCCATAAGTTTGACATCTCTGTCTAAAATGTATACGAGCGAGTTAATATAACCCACAAAAAGTAATTTATACGACTGGCAATTAAGGCTTTGTGTATGTATACCTTTGGATATCTGTAAAGAACCCCGTTTTAATGGGTTAATAGCAGTCGATTGATCAAAAGACGTCGCTTCCTTTGAGCGGCGTTTTCTTTGGATCCCTTTTAAGAATTGACATTACATTACTGCCAGCCCTGGGATCTCCTGCTAACGAGATGGTGTCAAACCAAGGTACTTCTTTGGTAATTAGCGATTTGAAATATTGGATTCAAAAGTGTATTGCAGTAACGTAACATTTTCATCAGTAGGTACAGAGGAAACAATTTTGAATGTCACCTATGGAATTATTACGTATACTTAATTTTGAGCATAAAGGATGAAGTTTATTAAGTTTTTTTGGAACAGAGATTCATCAACATCATTTTACTATTTCATGGTATATATAGTAAGGCTCTTCCAAACGGTTGCGGATTTGATTCCCGTAGGCATCCTATTTTTTAAAGGTCGGGTTAGAGATTGCCACATGGCAATAAACTCGCCAGGTTACACTGCAAATAACTTTGACGCAAGAAGCATGGGTTCCAGCCTGGATTTAGCGGGTATAGTTCGATTCCCATGGGCACCTAGATTTTTTTTTAAAAAGGTTCCAGTCTGGTTGTCGCTTAAGTCTTTGATAAGATATATTTCTGGTAAAATGGAAGGGATTTCCACATGGCAATAAATCCACTAGATTTTGCTGTGTACAACTAAAGTGTAATATAATAATGCAATGTGTTATATTGTATTTCATAACACTTTTGATATGTACAGTACAACCTGGTTGGGTTATACTATATATACATACATAGCCATGCCAATATTTATTTTAACTAACCAGCAAGCAAGATGTTTTTAAGAAGGACTAAGTGTAAACAAGTCAAAAACTGTTTCGATAATGGATATCGACGGGAATCGATTTCATAACATCCAAGTTGGACAACTGGTGCAATATCAACTTGGCCACGGAAGTCATAAATATTCATAAACCGTGAAGAAATTTCGAAATTTAAAAATAAATCTGAAATATTAAGGAAATCATAAAAAATATAAGGCACCATGAGTGAAGAACGAGAAATCAAGAATTCATAGATTTTGAACTCAAGAGACGCTTAGCAATAAATAAAATATAGCGAAATTCCAAAATATTCCCTTTTGATGAATATTACGTTTACGTTAGTGTTTTGAAAAGTTAAACACAACAAAAAAAAAGAAGTTTTGATATGTTTTTTAAAGAGAAAAAAAATGCCGGCAAATCTAGTGGTAAAACTATTACATTAAATAAAGTACTTCCACATTGTAAAATAAGAAGAAAAAAACGGATATTTTTCTCTTAGACTTTTTTACATCGGTCGTAAATTCACACTAAGCTAGAGGGTGCATCAGGTTTGTTTCCTGTCGAATTCATTTCCGGATGTTTTTATCTTAGGCCTTGTTCCACTTGAATTTATGTTTAACTAGCTTATGTGACTACCAACTTGAATTCTTATAGCGCTATTAAACAGCACGAAAATAGCACAATATAAAACTCTGCCTAACAAAAGGTTGCAGCAGATTAAACCTGCTGATCGTCTAATAACTTTGATCTTCCCATTTGAATTTTGGGTTTGATCTGTTCAGGATGTTTGCTTGTTGAAGTTCAACAGCTTACCGATAAACCAATACACTAACAGGTACCCTTAAACACACACCTGAATTGATGATATTGAAAAGCGCTTATCGGGAAACAACATTGTCGTCGGCACCAGTAATCGAGCTTTTAGGTTCTGAACCACTGGAATAGACACAAAACTCGTGGTTCATCCTTGCAAGTGTTTGGAATATTACTCCATACGTAAAGAGGCAATAACATGCACACACGTTTAGCGCGTGTGTGTATTGTTATCAGACAAACTCTTTTACTAGACTAGAACCATTTGTTTTGAACAAACCCGAAACCCTTGAACGGATGTTAAGCGTTTTACCATCTAGGCCACGCAGGTCGTCGTATGATAAGCAGCATACAAACTACAGAAGAAAATAATTCACCCATGAGTAAAATCAGTCGAGAAGTGAATTTGACAGGAATCGAACCGCCCGCTATCTTAGCGTGAATGCTAACCTTCAGACTACGGCCGTCGACCCAATCCATTTATCCATAATGCTGAGAATCATACTCGATCACGAAGAATGAGTATATGGTAGTTTTATAAAAAAAATATTATAATACTTTGTATTACTTTGTTAAAAAGAAAAAAACATTATAATTCATACTAATGAGTAGAGACGCTTTGATCATGTTGAGAAAAATAACATTAAGGGAGTCCAGAGAGAACGAAATATCCATAAATTTCTGGGCGTTTATTTGAACTTCGATTTGAACGGAAATTGTACAAAATAAATAAAAGCAGCTATCTTTAAAATCTGTGGGTTTTTATATCAACAGAATTAATTTATTATCTCGACAAGCAGCCGCCGCCATGGTCGTGATAACCAATAAATATTTATCTCAATTTAAATCAGTTGCGAGATGATTTCTCGTTGAAAACTGAAACATTATGAAAAGCAATAAAATTTATAAATTTAGTAGGAGTTGTTCAAAATCATTGCAGAACACACGCAAAAAAGTTTAGAATTTCTTCCGATCACTTCAAGCTTATGATTTATTCCGATCCATAATTGATTGGAATAATTTTAAACTTGGCTGAATAAAATTGTGCGAATAACGAATTTCAGACGTCATTATGTTAGGCACTAATGAGACAAAATGTGAAATAGGTCCATTGCGACGTTTCATACTGAAAATATTCAGAAATTTGAATAGCAAATTTGAAGATGAAATGAATAAAACAAAACGTGGAATCTTTGATATTTAGGAAGTATGAAATATGTTTCTTTGAGTGTTAATTCAAAAATTTTGTAGCTTAGATCATCAGTTTATTGTAAGATGGTCAGGAATTATTCAATATGTATAAGAATTATAATGAAAGATCGAATAGCAAATCACACTTCTTAATGTTCGAAACATTTATGACATGTAGGAAATTAAAATTAAGTTAGTTCGTAGTTATAACATATAAATCCTCAGTGAGGTACAGGCAAAACCCTAGTTTACTGGGGACACGACAAATGAAAGGCAACAAACCCAGACCCATTAAAAGTGTGTTCAAATTAAATACCCTGTTGTTTTTTCGTAAATTATGTATATTTCTTGTCATGCGTAAAATAAATAAATAAAAAATTAGATTAGTTCTTAAGATATACATTTGTATATAACGTTAAGATATAAATTTGTCTATAACGATTAGTTTTTAAGATATACATTTGTATATAATGTTAGGTATAGCCTTTGGCAAATGTTTGTACTATTTATTACCTTATTAAATATCAGCTACATCAGCGATGAACTGGATCATCGGTCAAAACGGGTCTAATAAATCAAAACTTTCTGACAGAACCTTTGAATACGATTCTGGAAGCTTTCAGAATAAAAAGTGAAAACGATTCTTTATACGATAATTCATCAAGGCGCCTTTGGAGTATTTCACTGAAACTTAACGATGCCGAAGATTGAACCACCAGCATTACGCTAGTCATCAGGAACTCAATACTATTTCATAATTATCGTATTAACTCGTGACAATATCTTTAAAACAACAGAAATATATGATACCATAAGTGAAAAGCAGACAAGATTCCTTGAATTAAACAACATGTGCCAACGGGAATCGAGCCCGCAATCTCTGCGATCGATAATATGCGTCCTATCAACTAGGCTACAGAGGTATCTATAGCCTAGTTGGTAGGATCATTATTCGAAGACACGTTCAATTTATTGCTTTTAAATTAATATTTAACATAGTAAAAGTTTTTTCCAATGTTTTTTTTATATATTTCAATACCGACAATATTTTAACCACTTAAATAAATATTGTTTTACTAAATTATTTTTAAACCGCAAGAAATCAATTCAATTATTGTCAATGTAACCAATATTATTGGAAATTTTGGCCGTTATTAATTGAAAAAAATATTGTTATGAAATGATCTTCGATTAAAAGAAAAGGCTTTGAGTAAAAATTTAAAAACATCATTATATGGAACGAAAAGGGTTTCGATTGTAGCTTAAAAAATAAGAAATATTAAAGTTGATTTATACCAGGTATGTTAAAAGCCGGGCTTTGATTGGATTCGCTGTTTTGGAAGTGCGCCAACTTCCTTAAATTCAAAATTGAAAAGTTTTTTTAATTTGCCACAAAAAAGGACTTAGTTAAATTAAATTTAACTCATGTGTACCTTATTCCTGAAAAACACAAAAGTTTGAAGAGCTGCTTACATATACGAGTAAAACAGAAAAGTTAAAAACTGGATAATATTTATTTAATTTTCAGGTAAATAATTGTCAACTTAATAAATTGTTAACTTTTTACTTGTTCTGTGTATCTTTGAAACTTTTATAAATTGAAGTGTCAAAATTTAGGGGTTATTTTAATGACCGACTGTTTCATTGCATGAACAGATTTTTCGTTATCAAATATAAATTTGCAACGTGAATTTACAATATTCGAGTATGTTTGTTGCTTTGAAAATATGATTTTCCACATCTGCATGCAATTTTGTTCATGTGTATATTTTTCCTTGGATGTGTTGTATTTTTGGTGAAAGAAGGATCACAAATTTAAAGTAAATGGAGATTTTAATGGGAATATAGATGGATTCGATTCGCTCGTCCATAACACTTGTTTCAACACAGTACAGGAAAATGATATGGTAGTTTATTATTCTTTCTTTTTTCGTAAAACCTGCTCAACTGATATTATTTTCTGATTGATTTTTATAATAGGGCATTAAGATATTGATTTGCCCTTAAATTCCGTTGAAAGGGTTGTGGAAATGCTTAAACTTTCCTATTAAAACTTTCTGAATAGAAAATACTTTGTATTCCGTTTAATGGTACGGCCGTTAGAGTGGTGCTGTAGTGTATGCACTTAAACTTTTTGATGCAAATTTAAAAAAGTTTTCTGAAGTTTGGTCACGAAAAGATTCATTTAACGAGCACAACATTAAGTAAGTTAGTTGTCTGTGTCTAATCTTGAGTTTTATTTAATAAGATTATTTAGATTAAAGAATTACATAATTACGAGCATTGATTATTAAAAAATCAAAAACATCGATAAAAGTATTATTTACTTTATTTATTATTTAAAGATACCATTCCTATGATACATCCAAACATATTCGAGTTGATGATGTGAACATGTTGAGGAACGTAAGATGTCTTTCAAATTGAGCGATTTTGTTAATTGTTGGATAAAACACAGATGGTGTCGCGAACTTGCCTGAGTCTTGTGATATTTAAGAAGTGTATGTATGACATTTATAAAAATGAAGTCGTATACAATACAACAACGCGTTCGAATTGTTGAATTATTTTATGGATTGTAATCTCCGGAAACGGTGATGTTAATTTGCCACCAATATTATATGATATGACACCGTTGGACTATTTTCTCTGAGGTTACGTAAAAAGCCAGGTCTATAAGAATGACCTCCAATCAATTCCTGAGCTGAAGGACGAAATTATTCGCGTTATTGGTGAGTTAGAACGCAATTATGCCAAAATGTCATCGAAAATTTTGATAAAAGAGTGGACATCTGTGGAGCTGCAAGAGGTGGGAATTTGGCGATTTTGTTTTTTCGCGTTTAAATTTCATATATTATACTTCAATGACCAATAAAAAGTTTTTTGAAATCAAAGTAAATTGTGTGTTTTATTCAAGAATTTCAAAAATTAGAATAAAAATAACCGCTCAATTTGAAAGACCCTTCAACAGGGAAATAATATAGTACTGTCTTTGGCACCAGTAACCGACCGTTCGGGTTAAGAATAACTGGAATAGGCAAGTAACTCACAGTACGCGATCGCAGATGTTCGATATACTACCATACATGAAATGCAACAACACTCGCACACGTATTGTTATCACACCAACACTTTAATTAGACTGGAAGCCTTTTTTAATTAATATTTTTTTTGGGTACGATGCTCCCGGGAGAAAACCAGATTCTTAGCAACTACGCCACGGATGTCGATTGCAAGGTCTTGAAGGTTTATTAGGACGTTGACAATGACGTCTCAAGGAGTTGTATAAAGTAATCATAACGCAGATCAGTGTTTAAGATTTGTAAATGATAAATAATGTCTCATGTTTAGCAATAAATTACTTTGTTATTCCACTAATTGCATTAATCTCCACTACACGTGTTTCAACCTCCTATGTGGATACAGCCTCGGGATACTTCTCTCCAATGCGAAAAGAGTTTTAGGATAGAAGGTAGGATCACGTGTAGCTGAGTGTTATTAGTGAAATAACACAGCAATTTATTGTTAAATTTTATAATATGGATATCCACAAAGTTCATACCGAAACGTTTGATAGTATCATGAAGTGTCTATATCGGTGCCAGTTCGAACAACATTTAGTCTTGTTTGCGCTCCCCTGAAGATGAGGTGAAAGCCTTGAAACCGGTAGGGTTATACCGTCATAAAAAAGTGGAATAAACAGTGTTTGTTAAAAATAAATTACAATGTCTTTAAACCTCCACAACGTTAATGCCTTAACTATAAACAATATATAGTATCATGTCTCATTTTATTTACCTATAAGGTCTCCAGTAAAGTTCTTTATAGCTTAAAACAATAGTTTTGAAACATTTTTATACTAGTATATATTCAAGAAATATCATTTCCATTTGACAAGACAGGTTTATTAATATTTTATGAAACTTCAAGCAATCAAGTTATTCAAATCCAATTGCTTAGTCCCATTATTTATTGTTTAGATGCTTTCTATTCCAGATACTTTTATCAACATATTTTATATATCACATCAAAAGCATCAGTTCATCCATCGCAACTCGGTGATTATTTGAATCTATTTTCACACTGTGCAGTTCAAATAGCATATAGCAGTTGACACAGATATCATAGTGCGTAAAAGGTTGAAGGACGTTGATAACTGAAATATTGTAAAAAAAAAGCAAATAAACTTCTTTATATTTATTCGTATTTGATGTGACTTTTTGAATTATTTCAATTTTAGGATTAAAAAACCTTAAGTTAGTTTTTCCGTGCTGAATGTACGATTTTTCAAGTTTTATGACAACTTACAGTCCTATCACAACGTATCAAGGTTGTCTTGAACAAGTAAAAAGTAAATTAATACAGCCTGATGTTTTTTCGTCTAAATAAAATAAACGTGATAAAAGACTTGGAATACTTGGGTAGCGAAAATGTCAGTTTATTTACATATGAGTTTAGTTGTTTTTTCATTTAATTGTTCAAGTATTTTCGTTGTTTTCTCATTTAATGTTATGCCTTGATGACACGTACCGAATATTCAGTCAACCCAGTCAATCGAGTAGTTCACTCGGTTCGTGTAAACTCACAGTTTAGTAAATTAACTAGTATATTTTCGAAAGAATGAGTATATTCATCATTAGGCCTTGCGTACGTTTCGTGTAAATACCTGGCTTATATTTGGTACTCGATCGAAATGGTAACCAGGTGCTTGGCCGAGTACTTGGCACGTGAAAATAAGCATTCTTCATATTTTCATCAACATTATCACCAGCATCACACCATTTCATTATTGGGCCAGGTATAGAGAACGTATCTCAACTTCATTCTATACCGGCACGAATATTTCGTTTCTGCCTCGTCCATACATATAAAGGCTTTTCACTCTATCCACATTGAGAATCTAAGTAATTTGGTTGTGTTACGTTTTTATAGAATGCTGTAAAACCACGTGCACATAGAATACATGGGGTGACAATGTATGACAGAAAACGGCACGAATTTATTAGGAGGAATGTAAACTTAAGGTAGATGTATTGACTAAGATGAATAAGAGCACTCTGAGATGGTTTGGGCATGTGGAACGAAAGAATGATCTAAGAATAACAAAACAAACATACAGTGCAAATGTGACTGGAAGGGGTGATGGATGAAGACCAAGGGAAGTATGGCTAGATCAGTGAATAATATTTTGAAAAAAAGGGAATATAAAAGTCAGAGAAACCGTAGGAGCTTTATGAGGTGTATGGATGTGTAAATGGCGAAATATGTGTTAAGATAGGCAAATCTAGCACTCTGTCATATCTGCCTATCCCAATATGGGCAACGGCGTGATGGATTGTATATACGTTTTCTAGGTCTTCCAAAACTTTTAGAATAGATTATTTTTATAAATATTTTATCAATCATTTTTTGTACGTGGTCGAACCATCTTAATGTGTCTTTCTTAGGTATGCATCTTCTTTCAATCCGTATTCTTTCCTATTACTCTCATGCCATATTTCGTCTTCCATTATTTCTCCTCATATTCTATGCAACATTCTCATTTCTCCTTATTATTCATATTGTGATGGCCAATATAGAATAAGTCCCATTACTTGTTTCCTCATCCTGTTTAATGATGTCTAACAATAGCTACTGGAATGCCCGTATTGAGCAACTAACTGACTACAACAAGGTGAAATTGCAATTCCAAGTGAGCATGCGTATAATCTAAAATTGGATCCGTGTCATTTATACAATGTAATTGAAACTGTCTGAATTATTTCAGCAATTTAGAACCAATTTCAATTCTGCTACAATTGTCTTATTCATTTAATATAAAATGCTAGAACTTATTGTAGAAGATATGTAATCTTCAATGTTGAAAATTTATGTTAATTTAAAAACGATCAAGTTTTTTACTGTCGTCTTATATGCAAATAAATAAATATTCACAGATTTAAGACTAATCATGAAAAAATGTGTAATATTAAGAATAAAAAATGAGGAAAATAAACACATTAATTCTTGAAACTACGTTGCCTTAATCGTAGATTTACATCAATCGCATTGTCTCAATTGTAGGTTAATTCAAAGCTATAAAATAGTTTGATAATTGAAATAGTCTTTTTGATCACTTAGAAGATATTGAGATCATCATTATCATCATAACCAGCTCGTCACTGTTGGGGAGGGCAGAGAGAACAGATCCCCACTTCATTTTATTTCGACACAGATATTTTTCTTTTGCGAGGTTCTTATTAAAGGATTTTTACTCATCCATCTTTTATAATTTGATTTATTTGGTCCTGCAAGTTTTTGTTCTGTGACCACTTCTCATACCTTCGATATTCCTTGTACAGGCTATTTTTGTAAATCTTTCATCATAAATTCTTTCTACGTAACCATACTTCCTAAGGAGATTAAGATAAATACGAGTACTTATAAAGCATTTTGATTTTGACTTATACCGAGGTATTTATTTGGTTTTTTATAATATTTAAAAATAATATGGCTGTTATCAGCAATAGTAGTATACATTAATAATTAATAAATTTGGATTAACCCATGTTGATAAAGACACATATTAATGTACATATTTGTCGAGGACTTTACAAACCTAATTTTTTTAAAGATATACTCGTATGATACAACGAAAAAAACACGTAACTAAATTGTATATCAGTGTTCCGCAAAAAAAAATATATTGATTTATAAAATGCAGCTATTTCGTAACAAGTTTCACTTAATAAATTCAGGCGGAATAATGTCGGAAAGTCAATTTTAAATCGACACACTGATAAGGAATAAAAAAGTCTTATTTTCACAAAGTGAAAAATTTACAACACCAAAAACACTGACAATGCTACTCGTACCTTTGATGTTCAGGCAGATAACCAGATTATTGTGACAGAATAACTAACTACGTAGGATGATAAATACAATCGAGCTGGTTACGTAACACTCCGAGGCAATTGTATAGACTGCTGCTCTTGGTAAGAGGAGAAATGAATAAATTTGTACATTGGTTAAACATATAATATTTTTTATGAAATAACCTTATATTTGCTTTGTAATAATCAGTATACAAATTAATGTAAAACTACTTAATACTGTATTAAACTACTTAATACCGTATTAAACTACTTAATACCGTATTAAACTATTTTTTATTGATTCTCAAAATCCAGGGAAGAAAGACGAACTACAAAAAAAATCTTTATAGATATTCCGAAATGTGATACTAACTTTACGTAGAGAGTAATTTTTGTGTATAATGTTCATATGAGTCGTAAAAATGCAAAACCCGCTCTGGAAGACTTTTTCCGTTTTGAGTAAATAATGATTAAATATTTCAAATGAAAATTAAATGTTAACGTGATACATTTTCTTCTTTCTGCCTTTAAAAACAATAAATAATATCAGTCACATAATAGGTTTTAACAAAAACATAATGAATAATTTAATATTTTTTATTAAATAATGTGCAGAGCGGGTTTTGATATTCGCCGTCTTTCAGAGCGGATTTTGCATCTTGACGACTCATTACACTTTGAAAAGACTTCCAAAAAGCTTCTTAAAACACATATCTCTAACACTTGGAGGCAGACAAATAACAAATCCAATTGAAATAACGAACGTTAACAAAAATAAAGATAAGCAGTTCATGAATTATAACGCAATAATAATATAACTATTGAAATAACAAAATAAATACTTTGAAATGACGCACAATACACTGCAATCGATTAAAACCAATCAAGAAATAGACTAATTATAATATAATATTGAGCATAGCATAGAAACAAACTAATAGCCAAAATAACATAAATAAAAAAGAATGACGTTGAGTTCCGTAAATGGATAGTTTTATTTGAAATTTTCTTTAACAAAGAATTCCAAGTACAATCCCAGTCATTTTCACCCAAATCTTCAATTCAAAAAGAAAACTATGAATACAATAAGTATAAATCAAGGTTCAAAAGGATATAAATACATTCAAGTGAATTAGTTCAGGCGGTTAGAGAAGTCTCGGGTTATTTGTAAATTAAAGTACAGCGGATTTGTCACACCTCTTCGTAGAAATTCCGCTTAGAAATTCTTTGGAACTTTTTGCTTCATTCACGATGATGTATAAATATATCTGCGCTCGAGACTGCATTTTACTGGAGACGCTGGCAACCCGCGAATAGACGAGTTAACATATTCGAGGAAATGACATGGAAATCTGTTTTGACAAATTCACAGACATCAAAAGTTCTTTTATTGAAATTGTCGGAGTAAACATGAAATGGAAATACTATTAGTCATGTTTGTAAACATGAACCGAGAAACTGAACAACACTGTTTGCCAAATAATCAGTAATACATTTTGCTAACATTGAAATGTACTTTTCCAGAATTGTATATCTTAATATCAAAAACATTTCAGTGAAATCATGAATTTATTTTTAGTGTCAATCTAATAGCATTTCAGTGTCATATTTACAACTCAATTCTTTAGTTGACAAGAACAATGTTGATATAGTGGATGCGAGTGTAATTCTCAAGTAGCCGAAATTATTTTTCACCTGATTCAATATTGGTTCAACTTGTAAGTATTTTTTCCTTCGCGTGGTAAATAGGTCACAAAAAGAATGAGGAAGCTTCCACTTCTGAGAGTAAACACCGAAAACATACGCACTCGTTATTTAATAGTAAAATTACATTTCAATATGTGTTTGAAGGTAACCAAATCATTATAAATGAGATAATAATATAAACCTATTCCGTATTCTCGAGACAAAAAATGTAAGGAAGTGATACAATTATCAGCTATTTAAACGAACTAGTTACATGATTGTATTATATTTGAACCAAATACGGTGAAAAGGATTCGATAAATAGCAACCCAGAATGACATTTGAGTGTTTGACAAAACCATCAATAACAAAGACAGATTATTTTCAAGTCTATAAGAATTTACATTCTCGACAGAAGCACGAGTATACAAAGAAAAAAATCGTAATATAATATAATATATATTTTGAGTTAACGAAATACCTTACCAAAAGCAACTCTAACTAAGGAAAGTCTCAGAAAAAGGTTACAGTATTGATGTGGATAAAAAATGAAAAAATGCTTCGATAACAAACAACTTTATAATAAAAGACAACTCAAATAACATGGATATATTCGTAAGATTTAACATAAACAAACAGATGTGTAGATTTCTTTTAACGCTGAACAAGTAAACTAGAATCCTCATGGGTACAATATGATTTGAGTCCCCTCCAAACTACTGTAAACCAGTGAATTATAAAGAGATTTCATAACAGCGACATCACTAAATAAATGCCTAAGATACTTTTATTATAAATCTTGGAACTTCATTGGTAAATAAACACATACTCTCAGATATAAGAACCAAATGTAAATTTAAGTCTCTTAACATAATATCAACAGTGGATTCAAGTATGTCTCAATTAATGTGAGAATGTAAACACCTCATTAATCAAAAGAGTATATTAAGTATTGACAAATTCCAATCTATGGTTAGCGCCTATGTTTTAGCAATAAGTTGATCGGCGTAATGAGCTTTTATTTAATTGAAAATTATATCAACAGTAATACGATATAGCGTTATGTATTTGAAATGATATGCAGGCACCGACTATATCTCACTCAAGAAATTATTGCCATATTAAATGTCATGTCACGTATAAAGACATAAATGGATGGATTGGAGTTGAAACGGGTCAAGTTAAAACCAAAACGAAAATTTGAGGCGCATTTAAAACATGGAAAAAATTACAGACATAAAACAAATTATGAAAGAAAAAAAAATTAAATTGAGAGAAAATAATGATCTCAAAAATTATAAAATGACCTCTTCAAAAAAATCTCCAGTAAGATACAGGCAAAAGCTTAGTTCACTGAGGACACAACAAATGAAAGGCACCAAACTGAGATCTATAAAAATTATATGCCCACATTAAATTATCTAGTGTTTTTCACAAATTATGAATTCATAAAATTTCTTATCATATGTAAATTAAATTTACAATAATACATACATACCATCATTGCTGTTTCCCCGTTGAGGAAAACAGATAGGACAGAGCAACATACTATTTCCCGGCACACATATTTCGCTTCTTTTACTTATATTTCCTTCTTTCAAAATATAATTCACTTGAACCTGCCATGCTTACTTTGGTCTTCCTACGTGTATGTCACGCATGTTTATTAGTTTTTCTTCATTGATTCGTTCTACATGCCCAAACCATCTCCGAGTGCTCTCCCTGATTAATACATTAGTCTTAAGCGAACATTCATCTCTTATCACCTTATTCCGTATTCTGTCATAAATTGTTACCCCATATACTCTTCTCAATGTACGCATTGTTACAACATTTATTCAGCTCTTTTTAGTACTTTGTCACATAAGCAATGTCCACCTCTCACTTCTATACATCAAAATTAGTATTAGAATACTGTCATTACTGTATACAGCGAAAGTTGAATAATTAGTGAGTTTTTTTATAATATATAGCTAACATTGCCCACTTTCATTCTGAGGCTTTACATATCTAATAATAAAATGGGCAACGTTTTGCCGCCTGCACAAGCAAAATGCTCAGAAATGGGTGTCATCTGTGTCAGTCAGTGAACTGTCCACTGCGATATTAACATATTACACGTCAAATTACAGCGTGTCAGCAATCTTTTGCTTCCCGGTCTTGACTCTTCAAAAGGAGCTATGACGTTTCATTTGATTAGATTGAGTTGAATTTTTAGTGATTTTATTTACTGAAAATCTATTAGTACATATTGTGTTATTATAATTCCATTTGGTGTTTTTCTTTTGCATAGTTGAGAATAAATTGTAGCAATCAGGTCGATGACTCATCTGCCAGCTGTTGGTGTAAACCGATGAAGTGTCTTGGTCGCGCCACTAAACGACCTTAGTGGCCATTCGTTGGTGTGTTTCATGCGACTTGATGTTTGAATCGAATTACAACTGCGTTGTAAATTGACACTGGATAACTCATGTTTTGCTGATATGTTAAATAAGCAAAACTTGACATGACCATAAGTACGGATTTTAAGCTATTACAAACACAATGATAACAAACGACAGGGCATCTCGAATTATAATTTAAAACATATTTAAAGAAAAGTAGCAACAGGCATTAGAGTAAATAGTTGGTTCTATAATATATTAACATTCCAAGACAAGCACAACTGGCTGCTCATAAAGAAATACTGGTTCCAACATTAGGACATGTGTCATGTATCTCTCTACTTGCCAGCACATGTTAATCTTATATTCTTATCTCATTCACCCTCAAAATATTATGCATGTACCACTTATCTAAGAACCTATTTGGCATTATCAGTAACACGGTATAATCACCAAAACCAATGTTATCTTATCCACATTCAAATAAATATTATAAGTTATATTATACCCTTGTCAAGTTTATCATGTACTAGATTTAGCGTTATTACTTTAGTGTCGACCTACTCGATGTTTTATTTTCTAGTTTGCTATCTCGCTGGCGGTTATCTCCCCAAATTCAATAAAGATTTAATATCACTTAATGGGAGAAGCTGCGACGAGATATAAATCACTGATATTGATTTGACAGGATAACATGCTCTACGCATTCCTCTCTAATCTATTGAAGGGTCTTGGAATAATTATCTTTGCTTTAAATAAGACGTCATATCTGAAGCAGCATCATTATTCTTAAAGCCGCTAAGATATTAACATCATCCTTATTATAATACTGTTAATATTATACTTCAAATGTAATTCAACCTTTATACAAATAAAACTACACGTTGAAATTCTAAAAGTGTTTTCGTTGCCAAAGGCCATAACACATGCAAGCGAAACTTGGACTTGGCAAAAAAGGAATGAAAGTAACATAAATGCCCGAAAAATATGAAATTAACCTCAAAGTTCTTGTTCTCCGAAGCAACATTTGTCAGACACAGACTTGAAAGATACAATGGAGATATCATATTAAGGGATTGAATACAAAGAAACAATTTTCAAAATCAACCCCTTCGCTACACTTGAGCCAATGTAAACTTTTTAAAAGCAGACTAATATTTATTTATTTATTTCAACGGTCAAATGACGTTTATGACACAAAGATAAAAAAAAACAAAATATATATTTTAATAGACATGTAAGCAATGTTATATAATAGAAAAAAAAAACAGTACAAGTCAAACACAACAAAACAACTCAAACAATTCAATCAATTCAATCAATTCATCCCGACAAGAACAACTTCACTTTACTCCTGGAAATAGTCAAAACCATATGAAAATCCGTACAATGCCCATATTGACTACCCATTATGTGCAGTCTTGTTATACAAGAGTTATACAAATAATGAGTTGCAACCCCTTCACTATGGAATAAAACATTTTGCCGAGTGGGCCTACAAGGAACGTATAGCATGACAAGCTGAGTTAGTTTCGGACTATTGAAATACGAGCTGACAATCTTAAACAATGTTGTGAGGTTAACCATCTTTCTTAATTCTGATAATGTTGTAAGCCTCATAATTTTCAACAGCAAATAGTTCAACTCAAGCATTGGGATCTACAGTTTGAAGTTTAGAAATTGTAATATGACTACATGGTATTTATGACTACAATATATCAGCATTACAGCTGCATTGTTAAGTCCGGAGTCTAGAAATTAGCGAATAGAATTACAATAATCCAGACGCATAAAAAGCCATACATCAGGGTTGGCACTAATAGACGAAAATATAGGTGTTACACAGAAATGTCACTGATATTGTGTTGCAAGAACTAGGGAAGTCCACTAAGTGAATCCAATTATTTAAGTGTCCAAATACCAGGTAGAAAATAATTGACTTGATTTGTAAATGAAAAATATTTTACAAAGGAAATTGATGTACCACGACAAGATTTATTGAAGCTTGAACCTTTTACTTCGGGCTACAAAAAGTGTCTTGTCATTAATAATTGATTTTCAAATTGGCATTAGAATTTACAGTCCCGGCACTGCTAAAATTCAATTTCGATGGACCATGTT
Source organism: Odontocerum albicorne (assembly GCA_949825065.1). NCBI lineage: Eukaryota > Metazoa > Arthropoda > Insecta > Trichoptera > Odontoceridae > Odontocerum > Odontocerum albicorne. The sequence goes on from OX463840.1 coordinate 15,096,808, forward strand.
CCTCTTCAATAAGTTAGTTAATGGTCAGACGTCATCCACTGTTGAGAATTGGATATGGTCATGATTGGCAATTTGCTTCACAGATTGTCGCTATTCTTGCATTCTTCAGCCCGTACATAGATGAGGAACAACAAAATAAAATCCATTGTTGGTGTACAAATATTGTAGCTTCGATTGATATTAACAATGTGACCAGAAATGTATTCGACAATGTCGATTTTATTGGCTGAATTCTTATTTTATTTCATGAGTTCAATTTTTTCATGAAAATAGAAAGTTTTTCGTTTACTTTATTACAATTATAATTATTTAAAAAACACACATTTTCTCTCATGGATTAAATAAGTTAAATATAACAAGTTACTATTATAGAATTGTTTAGTTAATATGCTGTCAGGAAAGTAGTTGCGAATATCGCGTTTGGACATTTTCATTGCTAACTTCAATCTAAAGGTACTGAATGTACGAGTATATAACATAACTATGAAAGAAATTAGCACATTTTTCGGATATTTGTTAGTCACATTGTTTGAGCGTTTTTGGTGTAATTTTGAAGATAGAACAAAATATGCTGTTTTTTTCAGTGATTGATATTTTTTTACTATTGTGAAAGAAAAAAATGCGACGGAAACCAAAAAAGAGTATAAACCGTGTAGGGCGACGTTGCAGTAAACGACCGTGTGTGTTAAATGTGGTTTGAAAATTCCGTAATGATGATACGCCACACGAAGATAGAGTCCGCTGTAGAATGCCGATTAACAATAATTACAACCAAATCAAGGCTTTGATCGAGAATTATCAGCATTGTACGACACGAAAGTTTACTGAGACGCTGAAAATATCGAAAAAACACCGTCCACCAATCGGCATTTGGTGGAATTTTGTGTTTGAATTTGTCCTAAAAACACGAACTTACTTTCTGGACATTCAAAAAATTTTATACAGATTTATAGTTATGAAATCTGATTTTTGGTAGAGGATCTTGCTACTTCATAAAAAATGCATACATAAATTTAAATACAAAAAATTTAAAGTTAAAATTATGAAGTAATTAACAAAATTCAAATCTAATATAAAATAAAATGCCCAAAATCCACATTAATTATATTCAAACACGGAAAACTTTGTTTATCATATATCATAGAGACGAAATATATCTTATTATTTTTAACTAAACAATATTCAAATAAAAATAAACGAAAAAAGGCATTAATGCCACTAATTCTTCGCAATCCTCTCATTTCTACAGCCACATCTAAGTTACGCTTGCATACCCTAATGTTGGGACCAATATTCCATTATGACCAGTCATATTTCCTTTTCTTGAAATACCCCAATTGCTAAACAGATTTGATAACGCAGCATTCACTAGATTACCTGTTGTTACTCTGTTTCAATATCGCACTTCGCGAGGACATCCGATGTGAGTAAAACATAAAACGTGATTTGTGATTTTTCTCACAAATATGTAACAAGGTTTAATTACTAACATCTACGTTTAAATGTAATCATTGATGAATTTTCAAAACGTGTTTCGTTGTAATATATAATTATAAATCACGAATTAAATATAATGTACGTGTTTTATGAAGAACTGCTCAAAAAATATCGAATCTTATATTCATTTCATCATTATCTTCCTCTATATATTATATATATAGTGTAATCAATTATAGTGCCAAGATAGACTGCGAAACCTTGCGAAAGTGAGAGGAAGTATATTGCAGAACAAATAACCCGAAGGACGAGTGTTGAATCGGGAGACTGTGGTGGCGCCGAACGGCACGAAGCGAGCAGGCGCTTGGTGGCTAATTTCCTCGCCTCGCACATGTCGGCTTTGATTCATGAAACAGCGCTGATTTATTGCACAATAAAAATGAGATACATCTAGGGGACGGAGCTTTTGAATTGTTATTAACAACCAGAAACTTTTCAGACAATGGTTATGTAACATTAGGTCGATGAGATTCATTATGAGAAATTGAAATTGATAAATACAAGAAACATACAACAAATTCAATTACAACCATTTTCTAATAATAATATTAAAATTATCATTTACAAAGCGCCGTTTAGAGAGCAGACTATCCTTACTATCAAGAAAGCGTGCTTGCTGAAGTGTAACATGTTGCACATAAGTTAAAACACGCACAAACATCGTTAATCCGCAGGATGGCTGACAATCATTCTAGACCATGTGGGATGGCCTATCTATCTATCTCTATATGTAAGTATGTACATATGTTATGTCACATTAATTTTCTAAAAATTATCAACCAAAACCACAATGTACCACAGATTAAGAAGTGCACATTGCAAAAGAGAATTTCAAGGAAACGACATATTCTTGGAATTAACAATTGCGGCAAGAATGATTTGAATAAAGACAGTTGCAGAAGGTCGTCGCTTTGTAACGGGTCTCAAGGCCGCAAGGACGCGGACACTATGTGTAGTGAGCAAAAGAGGACAATATTCTCGAGACGAGAGCAATTTGTATAATAAATGCATGTTACATTCAAACAACACCCCGCTTTATGGCGATTGGATTCTCTGCAAGATCTAACTTTCATGAAGCTTCAGAAGATTGTCGGTATGGGCACAGATGTGTAATAAGTTTAATAAAATAATGTAATTTTCATTCGAATGACGACCTCCGTGGCCTAGTTGGTAAAACGCTAGACTTTCACGATGAGATTAAGGGTTCGATTCCCGATGGTATCCGAAAAATTAATAAAAAAAAGAGTCCCAGTCTGATAAAAAAAAAACACGCGAATGCTAGATGTGTGTGTTAGTATTGCTAACACTTTCTATGACAAACTGCAAGTTTCGTGCTAATTCCATTATCAGCCCTACAACCTATGGTTGGTCTTGTCAGCCTGCAGGATTCTCTGCCACTTATCTCTCTTGGCAGTATACCTCTTCCTGTTATTGGTAATACCAAGTATCAATATCATTGCGCCTATTCCAGTGGTTCTTAAACTCAAAAAGTCAATTAATAAGGCTGAAGATAATGCTATGGTTGGATAATGCTAAGGATAAGGATATGTTGAAGGTTACCATACGAATAAATTAATTGAAATTGTGATATGTGTAAATAAAGTTATAGAAGAATTAATGTTATAGAAAATATCATACCAATTCCATGATCGAAACTACTGCGACTTACCTGAAAAAAGAAAATAAATTGATCAATAAATTATATTATACGTAAATTATAAGATCAAATAAAAAATTACGTAAAAATTATTTTAAGTCATGTGCAAGACATACTTTTTTATTCCACCACATTTTTAAATATTGCATTTAACTAGTTTTGGATTTAACAACACATGTTTAGGACAACATTTTATTGAAACTAATTAATTGTGCGTAAGGAAGATATTGTGGTTGAATAAAAGTTTAAAACATTAATGTGTTTTTCAATTTAAAAGTTTTAAACATGAAATTATACGGTGCAAACGCCTTTTATATCTATAGTTACGGTAAAAGTTATTTAAAAAAATAATATTTTTTACTTTAAACAATTGAATAATAATAAAAAACACGTTTCTTTATTTATTTATTTCGATACTTCATTAAAAACTAAACATGTGGCGAGATTATTGCTATAGGTCAATCTTATATAAGCAACTATACAAGAGTTAGGCTGATTCATGCCAATTGCTGGGTAAAAGGTTACAAAGTTATTTTAAAAAAATACATCAACATACTTCAAAGATTTAAAAACGAAAAAATACAAATGTCACTGGGAAACGACAAGAAAATATAAGCGATGAAACACATTTCATCAATGAAAAGATACGTTATATTTCTTAAGTCGACAGTAAAGGACGACGTGAAGATTGAGCGATGGACTGAACGATGGACTGGATATGTCAAGACAATCTCCGCTTGAGTATAGTGCAAACAAATGATCGGAGAAGCGCTGAACATTTTCGGCGAGATATCGAGGGGTGGTGGGACAGTAAAGGATGGTATAAAAAAGTGACGATATGTTAACATGTTTACGATTTCTTACATTAACCCAATACAACTGTTCTGGTATATTAAAAAACTGACATATATTTCTAATCATATTGAACATTTTCGGTGAGATATCGAGAGGTGGTGGGACAGTTAATGATATTATATATAACTGACAATATGTTAATATCTTAGGAATTTTTATATTTACCTAATACCTACAATTTTTCTGGTATAACGTGACGTGATCATATTTTGTATTGTCGAAATATGTAAAAAAAAAACTGACATACATTTCTAATCATATTGATAAATATATGGATGTAATTATGCAACAAGGATCCAGCCCATAAAACATTATTTTCTTGGATCATTTGAAATACCGAAGAAGTTTCATAGATCTGCCCCGTAATTGTTGAAATACATCTTTCAATTGTCCTATAAAAGAAAATTCAAAGAAAAAGGCGAGATATTTCATCAATCATCTCAGAACCTTCTTGTGTTCATATGATAAAGAAATATTTAATTTCATATTAAATGTGTTATTCAAAGAATAAGAATTTATGAGTAAGAGATTAAAATAACAATATAATTAATATGACATAGATAAGGATTCTCAATGGACATGACACGAGTCGGTCAACCTTACTCCCTGACCACTATTTCATTTGATTGATTTGTCCAATGAAAATAATATTCTTTGTTCTTCTGTCCCACACACTTTTTGATAATAACAGAATGAAGCAAATGGCAAATAACATAATATTCAACCGTTATAATATATTATTATGATCCTTTGAACTGATTGGAGTTCTGTCTGATGAAATAAATTTCTCAGTAATATTTTTTCAAGTTGCATACATAACGTCACGCCATCTCCCTGTCTGGGTAGGCAGATAGGACAGAGCGCCAGACTTTCCCAGCTCGACACACATCCTTAGCCTCTTCCACATTTATACGCCTCATAAAACTTATATTTTTCTGACTTCTTAATTTCCTTCTTTCTGAATATCATTCACTTGATCCAACAATACTTCCTTGGTTTTCGTTTTCACACGCCTTTCAGTCACATTTGCATTATATATCTGTTTTGTCAGACTTTTTTCATAGTCGAGTTGCTATATGATAAAAAAATCAATGGGGAACTAAAAGATACTCAAACCATGCAATATCATGATCTGCCAAACAGCGTATTAGTGCCAATATTGATGTAATGAAGTGAAACGTTGACATGGAAAATTAATGAAGCTGAGTCAATGCAGCGAAAATTCATGCATTGATAAGAATATGTGATATGTCGATGTAGTCGTATGACAGAAAAAAAATGTAATTATTAAGGATTAACGTGAGCTGTTTTAAGTAGGACAAAAAAAGTATTTTGAGGGGGTTTGAAAATGTTGACAAAAGACTAATTAAACGAATGCATGATACAATGCAAGTATGCGTGGAAGTCGAAGTCGAAGAAGTAGACGGTCGAGAAAAAGTATAGTTGGAAAAAGTGGATGGATTTTTTCAAAGAAAGAAAGGTAAAGATTACGAGAAATAGAAGAAACTTCATAAGAAGATGCATGTACGCTATACCACAAGACATTTATATAGAAGGAATGAAGGAACGACGACCTCCGTGGCCTGGGGGTAAGACACTTGTCTGCCGATCCGGAGGTTGCGGGTTCGATCCCCGCTGGAACCCAGATTTTTTAAAATAGGATTCCAGTCTGGTTAACATTTAGGAACTATAAAAACATCTTTCTGGTTGGTTGGAAGAGATTGCCACGTGGCAATAAACTCACCAGGTTAAAAAAAAAAAAGAGGAATATTAAAACCCAATTCTAAATGTTTTTTTAGATATTTCACCAAACCTGTTACTTGGTATATACTTGCATTGTTTAGCATGATTGTTCTAAGATTGAATTATTTTAAAGATTAAATCGAACCACAAAACATTATTTAACCAGTTTACGCATTCGATTTCAAAATTGATAAAAAAAATAGTTTAGAATTATTTCACGTATTTTCATCCTACTGTAACATATAACATAACATGAATTATTTTATCAACAATTATCAAAATCAACAATTTAACAAAAACTTAATAATTTTACAATTTAAGAGCAATCTTCGGCTTTCTTATGTACTAAGTAATAATTACATTGGCAAAGGTTTAATTCTGATCATCATAGTATAAATAGGCCAAAACCCGTACGGCTGTCGAATACTTGGATTCTCTCCGAAAGTACGAGTAATTCGAAATTAGAATCTCGGTGGGGCCGTGATACTGAACGAATTATAAATACCTAGCTAACAATTTTTGAACCGGTGTAAAAGGGGACGATGTATAAATGATATATATAAACAAATTTTACATTTATGAATATATATTTTCATAAATGTAGAATTTGTTTTATTTCCGAGAATATTTCACGGGTTGCACCTAGTAATACTAAATTATAGAAAAATAAACAGAACGTTTCAATATCGGTGAGATATCTGGGTATAACTTTGTGATTTTACTTAACACGTTCACTGCGTATAAAGAGATGCTTAAAATTCGCGAATTTTTGAAAACCCATAACTTTGTTAAAAATCAAATTCTACTTTCTATTGAAACATCATATACAAGTGTATTCCTTCGTGTCTTCAAAACACATGAAACCGGCGACGAATCCTTATCGGGAGACGTTTATGAGTGCACTCAACATTCAAGGCTATTTTGTATGGACACGGGAGCCGTGTTCGACGCAGTGAACGTGTTAAGCATGGTCCATCAAAAGATTTAAGACGAATCAAAATAATATTTAATTTTGGTTTTTGATGTAACTTTTTGCAAAATATTAAAATACTATATGAATTCCAAATATCATATCTGAATATTTTTGTTGGTTGATAAAAATATAATATCCGTTCATTCTCACCAAGATAGTATTTATACACTCGTTTTATCCGTTATAAATATTTTCTCAACAATTTTTTAAACGTTTTCGTTCTCAATCGAAAATTGAATCGTTCATCAGTAGTAATAAAAAACTAAATAAATATATTTTTATTACGCGTTGTGAAAATATTGATAGACTTTTAAGTGTTCCATACGATCTTCCGAAACACATTTAAAAGATACTTAATAAAATTATAAAATGCATAAAAATGTCACTTAAAATTATAATGGGGAAACTCGACACATGAGATTTTTTTGTGTTTCTAGGTTTACGAATGAATCAAACAAAATCGGATTTTAAATTCATGAAAAAATTAACTGCACTCAATTTGTCACCGTTCAAAAAGTTTGCATGTTGTGAACGTATTCTATTATATAATGAAATATTTCTATTTAATTGGCATTCAATTACCGCAATAAATAAAAATTTAAAAAATATAATGGATAATAAAAAAAAAGATTTTTTAAATACCAAATAAAAAAATTATTACAAAAACTAAAAGATGTTTCAATATATATGTGTTACGATTATGTTCAAATGTCAATGAGCGACGTGGTAGAGAAATACTAAGAAAATAAGGTTAGACTAAGCGAAATCAGTATTGAATATTATGTAGGTAATGTATAAAAAGAGTGAAAAGCCTTCCCAATAGGAGCGTATGCATGACATGTTGTATGGGTGTGGCAGAAGCGAAATATGTGTGCCAGGAAAGAATGAAGTAGAGATCTGTACTCTGTTAACCACAATAGGGGGTATGGTGTGATGGTGAAGATGGTGTAATGTAAGAAACTAGATAAATTGAAAGCGTTTTTTGTCTGACGCTCTGTCCTCTACCTATCATGATAGTTAAACGGTGTGATGGTATGTTCACACATTCGTTGTTTACAAAACTTCCTGACAGAATTATTGTAATATTGTGGTTCCTTCCATCCTGCTAGAATAATGTTAAAAGGTCGTATGTTTAACATACAGGAAACCCTGTCCCTATTAGGAATTGAATCTGAAACCTCGGGTTGGAGGTCAACTATTTTACCAACATATATTTTCAATTAAATAAATAGTGATGATTATACTATCATAGTTGGAATTCATCGATTTTATCAACGATTTTAAAAAAGACAAACAACAAAATACAAATAATGTATAAATATAAACTTAAAGTCAAAAAAATTGTTGGTAACGTGGAACAATCATGTTAAGCAAACAAAATCGATACAGCTCAAAAAAAAACCATTAAAAAAGGAAGGAAATTTACATTTGGGAAACAATAAAACATTTGAAGGAACTGAGCGGCTGCTTTCCGCAGCACACATTGTGCACACAATCGCACCTAGTGCCCTACTATAACCGCCACGTGGCAGGAGCTATTAGTGTATGTATTGTGTTGTGTTTATTATCTTGTGTTTATGTTGTGTTATTTGATGATGTTCACGTTACACCGGGTGGCAGATGAGCCATCTGCTTGCTAAATAATTTATTTTTGTTCAACAAAATGATCAGATGTTTAGAACTATGCGCGCTGGGTTTATTGCGTATAGATCTTTTAAAAATATACATTATATCGCCGTAGAAGTGCGAACGACTAAAACAATGACAGTTTATAGATTTTTTTTACTTATTTTCACTACCATCATAAAACAATCGGGAAAAAAATATTCCGAATTTCGGTTCGGTTTCTTAATTTGAGGGACAATATTTTGATATGACATGCTCTTTAAGAAAGAGTATATTGCGCAATTTGGAGTTGGATAAGGAAGAAATAAGGCTTTCACCTCATCATCAAGGGCCTTGAAACCGATAGGGTTATACCGTTACAAAAAGTGGAATAAACAGTGTTTCATAAAACAAATTACAACACTGATAGTAAGTTCTAGCCCAGCTCGGATGATCATTTCTGCTTACTACTCGTAAGTCATTATCAACAAAAAAAAACAAAGTGGAATAAACAGGGTTTGATAAAAATAAATTGCAATCTCTTTAAACCTCCACAATATTAATGCCTTAACTATAAACAACATATTAATATATTTTATTTCTTAATCAATGAAATATAAAGAAAAGTATGGTTACATCAAGTGACAGGATACGTAGTCAGAGAAATAGTATGAGTTGTATAAGAAGGTGTATTGATGTAGAAGAGGCTAAGGATATGTTACTTCTGCCTACCCCGACAAGGAAATGGCGTGATAATATCTATGTATGTAATTAATTAAGATAAATCGTAGGAGTTTTATAGGGAAATGTATGGAAGTAGATGAGACGAAGTATGTCTGTTGATAGAAAAAACTAGCACTCTGTCCTCTCTGCTTACCCCGACAGGGAAATTGCGTGATGGTATGTATGTGTGTAATTAGTGAAATAATATAGACGATACATTAAGGTTTCTTTGTTATATTCGTAGGTTGCTGAATTTAAAATACTGCAATTGATACTGAAATAAATCTATATTTTTGGTTGAGGAGTTAATTTAGATATTGTTCATAAATCGAGACTTGCGTTTGTACTATACAACACTTTTTTACAGTAAACCTAGTAGGTAGATTGCCATGTGATAAGTGAAACCACATTAGACTTTTGACATAAGCGATCAAAAAATCTTGCACATTTTTTCTTTTTTTATATAAGTTGAATTACGTTTTTTTTTCTTTTTTTATATGTTGAATTACGTTTTTTTTCTTCTCAAGTTGATAATAAATGACGATAATAATTGATATTTGTATTGTAACGTGCTGTTTCGTAAAAAAATATCACCTAAAGAGTGATGTATTTTTAAATTCATACAAGGCAGCCCATAATTTGATTATTGCTTTAAAAATAATACGAAAGTAGTCTAAAATAATTAATATCAACTAAAATACTTGATTGAAGTTGAACTCGAATGGAAGAAAAACGTGACAGATGAGATTACCAACCAGTATTTATATCCATCGAGTCCCGTAGTGGAACAACGATAACAGTGTACTCAGTTACTTATGGTGAATTCAGGTTTCAAGTCCGGTATCGTTTCTTTTTCCAATATAAATACCTAGATGCTCTCTTTATTTATTGGATGAAGAATCCATTGTGAAAAAACAGCATGAAACGCGAATGTCTCGAAGATCCGTTTAAAAATATAAACTGTAAATTATATACTTATCATTTAATTTAATAAGACAATCTCTGTGACCTAGTCGATTAAACGCTTGATTTTCACCCGGGGGTAACAATCCTCACAAACGAAGAGGTGGGGTAGAATTCCAAATACTCGGGAATACCTCTTTGATATCTTTCTGGTTGGTTGGAAGATATTACCACATTGTAGTTAACCCGCCAGGTTGTATTGTATAGAACAAATTAATTATTTTTACAATACAAACATCAAAAACGCATATTGATTAATACATAAAAAAACAAAGGGGGATCCCATTGGATTCTATCAGGAATCGAAACTGAAACCCCTGGAAGTCAAGCGTTTTACTAACTAGAGTACGGATATCGTGAAATATGATTTAGTACATACATATATGCCATCACGTCATGTCCATTTTGGGAAGGCACAGAGGACAGATCTTCACGTCTTTCTATCCATACACACGGCTCTAGCCTCGTCCATATCCATATATCGCGTCATAGATGTTCTCTGTTTATTATACTTTATCATATGATTTTATGAATTATATAAAAAATCAAAAAGTCATAATAAAAATTCACAACACGTAAAAAACTAGAATAAAAATTTATTTAATAATTGATCAATATTGATTGGAATGAGTTAAAAATATCATTCAAACATTAACATGATCATTGAAGCATATTACTTTAACAGGCACATTTATACGAGGTCCTGATTGTAGCGACTGTTCCCAAACGAAGTTATAGACTAATGATATTAATTAAATCAACAAAGTCAAATTATGTTGCTTTGAAAATCATATCAACCGCATCAAATTTACCGTCAAATTATGGGTAAATATAAGATACATAACATATGTATGCCTATCCATACTCCAAAATTATTCAAAAACTGATGCCTATACATACTCCAAAATTATTCAACGAGATGCCCCTAAATAGAATGTATTAAGTTATTTCATATGACACGTCTTTCTTACATTTATTTAGTTTCCTTTAGTGATCACTGAAGGTCGACCAGTCAATGTGGTTCGATACGAGATGTCTTTAAGTCTTTTTAGAAAGTAGAATACTGAACATCTGTTTACAAATAAATACCATCGTTCGTGAGTTTCAATAATGGCAAGTACGAATATACGGGTGTAGTACGGGCGCATTACAACCATTACAACATATACTCGTAAGTACTTCAGCTGTATAAGTGGGTTTTAGAATTTTTCTTGTATTGCATTTTCAACACTGTCTCATTTTTATTTCTTCTCCTCACCTGGTTGAATAATTTAACTCAAGCCCTACTTTCTATAAGGCAATATCAATAAAAGCTTTTACGCCAATGTCCACTAGCATAAAAGGGTACTGCCTCCAACATAAAAAGGATGAAACCATTTCTTTTTCAGTTTTTTTTTATTGGAAATTCTTGAACATTTTTGTTCAAAATGCGCATGTTTTTTTGTGGAATATTATGATGATTTTTCATAAAAAATTGCAGTAATTGTATTATTTGCACCTTAATATTTAATGCGTGTTTGTTTAGTTACATACAGATTTCGTAAAATTTAATATATAATATTTTTGGAGCGTTGAACAATCTAACCCATAGTTTCCCAAACTTTTTCGCCCCGTAGACCACTTGCCGATTTTTTTGTTTTCCGTAGACCCCCTGCCTGCCTAATATTGAATTTTCCTAAACTTATTAACTTCAAATGTGTTTTTGACAGCTGACACAGTGCTGTTAACCTTAATAAGGTTTTTTGTAGTGGACAATTTAAAAAAAAAGAAAAACATGCACAATTTTTATTCACACCTTTATTGAAAATACACAAAATGCAAGTAAATATTATAGGCTTTGGAACGGAACAAATCAAAACCTAGTAAAATTCTTATATAAAATTAATACACAAATAATACTGTTAATGAGATGGATGAACCTGATGCTCTGATAGCAATGATTCAATATTTGGCTTCAAATTAGTGAGATATAGTCTTAGATCTCCACGTTCAGTGATTTGCATTCGATTTCTTTATATAAGTATTTTCTATGTCTAATATAAGTCGCTTACCCACGTTGTTAGGTCAAAATAAAATATCCTCAGATGGAGGATTGTCCCAGAGGATCTACCACTATCTTTATGTGGTGATATTCAATCAATGTCGCACCTGATGGCTTGCCCACTATACCCCGTTAACTACTCGGAAGAAGAGCCATTGCTATCAAAGTTGATTTTTTTCTGGGTTTTTATGGTATTGATCTAGTTTTGTCGATACGATTGGAGTTGGAATAGTAATATCTATGTCCTCAGTAAGATACAGGCAAAAGGTTATTTACTGAGGATACGACAAATGAAAGGCAACAAACCCAGATCCATAAAAATTGTGTGTCCACATTAAAATACCTGATATTTTCTCCACAAATTATTTATTTACAAAATTTCTAGACATACATAAATAAATGAAAAAAAATAAAAAAACTCCCTGTCTCGAGCTAATTATTATACATCCAGATCTCAAGGACCGGTGACCATTATCATAGGCATACTATCGCTATCCTTAACATCCCAGTAAGAAAATCATATATAGGTGAATTATTATGTGGATATAAAACACGTGTGCGAGTTTATAATAATCGTGTGAACACAAAACTTGACAATTGAAACTTCAGATTCTAGTGACGACTTCAGCGCTATTTTCGAGAGCTGAGTTTGGTGTAAACATGCCCAATGCCCAAGGTGTTTCAATAAAATACTGCCAATATGTTTTTATGTTCAAAGTGATCAAATTTCATGAGCAGCTGCAACTTGGGACTTATTGAATTGTTTATGTGAGAATTTTGCAGGTGTAAGTCAACCGTCTCAGAACAGGCAATGAATGGGTTTAGTGAAACGGCTGATATCAGCGATTTTCTTGTGTATGTGTGAACATTGAAAAAAAAGGCATTTTCGCCATTACTAAGCGCTCATAAGCCTGCATTTATAGTCCAACCTTAACTCTGAATACTAAAAATCTTGACTTTTTTATTGAATAAATTTGTATTTAGAGTTAAATTTAGTATAAATTTTTCGTAACTTCTCTAAATATGGGAGTCACGTGGTTTGTTATCTCACTTTAAAGTTTGGTGCGTATTAGACCCTACTCTGAAAGATTAGAAAATAGTTTAAGTATTTAGGCCGGACTATGAATTCGGGTTATAAACTCAATTCGGCATAAATACTAAATACTTTTTTCTAACCTTAATATTTCGTGATTTGTATTCAGTCAGACCACATACGTTTCAAACTTTAAAGCGAGGTAATGAAATCACGTGACTTGCTTACTTACGGCAGCTGTCACCAATTCGAATGAGATTTAACGTAAAATACTAATTTCTTCAGTAAACAAAAAGTTCACTTTTTCTACTTAGTGTAAATAAAGGTTGGAATATGAATTCGTACCATAGAGCAACTAGAAAAGTGCAAAAAATCATATGTAATAGAGTTTAATTTTTGATAAAATAATAAGCATTAAATATCTACGCTAATAAATTAATGGATGAGTTAAAACCGGCACTAAATATCTTGGCTTATAATTTAACGGAGGAGTAAAAACGTTAGCGCTAGATTGATCTGCCTAATCCGACAGCTTTTATGAAATATGACTACAATGTCCTGCAAATCAGCGTGATTTACGATCAGCTGGCATGCAAGCTCTGATATTGCGTATCAACCTGATATAACACACCTACTGTGTTCCGATATAATCCGCGTATTATTTTCAATACGAGTGATTAACGTGAGAATCTACTGTAGCCTATATCAAGTCATTGTCTAACGCACATTAATCAAGACGATTTTATTTTTCATCGTATTTTAGAAAACTGTATTCATGAAAAATGGGATAGAAAGTAAGAACAGAATAAATCAAGCAGATTAGAAGTATTTTATCTAAAGATTAAATTGAACAATACGATTCATAATATTATTTGAAATTAGATATCGAGTTTTGATTTTGACATTCTTGATGATTGTTAAGCTTAAAAAAATCAACGAAATGCCTAATTCAAACTAGATTTTAGAGTGGTTGATTATCTTGTTATTTCCTTTCTGCCTACCCCGACAAGGAAACGACGTTATGATATGTATATATGTACGGATTACATCGTCTATAATTTTATTGCTTGTTGTAATTCCAGTAGCAATCTTATAAACGTTTTTACCATTTAATGAATTAATTTAGGGTGCCCCTTGAATGTTAAACTTCAATAATTAACTAAAGGAATACCATATCAAGACTGAAAAAAGACGATTGTTTTATTAACATAAACAAAGAAAATCTCAGGCTTGAATTCATAGTCTGACCTAAGTACTAAATCTTAATAATTTTCAGAAAAAAATTAAATTTAACTAAAATTTCGGATGAATTTTTAAAAGCACCTTCGAAAAGGTAATCACATGATTTTAATACCTCAATAATAAGTTTAAAGCGCATGAAATCCGACTCTGATTACAAATCGCGAAATTTTAAGGTTAGAAAGAAGTATTTCGTATTTAGAAGAAGACACTACGATAACTGAGGGACAAGAAACCATTACAAAGGACTTTAAAACCCCACATTACCATTATTAATTTTTTTTAAATAAAAAATACCTCCAGTTTTAAAATACTGTATCATATATAATATTTTTTTTATTTCGTTTACTCAACTTAATCTACTCGTACGTTTTTGAATATTTTGAGGACTTCTTCATTAATTGCCAGTACGAAGCGGGATTAAATCAAAGCCTATTCGAGTGTGAAATTTATTGTATTTATATCTTTGAACTGGCAATCCTCGTATATCATGCCACGTCACGTTACGGCATTAAGAAGCCATTGTTTTGACAGTGTTATTTTTAGTGTTAAACGAACGCCTCGCCTAATTGACAATGCCACTAAATTCCTTTGTGTACCAAGGTTAGATGGAGGCAATTAAAACGCCTGTTATTATTACACCACAGTACTCAGAGGCAACGCACCAGAGGTCAGGCCCCGCAGAACGGGTGACTCGGTCTTGACATGTCAGTTGGGTCATCCATCTAAATCCCATGATTGTTGACGGGGTCAAGTTAGGGTCCTGGGTGCATGTCGAAGGAACTCGTAAAGAGAAAACAAATGAATATATCAATTATAAAAACAAATAAATGTAAGAATGAAAAATCACTCATATATGACATATAATCATCACCATTATCACCACCATGTAATGTCCTAACATTGGATATATAAATAATATAATTTGCCCGTAACGAAACGTTAAGAATGAAATATCACTTATATATGATACATAATCATTATCCCCATCACGCAATGTTCCAACATTGAATAATAAACATAAATTATATAAATTGTCCATAACGAATAATAATAAAAGAACAATTTATATAGCGCCATTTAGAGAGCAAACTCTCCTCAAGGGCGCTCTAACTCTAGAATTCGAACCCTCTCATAAATGTCGATAAGACCTTCTAAAAATATTGTTTTTAAGTGATTTCTAAAGCTACTCACGCCACCTATATCTCATGCAAACCAGAATAAATCGTTACAATAATCCAGACGAGACACAACAAATGAATTTATAAAAGTTTTTCTTTCCCTTGTTGGACGACATCGATGTACAAATTTTAATTCTTTAAGACTATAGAAATCTGAAGAAATCGTAGAACCAATTAGTCCATCAAAGGACAAATTATACTAACGCCTATAACTGATAAAGCATCCTTATCAAAAAGGTGTCTACGCGGTGAAGCCATCCTGAGATATACCGTTTTACATGGATTTCATTTAAATTTATTTCTTGAATTTAAGATTTTGAGAATGCACTTAGAAGTATCCGGTTTCAGAATATTTTTTTCCACTTGGATCAGATAATCTATAAAGAAAAGTATCATCCGCATAAACCTGAGACTAAAAAAGCAAAGAACAAAAAGCAGCGGCCTTGGTACCAACCCTTGTGGTACACCATTTTTTATACAATAATATCCTGAGAAGATTCATCTTGAATGAAGAGATTACCACATGGCAATAAGCCTACCAGATAATAATGTTTACAACAACAATGTTATACAATATAACATTAAATGGAAAATTCTAACGTATCGTCAGGAGGTCAATAGTAGCGTACGGCATAATGCCTACGTCATTCAATTCATTTCAGCTTGCCCATCATCACTACAGCGTCATCTAGAGTACACAAGGTTGTTTTGCCACTATACTCATAAGAAGGAAAGTGAGTAAAGATAAAAAAGCATAACTTTTATCACAGTACATTGTTATATTTTGTTATTAGTAATTTGCACTAGCCCAATCTCTTACTGTGCCTAATGTATAAATTAAACATTGTCATTAATATGCACATTTAAGAAAAAAATAAACATTATATACACACAGGGTTTGGTACTATTCGCGGTTTCAGACATTCACTGGGTGTCTTGGAACGTATCCCCAGTGGATAACGGGTGACTGCTATACAAATAAAATACAAGTAAAAAAAATGCTACATCGAAGAATTTTATGAATCACTCGTGATGTATTTTGTCTCACCAAAAAAAATATTTGAAATATAAACAAAGGACGTGTATCGCGAGATATATAATAACAAACCAAAGCGCACAGCTTGGATAACTCAAGAAAGTTGGAAGAAGGGATCCGAAATTGGCATAAAGAACAAGGTAGAAGAAAAAATATCATGAACAAGGGAAAATAAATTTTGTGAAGTAGGAACAATGTTCCAAAAAATGATCTAAATAATACGAAAATAAAAGGATAATTTATACAGTGCCATTTAGAGCGCAGGTTAGAGGGCGATCTTAAAGGGCGATCTACTATAAGAATCGAACCCGCTCTTATTTACAGAATAAAAACATTACCAAAAAAAATGTAGTACCTACAAGGACACGAAAGTGGTAGCTGCGTCATTATATTAGGAACTTCCCCGCATATTTATGTATTTAGAAAAATATTTTTGGTAAGAAAACCGCAGAAAATTTACCAGGGGACGACGAACTACTAAGAAACGTCTGTAGATCTTCCGATATGTGATAATGACAAAGTTAACTTTAGGATTAAATGCGTCATGTTTTTTTTTCCATAACAAAAAAAATACAAAAGAACTACGACATACATAATTATTCTGGACACGAACGACCAATAAATAGATTGTAGGTTACCCAAATCAAAAGATACCATTATGTTCACGAAGGTTCAAACTGGAAAAAGAAGCCCTTCAGCCTCGACCTCAAAACGTGATTTTAGATTGAAATAATCTGGCATGCATATAAAGTGTATTTTAATCAATCGATCGATTAATATACATGAAAACTTTGTTCAGTTAGACCTGTGGTATGTTATCATGGAGGAGTACCTTTCTTGAGATGTTGACTCCAAACTATCCTTCAATCTATTTAAGGTCTTCCCGGTAGACTACTGCCAGCGGGTTTTTCATGCAATGTCATGTAGGGAATCCTTGTGTTATCTATAATTTTAACGTGGCTTCACTAACGTCTTCTGCGATTTTTACCCACTCGCACAATATCCTCTACTTTACATATTTCTCGGATAAGGGAGTTTCTAACTCTATCTCAAAATGTTTTGCCAGCAATGCTCTGAGGGTTTTTATATTAATTAATTATGAGCATATTTTTTGTTGTATCTGGTTATCTCTATTCCATGAGGAAACCAAGGATTTTATTACAACAGACTTGAAGATGTGTTCTGAATAAGAAGTGAAGACGAGGATACAGGAAGATAGGTCCACTGTGATCGGCATGATCTAAAGTCTGAACTTGTGCTATGTGGGCTGACGCATGTGCGAAACGCGAGGAAGACTACATTAATCATGCGTAACACTTATGTCAATCTTGTGATTTAAAGCCCGGATAGCAGTGGCGTTACTTAGACGCTGACGAGGTAACTGCTTCTGGTTAAATGGTATATCGATATGCTTGGGTGTGGATATCGCAACAACTTTTTATGTTGTAACATTGTGCAGATCTAAGACTTATATGTTACAAACTGGTTGCACGTTGCGCTCTGAAGATTTACTATGATATAGTTACTAAGAAAAAATATGAAGCGAGCGAACAACTGGAATTGTTTGCATATCTCGGACCCAAGAACAGGGCTTAATGATGAAATAATTTATTGGGGGTGGTCAAGACACTCTCAATGTTGAAATGGCGGGATGTTGACTCATCAATATGAATAGTGAAAAGATTTCAAGAGATTAGTTTTCGCATTTTTACATTATATACACTGCATTTTGTTTCTAGAATATATGATACTAGATGATTAACTATTGGTTTAAGAGTTTTTTTTATGTTCTGAGTTGTTATAAAACTACTTTGTTATAAAACGGTGCTTATACGAGTATATAAAATATTACCTGTGAGAACTACTATAATATAAACACATTTTTATCAATTTCCAAAACATGATTGCATTAAAATAACAATAACGCCCTAACACATCAACTAAGAGCTAAATGTCAAAACTAATATATTTACTCAGGACTATTATTTATTCAACACTACATCAGGACGAGAATAAACATTTGTTATTATAAATCAGAACTATCTAAATTATTAACTACAATAATGTGATATTTGAGTGACATATGTTTTTATATTATACAATTGTTTTCATCTCGCGCGAACATCCGAGTATTTCGAATACATCAAGATAAGAATTATAATGTTCACCAAACAGACCACCAGAAACCAGTTAAGGATAACATAAACAATCTTCATAACTTATGTAGTCACGATGGATACGTTATATTTCTTGAGATTACATCGGCATTTTGATGTTTAAATATACCAAGTATCGAGTAATTAAAATATTTTACGGAATAATAAGCAAATTTTTCTGATCATTATCATTAAATACCCTATGATTTTACCGATTATATAATCGTTAATAATCATAAAGAAATCACTGCGAAAATACAAGATTTTAATTAAAAAAAAAACTATTGAAAAAATGTTAATTTCCACATACTACTTATTATTAAAACTGGTAATATTGGCATTTCAAAAAAATTGTATACCATTTCATATAAAAATTTTCGTGTCTCATATCAGTAAAATGTGTATTTCGTGGTTAATTTCCGTCTTTTTTCAAACAAACCCATTAACAACGATGTTGTTTCCTTAAATGTATCAAAACATCCTCCCCATAACTAACCTGATATAAAAAAAAACATAAAAATGGCGCTTGTAAAAAAACAACACGATGAGAAAAAAAGGTTGAATTTTATTCAACAAATTTTAAATTTCTGAATGAGAAGTATTATAAAAGTAATATTCAATATCATTTTGAATATTCTTTGACATTTTTGACGCCTATAAGTAAATCTGTGGCGTTATGGCAGAAGTTGATATGTCCGTTTTTTGTCATTTTGTGTTTCTTCTTCTAATTTATGGAAAATATTTCTCAGCCTGTTGTGGCAAAACTTGGTGTCTCAGTCATTACCCAAACAAAAGATATATTGTTTGGAAAAACTTTAAAAATGCTTATTTGTACTGATTTTAACAGTTTATCAAAGTTAATATTGCTTATCCTGTAAACTAAGGTAAAACGGACATATCAACTTCTGCCATAACGCCACAGAAATGATATTCTGCATTGAAGTTATTTTTCTGATTCTTCACTCCTTTGTGTCATTTTTATACTTTTGGTCTATATTCTTTTTAAACGTGCGTTTTTGTAAAAACTACCCACCTCAAGACATACTTATCCTAGTAAGAGCAGGTGAGTGTAACACATATTTTTTTTTTTTTAAGATAAAATAATTACAAAAAACTTAAGTTATCTACTTTTGGCAGTAACCCCACCAGATAGATCGTTTAAATTATATGTTCGTTATACAAGTTTCATAGTTTGAAGTAAAAAAACAATGATTTGACGACACTGCAAGCAAGAATCGTAGACCCGTTCGAATAGTTTTTAGTTAACAAGTTTTCTGTGTTTCACAAGCAACACCACTGGCGGCTAATGAATGATTCCATGTCTATTTTTTCTGCATTTATACAGAACACACAGCAACAAAATATGTTAAAAGCTTTTTAAAATACATTTCCGATTTGTCACTGACCTTTATAGAGTGATGTCTATATTTTTTTTAGAAAATGATGTACTATCATTGTTACTGTCAAGAATACCCAGTCTTAAAACGGTTAAATCCAAATATGGACGATTACGCAAGAATGATCCAACCAACAAAACAAGTTTATTTAAAATATTGAATAAGCGTAATCAAAATAACTATATTGTAATATACATCCATTGTACGAGTATATGTTACCTAGCGACTTAATTGTTATGTGGCAATTTCTTTCCGCCCCGTCAGAAAAAAAAATGATGACAAAATATACCTAAAGAAAACCTAAATAAGACACGCTGATCCCCAATTCATGTCCAAAATGTTTTAAAATGTCATGGTTAAAATAATCATCTCAATAAGTTTTGCTATATGCGTTTTCCTTTTTATTACTAAAATTTATTATTGTACATGCATTCAATCTTAAATTTAATTCAAAGCTTTTGAATGTTTAACGTGATGTTCAGTGTACTCGTACATTTCATCCGAAGGTACGTCTTAAATTTGATTTAAGATTTTGAAGTTTAACGGGGTTTTCAGTGTACTCGTACATTTCATCCGAAGGTACGTCTTAAATTTGATTCAAGTTTTTTAATGTTTAACGGGGTTTTCAGTGTACTCATACATTTCATCCGAAGGTACGTCTTAAATTTAATTCAAGTTTTTGAATGTTTAACGGGGTTTTCAGTGTACTCGTACATTTCATCCGAAGGTACGTCATAAATTTGATTCAAGTTTTTGAATGTTTAACGGGGTTTTCAGTGTACTCGTACATTTCATTCGAAGGTACGTCTTAAATTTGATTCAAGTTTTTGAATGTTTAACGGGGTTTTCAGTGTACTCGTACATTTCATCCGAAGGTACGTCTTAAATTTGATTCAAGTTTTTGAATTTTTAACGGGGTTTTCAGTGTACTCGTAAATTTCATCCGAAGGTACGTCTTAAATTTGATTCAAGTTTTTGAATATTTAACGGGGTTTTCAGTGTACTCGTACATTTCATCCGAAGGTACGTCTTAAATTTGATTCAAGTTTTTGAATGTTTAACGGGGTTTTCAGTGTACTCGTAAATTTCATCCGAAGGTACGTCTTAAATTTGATTCAAGTTTTTGAATATTTAACGGGGTTTTCAGTGTACTCGTACATTTCATCCGAAGGTACGTCTTAAATTTGATTCGGGGTGTTCAGTGTATTCGTACATTTAATCCGAAGGTACGTCTTACATTCGATTTAAAGCTTGTGAATGTTTAACGGGGTGTTCATTGTACTCGTAAATTTCATCCAAAGGTACGTCTTCAATTTGATTCAAAGTTTTTGAATATTTTACGTGGTGTTGTTCAGTGTTGATCGCATCCTAATGTACGTGCACAATTCATTACGTTTATAAAATGCTTCAGCGAAATTTCTTATAGTAAAGCACAAAAACTATTATTATATCAAGAAATAACGAGTTTGATTAAGTATTTCAAGACAAAGACAAAACAACTGGTTTTTAAATCTGTTTTTAAAGTCTTCAGGGATTCATTTGTTAGTTCAGTTTAAACCTGATAAACGAAATTTAAAATAACTTTAGGATAAAGTAAAAAACTTCCACCGTCGATGTAGTCGGAAAAAACTTTTTGATTTAAGTACGAGTACATTACAATGACACATAAATATATTAACTAAATTTATTAGAAAACATGTAAGCAATCCAATTATAAAAACATTAATAATTTGAGAGACAAAAAATACACTCTATGAATAAATTATTTAAAAAAATAGGTACGCACAAAAAATAGGAATCCTAATACTTCTGGAAACCAGGTGGAAAATATACTCGTGATAGTCGAAGGGTATGCATAACAGATCGCGTTATTTAAACCCGCGACCTTTAGCGTGGAAGTCCAGCGCGTTACCCGCGTGACAGTGTATCTCAAATTGAATAAATTACAATAAAAATAATCAGAGATTTTGAACACATTTATTGTACGTCAAAAAAATAATAAACACCCATAAATTGGTGACAACTTTCGTGGCCTAGTTTGTAAGACACGCCTGTCTTCCAGATCGAAAGTTGCAGGTTTGACTATAGTTGGAACCAATATTTTTTTAAATAATTCCCGTCAGGTTTTCACGTAAGGCCTGTATAACATATTTGTGGCTGGTTGGAAGGGATTGCCACGTGGCAATAAGTCCGTCAGGAATTTTGAATACTACAAAAGTATTATTCGATTCAATAAAGTTGTAGAAAGAAGACAAGAGATAAAAGTACAAGATAACAATGTATTTTTCGTCATTTTATTGGGAATGTAAAATTTCTTTAATGTGATGAATGTCATAGAAAGTTTGGCACTATCGTAGTGGAAAACAAAATAATTTCTGTTCAATCTATGCGATTGTCTTTCAACGAATACTGATTTAAATTGTCTAATTTTCGAAGGCACTAACCAGACTGAATGTATTGCCTCGTTCTATTTTAAAAGTTTATAATACTCGTATATTGCAACCTTAATATTTCATCACACACACAAAACATTAGCTTTATCAGGTGCAATGTTCATTTGAGAGTAGAAAAGGGTGTTGATTGCATCGATGTCTAAAACAGTAGCCCGATAGATATTGTTGATAATATCCAATTCAAATGATCAATAATCTTTATGATTATAGATTATATTTCTTAAAGCTTAAATTTAATTGATTGCTCATACAAAAAAAGTAGGATATTATTTTGAGGTCGACCTTGTTCTACAAATTTATGCGTATTATTTGGAAAATTCCATGTGGTTTTGAATTGTGTCTAGTAATTATATAAGAAGTACATGTCAAGTCAACAATAAAAACAAGGTATTTTCATTTGAAATCCACAAATTAGGGGCAAAGCAAAGTTTTAGTTAATGTGATGTTGAGTTAATGGCGTCTTTCGGGTCATACACGATGAACTTTTGAGCCAGATTCAAACAATGTTCAACATAAATTTAATTAAATTAAAATGTACGTAATAATGCTGTGTGAAACGTAGCTTAATGACTTTAGCACACTTAAGAAGAGTAATCCAAAATTTACACATTTTCTGCGATGCGCGATGGTACCAAAATAAACTATTAGCGATATTACCACAATAATCGTTGGGAAAAACGTTCCGGTAACCATTGACATTATTTTGAGAAATTTTTTTTATAATTTATTTTCATTTACGATATTTTTTTTAAATTCAAGACCATTACAAAATATTCATAATGAGTGACATAAATATTTAAAAACACTTGTAAAAATAATGATGTTAACTTTTAACTTTTTATATACGAGAAGTTCAACGGAAATAGGAAACGGCAATAAAAACATTGGTATAAAAATCATAAAATATCAGAATTCTCGTCATAAAATAAGAAAATAAACTTGAAATATCATCATCACCGTAAAATCATGCTCCTATTGGGGTAGGCAGATATAACGGATCTCTTCTACATTCTATACTGGCACATATCTTTCGCTTCTGTCACTTCTATACACCTCATTATGGATACTGTCTTATTGTAAAGGCTTTTCGCTTTTATCTGTTATAGATATTATCTTACTCATTTATTAATTGCACGTTTTATTTAGGTCTTGTTAGGAGTATATTTATTTTTTTTATAAAAGACGGGTGAGAAGTTTGGGATTTATCCAAAAGGGAAAATAACGCGCGAGATTGATTGATACGAGCGGAATTAAAACGGACTTCCCTGTATTCTGATTTTGACGGGTAAATAATGACGCATAAAAATCGAGTCCGAGCGTGACGCAGTTGTAATTAGGACAGGGAATGATGCAATCGTCCGTTGTTTCTGGAAGATTCTATTCCAAAACGGGCGGCTTAAAGAATTTCATCTAGCACCGAGCAATTGCGTCACTTATAATAAATAATCAAACGCAAGGGTTTGATTGGTCAAATTACGGCCCGACCAAAGATTTGACGAATCAGGACATCGCTTACAAATATGATCAACGGGCGAAAGGGTATCACGTGGGGATGCACAGGTGAGGCGGTCAGAAGGTGGGTGCTTCATTACGAGCGGTACCGTCACGATTACTAGTCCTGTTATTAAGACAGCTCCCGGTCGGGGGAATACGAATTAATAATTAAATAATTCGTTCAAGTTATCGGTCAGTTACCTTGTGGTCCGAGTTATAATATCCTGGTGGGAAATACGAATTAATAATTAGTTTTTTTGTGAAAGTTCTTCTGGCACTTCCATCCAGACTTGACGCGGGGATTTATCTGCGGAATAGTATTTTCCAAAGAAATAATCTTGGATTATTATTGGCTCCATCGGGCGTGAAGCAAGTAAAGTTTCCAGAAACTAAAAAAAAAGCGGTTCTTTAAATAACTGCGGGTCGGAAATCGTTCTCCCAGGCCGAAGGCCAAGGAAGAAGATTGGAAGCGGGGCAGCGCGAGCTTCAAAGGACGCTTGCGGCATCATCATCATCATCAGAGTCATCGTTCCGGTTTCGTTTTCGGGGGAAATCTTCTGGTTCTTCCACAGTTCCGAGAGTATAGACATTACGCGTATCGTTCCTTATCGATATTCATGGTATTGTGGGGTGAGTGTTCTCTTTTTATTGTAACCTATCATTGTGGATTTCTCCTTACCTCATAGCCTTTATGTTTGTGCTGAATATTGAGCGGGAATCGGTCTTTAATGCAGGCCCAAATTATTAGTCTGCCTACTCTGGTATTTTTTGGTAATATATATAATTTTTTCTCGGCATTATTGCGGAGTTTTTTTTATTATAATCTCATTGGATTAAACTAAGTATTATCACAATTTTATGTCTTTCCTTTGTTGTTACCTTTGTCCCGGAGATAATATCTTGGAGGCCTAGTATAAATTATTGTGCCCATCGCAATCTGAGACGAAGGAGTACTTGTTCTGTAATTTCTTCATTTGCCGCTGAGAACCGGGTAAGTTTTATTGAGAGAGAAATATCGCAGAAGTGTTTAAACTATTGCTTTATTGTTGCATGGAGGCAACGCTCTTTCTTAATTTCGTAAATATAGGTATAAGTGTGACAATGTCGCCCGTACGTGGGGCCATTTTAGAAAAATGCTGGCTTCCAGGGTATTTGACTGAGTGACGGGGTTATAAAGTGTATAAAAATATAATTTGTTCCTTTTTCAGAAAATTTAGCGCGAAATTCGTAAGACAAGCTTAGGTCTCCATTTTGTTGTTCGAGAAGCGTCTGTGGTTAAGGTGGTTGCGTATAATCAGGAGTATAGTTTTGCCGCGTAAAAAGTTTAGATACGCATTAAGCGATAGTTTAATTCAAACAAAATAAGTGACGGAATAAATAAAAGAGTGCCTAGTTAATTGTGATTAGAGAAGTGATTAGTGGTTACGTTCGTGAAGTATTCCAGTGTTTTTGGAATTTCAAGACCATTTGTTTGAAACCAATCTCGCCTTATAGCTTGCGCGGGGATAGGCAAGAGGAGAGTGCGTATAACTTACAGTAGTTCGGTTTGCGTCGCTGTTGATGCGGTAAAGGGAAATAGTGTTACTACTTTTAGATAAAATCACTTGGTGCTTATACTCAATTGTTTTCGGAACAAATCTTTGTAATATAAGAGAGTGAATAGTATTGAATTAAATTACTTTGAGATTTAAGTTGTAGATTCGTAGCAAGCGGTGTGGTGGAAGCGTGTTTTAGGAAATTTGATAATAATACATATTGGTTAGAATTGCTAGTTCTTAATTTCGGAACAATTCAATTAAGGAGGGGTTGGTGTTAAATTAAAGTTACGTTTTAGTTAGATTCTTGTTCCGGTTAAACGGTGTAGTTAAAGCATTGTTTAACAAGGTGAAGTAAAATTTCGTTGGGTATAAATTTTGATACCTACTGTTACGAATAGGATTGAGAATGGATAGCGCAATGGATCCTATAGTTAATATAATGAAGGCCACGAAGGAAAGGCTAATCGGGGAATTAATTGAAAGGGGATTAGTTCCTAGTAATAATTTTTACGAGTTGCGGCGTCAGGCCTCTTTGTTTAACAAGAGTCTGGTATCATCGTCATCGGAGGCGGTCGCCTTACCGGTCAGGTGCGTGCCTTACCGGAATCTTATGAGAGCTCCACAGTTTTTGGAGGGACGGGTCGCGGGGAGATATCATGTGAAGGATATAGCCAAGATTATCGAGTAGACCGCTTGAGGCCGTGGCATGTGCGCGGTTGTGCACATTGCTGAGGGGGAGATTTTGCCGTTCGTCGTCTCGCGTCGTGCTGACAGACTGATACCGTCAGACTGCGAGGCGCAGATTACTTTTTAATTCCGTTGCCATTGCGATTAGTTTTATTTCCGTAATGATATAACCGCTTTCGCCACCGACTAATCTCTTTTGCCGTTCGTCGTCTCGCGTCGTACTGACAAACTGATACCGTCAGACCGCGAGGCGCAGATTATTTTTCCAATTCCGTTGCCAGTGCGATTAGCTTTGTTTCCGTAATGATATAACCACCTTCGCCACAGATTAATCTCTTTTGCTGTTCGTCGTCTCGCGTCGTACTGACAAACCGATACCGTCAGACCGCGAGGCGCAGATTACTTTTTCAATTCCGTTGCCATTGCGATTAGTTTTGTTTCCGTAATGATATAACCGCCTTCGCCACAGATTAATCTCTTTTGCTGTTCGTCGTCTCGCGTCGTACTGACAAACCGATACCGTCAGACCGCGAGGCGCAGATTACTTTTTCAATTCCGCTGTCATTGCGATTGGCTTTGTTTCCGTAATGATATAACCGCCTTCGCCACAGATTAATCTCTTTTGCTGTTCGTCGTCTCGCGTCGTACTGACAAACCGATACCGTCAGACCGCGAGGCGCAGATTACTTTTTCAATTCCGTTGCCATTGCGATTAGTTTTGTTTCCGTAATGATATAACCGCCTTCGCCACAGATTAATCTCTTTTGCTGTTCGTCGTCTCGCGTCGTACTGACAAACCGATACCGTCAGACCGCGAGGCGCAGATTACTTTTTCAATTCCGCTGTCATTGCGATTGGCTTTGTTTCCGTAATGATATAACCGCCTTCGCCACAGATTAATCTCTTTTGCTGTTCGTCGTCTCGCGTCGTACTGTCAACCTGTTACCGTCCGTCCGCGAGGCGCGGAATCCTTTTTAATTCCGTTGCAGTTGCGATTCAATCCTCTTTAACTTTGTATACCTTAATGGTGTGAAATACGTCCTCTCGCGTTGCCCTGACAAATACCGTCAGGCCGCGGGAGACGTATTATATTATTATCAGTTCTGTTTCCGTTATACTAGTGTCTCATTACCTAAGGAATAATCTATTTAGCAGTTCGTCGTCTCGCGTCGTGCGGACAAATTGATACCGTCCGTCCGCGAGGCGCGGAATACTTTTTCAATTCCGTTGCAGTTGCGATTCAATCCTCTTTAACTTTGTATACCTTAATGGTGTGAAATACGTCCTCTCGCGTTGCCCTGACAAATACCGTCAGGCCGCGGGAGACGTGTTATATGATTATCACTTCCGTTTTCGACATACTAGTATCTCCTTACCAATGAATAATCTATTCAGCAGTTCGTCATCTCGCGTCGTGCGAACAACTTGATACCGTCCGTCCGCGAGTCGCGGAATACTTTTTTAATTCCGTTGCAATTGCGATTCAATCCTCTTTAACATTGTATTACTTTAATGTATTAAGTACGTCGGAGTTAGCAGATTTGTCGCATTACACAGCGACCGGGAGAGTATCTTTTTCTTGTAAGGGGTTAGGTTGAGACTACAGGTTCAGGGGACAAGCGGCCCTTCCCGCACGATAGTATTCAAGATTTGCCGTTAGGCCTTGGCTCGATTCGAGTGCGTCAGTGGACGCAGTAGCTAATGAGCATTTCGTAATCTCACGTTTGTCCTGACCAATTGTTCCGGCAGGCCGTGAGACGCGGAACGTATATTCGGTTCCGTTCTCTTCGCCGTTGAATTTCTTTTACCATTGAGAGTAGTAGCCATCGAGATTTAGTTCCGTTTCGTATACGGTGTTAGAGCGTTTGGCATGGTGTAGGTAATTGAATCACGTTGTCTCACGTTGTCTTGACCCATCGTTGCAATTGATATACCAAGCATCCGTGGTCTCGATCCGCTGTCGCCTGAAGTAGGCAGTAAGCCGTAGTCGCACGAGAAAGGATGCGCACGCAGAGGTTAGATCCAGTCCGGTGTTCACTATTTAGTGACCCGGTGGAATATACGAAGGTTAATAGCATATGGAGTAGTGATAGGCTCATCGGTGCCTAATTGGGAGTCATTCATGGTCGGGAAAGTACAGGTTCTTAAATTAAATTTTCGTTATATTCTTGTTAAGGTTTAAATCATACCTTGAAAGTATGCACTGTCGGATTCTTTGATGAATGGCAGTAAAGTTTTTTTTTTATAAATGACATCACCAGTGAGAGTTCATAATTCCGCTAGGGTGATTAAACAGTGAGCTAGTCGTGAGGCAATCTCGTATGGAGTCATGTCCATATGTTCTATGTACGGGTTTGGTACTCTTCCCCGTGATTAGTGTGGTTATTACTTTTAAAGAGTATCTGGCGCTCAGAGCCTGGGCCTGGACCATGAGTGACGGAATGCTGAGAGCCTCGAGTAGAGTGTACTAAATTTCTTATGTACTGAGGGGTAGGCTTCCTTCAGTATCGGGTGTTCATAAGGTTGAACATTGTTTTAGTGCAAGACCCGTGGAGGATGGGTGCTGTTTATAAACTACCTTCGGATGATAATCCGTAGGGTAACGAATCTGTATAGTATACAGAATTTCTTATGTACTGAGGGGTAGGCTTCCTTCAGTATCGGGTGTTCATAAGGTTGAACATTGCTTTAGTGCAAGACCCGTGGAGGATGTTGATGTTTATAAACTACCTTCGGATGATAGTCCGTATGGTAACGAATCTGTATAGTATACAGAATTTCTTATGTACTGAGGGGTAGGCTTCCTTCAGTATCGGGTGTTCATAAGGTTGAACATTGCTTTAGTGCAAGACCCATTGAGGATGGTTGAGGTTTGAAAATTACCTTCGGATAATAGTCCGTAGGGTAAAGAATTTGTGGAATCCACAGAAATACGAACGAAGGGAGGGGTTGGCTTCCTTCCGTGTGGGATGTTCTTAAGGTTGAACCCTAATCTAGTCAGACATCCATTGAAAATAATTGCTTGGAACATTGGAAAACATCGTTAGGCTAGTTGCTCGTTATAATGGAAATGGGGATGGAGTCACCTCGCTACAAGGATTCTCAAGGAGTTAGAAAATTGTTATTAGTTCAGTGATTGCATATCTGAGTTATTGGCTTGGGCTGTTGGAACCGAGGATTTAAGGAAATTGGAGCTGCTCCTAGTATACTTTTTTGGAGAGTAGTAGTATCCTGCATCGGTGGAACGGATGGTTAATACTGGTGTAACCAGTTCGTGGGATTATTGCCTTATAGAGAGGAATGGCATCGCTGGATGAGAACCTGGGATTTACTATTCTGTTTTGTTATAGCACTATATTGAGAAGTTTAGATCTGTTGCCTTGTAGGTTGGCTCACATTCTCTGTTTGGAAGTAGTCTTGTTCCTTTCTGTAATTCCTTACGTACTATGGGTTTTCTTGTCGGGTGGTTAACTGTGAACCACCCCCTCATCGAAGAGTTTGTTGTCTCGCAGAAGGAAATAGATCTGTTCGGAGTTTTGTTTTTTTTTCCATTCCTGTTTACTGCATAGCGTATTAATATCATGTGTTTGTGTTTTTGTGTTTATTTTCCTTTTGTTTCCTTTTTCTTTTCTTCCCTAATAATTGTGATTAAATTATTTTCTTCAAGGCTTACGGACGGCCTATAATACATCCAGTAAAAGGCTTACGGACGGCCTATAATACATCCAGCCAAGGGTTTACGGATGGCCTGTACACATCCAGCATGAGGTTTACGGATGGCCGGAATACATCCAGCAAGAGGTTTACGGATGGCCGGTTTACATCCAGCATGAGGTTTACGGATGGCCGGAACACATCCAGTATTTTGTCTGTATCATTAATTTGTTTTGTATTAAATGTTGTGTTTAAAATCATTCGTTTTAAGGTTTACGGATGGCCTAATACATCCAGCATGAGGCTTACGGATGGCCGGAACTCATCCAGTATCTTGTCTGTATTATGTTTTTTTGTAACCATCGTCCTTCTCGTGCTCAAGGTAGCATGCAGAGGCCCTGAACTGCCTCTAAGCGTTCGGGTTGAGAGAGGCTAGCCTCTCGACCGGTTAATATTTTGGTGAGGGCCGTTCGGTGCATCAGCGATGTATTGAATTGTCTCCACCACGGGCGTCATGAACCCGCATTAGCAGAGTTGCCGCTCCAGCATGTTCTGGTGGGCACGCGCTTTTGGCTTGGAAGGGTTCGATTGGTGCAACCGCGTGTTCTGACCCTCAGATCTTGGTTATCCTCAGGCGTCATATGCGGATTCGCGTGATTCTTGGTTCTGGTCTGGGGGCCGGGGGACGTGTCTTGCTGAAGATCGGGCCTAACCGCGAGTGTTTCAATAACATTGTTTATTCTTTTCAGAGAGAGAATAGGAATGGATTAGAATTTCAGGGAGAGGGTTAGGTGTGAGCCGTGTGGTAGGACAGTCGTTGAACAGCCGGTTCTGCTTCGTTCTAGCTATGTTAGATTTCCTAATAGTTTAGAAGGTGTCTTTTTAGAATTCCGTCTCGAAAGAATTTTCGGTCCTTATCTGATTACATTGGCTTGCGTAATAATTACCACTTATTATGCCAGATGGGTGGGCAGTTGTGATTGTAGAAATGTGTAGTGCAGTCCTTACCGTAAGGGCTGGATTTGGGCTTGTATTGATTGATCTCTGTTCACAGTGAGGGGGAGAGGTTGGCAATGGAGGAGTAGAGTCACCCGTATAAACCCTGTAAGTGTATAATTAAGTAAGTGTCCAGTGTATCTTTAAGGTCAGCCGCGAAACAGGCTACAGTGTTTAGTGAGAGGATGAATGGAGATTAACTAATTTGGTTGTAAACCTTTTCTCAGCATGATGCCCTGAGAGGAGGGGTGGGTAAATTATCTATTAACGGTCTACCTATTTGTGATATAGGGTGACCATGTTTAATATCATTTTGTTTTTTTTTGTTTTTTTTTTTCCTTTTGTTGTTTCTGCTCTGTACTTTGATGTATCACCAGCCGGGCTTTAGGTAAAATCATTATCTCCTTGTTATTATTGACGGTCTACCTTTTGTGATATAGGGTGACCATGTATAATATAATTTTGTGTTTTTTATTTAATGTGGATTCCTTTTTGTTGTTTCTGCTCTGTACTTTGATGTATCACCAGCCGGGCTTTAGGTAAAATCATTATCTCCTTGTTATTATTGACGGTCTACCTTTTGTGATATAGGGTGACCATGTATAATATAATTTTGTGGTTTTTTTTTTAATGTGGATTCCTTTTTGTTGTTTCTGCTCTGTACTTTGTTGTATCACCAGCCGGGCTTTATGTAAAAATCATTATCTCCTTGTTATTATTGACGGCTTACCTTTTTGTGATATAGGATGACCATGTATAATATAATTTTGTTTTTTTTTATTTTTTTTATGTGGATTCCTTTTTGTTTTGTTTCTGACCTACCCGTTGATGTATCACAAGCCGTGCTTATGTAAAATCATTATCTCCTTGTTCTTGGGGACGGCCTACCTTTAGTGATATGGGGTGACCATCCATAATACTTGGTGTTATTTTAATTTTATTGGAAATTCTTTTGTTTATATCTGATCACCTTTGAAGTATACGGTGACCATGCCCTAGGTGAATTTGTCTATATCTATTGTCTTTGTTTTTTTTGTTTTATTTGTTTTGTTTATTAAAATTATTTTAGGAATTGTACTCCCTGTATTATGCAATTGTTTCAGTGCTGGTTGCCCTGTGGTTAAACCAGTATTGGAAAGATAATCTTCTGTACTATTGTAAGGAGTTACCGGAGGATTGTTCCGTGCTCCTTAGTATAAGGTTATGGGCTATAGTAGATTCAGTAGTGTGTTGTCATCGTAAGGTTTCCGTGGTTTCCTTGCGGCTAGGTTCCCTTACACCAATTAGGGGTGTCCTACAGGCAAATGCTGACAACCGGTAAATCGGCCACGAGACCGTATCCAGTAGGGGGGACATACACCCCTTGCTCCTTATTATTGCCTACAGCTGATGTGTCTATACTCTGGGAATGATAATTTTTTTTTTTTTGTTGTTTTTTTTGTTTTCTTTTATAACATAAGATGGAGTGTTAGGAGTATATTTATTTTTTTTATAAAAGACGGGTGAGAAGTTTGGGATTTATCCAAAAGGGAAAATAACGCGCGAGATTGATTGATACGAGCGGAATTAAAACGGACTTCCCTGTATTCTGATTTTGACGGGTAAATAATGACGCATAAAAATCGAGTCCGAGCGTGACGCAGTTGTAATTAGGACAGGGAATGATGCAATCGTCCGTTGTTTCTGGAAGATTCTATTCCAAAACGGGCGGCTTAAAGAATTTCATCTAGCACCGAGCAATTGCGTCACTTATAATAAATAATCAAACGCAAGGGTTTGATTGGTCAAATTACGGCCCGACCAAAGATTTGACGAATCAGGACATCGCTTACAAATATGATCAACGGGCGAAAGGGTATCACGTGGGGATGCACAGGTGAGGCGGTCAGAAGGTGGGTGCTTCATTACGAGCGGTACCGTCACGATTACTAGTCCTGTTATTAAGACAGCTCCCGGTCGGGGGAATACGAATTAATAATTAAATAATTCGTTCAAGTTATCGGTCAGTTACCTTGTGGTCCGAGTTATAATATCCTGGTGGGAAATACGAATTAATAATTAGTTTTTTTGTGAAAGTTCTTCTGGCACTTCCATCCAGACTTGACGCGGGGATTTATCTGCGGAATAGTATTTTCCAAAGAAATAATCTTGGATTATTATTGGCTCCATCGGGCGTGAAGCAAGTAAAGTTTCCAGAAACTAAAAAAAAAGCGGTTCTTTAAATAACTGCGGGTCGGAAATCGTTCTCCCAGGCCGAAGGCCAAGGAAGAAGATTGGAAGCGGGGCAGCGCGAGCTTCAAAGGACGCTTGCGGCATCATCATCATCATCAGAGTCATCGTTCCGGTTTCGTTTTCGGGGGAAATCTTCTGGTTCTTCCACAGTTCCGAGAGTATAGACATTACGCGTATCGTTCCTTATCGATATTCATGGTATTGTGGGGTGAGTGTTCTCTTTTTATTGTAACCTATCATTGTGGATTTCTCCTTACCTCATAGCCTTTATGTTTGTGCTGAATATTGAGCGGGAATCGGTCTTTAATGCAGGCCCAAATTATTAGTCTGCCTACTCTGGTATTTTTTGGTAATATATATAATTTTTTCTCGGCATTATTGCGGAGTTTTTTTTATTATAATCTCATTGGATTAAACTAAGTATTATCACAATTTTATGTCTTTCCTTTGTTGTTACCTTTGTCCCGGAGATAATATCTTGGAGGCCTAGTATAAATTATTGTGCCCATCGCAATCTGAGACGAAGGAGTACTTGTTCTGTAATTTCTTCATTTGCCGCTGAGAACCGGGTAAGTTTTATTGAGAGAGAAATATCGCAGAAGTGTTTAAACTATTGCTTTATTGTTGCATGGAGGCAACGCTCTTTCTTAATTTCGTAAATATAGGTATAAGTGTGACAGTCTCCACAAACTTTTCATACGTTCTATAATAATTTTTGCAGTTATGTTAATTTTTAAATCTTTATGCTCATGTCGCCTTCATCTTAAGCAGTGTATTTTCTTTTATTTCGTATTCATTTCCAATATCCTAAATCTTTGTTATTGACGTAAATATCCAAAAGGACTTGCCATTTCGAAAAATAAGCTTTTTGCAACAGTAATAATATACCTTACTATACTATCCTTCGTATGAATAAGTAAAATTTGACGGATAAAAAAAATTACAGTCTAAAAAAACTATACAAATTTAAAAAAATATCATCTGATTAAAAAACATACATGAAACAAATTATAAAAATAACAATTGAATAAATATATACCTTTTATTGTATTACTCTTTCATTGTATACAGTCAAACATCTCGGACTTACTGTCCTGTGGTAAACTCTTCCAACCATCTAAGAGAATATTAAAGAGCCCTTGCGTAAAATCAAGACAGGGGCCCTTTTTTAAATCTTGGTTCCAATGGGACTTTAATCCACGAGTCGAAAGACAGGTAACAGACAAAATTTTACCAACTAGGCCGCAGATGACCTCATATCATAAAAAATAAAAGTATCAAAAACCAACACAAGATAGAAAAGCTCATTTATGTTTTATTAATCACACGTAAGATTATTTATTGAAGTGTTCATATTTATACAGATGTATAAATATTTGAACTAGATTAACAAGAAGTATACAACATAATACCAGAACTAGTGCGTTGATATAAACTTAGTAAATAATCTTATGATATTTGTATCATCTTTTCAGACTGGAATAAGTCCATTATATTCTTGGGATAGAAACTAAAGAAAGTTTCTGGGAATAATTCATCCTTCGTTCGCGCGGATCATCTGTCATCTATGAATGTTTAATTCGGCCGCAACACAGACAATAAAATATGAAAACAACAGGACAATGGTGGAAAGACGGACAAACGTTTGCTATCGTTCAATTCATATATCAAAAGTAATGTTTATTACAATATTTTAGGGTCGATTCCGACCATTTACAATTATTAAAAAAATCAATTACTAATAATCGTGTTGGTGGAGAGTGAAGGTGAATTGCTGAGTTTGATAATTAAATTGTATGAGATATGCGAAGAGAAAGATTTGAGAAGTAATGGTGATAGAAAAGTGTGAAAGGAAAAGTAAGTCTAGCATATGGGTGAAATATTGGAATTCTGCTATTTGGGTAGTATACTTTCAGATGATGGAACAGTTAATAAGGGCATTAAACGGCGTGTAAAAAAGTCATTGATCAATCATGTTTGTGTATAGATAAATGCCAAGCCTGTTAATTCATGGTGAAATTCTGCAGAAAAAAGTTCCATAAAAGCTCATAGAAAGAGACTTAATGATATTTCCCGAATTATCTCAAAACTAGTAAAAATGTGGGTTGGGTCTTCTTTGCAATACATATGCACAAATAACCTTGTTTTTTTTTTCTTTTTTAAAGTCGCTTTTGTCTTCGGAGGTTGGCGATCCTCATGGCTATCTCTACCTTTGGGACAACTGCTCCTAATAAAATACTATATATGGTACCACAATTAAGCTTCCCAGCCAGCATCTGCATGCAGTACTAAGATATGTGGCATCGCATGCATATGCGAGGAGCACCTAATCTAAAGCCCACAGTCTACTATATCCTTATACTCAAGTTATATATATTTTTATTCAGTAATATTTTTAATCTGTCGATATTAGTGGATTCGAGTCGAAACTTCGTTCTCTAAACGGCGCTAAATCATTTGTCCTTTTATTATTATGATGATGGATATACTTAATAAGTCACAGTATGCTTTTAAAATATATATCAAAAGTAAATTAAATATGACAACCAGCTTCCCATTTGATATTCACTTTTGTTCCGAGATATTATTACCTTAGCTTGAGAAATAAACTAATTTATAAATATTCATGGAGTCAATCTGTTTTTGGTTTAATGTCCCATTAAAATGTATCTGAAATGGGTTTCTATGATTTTCACAACGAGTTTTATGTTTTAATTTGAATTTTACTACAAATCAAGACGAGGCAAGCTTCTTAGCGGAGCATATTTACATTTAACACCCTGATATCTCTGGATATGCTAAATAATAAT
Source organism: Odontocerum albicorne (assembly GCA_949825065.1). Lineage (NCBI taxonomy): Eukaryota > Metazoa > Arthropoda > Insecta > Trichoptera > Odontoceridae > Odontocerum > Odontocerum albicorne. Next base: position 15,132,771 of record OX463840.1, read on the forward strand.
CACATAACATGCACACCGAAATTTATGGGGCACCTCCGCCTTGTATTGCTCATCCAGTTATGCATGGAATTCACTAAAAAGTCTATTATGACATAGCTAAAGCAAAAACATGAAAGTTCAAAAATATTTTTGTAAACAGAAAGAAATACGATTGAAAAATTCATATTTAGAAACTTATCGGTGTGACTGTAAGATTCCAAAATAATTAATGAATCGAGCGAGTCCAAAAGAGCTTTCTGCGACTTCATTCCAGGGAATATTGCTTATACCCTTGACTCTATCCCATAATTTTTAAATGTATTATATTTGGTTATTACTTTTTAAGCGTAAGAAGAGATCTACGCACTTGTATGTTATATATTATACAATTACCACCTGGAAAAAAATGAACCCCTTATTGTTTGACAAACTTTTGAGTGTACCTGATAATTAATTATTTACGTCAACTGAATTAAAATTGTTTTCGGTGCCGTATTCATGAACTGAGCTATTAAGAGAATGACTATTCGGATACACTACCGCACACGGAATGATCTTGGTAAATGAATATTGATATCTTTACGATACTGATATCTTCCATATCGTAGTAAATAAATTGAAAATTGAGCTCATTAATAAAACTTTGAAGGCATAACTGAACCACTTCTCAGGGAAACACGCGTAGTCAGTGTTTCTTGAATTTCTTGTATTATGCTTTTTTATGTAATTGGGTTAAATCTGTATTTATTTATTCATTTAACACTTTTATTGCAAATACAATCTGGCGGGTTTATTGCCAGGCGGCAATCTCTTCCAACCAACCAGACAAAAGTAAATGAAGCAAGTTACGTGGTCGCATAAATCATTCAAATGACTATCCATCCCCGCGAAATCCATAAACATATACGTGCCCTCGAACTCCACAAAGACGGACAATCATGCCAAAGACGGGGCGAGTCTTATATTGGTTTGTAACTTATTCCAGAGTCTCACTGCATGGACAGTAAAGGACGACGTAAAGAAAGAGGAGCGGTGAACTGGAAAGGCCAATAAACAATCTCTGTTTGAGCGTAGCGCTAATCCATGATTGGAAAGACGCTGAAAATTTTCGGCGAGATGAGTGGGCGGCGGGACAGTTAAGGATATTATACAAGAGACAGTATGTGAATTTGGATTCTATTTTTAACATTCAACTAGTTCAATGTCTTCTGGTATGAAGTTATATGATCGTACGTTAAATCTGTATCAAATGTGAAATAAAATAACACATTAAACATTACAGATGATTAAATAAAAATATTTACCTAAATTTCTTTATTTATAGACGGTACAATGTGTATTAGATTTAATACTTGCAAATGTTTCTAATGATTATTGATTTAGTTAGATGAGTACAGAAAATTACACATTTCGGATGTATTATAAAATACGCATATAATATATTTATTATAAGCCGCGTGCCACCAGTTGAGAAACATATGTGTAGGTACGAGGCTTATTGACATATAATATGGTTTCAATGATTCTTATCTATAATTTATTGCTTCGTTTCGATTTCATCGACATATTTTAGTATTCCATCTAGAGATATTCATTAGATTTTATTAAATATTTTATAGAAATCGTCTGTTTTATTGGGAGAAATCCGTGATAACTTTTTGGTTGAATTCGCAATATGTCAAGTATCTCACCCAACAATCAGGATGAACACAAAAATATGTGATAGTGTTCTCGTATATTGCTATTTCTAAGAAAAACAATGTACGAATCAAACAGATGAGGATAATGTGAATATACTATAATATGGGATAAATTAATACCGTTCATGTATTGGGAGATATTCAAGGACTGGGAATGCCGTGTCACGATTATGATGCTTTGGCGATAGTTGAAAGACAATGACAACCATATTTAGAAGAATGGAGGAAGGAGTAGCGCAGTTTAAACCTTTATTTATTTTATAAAGCTGACATACACAGATTGAACACAATTACATACAGAGCTTAAAGATAAATTATAAACATCATCAAGATAATAAAACTTAGTAAACAAGAAATATTAGTTTAGTCAAAACTACTAAAGCTCATTACTGAGAAAGCTAAAGAAAACTTTTCTTAAATTATGTCAATATCCGAGGCTTTATTTAAAAGGGACAGCCCGTGATACAGAGGAAGAGCACTTGGCAGATTAGTTATACTTCTTGCCAGTTTAAATAGGTATGTACTTCGAATAGTTATCAGGAACACAAAACCTTAATTTTTCCAAAATAGTTGGATTGGACGATACTCCTGGCGGCCACTTAAATTTGTATATAAGAAGAAACCCTCACACATCTCCTCACGTTAAGGTAATATCCCAATATACCAAGAAAGCACATATGACAAATTGCATCATACGAATCGACAAATAAAATGTAAGAAAAGTATTGAAACGGAAATAATAAAAATGATAATTGAGAATTAACATGGCATCATTATACGAGTATAAAAAGTTGAAATTTTTCTTGCAAAAAAATTATTTTGATAACCTACACTGCATTTATAAAATTTCCAATAAATATACTCGTATGTACATATATACCATCAAACCATGCCCCTTTTGGAGTAGGCAGAGAGGACATATCTCCACGACTTTCTATACATGTACAAAGCTGAAGCTTCATCCATATTCATAAATCTCGTCGTACATTCTACCCCGTTTCACATACTTCTTACCTTTCTATTACTTAAAATTTCTCCAACTATCTCCTTCCACTCATTCCTGATTCTACCTATTCGTCTCTCTAATTTTTTCAAGTCTTTGGAAACGCTTTCAAACACAGCCCATCAACATTTATAAGATAATTATAGTATTTTCAAACTTTTCTCACAACTCTATAATGATCTGTAGAATTCTATAGTTTACTACAAAGAACGAGTTTCGCATAAAGCGACAATTGAGTTGATTCATAATTCTGCTGAGTAAAACAGTTTCGAGTATAAATTTCAATTAACGCCGAGCTGATTATTTAGAAAATACTCGCTGAAAGTTATAGCTTCAATATACAAATTAATCTCATCTGCCTGCACCCGCCAATTCAGCGAATTAATTTTATTCAGTGATTTACTTAAAAGTTTACCAACCTTAATTTTTGTTTTATTCTTATAGCACATTATGTTTATGGGAGGTCTATGTTTACAGTGATCACTATGAATCTGAATGTATTGTGTTCGATTCCTAGAGGGTCGCTCACCGGTTAATAGATCTCGGATATTTTTCATTCGAATTTTTCTTTTGTTGGTGGAATCTCTGCATTGTTATTTTTTATTTCGGCTATTCACTCTGTTGAGAGTGCTTTATGAGTTTTGTTACTTACAAATATAGCACACATTAGTTACCAATATCACACTTTTCTTACTAATATTACGCTTTTGTTAGTCATATCACACTTTCGTTATTTATATCACACTTTTGTTATTTAACCCTGAGAGATCGGCGCACTGCTATAGCAGTAGAATAAATTTGTTCTACCCTTGTATTCTAAATGAATATCATTCATTTAGAATACAAGGGTACATATTCTAAAATATATTTATGTTGTAAAAATATATTTTTTTTGTGTTTTTGTTGTTTAAAATAAATATTTATCACGAACTTCCGAATCGTAAATATATCTCAGCACTAGATACACAATTATATTTTTTTCTCGTAGCGCTCTCAGGGTTAAATCATGTTTTTATTATTTATACCACACTTTTGTTACTCACATCATACTTTAGTTACTTTATACCACTCTTTTGTTACTTATATCATACTTTTGTAACTTACGGGTATATTTTGTAACTGATATCATTATTTTGTTATTTATATAAGACTTTTGTCCCTTATATCAAACTATGGTTACTTATATCAATCACATTTTTGTTAGTCATATTATACTTTTGTTATTTGTATCACACTTTTGTGGCTTACATCATACTTTTATCATTTACATTACACTTTTGTTGCCTGTATCATACTTTTGTTACTCATTTCGTACTTTTGTTATTTATATCACACTTTGTGTCTTATATTATTTATATCACACTTCTATTACCTATTGTTACTTATCTGTTATTTATGTGTAAGTTCCTTTTGAATCTGTAATGAAACTATTTCTGACTACATAACATAAACAAAATTTTATATTCTATAACACTTAAGAGAAATTGGCTATCTAAACATAGCAGATGCGTGATGTTGATAATCTAATGGCCACAGCCACCACCTTTATACCTTTACACTCACGTTGTTTTTTTGTAATATTTTTAATTTATCAATAATAGTGGGTTAAAGTCCCGAGTTTGAACCCCCTCTCTGAACTGCGTTATATAAATTGTCCTTTTATAATTATCTAGTTTTAAAACTTATAAATTTTATAATGAGACTGGGAAAAACAAAATTTGCTTAAGTTAAAATTATAAATAGTTTCCTCGATAAGATTTCTGAAATCAGTATCTGAAATCAATCGAACATTTTTGGTTTAACTTCTCAGAACCCCATATTAAAATAGAATATTTAACAAAAAAAACTAGATTTTTTTTATCTGTATTAAAGATCTGTATTAAAGCGTCTTTCCAATCATGGATTAGCGCTACGCTCAAACATAGATTGTTTATTGGCCTTTCCAGTTCACCGCTCCTCTTTCTTTACGTCGTCCTTTACTGTCCATGCAGTGAGACTCTGGAATAAGTTACAAACCAATATAAGACTCGTCCCGTCTTTGGCATGGTTTAAGAAGCGACTGAAAAAACTCTAAATTTCTAGTCAGTAAAATAACGTGTTTCATTCCTGATTTTTCTTTTCCTTTCCTCTCCACCATCCTTTCCTTTCCTTTTGATTGATGATATCTCACTTTATATGAAAAATAATGTTCGGGTGATTGTCCGTCTTTGTGGGGTTTGTGAGCATGTTCTCGCGTATATGTTTATGGATTTCGTGGGGATGGATAGTCATTTGAATGATTTATGCGACCACGTAACTTGCTTCATATACTTTTGTCTGGCTGGTTGGAAGAGATTGCCACCTGGCAATAAACCCGCCAGATTGTATTGCAATAAAAGTGTTAAATAAATAAATAAATAAAGATACACAAATCGATCAACAGAAATAAATATCCAAATATTGCAAAAAAAACCTTTCTCATTAGTATAATTCCTTAAATACACCATACGACAAGTTATCCTCGTGATCGAGTATGTTTGTCAGTCATCTTGTAGATGTAAGACGCCTGAACGTATATTGTTTTATAGTGTGCAAACAGTTGCACTTCAGTAAGCATATATTATTTTATAGATCAAACCCAAAGTTCCAATGACAAGATCGATGTTCCAAGACGATCGGCAGATTAAGTTTGAGGGTTGATTTTTCCAATTGCGATTCAATAATTTGCCGCATATAAGCTACAGAAAAAAATAAATTCAGATGTTAAACGGTCTAAGAATAAAAGCAATCCGAAATTCTGCCAGGAATCGAATCTGGGTCGCCCGGTTGCTTAGCGTGATGCTAACCGTTACGACTACGGCAGCTGACACTGAGACCTAAGGTGAAATAATCTTAAAATGCCTTAGACCACACGGACGTAAGGTGAAATATGACACCCGTTATACCTAAAAATTCCTTTTATAAATATTAAAAAATAATCTTGCGTGAAGAGAACCTCGGGATAGGAAGTAGAAACACGTATCGCAATGATACATGTAATAAGTGAAAAATAAATTAAATTATTCTTAAGCATTATTCACTACAAGTTAATATAATTACATTTATTTACTCATTTTAAGTATCACAATTTAAGGTTAAAAACGGATCCCAGTTACAAAAAGTTTTAACATCACTTTTCATTATTTTGTCTTCAATCGAATATAATTTTTTATATTATGCGGAATGAAATACGAGGGAATATATCAAGCAACATGCGAGTATTTACCATGTCCAGTTACAAATGAAAGTAACACATTGACTGTTGAAAAGTGGTTCCATTTATATATACACTACAAAGTTGTGGTTTGAAAACAAGTTTGGTAATATAATAATAGATAATATAAAGAATATTTCACATATAATACTTTTTGTTAATTAATTCGTATGGTACTCTTCAACATATAAGAATTGACGATGCGGAATGTAGAAAAGCGTGTCTGAAGACAGCATCGTTTTCGGTCCATTCATTGAATATTCTATTTAAGAACTATTGAAGTAGGCACAGAACCTACAAAACATTGTATGTCTTGGTAATACTATTTAATACGTGGAGTGGTGACAACACTCACATACGTCTAGTGCGTGGTAGTATTGATATAAGACGAACTCTTTTTACCAGGCTGGGACCTTCGTAACCTATTTGATAAGACGCTTGTTTTTTAACACAGTGTTTGAAGGTTCGATTCATGTCAAAATCCAATTTAATTATAAGTAAAAAGGGTTCCAGTTTAATTTTAACTGACGACCTCCATGGCCTAGTAGGTAAGACGCTTGTCTTCTAGTCAGGAGGTTCAAGGATTCGATTTCCGTTATGACCTAGGTTTTCAAGAATTTCAGTTTGTAATTTATTTTTATCAAACGCTTTTTATTCCACTTTTTTATGACGGTATAACCCTACCGGTTTCAAGGCTTTCACCGCATCTTCAGGGGAGCGCAAACAAGACTAAGAGCGCAAACAAGACGTCATAAAAAAGTGGAATAAACAGTGTTTGATAAAAATAAATTACAATGTCTTTAAACCTCCACAATGTTAATGCCTTAACTATAAACAACATAATTTCAGTTTGGTTTTCACTTAAGGTCTTTTTAACATATTTCTAGTTAGTTGGAAGATGTTGAACTGTATACCATACAACGAAAGTGTAATCAATAAAAGGTAGCTATATTATAATTTTTCGAATTGATTGGAAAAGATTGCCAGATGGCAATGAACCCAACAGGTTATACAGTATACACTGAAAGTGTAATATAGTCCAGTACATCACCCTCGGATGGAAGTCAAATCTTTTACCAACTAGGCCACGGATCGTTGATTTTTTGTGTAACTAAAAGATATAGGGTAAGTAAATCTATTACTGCAAGAACGGTTACGATCTCACTAAATTAACTAGGTCAATACGATACTAACAAGACCGCAAACATTTCACATGTTCACTTTGACAGCTCTGGTTTATTAAATCAATTTTAAAACCAAATCAACACTTGTTTCGTTTTTTTTTAATATAAATTATAATTTCCGCTTAAGTTGAGGAAGGGGTTCTGAATGAGACGCTGAAAATGCCTTAGAAATACTTTGCAATATAAAATTAAATATTTCTGACATGTATTGATATTTGGACGAGTGTAAAACGAATAAGATCCCAATCAACGTTCTGCTTGTCGTGAGCTCCATATTTGAGGAAACGGTGGTAAGTCAACTTTTAAGTCGACTTACCACCGTTCATTTTAATTAATTACTTTTTTAAGCCAGAGTTGACCATGAAAAACACTCTGAGATGGTTTGGGCATTTGGAACTGATTAATAAAGAATGACAAAACAATTAATTAGTAGAAATATAAGTGACAGGCCATGTAGAAGTAAGACCAATCAAAGTATGGTTGAATCAATTGAATGATATTTTGAAAGAAGGAAACGTAGAAAGTTTGAGAAATAGTAGGAGTTGTATGAGTATGTGTATGGATGTAGAAGAGGCTTAGGATCTGTCTCGAGATAGGAATGTCTGACACTCTGTCCTCTCTACCTACCCGGTAAGGGAGATGTCGTGATGGTATGTATGTACGATTGATACACTATCGTTAATTCGATACTTGTATGTAGAAAATGTGCCAGATTAAGGAATGAGAGCGTAAGGAAAGAATATGGATTTAAAGAAAATATGGTGGTAAAGATGAATATATGCGCATTGAAATGTTGCGGTCACGAGAAAAGTGTAGAACTTTGTACTATCAAATGAATTAATTTTTGAAAGATTAAAGATAAAAGCCTTTTCAAGAGCAGTTTGCATGATGAGGTGTTGTTGTCTACTCCAATAGGGATATTGTGAGACGGTGAAGATGACAAAACAAATGTTTTTTTTATTTGATAATTTTTCTATATATGGTAAACGTCGTAATAAATGTGATAAATATGGCAAAGCTATAAAAAAGAATAATAAAAAATGTATTAAATGTTTTTATAATGAAGTTGGCAGAGAGAACACATGCCCAGTTCATTTCATCGTAGTCCCTTCATTTCCTTTTAGTATTCTAGGGTAGCATATATCTTTCGTTTTTGCCACGTCCATTGGCAAATATAATTTAGAATTTCCTCTTTTCGTAGTTAAAATTGCATAACCTAACGAAATAAGAAAAAACCGACATCCCGCAAAATCATAATTTTTATTTTGACTCGCCGGATGTCTCGTAAAAACTCAAGAAGATTTATTTAAGTGGATAGGAATTTTTAAAATTGATACAATGTTTCAAGATTCGGGCAATAAAAATTCGTTATTAAAAACGACTTGGTTGCGGTATCGCTTCAAATCCCTGTCGACAATCAAATAGATTCCAAGACAGACGATCATTGCGTGGGGAACAAAAATGACGGGCGTTCCTTGAACGTTTAACACTCAACATGCTGCTAATGAATCACTTACATCATGATGCTTTTAAATGTATCCAATGTATAAATTCTCTTGTGCTTTATTTATCGGGATTTCAAGAGATCGCATACGGCCGTTTGCTATTGAAACTGTTAACCTCGGGTTTTCCCGATGCCAATGATTTTATTGAATTTAGTTCGACTATCGTCATTTATCGTCAATTTTGAATGTGCTTTAGATAATCCATACAGAGGGAAAAATTATGAAAGCTTAATAAGTAAATATCAACCACTGAGACCTAGTAGACGCCTGTCTATCAACTAAGGGGGTTCGGGTTCGATTATTTTGTATTACATGTTCGTTGTTTATAGTACAATTTGGCAAGCAATCTCTTCTTATCACCTAGAAAAATGTTGAAGAGATCTTACTCGTAAGTGAAAAGCAGACTGGACGCCTTTTTATAAAAAAAATCTGATTTCAACGGGAATCGAACACACATTTTTATAAAAAAAATATATAGTCTGGGTTGCACCAAACCTTATTTAATATATTTCTGGTTGGTTAGAAAAACTGGCTGCGTGGCAATAATCCCACTGTTTGTATATACTACAATATATACCACGAAAATGTAATACAAAAAAATCATAATAAAATATGCCACAGACAAACGAGCTCTTTTCTCGTAAAAGTTAGGACAGCAAGTTGAAACCCCGTTTTACATGTAAGGTAATGATTTGGCTTATATAAAATGTGAGTCAAATTGCAAATAAAGCAGTGCGTTTATATGCTTCATAAACAGAGATTAAACTGAATTATATATAACTCCAGTTATTCAAACTCAAATGTTACTCTTTAGGTTATGTATACATAATACAGACATTTTTTTTGTCAAAAGTAGTAAAAAAAAAAGAAAATAAGATATTGACAGTATTCAAAGCTTCATAGTGTAGAATATTCTGCCTCTTAGTGTCAGAAATATGAGTGGCGTGTGCAGCTTTAGAAGGCATTTAAATACAATCCTTTTTGGGAGGTTATATCAAACTTTATGAAAGAGTTCGAATCTTAAGTAAGAACGCCCTTGAGAAGAGTTTGCTCTCTAAACGGCGCTTTATAAATTATCGTTTTTTTATTATTATTCATTAGCTTAAAAATTGTTTAAAATATTTAGGGGAATAGGTTAGCGAAATTATTTAATAATATTGATTATTATTTTAGTGTCATGTTATATCTTGTGACTTCGAAAATCGAATACTATGAAAGATATTCAGCAGGCTGCAAGATAATGGAAAATGAAACCAAGTGGAGTATATAATTAAAAAATTAAAGAGATATCAACTTATCAGCGACATAAGGTCGCGAAGGTTGTTATGGATCCCCTCGCCATTCTAACGTCAATTCAATTGGAAAGCGATGATGTGCAGTAGAGTTCTTGTCTTTTTTCTTTTTTTTCCACTTTTAAGTAAGTAAGCCGTTGCACACCAGCAAACTCACCAGCCACACCGCTGTACTGAATCCGATGGCATACCTGAAGTGAGAAGATCGGAACATGCCGCCATGTGAGCAGATCTTAGCTGACACGGTCAACAAATATTATTATACATTATACAAGCCCAACAACACAGAAGAACAATACTTGAGAAACCGAGGCAGAGGCTTTTAGATAACGTGTAGCAAGATCTAGGAGGCAGGAAATGGGAGGAGACAGTGTATGACCGAACGACATGGAGATAAATTACGAGTACCTGTGAGGCTAAAGCTCGACGAGCAGATGCGTTGTGCAGCAATCTGGGGTAGGTTATGTAGCTTTATTGGCAGACAAGTTCCAAAATAAAAGCTTAATATCGCTGTTATTAAAAAAAATCGACACTTATAGTAGAAACAAGGAGATAGTTTAGCGAGATTTGTGGTTATTGAAGACTTGAAAGATATACTGCTCATCGAACCGCGGAGTGCGGGGATGGATGAGAGGAGTCGTCAGAGGCTATCATGGGGATCACGATGCTCAGTCATAAACTGCACGACAGGATGATAATATGAAAAACAATGAAGCAAGTGTAAAATTGAAAATGAAACTTTGTTGTTTGCTAGTGAAGAAAACGTTTTTAATAATTCCACTAAAAAGTTAAATATAAATATATAATTCACCATTATAGCGGATGCAAATACAATATTACACTAGTTGAGACCATATATCTTATGAAACCAATATAAGAAGTGTGAGATAAGATGGCGCCGTCAAAGGAAGATGGCGCCAGAGGGGACAATTTAAAGAAAACAGGCGACGAGATAAAACAGAAAAAAGTAATAAATTTTATTATAATTTATAAAGTCCGAGACATAATAATATTTCCTTCGCATTCTTCGCTGTCCATGGCGGTGATATGTTTGTATTTTCATTAATTATTTATGAGGCTTCGGCATACTTATTCACATCTCTCGGAGATTGCGTGTTTTTATATAAATAAATTAAAAGATTTCCAAGCTAATCGATTTCATGAGAGAAAAACATGAATTTGTCAGTCGAATAATATTTTTTATACTGTATTTCTAAAATTACTTTGAAAACAGATAAATTCAGTTGTTTATTAATTATGAATGCATTTATACAGATATTGACATATGGTTTATCTATAATATATCTCTTGTTGGTGGATACTGGAAATTACTTGCCATCAATCATTAGCTCTTTTAATTGTGGTTGGCAAAGAGAATATTCTCGCTTCGATAGCTAAACCTGATGACTTATAAATCACTCCAAATTCTGGTTTGATGTTGAGAAACATCCTCGGCTCATCCTCGTTGCAAAAGAAACCTGGAGGTAAAGAAATAACCGAGACGTCCTTACAACAACCCTCAGAACAAGTCGATTATCATAGTTAGGTTATACCAGTTAATCAATGACTGAGTCATCAGAATTGTATATGAGGTAAAACCAAGTGGAACACGATCCATCAAAACAGGACATGATAAATGTGCTGACCGACGAAGGATGGAAGGAAATCATCCAAAACCGTCCATTCTGGAGAGTGAACCTCTGCAGAAATTGTACTCAGTATGAGTACAGAAATTATAAGAACATATTCTGTCTATCATCTCGGGTTCTTTTCATTTCAAGATCTGCAAGAGTTATACAACCATAAGAAATAAATCTACCAAAATCGACTGCTTTAGCTAACTAGAAAATATCAACCCTAAATTACGAGTATTAAGGTTTATGCGATGTAATTACCGCAACAAAAAAACTCATCTAGTTTTTTTTTACTTTTCCACAGAAGTTAAAAACATTTACCCCTGAGTTGATTTTGCAGGGATCGGAAAAAAACTAGTAATTACTAGGTGACAAGTCGGAGTATGGGGAATTATGTAAAATTTCCCATTTAAAGTCAAGTGATGTATGCCACATGAGGTCTGGTATTATCGTAGTAAAAATCAATTCTATGTAATTTAAAAATTCATAATATACTACAACCTTAATATACCACCACACACCTAAGCTTAGGGGGTAGAAATATTGTTGTTCGACGGGTGTGTAAAACGGTAATAACTTTCACATCAACCCAATATTTTTCACTGAAGAGTAATAAATGACCATCTAATTTTCAGTGTTTCTTTGTTCTTTAAAAATCTTGATTAGAAAGAGGTTTGTTGAAAATTATATATAGAAAACAGTTTTTGACGTTTTTTTGTTGAGTAATATTAAAAACAAAAATACGACAACTGAAATTAAGTTTTTTAAGTAGACATACCACATTTCGGGCAAAGAAAACGAAACTAATAACTCAGTACGAAAATTGATTTTCAAGGAACTTTAATTGTTTCGTTTCTCCGATTATCCTCTGCCAAAAATAAAACAGTGTTACCACTTTCAGCCATATAATATCCATCGCCTCTCAGACGAGTTTTGAGTATCCCCGTGATTTTGATCTTGTACGAGTACCCTACCACATTTGATTCTATAATACAGTTTGTTTGGCATAATCATTCATCGAATGTTTCAGTTCCATATTTTAACCTTTTTTTTACAGAATGTTTTGGTGACGTTCTTTTGTCACATAATGGTGACACGATTTCCATAAGTCATGTTTTGTCCCAACAGTGTGACCAGTAAACCTACAAAACACATATTTTCTTAATATGTATAAAAAATGAGATGAATAAATGAGACCTTAAAATTGTATTTCTTACAACCCCATGATAACCGGTTATATGTGTACGTTTTAGTTAATATTTCAAAACAGTTAGACTATGAGTTTGAAACCCTTTTGTATATTCGTCTAATTATTAATCTACTTTTGTCTAACATGATGTCTATGGTCATCTTTTGTTTTATCAGAAATTCAATGCACTGTATTATGATATAATATAATGCGATTTTGATAATGGATACTGCTGTTAAATACATATTTATGAACAGATGACATTATAACATAATTCCCAGCTGCCTTATATTTCCTGAAACAATGTTGAGCTTAGCTAAGCGAACCATATTTGGCGCAGACACGATTTCATAGTCAGTTATTTATGACTTTTTTTTGACAAATAACATGAAATGCAGCGTCGCATACACTTCGAACTATAATGAATTGAAATATAATGAAAATTTTGATTAACATTTAAAATTACTGTTATGGCATGAATAATTCGTTGATGATCACAACTCAAAATAGTGTTCACTGGCGTGAGTTTTTTGACATATAAATGAGTTGATTATGGATTGGATTTGGGATTTTTTACGTTTTTCAAATTCGTATTTTTTTTTGCAGCTTATGATAAGAAGCATATAAACAACTGAAAAACTTAAATTCCGGTGTAAAATGATCTAACAGTAAAACCCGGAAGAAGTGAATGCTCCAGGAATAGAACCTGGGGCACCCTCTTAGTTACCGTGAATGATAAAAGTAAGACTACGGCCGCCAACAAATATTTATTTTATATACATGTAGAAGTGTATGGTCGCATGTTATCTCACTGGACTTCCGTGCAGAAGGTCACCGGGTCGAACCCTGCACTGCGTTACTCCCCTGAAATGACACACGTATTTTAATTCTTTGATCATATATATTCTTTATAAAAAAGGTATAAAACATGGCGGCGTGTTCCGATCTTCTCACTTCAGGTATGCCATCGGATTCAGTACAGCGGTGTGGCTGGTGAGTTTGCTGGTGTGCAACAGCTTACTTACTTAAAAGTGGGGAAAAAAAGAAAAAATACAAGAACTCTACTGCACATCATCGCTTTCCAATTGAATTGACGTCAGAATGGCGAGGGGATCCTCAACTATGAGGCCCAGCAAATACGACGTTTTTATTACAAATAACATTATAATTCGATTGTTCCGTTGACAGGAGAAAGAATGATGGAAATAAAAACGAGAGAATTATTGTAAAGGAAGTGCATGATTGGGTAAGTAAACCGACTCACAATAACGAGCGTCACGACTATCCGAAACGAGCGGTCTTGGTTGTCATTCGGAGACGAGGCGGAGTTAAATCGGTACCATTTCACAGATTAACCTATTTTGTTGATGAACTAAAAAAAATAAATTGGAAAGAAGTTATTCGGGCGTGTGAAAATAACCAACAAGTGTGGGTCTATGGGTATAAGACGAATATACGTTTTCTTTGGAGTCAGTAATCAGTAATCAATTAATACAAGTCGACTTTGGTTGCCGCTTTTAGTTACCAACCATACAAAAGGGTGTTTAAAATTACCTAAGGGGTTTTTCTTATCTTGATATTTGTACATTATTATTATCTCTTAATAACACACTTTTTATAACATATTATGACTTGTAACTGAATAATATGAACATGGTACACGGATGAAAAAATGTTAATTAGGAAATATCTCGCCAAAATGTTCAGCGTTTGTCCGATGAGATTGCCTATTATCTTATTCAATTCAGCGCTCTTGATTTTTTTAACGCTATCCTTAACTATTTATGGTGTTAGGCTCTGGAACAAGCTGCCAACTAGCATACGTTGGCACGTTTTAAACAGCAACTCGTATTGTTTCTCTTCAGTGATGTAGCGTGCTTCCTGCCCCCCCTTCATTATAATTCTTATTTATAGCTCCGCCAACTAGCATAAGACTATTCCGTCGTTGGCATGTTTTAAACAGCAACTCACAAAGCATTGTTTCTCTTCAGTGATGTAGCGCGCTTCCTGCCCCCCCCCCCCCATTATAACTCTTCTTTATATCTCCTCTTATCTCGTAGACGCAGATAGGATTGTTAAATTTAAATCGGAAGAAATCACCCTTTGGTAAATAAATCCGCTAAATTGCACATGGATGAATGTGAGCTTAAAGCTATTGTGTTGAGTAAGATGATCGATCTTAAATATTTTAGTTTGGGCGTGTAGAACGAATAAATGAAGAAAGACTAAAAAAATAAATACAGTGCTAATGTGAGTAGAAGGCGTGGATGAGGAATACCAAGGAAAGTATGGTTGGATCAAGAGAATTATACTTTGAAAGAAGGAAACGCAGAAAGTCAGATAAACCGTAAGAGTATTTTGAGGTGTGTGGATGTGGTCGAGGTGAGGTATCGTAAGGATGTGTATCGAAATAGGAAATTCTGGCCCACTATCCTCCCTGCTTACCCCGATAGAGAAATGACGTGATGGTACAAGTATTTACTTGCACATTGCACAATGAATTGTTGAATAAATAAATAAAAATGTACATTGAAAAACGTATCTAAAAACAGTTAACAAAAAGAATGACATGTAACCAAAAATTCTGGCACCTGCACCAAACTTACGAACATAGTGATCTGTTTCAGGCCAATGCTAGTTAAATAACATTATTTTTTAAACCTAAAAAATACAAATATCTACTCGTTTTCTGGAACCTAAATATAAGAACATTTTTTTTAAGAATCAATCGAAAATTTTGAACGATTCATAACTCGATAAAAAATAGGGGTAATTTTTTGACTTATCTGAATCGATTTAAGGGAAATATGTTCAATACGATAATTCGGTACCTTTCTTGTGGAAGAAAGTCTTAAATCAATATTTTAATAAGACCAATCGTAGTATCGACAAATGATATGAGACTATAACACTGTTATCTACGAAAAATAAACATCATACGATAAAATTGTAAATAATTGTTGAAGCGATATCATAATGAGAGTTGAAGGACCTTGCCGCGATGCCAGTTTACAGGGGTGTTAAATAAACTGTACAGGTCTACTCCTTATGGTAATATTTTAACAGATACCTGATACGGTTCTAATGGAATTGCGGAAATAACGTTGACAACAATTAAATTAGTGAAATACGCTTAATTGGGCAAATATTTAATGACACTCGAAGTAATGACATTCTGGTTTTTACATAGGTAAAGGCGCGATTAGAGCTATTTTCAACAGTTGTGTATGTAAGACGTGTATATACCTATATTAAACCAATACAAAGGCCGAATATTATGACACTGGTATTAAACACACATATTATGGTACTTTGTCAGCTTTTTGAAAATTGGAAGTATTTATACAAACAGAATGGATGGACAACACAAGAGTAATCCAAATTTTGGTATATAAAAAATACGCTGATAGCTGGTTTCCTGAAAGACGGGATTAGGTCCCAAAAAAGTATTTTATCGTATTGTATTAAATTTACAACCCGGCGAACTTATTGCCATGAGACCATCACTTTCAACCAACCAGAAAGATGTTTAAGAGGCATTGAGTGAACCAGGCTGGAATCCTTGAAAAACAAACTGAGTTCCAACGGGGATCGCAACCCACAACCCCTGAGTTGGGAAACATGTGTCTTACAAACTGGGTCACGGAGGAGTCAGTACTGTTAAAAAAATCAACTAGGAAAATTCTTTAAAAATTAGATTAACGGTTGAATTGTATTTTTGTTAATCTTATATAACCTTGTGAGAGAAAAAAATGTTAGACCTCCCAACATTATTTTAGATTGTCAACTCGTATATCAATAGTCCGGAACTAGCCCAGCTTGTCATGTTACACGTTCCTTGTAGGCCCACACGACAAAACGTTTTCTTCTACTGAGAATTACTTGCAACTAATTATTTGTACAACTCTTTCATAACAAGACTACACAGATTGGGCAGTCAATATGGGCATTGTATGAATTTTCATGCATTTTTAACTACTTGAAAATAAAGTGAAGAAGTTATTCTTGCCAAGATGAATTGTTTAAATTGTTGAGATGTTGCTCTCCAAGCGGTGCTGTATAAATTTTTCATTAATTATTATTATAAAATTGCATAGGTTTGCTTTGCTATGTTGGTTTGTTTCACGCCATTTTCTATTGTATGACATGGCATATATTATACATATGTGTCAATATTAAATTTTATTTGTTATTGTTTATTGATCTTTTGTATAAAAAAGTCGCTTGACAGTAGAAATAAAATAACATAAAAAAGACCAATCATTTTGGCTGTCAAGCTTTAACGTTGTCATGTTATTGATACAAAATAGCCTCGAGGAATATATTGTATATCATTATGAAGGATCACCTTATCCAACCTTAAAAGCAAACTTAGCACGTAAAATGAGAAACATAAATAAGACTAATCCTGATGAGGTATCTAAGTTTCTTTTTTTATTTATAGCCTAAGGAATATCCACCGCAATCTGAGTTCGGATCAATTACCACACATAGCCAGAACACGCATGGATAAACCTGTTGAGAAGATCAAACTTAAGTGGGTATCAGTGTGATTGCATGCTTTTTACCTATATTTTTCATTAATAAATAGATCAAGGTTTATTGATAACAACATAGTATGTAACCGGCGTCGAAACCGACCGCGAGGACATGAGATGTTTTTCAGCCCACACCCTTGTCCATATAGATTAAGAAAAAAAAACAGAAAATTAATGAACGGCAGAAAAAATAAAAAGTAAACCCATAAATACCACCTCTGATTAACTGTCAGCGAAAAAAGAGAAAAGCTGAACAACCCTCCAATTCACCGTCAGCAAAAAGATAGAAAGCAAATAAGAATCAAAATCAAATGAAACTGCACTAACTAAAGAAGGTAATATTTCGAAGCATTTCTGAATGTGCAACTGTTCACTCGCTCTTTCAAGGTCAAGGGCAACTCATTCCAGCATTTGCTGGCTGAATATGAGAAGGATCCTTCGAATAAAGTAAGATTATGACTCGGGATATCTCTAGCACAATTCAGATTTTCGAAGAGATAATACATATTTTCCAATGTTCAAGTAAAAGAAAACATCAACTGACTGAACTTGACTTGGTTTTTCATTAAACGAATTTTAAAAAATATTATACAGCGGGGCATATTCACAAAAACAATAAACTCATACCATAATAACTTTCTTAGAGAGACTTTTAATATACTTGTGTTGACAAAATCTGTAATTAAAATAAAGATAATGGGGAGCGTCAATGGCAAACTATTTAGCTTCAATCTTGTCCCTTCGCCCTGTTGTCATTTATGCGACCATTTATATCAATCTGCAGATTACATTTTTTAGTAGGTGCTGCGATGATAATCGTTCAATAATTTCTAAAGGGATCTCCACGTAGTGTTACATCAGTTCATCTTCGTACCGATTGGCTATTCCAATATAGTGGCGTTAAATGATAGTTTTAATGCATTTGTTTTATCGAAAAATACTGCCAGGCTATTTTAACTCCATGTCTTAAGCCGCTAGTAAGTATATTTACTGCGTTGCGAGTCATTTTCTTTATTCTGTGGCGTAGGACCTTAAGTACGTCGTCGTTACTATTCTTTTCACACTTAGGTGTGTCGCCACCGGAGGATTAGTTCCTCTGAGCAGTTTCGTTACTGCGTGAAGTTGCGTTCATAAAAAAATAAAGAAGGGTTCGACATTCTAGTGTAGATCCCGTTGGATGGGGACTTATTTTGTCCATAATATCGCGGAAAGTGGTTGAACCGAACTGAACTGAATTGAATAAAAATAAGAAGAAAAAAACAATATTTACTAGGAAGGATGATTTTGATAAAAAAAAGCTCTTCTGACGACCTCCGACTGATAACACCGTTGCACCCAACTGAAGACTTAATTAAAAAATTGCAAAACACCCATCCTTGACTGACTAGTCAAGTATCCTGTAGAACAAATTTGCATAATACTTCAAACCATGCATAGATATATAAAAGAAACATCTGACGACCTTCGACTGATAGCACCGTTACGACCAACTAAAGACTCAATTAAAAAGTACATAATATAGTACATATACTTTACCAACAAGTCCAGTGTGCCGTCCCTTAGGTAAAATTTGTATATACTTCGAGCCATGCATAGGTATATAATAAACGGTAAATAAATAAAGATGTTACTTCATCACGTACCACAACAACACTTATATCACGATGAGTGTACACATGAAAGCAAATTGATTTGTTGATCACGTCACATCAAAAGTTAAAGATCACGGTGCACGTATGTCGAAAATAGAGAACTTTTCGCAGCATATGATTACGTATCGTATGATGAATATAAAAAAAAACACTTTACAGTTAAACTACTCGGTCTTTATCTGTGATTTAACAGTTTTAAAATTATACAATAAAAGCACGTCTATTATATAATATAATACCGACTGTACACACCCAATGAAATGTCTTGTTATATGTGCATCACGAGCTGCTCTCGACAGAGGTGGCCTAACTTGGAGACTTACAGCGTTAAGCCGTGGCACCAGTGATATGTCATATAAATTACTTTGGTTTTTCTCCGTAAATTATAAAATGAAAAAACTAAATATGTATTTTTTTAAACCGACTTTGGTAGCTGTTTTAAACGGTCGTGATATTCATTTGAAACGGCGCTAGTAGCAGTTTAAAACAGCTCTGATAGCCTTTAAAAATATTGTTGCTCTTATCAGCGTCGAGATTTCCAGCAAGTATATAATATCGATATGCGAAAAAGTCATTTTTTTAAAAGACATTGTAAATTTCAGTTTTTCAACTGTGAGTTCTTTGTGGATATATCCATAGTTTTAATGTTATTTTTATGTTGGAAGGCAATGATATCATAAATGCATCTGTTCTATTTACTATTAGTAAACAAATGCACCACCTTAATATACAACAATATGACTAATTGAAACATAATTCACACATCTCGTCATATAAACTTATCTTTCTCACACTTCTTATATTTCCCTCTTTTAACTCTTCTTCGCTCTCCATTCATTTCAAACATATTTATACGAGTATATTTGGTTTAAGTTTAATAAAAATAATCTGTATAAAAAACTAAATTCTTAACAAAAACGTAACCCATTGCTTATTTTTCATATTCTGAGTCCACAATGCTGAGGATATACAAGTATATGTCAAAAACAGTTTATACAAAAAAGAGCATCAAACAATCAACGGCGTGTAGAGTGTACTGAATAAAGAGAAAACGTTATAAATGTGATTTTGAGATAAAACACTGAAAAATTCGTAACATTGACAGTATAAGGGTCCAGATAAGATCCAAGTTTTCATAAGACTTGATAACTTTCAAAATACTGTGTTTGAAGGTACGCTCAGACATAGATTATTTATTGCTTATCCCAGTTCACCACTTTTTATTTTTTACGTCGTCCTTTACTGTCCATGCAGTGAGGCTCTGGAACTAGGTACTAACTAGGTTCTGTCATTGACTCGCTCTGTTATTAGCATTTTTAAAAGTCGATTGCAAAACTCTTGATTTCAAATCAGTAATTTCATATTATTTATAGTTAAGGCATTAACATTGTAGAGGTTTAAATACATTGAAATTTGTTTTTATCAAACATTGTTTATTCCACTTTTTGTAACGGTATAACCCTATCGGTTTCAAGGCTTTCACCTCATCATCAGGGGGAGCACAAACAAGACTGAATTCTGTTCGAACTGGTATCGACATACACGCTTCTGACGGTAAACATTCGGGTTGGGGACTGTGGGTGGAGGGAGAGAGGAGACAACCTCAGCGAGCAGTGGCGAGATTCTTAGAATATATGTGTTTGCCAGATGTTCACCCCGATGAACTGACTTTGAAATTTCTAGGGCCTCTAATCTGTCTAATTTATTTCCGTTACTACTGATATGTAAGAATTTGGCATCATCTATAGAAAATGTATGGTTTTTACGGTGACACTGATTAACCATTTCAGAATAAATTAGGGAATTTGTAAAGACGGATTTGTGTTCACGAAATATATTTTCAAATGATCTTTCTGTCAATCCTATATAGAAATTATCACAGTCAGCACATAAAAGTTTATACACACCACTGTTGTTAAGTATTCCATTTTTGCTTTTCCCGTTAAATAAGTTTCCGGAGATTAAATATCGTGTTAAAAGTTGGCTTTATGTGATAATACAATGAAATATTCGACAATACATGAATAACTCGATCTCTCAAAGGTAGAAACTAAAATAACGGTTTCTCTTACGCTCCGCATATGATATTCACTCAATTATAAATAGTTAGACCGCGAGTTGGAGAGTGAATATTTAACATAAACCACCGCGATTGACCGCAGTCAACCTTTTGTCCATCCCTGATTTTGTATCTAAATTACGTTAAATGGGATAGAACAAAAACTAGTTTCGATATAATTGAAAACACCTCGTTATTGTTCTAGAAAATTCTTATGTTTATTCTGAAATAAGTATGCATATTTCAATATTTAAATGCAGTGGACTGAAATATGTTATAAAGCTACAAAATAATTTCTCGACTAGACTAATCGGTAATTGTGTATAATAAAATGTCAATCTTAAAATAATTCCGTTATATATTTTGACATAAGGCTGAGAATATTTGACATAATGCTGAGAATATTTGACATAAGGCTGAGCATATTTTGGCTAAGAACATTTATTTTAACGTTATTTTTTTATCACAATTAACAATCGTATATATTTATATACTTAAATTTAAATTGATACGCTGTAAATATTATAATATTTAGTACATTGTATACTTAAATAGATTATTATATATACAATGTTTAAACCTGTTGTTGATTGTATGTAATTTGTTCATCTCAACAGATAAGGTGCGGCGGTTCGATGAGACCTTGAATGAGAAATATGCTATAAAAATATAACAACGACTTTTGGCATTTGAGCAAACATTAGAATTTGACTATCTTGTAGAATGTCTGTCTTCCAGCCCCTTTAGATAGCAATTTATTTTAAAAAGGGTTCAAGTTTAGTTTTCATTTAAATCCTCTATGTTTATAACAATTTCTGGTTGGTTAGAAAGGATTGCCACATGGCAATAAACCCGCCAGGTTGTTTTGCCTATAACGAAAGTGTTATAAATTTAATACAATTCCTGTCGCGCAATGCAGATAAGACAGAGCACCCGACTTTTCCATCGAAATACAAATTTTTCGCTTTCTTCACACCCATATATCGTTACATATATATCTTTCTTCACACCCATATATCGTTACATATATCTCCTTTGATTTATCTAAATTTCAACAATTCCTTGTGTCAAAATATCATTATCTAGATATTCTAGATTAATCAAAATATAATTCACGAGAATATTGTGCCGAGTCGATTCCCGTTAGCACTCAGGTTTTTAAAAAGGTTTCCAGATTGATTTAACCTAAGGTTTTTTAAAACATATTTTTGGTTAGTTGGAAGAGATTGCCACGTGATAATTAACTCGCCAGATTGTACTACTTACAATGAAAGTGTAAGCATACAAATTATAGTTGACCAAAAACCATTACAAAATGTAAAAGTAGAACTTCATTGTGATGGTTCAAATGATTTTTATTCTGAAAAAAAAAAAAACATTCAAACCGTACTTTTTATACTACTTGACAACATGATTAAAACCTAATACAAATGCGGCTGTTTTGTTCAATAAAAAAGGTGGTGATTTGAAACTCTCGTAATTTAAAGGAAGTAAAGTCAACAGAGTCAGAGAGCAGAAACAATAAAAATTGAACGACAAACAGAGGGCCTGCCGCAAAGAAAGTCATCCATCACGATGACAATGAAATTGTGGGTCACGTACAATTGAGAATGCCAACGGTGAATTCGACAATTGAAGTTCTATAATTTCAAAGAATAAGTTGTCATTAACGAAATTATTGATAATAAAATTGTTGAGTTTATTTATCAGGCCAGAGGTCATTTATCGACGACTTACATGGCCTAGTTGGAAAGACGCTTGATTTCCACCCGGAGTTTTCGGGTTCAATTCGCGATGGAACCAAAGGAAGGGTTCACAGCCTAATAAGAGCTCGTCAGGTAATAATACAATACTCACACACGCTATATGTATGCCTGCTCTACATTAATACCATCACGTCGTTTCCCTGCTGGGGTTAGCAGAGAGCGCAGAGTGCCTAACTTTCCTTTCTCAACACACATATTCTACTTTCAAAATAGCATTCACTTAATTCAACCATACTTTCCTAGGTTTTTCTATGAATTTGAAATCAAATCTTCCCATCTTTGACAGTTATTGAAATAATCCATGGATAATATTTAGGGAGATAAATGCTTTTATAGCGGAAAACCTATTAGCTAAATATCCCTTGTGACTGAACCGAAAGTTAAGAAGAATTACGATGTAAATTATTCTTAACATTAATCGAGGTATTGACGTCCAATAGAATTTTATACTGAGCAGAGACGGTCAGCTCTGTTTAGGGGGAGTTAATTCTGGTTAAGTCTCAACCCCTATTCTCAAGAATAATATTTATTATTTCTTAGGAATTATAAAATCGATCGATATATACATAAATACACATACATATACGTACGTACGCATGATGTTGAACATGTGGAAGGTTTCGATTCTGCAAAGCAACTTGCATCTCGTTCTACAAGTGAGCCCATGTGTTTTCTATATCTCAAGATCTACCCATAAAATTCTCGAAAAATTTAATTCTCCTTGTTCTATGTAAGCGTTGTTCCAATAAAAACCAATCTAAGTTCTTTACCACTATAAAATGTCTTCCACAATAACGTAAGTCTACTTGGTAAAATTTGGTAATATTTTGTGATATACATACCTACATATATTGAATTTAAATATACATATTAATATCGAATAATTTTAAACAATGACTATGTAATTACTCTTTTTATTATTACAACGTTTTTTGCATCTCCATGTTAGTTTAACACAAAGTTTTGTATTTTTTGTCAATAATTTTAAGTACTTGTATAACTTGTCATATATTCATTTGTATAAAAAAGATACTGTTGTGTCGTAAATTAGATAAATAAAAAAATAAATTATTCCCCCATATGTCACATTTACTTTCCATATTATAATTTTCAATCACCATTTATATAAATTTTGCAACATTCATTTTCAGAGCTTTCTCCTCGTATATCTGATACAATGTGGGAATATTCATGAAAATTATTCAAGTGTTTTTTATTTGAATGCTATTTTGTGCCTTAATATTTTACCAAAACCTCAAGCATTAGACGTGTTCTCATTAAAGCCGCTTCAATTTGCATAAGTCGTCAATCATTTCAAAATTCATTCCACCGCCAAGGAAATGTCTCATTTTGTTTCAAGAAAAATATGACTACTGTTTTTCAGAAAACATACGAAACGATTAACAAATAAATTCAATGAGATATGACAAAACAAGTTCGTTATATAATACGGGTGATTATTAAAAGACTGGTTTGTGTTTCAATGTGATCGAAAATTGTGAACACGACAGACCACAGACCCTTTGTCTGGCGTCTAACCGCTGGGTTTTGTGGCTTTATCTGCTAACGACGATATATCAAAACGTAGTATTATTTCAGGATAAAAAATATTTTATTGAATGTGTGGAATGCCATCGGTATTCGATAAATTATTTATAGATTCAATAATTTATTATGTAAATACCTAAAATGAGAAAAAATCGCGATTAACAATACTTAAATCTATATATTTTTTTTAAATTTTTCCCGCAGAGAGAGTAATATAATAAAAATAATTGTTAAAAATGTCTTCAGTGCATACAAAAATAGACATTTTTCATTTATAACGATTTTTTTGTCAAAAAATACATGTTTAGAAAAATAATAATTTAATGATTCAAAAGATATGGCATTATTTCTCAAACTTTTTAGCCTTGAGACCCCCGAAGGGCTAAACAAATTTAAGACATTGCGAACCCCCTGCAAAAATTTATACATTGTATAAAAATGACTTGGACTGTGATTTTTTAATGTGTTCGTTTTTCTCAGAAAATGCGTTATTTTCATTTTCTACAAGTTATTTTTATTTTCGCGATCCCTCTAATATTTCACCGCAACACCCCTGGGGTCACGACCTTCAGGTCGAAAAACGATGTAATAAAAAGAAACTACAAAAAAATACCCTTTTTTATGATGGACTTTAATATGCATAAAGGATCCAACACACATTTTACCTGTTATGAGAAAATTTAAGAAACAATACACCGATTTGTAAGGGCTTGTCTCGAACGAGATTTAACTATGAAAACCCCATTTAATTGGCATATTTTTATGCGTATACGATTGTGGCATGCATATTAAATATTTTAAATAAATAAAAAAAAGTGTATTCTGTGGATGGTTCCTTTTCGTGAGGTACTCATATATATATACGTCAATTTCTTCCGTATAACGTTATACGTCAATTTCTTCCGTATAACGTTAGCAGCAGATCTTTTTCGCCAGAAATATATAACTCGCACGGATTTAGGTTAATTTATGGATTCGCTAGATTATAAAATGCAAAACAATCAATAGACAAAAACATATTAGACATAAAAAATACAGGTGTAGTTGTTTAAACAGACCCACCAAATTCAGTGGTTCGACTTAGTAGTCAAAGGTCACATATTTCTTCAAATATACATATATAGTAATGTAACACACTCGTACGAGTATATAAAAAGACACAGGTTTATTTGACGGAAATATTCCGGGTACTTTTTGATCCCACGCTCATTTTTTCCAATATCCAAACTCATCTTCGATAAACGTTTCATTAAAATTAAATCGCCTGTTTCCGACCAGGATTACATTTGCTTTTTTTTATAAAATCACATTCCAGTTATCATGTGCTTAGTTTCAATAAAATCGATTATTTACAAAGAAGAGAAACATTGGTTTAGTCGAAAGTTTTTTATAATATGTTTATATCGATCGATAATTCAATACAGTAATCTCTCCATTTAGAAGTATAATTGATTCCAGGAAAAACGATAACCATGAAAAGGAAACCATTGAATGCTATGTAAAATAGATTTTATTTTACATATTTCCAGATATTCTATGCTTAGTTGTTTTTATAGTAGGTGTATACTCGTATATGTGGATGCAAATAACTAACAAAACAAAACAACATTTTGATGAAAGCTTTACGAATTATTTATGTGAAGAAACCACAGAACTCGCTTGATGAATCTTCCATTGTAACTGTGGTTGTTCCTTACATTTGCATATAACACATCGATCAATAAGTCCCGGGACTAACCAAAAGATGGCACCTCTAATAACAAATCCATGCCATTTTCAGTTAGTGCCACCCTTTAGAAGTTACGTGTCAAACTTTCATGACATTCCGACATTGTGTCATTGAGTTACAGTGGTTTTAGTGACGCTACTTTTGTTATTTTAAAACAATGAAAAAAAACGAATTTCGTGTGTTGATAAAACATTGCTTTTTAATGGGAAAAAATACCGTTCAAACTCAGCGATGGCTTGAAAAATGTTATCCGGGCTCTGCTCCGTCGAAAACAACCATTTGTCGGTGGTATGTTGATTTCAAACGCGGTCGTACAGACACAAATGATGCTGAACGCTCTGGTCGTCCAAATGAGGCTGTTACATCAGAAAACATAATAAAAAACTCAAAATCCTATTATCCGACTATTGGCTGTTCGCAGACCTCAAAAAGATGCTCCAGGGAAAGAGATTTGTCTCCAATGAAGAAGTGATATATCGTTCTACACGGCTGGCATAAAAAAGTTAGGAAAGCTTTGGAATGAATGTATCGCTCTTGAAGGAGACTGTTGATGAACAAAGAATTTTGGCAAACAAATATTGTTTTAGTCCCGGGACTTATTGATCGATGTGTTAATATATCGATAAAGATGCCAAATTATTACTTAATAGATGTCACTACGTTGACAACCTCCATGACCGTTGGTAAGACATCCGTCTACCAACCTGGGGATTGTGGAGTAAAATCTCATTGGAACCGAGATTTTAGAGATTACAGTCTGGTTTTCACTTAAGGCCTCTTTTAACACCCTTTTGGTTGGTTGGAAGAGATTGTCACTTGGCAATAAGCTCACAATGTTGTAAATTTACACATCTGAAGTGTTATAATATTAATTACAATACTATGCATGATTTTAAAATGTCAAACAGAATTTGTCGCGTTAAATTGAATTCGCGTAAATGGTGACCTCGTAAACAGAGGGATTACAGTATCACACGAAAATGTCAAGCAAAATAAAATACACATAAGTTAGAAATGTCGCCATTGATTCTGCTATTTGCGTATTTCGGAATTTGTTGTGAACTCTAAATAAAACACAAAAATTATGTTTTGTGTGAAAATGTGAACGCAGCTTTATACTATTATATGATTTTAATTTTCCTTGTGATGTTGGTTGAATTTCAAAATAAATAAATCACAAAAATGTTTTATTTATAACCAAATTGTGGAAATATAAACGTTAAATAAAAAGAAATGTACACGAAATGCTAACCAAAGAATATGTAAACTTGTTTTTTTACATTTGTATTTACTTTGAACTTGATGGCAAGTAACGGAAGATAAAAAATAAAAAAGGTGAACCTTTTAGCGAGTATTGAAAAACAAAAACAAATCGCAAGACTGAAAACAAACATTTACATAAAAAAAACGATGAATAATGAAAACATTTTCAAACAATATTTCTGAAAGGGTTTTAATATTATGATGCATATTGATATTGTTCGCAATAATAACGCTTCGAGACGTTATGACTACTTGCGACGAACCAAAATTGGCAATGCATACATTTTCCAAATAATATGTACATTTTTGCAGAGTACGTACTAATATATACGCATATTTATTTATTACACTACGGTCGACTCCGGTCTCTAAATAATATTCTATACATTTTTGATCATATCAACGAATAAAATTGAAAATTCGTACACATATTAGGCAATCAATATGGGCATCGTGTGGACTTTCATATGACTTTGAAAGTGAATATGTTGTTCTAGTCGAAAGAGTAAATTATATGGTTGTAATTTGTTTGAGTCTTGCTTGTGCTCCCTGATGATGAGGTGAAAACCTTGAAACTTGTAGAGTTATATAAAGTGGAATAAAGTGTTTGACGAAACAAATCACAATATATTTTAACCTTCATATTGTAATGCCTTTACTATAACTAATATAATAAATAATATGGGTTTGCTTCATTATTGCATTTGTTTTATTTTTCTGTTGTATAACACTTTGCATGTCAGCATATATCGATCTTTGATTTGTTTTATATAAAAAAATGTCATTAAACTGTTTAAATGAATAAATAGAAGCTGTGAAAAATAAGCAAAGTATTGAATATACAACTAAGGTACAAAAGAATCCTGCCTGAATAAATCAAAGCGTGTATGGAAATATACCTTGTCGGCTAAGCCCAATGCATGGTCGAGATAAGTTACAGTGAAAATTTGATACCTCATGGCGTTTTTTATCAAGTTTCTGTCAAAGTAAGGTAAAAGCCCGGCAGAAATTAAACGTTTAATTTCTGCTGGTTTTTCCTTCCTTTTGAAAGAAACTTGATAACGGCGTGATATTTTTAACATTTTCGAATATAACAAAACACCACATCTTTTATGAAGGTAAAGTTATCAAATTTTACTGAAGGTAAAGTTATCAAATTTTAACTATAACAATACCTGACCATACATGTTCAGTCCAAAAAGTTTTGGACCCTAGTGATACCAATATGTTTAGCGGGCTTTATATTCTCTTACGCAATAAAAAAGGATTACTTTTTTTTTATACAAATTACAAAATACGCAATATGTTTCACAAACTAAATTGAAAATAAACAATGTTTCACTTCGGAGAAAATTTTACGACAAAAAAAGGATAGAGAATGGTTGTATCTCTCATTCTGAAAATGTCCATTTATGCCAAGAAACTAAGATAGTGTTGCGTAAAACAGTGGATAAAAATATTAAGGCTTCTGTGTTTGCTGAACTGGAATAGTCTGCCTGTTAACTACGCACTAAGGATAATTTGGAAGCTTCCAGAGGAAAGTTAAAATGGTTCCTTTATACGAGAAATCGTCAAGGAGCCATTAGGGTGGCTCACTGTCACTAAACGGTACCGAAGGATTAATCATTATCACCCGAACTAAAGACATTGGTAGCAAATGGTGCAAGCTTTAGAGTTTGATCAAAGATAGACAATCCCTCGTGATCGAGTATAATTGTCAACCATTTTGTGGATGGATGACGCCTGTGCAATTCGCATTTATTGGATTATACTTTGCAAGTTGTTGCACTTAAGCAAGCACACAGATAAAAACCCAAAGTTCCAATGGCTAAGAGATCAAGGTTTCATGACGATCGGAAGGTTTAATCTGCCGCCTTTCGTTTGGGTATTTTTTTAATATAGCACTAGTTTTGCATTACTTAATAACGCTATAGTAATTTATGACACATAGCTACAGAAAAACTTAAATTTAGATGCAAAACGGTCAAAGAGTATAACCAGTTCCCGAGATGAATACGCCAGAAATCGACGCGAGGTGCCCGCATGCTAAGCGCGAATGCTAACCGTTAGACAGTTTGATTTAGATTCTAACCCTCAAATATTAAATACAGTCAGAAAAATATCAAACCGTGATTAATACGCCGAAATCACTTGTTTCGGGTTTCGGGTTCGATTCCCGATGATGCAATTTTTTTATCCATACCTGGATTTATTTTAATAGGAATTTTAACGTATTTTTGGTTGGCTACGAGAATTTTTACTTTCATTATATACAGTACAATCCGTTGGGTTTATTTAAATTTCATTTATTTATCTAATCTTAATTTTTTGCACATTACAGAATTTTCTTATTCGTACAATGAACAAATATATATGGTATATTACTACATAATATATTATTCTAGAATAAAAAAAAATACTCAAATTATAATAAAAATGTATATGAATAACATCAAATCAAATTATATACTGTTATAAATAACATTAAAAATGAAATTATTTATATGATTATGCTAAATTTGAACATTTTCTGTGAAGAAGCTGAGCGACACATGAAAACGTATATATGAGGACATACACGGATGAAAAGTGAGATTGCAGAGAAAATATCTGTGTCGCTGCCCTGGGGGTTTACGAGAGTAAATCCGACCTACCCTTCCGTTATAAGCACAAGCTCCCGAAGCATTATTTGTTACCTGACTAGTCCACCTACAGTATTAGCTGGGACGACCAAGGTCTGAGTGAATGTGATGGAATACAAGTAGCCTGAACGAGTGGACTTGTTTTTGCTGAATAATTAGTGTAAGAATTGTTATCTAGTTATAAGTAGTATGTAGGTGTTAATTATTTCTAAGATCTCATAAATTAAGATTGAATAAATAAAATAAAATGATATGTAGGAAAATAAGATTAAATAAGTTCATAAACTATAACATATAATTAAGATTAGTTAAGTAATAAATTTGTATATAGGTATAGCCTTGACAAATGTTTGTATAATAATTTACTTGTTTAATAATTAAAAAGAAAAAAAAAAAAGAAAATATCTGCCAACCAAAAATATGTGAAGAAATCTTCAGTTAAAACTCCGACTGAAACCCACTAAAAAAATTGGGTATCAACGGGAATTGAACCAACAATCACCGTGTTAAAGACAGGCGTGTTACGAACTAGGCCACAACGGTGTCCGATTCTAATGTATAACATACAATGACAGTGTAATATAATACAACATAATACATATCGATGGTGCGTATCGATCTACCATGGATTCTTTGTGCAGGGTTTAGACTCTATAAAAAATCTTTTAATAAATCTGTTCGTAAGCCAACAGAAGTACTTTTCAAGGATTTTCAAATATGTGATACTCGTAGCTTGGGATTTAAGATTGTGTAAGAATGTGGGTGAACAGTGTGAATGTTTTAGTTATGTATTTCAGTATTAAGGTCAAGTATATGCACTTTGTGATTAATGACTTGTCTTATCAATATTTATGATTATATATTAACACTAAATATACACGCTACAGTAAACTATAACAATTCAAATGTGTTACTATAACATATAGGAAGATCTACAACGGTGCCTTTGTAGTTCGTCTTTCTTTAGTAAGTTTTCTGTGGTCATACAGATGCGAGAAAGTACCTTATCTAATAGCCGCAGCCACTCCTTTCCTTCATTTTCATTTTTTTTAATCTGTCAATAATAGTGTCAGAGTCAGCTCTCTAAACGGCGCTTTATAAATTGGCTGCTAAAACGGCACTTTATAAGTGTTTTTTTTTTAAATATCGAATCGTGGATAGATAAAAATAATATATCCACATTATTTGAACATGTTGAGAAACTTTTGCGGCTGAATAATTTTTGAGAGGCATTTGAGAAATATCGCAAGATCTTATCATAAAGAGCAGCAACATAGTTGGGATAAAGCCAAAAACAAAAAGTTTAATGTTTTGTTCTACATCGACTACTACCTTAAGGCATATTGTTGGTTCAATTTGATGTTCTCATCAATAGGGTCTTAGTGAATATTAGCTCTAATCTCTACATATCTCCCTTGCGGCAACGGGGCTTATTATACTGGATTAAAATAGGCAAAAAACCCCAACACCTTTGAATAAAATTAATAATACTGAACGTAAATCCTTGATGTCGAAAATAAAGGCTGTCTTATTTTTTATTTTTATTCTAAACCCGCTTATGCTAGATAATAATGGCATATAGTTTTTTTTAAATTTATTGATGGCTCGAGATGCATTACCAAGTTCCGGCTACAAATAAAGTTGAAAATCAAGTTTAATTCTGGAACTATCTTTAATTCCAAATAATCATTCTTTATAATTTACAAAACAATATATTATTCATATTTCAGCTTATTTAGTTATACTCCTTGAATTTTCTGTTACTGTGACCAATGATCACATTTTTTATAATCATTGTATCCACTTTTTTATATTTGATTTCATTTTAGCGTTTAGCTAACTGTACAATAATTTATCGGTATATTACTGAGAAAAATGTGATTTGTGTAGGTATTACAGAAGATTATTTGGATATAAGTGTATACGCAAAAAAAAAACATCCACCAAAAACTTAATTTTTGTTTATTTGAAACGCCGACAAAGCCTATTTAGTAGGTTTTTCATGATTAAAATCTTAGTTAAAAAATATTCCACCTCAATAATTTCAGAACAGTGGATGAAATAAAATAATAAATATTAGCCGTTGCTATACAAAAATACACATTTTATTTAATAAAATGTTTTTTTTATCGTGTCTAGCAGTCATTAGAATCTATTACTTTTTTATATATATAAGCTTTTTCAAGATTTTTTTTCACAAGCGGCTTGTGATTTCTAAATAGGAGAAGTGAAAAAGGCAGCTTCCAAGGTAAAAGAAGACTGGAACCATTAACCACTGTGGAAGTATTGTTTTATCTTAGTATTTTTGAGGTGAGCCAACTTGGTGCAAATTAGATATTGTCTACGTAAATGAAAAAAGTACTTGTTCAACATTATACAACACAACATAATCATAGTTGAGCGTGCAATGAACTATGTGTAGGTACTTGAATATCATCATTTCAATCAAACAGAGACTTTGAGGTAAATGTTATTAAGTAAATAAAGCTAGGCATTTATTTATCTTTTACTTGAATAGTATCTTCATCACTTCAGGTTTATTTTAGGAAACATTTAGAAATTTAAATACAACACTCCACAGAATATATAACCCGTTGAAACAAAAAGCGAACTAACAATCGATTCCTCTTTATTTGATTTCTGTATTTTACCAAATAGCGCCAACAGAGTCGTTTAATGAACATATATCGCCCACGACTACAATATATCGCTTTAATTGTACATTTTTTGCATATTCACCGTAATACGAAAATCTATGAGACAATAGGATAATTTCATGTCACAAAGACAAAACTATTCCTTTATTTTAAAACTAGACAAAATGTTGAGAATGTTAGAATAAATTACACTATTCTTTCACAAAAAATGGTAATTTTTGTTTTCTTTGAAACTCTCTATTTTCCTTTGTTGTTTAAAATAATCTCACATGCTTTCTCCTTAAGATATGTTTTCATGTATAAAGAAGTTTAAAAACCATACGAATAACTAACAAATTTTGGTGATAAATTACAATTTTTCGAGTTTATAATAATAGTTATAAAGCGACGATTTATATAGCACGGATAAGAAAGCAGACGTTCTTTAAGGGCGATTTATATCGAGAAAAACACATTTGGTAAGAAAGCTATAGATAACTTACCGAGGCAATACGAACTACTAAGACACTTTTGTAGATCTTCTGATATGTGAAAGTAACACATTTGGCTTCAGATGTATAGTAGTGTTCATATATAATCATAAATTTTGATAAAAGCTCTCAAAAAGGGTTGTCTTTATGTGTTTCTTAAAGATGTAGACGCCACCCATTGAGGCCGACCATTCCACGCCGCAGGATCAGCAACGACAAAAATAATGTAATAATAGCTCGCCCTATTATTACATGATTTTTGTCGTTCGTTAAGATATTCGTTAAGACCATTGATTACATATATTCCTCATTGAGTACTATGGTCATCATAGCTCAGGATCGGAAGAAGGAGACAAATTATCCGCTCAGTTTCAGATAGTTGGAAAACCACGACATTCAGCGTCACGACTAAGATAATTTATTTTACTCTTATACGGCGTGAAACATGTTTTCGGCGCTTAATATGTTTCCAACGTATCATGCAGTTCATGAGACACAATTCTACACGTGAGCCAGATAATCCCAATAATTTAATGGTTACGTGTCAGGAATATGAGTCAGATTTCAGCGCCAGCGAGATGGAGTAATCAGGTGAAGGAATTGATTGAGGGAAACACTGTACACTTTCATGCAAACGGCAAATGACAGAGAAGTAGTGACATGTCGTCGCAACCTGTATAACCAACATCCCATGGATCACGACCCTTAGTTACAAGGAACGGCAGGGATGATGAAGAACTTAAAGAATCATACATACGTGTATGTAGATAGAAAGAAAGAAGTTGCGGAACGATTGTTATATTGTATATTAATTAACAAATTTTAATTAATAAATAAACAAAGGTTTTTTCTCTTTATATTCCCTTGAAAGTTTCACTCTCAACATCTAAGATGAGCTGGGATGTTGCAATAGTTGTTTGATGATAAGAATCGGCCTTGACTTAAACATTGTTTCTGCTTTGTATTGGCATTTAAAATAGCTGTAAGGTAGGGTGTTAATTTTCAATATTAATCCTTCACTCAATAAGCAGAAATCGTTTAAATGTTCCGTTAATGATTTCAGCTGCCGGTGTTTACAGTTCTTAAAGGAATAATACAAAATCGTTGTATCTTTTTGAGTTTCTTTGAAGTTAAATATGTTTGAAACTATTAGTGAAATATTGTTCGCATAATATTTACGGTGATGCCAAGAATCCATTAAAGATGGTGACTGTAGCTAAAGTTAAAATAATACTAAAGGAACCAAACAGCTTAACATATTCACAATATGTACTTGTATTTGTGAATATTCATGAAAACATTGACAACATGCTGTTGAAGCTCAACCTTAACGATTTTGTGGTTGAGAAATATTTGCTTAGATGTTTTCAAACTTTGTAGATTTTCAGTTCCCACATCGTTGGTTTACTATAAACAAATAGTTTCGTGTGGATTTGTTGATTAATATAAACTTAAACGTTTTCAACTCAAATAGTGGTATTTGAGAAGCTAAATTACACACAAATTATGTATATTCCTCTCAATCGGAAATTGAGGTTAATATTTATAACCCGAATTCACGATAAAAAACCTATAGCCCTGTTACACGGAGAAGGTAAAAAAAGAGTTAAAATGTCCACCAAACATAGCTCTACCAACGAATGAGTTTTATTAAATATCAAGCATTCGTGCTAGGCTGAAAGAAATAAAAATCTAAAACCTGTACACCAAAAATATACATATCTGTAGTACAAAACAACGATGTGTAGTCCAAAAATACAATTTGTAATCCAAAAATTACAATATAGTCTAAAAATACAATACGAAGTACAAACAATAAAAATTTATCTCGAAATGTTATGATACATGGACCTCGCAATGCATAAAAGACAACCCACGTTTGACATGGGCTAGTATAACTTTGTTGGGTTGTATTAAACAATTTTTAAGACGTAATTTAACTAGGAAAAACATTTAACTGAAATTATATTTTTACACATACTCGTCTTTGATTGAGTATAGTATTCGTTATTTGAAATAAACAAATAAGAATATATATGTTTTGTGGGTTGGATCGTTTTTGCTGACATACGATGACAAACTAAACTAAAAACAATAAGTTTAAAAATTACTTAACGTACTCGTATATATAGTGATAAATATAAAATAATTCATTTGTTCCCCTAGTAATTTGTGATTAATTTAATCTCAATATAAAAATGTACTTTTGAAAATTAGAAACATAACTTAACATATCTGGTGGTTTCGACTATAATTTTATGGAACTTCATACTCCCGAGTTAGAGCGCTATTGAGCAGAGTTTGTTCTCTAAACGGCACTATATAAATTGCCATTTTATTATTATTATATTTTAGAAGAAATCACTGTGTTTTTACACTTATATATTCATTACCACACGTTTTTCTACCTCATATACCGAAGCATTTTTTCAGCGGCATTCAACCTGATAAATATAATAAGTGGAATAACAGCGGTGATAAATGTAACTAGTGGATAACTGTTAAAAAATCAAAGTTAAATATTCATTCATTCACTAGGCAATCCCATCCATCCTGTATCCCCCTCCCGCAGTGTTGACACCCTCTTCCAGGAGGCATTTGAAGACTCTGTGCTAAGCACTCTTTTCACTTTACGAGTTTTTCCTTTCAACGATCGCGTTTCGTAGCTTTAATAAGTGCCACCCCTTAGCCACAGTGCGTCTTCACTAGTCGCACTCCTGTGCTACCTCAGGCTCAGTTCCGGGTATGTATACCACACAGCTTAAGATTGGGGTTAAGACCATCACTGTACCTCTTTTTTTGGCCACCTTGGTCCCTAACTTAAGTTCAGAGAATATCAACTGCTTGAAAATTTGAGATTCTGGCATTCTGACACTATGTCCTGGACAACGAAGATGCAGTCTAATATTTTTTGCTTCTATGTTGATTGTCTTGGCAGATCATCAAAAACACTTTGATTTGTGCGTTTGTCATGTTATTTTATGTTGAGGACACGGCGCAAGCACCTCTGATCAAACTTTTTAAAATTTAAGGGTACTTTATAGATAGTCCAGGTTTTATAACCATACAACAGAGATTGCCAAACAACCACCAAGTGTACATTTATTCTGGTCGCTTTGTGGAAGTATATATTGTCAAATACCGTTCTCACAGTCTACCTTAAGCATTACTAACATATCTTAGTCGGTGTTATATTTCCTAATAAACATA
Organism: Odontocerum albicorne; assembly: GCA_949825065.1. NCBI lineage: Eukaryota > Metazoa > Arthropoda > Insecta > Trichoptera > Odontoceridae > Odontocerum > Odontocerum albicorne. The sequence goes on from OX463840.1 coordinate 15,169,023, forward strand.
ACAATCATAGATTTATTACTGAATAAGATAAATGAATGATTTTAGATAGATATACTCGTACTTATAAAAAATATTTTATCCCAGACTATGCAATTAGCACAAAACAGTATTGGTTAGTCCCATAATATTTTGATTAATAAGTTTTGTACTCCAGCCCACAAAAATATGTTTTGAAAATATCTTCATTAAATATAATATGTGCATAAATAGCTCAAACAAATCGGTATAATAAATTAATATTGATTAAAACAAAGTGATTCTCAAATATTTATCAATGACTTAACGACTAAAATGAGAGATTTTTAAAATTAAACTATATTCGACTTCTAATTGGAATAAACTTCCTTGACATAGACAAATGATCTTCATCGATTGCAAAGGTGAATATATTGATGTAATTTGCAGCGACAGTGGTTCTCAACCTCTAAAATATTATTTATCTATCATGGTCACCCACTTACGTAATTTTTTTCAACTCAAAATATTTATTTCTTTCATGTTTATTTTGCTTCAAAGAAATATTTTCCAATCAACTAGCTTTTGTTTCGTAATGATTATTGGTATTCACGTTCGTGTCTTGAACGTAAGTTTATAAAATAGTATTTAAAAAAAACACTAACAAAAATTAAAATAAAAGATAAATCTCAAGAAAAATGGAGATAAGGGTGGAAATGGTACGAGAATTAAGGAAGAGGAAATTTTTTGTAATGTAATCAATGCCTCTTTATTGTATTCTTAAATATCGATAAAGACATAATACGAGCACATGTGATTGAGTGAAGCAGATCGTTGCGAAATCGAGCGAACCAGAAACTTTGATGTGTGATGCGTTGGTATACAAAGGATTCTGCTGTCCCCAGATCAGTAGGACAGTCCCCCCTGAAAGAAAATTAAAATTTTCACGCAGATACTGAGAATAGCTGTTTAATACTGCAAAGAGGGTTGACAGAACGAGAAGATATCTTCGCCGTCTTATTTTAAGCCATTGAAGTCTGGCATGATATTCGGATATATAATCATATTATCCTATAATACAGCGCTAAACATATACACATTAAGCATTTTATTCATTCGTATGGAACCCTTCTATGTATCCGAACTGGTAATTTAGACATATATAAGAGTATGAGAATATGAATTTAAATTATCCGAATTATGTACATTATCATTATATATGTCGAAATTATCAGAATTGGTAATTTAGACATATATAGAGAAAACATTTTTTAGATCCCAGTATTTAGCCTTCGAATTAGAAGCCTCTGAAGTGTGCACGGATTTCTCGGTTCGTCATTGTACGTGTTGGCAACTCAACTATACGTGAATAAGTAACAACACTCACAGACGTACTCTGCGCGTGCAAGTATTGTTACCAAACGAACTCTTTTACCAGACAGGGATTTTTTTTTATGGCACAATTTAAAATAGATCCCGGGTCGAAATCAACTGCTTTACCAACACAGCCAAAGATGTCGTTAAGTATATCGTAAGAATAACTGAAAATTTGTATGAATTGAAATGAATTTTCACAAATTGTTCAGATTTCATAAATTTTCGAGAAATTCTTCATGTTATTTCTAGAAAATTATAGTAAGTCAATAGCGAAAGCTCTGAAGACAACATCAACGTATGGTTGGATCAAGTGAATATTTTGAATGAAGGAAATGTAAAAAGTCAGAAAAATCGTACGAGAAGGTGTATATATGTCACGGATGTGTGTCGCTATATAACTGTGTCTTCTCTACCTCCCTCGACAAGGAAACGGTATACCGGTATGCATACGTATTTTTTCAAGTATTTATAAAAAATACGAAAATTGTTAAAATCTTAAAAGTGCGTCATGATAATAAAAGGTTGAACAACACTGACCTTCTAGTAGATGAAGTATTTTACAGCATCTGTCATTTTTTTGTTATAACAGATTGGTTTAGTCGATTTTTCATGTTCATGACTCGGAATACCGAAAGGAGGAAATAATAAATTTGATGTTTATTTATCAGGCTCCTTGTTTTGTTTTCATTACAAAAATCTTAAACGTTTAGAATGAGGAGAGTGAAAATGTGTGTTGGTGTCGAATGCCTTCCGAAATATTCTATGATTATCTTTGTGTATGGTACAAAAAATAGACTCGTGTTAAAATCATAACTCACCGGAATGTCCACCAGATGTTGAAGCACATGGTGTTCAGCCAGAAAAATGCGGCCAAGAAGAAGAAGTGAATCATAATGGCTAGAAAAAGAAGAAAACATTGTTGTTAATTTTATGGTATACTCGTATTATGGCTGCGCACGACTAGAAGGTCATCAAAATGAAGGTCCTGCCTCAATAAAAAGGTTTTATTGCTGTAAATATTAAGTCGAGGCTCAGGACGAAAATACCTAAAAAAAAAGGATTTGTTAGTAAAATAAAATTACGGTGACTTGGCTTGTTTTGAACTACAATGACGATAAAATAATTAAACCTTAAAAACAAGGTTTAGTGTTTAACTCAAACGTATTTTTAAATTTTTTCAGCATATTCTTTTTTATTACACTTTCGTTATATACAGTACAGGCATTTTTCACAAGTATGTTAGTGTCCTTCAGCTGACGAGAAAGACGTCAAACTGATATAATTTTAAACCGAATGTTTAACAATTAAATTAAAGTGACACGCCTGTTTCGTTGTACAAAATCATTGTCAAACTGTTAAATATTTTGTTTTTACATTAATTTGAGTTGTACTTTAGTTAACTTACTTTATATTATGTTTAGTGCACAATTTACATTGTTTTATGTAATTAGAGAAAATAATTAATTAATGTTTATTTATAAGGGTTAAAATTTCAAATATTATTTTTATTATATGTATTTATTTATGGCTGTAGAATGTCGAAGAACACTCTTGATGGGTGAACAGCAAATAAAACAAGAAAGAAAAATAAGTTTTAAGTGAAAACCTGAATAGAACACTTTTAAATAAAAATGGGTACCAGCAGAAATCGAACCCGTATCTTCTGGGTCAGAAGATAGGCGTCTTACCAAACAGGTAACGTAGACCACGGTTTTTTATCGCATCTCAAATAATTAAATGATATTTTTTAATGTTTTAACACCTATCTACATTAATCACCGAAGTATTTGATTTACCGAAATGTTTAAAAAAAGTCTTAATTCACAAAAAAAATACATTTATAGTTAATTAATGTACTTATAAAGGGATAAATTAAAAAATATCAAGATATAAAGAGTGCTTATAAGAAATCTTAAAAAGTTAATTAATTTCTCACCTGACAAAGCACGTATAGAATTTCTTAAGATTAAGGCCGATTTTTAATGAGGAGTAAAAAAACACAGTTTAATTAAAGTTAGAAATTTCCTTATTTTCACGTAAATCATTTTTATTTCACCGCCAATAATAATTTGGGACCCGTCTTGAAACAATGCGTTATTTATTCGCGTATTATGGTTATCATAAAATAATTCATTTTTTCAATTGTTTACGTCAACCGGTCGGTGAACGAAATTAATGAACCGATTTCGTAAAATATATTGGCTATATATCATTTCCATATCTGTCTAATAGAGAAACCGGTTTTTGTATGTTGGGATAAGCATCATAATAAACTTCTGTTCATAAGAATCAAGAATCGTTTTCAAGTGTATGAAAGGAAAAAGTTGATTTTGCATGTGAAGTAAATCAAACTCTTGTTGGCTTGTTATATTATATTTTTATAGATTAAGTTTGCAACCAAATCGATGTTCGGGAGTGAAATGTAGACTTTGAAAATTAATGAAAGAAGTCGAGTAAATTCAGTGATAATGCGTGCACTGAGAAGAATATGTAGTGTGTTGGTGTATGACAGAATATGACATGTTTCTATTAAACATGAATGTGAGCTGAAAACTGATATATTAAGAAGGGTGAAAAGACCACGTTGAGGTGTTTTGGACATGTTGAACGGATACGTGACGATTTTTTGACATAATAAATTAACAATGCAATTATAAACGGGAGTCGCGGTAGAAGATGAATGAGAAAAGTATGGATGGACTAAGTGAATGGAGTTTTGGTAGAAGGAAGAGTAAGGAGTAAGATAAACAGATGGAAATGTGTGAAAATGTGTGGAGGAGGGGAAGGAAGTATGATGTAATAGGAAATGTTGGTACTCTGTCGTCTCTACCTATCTCAATAGGAAAATGGCGTGATGGTATGTAGATATATATTATATTAATAAATTTGAGAATCATTGTTAGGTACATATATTTATATGATAAATTTAAAAGTATTGCATGTAAGAGCAAGTTATTGATATAAACGATTTAAGTGATTAGGAATTTTAACACGGAGTAAACAATGTTGTTTAATGATCCATTTATATACTAATTATAATTAACCTTCTGCTATCTATCCGTCTCTTGAGTTAGACCTGCGGTGTGTTATCATCAGGACTGCCTCTCTTGAGATGTTGACTCCCTGCTATCCTTCCATCTTTTTGAAGGTCTTCCTGAGGATTGATTACCAGTGAGTATTTTATGCATCATTGCCACGTAGGGAACTCTTGTGTTATATATCGAACCCGATACCCCCAAGTGAAAGACCAGAGTCTAACCAAGCCACTAGGAGTTTACCATAAACGTCATTGTATGAACTTTGATATAATTATTATTCAGTTTGAGCATTACTTGTCGATAATTATTAGATCGCAAATGGTAATGCTTGTCATCGTTTGTCAAAACAGATTTCATTTATCAACGGATCTGCAGCGATAACATAAGTTCATGGTGATTAAACATTTAACATTGAGAGAATTATTATTGTTACAGTTAACTTCTGACCTAGAAACGAGCGTAATGAGATGAATTAAAACTCTTCTATTCTAAACTGTGTACGGTGTATGCTGGACGCGACAACGCTGGAAGACATTATGGAAAAAAAAATAGATTTTTTGGTTTATTTGTTATATGGAAAAATAATACAATATATCAATTTGGTTTGTGTAAAAATATCAAATCCGTTTTATGTTCAAACTTAATTTTATTTTTTTATTCCCTACAATAATATACAAAACAGCGAGATAGTTCCTCAATTTTCTCAGAACAGGTAATTGCATATTTTTAACTTCCTGACTACACTCTCCAGCCTTCCGTGACCTAGTTGATAAGACGATTGTCTACGAACCAAGGCGTTCGATTAGGGGCACTATTATTGACAGATAAAAATATAACAAAAAAAAACAAGTTTAGTTTAAGGAAACGAAAGTGGTGGCTGCGATCATTAGATTGGGAACTTCTCCGCATCTGCATATGTTTAAAAATATATATTTGTTAAAAAACCGCAGAAAATTTATCAAGATTAATTTCCCACAAGAAACACAAACTATAAAGAAACCTTTGTAGAGCCTCGACGTTAGGTGAGTCTAATGTGTGTATATCAATCTGGGTTTCACTTAAGGTCGCGTTAACACATTTCTGGTTAGTTGATAAAGAATATCGCGTAGTAGAGTGGGTTTCATGAGAGTTAACATTTTTTAACACATTGACAAGCTTAGTGCGTAATATACAAAACGTGTCAATGTATTAGAAAGTATCTTTGCCGTGATGTGATCCGTTTATTTGACGAAAAATACGGTGACCATAATGTCTGAAGTTACGAAGTTAGGAAAAGGAAGAGCATTGTGTGGACATACTAAAGAAGTGGTTTTGAATGTTTATAATTAAATCAATAAATTACGGGACACTAGTGAGGAGGTAAATATTCATGATTTTTATTTTTTATTCAGTGAATTACCTTAGGAGTAGTTATTTTTTTTTAAATATTTATAAATACCTTATACAATAAAAACAGTTTAGTTTAATTTATTGTTAAAAGATAATGAATTAAATTGATAGTAATACAATATCAGTTTAGCTAGCGATTATGTTAATTTATGCCATATTAGATATACTCGTATATTAATAATTTTCGGCTATATGAAATTAAGGTATGGTCTTAGTATTTATTAGTGTTAATTGTGTTTTCTTTGCCTATTGAATAAATTATTTGATTTTATATTGAACATTGATTTCATTATTATCATTAGGTACATACCTCAATCTGATATTATATTATTATTATGGTAAGTATTTTATTGGAATATAAAGTGTTAGATAGACAATATTTAAAAATATATTACAAAATAAATTAAAATATGGCCATCCTAGACCATCAGTGCAAACTCTCGTGAAACCCACTCTAATACACTTAACAAGTTGTATTGTAAAAAATGAAAGTGTAATACGGGAGTATTATATTATTACTGTAGTGTTACCTATTTAAGAAGTTTAGGAAGGGCAGGCACATATATGAGTTTTAATTATTATAAAAAAGGATAAAGAAAAAATAAATTAGGTCGATATGCGTATCTTATAAAGAATATCTAATATTACAATATATGAAATTGTGCCTTACATACATAACGCAGTGGTTAAGAAACACAGTTCACATAAGTACGAATTTGAAACACTGTTGTCTGTGGACGACCAACGACACTCGCAAACGTCTAGCGCTTGTGGGTATTGATACCAGACTGGGACCTTTTTTAAGTACCATAGGAAATCAAATCCGTAACCCCCGGGTGGAAGACAAACGTCTTACCAACTAAGCCACATATGTCCTCGGAATAATATGTAATCATGATTAATCATAAGTTCAAGCTAGTTATTGAACTATCTTCAAGTAACAATTATGAGTATATGCAAAATCACATGTCTTAACTATTCTAAATTGGTACTTTATGATGAATCAAATCAATCCCCCAACATATCTCACTCCCGGAAGTGTTCTCCTTTTACTGCTGTCGAGTTCAATAATATATTAATTCTCCAATCAGACACCAAAGAGTAGCCGAGTTTCTTTATCTTATTTGCCGATGTCATGAGTCGTAAAGAAAATGATGCTTTATAAATGTGTCCTCAACTCAGGGTTAGCTACATTTATTAAAATTTTAATACGAACTAAATTAATTCACATAAGTAATATCAATGAATATTTACCACCGTAATCAAGACTAAAGAAATAAGGGTAATATTTTCTATTCGGGTAATATAGCCTCCATGACCTAGTTGGTAAGATACCAACCCGGGGGTTACGGATTCGATTCTCGTTCTGACGCAATTTTTTGAGGTGTCAATCAAGTTTTCACTTCATAACTCTTAAATATCTTTTTGGGTCTTTGTAAAAGATTACCATATGGCAATAAACTTGCAAGCATGAACTATATAAAACAATATTTTCTAAGATGAAGGAAAAGTTACGAGATATGTGTAGCGAAAGGAAACAAAGTCTATAGACCACTATAACCGACCAGTATTAAAATCTGCTGAAATGATTGTCCACACTAGTATTTAAATACCAACTTTGTTGTATAAGAGTGAAACATTGAAGTGAAAAAATGAGCAATACTGTAAAAATGCATTGACTGAGAATTGCAGGTACAATACGTGACATTCTTTTTATCCCTTTATATTTTGCTTAACAGATATAGAAGATTTAAAATATATTCGTATCAATTATTTTAGTTTTAATTCTTTATTTATGTTATTGTTAGATAAATTTTATGTACCAATGTCGATAATTTTAAGTATCTAAATTAACTTTTCTTTTGAGTCAATGTCTATTATGTTCTATAAAATACACTATTGTGTTTTAAATCATAAATAAATAATAAATTAAAAAAGTAAAAACCAGGCGGGGCCATTATTTTGGGCACCATCGGGAATCGATTAAGAAACCTCGGAATGCAAGACAAGCATCTTACCAACTTACCCACGTAAATCGTCATGTGCATCACTTATAAACATATGTACAAAAAAATATCGCAAAAGTATATACATTTGGCCAAAATAATATATTTTTGAAAAGAAACGTCTGGCAACTGAGCAGGTAACTTGGGACAGATCAAATGACCAAACATGTGTACAGCTGTACGTAATTCCCTATGTTTTTTGCCTCTTTTAGCAAGCACTTAACAATGCAGCTGATGTCCAACATGTGGTAAATGCCAATATAATAGAATTCTACAACGCAAGACGGTCACCATGGCCTTGTTGGTAAGACGTTTGACTTCAGCCCGGGGTTTCGGGTTCAACTCCCGGTGGTACCCGAATTTTTTTTTTAAAAAGTCCCAGTCTAGTAAGACTTCTTCTAGTTGTTGCCTCTTCGCGTGCGGTAGTATTGCATACATGTGTGATCACGAACAACGATTGTCGTGCCTACTACAGTGATTTAATGAATGGAGCCGAAGACAATGAGCCTAGTTGGTAAGACGCCTGTTTTTTTAAACCGGGACTAATCGGTTCAATTCCCGTTGGAATCCAGTTTTTTTTTTAAATAATTCCAGTCTGGTTTTCACTTAAGGTCTCTAACATATTTCTGATTGGTTGGAAAAGATTGTCACATAGCAAAAGAACCGCTAGGTTTCACTCTATACTACGGATGTGAAAATAATACAATACAATGTAGTCTTCCGGAATTTAATTTATCTGAATCACCAATTCGTATAAGTTGAAAGGTTCCATACTAATCAATACAATGATTTGAACATTTTAAGAAATTAAAAAAAAATAACCTCGCGTGTTTACATATTGGTCGCCCTTGCTCTGATATATATGGATGGCAGACATGAAGATAATTTGTAGTTACACACCCCCTGTTCAGTGCCGCCGCCAAGTTCATCAGAAGCTACAGACCAACTAAGAGAATAATAATTTGGCGCCAATAAGAAACAGAAGCACAGACTGGCCCCAACAACTGGCGGAAACTATTTGATGTAAGAAGTGTGTGGTGTGATGCTATTTGACAGGTTACAATCTACTTTGTTGACGCGTTGAAATACAAACATTAACCAAAAAAAATTCAAGTTTGCCGAATGATTATATAATATTTAATATTGTAATGGAAACTATTGTATAATTTTACTATTTTAATTATACTTACGTTATATACAAAGCAACTTGGTGGATTATTGCAATGTGGAAATATGTACCCACCAACTAGAAAGTCGTTAAAGAGGTCTTAAATGAAAACCATAGAGGAACCTTTTTTAATGAAAATTGGTAGCAGTAAGTTAATATAGATTTATGGATAGCAACACAGTATGTGCTGAAATTACACATATATGTAAGACAATGAGAACGAGAATACATTTGAGAGAAAAGCTGTCAATAGGTCTGGGATTATCTCATAACCTCGCCTCAATCGAAACTCATCCCCGCCAATAAGAGGACACGTTTGGCCTCGAGGATGTCAGATGTCTCTTAGCCCATACCCTTGTACATGTAAATCAAACATGTAACACCCGGGTTGGAATATATGAGTCTTACCAAATAGGTCACGGAGGTTGTCAACCTAATATATAGAATAACATTTTTTGGAAGATTTATAATAAGTAGACGCAAAGTTGTTTACGCATTGATATTTCTAAGATTTCTAGAGAAAATTGCTGATGGGTATATGAGTTATTTAAATATCTTAGCTTTGAATTTAGCACAAAATTTATTGAAAAAAATGCTTGAAAGATGATATCAGTAAAAGTATTTTTTTATAGGTTTCAGAAAAAATTATCTTTAGTTTTGAGAACACATGTCTGAAATGTTAGGTAGTGAACCAAAAGATGAATGAAACGGTTCGTCTTCGGATGCAGCAGCAGTTTATATCCACTACAATGAGAGTGAGGTGTTGGAGATAACGAAAGAAGGATGTCAAGGGTTATGCTATTTTATCGCTCCCACGGTACTCACAGACAAAATTCAAACCCCAAGTAACATACACCGGTGTTAAATTATGGAGATTCACAGTCTCGATCAAATGCCGAGTATTAGACTGTAGACCGACCTGAATTTTGGCGTTTTGTGACATCCCTGTGTTCCTAATGGAACGCATAAGATTATGATGAGGATGATACATCAAGAAAAAACAATATTTGTATTTTTTTACTCTGTTGGCGAGTTAACGAGATGAAAATGATCGTAATCAGATGAAGATAACAATTCGTCATCATGCTCAGGTTTTTACTACAAAAAACAGCTCAAAGTTAATTTGCTCCTATTATGGAATTCAGCACAAGCGGTCATAATAATGTTTTGTATCTCTTATAGAAATATCCATAAATTGTTAGTTTCTAAAGCTTATGTTTCTGAATGTCAAGTAAATATATCCATCGCATGACTTGAACAATTTATTTGTTAAATGTTTAAGAAGTTATAAAACTCCACTATAATTCGTCAACATTTTTGTTTGGTTTGAGAACATGTGCCTTTATCATCTGTTTACTAAAACAAAATCACACAAAATACAGATCAAATCTCATTATAACGAATACTGAAATACAAACATTTTCAGAATAACGAACATTATCTGTAGAATTGAATGTGCTTAAAAATATATTTACTATCGAATTCCGTTTTAACGAAATAAAAATGTCAGTGTAACGAACATTTTTCGACAGAAATTGTCGCTGAGGGGACGAAATGGCTTGAATGACAAACAATATTTGACGAATGTTTAATCAATTTGGACCCTCAAAAAAAGGATAAAAATCTTATTTTTATTGATTATTATTGCACAGCACATAATTTAACGTGCGAGTTAGAACACGTTTACATATAATTTTTAACTCCAAATTGTTCAGCATTTTTGCAATCTTTGGATTTGCGAATTAAACGTGCAGTTATAATGAATTGCAAACAGAAGATGATAATGAAAATTATACATAGGTTTATTTTCGAAAACTATGGAGAGACTGAAAAAGAATCAGGGTTATTTATCCTGCAGCACCGATGTCCCAAAAAATATTTTTCAACAATTGTGTATTTAAAATGCAATTAAGAATGCTATTAAAAATCAGTGCAATCAAAATAACATCATTATTTGAAATTAAAAATAATTAAGTGTATTTGTACACCTTTTTATTTTTAAATAAAACAGTTGATTTATCACTATATTTTTCTCCCATACTCAATATACCGAAATTTCAGTTTAAAGTAATATTTTTATGATCTCGAGAATTTCTTTTAAATGGGATTCGAATTGTATATGAAAGGAATTTCCTGTATCAGTACCATATCAGGTCTCCCTGAAATTCGTGATTACTAAAGTAAAACACTATTTTGAGTCAAATAAATCAACTTCCCAGCACCTTGTAGAGCTAAACCTTTTTTTTTATTTCGACAACTCTATCCTTCGACCTTCCTTCAAATAATGTTGAGTTGTATGTAGGAGGCCATACTTTTCACTACGCAATACATACCACATTCCAAGACTTGTGAACATTAAAAATTCTCATAAAAATATGAGGCATATTTCTTCATTCGCATTTAGATTGAGTATAAATGTTATAATAAATCTTGTTTTGATGTATGCTTGGTCAATGTGTATGGCAATTAAGGTATTTAATATACCGTTATTTCTTCATATATGACAATAGTATCTAAGAGGGCCCACACATTTCTAATTTACAAAGGTTTCCAAAGCTACGGATATTAATCAGTAATAACAGACTACATATCTATCTGTGTAATTGTATTGAAGGGATGAAAACCAGAAGTATTCGGTGATTGATATTTATTATCTTTGACAGAACAAGCCGAAGATAACTTGTATGCTTAACACGTGCTTGGAATGGGAACTTAAAATGGTGTCAGGTTACAAAATTGGGTTCATGTAGAATATAGTGTTACAAAGCAAACCACCCAAGATTTCTAATAAATTTAACATAACGGTGACGTGTAGGTACGGAGCATACATACATACAACTAGCCATATTCCTTTTGGGGTATACTGAGAGGACAGATGTCCACACCTTTCTATTTACACAAACAGCTTTTGCTTCATCCACTCATGCATTTCGTCATACATACTTTGTCTCACCCTTCTTACCTTTCCCCCAGTCAAATTTTTTCCAACTTTATCCTTCTATTTTTTTCTTAACCTATTTTTTCCTCGCGTGTCATTAATTTCTGACAATATTCGTTTTTTTAGTCTTTTAAAACTCATTCTCTGGATATGTTTTAATTATTTTATTTTATTTTATTCTACTTATAACAACCGACTTTAACAAACAATTATCCCTAAACCATATTATTGGTTGGTTATACCATATTATTCGTAACGTTTTACTATTGAACATATTTAATATATCACAACAGTTATCTAATTAGTTGTTTATACCATATTATTCGTAACGTTTTACTGTTGAATATATTCAATGTATTACAGTTAACTAATTAGTTGTTTATACCATATTATTCGTAACGTTTTACTATTGAACATATTCAATGTACCACAACAGTTATCTAATTAGTTGTTTATACCATATTATTCGTAACGTTTAATATATTTTTATTACAAATTGCTTCGAATTAAATAAATTAAACGAATTTATTAAAAAATAATAGGGGACGTGAATATAGCTTAAACGAATTTTATAAATATTTAATAGGATCAACAAACTCGTATTTGTTATGATCGATGGCATATTAGAAATAATGCAGATCTCTCTGATTGAAAATATATTTGCAGTTATATCTTCAATCAACTTCTTCGTCGCGTGCTCAAAACTGAGCTTCGTGTTACTCCACTATGAATGGAACTTGGTGCACCACCTCTGTCCATGCTTCCATGCCCTGAGGCTTGGTCTGCCCATCATGTAGGGGATCGTCTCTTGCTTGATTCCCTCAACTGTTCCTGTGATCACCAGATTCTCGAGACATTCGTTGATTTTTCGGGTAATATGCCCAAAGTATGTTTGTTTTTTTTTCCTGTTTGTTATCGAAAGTGTTTCATTAATCTCAAATTTTTTGATGCTGGAGATTTTGGTGCGCCTTGTATTAGTCCATGGGATACGGAGCATTCGCCTCCAATACCACATCTCGAAGGCACCTTTAATAAACTTATCTGAACCATGTTCCTTGTACCAGTCTCAGTGCCTCGAGCAAAAAAGGATACGTTACCCTCATATTATATGTGTAACAAGAAAAATTACATTTTAACATAAAATGAAAAAAAATGTGACTTCATTTTAAAAGATCTTATTTCTTGTATCCATTCCAAGACCTACTTAGAAAATAATATTAAGTGATCCCCCATTATCCGCGGGAGATACACCCCAGTGGGTTCCTGAAATCGCGGATAGAACCAAACCCTATACACATATAAGGTATACTCGTACATTTTTCCTACGCATACGCACCTATAAAAAATTTTAATATTTAAATTAGGTGCAATCAAGAGATCAACATCAATAAGTAAGAAATATATAGAACAATTATAACGATATACTGTTAAACAGTTACGTGAATATGGTCGCTAAATCACAATATCTTTTTATACTGAATTCACCCTTCTCTTGATAATGTGATAGGTGAAGTTAGGTGTATGACATAGCGTTGAATTACTGTTTGCCTTCTGATGATACATTGAAATTTTCCATTTGATATTTTCGAATCGCGGTTAACTGCGGGTAACCGAAATCGCGAATAAGGAGGGCACTGTATATTATTTTAAGGTTGACACCAGAGCACAGCACCATCTCGGGAGTTATAATGACATCGAATCCATCAGGCTCGGGAGACGAAACAGAGTCCAGATTAATTGCCCTAATTACAGAATATAAAAAGCTTCGATGTAACGGTGACATGAACCTCTTTCCACCTCTCCAAAGCGTGTTTCTTGATCTAATTTTGTCACAAAATGGTTAAATTGATACAGTCTCCTTCAAAATCTCTTGGGAACATTAAAGATAACATTTTTAACTTAATCACCCTACGTATATCTTGATTTTTTTAAATGGATCGTATCCGACGCGCGTTGTTCCTAATGACACAGAGGAGACAAATTATCACATTTTCTTCCTCAGAAAAAGTTTTTTTTAAATGAGGACTTTATTTTAGACATGTTATTTAGTTATTCTGTAGATAGTTCACTGGTTACAACTATAAGTCTCCGTTACCATTTTTATGCTTTAAACACTTATTAAAGTAAACATAATAATTTCAGACAATAATTGTATGAAAGATGCGAAGAGAAAGATCTGAGAATGAACATTGCGAAATCTAGTCATAATAATAGAAAAGTGTAAAATGAAATTTAAATGTGATAATTTATGAACAATGAAAGAGTGAAGTAAGTTGAGGAATCCTGCTATTTGGGTAGTAATTTCTCAGATTATGGATAAGTTACAATATATGTCGGAACGGCGTGCAGCGGCGGGAAACAAAATCAATGGGGCACTAAAACACATATACCCGAATTCAACAGTATCAAAATCTGCTAAGATAATAGTCTCTAACAATATTTTAGTACCGACGTTAATATATGTGAATTAAACATGAACGTGGAAAGGAGTAGAATAAATGCTGTAGAAATGCGTGCACTGAGAAAAATATGTGGGCGACAATGTATGACAAAATAAGGAATGAAGTTATTAGGGATGAATATGAACTTAAGACTGGCTGTATTAAGTGAGATAAAGAAAAGCCCTTTGAGATAGTTTGGACACCTAGAGCGAATGAATGAAACATGACTAATAAAACAAACATATATTGCAAATGTGAGTAGAATGCGTAGCAGAGAAAGATAAAGGAAAATATATGATTGGATCAAGAGAATATTTTGAAAGAAGGAAACGTAAAAAGTCAGATGTAGAAGAGGCGAAGGATCCATACTTCGAACCCATAGAATTAAGATGTACTGGAAACAACAAATCGTCTTTATTTTACTGTTGGGGATGGGTTTGATGATAATAATGAGTGTGCATAATAATATCATAATTGGTCTTGGAGGCTCACGACCCATAGGTATCTAGTTGGTCTTCGAGTCATGACCCACGCTTAGTTGGTCTTGGAGAGTCACGACTCACGCTTCGGACCCATAGGATTAAGATGTGCGGGAAACAATTAGGGGTCTTGAATCTGCTTTTGTGGGTGGGTTTGATGACAGTAATATTATAAATGCGCGTAATAAGTCGCTACGCTAAAAAATATCTTAATTGGTCTTGGAGACTCACGACCCATGCCTAGTTGGTCTTGGTGTCTTGACCCACGCTTAGTTGGTCTTGGAGAATCAAGACCCACGCTTCGGACCTATAGCATTAAGTTGTATGAGAAACAACAAGGAGGTATTCCGCTGTTGCGGATGGGTTTGATGATAGTAATAAATAAAGGGTCTTTCGAATTGAACGGTTTTTTTAAATCGATTTTTTTTAATTCTTGAATAAAACACACAATTTCCTTTGATTTCAAAAAACTTTTTATTGGTCATTAGTATAATGTATGACATTTAAACACAAAAAAAAACAATATCCGCCTAATGCCCACCTCTTGCAGCTCCACAGGTATCCTCTCTTGTCAACATTTTCGATGACATTTTGGCATAATCGCGGTTCTAGCTCACACATAACGCGAATAATTTCACCCTTCAGCTCAGAAATTGATTGGGGGTCATTCTTATAGACCTGGCTTTTCACGTGACCCCAGAGAAAATAGTGTCAGATCACATTATCTTGGTGGCCAATAAACATCACCATTTCCGGAGATTACAATACATAAAATAATTAAACAATTTGAACGCGTTGTTGTATTGTATACAACTCCATTTTTATAAATGTCATACATTACACTTTTTTAATGTCACAAGCCACAAGCAAGTTCGCGACGTCATTTGTGTTTATCCAAGAATTAAAAAAACCGCTAAATTAAAAAAAAACCTTTATGTGTAATAAGTCGCTACGCTGGAAAATATATAAAAATATAACAACACCGATTTAACAAGTTTATTCGCTTTATTTGAACTCGCTCCTGCCTTCATAGGAGGAAAATCTTAGGATTTATCTAAATCGTCTCATTCTTTTCCGATGATTCACAAGATGACCTAAATGGTTCTTTCTCTTCATGCTGTTCAGTCGCACCACATTATAACAAAGGTACCGCTGTTTCATCTTCCGAGAAATATTTGATTCTTCCGAATAGCTGTAATAAGAGAGTTTCCAGCATTTCCAGATGTTAAGAATATCTTTTCCGCGTCTGTGAGTGTTAACGCGGGCGGAGTAATGTTATCGAGAAAATTTTCGCAGAATTGTTTCACTAGGAGACTGGAATAATTTCGAAATACGAGTATTTTAATTTTTGTCGACTACAGAAAACACTTTAATTTCTGAAGACTTCAAATGTGTCCCAAAAACTTATTTGACCTCTTCTTATATTCCATGATGTTAACTTGCAAATCTGGTCTCAAAATATTTTATCACACATACAGTACCCGGCGGTAAGTAATACACATCGGGCTTAAGAAAGAGACTGTCGGCCATAATCGGCTAACTTCGGCTTTGTAGAGCGTCGTCTCTGTCGCACGATTGTCTGACAAATCGCGACGCAACACGTGTATGAATGACAGTGACGACGCTCTACAAAGCCGAAGTTAGCCGATTATGGCCGACAGTCTCTTTCTTAAGCCCGATGAGTATTACTTACCGCCGGGTACTGTACGATAATATTAAGTAAAACGAAAAAGAGCACTTGAGATTATTTGGCATGTAGAACAGATGAATGAAGAATTACTTACACAACGAATATATAGTGCAAATGTGAGTGGGTGGCATGGTCGAGGGGAAGACCAAGGAAAATATGGTTAGATCAAGTGAATATTTTGAAAGAAGGAAACGTATTAAAGTATACTCGAACCGGTATCTATGCTTTAGGATACCTAGGAAGGTATCATGAAGCATGTTACTTAGAATAACTCTTATTCTACATAGAGAAGAGAGCTTAGAAAATAATACAATTGAGCTTAACCTTCTCCGCATCCAAACATCTTCTCATACAGCTTAAGCAATTTTTCTGACCTTCTACTTTCCTTTCTTCAAATCATCATTCACTTAATCCAACCATACTTTCCTTACTTTTTCCCTCAGACGCCGTCCAATTGCATTTACACTATGTATTTATTTTATTAGTCTTTCTTATTTCGCTCGTTCCACATGCCCAACCCATCTCAGCGTGCTCTTCTTCATCTTACTTAACAAATCAGCTTTAAGTTCACATTCATCCCTGATTACTTTATTCCGTATTATGTCATACATTTATTTGGCTCCTATCAGTCATTTTCCATGTCAACGTTTCACTCCTATACATCAAAGTTGACACCAAAATCCTATCAAGGACTTAGCATATTTTGATACGGTCCGGCTCTTCTAGTATACACCTTTATATTTCAGCACTCCATTATTTTTTCCCTAAACGTTAACGCCATTCGATATCCCTCATAACTCTTTCACCACCTGAGAAAATAGTAAAAGTAATATGACAACCCTATTTAACATTGAATGAGCATTTATTGAATGATATATTTTTTTCACCACCTAAATGAGAAAACTGTCATCGAGGAGTCTTGCAATGCTCGTGCTGAAACTTCTTTTGAATGATCGCGTGTCACCAGCCGGCTAACCGTGGCAAGGTCGCACAGATGACATTTTCCTCAAAAATACAAAAGAATAACTAAACGATCAAGATTACTGGACACCGTAACTTGGCGTGAGAAATCCACTCCGACTCCGCGCAGTTAGCCTTTAATCCGATTTTAATGAAGCGGAATATTTATGAAATGCGAAAACAATACGGATTATATTTTATTGTATGGTGGAAATTTAAATTATATAAGGGAAAAGACGCTTACACGGCAGAAATATTAAAATACGTATTACACGATATTATTCTCAGCTCAGTTTCTTTTAAACTGGCGGACTGGTGGATTTCCAACAATATGAACCGATGAGCTGTGTGCAAATTAACTTATAAATTATGCTGTTAAAGAAGCGAAGTTATGGTATTAAAATGTGGTTCAGAAATAAAAATACTCATTTTGACAATTTTTTTCCGCTAGTACTTTCGAGTCTTATATGTGTTATGTGTATATGGTATATATTATTTAATCATAAAAAACTAAAAATTCATAGTAAAAAACTTCGAAAAGATATTTTAAAGCTAACTTCTTCACAGGTTTAATAAAACGACGATAAGGAAGGAATATTTTAATTCGTACTCAACTCATAAGATTTACAGTAGTCCTCCCTTATCCGTGGTTTCGCTTTCCGGGGCTTCGGACGTTTTTACTTGCGGTTCGAAAATATTAAAAGGAAAATTCCATCGTATCGTCAGAAGAAAGTGTCTTTGCGGAATGTTACAATGCTCACGTTATTTACCTCACTTTTTTTAACACGACCATCACAAAAAAGGTGAGTGCAGTACAAGAAAATAATTTGAAAGATTTATTGTGGGTGGGGGTAGGAGAGCGTATTCGCGTATTCATATAAAATATATGTATTGTTATAATAGTTCTATTTTATTATTACTTATTTTTATCGATACCTTGCTAGGCCTAGTTCATAAAATAGACTTTATTTTAACAACATGTGCAAAATCATGTTTTTAAGCAACAAACATACTCAAATAATGCAAATTCGCGTTTCAAACTTGCATTTATATACGAAAAATTAGTTCCTGCAATGGAACGGTCGGTCAATTAAGTAACCTCTAAATTTTAACACTTCTTCCAATGGAAGCTTCAACTATACAAAAAATAAGTGAAAAGTTTACAATTTACTAAGTTAACAATTATTTACCTAAAAATTAAATATAGCTTAACATTATTCAGTATTTTACTAGCATTTTTTCTATATTATATGTAAAACAACTCTTAAAACCTATGGTTTTCAGAAAAATGTTCTATAAACACCAAAATTTAGTTTTGTTTCATAAACTTCTTTTTTTTGATAAATTTTTAAAAGTTCCTAGAAATATCCAAGTCCAAGGTGCGCATTGGAATGAACATCTGCCAAATACATAATTTCCCAAAAAAAATCGTGTACTGAAGTTCAAGTTCAAGTACAAAGAACTTCAGTACACGAATTAAATAACATATTCGAGCAATGAAAAACAATAATATTTCTGAGTTTAATAACACATGATCACTCGTTTTCATACACAATACACCCACAAATATTACACAATAAAAAGTGTAGAAATCATTGAAATACATAAGGCAAACAGACAAAACAAAAATATCAATTAAATAATCACAAATAATCAATTAAATTTATCCTCTTCTAGCCCTATTCTCCTAACATAAACAACAAAGTGTAAACACTATTACTCTATTCTATAGTGAACAATACACACATATCATGGTGTAATTAATATATACTTCAGTTGTTGACAACTCACCTGATGACACAGTAAGTGTTGAAATGCATTGTGATTTGCAATAAATAAAGTGGAAGAAAACAAATTATCGTGTTTTAATTTTACATTATTATGGAGTTCCACAAAGTGACGCCAGAGATATTAAAACAAATAAATTATAATACTTTTAAATTATGAATTTTACGAAGCTTTTCTGTTTCCTTAACAGTCAATCCAATGAAAGTACAACTTTTAAAAAGCGTATATAGGATTTTGTAGTACCTATCTGCGGTTTCAGTCATCCAATGGGGTGGGGTCATGGCACGCATTAACCAGCGGATAAGTGAGGATTGCTGTAATTTCTAAATATTATTTCACGATATCTTATGTCATTAATTATCAGGATGGTCCATTTTTTTGGCTTAATGGAAAATTAATTATTTTTCGTTATCATTTTATCATTATTTTGTTCCAGTTCATATCACCTGATTTATTTCCTAACGCTCGACAAGATTACTCAAACTAAAAAATAAGAGGTCTGTCTCTTGCCCATAATCGTCCATTAATTTTAAGTTTTTGTAAGATTAAATATACGAGTATTAAGTTATTAAAATCAAATAGGTAAACAGAAGAAATTAACTGTTATAGATTCCCGATTTTTATTATTTATGAAAAATAATGATGACGTTTATAATTTAATAATATCTAAATAACGTAAGCATAAATGTCCCTTCTTTGCCATAATCATTTGTCGCATATTTTTATAAATTTATTTTAACATTCTCAGACGTTTTATTTATTTATTCATTTTTTCAAAACAGGCTTAGCCCAATTACTTTGAAAAATACAAGACATTAAAATAGAAGAAAAATTACATAGAAATTTTTTTTTAAAATTATATAAAATAAAAAATAATGCATATGCATACAAACGAGTATATACACACAAACATATGATACACACATATTCACAGTCACTTAAGTATGTTGATGAGTGCTTTCTAACGCGCTCAATCTAAGAAGAAAATTTACTTTTGCTTTTGGTAATGTGATATGAAATATGTCAATATCCGAAACAGTCCCGTTCAGAAGAGTTAAGGCCCTTCCAACAGCCATAGCGGCTACGACCCGTTCTTACGTATGTTATTGAGAACAGTTCTTGCCGGCGCAGTCTAGTGTAATTGTTAGGAACATTTAACGCCAATTTTTGTTAAAGTTTTGTACATCTAACATTCTCAAATGTATATTATATACCACTAAGGTTCAAAAGTTTCAAGCTTTAAATAGTTAGAACATATATGGACAGATAGACACCTTTTCTATCGGATCTAGTTGACTTATTACTGAGAGGTATAAAATTTTAACTGAAACATCGAAATGACCATGGGATAGACGTGACCAGTATGACATCTGTTCATACACAATTCAGGAAAAAGTTAGAAAATTGTTAAAATTTTCCTCATTTAAATTTTGAGAAATATAATAAGTTTTCTTTGAGTTGCATTTTAGTTTTGTCATCACGTTGTATGCCTGCGCGGGCCACAAAAAATTGGACCGCGGGCCGTAGTTTGGTCATATCTGGTATGGACCAGATATCTTGACTCTTAAATATAAAAGCTATAAAATCACCAAAGTGCTTCGCTAGGTGCTATGTGACTAATAAGCTAGGTGACTTCATGCTTGGCCACACCAAAGTGCTTCGCACAAATTCATTTAACATTTAGGAGCGGTTGAGTCAACAAACGATGCCACTCTCAAAACTAACCAATTTCATTATATCTTACCTTATCTTTATTTACTTCCTGTGTAACTTCATTCTAACGTGATTTTATTACATGTAAATATTTGTATAATTTGTTCGATGGATTCCACAAAGGCTCTCTTTTATACACACCTGTTATTAAAACTTCCTTCATCTTGTAAAAGCACTTGGTGACACAATAAAATTAACCAACACGTATGTTCGCTAGGAGACTCACTAAGTATCTAATCGTCGAAAACCCGACTAAAATTATTAAGTACTACAAAATTGGGTACCAACAGGTTTCGAACCCGCAACTCCCGGGTTGGGATACAGGCGACTGACCGACTCAAAATAGCAAACGATTTTATGGTGTTGCGCTTTTAAAATATAAATTTTTAAATTATACGAATTACGAGTATTTGCAAGTTTTCCAAGATGGTAAAATTCTCCATTTATCATCAATAATGAGGAACTGTTTATTATCTGTTATATTTATCTTTATAATTTATTGTATTATTTCAATAAATGAATATGTATGAGTATTTATTAAAATACTTTGCATTGTTTTCTATTTACTATCTTTATTTATTGTATTTTGTTATCATAACAAAACTTACATTGTTTGATAAATAACTGATATACTGACTGAATGTTGCAAGTAACTCCATGAATCATAAACATCCACAATTTAATTAAAACTTTTGCTAAAGTGCATAACGCCTTATCGACATTAGTTGACTTACCTACTGATAAAACTCACAAAACACTGTATTGTTCAAATCGTCTCTGTAGTATTTTGCATTCAAACAAAGATGCAATCTGTGTATAAGTATAACAGAATATTAAAGAAATACACATAAAATGTTCGTTATAAAAAAATGTACTGGGTTTTCGGCGTTGTTTAATTAAGAATGCTGCCATTAAGGTATTGCGATTGGCCATTTTGGGTTGACTAAATTGATAATGTGAAATTTATTAAGAATATAAGTTGAAATAGCCACAATATTTATCAGATACCTTTTGACACCGATTCTCAGCCTGTGGGTCGCGAAAATTAAAATAAATTAACATATCGTCGTCATACAGGAGAAAGTGACCAACTAACAAAATGCAAAATGTTCAGGAGAGCCATTTAACCATTTTAACACTTTTGTTTTCATTTTTTTTTAAATAAATGTATTCACACTTATGATTATTTTTGTGTGTATATAAATGTTCATTGTTTTCAAAATAAAGAAATAATATTTTTGAAAATTTTCATACAATTTTGCTTGTAAGAAAATAAACATCAATGCAGATAGTCATTTTAAACAAGTCAAGATATTATTATTATTCTTCCAAGTTCTTGCTGGGTTATTTCTTCCAGGCCACCATTATGTTAGTAAGGTGTCAGATAGTCATTAATCACTTTCTCTTGTATGACGACGATATGTGTACAAAAGGAAAATAACACATCGTGGGCTTAATACTAAAACTAGGTAACTCGAAATTTGGCGGTATTGAGTTATTTACATCAATGGATTGCTCATCGAAGGGGTTTTCCAATGCTATAAATAGGTATCTTAAAATATTATTTCTCAACTGAGTTATTTAGCATTTTCATAATTAGGTCATTCGTAAACGTGGAAACAAAAGAATGCTTAAAATCTTTATATTAAATATTTATACTAGATATCTTTATATATTTGTATTAAAACTGTTCCCCACCGGTTTCGAAGACCTCCGTCTTCCTCGTCAGGTGAAGATTATATTAACCTGACACAAATAAGGAACTCAAATATAACAGTGGTGAATACAAAAAAGTGTTTTATTTATTTTAATAAAAAATCAAATATATGACATCATAAAGTGAAACAAATGTATTTTCTAAGATTCAAGAAGTATTTTTTTAAAGTAAATAATTAGTTTTATAAAAACCTCCGCGGACAAGATGAGTTAGCCGGATTGCCCCGCAGCCCATAGTTTGTGGACCACTGTTCGTAAGGATTGGATTCAATGCGATTGATGTGTTCATATTTAAAATAAGAGTTTCCTAATTCTTAATTTTAAAATAAAATATACCAAAATACAAAGATTAATGGAAGATAAAATTGTGTGAACAAAAAAACAACTGTAGATACAGCTAAAGTACGAGTATATCCTTTAAATAATAAGGATGATGTGAAAGAATTAATGAATGAACGCTAAAATTTTCATATTTTAATTCAATTTCGGAGCTAAGTGGATTAAATTCCACATTTCCCTGGCTACGAAGGCGTGTGAAACGAAATGTGGAGCATAACGGCCGTGCCAAGTGCTTATTTAATAGTACATGAGCAGATCATAAGTCCCAGGACTGTCGCATACGTGTGTTTCTTCCGAAATTGCTGGTTTCACAAATATAAGTTTTCTTCAAGATTTTATGTTCAAGAAAGAGGAACAAACCAAAATACACCCATATCTCACTTTACAGAAGATATACGTTCCTCAAAAGTCCGTAAATCGAGATTCCGTATGTTGAATTATTTTTTTCCGTAGAATATAATAGTAAAATGACAATTTATAAAGCGCCGTTTAGAGAGCAGAAACTCATCAAGGGCGCTCTAGCTCGGGATTCTAGCTCATTATTATTGACAGATAAAACATATTACAAATAAATAAAACAAGTTGAGTGTAACGATAGGAAAGTGGTGGATGCGGCCATTAGATTAAGAATTTCCCCGCAATCGCATATGTTTAGAAAAACATATTTGTTAAGAAAACCGCAGAAAACTTAACAAAGGAAGACGAACTACAAATAAACCTTTGTAGATTTTCTAATATTTTTAAATAAAATAAATAAATACAGGTTTATTGATAGCAACATAGTATGTACATAATACATTTAGACACATTTCAAGAACACATTAAAAAAATAATACATAAAAAAACAGAAGCTATCAAAAGGTCTGGGCTCATCAAATAACATCCCCCCGGCCAAGATAAACCCCACCAATATAGGGCGAGCCACGGGGACAACATATGTTTTTCAGTCCAGATATAGATATATTTTTCAGCCCAACCCAGCCCAGCCCGAAAATATAATATGTGATAGTACACATTCGACTTTAGGTGGAGCGTGGTGGAGCGTAGTATAATATAAATATTTAATGTGCATGATGTGTTCCACGAAGAAAAAATATTAATTAAATATTAAAGAAACGTCTACAGTGTATTCTGAAATATGTAGAACAGAGAAAACTTATAATTATAATAAGAATAAAAAGAATCAAAGGAAATGTATTTAGCGCAGATAGTAGATTCTCCTCAAGGGCAAACTAAACAAAAATACTTAGTTGAATGTAAGGATAGGAAAATGGTGGCTTATGTATTACAAATAAAAAGAATTAGAAACTTCAAACACCAGGAATCGAAGATAGGATGCTCGCTCGCTGGTCATAAACGTAAATCGCTTGACCATGACCGCCTACACAACAATTGATATTGCATCGATTAATATTCGTTACTATTATTAATATTTGAAATAAACGTTAATTAGCTATAACCTTTTTTCTCATCTTTTGTGATACATCTAGTAGGATCACATTTCCATTTGTAAAAAAAACACTTGTTTTAAACTTAACTTTTCAAGTATTGTAGGTGTTGAAACTAACCATTTAAAGGTCTGATCAGTTAATTAAAAATATTATATATGTATGACCTTCAGTCAGTCATTAATTTATTATTAGTTTACGAATCAAGTATCACAAAATCCATATATTTTTCATCGTAAATTTTCCAAATCTGTTCAAGGAATGTTGCAAAAGGTGAAAAATAAAATACTTTTCTTGCTTGGGTTTCTGAACACGTCTCTATTTGTGAACCCAGCGGATGCACATAACTCTATGTATTATTTGACAACACACTTTACATAACTAGTGATGTGTTAAATAGTACAGTTCAACTTCGATTATAAATATGGATATTGGGTTATACTGAATTTTCAAAGCGATATTTTTTTTAATAGTATTTACTCTAAATTAACCCGATAATGTATGAAATGTTAACTTGGTTGTTAATGGTTGGAGTATTTTTTGATTTTTACTACTTTTTTACTATCTTTATGATACTCGTATATAAAAAATATATGTCTATTGCGATTTGTGGATTTCCTCTGTGAAATTCACGGTGTGAAAATGTACAATGACGTTTGTTCGAGTTGATGATGGGTGCATTGATTGATTATAACATTAAACCTTTTTCTCCCTGGGTTGTTTTTTAATTTATTTATCTTATTTCTGTTTTTTTTTTTTTAATATTTTAGCATATCGTGGTCGATATTGGCTTTTGATTGCCTTCAAACTATGGATATGTTCATTTTTATTATTATTTTGTTTGTATGCAACTGTACTTCTTCTTTCTACATAAATGTCAAGAGCGACACTAGGCGAGGTACGGTGCGGACTGCCCTTCTTGAGGCGATCCCGTATCGTATTAATAACAGTATATATTTCTTAATTTTTACAGTTTTGTAAGAATTTTGACGCATGTACTTGTAAACTTATGAGTTCTTTGAATTATTTTATTGTAATTGTATATTTTGATTTGGTTTTAATGTAATTGTTTTATTATTTATTTTTTGTAACATTTGTCTTTTGAAATTAACTAAACGTTCATAACTTACATATACGAGTACATTTCTGAAATATTGTTAAAAGGTACGTTTTACCGTTGGTGAATGGATCATTAAATAAATATCTAACGTACAATTTTAAATTCTTAGGTTTTGCAAAACTGTTTTGAAAAGGCTGTAGAAATATTTTTTTCCAAAATGTATTGAATATCAGGTGAATGTATTGAATATCAGGTGAATGAGGATGAAGGTGAAGCCACATCAGTGTATGTTAATAGAAAGGTGTGAATGCAGGTTTTCTCTCTCCTTACAAATATGACAAAATTATATGTGGATCCGTGTTAATACATTTATAGAAAATTTAATCAACGAGTTGCTTCTGGGAACATTCAAAAGTGGTAGAGCTGAAAAAAATTGATAAATGGCTGATAAAAAGGTACTAGATTACGGTTTCCAAATACATATCTAAAGTATATGTACAGTATACAATTGACATAGTGATAAACTGGCAGACTTTAAACAGAAATACCTAGTTAGTCGATGTATTTGAACATAAAAAATAAACATGAACAGGCAAGGGGAATATATTTTTATACGATCATTCGAGTATATCGATTCTAATTGAATTTTTTGATTTTATTATATTTTTTTTATAATGTAAAAAAAGAATTAATAAATAAAATAATTAAATAACAGCCACTTAACGAAACCGTGTAGAATTGATAATTTTAAGTATACGAGTATACATGTAATAAATCATTTCAAAATTTTATATAAGTAAAAAAATGCCAAAATGGTTTATATTTATATACATACATACAAATATTACTACTGATTTTTGTATTTCCATGTTAGTTTAAAGTAAAGTTTTGTATTTTTTGTCAATAATTTTAAGTTCTTGTAACATATAACATAACTTGTCATATGTTCATTCGTATATAAAAGACACTATTTTGTCGTAAATTAAATAAAATAAATAAATATTAACTCTGCGTTTCTTATGGAGTAGGTAGAGAGACCATATTTCCACACTATGTTAATACATACAACTTTCATTTCCTCCACATTCATACATCTTTTATCGATATTAAATAGGCACTAATAGGGTGAGCATATACTCAACTTATATAGTAAATTTAATGTTAATTTAGATTGTTGACCACCGTGAAGAAAATGTAGTGTTATTGTATTGTTATTGTGTTTGTTATTGTCATTTGAATTTGGATAATCGAAACTATAGTGTAATATCGTGACAAACGCACGCAACGTATAATTTGCTTTCATTCATTCATAAAATTTGATGGGAAAAATGTAAGGATATAATTAATTAGAGTAATAACAATCGTAGTAGGCGAGGCGAGGCAACACAAACATGGACCGGAATTATTTCGTATGCAAATTAGAGGGAAGTTAGTCTAGTGTACAGGGACCGGGTGTGATGGGGAATGAAATCGGACACACTTGGCTTCGGTTCTTTTATTTACAAACTATGGGTTTAACATTTTTTACGAAATTTTTGACTTTAAATATTATTTTACAAAATAAATCTTACCCGATGTATAAGTTTAAAGCACAAGACTTCTATGGAAAAAATCGCCAGATCGATCGACACCCGAGCTGAGCTACGTAAGGTAGCCACTAAGCGTCAGGACGACACAACATTCAGATAAATACGGGCCGCGAAGTAATATCTGTCCGAGAATTGATTGATACCTGGGTGAAAAACTAGGATGCTACCCAATGGCTCACAGCGCTCACGAGCTATTTTTTAATGCGTGCAGCCAGAAGAATACATGGGGTGATAATGTAAACTTAAGGTATAAAATATGATTCACTTGATCCAACAATACTTTCCTTGATCTTCCTCTACATTCCACTTACATTTGCCTTTTATATTTGTTCTGTTAGTCCTCTTCGTTCCGTTGTTCCAAGTGACCAAACCATCTCAGAGTGCTTTTTTTTCTTCATCTTACTCAATGCATCATCCTGAGGTTCAAACTCATCCCTAATCACTACATTCCGTATTCGGTTATATTCATACATTGTCACCATGTATTATTCTAAATACACACATTTCTTCAGTATTTATTCGATTATTTTCAGTCGTGTCAATGTCCACGTATCGTATTATACTTTCGATACATAATAAATAATAATAAAGACACTTGCACGTTTACTACAATTTGACAATATTTTTTTGATTGATGGCACGAATAAGGTTAGTTCCCGGAATTTTATTTATTTTTATTTATTTATTTATTTATTATTACACATGACAAGAAATATACACAATTTGCGAAAAAAAACAACAGGTAATTTGAGTTGGGCATACAATTTTAATGGATCTGGGTTTGTTGCCTTTCATTTGTCGTATCCCCAGTAAACTAGGTTTTTGCCTGTATCTCACTGAGGATATTTAGCATGAAAAAATAAATCGATACTTCTTTCCGATTTTTGATTACACAAAAGCCAAACCCCGTTGCACGCTCTCATCAACCTGACAAACAGTGGCACTCAACTACAACTGGAAACATCTTGCGAAATTCAACTCCTCACACATCATCACTCCAGAAAGACCAAAAATATTCATCCCACACTATACCGCATACAATCATAAGAATAAAAATAAAAATTAAAACAAAAAATACACAGAAAAACAAATACAAAAAACAACCAAAATTAAAACAACAAGAAGAAGGAATGAAAAGTATGTTTAAATAAATACGCACCTACTTCTTTGTTTTCTTTAAAAATTCATCAGCATCATTCCCCTTTTTCTTTCGGGTCGAGTTTGCTGTTTTGCAAGAACACATTTCTACTTTCCTCAATCTGTGATCAAATCTCCCGCTTCTACCGAGTCCAGTATTCGACTATTTACCCACAACCATTCCAGCTGGTCCTCCAACTACTTCTGGAGCGATCAACTGGTTATTATTAATTTTTGGGCTAGCATTGAAATTTAAGATATACGCCACACTTTAACAAAGGATATTTTTTACTTTTCATAATTGCCATTGATGCATGGACAAGTAAACAAAAATGTATAAGCAAAAGAAAAACAGCAAAAGGTAATTTTTTTTATGTATTTATTATTACTCAAATAACATTTACTTAAATAACATTGGTCATAAAATTCTTTTAAGTTGAAAATATTAATTCTTTTTAACAAAGGAAAGTCTGCACGATCTTTACAATGTAAAATAGATATCAAAGAAATTCAACAAAAACACTGTTTTCAACCTTTTATATTATAAACAACTCCAAATTCGCGATTTCTACAAAATGTGACTGCTTTGCTATGCTAATTTGTCAAGAATATTTATCTTGATTATAATTCGACTAATAAATACAGAACTAAAATATGATAATGTTCGGTAGGTAGATAATTATCAGTTATCGGTTGACGACTAACGTAAATGTGACACAGAGGTACATGGTGCGGTAACGTAATTAACTTCCGTGCGGAAGGCTGCCGGTTCGAACCCTGCGATATCCTACTCCCCTCTAATGAAACAGGTATTTTTCCGTTCAGTATTCGGGGATATAAGAGTATCTATGACTTCGGTCATATCCATTCATTAAAAAAATGCCAATGTGCTCTGATCGTCTCCCTTCAGTTGTGCCATCAGATCCAGTGCAACGGTGTGGCTAGTGAGTTTGCTGGTGTGCAACGGTTCACTCATTTAAAAAACAAATTCCACGGCAAAGCTTTACTTTTCAACTGAATTGACGTTGGAATGGCGAGAGGATCCTCGACTACGAGGTACGACGAAATGTGACGTAGATTAAGCAAACGTATACATATATCTCAGTCGTTATAAGTTGCTGGTCAAATCTCGTGAAAACTGTTCAGTGAACATTTCATATCAAGCTTTTAAAATTAACACAAGTCGAAATAAATAAAGCTGTATATACACCATACGCTTATTATCCTTAGAGGTGATATAATAATACAAAGAAAATAATTTCATTTGAATTCATAAAACTAAAAGCCTCTGTTTAATTTTCTTAACAATTTATATTATTCTCAATATTTAGATTTACAATTTTTATTATAAATAATTTCAATATATATGAGTTCAATCTAAGACATCGATTCATATTCATATTCATTGGTCCGAACTCAAACATGTTAAGGTAGATCTATATATACAACTTAACATATTTTTTATCTTTATTGAAATATATAAAAAAAATCAGCCTTGTATGTCCAAAAATATCAAGCGTGTTAAATGTATATTTAGGTAATTTCGTCTAAAAAATGTATTTGTTCCATACAAGCGAGTACAAAAAGGCTAGATGTTTCATTAATTATCTCGAATCAGAGACACTGTGGGAAGGGTTCTTTTCGCTTATATATCATACGTCCATATATTAATGTATTCTCAACACTCTTGTAGGATAATCCTTCATTTCGAATAATTCGTATTTTTCATCACAGAGCAACAAGAAGCCTCAAATTAAAAATCAACACGGAGCGGTCCTCCATATTAAGATTCCTCTTTGTTACGCATGTGTGAAAGGCCGTGGTTTACGCAGCACTGATATTTTTATATCTCTGTTATATCATAGATCTATCCTCCTCTTTGTTTGGAGAGCCGGTCTGTGATGTTTTTCAAATATAGGTGGCACCTTTTGTTACTGTATTTTAATTGGTTGTCTGACGAGCATCGTGGCCTAGTTGGTAAGACGCTTGACTTCCACCCAAGTGTTTCGGATTTGATTGGCGACGGTGCCTAAAAAAATCTAATTCTTCTAAACAATTCTCACATGCGCTGGACGTATGTATATGAGTGATGTAGCCTCTTCATAGGGTAGTATTGAAAATACGCACTATGGCGAACCAGGAGTTCCGTGCCTACACAGATATTTCTTAATCCGATGGCTGGATTATTGGGGCAGAACCCAATATTGATTCCAGACCACACTCTTCAATATGTCCGAATCACCTATTCGTATTTGTTAACTTGGTAATTCGGACATACTGACTGTGATTGTTGTCTGTGATCTAACATAAATCTGTTAATCTATGTTTGTTCATTGATTTTCTTGTTTTCCTTTTGCATTTCGAAACGTTGATTAAAAAATCCCTTCATTTAAAGAACATGTTTCTAACAAATGCGAATCCAACATTTGCGTCCATTTTGGCACCAGATTCTTTCCAAAAATTGAGGGTTCTTTCTTTGGACATTTTCGTTATTTTATTCATCATGTCTTATAATAAGATGTCATGTTTTTTTTTCTTGGAATTAATACCAGAATTTCTCTTTGACGCTTCGACCGTTTTTATATTTGCTAAATATGTATTTTATAATTCTGTAAGCGTGATGTTTTCCACGAAGGTGATGTAAATTTGCCAATAGGTTCTGGGAAAAAATAATGACTAAATTTATGTCGTTTAGTATGCATTTTTCATATTAATACTAAACGTAAACAATGAATTTGAATATTGGACATGTAAACATGGCAATTATGTCAACATGTTAACCGAGTATACCTGTGGCTGTGAATAAATATTAAAGAATAAATATTTTGTATTAATAACAGTCATAAATAAAAATACTTATTTTAATATTTGTCTTACACTTTCGTTGTAGGTATACAGTGAAACCTAGCGGCTTGATTAAAATATATTAAATACTTTTTCAATTCATGGTATGAGACCAAATATACTATTTGCACACTGTAAATTTGATTCAATATCTCACCCTGTCAAATTAAACTGTTCAATTGGAGGCTGCTCTTGGGAGTAAGTCGTCGTGTCGAAGTTGTTCCTACCGTGGACAATACTTTTGACAATTTGGGTTTTCCACTTGGAAAGTGATAGGAACTGGATAATAATCGAATATAGTAAGACTTTTTAGCTTTATTTTATATTTTTATTGTTGTACTAAATTACACTTTCATTATATACAACTTGACAGGCGTATTGGCATTTGGAAATATCTTACAATCAACCAGAAATTCGTTCCAGTGGCCTGAAGCAGACTTTAAACTGAAACCCTTTGAAACATAAATTGGGTTTCAACGGAAATCGAACTCTATGGCCTAGTTGGTTAGCCACATGTCTTCGAACCCAGGGGTTATGGGTTAATTTCCCATAGGCTACCAATTTTTTTTTTAAACGGTTTCAGACTGTTTTTCACTTAAGATTTGCTTAAACACAATTTTGGTTAGTTGAATGACAATGACACATGCCAATAAACGCGCCAGGTTGTACTGCATTCAACGGAAGTGTAAAACTATACAATACAATAATAGAAATATGTCACAAGACACTTCAAGATCGTTTTTATTGAAAAAGGGTTTTCACCCTTAATACATTTACTACATCTACGGTTTCAAACCTACCAATCTCCTTGCTATTGAATATTTGGATTAGATTTCCTAAGACTATATACTTGCTGAAGCACAACAGCTTCCACACAATAAAAAAAAACACGCTTTCACCCGCAAGATGGCTGATAATCATACTCGATAACAAGGATTATCTTTCATCTCAATCGAATAATTAGGGTTGACACTTGGACACAAAAAAAAATCAATTGCATGCGTACATACATATCACTACGATATATCCATATCGGGGTACACAGAGAGGCCAGAAAGCCCGACTTAACTATCTCCACACGCATCCTTCGCCTCCTCTACATCCATACACCTTTCATACAACTCCTATGACTCCTCTGACTTTTTACGTTTCCTTCTTTCAAAATATTCACTTGATCCAACTACACTTTCCATGATTTTGCTCTACAACACCTTCCACTCACGTTTGCACCATATATGTGTTTTGTTAGTCTTTCTTCATTTATTCGTTCTACACGATCAAATCATTTCGGAGTGCCCTTATTCATCTTACTCAACACAAGTTCACATTCATTCCTAATCACTTCATTTCGTATTTTATCCTACATCGTCACCCAATGTAATATTTTCACTGCACACATTACTACATCATTAATTCGGCTCCTTTCAGTCTTTTTCAACGTCTACGTTTTACACTCATGCACCAAAGTTGTTACTAAACTACTGTTGCAAACTATTATCTTAGCAAATTTTGTTTAAGTGTCCCATTGACTATGTTTCATATCGCTTCACTTCGTTCGATATACCTCTCAACTCTTCTACTGTCTGAAAAAATACTACCAGTAGAATTCTTCAATTTGATTCAATCTATCATTGTTCAATCATATATCGCATTTACTTTTCCTATCGCACTTTTCTATCACCACGACTGGATTTACCAACATTCATTCACAGATCTTTTTCTTTGCAACAATCATACAATTTAATTATCCAACTCTGCAATTCATCTTCACTCTCCGCCAACACCACCATTTCATCAGCAAATCGCATACATTCCAATTTGACATTTGTTTGTCATTTATTAACCTCAGTAGTTCCCTCACACATGAATTTACTATATGTAAATATTTAACAACCAGGGTGACATAATGCATCCTTGGTTTACCATAATTTCAATTCATCATCAGATTTTTTTTAAAACCGCGTTTTAAACTATTTATATAGTCCCTATAATTTGGTATCAAACGAATGGATAGTGATAATTTGAAAGAAAACATAAATCGCCTTTGTGTAGAGTTGTAGAGTTTATCTGTTAGTCTTGCCACTCACCAGTAATGTTACCAACCACTCATCTCTGTATTTATGAGAGGAGACTCAAACCCAATACCGCTCTGAACCTTGATAAATGTAACTATTATATTTCATTTTGAGAAATATTAAGAAAGACGAATTTATGTGAATATTAAACAACCATTACTAAGAAAGACGAATTTATGTGAATATTAAACAACCAAGGTGACATAACACATCCTTGCTTTACCCTTTTTGAAATATCAAACCACTCAAGAGTTTATATAGTACTAATTTAATATTAAATTATTTGATTCTAGCCTAAGCTGAGACTTCTTAAAGTAACTAAGATAATTCATTGTATTTCTTGGAATCGGATTATTGTTTCAGGAGAATTATTGTTGAAATAACGTTTAAATATATTGATTACGAAACCATTCTGAAAATGTAAATTTCAAAATAAGCCGATAATGCTTAATATTGTAAATAAATTAAATTGAAATATTAAATGACATGCGACTAAAATAATTATTAATTTTGCGATTAATTTACCCCAGTTCATCCGAGATTGGAAGGGATTATGGATGCCAAAATTCCTTATTCTCTTGAACAGCTTACAGTATGACCGTGGTCATACTGTAGCCTGCCCAAGAACTGAATGTACTCGCGAGATAACAATGTTTGCATATATTTTATTGCCTGTATGGCACAAGCAAAAAAATGTTGGATTTTTAAGTTGTCTGCCTGCAGTTTTTTTTACCATTGGTTTATCGGAATATTGGAAGTTAATGTGGTATGACCAAATCTAAACCAAATGTAGCGGCAGTTACATGGAAGTACTGGAGCGATGAAGATATTCACATTCTCTGATTATTTTGTATTCAAATGTTTACATAATTCTACTCCACATAACATAAAATAATAATTTGTTTTACAATATATTTACTCCAGTTCGTCAGATATTGGAAGGCCATCGTTCCAGACTTCAAACTCTGCAAGAGTTCTAAGAACATCAGAAGCAAGAAAGTAATTTTAATATATATTTGTAAGAGATCAGCTGTGGAGAAAGACAGTTTTACTGGTTGATCAACATTCTGAAATGATCTGGTGACGGTGTAGAGGAACTATTTCAAGATGCCAAGGATATAAAACAGGGAGGAGAGTGGTTGCTTTCTGCGTTCCTGAACGAAGATTGACGACTAAGTCTGAACGTGGGCATGGACACAAAAAACTGAGTATATGAAAATTTGACGATAACAAAATGTGATATTCCAAGTGATATTTAAATTTTTGGAAACATTTAATATCCAGTTGGATCAAGTGAGTAAAATTATGAAAAAATAAATTAAAAGGAGTCAGAGAAATCGAAAGACTTGTATGAGAAGAGGTATATCGAATGAAAAAGTCTAGTGACTTCCGTATAATAATGTATAAAACGCTTGTCTTTCATCCTGGGGTTTTCGAGTTCAATACCCGACGGTAGCAAAAAAAAAACAAATAAAAAATCATTTCCCATCCTAGTTCAAGAGTTCATCTGGTAACAATATTTGCACGCGCGAGAGGTTTGAGACTGTTGTTACCTCTCCGTGTTAAGTAGTATTCTCAAAACGAACGATAACGAACTATAAGTTCCATTCCTCCTAAGTGGTTTCACTAAGGCTCAATTAATGAAAAGGAAGATAATGTTACATTCCAGCCCCTTTCTTTGTTACTATCGCATCTCCTATTTGGATATGTCATAAAGTACAATACGAATGATTAGATGAATCGAAGTATGACGCTGTGTCATATCTGCCTACTTCAACATGGAAAATATGTAATGATGTTTATACACACATAAACAATACGTGCACAGGCACAGTAGAAATAATATACAAAAAATGGACTGACAATCCTTCTTGGTCCCACGACTGAAATCATTATCGCGAAATGATAACTTATTTTTTGAAATAATAAGGCAATTCATCCTATAAAACATGGTTATATAACCAAGTTGTTTGTTGTCAAGATCGACTTTTTACATAAAAAAACGCCACGATCTACCCATCGATTCGCGAGATTTAACACACAACACACATGTTTAAAAAAATTATAACTAATAAATTACAGTGAATTAATAAGTATGAGCGGAATTTATTTCGCTAAAAAAATATTAAGGAAAGAAAACTTATACATATGATACATGTTAAATGACGTACACACAATTTTTTGGAGTAGACATACCTACATATTAAAAAAGGATAACTCATTGACTGCGTTGACAAGTGTATGCACGTAATGAAGTCTTGTAACATTGCACGCCATATTGTAAGTTACGAAAACGGCCGCGATCAACCTAAAATTGCTTCGCGATCGACCTGTTGGCTATCCCTGCTATATAAGAAGAATTTTTTTTAAACCTATCATTAATCAATATTTTTATATTAAACAGAACCATTCACATAATCTATCGATTTGTACTTTGAATAGTCGACTTGTGATCAGTTCTTCATATGTAAATGGATTGCTTCCCCACTCGTGGTGAAGAAGTTAAGTGCTGGAGAAGTGCAGTGCATTATGCGTGTTTGGGTGCATTTATCAGGGAATGCATTATCATATGACGAAGAGTAAACAGCGGGTAGCAATGCACGAAACATCAACACAATTTGAGTGCATCATAATTTTTAATTGTTTAGTATAACACAAATCGTTTTTATGTAACGAATAATTATTATTGTGTGTGCAAAGCGTGATAGTGAAAGACCAACGAAAGTATGGTTGGATCAAGTGTATGATATTTTTATACGAGTAGAAGGAAATGTAAAAAGTCAGAGAAATCGAAGGAGATGTATGTAAAAATGTAAAAAGTCAGAGAAATCGAAGATGTATGTAAAAATGTAAAAAGTCAGAGAAATCGAAGAGGATGTATGTATAAGAGGCGAAATATATATGAGAATCTGCCGCTCTCTCTTTTCTGTCAGACAGCGTGATAGTATCTATGTATGTAATAATTACTATTTTGCCGATACAGGTTTTTTAACACAGGTTAAAAATGCATTTTTAGGATAAAATTTGGATATACTTCTTCTTTCAAGTTACTATTTTCTTCGGACGTTGGCGATCATCATTTTGACATTTAGGGCAACAGCTCTGAATAAAGATATGACACCACAGTAAAACCATTCCAACCAGGATATGTGTTTTTTCCCACACCTGCCCATCCCTGAATTTACGTCTGTTATGTCAGTTGAAGAAGCTCATAGTTTCCTCTTAGAATTATATATCCTAAGTATTCGGAATAGGCTTCTTTAACACATAATCGTCAAAATCAGCGTTACCTATTTTTTACGTTATTTTCATGATAATAATTGCTAGGAGTCGTAATTACCTAGAAACTTTTAGGAAAATTTCAATCGAGATTTTTTATTATAATTTTAAATAGATTTTCAGGGTGAATGAACAGAAAAGAAAAAAAAATGAAGAGGATTCTTGTACATGTACAAGAAGTATGAGAAGAATGTGGCAGGACTGAAAATTATATATGTTCTCTCTGTCAACCCAAATAGGGGCATAGCGTGATGGTGATTATGATGGGCAATACGAATGAATGTTTGTACATATTATGTTAACGTAAGAAATAGCTTGGAGAGAGAACTGTTGATTCGGAAATATTGTTCATAATATTTGAAAGTTGAAAAAGCATATTATATTGACTTAAAAAACTATATGCAAAGCAGTACTCCGTCGCTTTCATTAAAATATGTTAGTCTGGATTCTTTAACACCCACAATGAAAATAGCTCGAAGCAAAAAAAACTCGGATGCTGTAAAACTATTCGCAGATAAAACCTGATCTGATCTCATTAGAATACTTATCAGCAATTATGTATGAAATTCAAATTAAACAAATATTTGCATTTAATTTGATTCATAAAAACCACCGGTGATGGTCTGTTTCCTTTTTAATATTTAATTTATGTGTGTTATACAAAAAAAACTTAATAAGCATTAAAATTGTTATAGCTGGATTTAAATGGATTATCTATGTAGTATAAGAATTAATTTTATGACACATAAATTCCTTATATTATCTATAAATTCTCTCTGTCAACAACTCTTGGCATGAGATGTTCTGGAGGCCTGGTTTTCGCCTTAAAAGTCTGAAGTGACCTTTTGATTAGAATATCGTAATAGAAATTTAAAAAAAATAAAAACCAACACATAAATTAGAAATAGTTTTGAAGATTGCGGTTATCAAAGTTTTTTCTTCGTTTGCCCCGACTCTAGAAATACTATATGACCGAATCTGTTTAAATAAGTTTATTCAAGAAAATACAAACATACATGCATATAATTTCACAGTTTCGTTGTCGGTAAGAATACAGGGTGCTTAGATTTCCAACCAACACATAATTGCTTCTTCCATATCCGTACAGCTCCTTTAGTATCTCTGACTTTTAATATTTCCTTATTTCAAGATTTTATTCACTTACTCCAACAATACTTTTCTTGGTCTTCTAAATTCACGTTAGCATTATATATTGGTTTTGTCAACTTTTATGAATTCTTCGTTCTACATGCCCAAAGCATCTCCGAATATTATTTTTTATTCTACTTACTTGAGGAAACGAATATTAAAAATATAAACATAATGAATTCATAGTTGTATTATTGTCCGAATATAGGTCCGAATTCATAGTCCGATTGATTTATAATCTCAATATTTCATGATTTTTACTCAGAATCTTAATATTTCATGATTTTTACCTAAACTGATTTATAAT
This sequence comes from Odontocerum albicorne, assembly GCA_949825065.1. NCBI lineage: Eukaryota > Metazoa > Arthropoda > Insecta > Trichoptera > Odontoceridae > Odontocerum > Odontocerum albicorne. Next base: position 15,206,908 of record OX463840.1, read on the forward strand.
CCTAATATTTCATGATTTTTACTCAGAGTCGGATTTCAAACGCTACAAACTTTCAAGTGAGGTAATGAAATCACGCTTTTGCACCTGGCTTATTTTAAATACTCATTTTTTCAGTAAAAAATAGATTTGCTATTTATTATTCAAGTTAGACTTTGCATAAATACTATATTTTGCACATATGTGTTAATTAAATTTTATATAACTTGGCGGCCTTTTTTTCAATTTGTAGACATTTAAAATGTTTCAAAATTGTCTAACTTTTGGAAGTCATTTTTGGCTTATCGAGAGTAGGACCGCAGATCAAAACTGTTTTTACGCTTTAACACTGTGAGTGTAAACTCATTATCTCGATACTGACATTTAGCTTTTACGAAACAGCTGTTATCACTATAAAAAAGTAAAAAATATTATGAATTATATATATGTATAAATAAAAATTACAGCCTGAGGTAAAATATATAGAATATTTTTTTAAACATAACCTTTAAAAACCCATCACATCCAATGAATATTAAAAACCATTTTAAAGTCTTCAATAAACTGATATTAAAATTCAATGAAAACAGATAGATGAAACTTAATTCTTCAAAATGATATTATTCATTATTAGTATGCGAATTATATTTTCAAGATTAAAAAAAATACAAAAATAAATTTTGCCAGATATCTTTCGATTTTCTTTTAAGAGAATACCGTGTTGAAATTCACCCAGCGCCAATATAAGCTAACAGAAAGGGAATAATGGATAATTGACGTAGAAAATCGAGAAAGGTGATCATTTGATTGATTTAGTTAGCGTAAATCTAGATAAAATTAAGATTCCAAAACGTGGATCTCATGCCAACAAAAGCGTTAGTTTCGAGGGAAAAAAATCGCAAAGGAATATCGAGAAAAATTTCGTGTTTTAAATTGCAAATAACCAAGAATTTGTTAAAAAAAAATCTGTGTTGAGTTGGCTTAGTTCTTCGAATATGTATAACCAATTAATTACCTGTTATAGAAATGCTTGGTTCAAGCTCAAATAGTGTTTTTTCTATGAGAAACTTGGTATTGTGAAAAATTATACATTATTTAATGAAAAAGAAAAAAAACATTTTAAAACATTTTTTTCTTTGATATACGAGTACTTGGTATTTGCAAAATGTACTATATAGGTACAATTAATGAAAAAGAAAAAAAAAACGGTGAAAAATACTTCGAATGTTTAAAATCAATTTTTTTCTGGTATTTAGAAAAAAATATAAGTTATTTAATGAAAAAGAAACAAAAAACCCTTCGAACGTTTTAAATATTTTATTCTATGAGATATTTAAAGAAAATGAAAAAAAAAAACTATTAATATTGTTCGAAAAGTTAAAAACACTTCCGAGGATTAAATAAAAAAATATTAAATACTTGGAAGTTAGAAAAATTATATATTAATTAATGCAAAAGAAAACAAAACAATAAAAAACACTTCGAAAGTTTTTTTATCTTTTATTATGAGATACTTGGTATTAAGAAAATTTATACATTATTTAATGAAAAAAAAACATAACTACATACTATATAGTTCGAAAATGATTAACATGGTTATTTTTTTCTATAAAATGCATGGTATTTAGAAAAACTGTGCATTATTTAACTGTTAATAAAAAAAAAAAAAGATAAAAAATACTCCGAACGTCAAATAAAAAATATATGAAATACTGGAAGTTAGAAAAATTATACATTATTTAATGGAAATGAAAAAAAAAACGATAAAAAATACTTTGGGCGCTTTTAATCGTTGTCACTCAATTCATTTAACTTATTATTTCTGAAGTTACTTCGTAGATACTATTATGAACATATTACTTCATAGACGCTGGTAATTGACAGCAGGAAAGATGAGAGAAGTTATTAGAATAGTTTTGCGACTTTCCTTACATCCGTAGGTACGAGTACATGGGAACTTGGGAAGTTTATTAATTTATTGACAGCAATTTCAATAGAACTTACTTCTTCCCTAGTTCTAATACAACATATTTGAAGATCTACGACTTAATAAATTGTCATATATGTTTCCGATGATGGCCTCATTTCGTCTAATAATAATAATAAAACCAAATTTTATATAGTGCCGATTATTGAACAGTTTTCCTCAAGGGCACTCTAATTCGGGAATCGAATCTACTATTATTGACAGATTAAAAATATTACAAAATAAATGAAACATTATTTGAGTGTAAATATAGAATGGCTGCGACCAGCAATTCCGACACATCTCTGACTAGCTGTGGATTCCAGTCCTAGACCAGCATCTTCTACAGACAGAATCCTCGAGGTCCTTAAAGACCTGCTTTCTTAGTAGTTGCCTCCTATGCAGGTTAGCTTGCCAAGCCAGGTCGTGAACAAGCTGCCCTTCGGAAACAACATTTCGCCACAGGATCCAGTTTTAAACTAGTGGAAAACACCCGTGAAAATCTTCCAACGAAAGTGATATAATGCTTTTAAAAATGAAAATTATCTACATTTGAAGATTTCCAAAACTTCAGTAATAGTTAAATTCGTATAATTAAAATACAATATACTCGAATGATCCAAAATAATATTACGATCATTACACGCGTCTGTAGAAAAAATAATTCATCTACACTACCTTTTTTTCTCCAAGTTTATATATAACAAGAAAAATATCGAGTCATTTGAAAACCAAATAAAAGTGGGTTATCAACAATCAGGATAGACAAAACAATCCATTGTTACCGGTGAGTTTCTGTTCGCCGATGACATTGTCGATTCTTCACCTGTCCATTAGAGCATAGAGTCCAACTGAAGAGAACAAACGGCGGGTAAGCGGTTTAATTGCCGTCAGTTGAAGCTCCACTTCTTGCGTGGTACCATGCACCAACTGAATTCGCCTCGTGTGAAATAGAGCAAGCACAAAGACGCTCGTGGTGTGTTGAAACGATTACCATCATAACGGCAGCGGCTGTTGGAGCAGGCGACTTCACACAACGAGGATGTAACAGGGCTAGTGGACTTTGAAAGTTTCTTGACAAAATATGTTAATTAAATAGTTTTTTGGCAGTAGCTTTTATGTGAAGCAAGTAGTTTCTTCAGCAACTTTGTTAATGTGAAAAACAAAAATAAATATTTTGAAAAACTTAATTTTTTTCCTCGTATTTTTAAATCATCACAGATAATTTTATTTTTAATGCCTAAAATATGTTAAGTCGTACTTATTTTTAAGTCAATTATATATTCATTTCCATGTGATATTTGTTTACCACTTCATTGTTTAAAAATTTGGCTAGTTTATTGCCAGGATGTAATCTCTTCCAGCCAACCAGACAATTAGTAAATAAAGGAAGTAACATGATCAAATAAATAATCAAATCATTATATATCTGTACAAAATTCATGTACAATATAACTAATAAAAACAAAAGTGAGATATCATGAATCAAAGGAAAAATAATGAAAAGGAAAGGGAAATCGAGAGTATTTTTTCAGTCGATTTTTAATGCTTCCCAATGATTTGTTATCTTTTACATTCGATATTTTGAAAACATATAATAGGACTTGCATGACATAGTTTGTACGAGTAAAACAGCTTTCATGCATGAGTACATATAATCCGTTAAATGGGTATTTTATGGTCAAATAAGGTCTTAAAGTTTTTTCTTCCATACAAGCAGTAAGATATTTCCCGAATTATATTGTACCTAACCGGTAAATCATACAGGTAAAATGGGTTGGGTTCTTTTTGCATTATTACGTCCAATTGTCGTCAATGGAGGATTATATTAAATACAAAAGAGGGTTTACGCAGTTACATTGTTGACTTTGATGAACCACTCAAGCTTATTTCTTTCCCTATTCTCTGTTTTTGAACCATATTGTAAATCTAATCAATGGTCTTTTTTTCCGTTCCAACACAAACTTTTTGATAGCATCTTATGTACCCTGTATCTTTTAAGAATCCTGCGTAACCTAGTTGTATGTTCCTTTTATATTTAAAAATATCTTTATTTTCATTCATTCAATCAATGAACTTTAAATATTGTAATAAACTTGTGAAGAACCAATAACTTGCTTTATGGGTTATATCATTATTGCAATATTTTTTATTCCTTTGAATTGTCACCCACTCGGGGGTTTCGGGATCGATTCCCGATCGAGTCGAGCGGTAGTGTTACCAACAAGTTACATGACGAATGATTCTAAACCCGAAGGCTCGATTACTGGAGCCGAAGACAATATTGTCTAGTGGCCACGCTCTTCAATATGATACGAAAAAAAGAATTGAAATACTTCCTTAAAGGTACAACATCATCCAAGAAGTAAAATTAACCGAAGAAGTGGAACATCAGCGAAAACAATAGAGCAGATTGCGCCAATCAAGATAGGTGGAAAGGTTATAATTGAATGGGATTCCTGGAACTATCTGCTGATGAATGTAAACCGAGACGATGGTTAATTGGTGAACACAAGCTCGATCATTAATTTGTATTAAAGCTTTTACATACGGGAACATTATAAAAAAATTGTATGCCTTAAATTCAATTTACTAAGAAAACCTTTACAAATGGAAAAGAAATTGGTCAAGTGCTGACATTTAACGATAATTTACTAAGCAGTAACACATATTTGTTTTGTTATTACAAAACAAATCTTTCCAATGATTATCAAGTAATCAAAATACGGAAGAGGGTCGATGGATTTAAAACGCTATCTGAAATATATAACACTAAATAATAACACCAGTTTGTTGTTTTAACAAAAGCTGATGATTATAAAAAAATGCTATATTTTCATTATACAATATGTTAACAACGTAGTAAGTTAAGGAAATAGATTATTCAAGTGCATTGCAAATTTAAAAAATAAGTTATGGATATTATTTATCAAATTAACTTACGGAAAGTATTGAAATAAATTAATGCAATCAATAATGAAAGCAAGATGTAAGTCCATATAAGAAAAATTACAATTAAATTACTTATATTTTTTACATTATTTATTATTTTTATTGTATTATAAACAGTATCATACCAATAAACCCTCAGTTGTCTAATTGTTAAGACACCTGTCTTCCAATCCATAGGTTGTGGGTTTGATTCCTGCTGGTATATAATTATTTTAAAAATCAGTATGGTTTTCACTTCAGTATGGTGTTCAGCATATTCCTGATTGATTATGGTATCCAGCATACTCCTGATTGATTGTAAGATATTGTAATATGGCAATAAGCCCATTAGGTTGTATGGCATAGAAAAAAAACGTAATATTTCATTGATTTTAAACTTGGTTGGTCAATTCGATCATTAAACTATCACAGAATCAAAATATATATCACAATAATAGAGTAAAAATTCTTGTAAGAATCCTTGTAAATAAAAAATTACCAATACAATAATTGTGAACATATTAAATTCATTTAAAAATTACCAATACAATAATTGCGGACATATTAAATTCATTTAAAAATAAGAAATTCTTAAAATTCTGAGGGCAAGAATAAAGGAAACTCAAAGAAATATATTATGTGACAATTTTTTTTCAATTCGCCCCATTTCCAACTTTTAAGTACTCGAGAGTGAAGTATGTTTCAAGTCCTATTTTGAAATGTATACAATTTTAAGTTTGATGTAAACAAGACGTTTTTTGACTTATGAAAAGTAAAGATAGGAGTTTTCGAATCTTCAACATTCAATATCTCTGAGGTGAGTTTTGTGAGCATAGTTTATAATAATTCTAAACGGGTCATTACTTACTGGTAATATTGAAATATGCAAAATATAAACCTAAAATATATTCCAGTTGAATAATAAAATGAAAATAATCAATAAAAATAAAGTTTTGTTTGTGGTCCCTGATGATGAGGTAAAAGCCTTGAAACCGGTAGGGTTATACCGTTACTAAAAGTGGAATAAATAGTGTTTGATAAAACAAATTACAATGTCTTTAAATCTCCACAATGTTAATGCCTTAACTATAAATAATACAGAAAATAAATTGAATTCAAAATTTGAAAGAAAATTTAATAATTCTAAACGAATAAAACATAAATAATTCAATTAAAATAATTACCACTCACGGGATATGACATACTTTGAAGAAACATTTCACATTATCATCAAATTCTGTAAAATATTTATTCCGAAAACGCCAAAGTATGTCACTTTGTCCGTTTTCAACTGTTAAATTAAATTTCCCCTGAAACAATCGCAAATCCGTCGGTCTTTTTGTTGTGAAATTGAGAAATTATCGTACACGCCTGTAATAAGTTGAAACTTGAAATAAGTAGGTAGAGACTCATACGTTTAAAGAAGTTCAAACCGAATTGTTACGTTGATCACAATCTTTTGGGAATAAGACTACTTTTGTTCATTCATTCTTAACAAGTGGGTATTTCATTGTTTAAATGCTAAAGTTGTATCTTGAGAAATAATAAGATAATAGTGTTATATATTATATTTAAGTTGGTCAATGTTACACATATTTAATTAATTTGACTATCTAAAAGCCAAATTAAACTTGGAGTTAATTAAAAAATCTTAGATAGCGTTATCTACGAGTATATTAAAACTATTTTTATATATTACTTGTAAGTCAATGGTCTTCATTATTTTCTATTTCACGGCGTCCTTAGTGTATAACCCTTTTTGGAAGGTCTTATCAAAATGTATGATTATATAAAGAACACTGTACCTAAAGCCGAATGTGTTACTATGACATATCGGAGGATCTTCAAAGGCTTCTTTGTAGTTTGTCTTCCCTTGGTAATTTTCTCACCAAAAACGTTTTTCTTAATTTATCCAGATGCGGGGAAGTTTCTAATCTAATGGCCACAACCACCAACTTCCTAATTATATATATATATATATATATATATATATATATATATATATATATATATATATATATATATATATATATATATATATATATATATATATATATATATATATATATATATATATATATATATATATATATATATATATATATATATATATATATATATATATATATATATATATATATATATATATATATATATATATATATATATATATATATATATATATATATATATATATATATATATATATATATATATATATATATATATATATATATATATATATATATATATATATATATATATATATATATCATCATCATCATCATCATTGTCAACCAGGGTCGATCCACTGCTGGATGAAGGTCTCCCCAAGTTGACTCCAAACAGTTCGGTCCTTTGCTCGCCGATGCCACGTGATGCTGCCATGCTTCCTGATTTCGTCCATCCAGCGTACCTTCGGTCTTCTTCTAGGCCTCTTTATGCCTCTTGGATATATATATATATATATATATATATATATATATATATATATATATATATATATATATATATATATATATATATATATATATATATATATATATATATATATATATATATATATATATATATATATATATATATATATATATATATATATATATTTTTTTTTTTTTTTTTTTTTAATAATATTTTTAATCTCAATAATATTGAGTTAGAACCCTGAGTCAGAGCGCCCTTGAGATTGTTATTTCATTAATATTAACTAATGGAAAATATATTTCGTGTATTATTCACACGGTTGATAACGTGTTTCAAACGTAAACCACATATTGCCGTTCTGTTTTGTCAGAAAGTATATTAAAAGTTCATTAATGACAAGTTTGGAGAGATAATCTTTCACGTGTCGTGTGGCATAATTAAAAAGTAATTGTGTCACGGCGGCTTGTGCGGCAGGTCGGCGGTCTGCACGAGCTCATCTCGCATAGGCGGTGAGGAAGTGACCTGTTTCAACACTTTATCAAGTATCCAATGTCCATGCGTGATACATCATTACTAATTTCTTTGTTTTCATCGCTAAGAACTTAATGAGTACATACATTATTTTAAAGCATCTTATAATGGAAAATATTTATATCAACCTATAGATAAGGATACATTTTTTGTTACTTTAGTGACCTATATTTCTTTTGGTGACTTTTTAAAATGAACTAATCATCACTGAGGAGCACATGTAAAGATGGGCTTCGCACCCATGTCAATATATTTAAACACATGTATACGTGGGCAACGTACTGAATAAATAAATCGCTATTTAATTTTATTGTTTATACCGTACCTCCGTGGCCTTGCTGGTAAGACGCCTGACTTCGAACCGAGGGTTTCGATACCCAAAAAAAAAATTTACCCCAATCTGATAAGAGTTCATCTTGCAACTATACCTGCGAGTGATGTTGCGTTTTCGCGTACGGTATCATTGCGAATACGTGCTATGTCGAACCACAAGTACCGTGCATACTCCAGTGGTTCTAAGCCGGAAGAATATTGCCTCCCGGTCATGCTCTTCAATATATACGAATCACCAATTCAGATGTTAAAGGGTACTATATCAAAAGAAGAAGTTAACATCACATTGTATAACAATTTTGTTGTATACAATACAAACTATTGAACTTATTGCCATGGTAATCTCTTCCGACCCACCAGAAAGACGTTTAAGAGGCCTTAAGTGAAAATAAAAACTTGATTTTTTTTTAAATAAATATGTTGAGAAAAGTATGGTTAGACCAAGTGATTGAAATTTTGAAAGGGAAGGTAAGAAGTAAAAGGAACAAAAGGAACTGTATGGATATAGACTGTGTCTAAAATATGTATAGTAAGATTCTTCTTATACACCACGTTACATGGGCAAAATGCTGACTAATTTAGACACTGGAAGAAAAGGCAACACTGACAGAAAAGGCAACAGATTGTCTGAGATAGAGAGGTAATTTTGATTGTTCTGTAGGAATAATAAAGTCAGAAGTAAGTTATATACTTATTGCACTATATGAGATAAAAATAGAACCTTTTGAAGAAAATTCAAAACAAATTCTAAATAATAAAAGAAGTATCAACATATTTGTATTGATTTGCGTTTGTCGTGTAACCTTGGGGGGTTTATTGTTATGTGACAATATCTTCTAAGCAATTAGAAGAATATTTAAAAGGCATGAAGTGAAAACTCCCGAGACAATAGTCTTACCGACTAGGTCACGGAGGTCGGTGCATACAGAATAAAATAAGAAACAACAATCATACGCAAGTCGATAAAATTCACAATATCAAATTGTCCAGTCACTGTTAAAAAGAAATAAAATATAAGCGGAAAGAAGAAAATTCCATCACAAATTGATTTCAATGACCCGTGCAGAGCGCGGCGATAAAGCAGAACAATATAAACTGCAGGAATATCTATATCTTATAAAATGGTTAAGAAGATTGGATTTTTTTAAAATGATTTTTTTTAAATGATTTTTTTTTAAATGATTTTTTTTAAATGATTTTTTTTCAAACGAGAACTTAAGTTTGGCGTATTAAGTAAGATGAAGAAGAGGACTATGAGATTGTGTAATAATACTAATAAAAGTAAGATGAAGAAGAGGACTATGAAATTGTGTAATAATACTAATAAAAGTAAGATTAAGAAGAGGACTATGAAATTGTGTAATAATACTAATAAAAGTAAGATTAAGAAGAGGACTATGAAATTGTGTAATAATACTAATAAAAGTAAGATTAAGAAGATGACTATGAGATTGTGTAATAATACTAAAAGGACAATTTATATAGCAACGTTTAGATAGTAAACTTTCAACAAGCGCGCTCTAAATCGGGAATTCAATACTAACCACTAATATGAACGCCTCCATTCTTGAATGAATTGAAAATCACCGACATACTATCGACAATATCCCTTCGACGAGTCCTCCGATTCTTTGGGAACATTGACTCGTAGCCAAGGAGACTGTTTGGTCAGATTTATGGTTACTGGAGGCGTGGAAGGAAAACGCACATGAGGAAGAATCCCAATGCATTGAATTGACTAAGTGAGAGATGCAACTGCCCTTCGAGCTGCGGAGTGCAGAAATGGATGGATGGAGTGGGAGGAGTCGTCGTAAGCTATCATGGGAGTCACGATGCTCAGTAATGAGCTACACGACAGTATAGATGAATTAACATATTAAAAATATTACAAAATAAATATAATAAGTTGAATGTAGGGATACAAAGGTGCTGGCTGCGGTAATGAGATAAAGTAATTACTTGCATCTGCATATGTTCATAAAGACTTATTTAATAAGAAAATCGCAGAAAACTTACCAAAAGAAGACGAACTCCAAAAAAAAACCTTTTTAGATCGTCTAATATGTGCTATTCAGTTTTAGACGAAGTATGTGTGTAATGTTCATATATTGTCATAAATTATGAAAAGACCTCTCAAAATGAGGTTGTCTTCAAATGCTTCCTAAAATTTGACACGCCACTCACATCTTTATGGTATACATTTAGAGGCAGACCATTCTACACCACAGGACCAATAACGGTAAAAGCTTTGTCATAACACCCCTCACTATTGGATCTATTTGGAACAATCAATTTATTCGATGAACGCTAACTCGACTTCAAAGTTCTACTTCTATCCGAACGAACATCTCTGATACAGATTCGAAAGATACAACGGAGACATCCCATTAGAGGATTGAATTGATAATAAGTTTGCAATTAACCAGTACGCAGCACTTGAGTAATGTAGACTTTTTAGAAGTGAACTAATATAACATTATTTATGACTATCATATATCACTCTAGCAGCTGCATTGAAAAAAGACTGGAATATAGAAATTTGTGAATCAGGCAGACCAGAATATATAGCATAGAATTACAATAATTCAGACGCGATATTTATTTTGTTGGAAGACATCGACGTACACCTTTTAACTCTCTAAGATTATAGAAACCCGAAGAAACCGTATAACATTCACGTATGTATATAGTATGTTTACTATCAAAATAGACAACAAGAAATTTGATACTATCTTTAGGAAAAAAATATTATCACCCATGACTGATAACACATCCCCATCAAGAATCTTGTGTTGTACGCGTCAAGTAAAAAAAATACTGTACAGAAGATGAATTTTGATCTGTGAAAAATAAAGAGAGTGGGATTTTTTGAATCTGTCATATTAAGTTATTAATAAGTGATTTTTGTGAACATAGTTCAGTATAATTTTGAACGGGGCACGTGAACTGATATTTAAACTCACACATTATTATGGGTTAGTATTATTATAACTTGGTTTTTTATGTTATGTTGTCAGTGATGCGTCAAGTTGAGTAATCCTTTATTGAAAATATATTTCTAGGAATAATTCGTTAAATTCTAATATGAATGCTGTAATGAGTGCATCAAATACGCTGCTTTCTGCGGTTTTGTAAAGAGACAATTTGTAGGTAATCATTTATAAACGACGCATTCCTCTAATTGCATCACTTATGCATTTGTCATAAATTTGCTGTTGATTGCGGTGAGAATATTTTGAATAATAAGTACATATTATAGGGTTACTGCCAGCAGATTATAACTACACACTTTAGATAGGTATTTGAAGTTAGAAGTGTTTTACGTATCTTCATTATATTATCTTAAACTTTCAAAAGTTTACAGATCCTCGAATTTTTGCTTTTGGTACTTTTCTAAAATACCCAAATCCCTAAAGTTGCTATTCAAACAAAAAAATTACAAATTATTTGAAATCATGAACAGAAAATAATTATTTCCGAATATAAATTATAGAAGTTGTTATTCAAATAAAAAAATATGTTCAATAATAAATGATAAGAGGTTTGTAAGGACGCGTTATAAGGCTAAACATTCAATGTGTAAAATTTTACATTAAACTGAACCATCTCTAAAATATTTTTTTCGTAGTAAGTCCACAATCTTGAGGAGCAAATGAAAATCATTATATTATAAAAAATATTTGCTTTAAGGTGAGTAATAAGAAAAAACCGAGGTATAAAAAAATAAGATAATTAACAAAACCAAGGAAATTATGTTAATGTACATACTGTGCAAGAATTAACGTTTTTGAGAAAAATGCCTTTTTTATACAGTATGAATGCGGTTTTATAAAACCTAATCAAAAACAAAAGATTTTTGATTAAATTTGGAATCATACATTTCCTCTGGTCGTAGCAAACTTACTTTTATATAAAAAATACCATAGTAGAGCAAGTATTAGAAAACATCCATACGTTTTATTAAATATATAATATAAAAAAAAATGTTGTCTCGCGAATTTCAAAACACCTCACCGCCATGTATAATACAATATCAAAGAAGTGTTGCTTTTCATTAAATTTGTTACCAGGTATAACACGTCAATCCAACAAACAAGTTCTCTTCCGGAGATGTTCAGTGAGCAGTGCACACGAACTGTATCTTTTCAAACAGTTCGCCATTCAAAATATTTTATTCTATGCGTTCAGTATTGTTTCATCGCTGCTCTGTTTCAGATTGTCAACCATAGAAGAGCAAGTTTGGCGCGCCTTTGTGCGGGAACGCGAGATCTCTGACCGAGTTTTCGACAATAGTTCCATGGAACTTCCATTGTACGTGAAGTTACCCGGTGAGAAGTATCAAGTCGAATACTGCCAACAGGAACGTGTTTCTTTCGTCTCTTTCTTTTCAACAGCACTGGACCGTAGAAAGTGATAAAGAAAAAATATATCAGAACAGCTCAACTGAAGCGCTCGTAAAGAAAAAGAGAGCCGAGTAATATTGACGTCCTTGGTTATTTAAAAAATGGTTCGCAGTGAGTGAAAGAATAAGAATGTGGCTCAGTTTATTTTAAGATCTCAAACCGAAAAAGGCAGGTGTACTATAGTAATTAATGACCTGGAACCTACATACGAAACCATGAATTGAGAATTGAAGAAACTGAAATCTGAGTGGCCATCAAGAATCGAATATTTATGAAATGACTCAAGTGCGGTGCGAAAATAATTCCCAGTTTGCGTAAATACTCGTACTGTGGAGTCATCGGCGTTCGTTGCAAAAATGTTAAATAAATAAGTTGCGTATTTTAATAATAATTGCAAATCAAAACCATATTATCTTAATCGTGATTATGGTCGTTTTCTTCTGTAATCTTAGTTTGATTTAAAGAATTTTGTGAAAACATCGATAAAAAAAATAGTTGAAAATGTTTTTGATTATTGCCGTAAATTGGCTTAAATGATGACCGATATTGGCTTACATGATGACCGACGTTTTAAAGGCGTTACATCCTTTATTCTCAGCGCGATGTCAAAAAAATATAACCAAATATAGTCAAGACACAAAAATTACATACCATACACTCATTTAATAAAAAAATTACATACCCATACACTCATTTAATAAAATAATAATAATAATTAAACATATTTTCAGATAAATAGATATTTTATTTTTATTTATTATCATTAATTCAAAGGCTCCAACCAGACAAAATTGAAAAGGCATTAATTAAAAAGTAATTTGAATCAATTTTTTTAGGTGTACTAAAGGGAATTAAATCAGAAAACTTCCGGGTCGGAAGGCAGGCGTTTTACCAACTAGGCAACAGAGGTTTGCTTGCTTTGTATGTGATTAAAATTTGTTATTTATTGAACAATATTTTCCAATAGCATTGAGAGCTTGGGTGGTCATCGGGCGCTTCCAAGTTGAATGGTTGCATTCATCAATGCAACAACAAAGATTATTATTTGCAGAGTGATGAGAGTATCACTATAAATACTTCCCAGCATCAGTATCAGTTAGGGTGATAAGTCGTTCTAAAATATTGCAAATGGTACTGAACAATTCATAGCATTATTCTATAATAACAATTGTAAGAAAATCATAACTACAAATTATCAAATATATACTAGTCATTAGCAATTGATTAGAGCATTGACCCAAGCAGCGGAGATAAAATATGCAGAAAACTACATTACTGTAGGATGCTTTAAATTGTACAATGATTGTATACAAAAGTACTCCAAAGGTAACGCGCGCTAGACATGATACAATATTCCGTAAAATTTATATTTTATTTTGAGATAGATGTCGACTTTGGATGAAATAAACAAACATTAGGGAGAACTAAAAAAACATAACTAAGTGCTAGCTGTCGTGTCTAGCATAATAGTTAAAAAACTAACATTTTGATCATAATTCGACAAAATAGGAGACGTTTTCTATTATAACATATAGATATTGATAGTCATAATATTTCGATCTTCTATACCAGGGTCGGTAACTTACAGGCTTAAATTATCAGGTCCGCAGTACCTAAGCGAAATATATAGTATATCTTCGGCCCGAGCTATCTAGAATATACTTCAGTTAGACTTCGAATGAAAATTTTATACTAGTTACTAGTAAATATATAGTTACAAGAATAAAAAATTTAATATTACACTTAAAAGTACCTACCGTTTAAGTATTGTAATTTTTACTATGTTTTTGTATTTTTATAATGTAACATTCACATAATTAACCGTTTAAATTTTAACTGTACCAAATTAAAATTTTAACTGTACCAAATTAAAATTTTAACTGTACCAAATTAATCCGGAAAACTTCAGTATAATTACGTCGCTTATTTATTTAAAGAAGTCGCGAGGATTTGATCGAATTTTTTTCATCAATGAAATACACAAAAATAAAGTTTATTGAACTAAAATTACTTATGGTCATTTGGAAAACGTATTGCTTCTGGGCTCGTCCAATCTTTCAACTAATATTGAAAAACTTTTTCATTAATAAATATAAACGTTACTTAAATAAAATAAACGTAATTTAATGTTATACATTTTATTATTATTTATTACCTTAAATTATTAGTAATAAAATAGTTCAATGTGGCCCGCCAAAAGCTTACTACATACATTGTTGTTGCCCCGCGAGAGAAAAAAATGTTGCCGACCCCTATTCTATACCAACATGTCGAGGATATATTTATTAGCAGTTTCCAAACGATAGGAATGAACAAACGAAAGCATTAACATGGACCTAATTAATTACAGTGGAAAAGCTGATATGATGTCGGGACGGGTCTAGATTCTTGAACTCTGACTCGCTAATTGACAATTTATCATCAAAAGAAAGAAAACGGACAGGCCGCCATCGATGATGCTTCAATTACGATAACATAAAATTATAATAAGTCATTATGTCATGCAGAATACTCAAACATTTATATATGAGAATTGAATTGGCAATCAAAAGAGGGTGTGTATTTATAATAATAATTACCCAGGTCTATCCGGAACGCTCTGAAGTTCGTCTTAAAAAAATCTAAAAACAGATGTCACCCAAATTGTACATTATTGTAAATAAAAATTTAGATAATTTTAATTATTAATATCTCACAATTATGCACGCTGTAAAAATTTAATTGTAAAATTGGAATTCTTTGTATTCAAGTCCTGATGTAGTCTTGAAAAAATAAGTCACGAGCTCAAATTTTATAGTTTTGTTATTCAACTGTCAGATGATCTGTCGGGGCGGTATTGTTGTGTTAAATGCGGACTTATATTTAGGACATTGATCTAAAATTTGTTTATAGGAATAATAAGAGTTGAACCAGTACCTAAACATTTTATATAAAATCACCATTTTATAGCATAATCTAAGAAAAGTTCAGAAATGCCATAAAAAACTTTTACCACGCATGGTATGGGTTAATTGTCTATTTTAACAATAATTACTAGTTTGTAATTGGCAGACATAACATACATGATTGGAAACTTTTTATACTAATCGGAACATTTTATTGAAAATAAAATTCTATTATTTTTTAAGAACTTATTTCTCTACACATTTGAACGTAAAAACATGTATGTACCATATGTATATAATACGCTATGGATATACTCGGAGGAATTCCACAATTTGGGTAGAATTATTTAAAATGACAAAAGAATCATTTGCGATATCGAAAGGCGAAAAACATATACGAGTATACTCGAACCGGACAGCATCAAAATCTGCTAAAATATTGATAGGCCACAATAGTATTTTATTACCAACTTTGTTTGATGTAAGGAAGTGAAACGTGGACATGGAAAAATGCTGAAACGAGCCAAATAAATACTGGAGACATTCGTGAGAATTCAAGAGAATACATGGTGTGACTGGTATAACAGAAGAAAGTGGTTAAAGATGAATATGAACTTAAGAATGAAGAACATTCTAAGACAGTAGAACGAACGAATGAAGAAAGATTAACAAAATAAATATATAGTGCAGATGTGAGTAAAATATGTGGTAAAGGAAGGCCAAGGAAAGAATGGTTGGTTTGAAAGAATGATATATTAAAATAAAAAAATGTTAAAAGTTAGAGAAATCGTTTGAGTTGTATGAGAAGGTGTATGGATGTAGAAGGGGGGCGTAGGATGTGTATCGAAATAGGAAAGTCTGCCGCTTGGAAATTATCTGCCTATCCCGATAGGGAAATGGTGTGAGGGTATGTATATATATAGCCTAATTCACGCTATATAATTTATTATTTCCATGAGTCTTATCAGTCTCTTCCTTTAGGACACACATTGAGAGCCACAGAGTTCGTTTAGTACAAATGGTACTAAGATAAATCTCTTTGAATCCTAAATATAGAAATGAATCACAAGGCTTATAAAGAAAACAATTCATAGGACCCACAAGTAACAATGGGAATAATTCATTTAGAATATATGGTATAGATATCAGTCCGAAGAACTTAATTTATTATTCGTTTATTTCTATTGCCATAGCCTTCAGCAAAATTAATCTTAATTTCGAATAGTTGTATTGTATTCCACTTTCGTTGTACGAGTGTATAGTGCAACCTTACGGATCTCTTAGAAAAGCGAAAACAAGAATAGAACCCTTTTTTTAAAAAAAGTGCCACACCAGTAAAATGTGTGTTTCATGATTTTTTTAAATAGGCAATCCACACAAACTATGATAATTTGTGCCACCAAATTAAACACATTACGCAATTATATGAGTAAATATATTACTAAAAAAAAGTGCCACACCAGTAAAATGTGTGTTTCATGATTTTTTTTAATAGGCAATCCACGCAAACTATGATAATTTGTGCCACCAAATTAAAAACATTACTCAATTATATGAGTAAATATATTACAAAAAAAATATTGTACAATTAAAAAAAATTACAATTCTAGATAATTCAAAGTTTCAACTGATAAAGCTTCAAAAATTTAACAATCGATCTATAAATGGAAAAGTTCTTCGAAGAAGAAAGAAACAACAACATTCATTCGACGCGTTCAAGATATGGCGTTTAGTATATCAAATCTGTCTCGCAAAAGACAACCGAAAAATACATGGTATATAGTTTCATTATCCAGAATGTTTTATGGTTATTTGAAGGGAATTCGCGTTTTTTTTTTCTTCAAAAATCCATAAAAAAATCAATTTTAAAAAATCTGAGTAGCAACGAGAATCCAATTCATAGCCCCCTGAGTCGGTCTTACTGCGGAGGTCGTCAGTTTTTTTTTCTATTCTTCACGTTTAAAATACAGTCAGGAATTAGTTTGATAAAACTTTAACAATCATAATAAAAACTTTCTTTCCGTCATGACAATTCGGCAAAAACAATGTCGTAATGGTCGATTTTAGTACCTCTTAAAACATATTTCAAGCAGGTAATAAGAAATTTATATTTTTACAAGCGATACAAGTTCCTTTTTAAAAAAAAATTAGGTGTCAGCGGAAATCGAACCTGAAGCCCCCCCCCCCGAGTCGGAAGACAGGAGTCTTAATAACTAGGCAACTGGAATCTTTAGTATGTTTTTCAAATATGTAATGAAGTTAGAAATGGGTTTGATAAAGCAGCTTCAATTAAGCCAAAAATACTTCAATTTTCATCCTGAAAAATTCAGCAAAAATTACTGTAGTAATGAGCGAATTTAGTACATTTTTATGACATGTCCCAAGCAGGTAACAAGGTCAGGGCTTTCAAAATATAAATACTTTCACTTGAGTAGTTACGGTAAAAATGTAGCCATACATAAAATAAAATGATTTAATTTACAAGCAAAAATCATTTCTACACTTGCCACATTCGCATTGACGGCAAGGTGTTAATGAAAGTGCCGCGTACTTTCATCAAGAAAAATCGACCGTTAAAACCACGTTAAAACAAACAGTGGTTTGTAGCATAAAGGCAGGCGAGGTATGTGGCGAATTGATCAAACATCCGTGAATTGCAACAAATTGTGAAATACATACTAAGTCGATGTACTCGTATAATACTGCCAGCATTCTTTGAGTTGAGTTGAGAAATTAAGAAATATGCATTGTTAATTCTTTAAATTTTTAGGCAGAACACAGATACACATCATTACGCCATTTCCCTGTTGCGGTAGGTACGACGGGCAGACCGACACACTTTCCAGCTACGACATACCATATTTCATCTACATCTCGTACAGACCCTTCTGTTTCTCCTACTCCTTGGATTTCTTTATTTTGAAATTTCATTCAGTTAGTCCACCCATACTTGAATTATAAATTTATAGTCAGTTTTTCTTCGCTCATTCGTTCATCATGTCCAAACACCCTCAACGTATTTTTTAATCTGCTTTAGCCGTTAGTTTTTAGCTCACATTCATCCTTCATAATTACACTATTTATTTTGTCATACGAGTACATCAACACACCATATATTCTTCTTGGTACACAATTTTCACTACATTTACTCGGCTCCTTTTATTCATTTTTCAAGTCCACGTTTCACTTCCACATATCCATGTTGGCACTAATACGCTGTTGTGAAACATCATTTTAGCAAGTCTTTCGGCAGAAATATTGTTGAAATTCATGCTGAAAACTATTGTCAGTATAAACTCTGCGTTTTTCATCCGAGATTTATTAAAATTATTGTTTGACTGGTTTCAATATAGATATTATTTTCAAAGAACATATAGTACATATAGAGGTATCACAAAAATCAATAAACACTTTTAATTGTTATAAATGAGTATTTACTAAGGTATATCTAAGATAAAGAACGCCAAATTAAAGAAAACGTAAATTATTTGAAGTGCTCAAATTGATGGATGTTATACTTCGTGTACCGCTGATAACGTGAGATCACAAACATTACGAATAATTTGTTTTGATATTTGGGCGCACTTTCTTTCAATAGCTGCTGTCAATTAATTAACTGTAGTCAGTGCTGTACCCTAAACTTTATATTTAACGAGTCCCCATTAAAATACTATTGGCGTGAGGTCTAGAGAGTGTGGGGTGTATTAAATGCTATATCTACGTTCAGTTCGGTAAATTTTCATCAAGATAGGCCCTCATATCACGACGGTAGTGGGGAATTGCACCATCTTGCTGGAAATAAAAGTTCTCCTCATGCCTAAATTCCTCACGAATACGTGGTATGACGAATTTCTGTAGCAAGTTCAAGTAAACGGCAGTGTAAAAGTGTATATATAATTTTTTTGGGGCACCTACGAGTATATAGTATATTGTTGTCCTTTGAAGATAATTGTGATATCGAAACCGGCCGGACAATAATTTCGATATACGAGTACCTTGAAGGGGAAAAAGTACTAACAGTTTTCAAATATATGATACATCGAATGAAACTTAAAATTAGTACAGAAAGTTGTGTCTTCACTATTGGGCTTAGCAGAAAGGACAAATCCTCACTCTTCGTATTAATTTGCTCTCTTCGCTTTCTCTACATTTACACATTATTAACACTTTCCTTTAAGAGGATTAACTTAATACAGCCATTATTTCCTTGGTCTGCCTCTCCCTTACACGCAATGAAAGTTTTGAGGTAATAATAAACTTGATATTTTTTCATGGTATACAAATTTTTGTTATTTGTTAATGCTGAGTCTTAATTATATGTATATGTAATCTTAAATAACATGGGACGGTCGGTCCAAGAGCGAGGTCGACAGCCGTATACATCAGGCTAGACTTGCATTTAATAAAAGGTCGAAAATAATAGAATCAAATAATATAGACCTAAAACTGAGAATACTCCTCATCAAGACCTATGTATGGAGTATCTTGATGTACGGCTGCGAGACATGGTGCCTATCCGAAAGAGATAGACGAAGACTAGAGGCTTTTGAGATGTGGTCCTATAGAAGACTATTATGAATTTCCTGGAGAGACCGCATCACAAATGAAGAGGTTCTCCAACGAATCGAAGGAGGAAGGCACCTGCTCAGGATCCTGTCCGAAAGGCGTGCAAGATGGATCGGTCATATAATACGACAAGAGGGCCTCTTGCATGCCATAATGGAGGGTATGACCGAGGGGACAAACTCTAGGGGACGCCCACGCCGAGAGTACCTGGAGGACCTGTTGGTGGACGTGCGCTGCTCAACATTACAGATTTAAAAAGAGCCGCACAGGACAGGGGGGAATGGAGAAGAGTTGAAATTGCTGCAAACCAGTCTTAGGACTGCAATCACGGAGAGAGAGTAATCTTTATTTTTATACTTTTTAAAAACGACAAATTTCAAGAACCGAGTTATATTACTAAAGCGATTGCGTCGATTAATAAAAAAATGTCATTATTATCCTCACCATCACGCCATATCCGAGTTAACCCTATATTTCGCTTCTACCACGTCCATACACTTTCTTGGTCATACATATCATATTTTTATAAAGGCTTTTCTCTTTCAAATTTTGAGTCGTTTGGTCCTACCACGTTTTTCTAGGTATTCTCATACCTTCTTTACTGTTTTTATAGATTATTTTTGTAAATCTTTTATAATTCATTTTTTCTACATGGTCGAAACATCTCAATGCTCCTTTCTTCATCTTAAGCACTGCATCTTCTTTCGATCAGAATTATTTTCTAATACTTTCATTTTTTAACCACATTCTTCGCAACGCTCTTTTATATACCGCATTTATCTTACTTTCATAACTTTTTTGTTACGTTCAAGTTTCACTTGCATATCCTTATGTTTCGACCAATATTCCATGATGCGCACCTAGTATTTATTACTTTCGACTTTTACATTTGGTCTTATTTTTAAGAATTTAACTGAAAAAAGATATCCACTTTATTTTTGGTCACGAAGTAGGTAGCTAACTGATTTCGTTGCAAGAGAACTTATGTGGACACTTAAAACCATTTTCATTATAAACTGGTACTTATTGCAAGATACGAAGACAACAGAACTTACCCATGGTGATGCAAGCAGTGCCAGATATCGCGTTACCGGCGAGTTGCGTGATGGCCAGCATGAGGTCCCCTACGAGCAAGCAGGCGATGTAGTGGGTTTGGCAACGCCAATGCAGCGCGTGGTGCGAGCTGGGCAGCAAGAAACCCGCAGCCAGCGTACCCAGCAGGAAGGCCGTGCTGATCAGTAGGCACACGGGGTACAGCGTGAACCGTAGGTCAGACCTGTCCCGCCCTATGTCCACTCCGGGGTCAGGCGCAGGAACGCTAGCGGAACAGGCTATCACGATGGCACCGTCCGATGACTCCATTACCCTGTCTACGCAAAAATGACCCTTGTTCAACAACAACCCAGCCCCACTCAGTTTCAAAGAGCCGTCGGCCATTAGAAAAGAATCTTTCAAAACTCCAGCAATTACCAAATCTGTATTGTTACAAAGGGGAAACCCGCTTACGAACTGAACACTCGTTTCGTCTCGTTTTCGAGTCCCGTTTTCGTCTTGCATCTCGTCCAAGTTGATGTCCTCGGGAAGTAAGTCAGAAACTAAAGAAGTGACGGCGCAAGCGCTTGTTGATTCCTTGTATGCCGCACCTTCTCCACAGCATTTCTTTACCTTGATCTTCCTGTTCACTGGGGCAAGATGAGATTCGTCGCTCGCTTCCACGTTCTGAGGAGGGCGGTCCTCGTCCGGAAGACAGACCATGGCGATATCGGTGTCGACGCAGAAAGAAGTCGGCGGGAACAACTTTCCGTTTTCCTGAAGCCAAAGCGAACCGTTAGCGAATAATATAAAATTATACTGGTTCTTGTTGTATCTGATCAAAGTGCGCTTCATGGTGGCTGGACATTCTGGTGTCTGTGCTTCTCTCAAGTTCCAATGCTGAGGAGTGGTGCCTACTTGAAGATATCCTCGTCTGCGTGGAGCGTATATTAGAGGCGCCCAGAGAGGTGACGCTCCCGGAACACACTGGAAGTCGTCCTGTCCATTGATACTCTGGAACTCTTCTCCAACTCTGCAACACTTCCACACATTCACTGGAGACACCGCCAAGGAGTCTTGGCACAAGATCACTGTCACAACTAGAACCTTGATAAGCATTGTGCACTTTTAAACGTCAACTTGATTCAAATATGTACCATCTATACATAATAAATACAAACTACTAAAAAATAACTTATCTTGGTCTGGGTATATAAAATATTCTTTATATATTCAAGACGTCACATTATCGTCACACTTTCTCTTTTAAAATCTTGTCCGATCGTGTCGATCCATCGAATAAACAACGGTTAAAAATATTTAAAATATACGAGTGTAAAAACGCACTACCTCAATGTAATATTATTGTTGTATGACGGACAATTTGATAGCTTTACTAATTTAAAACCTCATATCGAACTTAAAAGATTCCTTCAAAACTTTTTGTTTATAAACTTTCCGAGATCCACAGGTAGTTGAAGCGTGCTGAGAACAAGATTACGAATGACAAAAATTCCCCCTTTAAACGACTATTCCGCGGCGCGCTGCCCGGCTTACTGGCGTTTTTGTGAGTCAGCAAGCGCCTTCTACCATGATGCCCTCCCTTTCACTCGTACACTCTTCTGTCACAGATATTATCGTGTGTCTCGTTCGCGCTTTCTTACCCTTCTCCCCCCGAAGGTCGCGTTATGCACCGTAGAATTTCACTCACGAAATGCAAGCTGCATGCTAATCGAAAATACTTATTCAAAATGTTTCATTTGGGAATCGTGAAATAAAAGTAAATTATAAATGATTGATAGAGCTTTTTATGCGCACGCCTTATTTTGCTTACATAAAATAGAGTGAGTTACCGCGTTGAAGTTTTTACTACAAAAAGCGCTCGGGGCAATTTATTTTGAAAAGGGTACACGGATTTTATTATACAAAGCGTGCCGCAACCTTTTATTTATTTTTTTAGATATAATAGTTAAGGGCGCTCTAACTATTATTCTGAATTCAAATATACACAATAATTATTTAAACGTTAATATGCATAAACGACCCAACCCATATGTTCTGACATAATTAGGAAGTCACGCTGCTTTGAATGGGATTATATGGAAAAAAGACAGAATTCGATATATTAAACAAATGTGTGTTTTATGGGTTGGTTCCTATTTGCATATGTGGTACACATACTCGTATGTCCAATTCTTGGATCAATTCAGAATCCAGTTTTAGGATGTTCATTAAGCGAAACTAGTCAATAGGCTAGAAATAACTTAAATAATATTGTTTTTTCTTATTTATATACTCGTATTATGGCGTTCCGCCAATAATTGCCAGTAGAGCAAATTATATCAAGTTGTAAACGTGTATTTTATTAAAATTCTATTTTTTTGTATAATAACGTATTGATTTTTTTTTAAATTTTAGTATGATATTATAGCACTTTAATTTTTGAAATACCTCCATTTTATATTTCAAATAAACAAAAAAAATATTAAGTGGGTTGAATCCTTTTCGCATACACGTGTCTATTTCTCTTAATAAAATGATTCAGATTTCTGAAGATGGAGTGAAGACATCAGGAACGAACACACAGTAGCAGGTAATGTCAGGAATATTATAATGGTGATTTTGACCTGGAGAGACAGGGCCTCTGCATTACATTCAAGTGCCGTGGACTAAAATTATTAAACACACATTTTCGTACTCTAAAAAATATATAAGTTTTATTTTTACATCACAAAATTGTTATTTTTATTTTTTTTATCCAATTTCTAATTATGACAATATTATTTGTAATACTTTGTTTTATTATGTTTTTGTATTAAATTGTTTCATTTAATTTTTGTCAAATTAAGAACAAAACATATGTAGGTATACAATAAAATGTTATTTCAAATATAATCTTAAATGAATCAAAGAACTAAAGAAACTTTTTTCCACATTTCTTTTCTGCAAACTTAATAACTAAGGATCAATAGTATTCCATGTATGGTATCTGATTCTATAGTTAATTACTTAGTTTGCATAAACTAAGTAATTTAAGCAACTATAGAATCAGTGTCCTTATGAAAAACGAAAAAAAAATTGTCGTCTTCAAAACATACCTTTCTTTTGAACAATTAGTGCAAGCAATGCTAATCAAAATTCTTAACGAAATTTAGGGAATGTAGATTAAATATTTGAATTGCTTATGGTTTTTCAACTCAGCTCTGATTTCGATGATATGTTATCAAAGAGAAATATATTAACATGCTTAACTTCATGTCCTGTGATGTGTAACTAATACAAATTGCTTCTAAAAACTTTAATATCTCTATAAATATAATAAATGCTGAGTTCAGATTTTAGGTATTCCTCCGATTACGGAGGAATGTATTAACATTTACGCATTGAATGAAAAAATAACATTGATAATAATTAGCACTTATCGGCCACACCAGAGATGTTTTGTGAAAATCGGGAATAAATTCACTAATACAATCAAACGTGTGCCAGTGTGTGACGTAGGTATATTCATTCTAAAAACCGCTTTGGGTGAGGAAGCGACGCTATTCACGTCTCACTCTCACTCTACTTCGGTATATGGGAACGCAAGAAATAGAATCTCAGTTCGGAGTTGTGTTTCTTCCTTCGAGGTATAACATACACAGTGTTAGTCCGTCTCAGATCTCAGTACCTGTCGGGCATACATCTAAGGGGGTCTCTTTGCCCGTTTTGTGAACGTCGGCCGCTGTGTTTTTCATGTTTTCAGCAATTAAATTTCAATTATTATCACTTTTGACTTCAAATTTAATTAATTTAAGCGATTGACAATGAATATTCTTATTTTAAATCGCTCATTTTTACATGTGTATTGAATACACAACATCGGAACGGGCGGATTTTTTTCGCACAGTAAGGGAAAGATTAAAATGCAACGAAATTCTCCTCCGAATCATTTGGGTACATATGTTTATTTTAAAATTGAAGTACGAGTACATTAATTTACAATCTAATAAAAGTGTAAAGACAATTTAATTGATAAAAAAATAAAATACCCTTGTGAGGTAACGGCGGCTGGCGCACTGCGACCCGTAGCGCCCTAGAGCTGTACCCTTATTAGTACAATGACTCCGTGGTCCTGCGGACAGAGGACAGACCATATAAGAATGATAAAGCAAAAAATACAAGAATGAACTTGAAGCTCATATGTGTGATAGGAAGGCCAATCAGGCGGGGTAGGCGGAGAAGACAGAGAGTCATCCTTTCCTATCTCGACACACATCCTTAACCTCTTTCACATTCATACATCTCATACAACTTCTACGATTTATCTGACTTTCTACTTTTCCTTCTTTCAAAATATCATTAACTTCATCCAACTATACCTCCTTGGCCTTCCTCTCATATGCCTTCCACTCTCATTTGCACTTTAACTGTTTTGTGAGTCTTTCTTCATTAATTTGTTCCACATGCCCAACTCATCTCAGCGTACTCTTTATTGATAAATATGTGCTTAAGATATAAACAAAATCAGAATATAGAAAAAGGAATTTAATTGACCATTTTTTTTCTAATCGATTGATAATTTTACTTAACTACAAATATTCAACGATTTTCAATTTAATTCAATTTAAAATCGTATTATTTTCAACACATTAAATATGTAGATACTCGTAATAGATTAAAACTTTTTTAATACTCGTATATTAAAACAAATGAGACAGGTCATTTTGCAACACTCATAGGAATATATTTCGTGTATTCATGCCGTGTCCGTTGTGGGGTAGGCAGAGAGAACGGATCTCCACAGTTCTCTATCAAATAACATAACTTTGGACTCTTCTACATGCATAAATCTCGTCATGCACAATATTTTATTATTCACACTTACTCTACCTTCTTTCAAAATCTGATTAACTTGATCTCTTCACGTTTTCCTCGGTCAACTTCTTACATGCGTAACTTCCACTTCTGACTTTTAATTCGATTAGTCTCCACAAGTCCAAACCATATTAACGCTCCTTTCTTTTTTTAACTTAAAACATAATTTACATGTATTAATTTCTGATGGCTTCATTCTGCGTTCTTTCATATGTAAATATTTCAATTTTTGTCTCAGTGGATATGCGTTCCAGTGATAATTACAAAATCTATTAAGTGGAAATGCTTACGCTAAGAAACGTTGAGAAGAATGTGGATGCTTCAATGTATGACTGAATAACAAATATAACTATAAACGTTGAATGTGAGCAAAAACAGATGTGAAGTAGGGTGAAAAAGAGTACATTGAAGTGCTTCGGATATGTTGAACGGATGGGTGACTAAAGATTTAACTAATAACAATAGTGGTATGAGTGGGACTCATGGAAGAGGATAACCAAGAAAAATGTGGACCAAGTGAATGAAGTTTGAAAAGAAAGGAAGAAAGGCAAAGAAGAGAAAAATAAAGAACGGTATGAGAAAATATATTAATGCGGAGCAAGTATGATTGTGAAATGTGGCGCTCTGTCCTATCTGTCTACGTCTAAAGGAAAATGACGTGATAGAACGTATAAAATTATATTTCGAAAATATATTATATTTTTTTATTTTATTGAGAGTATTGAAAAAATCAACATAAATGGCAGCCTACTTCATTAAGAAAATACGAATTTAATTGTGTCCACTTGGCAAAAAAAATCATTTGGGACACGAGCAATCATTAAAAAATATGTATAAACGATGACGTCTTTCTTTTCCATTTAACATTTCTAGGATATTTGTAAAATATTGCATATTTGTATAATGCGCAGCAAAAAGTGGATTCGAACTACCGATTTTTCGACCCGGAAGCGTGAACAAAAACCGCTCAAGTTAACACCTCACGTCGAAGAATGTAAGATGACTTTGCACAAACTATTTTTTGCCACACATAAATACTTAGAAGTGGCTAACTGCAAGGCCAAATTGTAACATTACCGGAACATTTTAGGAATGGATCCACAGGGAAAAAGTGAAAATAAGAAATCAAAACGATTTTTGTTGGTTAGAACAATTATTTTAATTTTTTTTCGTTTTTTGGCACCCTCATAATCTTAGGTCTCGGTCACACAGATAGGAGCCTCGCTCGGTGCTTAGAACTACGCTGCGAGCTAGTCGACATATCTTAGCGAACCAACGCACCGCATACTATCGCAATGGCCACACTGCACGCTTCGCGCCACGCTACATGATGATTAGTCACCTAGTGAGTCTCCTAGCGAACAGACGTGTTTGTTAATTTTATTGTGTCACCAAGTGATTTTACAAGATGGCAAAAGTTTTAATAACAGCTGTGAATAAAAGGGAGCCTTTGTGGAACCCATCAAGCAAATTATACAAAAATGTACCTGTAATAAAATCACTTTGGAATGAAGTTGCACAGGAAGTAAATAAAGATGGTAAGTTGTAATGGAATTGGTTAGTTTTGAGTGGCATCGTTTGTTGACTTAATCGCTCTGAAATGTCAAATGAATTTGGGCGAAGCACTTTGGTGTGGCCAAGCATGAAGTCACCTTGTCTATTAGTCACGAAACACCTAGCGAAGCACTTTGGTGTGGCCTTAGCCTTAGCAATTAGTTAGGTGAGGCTGTTATTCCCCACACACCTCTCGTTCTTGGAATCAAACTACTCTCATATTTTGTTGCACGTTAAGATTTGATCGATATTTCGTTTTTATAACAGCTACCGTCAAAAGCTGTAATTATTAAAAAATATATATTCCGTTTTGTTCATGATAATTAACCCCGGCGCCCTAGGGCACCGAGGCACACACTTAGAAAACCTCTGGGCTAGAGTGAGATCGTAATGTATGTCAAAAGTACCTTTAAAATGTTTATATAAAATAACACTGAATTCCACTCATTATGTGGTTCACTCGACTTGACTTTCAAACGTTCTTCCTTACTCAATAAGAAGTGCTTCCTACTTATGGATATTGAAGAAAAACCAAATCAGTATTATTTGTTTCAAAATATTCCTTGTCCTTAACTACCACACAATTCCCAATTTAATCTCTATTTTCTTGAGATTAATTTTCTTGTTACTTTTTCTCAAATATTTTTTCATATATCATACTAAGTTACTTCATGGCTACCTATAATAATCATGAAACAAAAGCTGGTTAATTGGAAGAAATTGCTTTAAAGCCACACACACATACGTAACATATATTTGTATTAATAAATTATACTGTAGGAATGTATTGGACAGGTGGGAAGAACATTTATACAATAAATACAAAAATATGTAGCGCGGATTGAAGCAGCGTAAGATTGGGAGGGTTGGAGAACTGAAACAGTAAAAAAGCTCTGTAGTCTAGTTGGTTGGATCCTTGACTTCCACTTTGAAAATAGAGAGAGAAAAAGTGTCCCATGAAAGTTGATTTCATTTGGCAACCAAATCCATGTGCGCTAGATGTCTGTCTGAAAGTGTTGTTGCCTCTTCACGTGCCGTAGACCAACGTGTGCCTACACATATTTCGATTGTGTGAAAATAGTATATTGTATTATTTCCACTTAAAATATAATATAATTTCAATTTTTTATCAGATATTGACAATTTGATGATAATAACCAAATAATCCTATTTCTCGTTTGAAAAATTTGGATAAGAAATGTGTAACAAAAGGAAACAATGTTAATGGGGCGTTAAGACATTTGTAATCGAACCGGATAGTATCAAAATCTACTTAGTATCAAAATCTGCTTAGCATCAAAATCTGCTTAGTATCAAAATCTGCTTAGATGTCCACAACACTATTTTAATTCAAACTTAGATGTGTGGGATTTACATGTGGACTTAGAAAAAACTGAATAACTGTTGTCGAAATGCATACATTGAGAAAAATACATGGAATGACAATGTTTGACAGAATTCGGAATAAAATGATTACAGACGAATGTGAACTGGTGTGAAGCAAGATGAAGAAAAGCATTTTGGGCATAAAAACATGATTTGGACATGTAGAACGAATGAATGAAGAAGTAATAACAAAAAAATATGTTATGCAAATGTGAGTGGAATGCGTGGCAGAGGAAGACCAAGAAAAGTGTGGTTTGATCAAGTGAATGATATTTATAAGAAGACAAAAAAGTCAGAGAAATCGTTGTATGTTAGTTATATGAAAAGGTGTATGAATGTACAATAGAATAGGCGAAATATTGTGAGTCGTGATAAGAAAATCTGACGCTTTGCCCTCTTTGATTATCCTGCCAGAGAAACGGACTGACATTGTAACATATGTACGAGTATGTAAGTGTCTCATTTTTTTTAATTTTCCACTTACCAAATACTGCCAGAAATCTAATGATATATGATAGACAAAAATTATAATTTTAGATGATATTGTGACAGTTTTTTTGGTACTTGCTTACTAATTTGTAATTTGAAAGGTTGTGTCTTTATTCTTGTAATGCGATGTCGTTTTCTTCACACTTATGGAGAGAAACAATCAAGATAACATCCTTCACACTTTCTGTCATCAAGAAACAATTATCATTAGTTTAAATTCTGGTTTTATTTGAAAACACGTGAATACTTACAAAATTAATTAGATGCCATTAGAATAAGCCACAGGTAATCCTGAGTGGCGATTGTTTTGTTTCTTGGAAGATTGGATCTCCTGCCATTTGAGGACTCCCATAAGATGTTTGCTTTCAGGATTGGAGAACATGGGAGATTATACTATATTAAATTTGTACCTTAAACTAGATATACCTGGGATGCGTAATCCTCCCAATTAAAGATTTTGAGAAGGTTTTAGGACATTGGTGAAACCGGAAATTATAGGATTATCTTTTTACACATTATTGTTAAATTATGTATGTTTATGTAAAATAACTTTAAGTCAATGTAATTTAATTCTATTTCAGACCATTGTTTGAGTAAGTTATAAAAAGAAATTATTTGTTCAATCATAGCCAATTTATTCCAATTGAGTTCTAAATAACATAGATGTTTCTCTAGCTTGGATTCCTTCACACTCAAGTATCACGGGTAATGAATGTATCGATTCCCTGGCAAATAAAGTAGATTCAACTTCTCAGATAAAATTAAACACCTTACTTGGCACCGATGGCCATTGATTTGGGATAAAACTGGTGTAAATAAGGGTTCTTGTTATAAATCAATCCAGTAATATATCCTTTTGAAACCATTGTTTCATACAATGAAAATTAACAAGATGAAAGTGTCGGTCATCGGCCACTGCGTGATGGGTAGTCACCTTGACATAATTAGTGTTGTGGTTTTGATGAAAAAAAAAAAAAAAAAAAAAAAAAAATATATATATATATATATATATATATATATATATATATATATATATATATATATATATATATATATATATATATATATATATATATATATATATATATATATATATATATATATATATATATATATATATATATATATATATATATATATATATATATATATATATATATATATATATATATATATATATATATATATATATATATATATATATATATATATATATATATATATATAATATTTTATCCACTTTGCACGGATGTCTCCTGTTACACAAAGAGGGTATATATGTGATAATATTATAATCTTGTGTTTGTCAGTTGTCTTTTAGAGGACAGATTTGATTTACTAAGTTTCATAGTTTTGTCTCTTCCAATGAATCTAACGTTGTTTCTTCTTTCTTCAAGAAATTTTCTAGTTAGATCGATTGTTAAATTTTTAAAGTTTAATGATTTGAAACTTTAAATTGCAAAAGGTAAATAAATCGAACAGTACAGCGATTGATATATGTTCAGGAAAAAGATTAAAAGAAAACATGAATACAAGGAAGAAACCTATAATGGGAGCGGTTTCAAGAGAATCATTCAAGAAAATCTTCTGGAGTAAACATTAATACCAATATTTGATAGTTTTACTACTTTCCTCTAATCCAGTTATAAAAAGTTTTGTTATTTACCGCGAAGAAAAGGTGGAACAATTGCAAATATTTTTTTAAAATTATTAAGTCTTGATTAAAAGTAAATAAACATTTTTATTTTAAGCCAAAATGGGTTAAATTATTATATTGTTGCTAACATCTCCTAAATCAGCCTCCTTGCGTCGTGATGAGATCAATTGCCGTAAAAATGTCAAATACACTAAATTCCACCTGTCAAAAGTAAACGAAAATTCCGAGTGATGTCAAATGTTGACAGCAGTAATAAAAAGGTTCAAATTATCTTGATACCACCTCCCAGTAATAGAAAATGTCTCTACCATGATACTACTACTATCGTGACTGGAGGAGTGTATTCAAGGGGGACAATGACAACTCAACAAAATAATTTTATAATTTTATTTGAACGTAGATGCAATATAATAGGCCGATAACTGTTCAAGTAGGTTAGCCGCGTTAGCACAAGAATGACGCTAGGACGGCTCGAGGTGGGCGGAAATGGGGTCCACGCAGGAGGGCAGGGCGGCTCTAGATGGGTGGCGATGCTGGTTCAGAGAGGGCGGTACTTCTGGTCTGGGTAAGACGGCAGGGTGGCTCCAACAAACGGCAATGCTAGTCCGGTCGGGACGCGTGGTGGCTCCAGCAGACGTCAACGTTGGTCCGGGTGGGACGGCGAGGCGGCTCCAGCAGACAGCAACACTGGTCCGGCCAGGATGAAAGCAGCCGAGTGAAGAGTGAATTTCTCAGGTGGCAAATCCACCCGGCACGGCAGCTGGGTGAAGAGTGATTATTTCTGATCCTTTTTGTAGCGACCAAGATATAATTTTGGACAGCGTAAGTGGTTCGTTTATCGTGACGTGAATTTACCCATCTCGTTGGTACTTTAGCGGATGTTCTTGTTGGACGTGCTGATGATTTTGATTGTTTGGTATTTAAATAAAATACGTCGATTAGCAATGCGGAAAGTGAGAGTGAATAATCAATGTATAGTAAACAGTGACGAATGGTCAAATGATTAATGATAAGTGATCCTTTATTTATCGGTAAGTATTTATATTTTTATCTCCCTCTGTGCGTGCCGAGGTGGTCGATCGAAATATTGCAGACGTCGCGAATAATATTGTGGGTAGATAATTTGTTGGCGAAAACGGCGAGACAACGCGATGCGTTCTCTTTCTACTGTGGAATGTATCGTAAATAGTATTTGCGGGTAAACAATATCAATGTTCTGGTATGCGACCTTTGGACATGTCCGAAGGTCGTTTCGTCGGTCATTGACCGTGCGTGTTGACAATATTCAGGGACGACCGTAGTCCCTACAGTACCATCCCGTTTCCGTGACAGTTGCGACTGGAATCGGCGAATCTCATCACGATGGGTGATTGGTAGACAGGTGACGCGTATGGGCGCAAATTGAGGCCTGCTTGTACTATTTTTTTTAGCTTGGGAATTTTTCAGCCTTCCCTTCTAGGTTTTGCTTTACCTTAGGATATTCTGGAGACTGAGCTACGCCACTGTTTTCAAATGTAATCCCCTTTCGCAGTGTAAAATTGCGTCACCAGCAAATTACTAACGAAAACTTTGTATTGGATTTTTAATATGCATTAAAAAAGTTTTTCGTGAATTATCAATAGACATTTCAGGTAAACATTTTTGCAAATTGTTTAAAGCGATTTCGTTTAATTATTTAGCATTCTCGCCGCGGCACAGATTTTTAAATAGCATTCATCATCATCATTTGGAGTAGGCAAAGAGAACAGATCTTCACATCATTATATTCTGACACACATCTTTCGCTTCTGTAATATCCATTCATTCGTCATGCATACTTTCTTTTTATAAAGGATACCAACTATTTTTTATTTCAGATTTAGATTTATTTAGTCATCTTCTCACCTTCCTTGATTCCTCGTAATTTTGATTTTACTTTTATAAATTATGTACATATGTAAATCTTTCAACAGCCAGTCTTTTAACGTGGCCAAACCATCTAAATGCGCCTTTCTTCGTCTTAAGCGTTGGCTCTTCTTTCAATTTGCATTCTTTCATAATGTTCTTACAGTAAAAGAAAACAATGTAGAACAGAAAAGAGATTCTGTCATACATTGTTTTTCCACGCATTCTACGCAACGCTTCCATTTCTACCACATTTATCTTACTTTCGTATTTTTTATCACATCTAAATTACGCTAGAATTCTATATAATGTTGGGATTATATTCAATTTGCCAGCTTTATTTCTCTTGAAACGCTCCTTTCGATAAACACATTGTATACTCCAACATTCACTCCATTGCAAGTTGCTACTATTTTTTCAATATCAAACTTGGCATCGTGTTACATCGATCGACAATACCAAATAAAAAAACTTGACCCTTTACATTTTCAATGAAAACTTGGGGAATTCGAAAAATGCGTTAAATAGGAAGGGAAGATACATTGTTGTGGCATAGGAACCATCCCCTAACTTGAACGTGCCTCTAACAATCGAAATGATTTGTATTCTGGTACATCATGTTCCCCGAACAAACCCAAACTTCGTGACATCAACCTCACAAAAGGGATTTTTTTCCTTAGACAACAGGACTAACTTTTTAGGGGTCTAAATCAGAATTTTTATAATGATATTGAATATATGACTCTGATTTAAATATGGACATATATACTCGTATATGTTACAAAAAGAGCCTTATACCATACACAACACATATAATTTTGCTTTATTTGAAATAACGAAAATTCATAGATCAATCCTGTACATGCATAAATATTAAGTAGAGTAAGTACTTCATGGTAATATTATGCAAAATATATGCAAAAAGGACCCAAGAATAAAACTATTAAAAAACCATAGTCCGATTCTACGAGTATATACGTGAAAAAATCAAGTCAGTTTAATGAATGTATAAAATTGAAAAAGGGTCCAGCCCATAAAATTCCTTTTTTTTCATCAATATAAAAAAAAAACAAATGAATTCCGTTTACACAAATCTATTTTTTACAATTTTGAAATGAAAACAGGAATTAAACGAACCTCAAAATACATCATATTAGGTCCTTACATATGAAATTGGCGTTTTGCCGTACTGGCAACTTTGATCTCAAATATCTTCTCTTTGGTTAGGAATTCCAAATTAAAATTTATACAGCTATTTACTCAAGTATTTGTGTTTCGAAAATTATAATTCATTTGTTTTTTCCTCAATTGTTTTTTTTCTTTGCGTCACTCAGTTTACAAAATGGAAAACTTGAAATATCGCGTTATTTACGAGTACGAGTTCCACCGTGGCACCAGTGCTGCAGAAACGGCTCGAAGGATTAATGATGTGTATGGCGACGGTGCCGCAAAAGAAAACACAGTGCGTTTTTGGTTCCAACGTTTTCGTTCTGGAAATTTCGACCTGCAGAAAAAGCCCCGTGGACGGCCGGAGACCAAAGTTGATAATGAAGAATTGAAGGCTATTGTGGAAGCGGATCCATCGCAAACCACGTCCGAGTTAGCTGCAGGCTGCGGTGTTAGTGATAAAACTGTTTTAATCCACTTGAAGCAAATTGGGAAGGTGAAAAAGCTTGAAAGGTGGGTACCTCACGAATTGAGTGAAGCAAATCAACAAACGCGCGTTGACTGCTGCGTTGCATTACTCAACCGGCACAATAATGAAGGGATTTTGAATCGAATCATTACCTGTGATGAAAAGTGGATCCTGTATGATAATCGGAAGCGCTCATCGCAATGGCTGAACCCTGCCGAACCAGCCAAACCATGCCCCAAGCGAAAATTGACTCCAAAAAAGTTACTTGTGAGCGTTTGGTGGACTAGTGCTGGTGTCGTTCACTACAGCTTTCTTAAATCTGGCCAGACGATTACGGCAGATGTCTATTGTCAGCAACTGCAAACCATGATGGAAAAGCTAGCTGCTAAACAACCGAGGCTGGTTAATCGCTCTAGGCCACTGCTGCTTCATGATAACGCTAGACCACACACTGCACAACAGACGGCTACCAAATTAGAAGAGCTTCAATTGGAATGTCTAAGACATCCACCGTACTCTCCGGACCTTGCCCCGACAGATTACTATTTTTTTCGAAATTTGGATAACTTCTTGCAAGGGAAAAAATTCAACTCCGATGGGGCAGTCCAAACCGACTTCAAAGATTTTATTGATTCCCGTCCGAATGGTTTTTTTAGTAAAGGGATCGATGAACTACCTATGAGATGGCAAAAGTGCATAGATAGCAATGGTACATACTTTGATTAAATAAATATATTATATTAAAAAAAATCTACTTTATGTTCCTCCCAAACAAAACGCCAATTTCATATGTAAGGACCTAATATAATAAAAAATAAAAAAAACAAAAATAAAGTGAAAATATCAATAGGTACATTTAAAAACATCAATAATTGAACACACAATCAAAAGGAAAAAAACATTTATGTATGATACATTTAAACATTTATGTATGATACTTCAATACATTTAAAAACATCAATAATTGAACACACAATCAAAAGGGAAAAACATTTATGTATGATACATTCACGTATATAAAAAGCGGAAAAAAATTGACTCAAGAAGATCAAAAATAAAAATTACAGTTGCAATTTTTATTCGGGTAGCTATTAATAGTATCTTATAATGAGTTAACACCATAATTCTTCAGTGATTGTGTTAACTCATTAGAATGATTCCATAGACTCCATCTCACAAAGAGTTACTATATTTATAAGATGGAGTATATGGCGACAGATAAGAATTACAATAAATATTAACGAAATACAACAGAATGTTTTTCTTCTACTTTTTTCTCTTAAGTTAGAGTTGTGGTCTGTTATCATCAGGACTGTCACTCAAGAGGTGTTCACTCCCAGCTATCCTTCTATTTCTCTTGAGGGTTTCCTGGGGACGACTGCCAGCGTGTATTTCATGCATTACCACGTAGAGATCTCTTCTGATATCCAATTGTTTCACATGCCCTCATTAGTGGAAAGTTTTATTTGGTATATTTAAATCTTTTAAAAAAATCAACTAATTCTTCTTCAAATTTAAACATTAGAAAACAATGTCCTTTGTTTTAAAAGAATTTTATGAAACGCAGTCGTAATTTCAAGAACTTGTCAAGTCTACAATTATTTTGTCCTTCGAAGATGTCCTTGCTCTCATAAGTCTATGAACTAATTTAGAGGCGCAATAAATTGACAAAGTAATACGTAAAAATGGGTCCACCCATCCCTTGGAGGTGGTCCCTCAATTCAACAAAGGCGGCAACTTTAGTGCCTGTCTAACCAGAGTCGTGACAAGCTTTTTGTGTGCCCTGTGCAAGGTTTTTTGGCCTCATAATTGATTGTAAGGAAAAATAATAATAACACAAATGCAATTTACAGGAACTTCACACGAAATTATAATCAATTTCTAAATAACGCAACGGGTGTTTCGATCCATTCAAAGAACTAGGTCGACCGGCATCTTAACAGCAAAGTAAGGCAGCAAAATTTAAAATATTATTACGAGTATTTTTGACATTTTTGGTACAGTATTATATTGTATTATACTTAATTTGTATACAGTATAACCAAATGGGTTTATTGCCATGTTACAATTTCTTCCAAACAACCAGAAAAGCTATAATTTAAGTTTATTCAAAGATATAGCATTAAGTGTATACAACCTTGCTAGACCATTGTCAACAATGTTTCAGTATATTTTTATTGTTTACAAAATTACCTAGTATACTGAAATGCCGAAATGATATACTCGCAAAAATGATAGAATTAAACATTGGTTTATTTTATTTCCTTTAATAATAACCAGAAAAGTGGTAAAGAATCCTTAAGGGAAAACCAGATTGGAAACCTTTTTTATATCTGGTTACCGAAAGGAATCGAACCCGTAACCTCGATTGGAAGGCGGGCGTCTTACCAGCTAGGTCATGGAAGTAGTCCAGTTTGTAATTTTTTGTCAGTTCCACTTCATGGCCCCCTTCATTCTGTGGACAACATTTCAGGTCCTCCTTCATTCTGGGCCCAGTGCCTATGCACCCGTTACACCTGCCTAGTTACGGCACTGTGTGTAACCCCCATAAAAGAAAACCGAGTTGCCCATCTCATATTGTGGGATTCCGGAGAAACCTTTCAAATTAAGCTTAGGATTATGTTTTTAACTTTTATTACGATCTGTATCTTCAACAAGCAATAAAATGGCCCGACAGAACGGAACCAAGAGGAGGATTTCGAGTGTCCAACAAATTAACGCCGTTCAATAACCCTTTTTTCTCTCATTATAAATTTTGAAGTGCTTATTTAAGGGTCATTATTAAGAAAGGTATTATCTTTTTTTGTTTAAAATGTATTGCGGACATCGACTTAATTTTCAAACTTTATCTTTGTTTGAAAATTGAAATCTTTTTCGAGAATATTTGCAAGGGTAAAGTCTATGCTAAAATGAAAAATTTAATTTCGTAATTTTGCAGTCTGTGCATACTTCAAACGGAGAAGCTGCCTTTTGCGAGCATTCTTTTGTTTGCTCAAAGGTGTGTTCTGTTGGATTTGTGCAAAAGTGATGTTATTAAAATTTCGAGTGTTGGTGCCCACCTTAACGTATGGAGGAAAATCTACTTGCAGAAGAAGGGTAAAGCAATATAAATTCTGTGGAGATTCGTGAACTAAGGAAAAATTAAGGAGTGTCAATGAATGAAAATAGATAGCATACAAACTTCAGAAATGAATGCCTGGATAAAATTGATGTTTTAAGCGAGAGATTATGACACGTGAAGATAATCAATGACTAAAGAATAACTAAGCGAGTATATGGTACATGTCAGAAGTACTATTTGTGCGTGGAAAAAGTAGACCGAGGAAACGTGGCTGGTTGAAGTAGACTAGATATTTACAAATAAGGTAACATGAGAAGTAGGAATAATAGCAAATTGGGTATGGCGAGATGTATGAATGTGGAGGAGGTGAAAGTTGTGTGCTTGGATAGAAAAGTTTGGAGATCGGTTTTCTCTGCTAACAAAGTAGGAGCCACTGCGTGATATATACGTATTTTGTAAATTTTTATTTATGATTCTTCCTTCTTGTAGAATTTCGTGGCATATCAAATCAATCAATTCTAGTTAAATATAAAGTGATGCAGAATCAACATTTGAAAAAAAGAGTTTCCGAATTATTTATAAAATGCTTTCAATGTCTCGAAAACATTCAGACCTTCATTTCACTAACTTAGGGCCAGCTATTACCATAGTTTAGCCTTTACTATGAAAACTACGAAAAATCAATAGAATGCAATCTACAATAAATTAAAGATTTTAGGTATATTTTGTAGATTGATGAAGTATCAAGTTCTCTTTAGTGTTTTTTTAATTTCCAGTAATGTTTAAACATACTTTTCGAAAAAAATACAATTATATTTTGAGAAAGA
Organism: Odontocerum albicorne; assembly: GCA_949825065.1. Classification (NCBI taxonomy): domain Eukaryota; kingdom Metazoa; phylum Arthropoda; class Insecta; order Trichoptera; family Odontoceridae; genus Odontocerum; species Odontocerum albicorne. Next base: position 15,245,306 of record OX463840.1, read on the forward strand.
AATAAAGAATTTTACTTGTGAAATTTACTCATACTCATATCAACCAAGTTCGTGTGAGACAGTTGTTTGAATCAAATACTCTCAGCGTGGTTTTTAAAATTTATTATATTAAACATCATATAGTAAAAAAATCTTACAATTCTCAGAAAAATATTGATAACATACTACCACAGCCCAGACATACTTTTACTTGAAATGAGTTTGGAATTTCAGTATCAGAGCAGACCATATTTCGGTCCCTCAATTATTATACTCGTACAGCAGATTAACAATGTACATTTTAAGTTTATATAAGGACCTTTGATTCTCTGAAATGTTTATCGTCCGACACTCACTAAGATATGCTCGTACTAAATAAGATCTTAAGGCTTAGTGATTCATGTACAGATTAGATTCAAGATTTCTGTGAATTTAGAATATGTTCATAATGGAACTGTCTTTAAACCACATGACATTTAGTCATCCCAAAATGTTTGACGTCCTTCAGAATTAAGTTTAACCGGAAGACAGCGTCCAACTGTTATATTCGTATCTTGATACAGATTAAGGAAGAAATATATGCCATTCAGCATTAAGCGGAGCTTAATGCTGAATGGCATATATTTCTTATATGCAATTATTTATATGCCATATATTTCTTATATGCATATATTTCTTATATGCTATATAAACTATGGGAATCTACATTTTCAGTAAGGAAAAATATAAAATCGTTGAATTGAAATTGCCTGAAAAAAATCAGGACAAGCAACGTAAAATAAAAAAAATTACTTAGTGTGTTTGTTAATAATTATGTTTTATACTAGTAAAAATCCGTCAATAATGACGGAACTAAATAGGTTTTTAATATGACATACTTATTTGTGCTTCATATTGTCGACGTGTTATTGTTTCTATATATTTTTGCTTGCTCGTTGTGATTGACGCGATCGTCTCTTCCTTTTAGCGTCTGCAGCTCTTTTTCTAGTCATATTATCATTTTGATTCATTATAAAAAGTTTGTTATTGTATTACACTTTCGTTGTATACAGTACAACCTGGTTGGCTTATTGTCAAGTGGATTTTTTTTACAACCAACCAGAAAGATGTTAAAGAGGCCTTAAGTGAAAATCAGACAGGAATATTTTTTAGAAAATCTGGGTTCCAACGGGAATCGAATCTGCAACATCCGGGTTGGGAGACAAGCGTCTTACTAACTAGGCCACGGAGGTCATCTATAGTTTATATTAAAACTTTTGTTTGGCAGAAATAATCAAAAACTGATATTTTAAGGTTATACTCGTATTTAACAAAATGATGCGTTAAGATACAGGCGGTGCGAAAAGTTCAAGACATACTCGTAGCACAGGTCCATAACGCTCAGTATTCAGCGCGTGATGAAGATTTTTTTATATATTTTAATAAAATTCATTTAAATACCTCCGTGGTCTAGTTAGTAGAATGGTTTTCTTGCACTCGGGGATTTTGGGTAGGATTCCCGATGATTTCCAATAAAAAATCATATTATGTTTTTTTTTTTTAAATAAAGTCATTCAACTTATTTCTGGTTAGTTTGAAGAATTGTCCCAAGTTAATAAAAAAATATCTAGATACTGTATGTAACGGAAGTGTACTTGTACACAACAAAATATATCATTAAATTTGGTATAACATCATATACACTTCGCCAACATTAACTGTAAAAATGCCTGTTTGCATAATGAATCAGTTTATGATATCTTCAATTTCCTTAAGTTATTGATAAGTATGAAGGGTTGTTAAAGAGATATTACGAGTACTTTGGAATTGTCTAAAATAGGCATATTTTATGTATCTCCAAGTAATTGTCTAAAATAGGCATATTTTATCTATCTCTAAGTAATTGTTATAAATATATATACTTACATTAAAATATAATAATACATCATTTATAAACTCTAATCTAAAATATTCTTATATTATTTATAGTTAAACATTGTGGAGGTTAGAAGACATTGTAATTTGTTTTATCAAACACTGTTTATTCCACTTTTTGAAAGAGAAATGAACCGTGTTTGATAGAAGTGAAAGTCTTGAAACCGTTACAAAAAGTGGAAAAAACAGTGTTTGATAAAACAAATCACAATAAATTTTCTTGTTAAAACCACACATTACATGGAATTAAAAGATAAACATTTTTAAAGGTTTTGACTTTGACTTAGTACTCCTGGAATTCCATATTAGAATCTTCAATAATAAATTACTTTCTTATTCATTAATTATATTAATTCCCGCAAAACACGGTTCTTCCTCCTATCTCGAGGTTATCTTCGGGAAGAATGATGATCAGACAGAATTATCAATATACTTGAAGAGAGGCTTGGCATAGGAGGTAAATAAGTAGTGAGGATTAATGTAATTAGTGAAAAAACAAAGTAATTTATTATTAAATATTATAAAATATATGTCATTTCGTTTTGTTCCACTCTCTTTTTGCCATTATGCGATTTCATTCGACGAATTTCCTCAGAATTGTACTGCTTACACTATTTTGAGGATGCTCGTTGAGTGAAACCGGTTAATTTTAAAATAGAGCGTGGAATTTAGTAAAATGTTTTACATACTTCTGTGCCTAAAAATATATTTTGTTTTGTCCCTGACTTTTTTATTCTTAGCTGTAGTTGTTTAGTTAACAATGTCTTAAATATTTATTGGTCAATTTATTATTTTGACTTAATTTTTAATATTACGTTATATTTCTTCTAAATAATTTTTAATTTGATTTAGACCACGGTAAGTCATAGAAAAATATTATGACTAACGTAACACGTATTAAACTGAAATACTTGTAATACTCGTATATAAATACCGTACATTAAAAATACGAGTACGTGTATTTCTTTATGTATGATAAAAAATGAAACATAAAACGCAAGCACAGATAAACTACGAGTATAAAGTAGTTATGCCAAATGTCTAGTTGTAATGACTGTAGTCAGTACAATTAAGCATCTGTATAAATGTGACGTGATCCATCAAAACTTTAATATGTTGACATTTTTATCGATTATATGTGAAATCATTTAGGTGATTTTTCGTTTTTTTTCCAAAGTGACTTCAACATTCAATTACACTTCTATAAACACTTAGTATTAGACTTGTAACGATGGTCGTTATCAATGTAGCGTGTGTCCTATTAGGACGTGCTGATGATTTTGATATCGACATCGCTCTTTGTTTTAGTTGATTCTGCGTTACTTCTCGTTCAGAGTCATCAATATAGCGGTTTGCTTATTTCTATAAGTCATGATGATCTTGATTTGTATTCGATGAATATAGACTCAGGAATGCGGATATAAAACGATAAGTGGACAGCGGGTAAAATAAATAACAAGTCTTGACAGTTGAATGAATGACAATAATAATATGTTTATTTCTCGGCGTCCGAGTAATTTATACCAATGAGTGAATACATTCGCGATACATATCTGCCTTGCTCTAGCGCATGAACTGGCGGTAGGTTAATTATTTATATTTGGAGATGGCTAGCCAATTCGCAGACGTTGTAAATAGTAAATATTGTTGTTGTTCATAGTGTGTGACAATCATTGAATTCTTCATCGGTCATTGCCCCTGTATGTTTACTATCTGACAATAATTAATTTCATTTAATTGTGTTTAACAATTCACTTATTCATTTTGACGATTATTTATTTATTTAGGTAGGTATTCCTACAGACTTATCAAAAACGTTTTACTTATTCTAAATTTAAGTGTAATAAGTTAAACAAAAGTTGGGGAAACATCAGACGAATGGCAAAACGAGTTATATCTTATAATTATGATCAGTAAATTTAATTATCGTTTTTGTACCTTGAATGATTTTTGTCAGACCCAAAATTTAATTACTGTCATACTATTAACGTATATCGGATAGATTTCAGAGTTGACGTTATATGTTATTGTATAACGATTTCGTTGTCAACAGTACAACCTGGCGGGAATATTGCCATGTGGTTATCTTTTTCAACCAACCAGAAGGATATTTTAGAGTGGAACCTGTTTTTAAATCTGGGTACCAACGGTAATCGAATCCGCAACTCCCGGGTCGGTAGATGAACGTCTTACGAATAAGTCTATGGAGGTCATTCATATAGGAAAAAATATATGTAGTTTGACATAAATCGACATAAAAGACAACCATCGTGGTCTAGTTGGTAAGACCCCTGTCTACCAAGAGAAGGTTACGGGTTCAAATCCCGTTGGAACTCAGATTTTTAAAAAAAGATTTCAGTCTGGCTTTCACTTAAGGCCTCTTTAAATTAACTTTCTGGTTGGTCAGAATAGATTACCACATGGTAATTAGCTCGCCAGGTTGTATGGTATACAACAAAATTATAATACAATACAATAAGTACCAAATACATTCAGAAACATTTATGTTCTTTTGTAAAAAAGACTTATTTTTATGTATTTCAAATTGTTATATACACTTGTGAATTTATTGCTGTGTAGTTTTTTCTTCCAACAAAGTGACTTCGTAAGACAACATATATGACCTAATTAATAAGATGTATGTTTTTCACTTGAGGGTTTCGGGTTTGTTTCTCGATGGTTCATTAAAATATATTTATGTAGAAAGTGATCCCTCCTAGTTTATTTTGTTGAAAACATTTTTGTTACCTTTCTGTGTGAGTTAGTATTACCAGCAAACACCACGACTCGATTAATTGATTTGAAGACTTTTATTTTCAGGATTCGTTCTTCAACTTGCCCGGATTACCAATGCGTTTATGTTATACCATACGATTTAATTTAATTATTCATATATTGCTCCTCTATATATTCCTATTGGTGATATGTACATATTGAAAAACGTGGCCAAGAGACAACATTATCTTCAAACCGGGCCTTCGGGTACTGCCGTTGGCAAATATTATCCATCACTTTTAACACGTGCTAATCTTATCATACGAACTCTATCACCACGCTGAGATTCTTTATTATTAGTATTATTTTAGGTTCCATTGGAAATCAATCCTGAAACCCCGGATGGTAGAAAATCATTTAATCAACATGGAAATTGTCACACAAATGAATAAATTAAAAACATAATAAATAAGTTGTCATTTGTTTTATCAAACACTGTTTATTCAACTTTATGTAACGGTATAACCCTACCGGTTTCAAGGTTTTCACCTTATCATCAGGGAAGCACAAACAAGACCGGTAGGGTTATACTGTTACATAAAGTGGAATAAACAGTGTTTGATTAAACAAATTACAGTGTCTTTAAATCTCCACAATGTTAATGCCTTAACTATAAATAATATAATAAATAAGTCTTGGTTTATGATGGAGATTCATCGGTATTACACTCGTAGTCAAGTTTCAATGGCTTATCATTTCTTAAGGTATTGTTTAAAAGTGTACCAGTAAGTGTTTTCACTAATTATAAAATCTGTTTTCAAAACTAAAATGTTTCATTGAAATCTAAATAATAAAATCAGATAAAATCCTTGTGAAATGAACCAACGGTAATTTAGACAACACGAGCAACAAAATAGAACAAAGCATGAAAATTGCACAAAAAATATGATTTCTGATGCAAAGTGGAATTATTTATTTAAAGAAATTATATAAACAAGCTCTACTTATGAAGATAACTCCTTTTAAAAACACTTAATTAAGCATTCTTAGCCTTTCTCGAAGCGTACTTTCTGTCTTAAGAGTTTTTTTATTCTCTTTAGCAGTATAATAAGCAATATTAATTGGAGCTTAATTTATAATATTTTTATGTTCTCGTTGAAAATAATAATGAAACGTACTCGTAACAAAGTCGTAGAAAAATAAGAAAGAAATATAGTTTAACAACATCAACATCATTCCTGGCTTCACGGTTATTTGCGGGCTTTAGTCTAAGCCAATACTCTCAGAGTTCCTCTATTTCTAGCAAATTATCTCCTCTGGATGATTCCCTGGACATCCAGTTCAGCGTTGACACCATCCTACCAATGAAGTATCCGTTATCCAATAGGTCTGGTGTACTATATTATTATACTTATTATTATATCATCTTAGCAGAAACACCAGCATTAGATATTTTTATATTTCAGGACGCGCTACTACGGGCAGTGATCACTTGTGCTAAAGAATTATTGTTTATGATCCTCAGAATTGGGAGAACGATCGAGAAGAAGAATCGAAGGTTCAGCATTTTTACAGTATATTTATTTTCCAGACAGTATGCAGAATGTAGTGATGCAACATGCAACACAAGTCACAATTTTACAAAAGATACCAAAATATAACGATAATAGATACCTATGGTACAGAACAAAGAGCGATTGCTGAAAATATGCTCACCATGTCGAACTTCTCACGGTGTGTAACTATAGAAGCCTCGAAACAAAAAGGCAAGAATCCATTGCGATATTCCTACTTAAGGTTTTTCAAGGTTGCTTTAACTGCCCCGCGATTCTAGAAGCATTAAGTTTATATGTACCTAATAAATATAGCCGTACAAGGAATCACCCTCTGTTCTACATACCAACTTAGAGGACGAATATCATGGCTAAACACTCAGTCACGGGTGGTATAGAGATATTGAACCAACTGAATGACACTTGATATATTCTCGGTACCGCCTAGCAGTATGAGAAGAATCCTGGCTGATATTTTTCCTAACGAATAAGCTAACGCTAGAAGCAGACCCTCTTTGTGTAACAGGAGAAATCCGTGCAAAGTGGACAAAAAAAATATAAGGACAACTTATAGAGCGCCATTTAGAGAGCACACTTTTCTCAATGGGCTCCAACTCAGGACTGGAACCCACCATTATTGACAAATTTAATATATTACAAAATAAATATAAACATATACCATACACACCTAGGTTAGGAGGATAAGACGTTAGTAGCTGTGCCCATTAAATTTGGTACTTCCCCGCATCTGCATATGTTCAGTAAAACAAGGATAGTCTAACAAATATATGTATTATATTAAGTGTAACAGCTGAAAAATAACATTGATCATAATAAAGGTGAAAAAAAAAATTTAAAATGTTTAAAAAAAAAAATTAAAAAAAAATATTAGCAAAATTTTTGTTTCCTACTGTTTTCGTCATTTTATGTTAACAGTTCAGTATGATTCCCCCACCACCCACGCTTTTATGAGGGACAAAATAATTCAACAAAGACAGTGTGCGTGTTAAAATGCTGCATTATGTATGGAATAAAACAATGTATGCACAGGCGTTTGCCATCTGACTTGCAGGCTGATTATACTCGACCACGAGGTTTCGTCTATCGGAATATTTCTGGATTCAATAAACGGAATCAAAATCCTGCCAAATGATGTATTAAGGCTTCCAATTAACGTATTATGAGTTCAACAAACATCACGTTCGCACTACAGCTAGTTTTTTTGTAGTTTGGAACACCTAATTTGTGTTTCCTTTAATATTTGACTCCCTTGAACATTGGAAGTTTTTTTAAATAAGTACAATTATGTAACATTAATATATATACAAGGTGTCGCAAAAAATGTATTCTCAATTTTAATGATTATAAAGTCTGTATTCATTAGCATACAGTTCCCTTTCAACGTTCACAATAAACTACATAATATATTTTTTTATACTTAGCGCCTGTTTTAAAACTGATGATCATTTTGGTCTATACATTACTGGTAACGCGAAGCAATGGAATCACAAAAATCGAGAAACATTTCATTTGGTATTTGGGCATATTCCCTTTCAATGGCGTGATTGATCAATGGTTTCAGGTTTTTTAACATAAACTTTTTCTTGAGAAATCCCCAAAAGAAAAAGTCTAGTGGTGTGAGGTCTGGTGAACGCGCATGGTAATTTACTGGACCTCTTCGCCCAATCCATCTATTTGACAGATTCTCATGAATTGCCTTATATCACGATGGTCCATATTGTTGGAAATAAAAGTCGTCGTTATGAAAATCTTCATGAATACGTGGCATGGCTGATTGCTGCCGTAAATTTTAGTTAGCTTGAATTTTGACGATACGTTTCGAACACACATTCTTCCATGGCAGCTTTCGTCGATGTTCTTTGTCTTCCGCAGCGGGTTTTATGCACATTCTGAACAGTTCCATTTGCTTCAAACTTATCTCTTATTCGTCTGATGTAAGTCAAGTAGGCGAATCAGTTTGAAATTGTCTTCAAAATCGTCTTTGCGTTCCAACCACATTTTCGTACTTCCAGTAGCACTTTTTTTCTGTTTTAAAATAATAGATATGACCAAAGTCATAGGTATCCTTAAATCCTCGAACGCTAGTTGGGAAAAGTGCGTGTGTCGTTCGATGGGAGTAGCACAGTGGGGGGATAGAACCGACGACCTTCCCCACGGAAGTCCAGTGCGTTACCGCGCGGCCATGCACTTCTTCAAAATAAACTTTCTTTGTTCAAAACTTGTCTGGTTTCAGTCATTATTTAGTAAAACAAACAATTCAGCAAGCTACCAGCCATTAAAGTGTGGATACAGTTTTTTGCGACATACTGTATATGAATATTAATATGAAATATGTTTTTATTTTTCTGTTTTGACTCAAACATGCTTATCGTAATCATCATTATTGTTTTCAATACTGATCTTCTTCATTTGCTCTCTCACTGATTTCCAATTTCTTCATTGCCTTTTTGAGAAAATATACCGATGATTAAATATAAAGAACTATTAATTATCAAGTCTAACTTTTGAAGTGTTGTCTTGAAGCAAAACTAATCCTGAACCCTAGGGAATTAAACCTACAACCCCTTTATAGTTTATCAAGCACGATCAAAACATAAACGTCATTTAGTTTAATGCTAGTAGAGAGCTTTTCTCTGTCGATTTGTTTCAGTCGTATGTTAATAATGTTTTAATATTATATAATACGATAATTTGAAGAGTTACATGTGGAGTCTAGTGCCCTTCTGAAGATTCGTATTTTTATGTATTCGCCCTCCGCAATCCGATCTACACAAAAAAGTTGATGTTTCGACAAAAACGCACAAATTCAATTAGCTGGATGGTACATTTTATAATTTATACGAAAAAGGTTCTCAACCAGCGGTTTGCGTATTTGTGACAACTTTCATGAGTTTAAGATTTTTTTTTCGGATTTTTGCTCAACACTACTTTTGTTTCTTTTTGAAGAAATAATTCTGGAATTTTAATTGTAATACATTCTGGAAGTTTAATTGTAATCGAGAAAACACGGTGTGTAGGGGAATGTATTTTTATGATATATTTTAAGTGTGATTAACACTTTTATTTATATATTATTTATTAACGCTGTGGACGTTTAAAGACATTGTAATTTGTTTTATCAAACATTGTTTATTCCACTTTTTTAACGGTATAACCCTACCGGTTTCAAGGTTTTCACCTAATCATCTGGAGAACACAAACAAGGCTGATTTGTGCTCCCCTGATGATGAGGTGAAAGCCTTGAAACCAGTAGGGTTATACCGTTAAAAAAAGTGAAATAAACAGTGTTTGATAAAACAAATTATAACTTTTTATTGATTTTTATTTTCGCACATCGATTGAAATAACATATATTTATTCAATATTTTGAATAAATTGAAAAGTATGATTTATATATTGGGACGTTTTTTTTAGCAAACATACATCTATTTTGACTTTTTGCAAACATAAGCTAGTTAGTATACATATAGGGTGTCCCAAAAACTTATACACACTTTTACACCATGCCGTCTACTTGAACTTGCTGTAGGAATTGGTCATACCACGTATTCGTGAGGAGTTTGGAAATAAAGAAGACTTTAATTTCCAGCAAGATGGTGCACCTTCCTACCACCACAGTGATCTGAGGGTCTATCTTAGAAATTTGCCGAACAGATGGATTGGACGTAGAGATATCATTGAGTTTCCCCTTCGCTCCCCAGACCTCGCGCCAATGATCTTTTTTAAGGGGACTCATAAAAAAAGTTAATGACACAAAACCGACAATAATTCATGAATTGAGAGCAACCATTAAAAAAAATATATTTAAATACCAAAATAAAATGATTTGAGATGTTTGCGATCCCACGTTATCAACAGTCATGTACCAAAATGACCATTCATTTGAGTTCTTGGGTTGATTAAAAAAACTACGTTTATCTGCTTTGATTAAGAATTTTAATCTTATATCATATACAGAGGGTCTTTCAAATTGAGCGGTTTTTAAATTCTTAAATAAAACACACAATTTGCTTTGATTTAAAAAAAAACTCTTTATTGGTCATTGAAGTATTATATAGTGTATGAAATTTAAACACAAAAATCAATATCAGCCAAATGTCCACCTCTTGTAGCTCCACAGATGTCCACTCTTTTGTCAAAATTTTCGATGACATTTTGGCATAATTGCGGTTCTAACTCGCGAATAATTTCGTCCTTCAGCTCAGGAACTGATTGGGGGTCATTCTTATAGACCTGGATTTTCACGTGATCCCAGAGAAAATAGTCCAACGGTGTCAGATCACATGATCTTGGTGGCCAATTAACATCACCGTTTCATAAAATAATTCTCAATTTGAATGCGTTGTTGTATTAAATACGACTCCATTTTTATAAATGTCATACATTACACTTCTCAAATGTCACAAGTCCCAGGCAGTTTTGCGACGCTATACTATATGTGTTTTATCCAAGAATTAAAAACAACGCTCAATTTAAAATACCCTATACCCTAATAAATGCTGAATTTTTAATCATTCAAATTGTGTATAAACTTTTGGGACCCCTTAGATACACTCTGCACTTTATTCGTCTTCCGACATGTCAGATAAAACGCAATAAAGTAATTTTATACTATTTATAGTCGGATGGGATATACACTGTGTTTCGTCGTATATGAATATCGTATAACTTCGTTTTCGCAACATAAATCTACCTATAATTTTTATAAACTTCAATGTCATTAAATTAATCATGATCTGTCTCGGCGTTCCACAATAATAAAGTAATGAGATTAAAAGGTTGGCCACAACGAATAAACGCTCGCATGTCTGGGAATTCGACTCTCATCCGGCGAAGTCTGCATTTTGGCCATTTTCAGCAAAAAATACTTACGTCGAAAATTAGGGCATTTCGATTCAAACCTCTTATGGAAGTAACCTTAGCAAGAAGCCAAACCTGTTTTTATAGTCCATCTGCTCGGACGATAATGCATGGGTTCTTGTAAAACTTAATTGTAATTGCAAGATATTGTAGCTTTTTAGTATTTATTATCTTTAGTGATTTTAATTTGATTTCGAAATAAAGTCATTAATTTTGAAAATACAACTGAAATAATTTTTTAGATACTTTAAATCCAGACACCAAGACGATCGTTAAAATATAATATTAAGGAAAAAAAATATGTATTAAATAATATACAATAATAATAAAAATAGGACTTATAGTCATTTAGATAAAATAGGACTTATAGTCATATAGTCATTTAGATAATAAACTTTTCTTAAGGGAGCTTTTATTCCGGAATCTATTCCAATATTATTCATAGATTAAAACTCTTACAAAAAATACAAGAAGCTATGTCTAACGATTAGAAGGTAGTTAGTCGCTGGGCATTAGATTGAATACTTCCCCCCATATCCGCAATGTTTAGAAAAACACATTTGGTAAGAAAACCGCATGAAGACGAACTATAAAGAAACCTTTAAAACATATTTCAAACGTTATTTTTATAGAAATGCATATCTCGGTATAACCATGTTCTTATAGAAATTCATAATTCTATATAATCATATTCTTACAGAAATACATATCTCGGTATAACCATATTCTATTCTTATATAAATGCATATCTCTGTATAACCATATTATTATAGAAATGCATATCTCTGTATATCCATATTTTTACATAAATGCATATATCTGTATAACCATATTCTATTCTAAAATTTAAAACAAATGAAAATAATAAAAATATATTAGAACATATAGTCAAAAATATAAAGCTCAATTTACATATGTAATTCTTGAACCTAATATATGTTAAGTATATTACAATACGCAGTATACATGGATGACTATTAAGGCTTGTTTATACCTATGACTATAGGGACTACACTGACGACCCCAACCAAGACAGCCGACCAGTTCACAGGTTATTCAAAAATATCTCTAAATAAGGGACGTAAGCAATCGGGTATTGAATATTGCTAAATAAACGTATGTAAATTCAGGGAAGTTCCAAAATTAAAGCCACACAATATATGCTTTCCTGTTCTCACAAAAACCAGTTATCAACCAACTGGTGCCCTCGTTCCCATGTTTAAAACAGTAACTTAAATATTATTTATAGTTAAGGCATCTTTGTAGAGGTTTTAAGACATTGTACTTTGTTTTATCAAACACTGTTCATTCCACTTTTTGTAACGGTATACCCCTATCGGTTTCAAGGCTTTCCCTTCATCATCAGGGGAGCACAAATAAGACTTGTTACAGTGACTTAAATATATTACATCTCATTTTAGTGATGCCAGATGTTCCATCAGATTCGTATAATGTATCGTAGAAATGGAAGGATATGAAAATTAACTATTCACTGTTTCTAGTGGTCCAATATATTATTAAAAACACTTTTTTGTCAATGAATTAAAATGTACGAGTACTGCATTACATTTTCGTTGTATACAGTACAACCGGATTGATTTATTGCCGTCTCATCCAACTAACACAGGTAATATCTGCTAATCAACCAAAATATGTTAAAAAGGCTTTAAGAGAAACTCATACTGGAATACATATGTTTTACCAACTAGACTACGGAGGTTATTATTTTTCCTGACAAATAAGCAAATCTTCAGTATTTTGTGGGATGAATAAATACTCGTATATACAATAAACGAACACTAGAATACCCATAAATTAAAGTAGAAATTATTTGAGTGATTTAACAGAATACTTATGTGGTATTTATTATAACAGGCTTTTCGTATACCACACACCACGAAAACATTATAATATATCTCAGAAAAATCATGAAAAAGTGGACGTACTATAATTATGCAAAAAAACACCTAACATACATTTAATATATTCTGAGACAATTGAGGAAAGATTTAGCTGCGTTTAAGGACTAGACATGTAAGTCATTTTATTTTTCAACGGGAATTTAACCACTATTTACTTATTTATGTTGTTTATAGTTAAGGCATTAACGTTGTGGAGGTTTAAAGACATTGTAATTTATTTTTAACAAACACTGTTTATTCCACTTTTTTATGACGGTATAACCCTACCGGTTTCAAGGCTTTCACCTCATCTTCAGGGGAGCGCAAACAAGACTAAATGCTGTTCGGACTGGTACCGATATAGACACTTCAACGGTTGGAGGCGGGAGGGGTGAGGGGAAGGCTAGGTATTATTTCGGCCAAGAGCGGGGAGATTTTGGGGAAATAACTATTCAACAGATGCTCTGATCTGTATATTGACTTAGAAATTTCTAGGGCCTCCAATCTGTCCAATCTATTTCCGTTGTCGCTAATATGTAAGAATTTGGCATCATTGATAGAAAAAGTATGATTCTCACGGTGACAATGATTAGCCATTTCAGAATAAATTAGAGGATTTGTTAAGGCAGATTGGTGTTCACGAAATCTCTTTTCAAAAGATCTTCCTGTCTTTCCTATATAGAAATTATCACAGTCAGCACATAAACAACAGCGGTGTGTATAAACTTTTATGTGCTGACTGTGATAATTTCTATATAGGAAAGACAGGAAGATCTTTTGAAAAGAGATTTCGTGAACACCAATCTGCCTTAACAAATCCTCTAATTTATTCTGAAATGGCTAATCATTGTCACCGTGAGAATCATACTTTTTCTATCAATGATGCCAAATTCTTACATATTAGCGACAACGGAAATAGATTGGACAGATTGGAGGCCCTAGAAATTTCTAAGTCAATATACAGATCAGAGCATCTGTTGAATAGTTATTTCCCCAAAATCTCCCCGCTCTTGGCCGAAATAATACCTAGCCTTCCCCTCACCCCTCCCGCCTCCAACCGTTGAAGTGTCTATATCGGTACCAGTCCGAACAGCATTTAGTCTTGTTTGCGCTCCCCTGAAGATGAGGTGAAAGCCTTGAAACCGGTAGGGTTATACCGTCATAAAAAAGTGGAATAAACAGTGTTTGTTAAAAATAAATTACAATTTACTTATTTATATGTTTTAATATTTCTGTGCACACTGAATTGACTTTTTTTTGATATCTCAAATAATTAAAAAAAATAGTATCGTGAGTTGGGTGGTTTTTGCATAATTACTACCAATTTTTCTTTGTGCATTGCATTGTGGGGATGTTGAAAATAGTCCATTCCAAATAATAATATTAATTGGAGCTACAACATCAAAAAGAAGATTTTTTGGAACTAAAAACACTTTAAAAATATTCACTCGTACCTTAAGCCTAAGCTGAGCATGTTTTACGAGATAAATGTTTTGAACATGGATGAGAAGACAGGCAGTTTCAATTGGGTATCAGATTTAACTGCAATAATCACTATATGCACTGATGTTGAAACGATAATAATCGTGATCTGTGAAAAATAAGTAGGAAAATTATGGGTTAAACTGATCGGACATGGATAGGTTGAGCAAAAGTTATAATTTATTATGTACTTGTAAATCTAACCAACTTTTTTAACATCTTTATTACATTTTTACACCTTTATTATGCATACCACAACATTACCAATTTACGTATTAAGTATACAACTATGGAAAGGGTACCTCAATTGTGAATATAAAGAACCACTTCTTTAGGCAAGGCCTGTGACGAAAAGGTCTCAGTTTCACAAATTTCACATATTTGTCATAAATACAAAAACACTCAACTGAATCATTCATACTCTGGATTCACATCTTTACACATACTCTGGATTCACAGTCTTACACATACTCTGGATTCACATCCTTACACGACTCTGGATTCACATCCTTACACATACTCTGGATTCACATCTGTACACATACTCTGGATTCACATCCTTACACGTACTCTGGATTCACATATTTACACATACTCTGGATTCACATCTTTACACATACTCTGGATTCACATCTTTACACATACTCTGGATTCCCATCCTTACACATACTCTGGATTCACATCCTTACACACGCTTGAATTCCAAACTATATATGACACACATGATTCCAACCGCAGCATAATCTCTCATAACCATAGGACAACCTCCGTGGCCTGGTGGTAAAACGCTTTTCTGCAGATCCGGAGGTTGTGGGATCGATCCCCGCTGCAACCCAGATTAAAAAAAAGGGATTCCAGTCTGATTTTCACTTAGGGCCCATTAAAACAGCTTTTTGGTTAATGGGAAGATATTGCCATATGGTAATAAATTCGCCAGTTTAAATAAAAGAATTTAAAAAACCAACAACCACTTAAAATCATATCCAAAAACTCCTCATTACATACTCCATATTCTCATCAGTCATTTACTTACATTAATACGAGTATGTGGATATTTTCAAATGTACCTAATTTAAAGAACATCATTGGCATTCGTGCTAAAAGCGTTCCTATAAAAATCTCTTTAGAACAAAAACTTATAAAAACCGTTCATTCTTAGTGGCAACATTACAAAAAACATTTAGTTTTCCGAGACCTAGCCGATAAAACGTGTATTTTCTAATAATAAGTGTTCCAGTATAGTTTTCACTTACGCACGCATGTTCAAGACATATCTGGGTGGATAGAAGAAGCATGTCCTATAAAACGACGAAATTATAATAAAATGACTTGAATTATTGAATACATATTTTTAACAATTCAATATCGGCAAAGAAAGGTAAAAATATTATGTAGAAGAAATGTTCCGTATTTAAATGAAAAAACGTGATTTATCAGAATCATCGGGGATTGAAACCAATAAAGGACAAACAGGACCAAAGGATTGCGCGTTAATTTTCCATTAAAATTTGTTAAACAATGAGAACTGCGCGTAAACGATTAGTCCGTAGTCTTTTAGAAATTGGCGGTAAGCTATTATTATTATATGAAACGACGTGGTAATATTTTAAAATAAAACGGACCCATACGCAAACAGTTTAAATTAGAGGCTTTTCCTATTAAACGGGGCTAGAATGCTAAAATAATATTGTGTTGAATTAATTATTATAGGCCTCACGAAGTTTAAAGGTTTGTATGGGCGTAAACGAAAATACAAAATTATTCTAATGGGTCGAAATTTCAATGCCTATTTTTAACGTTATTTTCGATGACCTAGTTGTTAAGACACTTGACTTCCACCCGGGGGTTCGAGTTAGATTCCTGATGATACCCGATAAAAAAAACAAATAATGCGTAAAAAAGTTCGTCTGCCAACAATATTCATACGCACTAGGTATCTGCGAGTATTGTAATACACTTTCACTGTACGAACATTCACTTGAAGAGTAAATGGCTATGTGGCGATCTCTTCCATTCGACCATAATGAAAACCAGGCTGGAACCCTTAAAAATTATGGGTACCAACGGGAATCGAACCCGCAACCCAAAAATTGGAAGACAGGAGTCTTATCTACTAGACCAAGGAGGTTGACATGAAGGAGGGGAGTATTGTGGCCACTTTATGTATTAGGTAGTATTGTTATGCCTGCGATGATACACCTCGGGTTTCGTGTCTACTCCGATGGTTAAGCCTGAAGTTTGAAGACAATGTTGTCTCCCGACCATGCTTTTCAACATTCTTGAACCACTAGATCGGATATGTTGAAGAGAAAAAACATTATTTTCCAATGTTTATTACAGAAATTTCAATACAGAAGATGATTCATTTCCACTATTTCGTTAGATTTTTTTTCATGCCTTATCCATTCTTATTCTCTTCTTCGCTATCTATTCTTACCCAAAGTCACACTTAGTGGAGATAATCGAATGTAATGAAGTGGAATGGTTTTTTACAGTTTTGATGCATAAAAAGTGTTTCAGATCACACAAAAATGTACACTTTGAAAATAAAATTATGTTATCATTTTATCTATTATAGTTTCATTAATAACCCTACCTGAGGAAGAAACATTTTGATAGCTCAAAACTGTTATATAAATATAACAAAATTACAGAAACAGAACGCGACAGATAAAATGTATTTTTAGTTCAGGGGATCCAAAATAAACATTTGCCGATTTTGTCCATAATGTTGAAAAAAATATTGAAAATCTATTATCCGGTGATATTTAATGTAGGTTTATTTAACGTCTACCTATACAGTTAATAATTACCAACAATTTCAAGCAGAAAAATTATTTACACAGATGATGTTGCTGTTCATAGCTGGTGATAGCAGTGCAGTAGTAGATATCTCCACCGTGGGCTTCTCCAAGAATTTGACCTGCTACGAAAATGTACTCTAAATCGTCTTTGACGTGATCATGATTGCAATGCATACGCCTTGCGTATATGAGACTCTTGGGGCTGTATTATGTATGAGAAACCTGAATATTCGACTGTGAGAGAGAAACCCCCCGAGATACCATATGTAGGTGCGTAAGGGGGTTGAAAATGCAGCAATTACCTGTGTAGGTAAATTTATTTGGAGTTCTATTGTTTCGGTCAGTTTTAATACATTTATAAAACAATATTGCGAACAGAAAATTTATCATGGAAGCATATCATATCTTACCTAACATATTTTTCTAAACATGTTGGGAAGTTCCTAATTTAATAACCGCAGCCACCAACTTCCTATCCTTACTCTTAAATGATTATTTTGTAATATTTTTAATCTGTCAATAATAGTGAGTTTGAATCCCTTAAAAGTATCCTTGATGAAAGTTCTGCTATCCAAATGGCGTTATATAAATTGTCCTATTATTACTCTCACGAGCAGAACACTTGTCATGGAATCATCTCCAATATAATCGCGGAACTACACCGTGTATCATGATTATCATAGCAGCACACGACAAGCACAAGTCAAGTCAGCGATAATCGTAGTCAAATGAGATGGATTTTGACACCGTTACACTGGCACAAATATTCAGCAGACAATCATAATTACAGCGCTGGTGACGGAGAGAGAGAACAATGGCTGAACGTGTGATCGCTATGTTAGTCCCCGGCCAACTGTGTAAAGATACCGTAAATGTTCCATAATGACTTTCGCACTTATTCACACATTCTTCAACTATTTTAGACGTAGTATTTTGAATTGTCACGAACTGTAATTATTTAAGATGAGTTTTTTCTTGAGCTCACGGCTTACATATGTTTGAATAAAAATACACCTAAGCTGATCAGACACATACCCCACGCCCCGTTTTAGTAACTTCATCGTTAACTGTAAAATAAGACGTCATGGTAAAATTTACTATAATTACTTTTTTATATTTACTTTACTCACATTCAAGAGAGTATTGAAAATAAATTACATCCTACTATCCCTTTACTTATCCTCTTTATCCTTTAACGAATTCCTTTTCTCTTGTTCTACTGGTATTATTCAGAGGTTAGATAGTGGTTTATTTGTTTTACTGGTATTATTCAGAGGTTAGATAGTGGTTTATTTGTTTTACTGGTATTATTCAGAGGTTAGATAGTGGTTTATTTATGTTTTACGTGAATTGAAACACAGTTGTTCTACTGGTATTATTCAGAGGTTAGATAGTGGTTTATTTGTTTTTTTACGTGAATTGAAACACAACAACTTAACATATCTAAGATAAGTTCGATAGCTGGAAGAAACTGCTGTATATCAATAAGCCCTCCAGACGAACATTGTAAAATTAATTAATTAAGTTATTTATTATTTAACACTGTTATTCGGGTACATCTGGCGAATTTATTACATTATAGCAAATTCTTCCAATCCAATAAGTTTTTGTTACATAAAGGATTATTATCAACGTTGTTAAAAACAAAATGAATGTAAAATAATAATACCTTGAAACTAAAACCAAAAAATACATTAAAACACAGATCGTAAGGCAAATTGGAATCAAGATAGAAAATATAAACTGGAGTTAGCAAGGAAAACTATTTCGGGATAATACTGAATTAGTTAAATTTAAAGTTCATTCAAAACTGTGTGATATTTTTTTTATTAATGATATTGTTGGTTAGTTAAAAAAATATTATGGAATTGTTGAGTTAGATCACCAGCGTTTCGAAGGCGTTGCAGCCTTCATCTTTAAGGTGAAGTTAAGAAAATATTTCCAAATATATTAATACACATTTTACTACAATATAATTGAGTATATCTGAGTAAATAGTGTACGAGAATTGCAAATCAAATGGAATATGTAATAGTAAAATAAATGCGGAAGAAATGAGTGTTGTATAAAATGTGTGGAAATACAATTTATTAAGAACGATGACATTTGAAAAGAATTTGAAAGAAGATGCAGTGCTAAAGATGAAAAAAAGAGCATTGAGATGGTTCCGCCACGTATAAAGAATTAATGATGAAAGAAAAATAATCTATGCAAGTAGTATAGAAAGTACGAGAAGTTTGAGGATACCTAGAAAAACGTAGTAGAACCAAATTAATCAAATTCTGAAAGAGAGAAAAGTGTACAAAATACAATTTAAAAAAAACGTCCTCAAAAAGTCAAGTAAAAAACATTTCGATATACTCGTATATTAGATGGAGTCCATAAACATTACTAATGCTCTTCAAATGACAAATTAATTTGCCGATTTTTTGAACTGTCTGATTACGTGCGGGGTCTCCAATTGACATCAATTGAATTGCGTTTTTACCAACTGTTGTAAATATTGCCACTATTCTATTATTTGTTAGCACAGCGATTAACCGAATAATAATATAAAAAACTTGTGTAAACTGAATTCATTAGCGGAATTACAAATTAAGTGGAATGTTTACGTTAAATTAAAAACATTAATTCAAATATATACCCAATTAACACTTTGAATTTTAATTAATAAACGCTGTATTTGAAATTAATGGTTTGTTATTGAAACTTTAAACTAACACATACGTCAACTAAAAAACAAACGAATCGTCCGATTCTTTGGGCACATCGTTTGAAGAGGATTTTGGTTACTGGAGACGTGGAAGGACGACGCACCAGAGGAAGAATCCGCATTGGACTGACCAAGTGAGCGACGCAACTGGACTACCCTTAACAACTGTCCTTCGAGTCGCGGGGTGCAGAGATGGATGGAGAGGAGTTGTCATCGGCTATCATAGGAGTCACGATGCTCAGTGATGAGCTACACGATATGATGGATATGTCAATATTATAAAAGAAGAGGTGTTTAGATGCAAGGTGAACATGCAAAAATGAAGTTTCTTGAATTAAAGTAAGTAGCATTTAATGGGTTTGTGGGGATATACGAGCATACGAGTCACAGCATATACAAGCTTGTTCAGCCCGAACATCGAGACTTTATGCTCGGGGCAAGACCTGATTAATGTGAATAATAGGGCGATCTATTTTACCTACTGCTGGAAACACGTGGCATAATAAACATTGGAAACACGTGGTATAGTCGATAACAATGTATTTTTCGTCATTTCAACGTGTTTATGCTGCTATTGCCACAGTTATATTATTGTTGCGTAATATTTAACGAATTGGTTATTTTTATTTTTTGGTTAACGTTCGTTTTATCGAGTAATACTTCTGCCTCAAAGTAGTAAGATATTTTTAGGAAAAAAATGAAAATAACCCTTTTTGGGAGGTCCTATCAAAATTTATGAGTATCTATGAATACACACATACATTACACTCCACCTAAAGCCGAATGTATTTCTATCACATATCTGAAGATCTACAAAGATTTCTTTGCAGTTCGTCTTCCCTTGGTAAGTTTTCTACAGTCTTCATACCAATTTTTTTTAATATTAGCTGACACGGGGATATTATTAATTTAATGGCCACAGCAACAGCCTTTCTATTCTAACACTCAACTAGTATTGATTTATTTTGCAATATTCTTAATCTATCAATTATAGTGGGTTCGAACCTCGAGTTAAAACGCTTTTGAGGAGTCTACTGTCTAAATGGCGCTATATAAATTGTCATTTTATTATAATTACCGTAGATAGTCGGACAACCAAATTTATGAATGAATATATTACAAAATAAAATTTTATTTTTGAAGTACTTGTAATAGTGTGCTGGAAGCTACAAAAAATTTTCTTTAAAAAGAAGATAGAGTCCCGTTCAAACCCAATTTATTTTAAAGAGGATTCCAGGCGGATTCTCACTCATTAACCTATTTGTCATCATATTGTATTACATTTTCATTGTATGAACTACTAGAATTACTCTACCTGATGGGCTTATTGCCATTTGACAACCAACCAGAAATATGTTAAATAGGCCTTAAGTGAAAACCAGACTGGAATCCTTTTAATTTTTTTTGGATTCAACGGTAATGAAATCGTCGGAAGACAAGCGTCTTAAGAACTTGGCCACGGAGTTCAATCAGGTCAATGTCAATCTTGACCATGGAGGAGATCTTTATTGTTTGTTGGAAGAGATTGCCACAGGACAATAAAACAGCTAGGTTGTATAGTACAAAACTATTTTTTTATAAAATACAATACCTCGGGATGAGAATATTATATCCAATTCAAGGATCAATACAATACCTCGGGATGAGAATATTATATCCAATTCAAGGATCAATACAATACCTCGGGATGAGAATATTATATCCAATTCAAGGATCAATACAATACCTCGGGATGAGAATATTATATCCAATTCAAGGATCAATACAATACCTCGGGATGAGAATATGATATCCAATTCAAGGATCAATACAATACCTCGGGATGAGAATATTATATCCAATTCAAGGATCAATAATCTAGAAATAATATTCTAATTGAGAATTTTATATTTAAGATTATCTGACCACATGACCAATCTATTACGAATGGATACGTAATTATATCAAATAAATAATAGACTTTTATAAGCATTAGTAATAAAATGGTCTTACGTTGATAAAAAAAGAACACAGGACTTAAAGCAATATTAAAGTTAAACTCGTAATTCTGTGAAAACTACTTGTTTAAGAACTCAAGAAAACGAACCAACTTAATATACAGCAATGAAACTTTACATTGACCGTTTTACGTTTTATAGCCAAACTTGAAATGGAATTACATTAATGTGTTTACTTGCGCAAAACAAACCAATTATAAAGTAACATTTTTCAATTTAAAAGCAATTCAGAAACACCAGAAAAAAATAAATTAAAAAATTTATTATTTTTTGCAAATATTGTATGAAAGTATTAAGAAATGTTTTCATAATATATAACGTACCATTTCCCGAACCAAATTGCTTTCATGGAGCGAACCGCTTTCCGAATCGTTTTTATAGAGCGAACCGCTTTCTGCATAGCTTTTATAGAGCGAACCGCTTTCAGAATCGCCATCGTAGAGCAAAATAAACCTGGCACCTAATCTAAGCATATCGCATAGAATTCGTCCACAGGTTTTTGTTTTTTTTTGTCAATAATGGAGTTCTACAAAACAAGTATTATTTGTGCTCCCTGATGATGAGGTGAAAGCCTTCAAACCGGTAGGGTTATACCGTTACAAAAAGTGGAATAAACAGTGTTTGATAAAAACAAATTGCAATTTCTTGAAACCTCCACAATGTTAATGCCTTAACTATAAATAATATATTTTTTTAATGTTAGTATACTTATATTTTAAAATATCACACACGTTTACATGTACATACATACAAAAAAGAAAGGATAGAGATACTAGGCGCGTCCAGAAAGTAAATAACGATTGCGCACCACGCCCTGCGCCGATCCCTCACCACCGCGATTGTATGCGCGCCAGTTAACTCCTTTGCTCGCTTCAGTGCGAGTCGAGTTTTGTTGCTGAACGGTCGTGCGTCTTTGTTCTGTAACCTTTCAAAATGGCTGCGCCCATCGAAAATCCCGCCAAATGTGAAGTGCGTAGTGTCATTCGTTTTCTGAATGCACAAAATGCTGCCTATCGAAATTTATAGACAACTTTAAGCACAGTACATGGATATTTCCCACACATTTCACGATCGCTCCTACATGAAATAGTGACAGAGCACCTTGGCTGCAAAAAAATGTGTGCTCGGAAAAGAAAAACCGAATCTCAACACCAGAAAAGTGATGGCAACAGTTTTTTGGGACCGAAAGGGTTTGATCATGCACTTTGCTGAATATATTTTCAGATATCGATATCTTCCACACCTCAGTAGATAAACTGAGGATTAAACTCCTGTGTAGATATAACTGAGTAATTTCACAGCAAAGCAAGAGTAACATATAGTATTTCTTATTGTCATTATGCTATTATATATTTACTTAATAATTTATATTTTTTTCTTATGATTCGATATAATTGGGTTAAATGTACATCAAATGTAAAATAAAACAAATACTTGTCATGGATAATGGGGCTTTCATTGATTAATTAGTAGTATTTATAATTCAGAGATTTATAAATAACCTGAAATTGAAAGTTTTTTTGTAAATCTCACCACGTATGTTACGAACTCACTGTAAAAGAGTGAAATAACCAATTAAAAATACATGTTGAAACATAGTGAGGTTACGATTCTTATAACAAATAAGAATATAGGGGGGACATTAATACGAATATAACCGAATGCATATTAATTTATATTAACGGCGAACTTTGAACTTATAAGGTACAACTGACGATAAAAATACAAGTAGACTGAAATCTCTGCCAACAAAGCAGAAATAAAATTAACATGTCTACTTTTCCCCTTCGCAAGTTGCAGTAATAAATTTTAACTGCTTAGTTCAATGCGTGGCGAATGGGATATACCATGAGTCCTTCTTTTCAGCAGAGGCAGTGGGGTGAGGGTACTTGAAAATGCATTTAATTGCAAATATCTGTCCTTCGTTGCATATCAAGTAACTGCCTCCCACGATACTTCAAGATGTGTAATCATTAAAGGCCTAAGCTACAGAAATATAAATTATATTACTCATTATTGATTAATTATTTTTTATTGGTTTGTTAATAAAAAGGTCGTCGTCGTTGCTGGGCATGTTGGTTGGGCATAAGTTACGTTGTAACAACTAATAGAAACTACATATAAATTCATATTTCCATTTCATTTGAAGGTTGAAAAGCCCTGTAAATGTTGCAATCAGCGTTTTATATTGGCACTATTGGCAGGTAAGGAATTTTGTGATTATACGATCTTCGTGAAACATCGGATATTTAAAACTTTTATACATAACATTTACATCTAGTGAACAAGATTTTGTTTCCTAATATGTTATCTATGATTTGTCTAGTGCCAAGTATCTAGAAATTAATAGTAATACATTACAAACATACAATGAAAAGTCTAAAGAAATAATAGTAATTATAGTAAAATAACAATGTATACGCCCCTGCTTAGAGAGAGACTCGAACTTACTATTTTTAACAGATTTTAAATACTATAAAATAAATATATATAAGTTGAGTGTAAGGATAGGAATGTAGTGACTGCGATCATTAAATTAGGTACTTCTCCCCATTTGCATATGTATAGAAAAACATATTTGGCAAGAAAACCGCAGAAAGAAACCTTTGTTGATTTTTCGATACGTCATAATAACACATTTGGCTTTAGAATTCGGTTTTTATGATCATTAATTGGGTTAATAACTTATTGGTTTCATGGTTAAACTTGATTTAATCATTTATAAGCTTTCTTGCCTCAATTAATCATGCAGTACTGCCTAATAAATAGCTTTCTGCATACAGCGAAGCCTAATTATAAGGTATTTTTATCCAATTTGTAAGCGAATCTCTTTCGTTCTTAATGCATACCTGTTTACGTCATACATTACTTCTGCCTAATTTTCACCCAAAAGGTGATTGTAACAGAGGATACGAATTTGTATACGAATATTATTATTTTTATATTTAGGTTTTATCATTTATATCGGAACTGTTTATTATTTAAAATGTATGATATAAAAAAATAGCACGTTATGCCCGTATTCCTTCCACGTCTTACATGTCTAAAAATACTCAGTATGCTTTGTGTCGCTGAATCTAATCTATCTGTGTTTAATATTGAACTCATTTGTGTCACTATATATAGCTATAGTAATTAATATAAACTGGTTGGCTTAGTGCTTCTCTTGGATAATATAACATTTCTGTTTGTGTAAAGTGTCCTTCAACGGATATTGAAGGGTACTCGACACAAACTGACTCGATAAAAAATATTATAAGTTGCTGATACTTGAAGTTAGCTTTTTGTGAGCTATACGTAAACTTAAATAAGGAATAAAAATATTGATAATGGAATCGATCACCCTAGACTCTGTATTTAATTAAATAATGCAAAAGTTTTAAAAAATCTGTACAACATCAGATAGATAGAAGTTGTTACTCGTGTTAATAAAAAAATGTCTTGTCATGTTATTCTTTAAAATCGTGTATTGATCGAAATCCAATCAATCATCTGTCTTTTTCAATTCTTATCCTTCTTATCCATCACTAAGTTCACGGTCCATTATCTTCCTCGTTTAATTTTTATCGTGTTTTCTTATCTTTTCAGTTTAATTTAGCTTATTTTGTTACTTGGTTCATTAATCATTTTTATCTGTTGACTTACTTAAAATATTGGTTTTTCAACAAAGTTTTAGTGGTGGCAGATTTTTTAATCAAATGTATTTTTATTTTTCTTTATTTTTTTTTACATGAAAGCAAGTGCGAATTTGTTAAATCTTCATTTTTATTTTTATAAAGCCCTTTAGTGATTACAGTGAAACCTCTATCTATCGTTTTTTTTTAGTTTTTATTAAAACAAACGATGAATGCGGGAATTTACGAAAAAATTGTATAGTGACATACTTTAATGTTTAATACCCTAAACAAAATATTTGA
This sequence comes from Odontocerum albicorne, assembly GCA_949825065.1. Taxonomy (NCBI): domain Eukaryota; kingdom Metazoa; phylum Arthropoda; class Insecta; order Trichoptera; family Odontoceridae; genus Odontocerum; species Odontocerum albicorne. The sequence continues at coordinate 15,271,162 of OX463840.1, forward strand.
ACATCAGTTATTGAAAAAAAAAAGAGTTTTCAATTTTCAACGCAATACATGCTTCTGCAAACGAACAGTTTCATTCACCAACATCTTCAACCTCTTCTATTGTCTCTTTCAACCTTTCCTCCGTCCTCTATCCTTTTCGGGATGGGTGATGGTAGCGGTAGCTGGTTACTAATAAGTATACCTACTAAGCGATACCTACAGATCCTACAGATTTCATATCTGGGTCACGTGCTGCGTGGAGAGAAGTACCACTTGCTCCAGCTTATATTGAAGGGGAAAATCGAGGGACACCGGGGGCCCGGAAGAAGACAGATGTCCTGGCTGCGGAATGTGAGGGAGTGGACCGGCATCCGGAGTGTAGAGGAGCTGTTCCGGGCGGCTCAGGACCGAGATGGATTCGCCGAAGTGATCGCCAACGTTGGGGGGACCCGACAGGGTACTTAGAAGAGAAGAGACTAAGCGATAGCTGGTAATAAGCATTCAAGCGTAATACGTGCATCTCGAATGTTTCGCTCACTGATTACTTGGTTATATTTAAAACCAAGAGTTTATATTTTGCTACCCCTCACACCACTCTTGGGCAGACACAGTAGGATGTCCCCTCGTATCAAGTTAAACTTGTACAAGGCCATCATACGTTCTCAGATGACGTACGCCATCCCGGTCTGGGGCCATGCGGCCGAAACCCACATGCTTAAACTCCAGGTGTTGCAAAACAAGGCAATGTGCACCATTATGGATGCGCCCTACTTTGTCAGCAACAAACGGCTTCACGAAGACTTAGATCTCCCCACCATCCGAGAATACGCGATCTCTCTGGCCGAGAGGTTCTACAGCTCTCTCTCGAGTCACCCGAACCCCCTAATCAGCTCACTCACGGATTACGATGCGAACGCAAATCTCATTCCCCCCAGGCCGAAAGAAATGCTTCGAACCACCCCCCGACCCCCTATCCGGAACGGTAGGCGCCGAATTGTGTCCATTGCACATATATTATAAAGTATCTATTATACCCCCATATTTATCTATGTAAAACTATTTATTCTAAAGTCACAGCGCTCTCCCCTACCCCCATCTTCGTAATATATTTATAATTATTCAAATATCTATGTCTATGTATACATCACTATCCTTTCTCTCTCTGTATTCATATTTATCAACGCTCGTGACATGAAATATAAGTATATTAATATGTAACCTATATGTATCTATAACTTTAATATATGTACTAAATTCTATCCCTCCTCTCTAAAAACTTTTCTAACACCCCCACCAAATCCATAAAAATAAAGTCCGTTCTACACGCCCAATGAAGGAGTAAGGTGTCCGATAATTGGACCGACACTCCGAGCAAAATATCGACTTTGATATTTTGCTACAAAATATTGTTTTAATATTTTGAAAAAACCGATAGATCGAGTAAAATGAACAGACATTGCGGAAACATACACAGGAAAGTAATTATTCGTAGTTTCACTGTACTCAATTTCAGAAACATCAGGAGTCTTAAAAGCTTTTATGTCTTCTGACACTTCCTATAGAATTGTATTGTATTATAGTACCCTTTCACTGTATGCAAATATAATCTGGCGGGGTAATTGCAATGTTCCAAACAACCAGAAAAGTATTAAACAAACCTGAAGTGGAAATGGCCTGAAAATATATTTTTTAAATCTGAGTACCCCGAGAATCGAACTCATTACCCCTGAACTGGAAGGCAGATATCTTTTCATCAAGATTACGGAGGTCGGAAGTTCTCTACGAAATATATTCCATATGATAGTTCCAATTATGTGCTTTGCATTATCATTTGTACCATCTACCTCGACATGGCGGTTGCCCATCTGGGACTCAATTGATCTCAGTGAATTACTTTTCTCATAGGGAACGACTATAACACATATTTTGAACTTATTTTAATGAATCAGATCATAAAATACTTAAACGTCATTTTTTTAAATACCACCACACACTGGTTCACTCTTTAAAAACACTTTAATAATAAAAAATCCTTTAACAAATGGATTAGCCGGCTGTATTAGGAACAATGTGATTAAATGATCCTTTCTTGTTGATTTATTTATTACTGATTCTGAAAATTCATGATAAAATATACTAAACATAAATTTACTCCTTACAAACTATAGTGAAATTAATCAAATTTGAAATACTTAAATACACACTCCGCAAGGGTGTAGGAATTATAACTGGCGCTTAAAGCATTAAATTTTGTATAATTATTTTCAAGTACGCTAGCAAAATTGTTTTAATAGTAATTTTTATAGGGTTTAAAAAAACCTTACTCTGAAAATAATAAACGAATTGAATAAAAATAGTTAACTACTTAAAAATTAAAACTTATATCCGAAAATAGCTTAAATACAAAAATAAATGTAATATTACTGATTTTACTGACATCAATTTTAAAATATCATATTTTCAATCTACTTTAACTTTTGTTCTAACAAGTCATTAAAACTCTCACACTTCACAATACGAACTAATCTTAACTCGTTAATGTTGAGTTGGATGCCTTGTTTGCATATACGACATGAGGGAATTGCGCCTTTTTGAATTGTATTAATTTTCAAAACGTTATTTAAAAACAATTTATAATTGATTTTACCGTGAATTATAATAATATTATTCAAGTCGACATTTACATATGCTTAAATATAGAAATTCTTTAGGTAAGGATGCGTTCATTGTTGAAGATAAATTCACTTACACCGTTAAAAAATCCCAATTAATCTAAACACTTCATGAGCGCTTCCTAATTAGATCAATAGAAGGTTGAAGGACACGAATGTCGCTGACAACAACGCCATCTAGTTATCTATTATATAAGCTACAGAAAAAAAACTTAATTCAGATGTAGAATAAATCGAACAAGGGCGCCCGTTTGCTTGACATGATTTTTTTTTGTTAGGCTACGGTTGCCAAGCTTTCGAGTTTAGAAAGGCTGAAGAAACACAGAACTCGCGGTTCGTCATTGCACGTGTTGGCAAGACTGTACCTCTAGGACACGGAGATAGTTAAAATAAATATCAATTTCAAATGCTGTTTAGGATTTGACTCTTCACGGCTTATTGATCTTTAGGAGAGAGATACCAGGTGGGCCCCGGCCCTTGTTGTTTTCCTTATCTCCACCTATCATATAATGGTGGTTGACGGTCATTACATTACCATACTAAGGCTGTTGGTTCTGTTTACTGCACGTTTCATACTCTACTATATCCCTTTGCAATCATTTGACCGTGCTAGATATCGATACGTAGGTTGACCATTTTTCAATTAATATTTTTTTTAAATTGCATAAACCGTATTTCGCAGCAAATTATTAAAATTTGTTACATACCTATATATGCCATCACGTTGTTTTCTTGTTGAGATTGACAGAGAGGAGAAAGTGCCAGACTTTCCTATCGCAACAAACATCTTTCGCTTCTTCTTCATCCTAACATCTTCACCCACGACTCCTAAGCTTTCTCTGACTTTAAACATTACTTTCTTTCAAACATCATTAACTTAATCCAACCATATTTTTCTTGGTTTTCCTCTACACCTCTTTCTACTCAGATTTGAACTGTGCATTTGTTTGTTAGTCTTTCTTAATTCAAACGCACATAAACTACACTCCACCTTAAGCTGAATGTGTTACTATAATATATCGAAAGACCTATAATACAAAGGTTCCTTTCCTCGGTGACTTTCTTACCAAGTATGTTTTTGAACATTTGCTGATGAAGGGAACTACCTGATCTAATGTTTTTAATCTACCAATAATAGTGGGTTCGAATCTCGAGTTAGTGCCGTTGAGGAGAGTTTGCTCTCTAAACGGCACTATATAAATTGTCCATTTATCATTATTGTACATTCTACTCGTACATGTCGAAACCATCTCAGACTACTATTTTTAATCGTACTCAACACATAGCCTTAAGTTCACATTCATCCTTTATCAGTTTATTCCGCATTATGTGATATATTGTTACCCCGTGTATTATTCTCTTTTTTATATGCTTTGTTGAATGTAAAATATTTTTCTAGTAATTTTCTATTCCAACCGCATTTTTACTCATGATGGAATCCCTTAATTTTTGCAAGCTTTAGGACTTCCCCGTCCCTATTTAGCTTTTTAAAGGTTTTTGGCTTTTGTTACTTAAAACATAAAACATATTTGTGATTTTTTTTAAATTACAGTTTATGCAATGTTTATTTTGGTAAGTAAATATCCAGATTATTAAGATTACGCGCTTGTCGTATTCTTCAGTTTTTTGGTTATATTTCGCGCAAAGATGTCATGTAGTGACTCATGGTCGCTGGAGCAACAGTAAATCACATATGTGCTGGAGCGACCAAATGAAGAGTGTCTGTATTTTCCACAAGCTTTTTAGACAGCAGAATATCGAGAAGATAGAAAAATTAATGCACAGAGAGAATAAATATGCAGGGATTTGAGTATACTTTTGAAATAAGTGTGAAAGTTTTGAAACAATTTTGAATTTGTTCTTCTTTCGTATGAAAGCTTTCAATATATTCGAATTAATAGTTTGATCATATGAAAGAGTGCCAGGAGACAAAATTGTCTTCAATCTTATTAATCGAGCATTGAACTTAGACAGAGCTACTGGAGTAGGCACGAAACTTGAGTGTCATTGTACTTGTTGGTAACACTTCAGCACGCAAAAATGCAACAACACTTACACACGAATATTGTTGTTACAGACAAACTAGACTCACTAGACTGGGATACTTTATTTTTCTTGAGTACCATTGGAAATCGAGTTCGAATATCCCCAAAAAGTAGTTTCTTACCCTCTAGACCACGGAGGTGCCCACTTTATAAATTGAAACAATATGGTATATTATTAAAGTAGTAACAATTTAATCTTTTCTTGTATTTGAATTAGCATGTAAAGTTTGAACAATAGGATTATTTCTTAATTAGAATAATAATTCGATAAAATATATGGGCTCATTTTAAGGAATAATTTATTCACCAAATTTTAATAAATCTTATGAAATATTATAGCATGGTCATCACACTGTATTGTCATATACGGGTATGCGTTGTAGATATAATAATATACGTCCTTTAGATAAAGGTGTTTTTAACTATAATTGATTATTTACGGAAGCTTTTCTACACCAATAAAATAGGGGTAGCTATCTCGAAAGATTAAGATAAAGTATAAACGTGCAGTTTTAACCGTTTATCGGTATCACGAGTGCTATTCAAGAAGAGTTATAATTGTTTATAAAACATGCTATATTCTCACTACGCATATCAAATGTTCATTAAAATTATTAACAGGAGTCTTTCACAAAGCCAGGAATAAGATGTCTGATTGGCAAAATAAATGGAACTCTGATTCGAAAACAGAGAGGAAATACTTTAAAATATTGCAACCGAAAGTCCAGTATAGTCCAACCGAAAGTCCAGCTTAGTTATATATCTTTAGAAAAACATTCAACATCTGTGATATATTGGATGCATATTGGACATTACTCCACAAAAGGAACATTTGATAAATCTTTGAAATTCCACTAAATGTGTGCAAATGCTTGCATCTTGCGTGCCTCCCTTCGTTTGCAAATTGTGAAGAATGTTTATAGTTTTTAATGAAATAATTATATGAAAATTAAATTCTTATTTGATTACTGTAGTATTAATTATTACAATATATTCTACATTCTCTATAAATATATTCAACTCAACATTACTCAATGACAGGGAACACTCACATTTAGATGAATAAATATTCATTAAAACATGGAGGTTTACATATCTATATTGTATAGTTTAATAAATTTACATGAAATTTTATGTAAGATTTTAATTTAAAAGCTTAATCAGTTATTTTAAATTTTAAGTTCATTGTGCATCAAACAGTAAGTTTTTGTTAAAATGTCACCATATACGAAGATTATAATTCCGATTTTATTGTTTTAAGGTATTTCAATGACATCAAAAGAATGAATTCTGAAAGACTTACAAAATAAATACATATGTCTGAAATAAATAGCGTGTAAGGAAGATGAAGTTTGAGGAAAAAATGGAAGGATGTACTGAAGAAATTTTGATTGAAAGAAAGGTGAGAAGTATATTTAATAGTAGAGCATGTATGACGAGATGTGTGATTCTTTGTATGGATAGGAAAGTGTGGATATGTGTCCTATATACCTATCCCAAAAGGGGTATGATATGATATTAAGTATGTAACATATGTATCAACCAACCGAATATGCTACGCTTTTTAGATAAGATGCAGACAAATTCGTATACGAAAATGACTTCTTAAGATTTGCTTGAACAGAGTTTTAACGTCACAAAAAGAAGTATAGTAGATTTTAAAATTTAAATAAAGTTTTACAATAAATAAGAAATATTTTGCCAGTTGCTTTTATTTCAAGCGTTTAGTTTTCCCCCTTGACTGACCAATCTCAACTCACTTGGCGACATTTCCCAAACATCTCATTCAGGCCCTCGTCAATGTCCAAGTGTTACTCCCTTTTAATGGCATGTTAAGTCTAGAAATGTATGCAGCCGAACATTCAATAATGACTTACACAAAGCGCCCTACTAAGTAATTATTACTGATGGCGGTCTGCGAAATATATGGAGAATGGTGCTGGCATAGTACACAGTGCTGTATAACAGAGCGCAGATGGTTTTAATTTCGTTTTACATTCATGGGCACGCGCTAGTCGCACTATTCGAAAGGGAGTTGAACATATTCATAAACATAATCTTCCCCTGAGATATTTATGCTTTATAAGCAAACCGCGAGTAATATTTTTGGAGTACTTAGTGCAATTTTATTTTGTTCTTTTCACGTTTGTTTGCTAAATTTAGTTTCAAAAGTATAATTACAAAGGGTTGTTATCTAAAAAAATAGTACCTTAATACTTACCTTCTTTACTTACAGTATAAAATTTAGTTGTATTTTTTCTAGATTCCCTGATTTAAGTATTCGACTTACAAAGTAATGTCTAAGTTTATATGTCAATAGAATCCCTTAAAATATTTGGGATGTAATAAGTGTAGAAAAACTGATTAATTTATTTTGTATGTAAAATGACAATGTTTCCGAACCGTTCACAGAATGAATTCTATTTGCTGTAATGTTCAGTGTTGATTTCCTAAATTATTTGCCGTTCTGATTTCACCCCACCGAAAACTTACTGCAATAGGGTGCAAATCGGAATACATTATCCTCTTCCGCCTAATATATATCACTGATAATAAATAGCTCCAAAAAGGTTAAAAACGAAGGGCAGACTGAGCTAGAACCGAAGGGGTAGCTGGTGACTACCCTAGACGCCACTCTGATTAGAATTTCGATAAGCTATTTCCGTAGTTTTTGCGCACAGTTCGTTTGCCTAATTATTTTTATCCTTGAGTCATCATTAACATCATCCTCATCGATTGAAAACTCATGTCAAGATTTTTTTAAAGTTCTCTCCACTTTGCCTCCTCGTTTTCTTCATTCTCATCAACCCAGTGATAGAATCATTCAAACATGTGCCCCATCATCATAGTGTCTAGCAACTGGCAATATAAACCAACTCTTCGACTTGTTTCGTCTAATAATAAATCAATTACTCTGATAATTGTTCTATTAACTTTAATTATACCCCTCAAGATGACCGTTTCAGCTTATTAGCTTCAACCGTCTGACCTACAACAGTAACATTTCTTTATTATCCCCTTACTACTACTAGGAGAATGCAAGATATGTACTTACAATGAAAACATTTAAAATATTTCCTACCTTTCCAGTCCGATCGTATCGACACAAGATCTTTATCGTATCATCGCTGAAATATGCAACTGTGATGATATTGGGACTTCCATTCAGCAGGTCTTCTTCCGAATAGCTAATGGAGAACAGTGAACAAGCCATCAGGTGCGACATTGATTGAATATCACCAGACATGTACGGTGGTGGATCCTTTGTGCCAGTCCACATCTGAGAAGACCTTAAAAAACGTTTGAAAAAATATATGACATATTAGATACTGCAAAGTAATACAAAGACTTTCTAAAACGTATCATAGTTTATTAAATAAGTTCTGAGAGAAATTGCTGAGGAATTTCAAGAGTGTTTGTTGGTCGTGTAAAGAGCATATTTTTAATGTATGTATGCAAAAAGGAGGCAACACATTTTTTTTTGTTTATTTTAAATATCGACAAACATATTTTTTGGTTAAATAAGGTTTTTTTGTTCCATACAAGCTTATACGAAGCAATGAGATACCATATATCTTCTAAATTATCCTAGAATAGGTGATATGGGTGAGTTCTTTTGCACGATTACACCCAATATAATGTGTGGACAATAAAAGTCTAGGACAAGTTGAGGAATTTTGCGTTTTGGGTAACGTGTTTTCGAAAGATAGTAAGACGGAGAAACGTATTAAAAGACGTATTGTGGCAGAGAGCAATTTCAATGGAACACTTAGAAATATATTTATCAACAAAACAATTAAAAATGATTGTACACAATGATGTGTTAGTGCCCGTCATGATGTATGAAAGTGAGTCCTGAACATTAAAGAAGAGTGATACGAGTAGAAAGAATATGTATTATTAAAATGTATTATAGAGTAAGCAATGCCTAGATTAAGGTTAACTGTATGTTAGAGTAGGATGATGTAAAATAAATGAACTTATGTTGTTATATTATAATTTTGCAAGCAAGTAAAAAAATCAATAAATAACGTATATGTAAAATTCGTACAAAACGTACCAAATATTGATAAAAACAATAAATGCAGGTGGAAAATCCCTCTCATAGTTGTTTAATGAGTTCTGTTTGTATCTTTTAAGAGAAACTTGAGAGAGCAAAAGTATATTATTTAAAAAATCAAGAGTGGTTAATTTAACTATCCCAGAGATCTACAAATTAAATGGGGCTCATGAAGTAACGGTTAGCTGGGTGCTTTATTAAGTGTAGGGTTATGACAGACATGAAGGAGCCAAATAGAGGTTATGTTTGTTTACCATCGTCCATACAAAATCACAAAATGCTTTTCGTAAATATATTTTTTTATATTAAATTATTACAGTATATATTATATTTTAAGCGATTTAAAATTAGATACATTTTTACAAAATATCCATGAACACGTTAATCGGGAATTAAAAAAGTATAAGTATATATTTAATTTGATAAAACTATTTTGAAAACCGTATCGTCATTACGTAAAAATATATGTCTAATATTTTCCTGATATGATATCTTAATTGCCATTTTTACAGATACTTCAGATTTTAATTCGACTCCCGATGGTAATTAAAATAACAATAAAAAAAGGTTCATACACACCGAGTACGTGTGCGTGTGTTGTTGTTTTTTTTACACGCGGTAGTGTTGCCAACAAATGCGATGACGAACTACGAGTTTCATGTCTACTCTAGTGGTTTGCAAACTGAAGGTTCGATTAATGAAGCTGATAACAATGTTACACCCTTCAATATATTCGCATCGCCAATTCGGGTATGTTGAAGGTTATCATACGAATGAATTAATGAATATAGAAAATAACACCGTTTATATACTCGTAGATTTATTGTTTCCATGTTTTTTTTTTTTTATAAATTTATTTATATAGGGTGTTTCAATAAGAGCGCCGGATTTAAATTGCTGGTTTGAGTTCTTGGGACAGTTGGATCTTGTAGGCATGAAGATCCAGATATTTTGCGAGAATTCGCTAGAAGGTGCTTCTTGAAATGGTTAATTCTTGTGAACGATGAACACTTTCTCTTACTTCGGCTGTTTTCGAGTGAACGCCCGCTACGAGGTCACATGGGTGACTTATTGTCCAGAGTTAAACCACTTTCCTCAAGTTTTTTAAATAATCTTCGAAATGAGTTTTGCTGAAACAGTTCGTAAACTTCGAAATGAAGTTTACGAACTGTTTCAGCAAAACTTTCTCTATTTTTATAATGAGTTTTAACATTAATAACGCGTTGTTCTTTCGTGTAACGTTCCATATTTACTAATTGCAAAATTGATACATGGCACATATGAAAGTTTTAGAACTGCTAATCTTATAAAAAAATGGCGTAAAATTTAAATCCGGCGCTCTTATTGCGACACCATATAGAAAGGCAAACGGAAAATATAAACACTAGTTTAAAGAAGATTTTTTTAAACAATTCTTAATTTTTCTGATACAATAGTCACATTAAAGGGATGATATATGTTACAAACGCAACCTGATTATTTTTTGTAAGATCAATAATGGTCAATAGAATACATATCTACCCCGTTTTAGTTTGACTTGTATAGCCAGAGGTGCTATCGATATTTTTAACAACCAGTTTGATTCCACCTCCTCCAAAAAATATTTACATTAAAAGGTGATTTTCCCTTTAGACCAGATACAAAGGTTATTAAAATAAACTTTAGATTTTCTGTTCTGATAATAAAACGAGTAAAATCCTGCATGGTTATTCCGGTTTTGTATTTGGATCAAGCCCGGACGTCTCACGTAGTAAAATGGTCTAGTTGTAGGCAAATATGCTAATTAACTTCTATTTTGATATTTTTTGTTCCCAATAACCAGAACCAATTTCAACAAGGACCACAGTATATCACGAAATAAATATGTTTTCAGGATCAAAAGCTTTATTTTTCAAAAGTTTCGTGCTTAATGGCACTGCAAAATATAAGGGGGAAATCATTACAATATGATATTGGGTAGCTTATATTTAGTACCAAATAAAATTTGAACTTTCCAATGAGTGATTTATGTAACATACAATAGAAACATACATACAATGACTATTTCAAGTCCCCTCTGATTAATAAAGTATTGAACTGAAAATAAGTAGTTCACAATATATACGAGTATATATGTATTTATTTCTTTTTATATTGTTGCATTCAATTCAATATCAATACAGAATTGTTCATGATTAACGATAAGAATTTTAGCACTCTATTCATTGTCTTTTTATCTCATTAAACCACTAAAAGAAGTTTAAATGATTTTAGTGCAAAGAGAAAAAAAATCTTCGGAATTATAGATAAATTACGATTATTTTAAGATTTCAATTTCAACCCTTTTGAATTTAACAATCCGTGATTGTTACATCTCTTGAAACTTTTCTTTGCCTATAGATTGTAAATAACTAAAAGGCCTAATTAATGAAAACATAATTGTTTTTAATGTAATGTTCGGGTTGTACACCCATATTGGCAAATTATAATTTCAAATAGTGCAGTCATAATATCATATTAAATCACTTCCAAAAAAATTGATTGGCTCAAATGTCACAAAAAGATTGATTTCAAATTTTGTCTCTTTGTATTCAAGTCCTTGATGGGATATCTCCATTGTATATTTCGAGTATGTGCCTAAGATATATTTATTCGAAAAGAAATAGAACTTTGAGTTCCATTTAACCTTCTTCGAAGACGACCTAAAAGTTATTTTATTATTATGAATCGATCTAATAGACAGGGATTTTGCCGTTGCTGTTCCTTTGACGTGGAATGGTCTCCATCTACGAGTAAGTGTTAAATATACACATGCATGGGTGACGAGTGCTATTTTAGAAAGCACTTGAAGATTCCTTTTTGGGAGGTTTTATCAATATTTATAATTGTATTTTATATGATAACTGCACACATATGGTATACTACACTCCACCTAAAGCCGAATATGTTACTATCATAAGATAAAACGAACTGCAAAGGTTTCATTGTAGTTCATCTTCACTCGGGAGCTTTCTGTGATTTTCTGATCAAACAAGTCTTTATAAACATATGTACATGCGGGAAAATTCCCAATCCGATGGCAGCAGCCACCATCTTCATATCCTTCCACTCAACTTTTTTAAATTTATTTTATAGAATTTTTAATCTGTCAATAGTAGTGGGTTCGAATACCGAGTTAGAATGCCTTTGAGGATAGTCTGGTCTCTAAATGCCGTTATATAAAGTCTCATTTTATTATGTATTTGTTTGTATTCTGAATTATCACATGAATGTATACCATATATTTATGGAAAGAAATCCCAACCCACAAAGCATATTTTTTCGATTTACTTGAAACATCGAATTAAATACCGCAATTGTATACGTGTGGGAATATCAAGCCAGTACAATAAGGATTTAATATTTAATGCCATGCATTTTCAATTAACAAGTAAAAGATAGGCCGGGTTTTTTAGAATATATGTTAACACCATAATCAGTCCTACACCCAGAGTGGGTCTCCTAGGCTCCTTCGGATCGCTGAACAGGGCAGGATCAGTATCCTGCATGCGGTATAAGGGACCAAACCAGCGTAGTCAAATATTTTTTTACAACTTTCGTTAAGCTAGCTTCGCTATAGTATATAGGGTGTAGAGCTTTTCATTATACTTGAAACTTGACGCGTCATTATGCTATTGTACGTAGAAATATTATTTACTGCATAAATAGCTCAACTCAAACAATGAGTCGTTGAGAATGGGAATAAAATCACATTTTTTATTATATTATGTAATTATAAAAATTACTTAATAATTCCTGTTATAACAACTACATTACATTTGTTTATGAAAAACATATTCGTTCTTTCTTAATGTTGTTCTTTGAACAAAATCCTATACTCATTGTTAGTTACTATGCATCACTAAGAAAGGAACATGATATGTAAACTCTGCGACTGGATATCATATTCATGTGATTTATTGTTTATTAAAAACATATTCGTTCTTTCTTAACGTTGCTCTTTGAACAAAAACCTACTCATTGTTAGTTACTATGCATCACTAAGAAAGGAACATGATATGTAAACTCTGCGACTGGATATCGTATTCATGTAATTTATTGTTTATTAAAAACATATTCGTTCTTTCTTAACGTTGCTCTTTGAACAAAAACCTATACTCATTGTTAGTTACTATGCATCACTAAGAAAGGAACATGATATGTAAACTCTGCGACTGGATATCATATTCATGTGATTTATTGTTTATTAAAAACATATTCGTTCTTTCTTAACGTTGCTCTTTGAACGAAAATCTGTACTCATTGTAAGTTATTTTGCATCACTAAGAAAGGAACATGAGATGTCAACTCTGCTACTCGATATCATATTCATGTGATTTATTGAATAGATTGATGCGTGAATTTGACACCCGTTTGCAGCGCAATACGATATCATGCCAATACTGGGGGATTCAAATGTATGTGGGGGGGTTTAATCCACTTCTCTTTAATACAAAATTGGTCAAATTAACACGATATCAATTTTTATACATACTATATATAGTATTGTCATCATGAAACCAAGTATTTATATTTATGATAAATAGACATTTTCAATATATGTTGATGGTTTCTAAAAAAAATTGGAAATAAAGAAGACAAATTCATTCGCATTTTTTCTTCATCGTGACTTGAAGGGACGTGACTCACAAATTATAGGCACAGTCATGTGATTTAAGAATTTTTATTTAGTTATAAGTAGTATGTAGGTGTTAATTATTTCTAAGAAATCATATATTAAGATTGAAAAAAATAAAATAAAGTGATATGTAGAAAAATAAGATTAAGTAAGTTCATAAATTATAACATATAATTAAGATTAGTTAAGTAATAAATTTGTATAGAGGTATAGCCTTGACAAACGTTTGTACAATATTTTACTTTGTTTAATAAAAAAAATCTTAGAAAAATAGTGCGGTGGTTTCTTATTCCCTTCCGCACCGCAAGAGATTTCGTAGGAACTGTATACATGTTGTATATTTTGTGAGCCCTGCTGTCAGCAACAATATTTTGGGGTGTTATATTAGATCCCAGATATAACATGCACTTGTGGATGTTAAGTGGGAGCGGGAGTTCTATATAATTGTTTTGGGATATAGTAATGTGGACAGGATTAGAAAATATAAGGAGAGAGGAAACGGAAAATACAGAGAAGTGATCAACCTCCATGCCCCTCCACCAAATTTAGATAGCGAGCCCACGTAGTTTCCGGGGTGTAGCTGTTACCCGTGCACTGACTGCTACTTGAAATCAACGGTGAAGAGTTCGAAATGTCACCGGACCACAGACTTAGTACTTTCTAGGCAACCTATCCACAAGGTACTACCGTTTAACATCTCGCTACACCTACACTAGGATAATTTCCTCTATGATTCACCTAATTAACTAGTTAAGCATACAGCAATGTTTTTAAACAGTTTTTGATTATATTGCGTGTGAACTTATTTATAAAATTTAACTTTTATCATAAATTTAAAAGGGGTTTAAATACAAAATAATTTTGTTTTATAATAAAGCGCTAATCCCTAGAATTTGAAGGGTCCAGGATACGCGGTGTATGCCGTTTAGCCCTAAGCGCCATCAAATAGTATACATACGACGCAGGATAGGGGAGACGGGGATTCGAATCCTCGCAGTGCTCTTCGATGGGTGGCCCCTAGAAAAAATCCTCGCTTGAAGATTAATGAATGAATAATGAAAGCTTTGTATATAAATTTCATGAAGGGGACGTTTCAGTGGACGAGAGTTACAAACTAAATTTTAATAACAAATTGTGTCTAAAATATTTCTGCCGTTAAGCAACAAAGTAGTAACCACGTGTACATAAAAAAATCAAATGAGTGATTCATGTATCATTTGTTTTTTTTCCAGTTTTCCACAATTATTTTAAACATCGAAATGGCAATTCCACACAATTGTAATATATTCATTGTGATATAAAAGTGTGAAAGGAAAAGTAAATATGATGTATGGGTTAGAAATGAAAAATCAGAACAGGTTGAAGATTTCTGCTATTCAGGTAGTATTTTCAAAATTCACATACTGTCTCTATTGTATAATATACTTGACTGTCCCGCCGCCCCCTCTTATCTCGCCGGAAATTTTCAGCGTCTTTCCAATCATGGATTGGCGCTACGCTCAAACAGAGATTGTTTATTGGCCTTTCCAGTTCACCGTTCCTCTTTATTTACGTTGTCCTTTACTATCCATGCAGTGAGACTCTGGAATCAGTTACGAACCAATATAAGACTCGCTCCGTCCTTGGGATGCTTAAGAAGCGATTGAAAAAACTCATTATTTCTAGTCAGTAAAATAACGTGTTTCATTCCTGATTTATCTTTTCCTTTCCTCTCCATCATCCCTTCCTTTCCTTTTGATTGATGATATCTCCCTTTTTATGAAAAATAATGTTCGGGTGATTGTCCGTCTTTGTGGGGTTCGTGGGCATGTGCTCACGTATATGTTTATGAATTTCGTGGGGATGGATAGTAATTTGAATGATTTATGCGACCACGTAACTTGCTTAATTTACTTTGTCTGGTTGGTTGGAAGAGATTGCCGCCTGGCAATACACCCGCCAGATTGTATTTGCAATAAAAGTGTTAAATAAATCAATATTTTCTCAGATGATGGGATAATTATGAGGGATGTTGAACAGCATGTAACGATAGGAAACAAAATCAGCGGGGCTCTAAAACATACGAGTATAACATATACTCGAACTCGAACCAGCCAGTATCAAAATGCACTAAGATGAAAGTCCACTATAGTGTTTTAGTACCATTTTTAATGTATGGGCGTAGAAAAATATTAAAAAGAGCCAAATAAATATGTTACTGTAGAAATTCGTGCACTTAGAAGAATGTATGGGGTGATAATGTTTGAGAAAATACGAAATAAAATGCTAAGGGATGAATTTGAACTTAAGATGAGCACTATGAAATGCTTTGGACATATAGAACGAATGATTGAAAAAAGATAAACAAAAATAATATATGGTGTAAATATGAGGGAAATGTGTGATAGAGGAAAACCAAGAAGAATATGGTTGGATCAAGTGAATGATATTTTGAAAGAAGAAAATGTAGAAAGTCAGAGAAATCTTAGGGGTGTACGGAAGAGGCAAAATATGTATGTCGAGATAGGAAAGTCTGACGATGTCCTCTACTATGTATGTACCTACTGTTGTTGTCTATGCCCTCTTTATTTATCCCATCAGGGAAATGGCGTGACGGTATGTAAATAAAATTGTAATTTCACGTTTCATTTAATAAATTGGACAATATTTACAGCAAAGTTTCATATATTAGCTTCTTTGATGATCTCCGTGACCTTATTGGCAAGATGCCTGTCTTCTTACACAGGGGTTGATTCTTGTTGGTATACATATTTATAATAGGGTTCCAGTCTAGTATTTACTTAAGTACCCCTGAACCACTTTCTGTTCGTTAGAAGAGATTGCGACATAGCAATACGCTCACCTGGTTGTATTGTGAACGAAGAAAATAAAGTACAATGCAATGTAACATAATAAATGCGCCAAAATTTTGTTTTTCCATCTCAATACATTTATGGAGAGCAATAATTATAAATGTGCCTTGTCATCATTGTTCACCGAGCCCTTAAATTGGATGCTGGGTGAGGATTATTTCGTTTCGGTGGCGATCCGGCTAGGAATTAGGGAAAATGCAGAAAGGACACAATAGATCTGAAATGGGCAGGGGAGAATATGGGGAATTTATGCTATTCGATGGATATATTTGGTCACAGGGGGGGTGTCGAATCCAATGCATCAAGGAATGAAGGGAATGCAGTTATCTTTGGAATGCGGTCATCATTTAGTTTTTAGACGATCAATAAAGGTTGATGGTTCATTTTACACAAACTATTGATATAAATGAATTGTTTGGATCATATTTAGCTTACTAATAAACAAGGCGGATAATTTTAGTAAAAAAAAAACGTTGCTGACACATTAACATCAAACCTAATTGTCATAAAGTAATTTTGTTTGGTGTGACAATTCAGAAAAAAAAAAGAAAAACTCTTTATGTAAATAGTCTCCTTTTTTAGACAAGTATCCTTTTTTGGTGTTCCTATCAAAGGGAATCAAACTCGAAATTCGTGTGGGAAGACAAGCATTTTTCCACTAAGTCATGAATTTCATCACATACGAGTATATGTTATAATTGTAAAATTTCATGTTAAAGTTGATTCAATAGTAAATCGTAAAATGAAAAATATAGTAAAACAAATTTATGACACAGACATACATACGAGTATCATCATGCCGTGCCCCTTGTGGTGTAGACATTGATAATAGATATCTATTATCATCATATCATCATGCCGTGTCAATCCCTATTAAGATATCTACGAGTATTATCATCTATATAATGCCGTGTCTTTTGTATCATCATATCATCATGCCGTATCAATCCCTATTAAGATATCTATTATCATCTATATTAAGATATCTATTATCATCATGCCGTGTCCCTTGTGTCATCATATCATCATGCCGTTATCATCATATCATCATCATATCTATTATCATCACATCATCATGCCATGCCCCTAGTATCATCATATCATCAAGCCGTGTCCCTTGTGGTGTAGACATTGAGAATAGATATCTATACTTTCGTATCCAAAATCTTTAGCAAATACATATAATATCGACATAGAATCATACCTACTGTCATTAAATATAGCCTAATTCATAAAAGAAAACATATGAAAATGATAAAATTTAAGAAAAGTGGGTTTAATTCATGTTGCGTTACATTTGATAACAAAAGCAATTATCTTCAGATGTATTGAATAGCATGGCCGGGAGATAATATTACCTTCGAACCTATTGAACGAGCCTTCGGGCTTAAAACTACTGGGTACACACATACACGATAGACTGCCCCTCGTCATCGAGTAGAGAAGACACATGTACATTTATTGGTTTATTGTGTGCAAGCTGTTGCACTTCAGTAAGCACACTATCTTTACTGATCTTAAATGATCAAATCCAAACTGGGAATGGCAAGGAGTTTAAATATCCAAGACGATCGGCAGGTTGAGTCTGCTGCAGCCTTTCGTCAGGTCGGGTTTTATATAGTACTATTATCAATATATCGTAGTTTGCCTGTTAGTCCTTTTGGGAGTGGTCACGTACCAAAACCTGGCGACAAAGACTCTAATAAAATAAAGTGTATCTGAAAAAGACTGAGACACTGAAAAGAATATATGGAATGACAATTATGAAAATTAAGGAATTAAGCAAAAAGGGATGAACATGAATTTAAGACTAATGTATTAAGAACGATGATGACGATCTGAGATAGTTTGGGCATGTAGAACGAATAGACGAAGAAAAACTAACAAAACAAAATACAGTACAAATATGAGTGGAAAACCTGATAAAGGAAAATTAAAGAAAGCATTGTTTTATCAAGCGAATTATAGTTTGAAAGAAGGAAATGTAAAAACAAATATAAAGAAAAATTATGTACTAGTATAATGTGCGAAACATGTATTTCGTGATAGGAAAGTCGGGCGCTTTCTCATATGTGTCTATCACGACACGGAAACAGCATGATGGTATATATGTATGTTACTGTTAAAGAATACGTTAAAGCAATTTTTTTAATAAATAAAATCTCTTTTTCTTTTAATTGCTGATATCGGAAGGAGTTTAAACTTTTAAATTGAAATAACTCAAAAACAATAAATTTTTCGTTACCAACTTATGCCAGTAACCCGACGATATTCAAGGCATTTTCGAATGAATACAATTTTTATGCCATTAACTTGAGGCAAAATATGCCTCAAACTGCCTCATGCTTTTTTATACCATACTCATACAACTTGTTATTCTGCCTCATTACTTCGATAAGATTTTTAAAAGTATATTGCCACATGAAAATAAGAATCGTATTTTTTTCTTTTTACAAGAATATTGTCACAAGAAGAGATTTCCATATGGCAATAAGCCTGGTTGTAATTCTTTTATAAATATGTATAAATATATTAAAAGGTGTGTTGCGGCAGGTAACAAAGTCAACGGCGTACTGCTTGTGCCAATAAACCAATCGTAAAATCTTCAAGAAAAGAACTGTGCACAGTGGTGTGTTAGTGCCAACATTGATCTATGGAAGCGAAGCATAAGCGCTGACAAGAGTGATTAGTTAAATATCATAAATGCGGTAGATAGGCGTGCCTAGCGTAGAATATCTGATAATGCAAAGTTTGACACAGTAAGAAATGATAAAATAAAGGACCACTCTTTGTCAGAGATGTAAGTTATTACTAGAATTAAAAAAAAAGGAATCTTAAGTGGAAATTGTAATATTAAAATAATAAGTTGAAAAAGACTAACGAAACCAATATATATGTCGGAAATTAACGAAGTGAGAGGAAGAGACCGGCCAAGGAAAGAGTGGAAAGAGAGAATTGGAGGAATTTTTAACCGATGGAAAGAAAGTTAAGAAGCATGAAAAACAGGAGATCATGTGTGATGAATTGTAAAAACGTTGACAAGGCGAGACATGTGCGTATAGATAGAAAAACGGGGAGATCTGTTCTGTCGGCCTACTCTAAAGTGGTCATGGCGCGATGGTTCAGCAGACTTCCGTTATCCGTGAAATTTGTATCCATGGTTGAGTTCTCGCGAAAAAAAGTCTAAATCTAAAAAAAAAAATTATCATGCGCCAAATTAATGCCATAAACGAAAAAAAGCAGGTCTACCAAAGATGTCTGTGGATCGTCCTCGACAGCCGTCCAGAGGAAGACCTGGATAACTCCTGGATGACTCAATGCTCCAAAATCCTACAGAGAAACGGCCTAGATGAAAGCGACACCCAGAAGAATATACAGCCTGAGAATGAGAAGAGCCTACCTAGGCAATGAGTTGGGACAATGCCAGGAAGAAGAAGAAGACCAAAGTCCCAAAGACTCATCTCAAAGTCACCCATATAATCAGGCGCGCTCTATTTCTCGCTGTGATTGCATAATTCCCGGTATCTCAGTGTTTGTGTTCAAATAACTCTTATTTACCGTAATGATGTCTCCGAAACCCAAGACGAGTGATGCTGGTGACTCAGAGATAGTAAAGATATCCTGTAAAGTGCTTGCAATAAGTGAAAACTTTAAAATCGAAAAGAAAACAATCGCTGCAGTTGCTAGAATGTATTGAATTAACGAATCTTCAATTCTTAAAGCATTAAAAAAATAGGAAGAAATATACGATAGTTTTTCTGTTGTTCCTCAAAGTGTAAACATTTTTCAAATAGATGTCGCCAGCCGCGGGAGGCTTGGAACCTATCCCTCACGGATTACCGAGGACTATAACATATGTATAGTATGTTATGTACTGGTATTTTATTCCTATTAATTTATAAAATAACGTTTGCTACCCGCGGTTGATAAATTCAAATGCAAATTCCTGTTGAACATGTCTATTTATAGTCGAGTTCAACCATTAACGTTATATCTACGAGTAATAGCGCTATACATCACATAGTAGAGTAAATAGATTCTTCAATCTTTTCATATTGTACGAGGGTCATCTAGAAACTAAGGCTACAAGGGCTCCTGAGGCCGGGGGAAATTTTTTGTTTCAAAGTTGGCATGTAGGGGGGATCTTAACGGTCAGTTTGCTTGGTCCCGCGTGTTTGTCGGTCATTTTGTTCAGTCACAGTAAATTCTTCCGATGGAGAGGTTGTCGTGGGCTCCCACCACCTCTCGTCCGTGCGAGACCCGCGCGGTCATCCGGTTTTTGACTTTGCAGAACAATACCGCCGCGAATATCCATCGGAAGCTCGTGGAAGTTTATGGTAGTGATGTGATGAGTCGACAACACGTCACGAAGTGGGTTAGGTTGTTCAGAGAAGGCTGTACTGACACTCACGACGAGGCAAGGCAGTGATTTCTGACGAATTTGTGCAAAAAATTAAGAACAAGTGCGAAATGACCGCCGTGTGACGCTTGACGACCTTCACGAAGAATTTCCTGACATTTCTCGAAGTCACCTTGGTAATATTGTGTCGGAAAAACTTGGTTACAAGAAGTTGTATGCGAGATGGGTGCCCAGAATGCTTCCAGGATCACCGGATCACCGTCAAAATCGCGTGACCGCCGCGCGTGAATTTTTGGATCGTTTTGCACAGGAGGGAGAAGCTTTTCTGGACTCTATCGTGACGGGGGACGAGACGCGGGTGTGTCACTACACCCCAACAATTTTCCAACGATCAGGAGGTTGAGGAAGCTGTGAAGAAGTGGCTGAAAGAGCTGGCGGCGGAGGTCTATGGCATACAAAAGCTGGTGCCCCGACTACATAAATGTCTCGATCTCGACGGCGATTACGTTGAAAAATAGTTTAATATATTTGTGAAGTATCCTGTGAATTTCAATTAAATACAATCATTTTTCGATCCTAAGTAATGTTGTAACCTTACTTTCTGGATGACCCTCGTACATTCAGTGTTCAACCCTATCTGTTGAATGATGTTAATAAATATATATTTTTTCTTTTACTTTTCACCCAACAATTAGTTCGTGGGTGTCTCTCAAACATGAAATACACATATATAAACGAGAATGGACCCAGCCTCCAAATAAGGCCTAAATAATAAAGTGGAAGATATCCATCTATTGAGGCCCACCCACGGAGGCAGAAAGGTAGGTGGATGGGAGAGCGACCCAACACAGGAATAGGAAACCAGATCCAGGTAAACTCTAGTGTTAACTTCAACGATGTAATTAAGGATCACATAACCTAGACAATTATTCTTAGATCAACAAGGTGAAATGTGTAAATTAAAATTCTTTTACGAAACAGATTCCTTTGATGTTTTGAACACTATCTATTACATGCGTGTTATAAATTTTTAAGGAGTGAATTCTCTTCTGTATTTTTTTATTCTTTAAGTAGGGAAAAATATGAAGAGCTCTCTTTCTCATTTTTCGATATTTATTGCAGTAAGATTGTTTTTAGAAGTTTATTATAACTAGAAAATAATATTGTGTTTAATGATTTTTAGTAATTAAATAACTTGTAATATATTTTAAGTAACTATAGTTCGGAAATTCTAGGATGAGTCCTGTGAAAGCTCACAAATTAGCCCCAATACAACCTTATGTAATGTATTTACCTAAATAAAATAATTACAATTACTGAACATCGTTACAAGTTTGTATTGGGGCAAATTTGTGAGCTGTCACAGGACTCATCCTAGAATTTCCGAACTATAGCTGATTTTTATTCTTTTAGAAGTAGAATTATTAGATATATATATATATATATATATATATATATATATATATATATATATATATATATATATATATATATATATATATATATATATATATATATATATATATATATATATATATATATATATATATATATATATATATATATATATATATATATATATATATATATATATATATATATATATATATATATATATATATATATATATATATATATATATATATATATATATATTTTAATAAAACACAGAGTTTTTACGTCTTCAAGAAATTAATGAAAACACATTGACGTGGCCGCTGAAACTGTACCAAAATCTATGTGATTGACATATTGAAGAGCGTGGTTGGGAGACACTATTATCTTCGGCCCCCTTCACCTGTTTTCACGAATCTGAGGAAACACGAAACTCGCGGTTCGTTATCGCACGTGTTGAAGAGGCAACAACACTAGCATACTTCATGCGCTTTTTAGTAATATACCAGACGAATTATTTTATCTGGCTGAGATCCTTTTATTTTGTTTAACTTTCTTTTTCGGGTATCATCGGGAATCAAACCAGACGTCACAGGGTGGAAATAAGAAACTCAATAACAGTGAGGCATCATTATAATTAGCAACTTAATAGCTGTCTGTAAAATAACCCTCGTAGATTTTTAATAACCAGACCTATGTGATGTATTTTCCTATTTCATAATAATCTATACATCTGACCAAACATCAGAGGCAGTGTTATCAGTAACAACAGTTTGGCGAATAATATATCACACTTGATTCCTTATTTATTTTTTAAATGTTTGCAGACACCAATTCACATGAATTTATTCAATATCGTCTATAAATTGCATTTTATAAATTAAACATCTAAGCGTTCTAGAGGGGACGTTATATTATCAAATAGCGCTACATAAGTCATATATTTATTGTTTCTGTTGTAATTAGCGGGTGAAATTTACGAATAATGTGTTGATAAAGCTTAAATTTTCGTAAAATGATTAACTCCCGAACGTGATTATTTAACCACTAATAAGCATAAATGAAAAGAAGTTCGAGTACGTATATTGACGAGGCGAGAGCTGTATGCGTGGATAGAAAAGCGTGATACTTGAGATAGGCAGAGAGGACATATCCATCTGCATCGCATTGTTTTCAATATATTTTTTCTTTTCTCCCGCATGTTACCTGCATCTCACTGAAAACCAGAGATTATACGAATATCAAGATATTTTTATGTATGTATTTATTGCCTTGTCATTATGTACGAAACTTTCACGACGGTAATATTTAATAGTGTTGTTTTAATAAAATGTGAATTACTTTCCGCATACTTTCGGAGAACGTTTAAAGTAGCCGTTACTTTTTGTAAAAACTTGCACTTAACGGGATAGTTAGAGGGGCTGTTGAAAGAGGAAAGAATATTGTACGACGTACGCATGACACAATTTATTGTGGAACACACAGTTTTAGTTTTTGGTTCCGTTTTAATTGGCGATTTCCGGTCACGAAAACCTTAATTGAGAGACTATGCGAGTATTTTTGTCACAGAAGAGATAGTGATGAAGCAATTTGAATTATATAACGTACATAATGTTGTTCATCATTAAATTTCGTTTAAATTATAATATGAAGGGGTTAAATATTCAATCTACTCAAGGTGTATAATATTTAGTTAGTATTTTTTTCAGAATTTGAGTAACTTTGAATTTATTATTAAGTTCGCCAAATACGTTATATGCATATTTAGATAAAAGATAAATAGAATTTGGAAATTCAGCAGAACATTATGGAGCTTTTTGATTTAGTATTTTTATGCTTTTCATTGAATCAGTAAAACTTATAAAATATCTTATAAAGTTTTTCATTAAAAAAAAATGAATATTTCATAAGTAATATTATGAAAATATATTTAAATATTATGTACACTACATGACAAATTAAATAAAACAACACATTTTATCCATACATACATACCATCACGCCGTTTCCCTTGTCGGAGTAGGCAGAGAAGAGAGAGCTTAATACTTGACTAGCGCAATACACATTTTCCGCCTCTTCTACATCTATACACATTTTCATACATATAATTTTATTTCTCTAGCTTTTTATATTTCCTTCTATCAATTATCATACATTTGACCCAACCATACTTTCCTCTGCCATATCTTCCACTTACATTTCCCGCTACAGTTTTTTTTATTAGTCTTTCTTCATTTGTTCGACTTACATGCCTTAATCAGAGTGTTCTTTTTCATCTTATTATTTATCAGCCTAAAGTATACATTCATCTCTAACCACTTTATTCCGTATTCTGTCATACTAAATATTTTATCAATGACATAAAATAATCAAACTTATTATATATACTTATCAAACAATTTATTACAAAATAAATATTCTAAGTTTATTGAATAAATACCCTTAAAAAATTAAATAAACGTTCAAAGGATAGTGTATCATACCATCAAGATGTTAACAGATTAGAGCAGGTATGTCAAGCTCGTTTTGAACCACGGGCCATATTATTCAATAAAGTGATAACTATAATTTGTTTGAAAATAATTTAGTATTTTTTTCAATCTTATTTGACGTTTGATGTACAGTACCCGGCGGTGAGTAATACACATCGGGCTTAAGAAAGAGACTGTCGTCTATAATCGGCTAACTTCGGCTTTATAGAACGTCGTTCTGTCGCACGGTGCACTAAAGCTATGGTTTCCTTAGAAAGCGGTGCCGTTATGTAGCGGCTGTAACATTACGTGATGCGGCGGACGTAAGAAAACTGCCGTTAGAACGGTAACCAGAAATGTAAACTTAAGAAAATACGGAAACGACGAGTGAGCGTATTGCGGTGGAGGATGGATGACCTAGACATAGCATTATACCATGTTTGGAAGATGAGGAGTCATCGGAAGAGGAAAACTGTCGTTTGGAGAAGAATGAGATATTTAGAAATCGTGCTACAGAGGATGCATTTAAAATTTTTGTTATTATTCCACATATTTTGTTTTAACTGGGCTTTTCTACAATCTTTGCTCTTCACATTATATAAAGCTTCATTATTTCTTACAAAATCAATCAATATTTCGTCATCTTCACTGGTTCGAATTACGTTTGCGGTGTTTGCACTCCTTTTTTATTTTAAAATGGTCACCGCTACACCAAAAAAAAAACGTTCCACGACTGTTTGTTCCGCTATGACGGCCGTCATGAAAGTGGCGGCACCGCTATTTGACGTTACGCTCACAACCAACGCTCTCTAGGAAACCAACGCCATCTGGTTTACAAAGACAACGTTTTAGTAACGTCAACCACCGCTATATTGCGGCTGCTAGATAACGGCACCGCTTTCTTAGGAAACCGTAACTTAACAGTCCGGTATCTAGAAAGCGACGGAACACGTGTATGAATGACAGAGACGACGCTTCACAAAGCCGAAGTTTGCCGATTATGTCCGACAGTTTCTTTCTAAAGCCCGATGTGTATTACTTACCGCCGGGTACTGTACCTAAATTAGAGAATGATATAAGATGGTAGGAGAAATTTAAACCAATGAAAAAAGTAAGAAATGTGAGAAAAAGAAACGCATGTATACGAAGAAGTATGAGTGTCAAAGAAGTGAGAGTTGTAGGTTTGAAGACCTGTTCTCGCTGCCTACTCAAGACGAGACATGGCTTGATTGGTCTCTGTAAATTTTTTATTGCAAATCTAATGGATATAGTTATGTTTTTTCCGTAAATTTATTGTTAATCTTATTATAAATAACTATTATATTTTAATTATATTCATATTAAGAAATATTACAGAAAATGTTCGAAGTATTACATTTTGGGGTTTAATTTCCTTATAGAAAGGTTATTTTTTCCTTTTCTATGTTGGATCGAGATGATAATTTTTACTGTCAAGTTAATTCCACCCAGGATTTCAGGTTTGAAATCCGATGGTGCCCAAAATAATAAAAAAAAAACGGGTCCCAGTTTAGTAAAAGAATTCGTCTGGTAACAATATTCAGAAGTACTAGACTTGTTCTAGTGTTTTTGCTTTTTCAAGTGCAGGGTAGTATTGCAAACACGTACGATCACGAACCGTCAGATCCGCTTTTTAATATGTCCAATTCTGATGTGACGAAATATAATAACACGTGAAAAAAATAAATATCCATCATGTAGCCTTTAAAAGTTTGTATTTTATATAGCCATCCATTAAAAACTTAACATCTTTCTAAATAAAACAAGAAATTCTTGGAGGTCGATACGTTTTAAAAACAAGATTTTTAAATTATCGTAATTGTTTACGCCAAAATTATAAAAACCATTGATTGTGCTTTCTTCAGATAGAATTGATATTTTTTAATGCAACGCCATCTACCGATATTTTTATTTACTAAATCACGGAAGAATCACAGATACTTTTATGTTTCTGAAAAGATACGTTATTTGTTAATCTATCGACTAATAGATGTCATTGCACATCAAATTATTTTGTTCAATTTCACGTTTCATCGTATTTTAATTTTATAAAATTAAATAACATTTAAAACACATAGGTGCTTCAAGAAATGTGTGATGTGAATTTAAGTAGATCCAAGCATATTTTTTTAAATGAATCCCAAATGTTTGGACTGATTGCTAATGTTGTCCAAGAACTGTTGATAATATGAAACAATGAAATTGGTAACAGCAAGAATTATTTCAAATACTACTCGTATAATAGCAGTATTTCGGCGCATTTCGTTCGAACAGAGATGAATATAATTAAATAATTGTTGCTTATCATTGAAGTACATTTATGTCATCACTTATGCCCCTAGCGCGGTATGCCAAAAAACAGTTCTCCGAATATTTCTACCCAAACACAGTTTCGCCTCGTCCACGTTCATACTTATTATCACGTATAATATTCTGTTATTAATAATGTTCCTTAACCTTCTTTTAAAATTTGGTCCATTTGATGCAGCCATGTTTTCCTCAGTTTTCCTCTTCCACGCACTTGTACTCCTTGTACTAACTCACTTAGTATTCTTTCGTCATTTATTCAATTAAAAACTCTTTCTTAATCTTATTTAAAACGTCTGTTTTATCCATCAAATTTTGATGTTTTAATTTCGCCTTCTTTCATACATCGACAGTCAACAATTTTTCTTAGTGCATATATCTCCACAGTATTCATTTCACTTTTATCTGCCAAAATTAATTTTCATTTCCATAGGTCAAGGTGGGTACCAACACACTATTATGGGTTGTCATTTTTGCTACTTTTGACATAGCGCGGCCACCATAAAAATCCAGTAGCGCGAAATTTGATTTAAATGCTACGTCCATTCCATCTGTGCTCCATCAGCTGGAAATAAAACCCACCCTCTCCCTTGAGCACAACTCGAATACGTGGCATGTCATATTTATGAAACAAGTATAACTCTCTAAGCATGTCTGATAATAACAAATATAAAATTTTGTATGTTTATTATGTTTCAAATTTTGTATTTGAACTTAAGGCTGATGGTTGAGTAAGATGAAGAAGAGCCTTCTCAGAGGGTTTGGACACGTATAACGAAAGAATGAGGAAAAACGAACAAAACAAAAATACAGTACAGTACCCGGCGGTGAGTAATACACATCGTTTGTAGAGCGTCTTCTTTGTCGCACGATGCTCTAAACGCATCGTGACTACGATACCGGACTGTTAGCGCATCGTGCGACAGAGACGACGCTCTACAAACGATGTGTATTACTTACCACAGGGTACTGTATAAACGTGAGTGGAAGGCGTGGTAGAGTAAGACCAAGGAAAGTATTGTTAAATTAAGTGAATGGTATTTTTAAAGATCGAAAAATAAGAAGAAAGATAAATCGTAGGTGCTTTTGAGAACGTGTATGAACGTGGAGGAGGCAAAATATGTGTGTGGATATAAGTGTAATGGTACGTACGTGCGTATATTATAACGTTTTGTCTAAAATGTTTTTACACTTAAGCAATCGTTCATTAGAATAAATCACCAATAAGCCAATAATTTCCGCTAGAGATGATGTACTTTTATCATTTCAGTTTCATTGGTTATTTGAATAATTTTTATTCAAGACAGAGCAGTCGCTATTATATGTAAAGAGTCGATTTATTATTATATTATAATAGTATGAAATAAATAACTAAAAAAATAGTACAACGTGCTCTTCAAAAATATATACATTATTTTGGAAATCGCGTGCGATTTTTGTATCGTGTTTAGTGGTCTATTCTAACGAAAATTATGAATTCATCACCAAGAACCAAAAGTTTGTGGTTTCAGATATGAAAGTTTGGGCAAAAGACCAACTTCTAAGCAAGGTCTTTTGCCAGGACGTAATTTCAGAAGGGGCTCATACAGAAAACTTATTTAAAAAAAGTAGACCTTTATTTTTTAGCTTCAATCTTTTCCCTTCTCCCTGTTGTAATTTTGCGGTCATCTTGATCAATAATTCATAGATTGCGTTTTGTTATCGAGTCAATAATTGCCGAAGGAATCTGCATTCAGTCATATATCGATACACTTTCGGACCGATTGGCTGATCTGATTTAGTGGCATCAAAGGATTCGTTTGCTGCAATCAAAGTTTTCTGTTAAAGTATCAGCGAGTTTATGGGCTTTATGTTCTTCCTTATAAATATAATTTTGTAACTCTCGTGACGTTGGTACATAAGTTCGATGTCACTATTATTTTTTTCACACTATGTTGTGTCGCTACCAGAGGAAGAGTTCCTTTGGACAGTTCCATCTTCGTCACTATGTGACGCGCTCATAAAAAATAAACAAGATTTTAATATTTTAGTGTCGATTGCGCTGGATCGGAATTTATTTTATATTCCATAACAGCATGGGTGGTGGTGGGGTCGAATTGAACTGAATACTTATTCCCCGAATTTACATGAGGTAGAGCGATAATTTTTTAAAAGGGAAATAATTTCCTATAAAAATGTTATTCAAAGTTATTCAAAATGTTGTTAACCATTATCACTAAATACTCGTACGTTCCATCAGGAACACATAAATGCCATAAAACGCCTCCATCCAGATTGGTTCATAGCTTACCCCTTCACGTTCTTCGAAGCCTTAACCGATCAGCTCCGAGGCAGTCTATGGCTATTGATGTGGTTTATTTAAGGACGTTGGTAAATTAATTTATATTGTGTAGCCTTATTTGCGAATATCTGTTGCTTACCAAAGAATACTGCCTGAAAATGTAGAGGTCGTATTTGCTCCGCAACCCCAGGGCGGCCACGTATCTTATGCCCTCAAAATTTACTTACATAGCCCAGGACACAAAAATATGTATGCAGACATTTAAAAAATACATGATATAGTTTTGCTGTTTTTCAAAAAGTTTTTAAATAAAAAAAACACCAGTAATCGCACTGTTTGGCACAACAGACGGTTTTTTTTTCATTTATTTTTTATCCCTTCAAATTATATTCACCCAAACGAGTCATGTTGCGTCAGAGAGAAAAAAATACTCGGTAAAACATAAACTCCCCCTTTATCCCACAACGCACAGGGTTAATGCGATAAAAAATCCACCCTTTTCGCCTGAAACTTTTTTCAGCAGAAAATCCCCGAAACGCACCGAATCGAGCGGTAAGCCCGGGGAGATACAAATGCATCCTGTCGCCATGGCAACGGGCTCCTGAAATTTGGGCGTTCAATGCCCTATCCCGTCTCGCCGCCCCCACCCCCGCCCTATTCACGCTTTGCAACAGCATAAGGAGGGCAAGTGTAAGGCCAATGTAAAGTTCACTAATGGAGTGAAATGAATAGTTTTTAGCCAACTGAGATGATGAAATTTAAAAAAAAACAATTCAGACAATTTATTGCATCCGTGGTCTAGATTGTTAGATGCCTATGTTCCAGCCCAGAGTTGCAGATTCGATTCCCGTAGGAACCCAGGATTTTTAAAAAGGATTTCAGTCGGTTTTTTTTTACTTAAAGTCTCTTTAGCATCTTTCTGATTGGTTATAAAAGATTGCCATATGGCAATCCACCCACTAGGTTGTATTGAAAACAATAAAAGTATTGTGAAATATAATGTAAAATGGGTGAGGATGACTTCGTTTGGTAGGTTGGAAGAGTTACCATGTGAGACAAAGTCCACCAGGTTGTACTGTATATAACGAAAATGTATAGATTTTTTTACGATTAACCATAAATTATTCTGTTCATAGGGTAGATTGCTTTATTGATTAAACAACATTTTACATACATGGGGAAAGAAATGTAGACTACTAAGTCAATGAAGATATTTTTACTAATTACTAAAATCTGGCAGCATTCAAAATATTAATATAGGAAATTAAAATTAAGTTAGTTCATAGTTATGTTATAACACGCTCGTATAAATTATTGTAGATTAGTTCGCAAGATATAATTTTGATAACATCCAATAAAACAGGAATTGATATTAGATATTATTCAAAACAGGAAAGACATTGTTTAGTACCCTTAATGTAGAAAATGAACCTTATTTCATGCATGTTTCATCTTATGAAAATTGAAGGAGTCATTGTTTTAAATATTTTTTTCTAATTTTATCGAATTTTTAAATCTTTACTTTCTTACAAACATACATACCAACACGCTGTTTTCCTGATCAGGTAAGCAGATAGAGCAGCGCGCAATACTTTTCTATCGCGACACACATATTTCACCTCTTCTGCATTCATACGCCTCATACAGTTTATACAAATTCTCTAACTTCTTACATTTTCTTCATGCACAGTATCATTCACTTGATCCAACCATACTTTCCTTGGTCTTCCTCCACCTCTCGTGAAAATGTTTGATCCTTTTTATCCTGATATCGTGTGAAACATATGATCAAATATATGACAATATTTGAAAAGTGGAAGCTAATAATTATTATGTGTAAAATTCATTCTACAGAGATCCATAACTACATTTGTTACTCTGGTGTGCGTTGAACTGGCGGGCGACGTGAATTAGCGCGTAAATATGGTTTTCTTTGTTCCAATGTCTCATCCCCGTTTTGCATAATCTTTGACATCTGTTGCTTTATCATTCAGATTACACATTTATATTTCATGACTTGAATCACGTTTTGAAATTCATGTATTCTGTTGTGGGATTGACTCGTCACGAAAACATATTGTTTTGAAATATCGACACTTTAATATTCCTTCTTTTCGAAGTGAGATTAGAGTAAGGGTGAACTCAAGTAAATTTTTGATTCCTTGTTTTCCAATAACGAACATGTACCGTCAGTTTTGAAATATTTTGCGAATATTATCATCACCATTACAATCAGGTGTGGTGACGAATTCGAGGAATAACACTATGGTGGTTGGACTATAGTATGTTGTGGCAGAGGCCTGAAGAAGTTGGGTGTATGTGGCCGCAACTGACATACGCCCTTCCGGTCTGGGGCCACGCGAAGAAAACAACGCTACATCACATTCAGATCATTCAAAACAAAGCCCTCCGCATAATTTTAAAAGCACCCTACATCGTCCGTAATTCAAGACTCCACGCAGATACCAAACTACATACTATCCCCGAACATATGCGCGCTCTGGCCGAAAGGTTCTACAGCTCTATATCCCGTCATCCCAACCCAGTCATAAAAGCCTTAGATAACTACAACGCGAACACCAGTTACAGACACACTCGTCCGAAATCAATATTGCGAATCATCCCTCCGACCCCCCCCTCTTTAACTCTAATCATCCCCCCAAATGACCCCCCGATTGTCACTCTGAACACCCCATCATCGATAATTCCTCCGGCAGACAGTTTACCCCCATAGGCAACCGCATTTCTCACCTTCAATAAACATTTTCTACACCTTAATATATTTATAAAAGTCACACACATTTCCCCACTCATTTACTTATCTACATATACTATATTCATTCTTATAATTTATTCACAATTCATTTTTTCATTTTTTTTTTTTTTTTTTTTTTTTTTTTTTTTTTTTTCACCCATTCAATATAAAACAGTGTGTGACGACACAAATTTATGTATATTTGTATTTAATATTATGTATATATCATCATATTTATATATGTATTTAATCGTTTATAATTTCTCATAATCATTCATAAAATCAAAACAATTACCACAAACCTATCCTTTCCCGATTCCCAAAAAGATCCAAAAATTTCCAATAAATATCTTAACAGTCAGAACTTATCCGATGAAGGAGTAAGGTGTCCTACCATCGGACCGAAACTCCGAACAAGCTATCCATCACTTGAAAAAGTATACTCGTATAGGGCGATATGAAAAATTATGGGAGAATCTTTTGTACATTGTTCAGAAGACGTTGAAAACTTTGCTAGCAATGAAATATTTAATTCCCTTTTTATAAGTGTTTTTTTGAAAATTGAACATAAATAATTTTCGCTGTTCGTACGTCGGTCACTAAGGAATTTTAAATACAAAACATGTTTCAAAATTTCACCAAATATTATTTCCCAGATGTCACCTTTTGATGTGACAATGTAAGGCAACACTTTTATCAGGGAACATTATTTGAATAAATCAACGCACTTTCACAAAAAAAATATTATCATCAAAGAACTTTTAAATTGATTTAAAAAAATTTTTTTTGAAATAAATCAAAGTTTTTTTATTTACTTCTGTCATTTATTTATAAAATAAATTACACTTTGCAAGATACGAAATATGATATTCGTTTGAATTGAATAATGACCCCAACATTAGGATGTGCAAGAGAAAGATGGACGTGATAAAAACAAGATAAATGCAACACAAAAATAGTGTTGTGTGGAATATGAGGAAAAACATTGAATGACAGAATAAAGGATAAAAACATTGAGAAAGAATGCGGATTGAAAGAAAATACACTACTTAAGATGAAAAAATGGGCATTGCGGCGGTTTAGTCACGTAGAAATGCTGGAATTGGTTGGAATTATATATGTGACAGCTTGGGATTGTATAACATATGTGATAGCTTGGGATTGTATATGTGATAGCTTGGGATTGAAGTGTAATGCTTAGTATACTCGTAAATGTTTCAGCTGAGTGTTTAGAACAAATACTCGTACATGAAATTTGTAATTAAACAACGAGGTCACTTTGTCACAGGCCTTGACTAGTGAAATGGTTCCCCATATCTACAAAATAGAAGGTGTTTAGCATTGGTATATACTTGTACTCTATGATTCACCATTCTAAAAAAACTTGTTAATTGTAAATTTTAAATGCTGTATTATGGGTAACGAAAATGAAAAAAAAAACAACTCTATCGAATCAACAATCTGCTAACACTCGTAAGCTATGTTATGACTTTCTAAAACAATGGTAAGGGCATCGTTCGCGCGAATTAACGATAATTTATTTCCCTTTCCCCGCCTACAAATTTCCAATTTGCATAATCCTTGACATCTCTTGCTCCGCGGTCCAAATGCTTTACAGCTCATTGAATATTTAGACTGACAATGAATGATATTTGGATTATTTTATGGTTTGAAATAAGACATTTTTGCTCATATAAAACAGATCTATTGAAATAAAAGACCTTCGTCGTCTAGTTGGTACGATGCCAGTCTTCCAACATGGGGTATTATGGGTTTGATTCCCGTTGTAACCCAGTTTATTTTAAAAGCGTTACGGTCATGTTTTCACTTAATATATAGCGCTGTTTAGAGATTAAACTCTCCTCAAGGGCGCTGTAACTCAGGATTCGAGCCCACTCATGAATGTTGATAATATCTCCAAAAAAGGGTTGTCTTCAAATGCTTCCTACAGCTGCTCACGCCTCCCATATCTCTGACACTAGGAGGCAGACCATCATACGCTACATAATGAGTAACGGCAAAAATAATGTCATAATACTCCACCCTATTGGATTAATTTGGAACAATTAATTTATTAGATGAAGAAAAAATCGATCTCGAAGGTCGACTTCTCTCCGAAGGGACATCTCTCAGACACGGCTTCGAAAGATACAACGGGGACATCCCATTAAGATAATTGAATAGAAAGAGACAAAGGTTGGATTTTATCCGTTTGCTAGTGTAGATTTTTTAGAAGTGGATCAATATGGTAACATTTATGACAATCATACTATATATCTGCCTAGCAGCTGAATTGAAAACAGTCTGGGGTCTAGATATTTATGAATCTGGCAAACCAGAATAAATAAAGTTACAATAATTCAGACGCGACACAAGAAATACATTAATAAGAATTTTTATTTCCCTCGTTGGAAGACATTGACGTACAAAATTCAACTGTCTATAGAAACCTGAACAACCCATATAACCAATTTGTATATCGAAGAAGAACTAACTATTAAGTCAGACACCAAGAAATTTGATGCTATCTTTTGGAAAGATACTACGATAACACCAATAAATGATAAAGCATCCTCATCAAGAAGATATTGTCTAAGCCGTGAAGCCTTCCAGAGAAGTTCCGTTTTACCTGGATTTAATTTATTTCTTGACATCCAATTTGAGATTTTGAGAATGCAGTTAGAAGTATCATGTTTCAGAATATTTTTTCCACTTGAATCACAGTATCTAAAAAGCAAAATAACATCCGCATAAACCTAAGGCCTCGGCCACACAGGTAGGAGCCTCGCTTGGTGCTTAGAGCTACGCTGCGAGCTAGGTGACATATCCTAGCGAACCAACGCACCGTACTATCGCAATGGCCACACTGCACGCTTCGCGCCACGCTACGTGACGATTAGTCACCTAGTGAGTCTCCTAGCGAACAGACGTGTTGGTTAATTTTATTGTCACCAAGTGATTTTACAAGATGGAAGAAGTTTTAATAGCAGCTGTGTATAAAAGGGAGCCTTTGTGGAACCCATCGAGCAAATTTACTTATATTTACTTGTACTTACATTTATTTTTACTTATATTTATTTATGTACTTGTACTTATTTTTAATATTGAAAAATTTCATATGTTATTTAATGTTTCCTAGAATCTGCCATGCCTAAACAATTAATATGTTAAATAAACTTACTTTCATCAAATATTACATCTCAAATAACTACAAAACTTTTCATCATATTTCCGCAATTCTTTGTAGAGAAGTTGAAACTCTCCACTCCATACTTCTAGATAAATTAACATTATGCACCCAACAAGTTCGAATTTTAGATGTTCGAAATTTTAAACTTTAATTCTCTGAGAGATGTAGCTTTCTGGTTAGTTTTGAGAGTGGCATCGTTTGTTGGCTTAACTGCTCCCAAATGTCAAATGAATTTGTGCGAAGCACTTTGGTGGGGCAAAGCATGAAGTCACCTAGTCTATTAGTCACGTAGCCCCTATCTTAGCACCTAGTGTTTGGTGTAGCTTCACTAGATCACTGATACTATATAAGTATAAAGAACAAAATGCAGTGGTCCCAGTACCAACTAAAAACCTCGTTTACATGTTTCTGGTTGGTCAATATATCCACCAGGTTGTACTGTATAAAATGATAGTGTAATACAACACAAAGGCGATAAATTAAAATGAATAATGGTCTGAAAATAAGATGATACGCAATATACGAGTATCAGTTGGATAATAAGTGTTTTAACCATCAAGCGACTGACAACTACAATGGATTCATATCCTTTCTAGTGCAATATATTTGAGGATATAATGTCACATTTTTGTTCTTTGTATTAATTTTCAATAAATATCTAAGATGTTCAGAGAAAAGAAAATTGAGAAAAGCGCACATATTTCTCCTTTTCCCATCCATACACTTTTTCATACAAGTCGTACGATTTCTCTGATTTCTTACATTTCTTTCTTTCAAAATATCATTTACTTGATCCGACCATAATTTCCATTCCAACCACGCCTTCCATTCACATTTTCACTGTATATTTTTTGTTAGTCTTTCTTCATTTATTCGTTCCACGTGCCCAAACCATCTCAAAGTTCACATTCATCCCTAATCACTTCATTCCGTATTCTGTTGTATATTGTTACCTCATGTAATCTTCTCAGTGCACTCATTTCTACTGCAATTATTCGGCTCCTTTTAATATTTTCCACGTTGGTACTAAAATAACGTTGTGGATCTTAGCAGATTTTGATACTATTCGGTTAAAAATGTTTTAGTGCCCCATTGTTTCTTATCGCTACACAGGGTTCGATATCTCTTGTGATAAGTTTTTCAAGATAATCCATATTTAATGCATATTGTATATTATATGCCTTAAAGCCTTTTTTAGTTTGATAACATATACTTCATTTTATTCTCACTCCTCTATCAAATTATTTTCTTACCCAATCACTTAAATTAGTAGAATTATTCTTAATATTCCTAGTTCGTCTCACTTATTTATTATCACCTGTATAATACGAGTATATCTCCATCCTATTATCACTTGTGATAAATCTCCTCCAATTTATTATCACCTGTATTAAATCCCCTCCTATTTCTAACGCAACGTACAATTCTGCTGAACCCTAGGTTTAATGTTTGATGTATTACTCCTCAGGAGGACAGCGGCTTGCAGTTAAGGTTAAGTTTATTTCAGCGTGAAATTGTCTGCGTTATTTATGTATGAAACGTCCTGGCAGTAAGCTGGCTCCGTGGTATATCAGTTATTCGGAACAGGAGCCGAGCCAAATAAAAAAGGATGTATGTGTTGTTTATTTATTCATTCATACCACAACAGCTTTAATGCAATCCCAGATATTATGAAGAATGTTAAATAATTTTTTTTTATGGGAACTTTCCATGTATCTTTTTAACATGTCAAACTATTGAATTTTTTTATTAATAAATCGTTTTTTTTAAAGAACCTTTACTCATTCTGTCTTTCCCAATAATGTTCAAACCCAGAGGTTACGAGTTCGATTAATTTTTTTAAAAGTAAATCAAATTGTTTTTTCCTTCACGCGTCTTAAATATCTTTCTCGTTGATTGTGAGCAGGTTGTTGCCACGTGGCTGAGTTAGTTTATGCCACGTGGCTGAGTTGATCGTAGGTCGTTGGTTGTCACGTGGCAATAAATCCGCAAGGTTGTATTGTGTACAATGAAAACGTAATACAATACATTGTATGATGTAATAAGGAATTATGACTAAGAAATAATGTGGATTGAAAAAAAAGATGAAGTGCTTAAGATGAAAAAATGAATACCACCCTTTATTTGTACAGTACAATCTGGAGGGATTATTGTCATATGGCAATTTCCAACCATCCAGAAAGATGTTCAAGAGGCCTTAAGTGAAAGCCCAACTGGAATCCTTTTTTAAAAATCTGCGTTTCAACAGGCATCGAACCCCCGTGTTGGAAAACAAATGTCTTATTAACTTGGTCACGGAGTTCGTATACAACTAAAGTGTGATAATAAAAAAAACACTTGTAGATACCGTTGTATTCGACTTTGCTTCTTCGGTTATATGTGGTCAGTTAAAATAGTGTTCAGTGACTCAGATGAGCTGTTCTAGATTCATACATTTATTTTTAGGCATTTAATATAGACTGAGAAAGAAATTCGAGATATTTTTTATAGTTTTTTAATGTAATAATTGACCTATTCCAGATAATAGTTAGCAACTCCATAAAGGCAATTGACCGCGCGTGGGAGTTTGTTGATAAGGTTATTCATAATACAGTCTGTTTAAAGGTTAGCAAGTAAATCGATACTTAACAGACAATACAATGTTAAAAAAGTCATTCGTTCATTCCTACTACAGTATAATACATTACTTGAATCGTTGGTAAAGGAAACAATAGCGTCTTCTAAAACATTTTTAATACGTACACGTTAATTGACTAATTTGATTCCTGAGATATACTCGTACAATAGGGTGCCGAATTAAATATAGTAAAGGCCAAACATTTAGGCCGAAGATCGGAGAGTGGTGTTTGTGCGACAGGAGTTTGAATACTTGGGCTTGCAGGAGGAATGACCTGTAGCAAATGTTTGTGTGAACTTTTGAGTGAAGTGTGTTTTTGGTGATTATGTGCAACACTTTGTGATCTGTCTGGAGTGATGTAGTGTGAGGGGTTTGATTCGCGTGATATATGCATATGTAATTGAGTGTCATTATTTATCTTATGCACCTGGATATTGTACTATCTAAAATAGGAATGATGGATCTATTTATGTTTCCATGTTATTTGTAAGATATAGGCAAAAGCCTAGTTTATTGGGAACACGACAAATGAAAATCAACAAACTCAGATCCATAAAAAGTGTCTACATTAAATTACCTGTTGTTTTTCACAAATTTCGCATTTATAAAATTTCTTGTCATATATAAATACAATTAAAATAAAGCATAGAATAATGTATGATCATTTCCAAGGCTTAGTTGGTTAGGCGCTTGACGTCCATCCGGGCTTTCGTGGTCGATTTCCATGGACGACCTTCGTGGCTAAGTAATCAAGACGCCTGTCTTACAATCCGAGGGTTGCGGATTTGATTCCCGTATGAGGATCACGTTACAAAAGTTCAATATGGTTTTAACTTAAGACCTCTTTAACATATTTCTGGTTAATTGGATGAGTTTGCCATATGGTAATAAACCTGCTAGGATGTACTATAATATATATAACGAAAGTGTAATACAATATATGCATAGTACTTGAATAGTTGAAAGAGGAAGAAGCATTAGCGTTTTTTAAAACTCTATATTTCTAACCAATAATAGAAAAAACTAACAAATAATAGGTTTATTGATAGCAAAATACAAGTAGGAAGTGAATGTATATCCTGAAATTACATATATGTTATGTATATGTTAAGGCAACGGAAAACAAAATACATTTGAGAGAGAAGCTACTAAACGGTCTAGACTAATCTTATAACATTTCCAAATTGAAATATTTCTCCACCAATTGAAATATTCCTTCACCTCCACGAGTCCGTCCAGCCGCGAGGATGTCAGATTATCTTCAGTTCACATCCATGACCACATAAATTATATACGAGTATTTAACTATTTCTGATCACGTGTATAGCACTGACTGACATACTATATGACTGAAAAAACTTTTAAGACTGAAAAAAACTCTTAATTTCTAGTCAGTAAAATAACGTACTTCATTCCTGATTTTTTTTCCTTCCCCTCCACCATCCCTTCCTTTCCTTTTGATTGACGATATCTCACTTTATATGAAAAATAATGTTCAGGTGATTGTCCGTCTTTGTGGGGTTCGTGGGCATGTGCTCACGTACTATATATGTTTATGAATTTCGTGGGGATGGATAGTCATTTGTATGATGTATGCGACCACGTAACTTGCTTAATTTACTTTTGTCTTGTTGGTTGGAAGAGATTTCCGCCTGGCAATAAGCCAGCCAGATTGTATTTGCAATAAAAGTGTTAAATAAATATAGCAGAGTTTGTAAGACGCATCCCATGGTAGCCAAAAAATAAAAAAATAAAAAATAAGGGTACTCATCTGCCAATATAGTTTGTCTAGTAATACTCGCAGTATTCAATTACGCTAGAAGTGTATGCGTGATGTTGTCGCTTCACGTGGGATTACATTCCAAACACTATGCGAATTCATTGAATAATTTCTTAAAATTCAAATTAACTAATAGTTTAAAATTTTTTTTAAAGTTTCATTCAGTAAATTATTTATTCAAAAACTAAAAGAAAATATTTTAAATGTGGTTGAAAATATTCATTAACTTACTTGTATAAAGCGATATTTCATAACACACGTCAGGCAAATTTGTGTTGGGCAGCTACTAAGCGTTAGTATATTAATAAATTTAGATGAAAAATAGTTGAAATTCAAAACCTTGGATACTAACGACTAGACATTATTAAACCACGTGCCTATGTAAAAGAGTAAAACTAAATCTGATATGGACAGTACAATTTTTTATTGTTTACCACAGTTTGTAAGAAAAGAAAACCTTACACTATTTGTGACAAAGAGTCTAGATTGTAGGTCGACTAATGGACAACGTAGTTTTTTGTACAAATTGTCTAAGAGATCCCTTGGCGCCACAAAAACAGAAAGAAATAGTGTGTAAGGGGTGTGTAATGTGAGTGTTTTTGAGTTTTTATAAAGAAGATTTTTTTTGATCCACCTACATTCAATTTGATTATATTTGAGAGCTATAAGGTTATATTTTTTTCTTTTGGTAGTGTTTTGGCTGAGTATGATTATTTTATCGCTTACGCCATAATTCTGCACATGAAAATAATCACAATGAAGGGGAAATAATGTAAGCATTTAATGGAATTGATTATACCCATGTGCCCCTGTGATATTTATTAAGTACATTGTACGATTATTTAGGGACCATTAAAATAGTTACAATAATACAATTTTAATTAGGATTTTGAATGCGCATGAACACAAAATTAACGTATTATAAAAATAATAAACATAAGCATAACTCGTCAACAAAACATGTCAGAAAGGTGTACGTACACGCATACATATAATATAAGCTAGTAACCGGCTAGGGCTCAGGAGGCCCAAAGTCGTAACATACAAAAAAATCTGTTTGGAAAAAATAAACACAAGAATATATCCGCATAAAATTCATTCACTTGATACACATAAAAAAAACAAATCTAGATTTCAACATATTTTTTAGAAATCTTAGAGAAAGTTTGAGAGAGAAAAAAAAACAACGATAAGAAAAAAAAAGAACGAGAGTCAGGCCGTGGCGCCGGATTAATGGTTCAAATAAATAAAAATGCTTCCTCGGAGAACTTTTAAAGGCATCAAAACTGTCTCCATAAATAAGGGCCCTAGATATAAATCAATCCAGCAATACATCCCTTTGAAACCGTGGTTTGATATAATGAGAATGAACAAGATGGAAGTGTCAGTCATGTGTCATTTGCGGATGGGCAACTGCGTGGTAGCTGGTCACCTTTACATAATGGGTATTGTAAAGGATCCCACTTGCGAGTGAAGACTGGATAATGAGACTGTAAA
Source organism: Odontocerum albicorne (assembly GCA_949825065.1). Classification (NCBI taxonomy): domain Eukaryota; kingdom Metazoa; phylum Arthropoda; class Insecta; order Trichoptera; family Odontoceridae; genus Odontocerum; species Odontocerum albicorne. Next base: position 15,312,098 of record OX463840.1, read on the forward strand.
TCATGTGTGTTTTGATTCTTTTTGACGTTACAGACATATTTGATTTTCTTAATGGCATATATTTGCTATGTCCAAAGCATGTTACGTTAGTTTTATTTAATCAGTTGAAGCTTTGTATTGTTGAGTTTTTTAGACATTTTATTTCTTACATTATTGACTTTGCTATGGTGGAACAAACCAATATAGTGTGAGTGGATTGCCTATAAAAAATCTCCTAATGAGATGGACAAGGAATGTTAAGAATAACTCTACTAATTGAAGTGATTGGGTAAGAAAATAACTTGATAGTGGAGTGAGAATAATATTAATTATATATTATCAAACTTAAATTGCTTTGAAAGCATATAAAAATGTCATGAAAAATATTTAGTAGCAGCTAGAGAACTGTATAATTAAAGGGGAAAGAAAGCAAATAGCAGTAATTTGACAAACTACGTATTGTGTGTCTTCTGAAATGGCAGTTTCAGTGTGTCGCAACCTGAAATTAGCGGGAATACGAAGCGGAAAGTTTGCGTGTTGAGTTCTTTCGATTCTTTTCAAATTAAAGCTATGCTCACGTTGAATATCCCTCACGGGTAATAATAGTTAGGGGTAAAGGAAATATCATTTCTGAGCAAAAAAGTAATCTACTATGGTAAACAGTTCATTAATTACTTTACTGCTAGCTCTCTGCGTGCGGTACTATTGGAAAAACGTATGACATGCCTACTTCAGTGGTTGTTGACCAGAAGCCTCGACGCGGCCAAAGACATACGACTAAGACAGCTGTCTCCCAACCACGTATTTTATCATATCAACATCTTAATACGAATTTGAAAATAAAAATAAATCAAAGTTTTTGTTAGTAATTATAGTCCATTTTGAAGCGGCTATTTCAGTGCATCGCGCGATATAATTGTAATGCATTGTATTACACTTTTTTTTTATATACAGTATAACCTAGCGGGGTTATTGCCGTGTAGCGATCTCTTACAACCAACCAAAAATGTGTTGAAAAGGTCAGAAGGGAAAAGCAGATTGGAATCCTTTAGTTTTTTTTAAATCTGGGTCCAACGGGAATTGAATCTCCAATCACTGAGCTAAAACGTAAACGGCACTGAGGTTGCATTGGTGAAAATTGATGAAAACAATTTGAAAAATAGTCTCAGAAGCTTAACTCTCAATTCAATTATGAGATTTCTTTAAATGTTGTGATAGCACAGCGAATGAAAACAATATGTTTGCTGAAATAGCCGCTTGAGTGAGTCGCGCGCTGAAAGTGGCGGGATCGCGGAGAGGAAAACAAAAGAGAGTCGGCGCAAATCCCGCCAAAATTTATTGTGCACTTCGTGGAAGATAATTTTTGTCTTTGTTCAAAGCAAATTCATCTTGATTAAAAATATTCGTACGCGATGCAAGCGAGTCACTTTATGTTTTGAATAAGTAAATAAAATGCTGAAGTCTTTGTTCGTATATTATGTAACATTAATCAAAATAAATAATAGTAAAATCAATATTTGTTTTGATTAACACTACATAGTAACACATGGATCAATAAGTCCCGGGACTAACCAACAGATGGCGCCTCTAATAACAAATCCATACCATTTTCAGTTAGTACAAGCCTTTAGAAGTTACGTGTCAAACTTTCATGACATTCCGACATTGTGTCGTTGAGTTACAGTGGTTTTAGTGACGCTACTTTTGCTATTTTCAAAACAATGAAAAAAAACGAATTTCGTGTGTTGATAAAACATTGCTTTTTAATGGGAAAAAATACCGTTCAAACTCAGCGATGGCTTGAAAAGTGTTATCCGGGCTCTGCTCCGTCGAAAACAACCATTTGTCGGTGGTATGCTGATTTCAAACAAGGAGAGCAGCCGATGAAAGTCATCCGAAGCGACCAAAAACTCAACAGTCGGCCGGTAAGGTAATGGCCTCCGTATTTTGGGATGCGCATGGTATAATATTTATCGATCACCTTGAGAAAGGAAAAATCATCAATAGCGAATATTACATAGCATTATTGGAGCGTTTGAAGGCAGAAATTGCAAAAAAAACGGCCCCATATGAAGAAGAAAAAAGTTCTCTTTCATCAGGACAATGCACCGTGTCACAAATCGATGGTAACGATGGTCAAATTGCATGAGAATTGCTTTGAATTGCTTCCGCAACCACCGTATTCCCCAATTTGGCCCCCAGCGACTATTGGCTGTTCGCAGACCTCAAAAAGATGCTCCAGGGAAAGAGATTTAGCTCCAATGAAGAAGTGATTGCCGAAACTAACGCCTATTTTGAAACCAAAGATAAATCGTTCTACACGGCTGGCATATGAAAGCGTTGGAATGAATGTATGCTCTTGAAGAAGACTATGTTGATGAATAAAGCAGAATTTTGGCAAACAAATGTTGTTTTAGTAGTTAGTCCCGGGACTTATTGATCGATGCGTTATAAGATAAAATTTAAAAAAATGTTATTTCAACGACTAAGTATTACGCATAAATAATTACGACAGCCTCCATGACCTAGTTGGTAAGACGCTTAATTTTTTTTACTATTAAGGATAAAACATAATATTTTTTTTAGCTAGACCCTTTTTTAGTTGACAATATAGAAAAACAAAAGATTTGTGTTAATAATGTAGAAATGCTTGAAAAAAATTATACCTTAGTGTCTTTTTTGGTAAGACGCCTGTCTTTCAACTCGTAGGTTGTGGATTCGATTTCCTTTAATACATAGATTATTTTAAAAGAATCCCAGTCTAGATTTCCCTCGAGACATGTTCAAATATTTTCTGGTTGGTTGGAAGACACTACAATAGTATACAATAAAAGTGCAATACAATGTGATGATAAGCAATCCTTCGTGATCTAGTATAATGTCAGCCAAGCCATTCTGTGGATGGAAGACGTCTGTGCGTGTATTCGTCTATTGTGTGTAAGCTATTGTACTTTTGCTTACACACCGTCTTGACATATCTAACCCGACGACAAGGAGATCGTTAGGTTTGATCTGTTGTAGTCTTTCATTAGCAGAAATTTAACATTTTTGTGTTGCATTACAGCGCTATAAGAATTTATGATAAGCAGCATATATGTTAAGCAATAGAAAAACGTTAATTTGAATGTAAAACGGCCTAATTTAAAATCAGTCCGACAGTGAATCCTTCAGGAATAGAACCTGGGGCGACTGGTTGCTTAGCGGGAAAACAAATTGTTAGTTCAGGGCCGGTACGAATATAATATAAATCTCAGGATTCGTGCAATGATAAATATTGTTATAGAATGCTTTTGCATTGACTATACTTTCGAATTTTTATATTCTAGAATGTTCTTATATTTTTGTTTTCTTCGTTTAGCACTTCATAAGTAATATCGTTTAAAAAAACATTTTCTTCGTTCTTGTTTTTTTGTCGTTTATATGTTATACTTGATATCCTTTTGTCAGTATTCACTACTAAACATTTATTAAAAACAAAACAAAAATGGTATTATAATCATATAAAATAAAATTCTACAGTGAATTGCGTTAGATAAATAGAATAAATAACTGATGTAATAACTTTTTAGAACTGCGTTTATTACCCTCCTTAATTCATTGGAAGACTTTTGGTAAATTGCAAAAATGTAATTAAAAACAACCAAACATATTAAATTTAATACAAAGACAAAGTTTCCCTTGTAATCCGTTTATATATTTTTCCAGACACACCCCCGGCACGTGCGCGCGCCCTGCACCCGAATGTCTAAGTGATAAGCGCAGCACACGGGCGTTTGTCGTCCTCCACGCCCCGACAGTGCTAGATAGTGCGTTGTGGATACATCACATGCGGGCGCATCATACGAAACTTGCTGCGGAAAACTTCGCGATGTTTGTAAATATTTCACACAAGTGTATAATGTATTAATTAATAATATAAAATGACTGATAATTATTATTCAAGATTAACTTATTTTGATTTTGCCTTGTGACCGCAAAGTGTCATTACTCTGGCTGAATGTTTTATCAATATTTTATTACTTTTACAAACAAAGTGATTCCAAGTTTAGAGTATACCATTTAAGTATGTTCGCAACAATGCGGCGGTGACTGATAAATTGAAACAAAATAAAGTAAGTTGTTTATTTTTTTCTATTTGTTTTACGGATGTAACTATGCAAAAAAGAACCAACCAAATTTTTAACTATTTGAAGATAATATCTTGCCGAACAAAAAATATCTATTTAATTGGGTTAATATTTTTGCTCATATAGGATTGACGACCTCTGTGGTTTAGTTGGTGAGACGAATGTTTTCTAGCCCTAGGGTTACTGTTTCGATTCCTGTTGGAACCCAATTTTTTTAAAAGTATTCCAATCTGGTTTTCGCTAGAGGCCACTTTAAAAACTTTCTGGTTGGTTGAAGATTAGGTCATTTTCGTATACATATATCATATGTATGTGCAAATATTTTTTTTTATCCCTTAAATAAAGATTTTTTTCTATTACATTTTGATGAAGGGAGCGATTTTGTTTATTCTTTTAGGTTATGATTAAATATGCAATACAGCTGTTTATATTATATACATTTTTGAAACATAAAGTTTCAAAAGCAATACGTTTCATTGTGTTAAATTCGAACTCAAAACTGTTTCAAATGTTCACTTTGAATTTGTCAACTTTATACTCGGTTTTAAATGCTCATCATTCAATATTTGCCATTTTTGTGATACCATACATATTGTATCAATTTGTGATTAATTACACTTTTTGTTTATATTGTTATAAGATAAAAAATATATAACATATAACCACATAATAAAAGTATACCAAATACCAATGCTATACTTAAGTGTTATGTTATATTTTTATCTTATAACATATAAGCTTCCATCCGTAGGTTTCAGGTTCAATTTCCCATGATAACCGGAAAATAAAATTTAAAAAAAATTATATTCTGCTAAAAAAGTTCATGGGATAACAATATCAACACGCCCTAGTCTTGTTCGAGTATTGTTACCACGTGCAGGATAGTACTATCGATAAGTATGACGATTTATCGTGAGTTCCGTGCCTATTCCAGGAACTTTTAACTCTAACGCTCGTTTAATGGAGCCGAAGTCAATGGTGTCTCATCTCCATGATCTTTAGTATGTCTTAATCACCAGTTCAGATATGTCGAGTTTACCATGCGAATGAAAATAAAATGTAATATCCAACGAATTACTTTTCAAACTTAAATAAATTAATACAAATTGTATAAATATTCTGTTATTTATATTTTTCGAACCCATTGTCAACTAATAATAAATACTGATGTAAAAAAAACATGAAAATCGGAAAAATATCAATATTTTCTTATCATGTATTTTGATTGCTTGATAATTATCAAATTATATATTATAAAACAATAGAAGAAAACGAATTAATCTATCGATTAAAAAAACACAACTACAAAGCTATTTTGGCAGCTGTTACCTTTATTACGTGTATAAAAAAACACTTATAGAAAAATACATTTTAAAAATCTTACGATTATTCATTTTTTTCTAAGAAAGTGAAACTGAGATTAAACCTGACTAAGCATATTTCTAATATACGAGTATGAAGTTGTATTCTTAATTGTAACATAATACTTATAGTATAAATAATGCAGAGGTTGCATTTTTAGCATTCCGTCGAATTAATTATTCAGTCATATGGTAAGCATTTAGTCTTCCCCAGGATTGTCAGACATTGTATTATTTCTTTTGAGAGTAGTTACAAAACTCATTGTTTGTAATCGAACTTGTTAGGAATAGTACTCATAAAGAGATAACACTCGGATACGTCTTTTACGTATGAATATTGTTACTGAACGGACTCTTTTACTAGATGAGATCCTTTTTTTTTTTTTTTAAATCGGGAACCATTGAAAAACCTTCGAAGAAGAGTCAAGCGTCTTACCAGCTAAGCCACTGAGACTATTAAATGTAAATCATAATATGTAATTACTGGACGATTAATCTCTATCATGACTAGTTCCATAGTTTTTTTATAACGTTTCTGAACTGTTTAAAACGGTGCTTGTGCATAAATTTGTCCCAGAGTTAAGTACTTATTACCATATTCTTTTAAATACATTTTAAACAAAAAATTTCCCAATAAAATACCGCATTAAACATAATAATACCGCCCCGACAAATCATCTGACAGCTGAACGTCAAATCTATGAAATCTTTAGTCGCGACTATTATTTATCGAAGACTATATCCGGACGTGGATAAAAATAAACAATCGAATCAGTGCAGTACGTACCTCATTTTATTTATCATATAAATGTGAATATAATAATACTGTGACATCTGTTATTACAAATCAAAACTATCTAAATTAATACGTTACTTGGGAGACATCTGTTTTTAGAATTTTTTTTACTTCGGACGAACTTCAGATCGTTCTGGACAGATTTGGTTAATTATTATTACGATAACTTATATTTTAATATTTAGTCAAAGTCGTTTTATTTTTGTAATCCATTGTGAGACCGTTAAACTGTCTGTAATCATTTTACTCAATTATACAAGCATATCATCGACTAAAACAGTTCTCTGTTTTATTATTATCCAATCCAATTTATATCATACACAAAAAAAGGATATCTGTGGCCTAATTCGTAAGACGCAACATTATAAAAATGTATTGAATTACTTATATTTTTTATTTTTTTAGATATTAATTGCCACAATAGGAAGTTATTTTAAATATAAAGAATAATATAGTATACTGAATATGAACAATAATATAGTACAATGAATATGAACAATAATATACTATACTGAATATGAACAATAATATAGTATACTGAATATGAACAATTTATTTTCTTCACTTAGTGGTGTCATTTGAACAGATTTTTTATTTATTTAAATAAATTAAGTACAATTTTCGTTGTTTTTTCTACTGCTTTATTGATTGAGTTCTTACTTACTACTTTTTCATCACGTGATGAGGAACTGTTCCTCATCATTTATTCTCATCACCCAACGAAGAAGACTAGCTTTGTTGAAACTGTTAGTGAACTCAATTAATAAAACAGTGATAATTACAAAGGAAAAGAGTGTTAATTTATTTAATTAAACTTTGAAAAATCTAAGTATTTTGGGTTAATTAGTTTTCCCTTTAGTTTTAATTCATAACAATGGTAATTTTTGTAAATCGAAAAGAGGTATGATTTCGGAGATTCTCTATTTATGGATATTTAGTATAAACTGGATTGCTCAGATTTCGAACATAATTATAATTAATTTATATGATATATTTTGCGCCTTGCGCGATGAAAAGAAATGAAATAATATTTTATTAATATTGACTTCTTATATAATTTGAGGGCGAAGTTTCAGGAACTTTTTTATTGCTGTACTATTCAATATCATTTCACTGGGCAAGGGGAAAAATAATATTTTTTTCACGAATAAGGCCTGATCTTTTCAACGCGATGGTTTCAAGTATAAGAAATCATATCTTGAATATATATCATAAGTTTGAAAAACCTTAAATAACAAGTCATTTTAAGATTTTTAATTTTTTTAACCATTGAAAATGATCTATGATATCGAAAAATCTTGGAATTGAAAAAGAAAGAAATCTAAAAGTCTTACAATTCCCTCTATTATTTTATTTTATTTCCAAGAATTAGTGGGATTAGGTCAATTATAAAACAAACTGAAAGGTGAATAATGATTATTGGTTTATTCTAAAAAATGAGATATTTGAGTTATGAATTTATTTTATGTTTACGTTTATTTTATTTTGTATCAACGGTCCAACTGACTTTTTTTTATACAAAACGTTAAAAAATTGAAAATTTTCAACATTGACATGCAAGCAATGTTACAACGATAAAAGAAGTATAAGACAAATCTAACATAATAACAAAGCAAATCCTTATAATTTACTTAATTCTTCCCGGCAAGAACAATTTCTTCACTTTAATCTTTTTAGTAATTAAAGTTATATGAAAGTTCATACAATGCCCATACTTATTGTCCAATCTGTGTAGTTTCTTATTATGCAAAAGTTGTACAAATAATTTGTTGTAAATATGTCATTATGTAATAAAATATTTTCCGGGTGGGCTTACGAAGAACGTTTATGCGTAAAAGTTACAAAAACCTTCATTACACGCTTCCCATTATTTATTTCACGCAAAAAGAGACATTATCACCCTTCCCCAAAAGGAAAGGCAGTGTAAATAAGATAGCAGGGCGCATGTAAGATATTCGTTCCTTATCGATAAACCATACTAGGGATGAGGGCGAGGCTCGGTAGGTAGCAGAAGGGTTCCTGTGGTATTAGTGGCAGTATCAGAGAAAAGGAAGTAGGGAATAGGGAATAATAGGGAATGCGCGCGGTGTTTTAGTACCACGTTCGGTCCATATCTAGGTCATGACGGGCGTGACCCAGGGAATCTGCAGGGGGAGGTCTGGTCTTCGAAGAGTGTTGTGGATTTTATTGAGCTCTAGCCCTAGTCTTAGAGGCGACAAATCGTGATACGTATGACAGCTGATAGAGTTTTTATGTGTCTAATATGGAAGATTGCACTGTTTTATGGTTACTTAATGGAACTGTTGATGGGGAAGAAAATATCGATTAAAGAAGAAAGAATGAAATATTTTCTAATATACTCATAGAGTAGCTTTCATGTGTTAAGTTTGTATGAAGGCCCATATGTATTTTATATATATTAATTCTTGCCTTGTTGGCTGGAAAATGCTACAATTAGGCAACAAACTAGTCAGATTACATTTTGTGTATATGTACTCGTATGTAGAAAGAATCAGTGATGAAAGCATTTCAATAGAATATAGCGCTAACGTGGGAGGGAGTCGTAGGAGACGACGGCCAAGTTGGTTGGGTCAAGTTAAAACAATTTTGAAACAAGGAGGTTTGAAGAAAAACGTTTTTCAAGATAATTGTGATTTATGAGATTTTGGCCATTTGGATATTCTTGATACCGCGCACAATATTTCATTAAATTTCAAGTACATTTCTGGATTGGTTATAGTCGATAACGGTGTATTTTTCATCATTTTATCTCGCTATTGCACGTCATATTATTGTTGCGTAATATTTAATCAAATAATTGATGATCTTTACTTTTGGTTAACGTTCGTTTTATCGAGTAATATTTCAATTGGATCTATATTTGTCTGCTCCAAAGTGTTAGAGATGTACTCGTAGGTGGCGTACACAGTTTAAGAAAGCACTTGAAAACCCCTTTTTGGAAAGTTTTATCAACATTTATGATTATATATGAATACTGCACTCTAAAGTCAAATGTGTTATTAATTTATATATACTACACTCTATCTAAAGTCAAGTGTGTCACCATCACAAACTGGATGTTCCACACAGGGTGCTTTCTAGTTCGTCTTCCCTTGGTAAGGTTTCTGCGATTTTCTTGCCAAATATGTTTTTCACAACATATGCAGATGCGGGAAAGTTTCAAATCTAATAGGCACAACCTTCACCTACCTATCCTTATAATCAACTTGTTTTTTTCTTATTTTGTAATACTTTTAATGTGTCAGTAAAAGTGAGCTGTAAATTCGAGTTAAAGTGCCCGTGATGAGAATTTACTCTTTGAACGGCGCTATTTAAATTGTCTTTTTATTAGAGATAGAAACAGAAACGGAAGGAGCTGTAGGAGAAAATGTATGAATGTTGATGAACCGAAATATGTATGTTGTGATAGAAAAGTCTAACGCTCAGTCGTCTGTACTCACCCAATAGGGTTGTGACGTGATGGCATGTATTTATATATATATATATATATATATATATATATATATATATATATATATATATATATATATATATATATATATATATATATATATATATATATATATATATATATATATATATATATATATATAAAGTTTGTGCAACACGTCCAAGACAAAATTATACGAATATACGTAAAGTTTAGTGAAAAAGTACCATAAAACACAAAGTTGAGGACTGTTTTAAGAATGAAGAAGAATAATATTATACATTGAAATATATAAAGTACGTCGTTTAATAACGAATGTCACTCAAAAAGTTATATTCAAAGTCACTCGTATATCTGTCAGATGGCTTATATCTCTTAGAACAGATCCGATCGAATATTGTGGCTGAAGGACCGTTTTGAAAATTTAAATATACTCGTATGTTAAGACCGAGCTGCCAAATAAATATTTTTTTTGTTAACGCAATTATTTATCATAATAAATCAATTAAAAAAAAAACAAAATGTGAACACGGAGGCTAGAATGATTTTATGGCTAGTTTATGTTTAAATGAATTCGTGGTAACGTATAATATATGGTTGTGCATCACACATGGTTATACAAATCAGTCGAGTCGTACTAGTACTAACATTCACTTAAATAATGCGATTCGGGGCTAAAAATACGATTTTCGGTAGACGCAGGTTATAATCAAAAGAATATAAATGTAAATTAATAAATAATGCAACAAAATAGTCAATATATATGTAATATGTAAATAAAAATTTGCTTATCGGTCATATGAAAGAAAGAGGTGGGCCGTATTTTTTCAAGGCTACTTTAGTATAATAATAGTATAAAGTAAGTTGAAAAACAGTCTGATAAAACAGTTCAGGATTCGCCTGGGAGTCAAACCTTGGAGTTTTTAGCATGGCAACACCTTTCACTTGTTCTTAACGTTTTTCTTAGTAAAGTACAAAATAAAGTTTCTTATTTTCTCCCCAAAAGGAAAAATATTTATTATTCATACAAAGGCAATACAGTTGGGTTGGCCCTGTTTGTAATTATGACAAGGTTTATTGACAACACGAAGTCCCAGTATTGATTATTTTCGTTTCTATTTGTGAAGATTGTTAGAAAAATATAGATTATATAAAAGTAAAAGTATTTTTTATACACTTATACATATTTTTTAACCTAAGAATGACTTTTTATCGAAATTTTAAGGTGGATGACGGAGAACCTTATATTTCTAAAAAACAGGGGTTAAAACAGTATATCACGAATAATTAAATATAGTTTCTTCCTAAAAACGCTATAAATTTTACAAAAATGTTATAATTTGATGTTTTGTGGCAGGGGTCTACAAGCTGTGGACTCAATTAAGCATGCGAAATGGGGTTACCTGGTTCACAGACGTTTTTACAAAAGAAATATTAAAAATGTATTGATTAATTTTATATTATTCAGGAACTTAACAGTATAACATAAATCATAAATTAAGTATAATATTTAACATTAAATCAATAATTAAGGTCCACATAATTAGAAATATGAACAATGTGCTAAATACGAAGAAACCACAAACAATAAAAAGAAAATCAACTCAAGTCATAATACATAGTATAGTACAGTAATGTGATATAATATATTGAGTGACGAATTTTGGGAGGAGGCAAAAGAAAAAAGTAAGATAATCCTTAATTATTTTACACTAAACGAAATAAGTTCTTTTGTATACTCTATATTGCCAGCAAGAAAATACACCAAAGTAGCGTTTCTATCAAATCTAATGAAATCGCATGTTTTATATGTAGATTATTATATTGCATACATCAAAATATCGGTGTTTATTTATTTATGTCAACGGTCATTCAATATGTCATTTCAATAAAGTCATTTAATGAGGAAAAATGCCACATCTACAGTTTCATAATACATTTTCATATATTCCTATTGGCAAATATTTGTCATGACACTAACATTGATTCTTAACATGTGAGCTCGTGAGTATTTCAAATTGTGTTTTTATATTACTGGAGAAAAAAATATTTTAAACATTTATGAATTTACATTACAATTCTCAAATATATATTCAACTTAAAATATAATAGTTAATCACATAATATTGTCAGAAAAACACAAGTTTTGTATTGTGTTCTTTTTTATTATTTCCGAGGGTGGAGGCTTTTTAATATAAGCGTAGGGGTCGCACGGTACCAATATGGAGTTGGACCTCGGAGCAGCGATGGTAGATAATATGTTACAATTTTAAAACAACAAAAGAATAGCACATCGGAGCTGAGGGTTGAGAATCAATATGAAAATAAAAAACAGGAATTGAAAAAAATAGCTTGATTAATAATGGTCACTACCAGAATGGTTGCTTCTGTACACAATACGCAAATACAGTGCGCAGCGATAAATAGTTATATTCGATACAACATTATTTCGTTTTAATTTATTTTGATCTCTAATTGTTGTCCCTTATTCGATGGACCTACATAGCACTTTAGATATTGTAATAGGGTCCTTCACTAAATATGTTTGGAGACCTCTACTCCATGGATCAGATGGACATAATATAAAAATGACAAATATTATATATATATTATTTAAATAAGACCAACACAATTTCACCATTTTATCAATGTTTATTTGATTTTAAATGTAGTTTAGGAGTGTTGTTGCCTTTTCACGTACTTTTACGGATTGTGAGTTTCTTGCCTACTCCAGTGGTTCCAAACTCAAAGACGCAATAAATGGGGATAAAGACAATTTTGTCTCTCGGCCACGTTATTCAATATGTCCACATCGCCAAATTGGATGTATTGAAGGGTACCATAAAAATAAATTAACAAATTAGATATAATTAAGCGTAAATTGTTCCAGTAGGTTATCTTATATTGTTTATGTTTGTACCAAGTTATAATATATACGAGGCATATCCAGAAAGTAAGTGTACTGAATTTTTGTAGGTTACAATTTTTTTTATTTAAACAAAAAAATTACGTGGTTACCGTAGTACATATGTAAGCTATTTTTCGACATAGTCGCCATTCCTCTCAATGCAGGTGGTGAAGCGGGGTATCAACTTTTTGATGCCTTCCTCGAAGTAGTTTCCCGCCAACCCCTCCGTCCACTTCTCCACCTCCTCATTTACCTCCTCGTCGGTTGAAAACCTTTTTCCACCCATGTGCAGCTTCAGGGAGGTAAAGAGATAGTAATCTGAAGGTGCTAGGTCAGGGGAATGCGCTGGATGGTTCAGGGCACCCCATTTAAACGAGACGAGCAGTTCCTTCGTGGCGTTGGCCGTGTGTGGTCTGGCATTGTCGTGCAGCAGGCAGACTCCCTTTGTCAGCATGCCTCTCCTCTTATTCTGAATCACCCTCCGCAATTTTTTTAGGGACTCACAGTATCTTGCAGAGTTGATGGTCTTCCCTTGAGGCATATATTCAATTAAAATTATGCCTTGACAGTCCCAAAACACAGATGCCATGATTTTCTTGGCTGAAATTGTGGTTTTGAACTTTTTGGCGGAGGGTGAAGAGGTGTGACGTGACCGTTTTTAAACTCGCGACACCACTTGTACACACTCGTACGATTCATAGCTTTATCACAATATGCAGTTTTCATCTCATTATAAACCTCAACCGGAGGTTTTCCCTTCCAAACGAGATAACGGATGACGCCGCGTATTTCGCACTTGGCGGGAGATTGGATTGACATTTTTCACGAAACGTGTTGTCGCGTCGACACTTCTCAACGTACTGACCTCGAACCGGTCTCGTTGCGGAGGGGAAGGGTCAGGCTACACGGAAGTGTAGCCAACATGTCGAAAATAAAATCCATCCGGTCGTGAGAGCCTCAGTACACTTACATTCTGGATACGCATAGTATTTAAAGTTTTTGTTTAAATCATTTTAACCGTTGAAATACTCTAATTGTATATAACCCTGCTAGTGACATACTCGTATATATATTTTCTGGCAAAATAAGGTCACAAAATTATCATTTTTATTAAATAAATAAAATACAGTTCTTATATTGGGATAAGGGGAGTATAAGTATAATATAACAGTTATATTAATAAAAGTATAATGTTGTACCATTAAATAAAACGCTTTGAAAATATTATTAATCCCCCATAATGGTAGGGGAAAATGATATATAGCGTCAATATCATAGGCTCCTGTGTTTACAGAGCGTAAGATTATTTCTATGATGGTTGCGTCACGGCTAAAATGAATTACATCGCCTTTATCTTTAAGGAAAAGCCAATTTTCCTTTTGCTTCCTCCCGCCTGCTGGGGTCAAAGCCCCACTTTGTGCAGAACTCCACGTGGCGGTCCTGAAACTGCGGGGAATTGCACGCAATATGGAGACACATTGTGCAGTATAATTATACACATAAAGAAATATTATACAAAGCAGACTAGTATTAGAACAACTGTGGTTCTTATTGTATGATACTAAATATAAAACAATATTTGACTTATGAGAGTTTAACTTATGAGAGTATTTCGTTAGCGTTTCTGACTTAAATATGTTACATGACAATTCTCCTAAAAGGCGACCTTTGCGGCCTAAGTAGTAAGAAGCATGTCATTATTTTACCAACTACCGATGGTACCAAAAAAAATGTCCCCAGTCTAATTCTTCTACCAAAAAAATATCCCCAGTCTAAGTGCTAAACGTTTATGAGTATTGTTGCATCTCCAGGAGTGGTTCTTTTTTCAACATGCATTGTGACGAATTGCGAGTTACGTGCTTACTCTAGAGATATTTAAAGCCCGAAGGTTCGATAAATGGAACCGATGATAATGATGTTTTTTACCCATGCTCTTCAGCATGTTTGCATAATCGATTCGAATAAGTTTATTTATCTGATTCACGACATAACAGTGTTTTTTGCATAACATGACAATAATAGCGCACAATAATAGCGTACTTAAAATTATTGACAAAATTATACAAAATGTATATTATATTATAAATTGCCATGAAGATATAATAAAACTTAAGTAATAGTTATTATAAAGTAATTGTTTGAATTAATCTTATATTTAAGTTGGATATGTGTATGTACGAGTATATAACAAAATATAAAAATTGAACCAAATATAATTACATAACACTGGTACATATATTTTAGACTTATTTAAATAATTTCTGGAAGCAGAAAAAACTTATGAATCTTAAGTATGTAGATAAGTACTTTGAATTGTTAAATTAAAGGGTACTATTCTAATGATTTAATTAAATGGGTTGTATTGTATACAACTGAATAATGGTACTATTCGAATGATTTAATTAAATGGGTTGTATTGTATACAACTGAATAATGATACGATACAATAACGCTTACAAAAATGTGTTTTCTATAAAACTGGATGAAAATAATCGTATTTATTCTTTATGCTTAAAACTAAACGATTTATTCACTATCCTCCGGATGTTGGATATCTGCGGTTTTCTTACCAGGCCAATTCCACATTTCAGGATGATACAAGGATAACAAGTTTAGAATTATATAATTTTTTTTAGTTAGGATTCTTTTGTATTGAGTTTTTGATACATTGATTAACAATGTCATTGAAGGAATCAAGTGTAATCGAGGGTGTAACTGGTTCAGGGAGAGTGGCATTCTTGATGTAAAACAACCATTTAGGGTGAGGGTGAATGGTTTTGTTCTTAATCGCTTTTGCTTTAGTCTAAAGGGAACCCCTTTGAAAGTCTTCGATATTGATAGGGCATTTCAGGAAGTACCTGAGACTTTTATTTTTATATATAAACGAATATTTTCCCTACTTAACATAAAATAAGAGAAAATGTTCTTTTCTATTTATATGTAAATTAATAATTTTAAGATAGTTGAAAAATACATGATAAAAAAACATTTTCTTATATTGAATTACACTTACATTGTATACTGTGTGACTTGGCAGGCTTATTGCAAAGTGATTATCTATTTTAGCCTGCAATAAATATGTTAAAGGGGGTTCAAGTGAAAACTAGACTTGAACCTGTTGTAAAAAAATGAACACCTTCGAGAATAGAACCCGCAAACCCCGGATCGGGAACCGGGTATCTTACTAACTAATACAAGGAGGTCGTCATTTTTTTTAGGAAAGCAAAACATCGTTTTTTTACATACGTATCATCACGCCCTGTCCCGTATTTAGAGTGAACGTATCTTAAAAAAAAATGATATCCAAGCCCAAAACATTTTCACCTTTTAAACATTCACATATCTCGTTATGTACAATCATCTATAATTTATACTTCTCACTTTACCTTCTTTCAAAATTGGGCCCACTTGACCAAGTAATGTTTTCACCGGCCTACTAATTCGGTAGACAAATAGCACTTTTGATTTGTGTATTAGGTTAGTCATTTTTCTCTCTCCACATATCCAAACCATCGTAACGTTCTTTTATTTTCGTTAATACATCCATGTATTAATTTCCGATGTATTCATTCTGTAATATTTCATACATTGACAAACCACAAATTCTTGTAAGTACACATATCTCTACAGCATTAATATTACTTTTATATGAGTCCAAGCTTCACTTCAAAACGTCTGAAGAGCATCATCACATTATTATGTGTTGGCATTTTCGCTACATCACCCTTTTGAAAAAAAAAATTAAAGACCATTTCACAAGACGTATTACCTATTTTGATATTTGTCCTCAGTGAGATACTGGCAAAAACCTAGTTTACTGGGGACACGACAAATGAGAGCAAACAAACCCAGATCCATTAAAAATGTGTGTCCAAATTAAATTACCTCTTGTTTTTTTGAAAATTATATATATTTCTTGTCATGTGTAAAATAAAAAAATAAAAAAATAAATATATATTTTTTGACTTAACTTCATTTATTTTTATACTCAACTTCATTTAATATAATGTTTTAACGAAAGATTATCCTAAAAACTCTGAAGAACGACAAACGTAGATTGTTCAAGTATTGCAATTTTAATATTCAATGAATAAATAAATCACCATCATACCATATCACTATTTGGATTAGTAGAGAAAAAAGATTTCCACTTTTTTTCTATCGTCTTATACTTATATACCACATCTTTCGCTATGGCCAGATATTTACATTGTGTCATTTATTGTCTCCTCTCATAAAGGCTTTGAACTCTTCTTTTATCTTTCAGAATTTGATTAATTTATTAGTGTAACGTTTTTATTGGCTTTCTTAACTTCTCATTACTTTTTTACAATTAGAATAAGTTTTCTTCATATTTTATTATTATTCATTTAGTTTAGGCAGACAAACTACCTCAATACACATTTCTTCATCTTGAATACTACACATTCTTTCAATCCGCATTCTTTCTAATTATCATTTAGATAACCACAAACATGGCACATCATTGCAATCATTTAAATTAAACGGATGTTAAAAAATAGCGATACTTTTTAAACAATCAGTCATATTTAAATTTGATTGCCAAATTTATTTTGGTGGAAAGAAACAAAGAGTAGACGAGCCAAAACGCTATTGTGTCAGATGTGACTTAAGCAGATGATGTTTTGATTGTTAACAGGCAATTATTATTTATTGTTCGGTCGGATATGACTTCATGTCTGCCTGTTCGTGTGTGACATTACAATTAACGATATAAACTAAAGTTAATTTTTAACTTAAAAGGATTTTTATATTTGTGTCAAAACATCCAAATCCAACTACGGTATGCAACGATCTCGTAGCTAGGTCGCACAATTTATCAAATAAATGAGAATTTTTGACAAAGGAACCAAATAATAATCAATACTTTGTTAAAAGTAACAACCTATTTTTTCATGGTCATATGATTATTTTACTGGGAAGTATACGAGTAGATTACCGGTCTCATGATAAATGTCAGACAACAATCCCAGATCCATCTTATTTGAGAGTGTTCACTTGAAATGACAGTCGATTCTTGATTATCCGGGATGGTAGGGAAGAATTTATCGGATACTCATCGCCAAAAAAATGAAAAACAATTAAAACAAATACTCAAAATAATCATATACACCATTTTATTAAAAATAAGGTTTTTTCCCCTTCATTCCGCGAATTTATTGACCTCCCTTCGTATATCTTTTTTCTAAGTGACAATAGATTTCCGCAGTATTTTTTGTGCGAATACAGTTCTCTAGTCTCATACATATTTTATACTATTCATTAGGCCATATTTTTTCTTTCTCAATGTTAAATATTTGGACCATATTTTGTTTATTGTTTATCTTTTCCTTCAAGTAAACGAAAATACATACATACATATCATTACGCCGTGTCCCTTACGGGGCAAGCAGAGAGAACGGTTCTCCAATTTTTTTATCCAAGTACACAACTTTCGCCTGTTCCACATTCATACATCTCGTGATGCACAATCTTCTATTATTCATACTTCTCACTCTACCTTCTTTCAAAATCTGGTCCACAGAATGACCAATCTCTTAGTGGTCCAGTCACGTTCTTCCTCGGTGTACTTCTTCCACGCACACCTTGCACTTTTGTCTTGTATATTCGCTTAGTCATTAATTCTCTCCTCATGTTCAAACCGCTTAAAGCTCCTTTCTTCATTATACTTAAAACATCTATTTTATGTTATCTATGCATTAATTTCTGATGTCTTCATTCCGCATTCTTTCAAACATTGACACTCCACATTTTTTCATTATTGCACACATCTCCACATCATTAATCTTACTCTTATCTTTCTTAAGCCAAATCCAAGTTTCACTTTCATACATCAAGATGAACACCAATACATACTCTTATGTATTGTCATTTTAGCTATTATTGATATACGAGTGTACAATATGAAGTGGTCCGCTTATGTACCTTGTTTCTTGTCGCTAACCTTCTTTCAATATCACTTTCAACTCCCCCATTACACGTAAAAATACTGCCCAGGTATAACTTATCAACCTGCTCCAGTTTTTTGGGTTGACCAATATATCGCATACACTTTTTACCACAGTTATTACTATAACCATAACCTTTGATTTCGCTACATTAATTTTCAAACCTTTTAGTAAAAGGAAACAAAATACAATACAATAAAATTAAATTAAAATATGTTTAAAATCGAATCAGGATGTGGTCAATTATGATGAAAAAGATAAAGAAACTGCTTTAAAGGATTCAGAGAGACAATTACAACAATTTCCTAGAATATATTATGTACGAGTATCATAAGTGGCATATTTAAAACCCGGACACGGAAATTGATTTTTGCGAAAAAAAAACACAACTAGTTTTAAGGAATGTTGAAACAATATTTTTATCGCTTCTGTTCTATAGTAATTCTCATAAAATATCACATAGAAAGTTTAATTTGTTTTTTTTTTCGTAAGATTAATATTCGTTATTATTCTTATTTTGATCCAGTAACTAACTTACTACGTCTTTATATAGCTGTTTAGTAAAAACTGGTTACATAAAGATTTACTATTCATTTATTAGTTACATTTTTGCATACCTTGAGTTATACATGAATATTCAACAGGTCTATATATGTAAAACGTACGTTGATAAGCACGCACTAGATCGATCAAACTTAGTTGGACTTGTTTCGCAATGACGAAAATTTGCTCACCAAGTAATTAATTACTTTGTTACATTTATTGTACGGAATACTTGCAAAAAAGTGCGTTAATATCGAGATGTTAACAAATATTTTTTTTATATCAAATGTTGCGGCTTTATCTTTGTTGAATTCCATATTAGAATATTAAAAAATAAATCATTAATTTAGTGGAACAACTTAATAATTCTATGGCGTTTTGGTAAAGAGGTACAAGTCATCAATTACTTTTTTATCAGTTTGAAGTTTTGCAACACTTGTATTCCTGAAATACAGACCTGAGGTAAATTTTAAAGGCAAACTTTGAATACATAAATTATTTATGTATTCAAAGTTTACCTTTAAAATTTACCTAAGGTCTGTATTTCAGGAATACAAGTGTTGCAAAACTTCAAACTGACAAATAAGTAATTGATGACTTGTACCTCTTTACCAAAACGCCATAGAATTTATCTTTAAATATTCTTGAATAAATAACTGTTTGTTTATTGTAAAACCTTGACGCCTCTCTTAAAAACAGTATATTTAAATATGCCTCCATTAACGCGGTTTTAAGGAAAACAACGCGTAAATTGAAACCTCGTAAATTCAACCATTGAATGATTTGCCCACCAGGAGAATTTATAAGGAACAGAATCAGATATTCTATTCTTACTCGGTCAAAAAATCAAGTTATTTCATATAAAATGGTTATTGACAACTAATAAAACAAGTTCTGATAATAAATACCAAACTTTTTATTTTTACAAAGATAAAAATTACAGAACTAACTGCGCAGTATTCAAAATCACATTCCGTTGCCACTGTTATCGACCTTACAGTTAAAGGTGTTTCAACGTTTGACGTGTATGGCCGCGCGGTAACGCACTGGACTTCCGTATGGAAGGTTGTCGGTTCGAACCCCGCGCTGTGCTACTCCCTTCGAACGACACAGGCACTTTTTCCACCTAGTTTTCGAGAGTATAAGGATATCTATGACTTCGGTCATATGTATCCTTTTAAAAAAATGTATCGATGTTAATGGCACAAAGAATTTATCTCGAGTCTGCTACTTCGCTGTTATTTTCTGTTCATCTAGTTCTATAAAAAATACACCGCGTTAAAGTAAATTCGCGTAAATGGAAATATCGTCAATAGAGGTATTACTGTATATTGGTTCGTAACTTATACTGTCCGATATATTTTACGTAAATCCTGTTTAATATCCTGCGATGTATTTTTTATTAGTCTGAAGAGTAAAATATAGTTAACGGATATCCGTGTTAACATTTGACAAAAAAGTGAAGGAATTATTTAAGGCATTCACAAATTTGCATGATCTTCAAATCGCGAGGTTTCCACGGCTGAATAATCAATAATCTTGTTGCTTCAGTGGGTCGGAGAATATTGGTTAGATAATTGTATTTCCTGGTTACAAAATGAATTATAAAATTACAACAATTTTTTTTTAGTATTTGTATAATTATAATGCTTGATTTCACGCCATCTCCTTGCTAAGACATCAGAATGTAAATAACTATCAATGACCTCCGTAGTCTAATATGTTAGACGCTTGACTTCCACGAGAGGATTTTGGGTTCAATTCCCGAGGTTAACCGAAGAAAAATTAATAAAAGGGACCCAGTGTGGAGCAAGAGTTCGTCTAGAAACAACACTCGTTCGCGTTAGACGTGTGTATTTGGCTCTTTGCGTTCGATGTAGTATTATTGCCAACACATGCGACAACGAACCGTGCGTTCCTTGTCTACTTTGATGGTTCTTAACTCAAAAGCTCGATTACTATGATGACAATGTTGTATCTTGGTCACGCTCTTCAATATGTTCGAATCACCAATTTAGATACTTTGAAGAGATACAATACGAATGAATGAATTAAATCGAAATATATGTATTTTTCTATGCCTTTTCGTACATTTGATATTTAAATCTATATATTTGTTTTCATTCCATTCTTAACTGTCTACTGTCAATAACATATTTTTCCACACGTACGAACGCAACAAATCTTTTTCACAATTAAGAGATTTAAGGATCTTGCTTTGTTTTCTTCTAGGAATCCTCTTTAACTAAAACGTACAATACACCCTGCAGTTCGCTTCCAGTAGAATACATGAGATATTGGATAAGTTAAAAGGGTTATCTTTAGGGGTGCGTTAACATGTGCAGTGCCTTTTATTAGAAGATAGAACCTATTTATTCGGAGTAATATTTATTGCACGGTTTCAGTAAAAAAAGGTGCTTGTGTATTAAAGATTATAGGCAATGAATTCTTGTTAGTAGGCTCGAATAAAATTATTGCATCTCATTTTACGTACATACATATTTACCACCAGGACATTTCTCTACTTGGGTAGACAGAAAGCACATAGTGTCATACTTTCCTATCATGGCATACTTCCTTCGCTCACACCACATCCATACATCTTATAATACAGTTCCTTATTCTTACTCTTTACCTTCCCTTTACTTATAATTTCATTCCAATCATATTTTCACGGTCATCCTATAATACAATCCTACTCACGCTTATTTTAAAATTTGTTTAGTCATTCTTTCCTCATACATCCGTTCAACATGTCCAAGCCACCTAAACATGCTCTTTTTCACCATACTGAACACATCAGGTTTTAGCTCACATTTATTTTCAATATTTTTACTTCTTATTTTGTCATACATCGACACACCGTATGTACTTCTCAGTGCACGCATTTCCGCATAATTTATTTGTATAAGATATATTCACATCAGGACTGCAAAAATAAAATTTACATTTATTTAAATTGATTAAAATATTTACATGTTTCCACTCAACACAAGATAAATGGTCTACTTCAGTCGAAATAATGAATAGCTTAATAACTATTTTTCCTATTCTGTCATACTTCACATATATTTAATATTCACATCGACATTACATGAATGTTTTTAATAAACCATATGTTTTTCTCAGTGCTATAATTTATATCGCATGTACTCACCTCCTTTAATTATTTCTCCTCTTTTTTTCAAGATCATAAATCATTTAAAACCCGAGACAAAGTCATATGCATAAATTTGCATTTAATATGAAAAAATGTATTCAAGTCCCTTAATGGGATCTTTCGAATCCTTCAATGTATCTTTCGAATCTGTATCTCAGGGATGTTGCTTCCGAGAGGTAAATTTGTAAAACATTGAGGTCGATCACATATTTATCAAATAAATTGATTGTTCCGAATGGATCTAACAGGGTGAGATATCATAGTCCCATATTATAGAATTACTAATCTCTTAAGTGTTATAGATACGGGTAGCATATGCAAATTCAGGAAGTACTTGAAGACAACCCTTTTTGCGAGATCTTATCAAATACATATTAATACACATATATGACCACTATACATATACCATATTAAGCCGTATAATAATAGAATAGTAATTTATATAGCGCCCTTAAGAGAGCAGACTCTTCAAATGTGTTATTATCATAAATCGAAAGATCGACAAAGGATTTTTTTGTAGTTCAAATTCTTTTGGTAAGTTTTTTGCGGTTTTCTTACCAAATATGTTTTTCTAAACGTTTTTATCTTTACGATATTTTTATTATACTTTTTGCTATATACGAGTATTTAATTCGAATCCAGAGTTAATGTCATGGAGGAGAGTTTGCTCTTCAAAAGTTAAGTACACAATTTACAAACTGTCCTTTTAATTATATTTTTTTATTATACATAGTAGAATAATTACTGCAATTTCCAGGAACTATGAATCAGATATTTTTTTACGATCAGTATCATTACAAATTACAAGTGTTAAAAATGAGCAAATAAAACGGAATTGTGTACTTAATTGGTTTGTATAGTTAATAACAATTGGTGTTTTGTCAAGGTCACCGAGTTGGTGGCGAGTTTACATATTGTTATTTGGCAACACAATCTTTTGAATGTCAAACAAGAACTTATATGAGAAATTTAAAAAGCAGTCTAACACATGCTTAATAATTATAAGTTGTTTCGAACAACATTACATTTATTTACGCAGGGTGATCAAAACTAAAAGTATCAAAAGAGATAATGAAAGGGTTAAAACCAAAAATAATTAAACTATATATTTAATTGCGTTAAAAAATAAGCATTTTTTCAGCATTCCCTTGCACGTTTTCCATCAATATCCGTTGTCCTTTCTGACAACACATACCTTTTCCTTCATGTTAGTTACCGTTTCCTTCATGTTTTCGAAATTCTTTCGGTATTCGCTAATGAGTGAATGATATACAGGTTGATGCGCTCCACAACTTATTGAGTTAATAAGAATTTTCCTCGAAGGAATTAAAAAATCAATAATCAGTAAAATGTATTAATTAACCCACATTTCACGTTCATAAGTCCCCAATAAGATACAGGCACACGTCTTATTTACTGGGGTCACGATAGGTGACAGGAAACAAATCCAGATCTACATAATTTGAGGGTGTCCACTTGAAAATACACTGTGTTTCACTATCTTATTTTTCTCGTGTAATGTATACTTTTCATGTAAATAAAAAAAATCATTGCCGTCGTTGATGGGCCTCGTAGTCGACCATTTCAACGTCAATTCATTTGTTAAGTGAACATGTGTCGTAGAGTTTTTTAAGGGAGTGAGTCGTTGCACACCACCAAACTCACCAGTTACACCGTTGTACTACGAGTATATCCAATGGCACATCGGTATTTTTTTTTTCGAAAAAAATGCCTTTGTTATTCGAGGGAAGTAGCATAATACGGGGTTCGAACCGAGGATGTTCCGCATGGAAGTCCAATGTCTTACCGCGTGGCAATGCACCTCATGAAGTAAAAAAAACAGTGTTTTTAAACGATCTACAAATCAGGGAAAAAGCAAATTTTAAAGTATATAAATACAGTAAAACACCCCTAAAGATGAAACTGCAACGTTTTCGTTGGCATCATAAGTTGGTATTACACTCCTTGTGTATTACACAATATCCTTGCATAACTGATACAGTATTTTTTTTTCTATCGTTATTTCAAACAAGCAAATGCTATATAGTAATATGAACGTAAAAACATTAGTTATTTTGTTGAAACTTTAAGTGGTCAAAAATGAAAGTAGACATTTTGCAGTGAGTAAATTTTATCTCGGTCTAAACGAAAGTAGAATTTTATTGCCAGTAAATTGAATCACCGCCTGATAAATTATCTCTTCCGAAGTCAATCAGGTGTCGGACGGTGCAGCCATTTGATTGGATATATTGATTAGTAGTCGCCAATCGATTACGCGGTCAAGTGCTTCTGATTTTCCGCTTTCGGCCACCACATCACTGCATACGAGTATGGATTCGATTTGTTCCACTTTAGACTACATTATGCATGGTCATTGCTTTACGTAACAGGCATTTGGGACCCCCACACTGTTTGGAGATACTGTATGGCATTGAGCTTTGAATGCAAAAATATTTGACATATATATTCGAGGCCATTTTAAATTTATGTGCCCTTAGGAAATAAGTCAAGGAAATGAAAAATAATATGGCTTCATTAAAGATTTTTATTTTATTTTGTTTTAACGGTCAAATTACATTTGTGATACAAAATATTAAAAAAACAACAACAAATGAAATTTAACATTGACATTACCGCGCGGCCATGCACCTCCAGATGTTCATGGTATATTAACACCGTACGGAATAGTGTGTTGAGTCTATACATAAAATATAAGGATCATAAAATATCTATAAAAAATAGAAAACAAAATGAAACAGCGCATTCACGAACATGATTTTTTTCATGTTTAGGTCCTGTTTGTAATTCTTTTAAAAAAACTCCGATTCGAGCAACTTCTTTCTCAACAATTGGTTTCTTTGAGTAAAAACTATGCACTACACTTGTAACCGGAGAACAAAGTTGTGGATGGAAATAGGGCAAACAGAAGCTTCACTCCTTTATTTTTCTCTCTAAGAGAAATACATTTACAAATAAAGAAACAGGTCGAGCAGAAAAACGTGTCAATTAGCCAGCTACAATATACGAGTATATATAGTACGACATTTTGATGCTGCATTTTTCTATCTATTTTGGAGCACGTACTGGTGCTCGTAGGAAGTAGTCAATTCACCTGTTTCTTTTTTGTTTATGTTGGGTTAGCCCATTGGTTTTTTTCTAACATATATTTTGTATTTTAAACAGATGTATGTATTTATTCTTAGAACCCTTTTGAAATAAGTTTCTTATTTACTCGCTGAAATTTCAGGAAAGTTGGTTAATACTCGTATTTTCATAGTAAATTGTATGGAAAACGAATCACGTTGATATTAAGTAAAACCAATTAGTATTATGTAAAAGTTGTAAATGCGCATATAGATATTTTTAATGCTTTGGAATCTTCAAAAAAAATTAAAAATTACAAAGAAATAAATTGTCAGAATAATTCATCATACAATATAAAAGCAGTAGTACTTACATATGGTATATATCCGTGAGTGTTGTTATCGTTATATAATTACAGTTTAATAGTAATTATTGAGTGAGATATATTTTAAATATTATTTGACAGCTGTAACTTCTTAATGTGATTATAAGGTATAAAATAGGATTGGAAAATAATGAACTTATTATGAAGAGATAGACGACTTTCCTGTTGAACAGAAAAATATAAATAATTAAACGAAAAAGCAATTTATAATAAGAGAGAATGCTTGATTCTTCTAATATTTACAATATTAACATTCAATTATTAGATTCACATCTCACTCGCATTTACTCTATACTGTTGTTTTGTAATTAATGAATTTGGTTGTTAATACTTTCTTTAAAGTTTTCTGTCAATCACAGATAAAATCTTTTCTTAGTTAATATGTCTTTTTTTTTAATAGTGTAACGGTTCTCTACATCCACGAGACCTGTATAATTTTGTTAAGATAGTGTAACGGTTCTCTACATCCACGAGACCTGTATAATTTTGTTAAGATAGTGTAACGGTTCTCTACATCCACGAGACCTGTATAATTTTGTTAAGATAGTGTAACGGTTCTCTACATCCACGAGACCTGTATAATTTTGTTAAGATAGTGTAACGGTTCTCTACATCCACGAGACCTGTATAATTTTGTTAAGATAGTGTAACGGTTCTCTACATCCACGAAACCTATATAATTTTGTTAAGATAGTGTAACGGTTCTCTACATCCACGAAACCTGTATAATTTTTTGTATTATTATGTGCTTGTAATCAATGTAAATTTTAAATGCTGTATTGTGAATCAAGAAAACCTACAATAAAAAAAAACAACCATTTATTTGTGTTCTTAGTATTACCAAATGTGTTATTTTAATTGTTTTTATCATTTACTGCATCTAGCCACATTGGTTACCTTAATGGTATTTTTTATAAAAAATAAATATTATTTTCTTTATATATACATCTTTTAACATATGTCTGACAGCCAAAGTGTCATATTGCTGTATGTTCCAATAGATATATATTTTCGCTATTTTTAGGGTATAGTTTGAATAGCGTGAGGTATGTGGTCTAAACATTTTACTTTTTCTGATACACTTAAGTTTTAAAGTTGAAACTCCTTCCCATATACTCGTATGTGCAATTAGGCACTTAGATACATATCTTTTGATTGTGTGAAAATAATACTTCAAGTTAAAATAAAAATTCAATATTTTTATCAGTCATGCATATTCACTATTTGATGATAATATAATAACCAAAAAAGTTCTTTTGAATTTGTTACACGTACCGATATGTACCAGAACCCCGACGATGATAAACTTGATGTTTTATTAATAGAAATGCAAGAATTAATATTTGCGTCGTACGACTGGAAGGCAAATCATAGGTCAGCTGAGTGTCGCGTCGCAAAACAGTGCCAATCAGATAATAAGAACAACCAGAATATCTCACAATTAATTTTTAGTCGAGAACAATAACTTTCGACCTAATTGTTAGAATTGAGCGATGCTAATAAAAACCATTTGTCTTAAAATATTACACTTAGTGAGAAAATATAGTCCATGTTTTTATTTATGGTGTATTTTTTAATACTTAAAAATAATCTAGTTTTCTTAGCTTTATGAAAATATATGAATTAATGATTCATCTTCTTCTCCATTCCTCGTTAAAGCTGAAGTTGAGAATGCTAAGGGTCGTGGTCCTCCGATATATATGAAACATGGTGCACCACCTGTCTCCATCCTTCCCGATTCTTGGGGATGTTGAATGCAGCGTTTAAATAGGATCCTGTTAATTTCTTTATTTGGTCCGTCCATCTTATAGGATCCGTCCATCCTCTTGCTCGTTTTTTCTCAACTGCCCTCCGTGATCACCAGCTTCTCAAGACTTTATTATTTCTGACAAATTGTCCCAAGTATCTAAGGACCGTTTTTTGTATATCATTGAAAGTCTTTTCGGTAATCTTTAATTCAGACGACGGTGCGCTTTACGGCCCTTGGAATACGGATCATCCGTCTCCATTAGCACACAAAAGAATATAATATGTATTTTCTTCTGTTATAGCGTTCATGTTTCCAAACCATGCAGTGCTATGGAGATTACTATAGATTTCGTTAGAGGGATTTTGGTTCTTCTGAGTCTGTACCTTCGTCAGACTTGTCATAGCTGATTTTGCCATTCCGATTCGTCTTCAGATCTCTGCTCCACATCCTCATTCTTCAAAATGAGAACACTGATAATGGTTTATACTGGAATATAATTATAAAAACTCATACGAGTATCTTGACTTCAGTAATTTACTCTTAAGTTGATTGAAGAGATATATAATACTTGTATATTCTTTTAAATAATTTACGTTACATAAATAAATTCGGTTGCTGTGGTTTTTTGTGGGATGTACTGAAAATATATAAGCCTCCCTTTCCCGCTTTATTATACGAGTATGTCCACATGTCCATGAATTATGACTAATGTTTTATATGACAGTATTTAGTAAGCAATGAAGTTTACCAGTTACTTATTTTTGATAGCATTTTAAGAACTGGAAGAAGTGTTGGTATCTTAATTAAGATACAAATCTAGATTACTTGTGTTAATTAATAAATATTTACGAGATAACTAGTTTAAATTTCTTTCTTTTTATATAGATTCTCGAAATATATATTTGATTTTAACCGAAAAATTTAGAAGAATTTGTCAGATAATTACTAGGAAATATTGACCCGTTTATGATATGAGTATTTTTTATACGAGTATATTTATATAATGTATAAAATATTATATAATGTAGCATAATATTCACCACCAAGGGTGAGGTGCGTTCTTAAAGTAAAAAATCTGATTTTATATAATAAATAGCTTTTCGTACTTTGTTAAGAAGTTGAAAAATATTATTTGTGAAAAAAATTCAGAGAAATTTAATTAAAAAATATAATACTAATTATAATACTCAAACATGAAGAAAACAAACGTAATGAAAGTGGTGCGTGTATGTAAATCGATGAAAATTCAATATACTCGTATGCTGAACTGATTTTCTTAATCCACTCACGTTCAAAGCTTTGAAGTTCCACCGATAAAAGTTATCTTAAATCTCAGATTGTTAAAGGAGCTATTGATGATAACTCCTTTGTCTTCCCGTTACGGTGTCTAAGCAGTTTATTGTTAACTTTTCATTGTTAGACTCAGTACTGTGATAGTCACTTGAATGCATTTTTTATTGCATATTTTATCTTTGTGTAAATATTAAGGTTATTTATTCTACGACTATTGTTAAGGCATTAATTAGTATATTATTTTTAGCTAAGGCGTAGTTAAGACATTGTAATTTGTTAATTCAAACACCGTTTATTCCACTGTATATAACGGTATAACCCTAACGGTTTCAAGGCTTTCACTTCAACGTCAGGGAAGTCTTGTTTGTGCTCCCCCGATGAGGTGAACCTCAAAAAACCGGCAAGATCATACCGTCATATAAAGGGGAATAAACAGTGTTCGACTAAACACATTACAATAATTTAGTATTTGTTGAATTTACGCAAGAAAATATTTTTTTGTTGATTAATCAATAAGTCAAAAAAATATCATGAAACTTTTTGAAAATTCTAAAATAATAAAAAATTAAATGTGTGCCAAAAGTTGGTTTATTTTCCTTAAAAAAAACTTTTTTTTGAAAAACTTTTTTATAACGTATATATAGACAATACGCCGGATTATTTGTGGCATAAAAAATGCAATTGTAAGAAAGTCAATACAATGATTGAAATTTATGTGAAGAAAACGACGTTTAGATTATTCAATTGATTAAACCTTAAAACGTTGACAAACGCTCTATAAGTGGAAAAGATGGATAACTGAAAAACGCAACATTCATAGGATGTGAAATATATGACATTTGATGTATTGAATCTATCAGGTAGACGACAGACAAAAAACACGTGATCCATAATTTCATCATCCAGATAAAACTCGCAGCCGGGATCTTCTGCAATACCTATTTGTCAAGGTCACTAGTCACCACGCAGTGGTCCATTTGTAAGGCCGAGGCCACACCAAAGTGCTTCGTTAGGTTTTACGTGACTCGTGTACTAGACGACTTCATGTCTGGCCACACCAAAGTGCTACGCACAAATTCATTTGACAGTTGGGAGCGGTTGAGTCAACACACGATGTCACTCTCAAAACTAACCAATTTCATTACAACTTACCATCTTTATTTACTTTCTGTGCAACTTCATTTCAAAGTGATTTTATTACAGGTACATTTTTGTATAATTTGCTCGATGGGTTCCACAAAGGCTCCCTTTTATACACAGCTGTCATTAAGACTTCCGCCATCTTGTAAATTAACCAACACGTCTGTTCGCTAGGAGATTCACTCGATGACTAATCGTTATGCAATGTGGCGCAAAGCGTGCAATGTGGCCACTGCGATAGTATGCGGTACGTTGGTTCGCTAGGATATATCGCCTAACTCGCAACATAGCTCTAAGCGTCAAGCGAGGCTCCTACCTGTATGGCCGAGGCCTAAGCGATCGCTCAGCGAGCGATTGTTCACTCTTATTACGTATATTATATATCAAACCACTGTTTCAAAGGGGTTGTGGATGAATTTATGTCTAGAACCCTTATTTACACTTATAATATTCCAATTTATTGGATAAAAACGCCCATTTATTGGATAAAAACTATGTAACTTCGTAATCAAGTTCCTATAGTCTTTTTTTATTTTTAAAGACATATAAACTTTAAATAATTATGAATTAAATTCCTTCATATGGCTTGGAACTTAAAATTCTGATTTACCTCTAAAACTTTTATTTTTTTAAGGTTTGGTCGTTTCCTCAACTTCGTGGATCGTGATCACCATTGTCATCAATCATCCTTCTCCAGCACAAGTGATCTCTTACTCGGTATAGCGCCTCCTGAAATGGCACCCCGCTGCTTTCTTCACCAGGTCATTCTATCTAATGGGTGCTCGACTGAAAATAACTGGGTTGTCGTCCTAGCCCCCGCGCTGTGTTAAAAGTATCTTAAAATTATTCTTGCTCGTATCACAGAGAAACATTTCTAATCATTTTAGATAAAGTTTATTTTAGATATATCGTTTTAAAATTATGGTATTCTTGGCTTCATCCAATTTTATTTAAAAAAACATATTATTAAAGTTGGTAAATTTCAAGAACTAGATGAAAATGTTGAAGAAGCTCTACAAATAATAATGTTGACGTCACCATGCCCTAAATAACGGTAGTCAAAACATAAAAGAGGAAGTAGCAAAACATGTCAAACCGATGCGATCGAACACACTCAGGTATATGGAGGGGGTGAGAGGGATATTGCTTAACGTGTCCCCCTGATAGGGGGGTGGGCGCTGGGAGGGTAATACTGATGGTATTTAAGGGGGTGAATGAAAAATGATCCCCATAAGCCTATGGAAATCCGAACGCAGTGTGCAGTTTTTATTTCTTTCCTAAAACTTTGTTTTTAATGCTTGATTTATGAGAATACATTACCATCGATCATTACCATGTCATTGTCAGTAATCGATCATCTCGTCATTCAGAATGAATAATGAGATTACGTAAACCTATTTAGCAATTCGTTGCACACTTGTTACTTCCATAAATATGTTAAGTATGAGAATAATTGATTTCTAAGACACCTGAAAAGGTTATGTCAGAAATACTTGTAAATACAACATCTCTAGTAAATCATTCATTAAATACATTATGATTACTCATTTTATGATGTAGAGATAATAAATCTTCTTACTCTTATGTTCAAGCGTATTCTTGTAGCTTTTTCAATATTTATGCATCTAGTCTGAAAAACATCTTATGTCCTCGTGACTGATTTCACCCTCTAGTGGTGAAGGGGTGTATCTCGACGGGATGTTATGAAAGTATAACTCCATGAGTATAAAAAGAGATCCGCCTCTCCTGGTATACCTTGTCAGACTCGTTCGAAGAGTTGTGAGGTGTCCAGCATTACTAAAAATATTATCGTTAAATGTTTCTAATAATTATTATACACTAGACTGCGCCGGCAAGAGCTGTTCTCAATCACATATGCAAGAACGGACCTTCCAGCTGCTATGCCAGTTGGAAGGGCCTCAACTCTTTTGAACGGGACTGCTTCGGATATTGACATATTTCATATCACATTACCAAAAGCAAAATAAAATTTTCTTATAAGATTGGGGACGTTAGAAAACACTCATCAACGTATTTAAGTGACTGAATATTTGTGTATGTATTTGTATATATGTGTGTATATATCATCATCATCATTGTCAACCAGGTTCGACCCACTGCTGGATGAAGGTCCTTAATCGTTCTTAAATGCATTTTCTCCGACATTCTCCGACATTCAAGATATACATTTATATGTTTAATTTTAGGATACATGTACATATTATATTGCGATCATTACACCTATAATAATAAGTATTATTTAGTCATGTACAAAATTTTATAATACGTGTCTATATTATTCCTCTGTCAAATTCCGAACATACTAGTTCAGCAATGTTTCTATATTTTTATAACACACAATATATAACTTCAGAATTGTACGAAAGTGTAAATCATTGGACCCCCCCTTGAGGAGAGCCTGCTCTCAAAACAGCGTCTTTTATTATTATAAAGTGAATATTCTTATTATAAAGCGAATATTCTTATTACAAAGCGAATATTCTTATTATATTCTTATTTTAAACGAAACAGCGTATATCCTTTTATAATTATTATTATAAAAATAACTGTCAATGAAAAGTGATATTTCTAGATAATTAATTAATTCTGAAATAGTATGAATATTTTGTTAGATACACCTGATGCTTTTAGAAGGAATATATTTATTTTATTTAAAACGATTCGAGATAATAAATTGATATGATAAAAAAATCCCAAAAATATATTTAACAAAAACATTCTGAAGTTCGAGTTATACTGGCAATTACTCGTTAATGAATTACAAAAAGTTGAATGAGGGCTATGGAGTAACTGACAAAAGTATAACAAGATATGATTATCTTCAGTGTACTCGTATAATAAATAACCAATAAATTATACTGGCAAGTTTTGTCTTTCTTTTTCAATATTTTAGGAGGCTCACATTTCGCTGAAAATTATTTACATTTTTGTTAATACACAGACGTATGTACGAGTATAAACAAAAATGTTGTTTGTATTGTCAAAACACTTTCATAATTCTATGAGGCACAGGTTACCAAACTGCGCGCCTCGGGGCCCTGGGTTGCCGCGGGATATTCGAAAATTTGAATAATTCCACGCAATCTTAATTCAATGCTCTAATGCAGGGGTCTCCTAGCTTTTTAGCCTAATGGCCACACTGACTCCTCCACTAAGTTCCAAGGGCCAAGACCAAGCTTGCTCATCATACCAACATACTGTAGTTTTGAATTACGCGCAAATTTTTGTATTGGGACTAGCCGGCGAGTGAGATATCTATGGCGCAGGGCGCGGGTGTGGACTCCGCTCCGTTCGCAATTTCGGTTGGTACTTACGGATAGTGTAGTGATATTTTTAAAGAAAAATATTTAAAGTCATCATTGCTAGAATTTTATAAGAGTCTTCCACTCACAGTGTTTAATCAGTTGCATAAATTTGCTCGTGGCTTTTTTCCGCTTATCTGTGTGAAAAACGCTACTTATCTGTGTGAAAAACATTCTCCGAAATGAAATATACAAAAAATATTTACAGATCCAAATTAATTGATGGGCATTTGAAGTCGATGCTAATAATTTCCACTAGTAAACTTGATCCACAACTGCAAACAATTGTCAGTGGAAAGTTACAGCAACATAAATCTCATTAATCATAATTATAATGTTTAATTTCATTATGTGAATTACCTATGTATGTCACTTTTTCAGGATAAATCTCATATCATTAATTACAGTTAAAATTTTCAATTTCGTTATGTATGTAAGTTATTGTGTTTCTTAATTGGTCGTTAAATAAAAACATCTGATTATTATTTTGTATGGTTTACTTACATTGTAAATTTTACAATGTATTCAAAATAAACTATGACGGACCGGATACCGGGCATATCCTGCCCGTTACCACGGGCCGGATTGGTGGTGCTCGCGGGCCGGTGTTGGCCCGCGGGCCATAGTTTGAAGACCCCTGCTCTA
Source organism: Odontocerum albicorne (assembly GCA_949825065.1). Lineage (NCBI taxonomy): Eukaryota > Metazoa > Arthropoda > Insecta > Trichoptera > Odontoceridae > Odontocerum > Odontocerum albicorne. Next base: position 15,346,012 of record OX463840.1, read on the forward strand.
CTGTTACGATCACAATAATAGGAAGCGACATCTAACTGACACATCGCGGGAATCTATTTGAGGTAGAACTAGATAAATCAAAATCAAAATTTGCAATGGGGTAACACCATGAAACTACGATTATACGAGTGACTTTTTCTTTCCTTGATGTTTTAGTCTTTCGCCCCACATTTCTAGATCAACTTAATAGAAGCAAATTATGTATATCTCATGTTTTGAAAACAGATACCGATTTTCTGGTTTATTATGACAGGTTTGAGACGCGTCGTTTAATGGATAACACACCCGCCCGGCGAAGGAAGGAGATGCAAATTCGAGTCATAATCACTTTCTCGTCTCAATAATTGGGTGTTTTTCTCTTTTGGTGCATATAATTTTTTTTCCGTATGCACTAAATGTTCCTATGTGCATATGTATGTAAAACTTTTTATATGTTATGTAGAAAATTATAGGTCAGTATTGAAGCTACTAATGGTCATTAAAGTAAATTGTGTCCGATCAATTGATTTTCAAATTGAAATCGTATATTCTACTAAGTGAACACGATTTTATGACGGGAGGATCGATTGAAACGAACTTGTGTGAATTTACTGAATTTATGCTCTATATTTTGGATTCGAATATCCAGGTTGATTTATTTACAATGATTATTCGAAAGCTTTTGATAAGTTATTCATGTCTTGCCCCTTCGTAAACTATGTTCGTTTGGGAATGGTGGAGATTTTTCTAGGTGGATAAGTTCTTTGATCTTAAATCGTTTGTACAGTTGCTTTGAAGAGCTTATCTATTGGGTGTTAGCATAAGTTGTGTCCGTTTTTTTTTCAAATGAAGAAAACAAGAGAACACAACAAAAAATTACAATAAATTAGTCAATAAAGTATTCTCCTTCATTATTTTACAACAAATTAGTCAATAATGTATTCTCCTTCATTATTTACAAACTTCTTGCCAACGTTCTACAAGTTTTTGCAACAAATTAGTCAATAATGTATTCTCCTTCATTATTTACAAACTTCTTGCCAACGTTCTACAAGTTTTTCAATGCCTGTGCGATAAAAACGAACCATTTTTGTTGTTTTTACTCAAAACATGTGGAACCCAAGCGCCGAACTTCTGGACTTTTCCCATTAATTTAAGATGGCGGTATACAGTCATGTGACTACAATTCATCTGCTCAGCCAATTTTACGGTGGTTTGAAGGGGATCTTCATGAATAATATGGTTTAAGCGGTCCTCATCGAAGTCCACTGGTCGTCCGGAACGCTCCATGTCTTTCAGGTTGAAAGTACTGTCTTTGAAACGCAAAAACCATCGACGAGCTAGCTGCCCTTTCATTCATAGCATCTTCATCGTATACTTCGCTAATATCGCGAGCAGCTTTGGCAGCTTTATTCCCTCGATTGAACGCGAACAGAAGAATGTGTCGAAAATGCTCACTTTCGTCTACTTAACATTCCATTTTGATGGCTTATAATCAAATAAAATAATATATGTAACGTAAAAGCAAACACAATATCTCGTAGAGCAGAAAATTTTCTTTCGGATGACGTATAACCTTTACCATTTTGTTTTACTTTTGGTGCTCATTTTTAAATTTGGAAAAAAACGGACACAACAGTTAACACCTAATATATTTAAACAAATTTGTTCATGTGTCCTGTAGGGATCACACCTCGGGCCCTTTTTATTTATAATCTATATCAACGATGTAAATAAATCCATAAAATCTTCTAATTTTTGTTTTACACCGATGACACGAAAATAATAAAAAAAATGAATTGATTTGGTATTAACATTGTAGATCTCCATTTTAATACAGAATGATTTGTTTAATACAGAAAAAAATCACACAAAACTCAAATTGAACAAGTCTATTTCGCTTCACAAAAACATTGTCAAATATTGTGTAGATTTTTTTTCAGTGTTAAACATTATGTAATAATAAAAATGATTAATTCAACATCTGACTGAGATGTTCTGTCAGATCTTATTAGAATACTTACTGTGATGATAGTCAAATATTCCAAAACTTAAATGTCATATATGCCATAAATTATCAACACTAGAAAGTTACCAAAATTAACAACCCACATAACTTGAAAAGAGTTGTACTGAATCACTGTAACAAAATAATGGATAAAGTCATTGTTGTTGACTATAAACTTTCTTTCCGGCATCATAATAAATATATTATTGGGCTAATACGTTGTTGGGTGTTAATAATGAGAATATGATAGCCATTCTTAGATTTGTTAGTTGTGAAACTTTTATATTGCACTTATGGATATTTTGGAGTTCGGTTCGGTTATTTCGAACCTTTTAATTCCGATAACTTAGAATCCTCAAAATACAATTAACAGACTGAAATGTATAGAAATAATGTTAATTACCGGATTATGGATGAATTTATTGTGACTTATCATTGGTATTGTAACTTATCATTAGTATTGTAACTTATCATTGGAACGTTATGGGGTTGTAATTTTTACTTATTGTAGATTATAAATGGATATTTGTTTTTGTTCAAAATTATTAATAGAATTGTTGAAATTTCTTGATTCGTGTTTTACTTGAAAATGTTTCCGGCACCCCTTTCATTCAACTAGATCGAACAAACTATTCAATGCACGTTGGGGCGAATACAATTTATTGAATAAATTTGTATTTATCAATAGAAGTTGGTTTGCGTTCAATGAGGAATTCTTTGAGTTTGACACGTCAGGGATTTTAATTGTTACATTAAAAGATAATTAAATGAGTATTTTCCTACATTTTGATTTACCTGATGGCGAGTGACACACCCTAGGTTACTCTTAAATGTTTTGTTTGTTTTGAATTTGATTTTTGTTTTATATTTCTCCATTCTAGAATTTTCTCTTTTTTATTTATTGCTCGATTAATATGTTTTTTTGTTCACGCTTGAGTGGGAATTTTTATATGAACTTTTCTATGTACTCTTCACGGTCCTATATTAAGTTATACTCGTATATTATCCACGTAATAAGACTGTTTGTTATAATAAATAAATAAAAAATAATATAAAATTTCTCCCTCAGGAGTGAGGTGGCAAACCGCACTAACAGTCATTTTCAAAAATAGAACTGCTGGTCATCTACGAGTATAATAATTAGGAGTTGGAAAATTCTTCAATGTAACAGTGAAATCGAGTCTTTTTATGTAAATTTTTCTGTCTTCAAAATTTAATCTTATGTAAATCAAACTTGCTTAAAAGAGATGCTTATAAGCTATTAATTAAACATTTGTTTTGCTATCATAGAGATATGCACTTTTTAACATTTTTTCAAAATTAACTGTGTTATACGATAATTTGATGTCCAATAATGGTGAACATGAAACGGAAATAAAAAGAAATAGCACAATCAGACGAGTTAAAAACATGTCGAGACAGGAACATTACTAGGTCTACCAGAATAGAAAATTACTAGGTCTACCAAAATATAACATTACTAGGCCTACCAGAATAGAACATTGATTTTCTCAATCATTCTATATGGTGCCGCAACATGGACATTTAGAGAAAATGAAGATAGTCTTGGAGATGTGATGCTGGCGACGTATGTTGCGTCTATCTTGAATAGTACTTAGAACAAACGTATCAATTCTGGAAGAACTACGAATTAAACAGCGATTGTCTTCAACAATACAACTACAAATCCTCTGGTACTTCGGCCATACTATCTAGACATGAATATACAATAGAGATACTGGTAATCTAAGGGAAAGTAGAAGGGTTCTGATCACGAGGAAGATCACCAATGCGATTGGCAGATCTGGTTAGGAATGCAACCGAGAGGTACTTAAAGAGTGCAGTAGAAACGCCGTGAGAAATGGAGGCGTATCGTTTTTTCTACAGTGCGGTCAATTCACTGACTAGATCAAGTCAAATTATCACGACTGCTTTATAAAAAACATAACGAATAAGAAATAATAACCCTTTAAATCTCTTGTTAAAATTAAACAGGTATTATTATTCTCTAATTTATTTTTCAAACAAATTCTTTTGTATTGTTTCGAAATACGAGTATCGGCTCGATTTTCAAACAGTCTGCCAATATAATTATTCACGTTTCTCAATGATAAGCCAATCCCATAACTTTTTGCTGAACAGGCTAGTATTACGTCTAATGAGAAGTTGGCTTGAACTTGAGGCTGTCTCATTTGATACAAGGGCAAGGCAACGACCAAGCCGAGGTCTTGCCTTAATTTAAGAATCGTGCGTTGCGGATTTTCATTTGACGATTGTTTATCGAAGGCCATTATATAAGATGACGTTGGCTATTTTATTGCTATAGCGGGGCTTTATTTTTCGTGTAATGTAGCGCAAGTCGGATTTCACACCTACTGAAAATATTTTTTCTCTGTTCTAGTCGGTTAATTCCTTGGTTTTAAATAATTAATCTAATTCGATAAAGAATCAACAATCTTTAAAATAAGTAATGCATAAATAATGGTCTGTAAATAAAAAAATCATATAATATAAGGATTATGCACGTAAATACAAACATATCATCATGCCATGCCTCTTTTGAGTGGGCAGAGAGGATAACTCTATTCACCTTTCTATCCATGCGCTGAGCTCTCGCCTGATCCACGTCTATATATCTATATATCTCATCATACATGCTTTTCAGTGTCTCATAATGTTTACCTTTCCTTTAATTAAAATTCTTCAACTATCTTTCGTAACTTATTTTTCAGTCTGCCTTTTTCTCGCTTTTCATTCATTCCAGACTTATACGAGTATATTTGTTTCGTAAATATTTCGCTACCGATTTTTTCAATATGGCTAAACCATCTCAATATTCCTTTTTTATTTCTTTATATTACATTTGACTCGAACAAACAGTGATCTTTTATCCGTTCATTCTTTAATCTATCAAATATTATCATACCTGATATTGCATATATGGCTCACATTTCTACAATACCCGGCGGTAAGTAATACATCGGGCTTAAGAAAGAGACTGTCGGTCATAATCGGCTGACTTCGGCTTTGTAGAGCGTCATCTCTGTCATTCGTACACGTGTTCCGTCGCGATTGGTCAGTCGTTGTCAAGCGTTCTAGGGACAGAGACGACGCTCTACAAAGCCGAAGTTAGCCGATGATGACTGACAGTCTCTTTCTTAAACCCGATGTGTATTACTTACCGCCGGGTACTGTACCTCATTTATTCTACACCTATTATTAATTTTCAATACCCAGACTTCGGTCCCATACATCAAAGTAAACACTAACATACCACTATGCACAATCATTTTTGAAGATTTTGCGATTAATTTATTGGCAAAAATAGTATTAAGTGCGCCATTGACGTTATTCCCTGCAGCGATACGTCTTTCAATATATTTTTCTACCTTATAATCTCTTAAAAACATATTTCTCTAATAGAAAAATTCTTCAATTTAAATAAACTAAATATTTACTAAATAATAGAATAAGCAAACAATATGTATCAATGGTTTATATTAAAATTATATAAAAAGTGTAGCATTCCCTATTAAGTTATCAATTATACTTTTTTATTGGTGTAATTTCTATTTTACTCAACTGAGCTGTCAACAATTAGATATAAACACTGAATTTATTTTTCGATTTCTATACGAATTCATGAGATAAAATTATTAAAAAAAGTATTTTCTTCGTCTTTTTAAATTAAACTGTAAACTTCTTTATTTTTTTTATGTATTTGCGTTTGTAGTTCACTATAGTCGATTTTTTTATAGCTCACTATTGTCGAACTAGAAACATCGCCTTATTTATCGAAGGCCGTAATAAAAAGTATCTAATGGAATATAGTGCATTCGTGCATTTAGTAATAAAGTAAGTTCGGGTATCTGACTTATAATAACGCAGTCATTGTTCTTAACTCTCAATAGAAAGAGACAAACGCTCAAAACGATTTCAGTCGTAGCGCGTTTTATGATCAAACAAACTAGTACATAACATATGGTACGAAATCGGCGGGAATTCTTCAATTCTTCAGTATTATGATAACCGGCAAAATTGGTGGACATGTTTATCGTATGACACTGAAAATCAATGAAACTTCGAATAAATACCTAATATTATCATATTTTTATATAGACAACTTTTTTAATAAAATATTTTTTATATAAAGTATTATTTACAGTTAATTAAATGTGTTTTTAATTAAAAAAATTGTGATATATACATATTTGAGTGTAATATAATTATAATAAGTGTATTTTTGAGGTTTGTTTTTATTTATATTATTTATTAACATTAAACTTAATAAATTATATTTCTTAACATTAAACTTAATAAATTATATTTATTAACATTAAACTTAATAAATTACAATTTTAAGAATGTTTGAAAATCTTGATTTCATCCAAACATGAAATCCTTGACATTTTCTTTGCAAATAATTTTCTACCCACTGCATAAATTACTGGACTTTTATACCAAATTAATATATGGAGACTAAACACTATAATTATATCACATGGGATATAATTATAGTGTTTATATTGTATTGCAATTTCATTCTATAAAGTGCATCGTGGTGGGCGTATTGCCATGTGGCAATCTCTTCCAACCAACCAGAAAGGTATTAAAGATACCTTAAGTAAAAACCAGACTGGAATTCTTTAAAAAAATCTAGGTTCTAGCGGGGTTTGAACCCGCAACATCCGAATTGGTCGTCGAGTGGTTGTGTCTAGCCAACATTTATTTTATATTTTTGTTTAAATTATGTTTGAGTTTTAAAACATGTTTTAAAAATATGTACTTAAAAGTGTCATGTTTAAAATTTCTTGTAAACTTTTAAGATATAAAATATTTTATAGCATATTTTTTTTAAATCAAAAGATTTAGGTTTTATTCTTAAGTTAGACGTTTTGAATACCTTTTCGTTATTTATTTTAAAACAATGTTAATAATATCTATACATTTTACGATTCTCTTCTTATTTTTCTTCATCGCGTGCTTAATGGTGAGCATCGTGGTCCTCTGCTATGGCTGGATCTTGGTCCACTACTTGTCCTGGCTCCCAGTTCTGGGCCATGTCGAATGCAGCACTTAGAAAACATCCTGTTAACTCCTTTATTTGAGCCGTCCTTCTTATAGGACACCTTTATCATGCTTACTTTCCTTCAACTGTCCCCGTAATCACCAGTTTCTCCAGGCTTTCGTTATTATTTCTGGTGAATGCTCGAAGTATGTTAGGATTCTTTTCTTGCCTGTTGTCGAAAGTTTTTCTGTTATCTCTAATTCTTGGATGGTGGAGATGTTGGTGCGCCTTACGTTTCATGGAATACTCAAAGACAATATCAAAATATGTGATTAATACTCAAAGAAGTAAGATGTAAAATGTTAATTAATTTCATAAAAGTTAATAATACTCATAAAAGTATAAAATTAAATTTCATTTTATAATAGTTTATTTTGTGATATTATGTTCAGTTATCATTCTTATGTGTAATGCTTATACTTTTGTGATATTATGTTCAGTTATCATTCTTATGTGTAATGCTTATACTTTTGTGATATTATGTTCAGTTATCATTCTTATGTGTAATGCTTATACTTTTAGACCATTTTACATAAGAATTTATATTTTTCGTAGCTTATATAATGCTTATCATAAATTGTTATAGCTCTATTTAAGCAACACAAAAATAGCGCTATACAAAACTTTATCTAAAGAAACGTTACAGCAAATTTAACCTGCTGATCGTCATGGAACTTTAATTTGCTTGTCATCGAACTTTGGGTTCGATTTGTTAAGACTGAGTGCTTGCTGAAGTGCAACAGTTGTCACACAATAAACCAGTACACGTATACGCATTTTCCAACCACAGGATTGCCGACAATAATACTCGATCAGAGAGATAACATAGCTTAAGGAAGATAAAATCGTGGGAATACCTATTTTTTTATATGAATGCAATGCATAAGTTTTTTAATTTATTTTATTGCACATTTGAATTTAAAAAAAAAACACAAATCACATTTGAATTTAAAAAAAAAACACAAATCACATTTGAATTAAAAAAAAAACACAAATCCCATTTGAATTTAAAAAAAAAACACAAATAACATTTGAATTTAAAAAAAAAACACAAATCACATTTGAATTTAAAAAAAAACACAAATCACATTTGAATTTAAAAAAAAAACACAAATCACATTTGAATTAAAAAAAAAACATACTAATCATTATCATACACTTTTACTTTTATTTACATTCAACAGAGACGTTATATAATTTTGAATTTATTTATCGTTCAGTAGTATAAATATTCATTCAGGTGTCACTTCTATTCACTAATTGGCACAAGTATTTGTTATGAACCGCTATTTTTAGGTTTGGTATGGTTCAATGAAATTTAAACTACGCTCTTAAAGTTAAGCATTTTAAAATTTGTTGGGTATGTTCCAACTAGTAATTTATATTTTTGTTAAACATGGTTTTTTATTTGGTCACAAAATGGATTAAAGCCTACTTGAACACAATATTAGTAGATGTAAGTTTGAATAGTACTGTCAACAATTCCCGTAACAAAAAAATATAAGTTTATATATTTTAAAGTATCGTTTAAAAATTTACTGCATTTAAAATATACGATTCTCTCACGTCATATATGCGAACTAGGCATCCAACTCAACGATGATGAGTTTAGCTCTAGTTTATAGTGTTTTAGAACTAGGGTCATAGAAGATAAACATTGTAATAAAGATAAGTGGATTTCATACTGAAAAATGTAACGTAAAATCTGCAATCTGAGATCTATTATTATCTAAAAGCTGTTTCCACATTAAACATTCCTGTTTTGAAATAGTAATAAATTCTATATATAATTTGTACGTCGAGTCTTGTTTTTTTAACACACTATAATATTTTTTTCCAAACATAGATTAAATATGACGTAAAAAATTAAATGTTATCACTTCTTGAAGATGGCCGGTAAAAAAATGCGACAGTTATCTCGTATTACCTGAATTCGTTCGCGTCACAAGTGCGTGTATTTTAAATTTGATAATTTTGATTACTTTGTATAACCTTTTTAATCCCAACCTTTTTTAATAGTTATATATCAAAATAACCGCACGTTGTTTCGTATAAAACTAGTGTACGTTTAAATGTGAAAAAAAAAGAGTTTTTAAACTTACTCTTACATTAACGAATAAAATCACAGATGACATATATAAAATGATGATCTTTTTCTACAACATTATATTTATACACTCTTTATATTGCATGAAATATGGATAATAAATAAAAAGCTAAAAAACTGAACTTGGAATATAGCTAAAGCTTTTGTAAACTAATTAATAATAAAAAAGTACATTAGAGATGCGTACTTTAGTGACAAAAGCTTTTTTTATCTTTTATGACAGCTGCAATAAATATAATGTTATACGTGTATGATGTTCATTCAAATACGACGCCGACACATCATTGCAACGGGTCTTATAGTATAGTAAAGGTGCGTCGATAAATCGGCGCATCGGGGGATTTAAGGGTTAAGGAGTATAAATTTTAAATACTAAAAATATCTGTTTACTTAATTTTTCGCCAACTTTCAGAATCTAAATATATTTTATATGTTATATCTAAAACAGAAGGCGTTCATGAATCATATTTATGAAACGTGTAGTTTAGTACGCCATGGCCAGGCTGATACTACTCGTATATGTTTTTCTTATCTACTGCCAATTGATTGCATTTAGAGCGGAGTTTGTTATGAGAAACCGCAATATGTAGAAGTGAGGTCACTCGTTTATTCTTTTTTATTTCTCTATTCTAATTGATTGGAAAGAAGTAGTGCAGGGATAGTTGAGTTTTATTACAGTGTTGCCACTTGAATAAATACATTATTTTTTATTATTTGTTTGTATTTTACTTTCTGTCTCCATGGTTAATTATTTTTTGTAATGTTATGATAATAATAAATAAATCTTGCTCTACTTTGTAATATTGTCTCAGTGAAAAATGGAAAAAGAAATTTTGTTGTGCTAACCGAGATTCAATTGCTTAGAACAGATTTTTGCATCTCAGTAGCTATACATTATCCTTAAATTCAAGCACCAGTTATGAATAGTGATTTTGATGTAATCAATCATAAGTTTGAGGGATATATTGATTGAGATGCTGTTGAATTTAGAAAGATCCTTCTCCGGTATTTCCTCAATCTAAGATCTCGACTGATAGACAGGTCATTCCAGTTTATCTTAAGTTTTTTTTTGTAATAGACCTTATAATTCTATTCGTGTTACTCTTGAGAGAGAATTGATATTTTTCTACTGAAGTATTTTATTGTTGATTTAATTTACTAATTATATTTTTATTTCCCGTGTAGTACATAATATTTTCATCCATAATATTTTGAAAGATGTATTTGAAAAAGTTTTTTTTGAAGATGACGATACTTAATAATTTGTTTAATAATTGTTACTGTGACATATAACAAAGCACTTATGTGTAATTTATTTTGTCAGTAAAGAAATTAAGATAAATGCGAAATTCATACAATGTAAAGGTATACTTCTAACCAGGGGCATAATCCAGACGGTTCGCGCGAACCAGTTATTAAATACAATTACGGTTTGCCAAACCGGTTGTTAAAATTATGTTGATAAAAAAATTAAATTCAATAAAATAAATACGGATAGACAAAAGGAACCAACCGTGACGTATTTGAGGAAACATGGCATCTCTTTTTATGAGCTAGTTAGGAATAAAAATATATAATATATGAAATAAATATTCCCAAATTATTGATGGTGTCGATATTCTATTAATAAAACTCAATTTTTAATGAGGAAAATTAAAATTAACGCTTTAATAGTTTTGTATCATTTATTTATTTACTGTTTCATCATATAAAGGCCTCATCAAACTATGTGTTAAGCTTAGCTCCGTGACTATACACATACCAAAAAATCTTTATATAATATACTATATTTTACAATTATATAAGTCAATTATATTTTACAATAATATTAGTGCAGTTATATTTTAATTATTAAATTACTATTTAGTTGAAAATATTCAATATTGATTATGAAGGGGCTTAGGATAAAATTGCCTTAAATTATAAAGGAACTTAATTGCAAACAGATACTTAAACCTATTTAAATTGCCTTTTTTGTTAAGTTAAATTTAATTTAAATAAATAATTTGAATACGTTTAAGTTATATGTTTGAAATTAAGATCTTATTTTGTACAATTTAAGGTAATTTTATTACAAAATCCTTCAAATCAATATTGAATATATTCACCAGAATACTCATTTAAGAATTAAAATTTAACTCTGCTAATACACCTGTAAAATATAAACTGCCTTTAATTATAAAATATATAATGTAACCATTTTAATTATAAAATATATAATGTAACCATTTTTGGTATATACTCGTATAGTCAAGGGTATAAGCTTCACCCACAATTTGATAAGGCCTTTGTATGGCGAAACCGTCGTCACAGAGTGAATAAATAAATAATATAAAACTATCAAAGCGTTTAATTTTGATTTTCCTAATTAAATATTCACAGACTTAATTTTTTTTAAATATGCAGTTGAAGAATGCTTGTTGGCTGGATGATGATACGTCTATTTGAAAGCACATAATCGTCCTTGTCCTGTATTGTGAGTAAGAATACTTTTAATGTAACTCATGATAATTGTATTATCGCCATTACTGTACCTGTTAAAAATTAAGCTATATTCAATACAAATTAAATTGCTGAAATTATCAATTTAATTGTTTAATTGCATACAAAAATGTAGGATATTATTTTGAGGTCCGCGTTGATTGTTGGTGAAATAAACAAATATTAGCGTATGCTTTACAACAATTCAGTTCTAAATTTTATTTAATAAATTAAATTAAGAGGTTCTGAGGTAAAGCGAAATAATTATTTCAGAACTTTGGATGACACCGTTGATGTCATTTCAGGAATATGCAGTTCCTTGCGCCAAGAGTTGACAACATATTTCTGAGGGAAAATGGCGATTTTTGTAATGTCGCGTCTACAAATTTATAAAAAAATATGAAACAAGGTTGGCTCTTTAAAAGGGGAACGGTGAGGAGTTTTTGAAGGTCTCCACATAGGCATACGAGAGAATGACGGATGCAAATGTAGAACGTGTGATGAAAAGTCGTTGGACTTGATTTTAGCCACTTTATAAGAAAAAAAAAAATTGCGCTGCGAGGCATTTCCTTTTTCCCGTGATGTCGAACCCTAAGTCCGTCGTCACTAATATTCTTTTCACACTCATATGTGTTGCCATCGGAGGAGTCCCTTTGGGCAGTTCCTTCTTCGTCATTATATGACGTCGCACTCATAAGAAAAAATAAAGAAGATTTTGATTTTCTAATGTAGATCGCGCTGGATGGGAACTTATTTTGTCCCCATAACAGTGTGGGTGGAGGTGGGATCGAACTGAACTGTACTGGACTTGATTTTGTTGCAGCTGATGATAACTTAACATTTAAGTAGCTTATCTTTTAAGTAAGTGCAATGATGTGAATGCAGAGTTTCATTTGGTATTTAGGACAAATTTATGGAATTTGTGATACAGAATGACACCAATTTGCAACATTCCTTGCCTAGTGAAGAAGTTTTCTAAATTTACAAAATGGTCACTCTTTTTCTCTGGCATGTACTTATATCCCACGGTTCACATTTCTATTAAAACTATTTAAATTGTAAATATTGTATTGTAGATAAAATAAAAAATAGCACAATATTTTGTAACTTACCCAATAATCCGTTTAGATGGACTCATTTGGAATTGAACCCAAGGGGGTCAAAAATTCAAAAACGAATTTTCTATCAACCAGTTTATGACGTTGGTGCTACTAACGATGTTGTTCGATATTCAAAGTTCAGTCTAAATAAACGTATTTTAAGTAATCGAGTTAATTTCACCATATTTTTTTTTTGAGTTTTTTAAAACACATAATATTTAACTTTAAAGTTTGATAAAAACAGTAAGGATTGATTTCAACTTGATTGCAGTCATACTGCGAGCTTGTTTGCGTGAACTACACAATAGTTAGAAAAGCCACAGGTAGGCAACCTTACAATCTGACTTGATACACCGTCAAAAAAAATATGCAAACCCTGTCATACCAGGGGCATATTACGGTCAGTTCACTTTCCACCCAAAGGTAATTCGTGAGCTGACAGTGGCAAGTAGGATCCACCTAGAATTTACACTTGATTGCAGTAGATTCACAGACCTTACTGCTGCATATAGGTTGACCGTAGCATGCTAACAGGGTAGTATAGCTTGAAAACATATTTTTTGGATGTTTAGGTTACTTGATTAGTTATTTTTTATAGTTGCTTGATCGAAGTGAAGTTGGCGCCGATTTTATGCAGGATGGTCGCGGTCAGTCCTTCAATCTGTGCCACCCTATCTAATGAATCAAGTCTGAGTCAACAACAAAATGTTTTTTTTCCACTATTTTTATATGCAAATTCGACCAAAGGGTTAATTTTATATTCTATTTGGCGAAAAAAAATCTGTGTTGTATTTATTGTATTAAACTTTTATTGTACCTATATACACGACAATCGGATATAAGAGGATTTTTTCTACTTTCTTTCATTGAAATAATGATAATCACGATTTATCATTGAACTGCATTACACTTTCGTCGTACACATGCACAAGATCGCAGATTTATTGCTGTGTGGTAATCTCTTCCAACTAACCAATAATATGTTAAAAAGGCATTAAATAAAAAATAACTGAAATAATTTTATAATTGGGTTTGAACGGGAATCTAACTCATAACCACCGGGCTGGAAGATAGTTGTCTTATCAACTAGGTCATGGATATAGTCAATTTGGGTTGATATGCAACGTTTCAATTAAATTTGTTCAAATACATTGAAAATAAGCTTAATTATAATGACCTTTACATATCGACAAATACCAATACTGTGACATTTAAAAACTCAGGGGATTGGGGCATTTAAAAAGCACTTACGTATTGTATATTTACGAGTAATCCGCCGTAATTCTGCTGAATATGAAGGGTAGTTGTTATTTAACTTTAGAGGAAAAAAGACAGTTAAATACATACATACATATCATCACTTTGTGTTACTTTGATGTAGGCAGAAATTACTTATATCCATACTTTTCTATTCAAACACACAACTTTCGCCTCCTCCATATTCATAAATCTCGTAATCAATCGTCTATTGATTTATATGGTACCCCTCATCCAAATTGACGATGTGATAATATTTAAAAACGTGACAGGGAGACAATATTGTCTTCAGACCCAGTAATTGAACCATCGGGTTAGGAAACCACTGGAGTAGGCAAGTAATGCATAGTTCATTATCGCACGCACAAATACTACCGTTCGTAAACAGGCAATAATGGATGGAAGTCCATGGAGATTGTCTTCGTCTATTATTCCTACTTTACTTTCTTTTAAAATCTAGTCCAAGTGATCTATTTGCGATTATCTCCACAGGCAATCCCACTGTCGGGACGCCCACAATATGACTGTTTTTTTAGCCTCACTCCGTCCAAAGTGACCACCATTTATCGGCGTTCGGCATGTTTGTTGTCTATTTGTTCCAGAGTCTTCCAGATTGGACGACGGGTGGTAAGACGAAGTGGTGGTTCTCTTATTTCCATTAAAACAGACAGTTGGTCGATTTGCGACATACTAATATAGACACAATAGTTTAAACAAACTATTATAAAAAATATATAGGTAACTTATTTTTTTACCAATTTCTTGAAATAAGTTAACTCTTCAGTATCTATTATTACTAGTACGCTAGGTAATTCTTGATAATCAAGGATAGATATCAGCTATTCCTATAGCTGAATATAATTTTTGAGTGTATTAAATTATGCAATCACATCCTCCGTCAAGCGCCGAAACTGAGTGAAAGATGGTCAATTCTCGTAACAAACCGATAAAATTCCGCTTGAAGAGATCCTCTAGATAGGAGGAAGAAACACGTGTCTTGGGGTTAAATGTGATTAGTAATTTATTATTTAATAGATCATCTTGGTACATATGCATAATATGTTAGTATGTGTGGAGAAAAAGTGTATGGCAGAGTAATGTATGAAAGTATTTTAAAAAAGCAGATTGAAATAAGATGCAGTATTTAAGATGAAGAAAGGGGCATACAGAAGATGGTTCAGTCACGTAGAAAGAATAAATGATGAAATGTTAAAAAAAAATAGCTATGCAAGTAGAATAGAAGGTATGAGAAGTTACGAGTAAGAAATACCTAAAAAACGTCGCACGAGCTAATTAATCAAATTCTGATAGAGAGAAGATTGAAAAAACATTATAATAGGATAGTATGCATAATGAGGTGTATGGTCGTGACTGAAGCGAAAGAAGTGCACCAAGCTAGAATAACATGTAGATCTGTTCTCTCTGTCTACCCTAATGGGCATGACGTGATAGTATTGATAATTATGAGATCATATTAGTTTGTACTACTTTACATAAGAGCATTTTTGAGATTGCTGGAAATTTCACAAAACATACAATTATGTATTAAAATAAATATACACATTTAGCAAGAGTTTTTAAAAAATCAAATACGTTATTTTTTATTTCCCATAAATGGGAAATTCTTATTATTTAAGACATATATTTTTGTCATTGTCCGATTTTTGTTGGAGATTCATGATCTTCGGTTGTCATTAAGAAATTGACTAAGTTCAGCGTTTGTACTCGTACTTTGTCGCCGTATCCGTCGTTGTTCTGTTTTTCTTCGCTTTACGGTAGCGTCACTGAGAGCGTGTACTTCTTCTGTCAATCTGGGCATTCCAGCCATTTTAAAACCTTTTTTCTTTGTATTAAGTAAAAAATTAACGGTCCCACTGAATGTTATTAACTTTATGCAATTTAACACGTCAAGAAAATCAAATTTTACGCATTTTTAAATTTTAAAACATGATTTTTCAGATCGTGTGTTTCAGATCTCTAAATACGCGAATGACAATAAATATATTTTCATTCGTTTTGTGAAAAAGTACAAATGAAATGTTGAGTTGAAAAAAATAAATGACTTAATTTAACATTGCAAGTAAGTACCTTCCAATTGCCGACTCGCTTTACTTCGAAAGGGTGTGTTTGAAAATTGGAATATTAATGATACAAAGTAGATTAAATATAAGACTCGCGACTGAAAAAACTCTTAATTTCTAGTCAGTAAAATAACGTGTTTCATTTCCGATTTTTCTTTTCCTTTCCTCTCCACCATCCTTTCCTTTCCTTTTGATTGATGATATCTCACTTTATATGAAAAATAATATTCGGATGATTGTCCATCTTTTGGGGTTCGTGGGCATATATATGCTCACGTATGTATTTATGGATTCCGTGGGGACGGATAGTCATTTGAATGATTTATGCAACCATGTAACTTGCTTCATTTACTTTAGTCTGGTTGGTTGGAAGAGATTGCCGCCTGGCAATAAGGCCACCAGATTGTATTTGCAATAAAAGTGATGAATAAATAATAATAATAATAATAATAGATTCTGCGTATACGAGTATGTTTAATTTAATTTGCATTTTACGGTCATAGTATGTTTTGTTTCATTTTAGGGGTCACAGCTTCAGGAAAATTATATAATAGATATTATAATATTCCTATGACCATCCGAATGCAGCTTTCATATATTCAAAATACAAAAAAAGTTATATAGATTTTAAAGTCGGGTACATTACAACTGTGTTGAATGGAGTGTCAAAATATAAAATAACTTAATCTCTACTTGTATTCTCGCTATCACGTACTTTTAGAATCAATAAAAGAATATTTATCACAGCACTTCCGTTGATATGGTGTGTTATGAATAGATATAAAAATGTGATAAATTAATATATTTACCACGTTCTAAATTATGTAAATGAAACGATGATATATATTGTATTAATGTTTTTATTCATTGTATAATTTTAAATGTTCAAGCTGCGTGAAAAAAAAATCAGCAATGATGCTTGCTGGTATCCCTTTTATGAAATTTAAACAAATTTTAAATATGTTCAATTCAATGCAAAAAGGTTTTGTTATGATATCAAATGAATCACTCGTGTATTATTTTATTTTTCTTGTCTGCATTTTGGTTGCTTTATTTTTATTATGATTGGCTTTTGATTGTGTTTTTTTAACTTGTTTGGTTTTTCGTAATTCTTTTTTTTTTAATTACAATTTTTATAATTGTTCATTTTGTACGTCTTGAGTTTTGTCCTTTAATTTTCTCCAAATTTGTTCTTGATATTTGAGTGACTGAATTTTTGCTTTTGTTTTTTCTAAATGGATTTTTTTGAAAATTTTTTTTGTGGAGTCTTTCCATGTGTAAGATACAACCTTGGCCTTATGTGTGTTTGTGTATGTGGTGGTAAGTGTGGTTCTTTTGATTCTTATTTTGTATAAATCATGTTGATGCGTTAATGTTTATACTTTTTGACATGTTGTGTTTTGTATTGATGCACTCTAAAATTTTAACACGTGTTTTTAAATGGTCGAAAACGATCGTAAGTTGTAAGAAAATCAAATAAAATAAAAATATCATTCACTTGATCCAACCATACTTTGCTTGGATTTCCTCTATCACGTTTTCCACGCTGTTGAAACTTAAAACCACATATTTTCCAATATATTTTGATTGGATATTGCTCCCGTTAGCAGCTTAAAGATATTATGTAAGAAAATACCTTTACATTCCTCCTTACGCCTAGAAGATAATAATATCTCAACATACCTATTGTATAGGGTGGCGCGACAAGAACTGCAATTTAAAATTGATCGCTATTTTTCAGCTGTCAAATGTATAATATTTATAATGAACATACTCGTACGTCATCTACATAACCTATAAATAAATCATGTACCGGTACATGATTGCAGAACGCTTAGAAATTATTAAAATTTATTATAAAAAATGTGAAAACATCAGCAATGGACTTCGTAAAATTCGTATAAATATTATACGAATTTTACGAAGTCCATTGCTGATGTCAAATTTAAAATTGCAGTTCTTGTTGTGTCACCCTATAAATGAGATGTTAGATGCGAGGTGCGGATAAATCCGAATCACCGTGAACGTCTCGCAAGTGCGAAGTTTGGATTTATCCCAAGCTCTGTAAAAATCGCAGGTTTTGAGTACGAGGTGCGGCTATATCCGAAAACTATTGAGTAGACATTTTTCCCCAACTTCTGGCATTCTTTCGTAAAAAATACTCATATGGTCTTTCTACACGTGTTTCAAATTTTGTCAAGAATTTGTCACCGAAAATTAGTCTCGCCCTTGAGATTTTTTTATTGAAATATAAAAAATATTGTCAATGTTTGACTCGAGATTCTATGTAGAGGCAATGCAATGGTAATTCACATTTTTTTCTCTTCATTCCCTTATTTAATTAATAGTAGATTTTTTTAATTTAATTCTGAAGGTGAATATATAGTATATGCAGCAGATAATGACTATAAACATATAAAAAAATTGCAATTATATCTTTAACTTTATTTTTAATGGATAATTGACTCATTTAGTGACGTTTTATGAAATTTTATTCAGCACTTAAAGAGTTAAGGATATAATTAAGCAATGTTGAAGTATAAAAATATATTAATGTAGGTTATCTGGTCTTTATGATAAATGGACATTAATTAGGTTAAAATGACTTAATATATTTTTTAATTAATGAATCAAGTGATAATATGAATGTATGACTTTATACAGCATTATTCTGCCACGAAATAACCTAAAATTTGATTTTAAATTGTCGATAAGTAGCCAAATAAATACTGTAGAGATGCATGCATTGAGAAGGGTATATGGAGTGACAATGCATGCCAGAATACGAAATAAGGGACGAATGGGAACTTAAGGATGATGGTTAAGTAAGATAAAGAAGAGTACGTTGTAATGGTTTGGGCACGTAGAACGAATGAATGAAGAAAGACTAACAACATATATAACATACTATGCAAATGTTAATGGAAGTCACGTGAGAGGAAGATCAAGGAAAGTGTGATTGAATCAAGTGAATGATTTTCTTATAGAAGACAATACAGAAACCCAGAAAATTCATAGAGGTTGCGTAAGAAGTTGCATGGATGTGGAAGAGGCTAAGAATGTGTGTCAAGTTTGGAAAGTATGGCACTCTGCCTACCTTGACAGGGTATCGGCGTGATGGTATATATGTTTAATAAGGTAATAATCCTCATTTAATAACTTTTGACGATCTTAGGTGTGATCTACATAGGAATTAATCTTAATTATAATCGCAATACAATAACAGTCTCAAGTTAGATGCGAAGTGTTCGTGTAAAGGAGTAAGGATCAAACTGTAGTTAACCTTTGATTTGATCCAATTTGTCTTGCTCATACTTAAGACAAGTCTGGTGACCTTTCTTTACTGTAATTTGCCAACCGAAAATGGTGAATGTCGGTTTACATAAACCGAGATAATAGAAAATTATCTGCTTTAAGGTGCCTTGTCCTTCTACCGAGTATTGGTAAAGTTGTTTGTCGAATTTTTTTAATATTTCAAATAAACAAAAAATGTACCTTGTGGGTCAAGTCCTTATTGCACATATTTTATTGTATTATACTTTCGTTGTATACAGTACAACCTGGCGGGCTTATTTCCATGTGGCAATATCTTCCAACCAACCATAAAGATGTTTAAGTGGCTTTAAGTGAAAACCAGACAACCCTTTTTAAAAAATGTGAGTTCCAGCAAGACTTGAACTCGCAATCTCCGGGTTGAAAGACAGACGTTTTACTAACTAAACCACGAAGGTCATCATATACGTTTAATAAAAAAAAACGTAATCTATTGTAAGGAAATTTTGTAATGTCAAGAAGGCGAAATGTAGACATCGGAAATTAATACGTAAATAAAATGGATGTTTTAAGTAAGACGAAGAAAGGAGCTTTAAGGTGGTTTGGACATGCAGAGAGAATGAATGATTAAGCGAGTATACAAGTCAGAAATGTAAGGTGTGCGTGGAAGAGATAGACCGAGGAAAACGTGACTGAATCAAATGTACCAGATTTTAAAGAAAGGTAAAGGGAGAAGTATAAACAATAGAAGATTGTGCATGACGAGATGAATGAATGTGTAGGCGAAAGTTGTGTACTTGGATAGAAAGTTTGGAAATCTGTTCTCTCTGCCTACCCCGCAAGCAACACGGCGGGATTAAATGTATGTAAGTTGTGCTCCTTTTAAACAATATATTAATATGAGAAATCAGATTTCTTTGAATATATTTAGTCATTTATTTGCTTCCGAAACTTTTACGGTACGGGAAAGTAAATGTACTGTTGGAACTGGCTGAAAAAACAATAAAACTTATTTTGGTCATGTATATAAGAAATACTGACAATCTTACTAAATATACTGAACATATCCAATTTGCATTTCAAATCCATTCTCTGGCACTATCATCGAGAGGAGAGGAAGATTCACTCAGCAGAGACACATGACACGCATGGCAGCTGATCAAATCTTCACCGTCCCTAGAATTAAAACATATTTTGCCCAAAGGCAATATGCCTATTGGGCTCCCATGACATACAATGGGGTGCCGAATTCAATATAGTCAAAAGGAGGAAACAATTTAGGCAGTCGTTCGGAGCATGGTTGTTATTGCGACAGGGGTTTGAATACTTGGGCTTGCAAAAGGAATGACTTGTAGCAAAGGTTTGTGTGAGCTCTTGAGTGTGGTGTTTTTTATTGTTTTTTTTATATGATTATGTGCGGTATATTGTGGGATGAACGTTTTGGTCTGTCTGGAGTGACGAAGTGTGAGGGATTTGATTCGTGTAATGTATTCATGTGTAATTGAGTGTCACTGTTTGTCAGGTTGGTGAGAATGTGCAACGGGGTTTTATGTTATATGATCAAAAATCGCAAAGAAATATCGATTTATTTTTTCATGCTATATGTCCTCAGTGAGATACAGGCAAAATCCTAGTTTACTGGGGACACGACAAATGAAAGGCAACAAACCCAGATCCGTTAAAATTGTGTGTCCAGATTAAATAACCTGTTGTTTTTTTGCAAATTATGTATATTTCTAGTCATGTGTGAAATAAATAAATAAATAAAATACTCTGGACAAAATATCATAGGAAAGAAGATAGAAAAATAAAATGCATTCATTACCACTTATGACCGATTTCCACTTCATTTTATTTTGGCACACATCTTTCGTGTCTGTCACGTTCATATTCCTCATCATGCGTACTCTCATGTTAAGACTTTTTTATTCTGTTCTCTTTCAGAATTTCATTAATTTGATAATTACATGTTTTTCTAGGTCTTTCCAAACTTAGGTATCTTCTATATTACTTTTATAGATTGTTTTTGTAAGTCTTTCATGATTCATTCTTTCAACATAGCCGAACCATATTATTACCCCTTTCGTCGTATTAAGCACAGCATCTTCTTTCAATCTGTATCCTTTCAAATTGTCCTTATGTTTTTGTTTGTTTATCAACACAATTTCTTTCAATATCGCACTACGTGAGGTCATTTGATGTAAACATTTCCTCGATTTGCTCTAACGTTTCATTTTTCACTTTTATTTCACGATCACTCATATTTCTTCGTTCAGTGACTATAACTTTCGACTTTACAATATTCATACTTATACCTGAGAAAGTGTAGGATGGTTCCTGTGACATTTGAAATGTCATGTCTAAAAGGAATGGGATAAAATCGTTTTTTTTACAAATCGAATAGTTTTTTTATAAATCGAAAAAATGTTTTTCTCTAAACTGACGTTTTTGTTCCTAATTTTCATTATACTGACTTTCTAATGTATTGTATGATTTGTAGATCTTTAAATAGGCCAAGATCCACTATGAATTAATACTAATTACGAAAATTTAATTCTAGGTATGAAAAATTCGAAAATCCAATTATCGAATATCCCATCCCTAGCCAATGCAGACTAACGTAGTGACTTTTGACAAATATTATTTGATTTTAACAAACTGCCACATTTTTGCTAATTTGTAACAAAATGTATGTTATTAATTTGTCATTGTTGTTAGTTTTATGTGATGTATTTACCTAAATAACTTGTTATTTATTAGAATCGAGGCTTATATTAAAGTTGGTAATATAATTAAAATTACTGAACGTCGTTACAAGGTTGTATTGGGGCAAATTTGTGAACTGTCACAGGGACCATGCTACAATTTCTCAGTATAGCTCACTTGATTCACACCTTTCGTACACTTAAAATGTGTAAAGCATGATATTTTGAATGAATTAAATAAAACAATAATATTAAAATAAGTTTGTGAGTTGAATATGATTTTTCATTTATATTTTTTCCATAATCATTGAGACAGTTACGTATAAAATATTCAAGTAGTTGAATAGATGGCGACATCTCCGAATATTGGAGATGAGATTATTTTTAGCTGGCCAGATGGCCCATGTCGGCCATACATTCCTTGAACTCAGTCATTTCAAGAGGAAACTATTCTCCGTTTTACATGCTTATCAAATGCTGTTTCAATATACACAAACGTACGAAACAGCCAGAGCATTAAATTTATTATTTGTAACCAAAGATTGCTGTGATTTTTGGAGAAACTGTAAACAATCGTCCGTTTCTTATAATTCTCTTATTCGAGATTTACAATTGATGTGTTGAATAAGACGAAGAAGTGGACTATAATATGGTTTGGGAGCATCGCTCGAATAAATTAAGAAAATTTAACGAAACAGATATACAGTGTATATGTTATGTGAGTGGAAAGCGTGATATAGGAAGACTAAGGAAAGTGTGGTTGGATTAAATGTGTGTAAAAAAGTTAGAGAAATCGTAGTTGTGTAAAACGGTGTATGGATGTGAAGTACATTGCCACGTGGTACGAGTAATGCACTGGACTTCCGTCGGAAAGAAGGTCACCGGTTCAAACCCCGCGTTGTACTAGTCCCCTCGAATAGTACAGGCATTTTTCCGCCTAGTTTTCGGGGGTAGAAGGATCCTAGGATACCTATACTTCGGTCATATCTATTCTTTAAAAAAAAATGCCGATGTGTTCCGATCATCTCATTTTTGTGTGCCATCGGATCCAGTACAGCGGTGTGGCCGGTGAATTTGCTGGTGTGCAACGGCTCACTCCCTCAAAGAGGGAAAAAAATAATGAAACAAAGACTCCACGGCACAGCTTCGCTTTCTAACTGAATTGACGTTGGAATAGCGAAGGGATCTTCGACTACGAGTCCCAGCAACGAACGATGGATGTAGAAGAGGCGAAAGATAGGTGTCGCGATATATGCAAAACTTATCTGCCTACCCCGATAGGTAGACGGCTTGATGATGTGTATGTATGTGCACAATTGGCTTAAAATTCTAATGGTTTTATGTGTTTAATTGAACATTGTGACCGAGGGTCAGCTACCTTAAAACAAACTCAATCAAGTTAGAAAACCTAAAGAGTTTTCACACCAATCAACTCGCTGGACATTAATCAGTAAGAACGAAGCTTTTTTTAAAGTCGTATTTTTTTTATTATCTACTTACCTCTTTTAAGATGTTATCCTTCCATCTTTTTGGAGGTCTTCCTGGGGGATAACTGCTATGCATTACCACATAGGGAACTCTTGTTACATCCATCCTTTCCATATAGCATCGTCAGTATCTTCTACTGTGTTTAACCCATCTCAAAATATCTTTTACTTCACATATTTCTCGCATAAGCGAGTTTCTAATTTCTAAATGTCTTGCCTGCAATGGTTCTGATATATTTCTTGTCATTTGTTCTGAGAATAATGTTTGTTTTTGTAAGACCGTGTTCCATAAGTCATGATTGTCATCACAAATTATATATAAATGTTAACATTGTTGCCTTATATTTATTAATCTATTCTTATGTATTTGTTATTCTAGACCATATCTTTTAGGCATCCTGGAGATTACGGGTTTAATTCCTGTTGGTACCCATTTAAAAAAAGTATTTCTGTCTTGTTTTCACTTATGGTGTCTTCAACATATTTTTAGGTTAGAAGACATAGCAGTAGACTCATTGTACTATCTTTATACGACGATTGTATACATAACACAATTCAAAGATAAAAGTCGTGAGTGTTATTATCAATGGAAAGTAGTGAAAAACATCGGGTCTATCCGATGACTCTGTAAAATATTCATACCAGTGACCTATTGACTTATGACTTTTGATTTGTGTCTGAACAAAGTAATTTTACGTAAAAACAACATTGTTCAAGCTACTTTGTCAAAGTAATTATGTTACATCTACTTGACAATCTAATGTAGCATGCTACTTATGTAGTAAATAAACAGTAGTAACGACACTACTTTACATCTCATCGTCGTTGCTAGGCCTCGCAGTCGAGGATTATCTCGACATTCGAATGTCAATTCCGTTGGAAAGCAAAGATGTGCCGTGAAGTTCTTGTTTCTTTTTAAGTGAGTGTACACCAGCAAACTCACCAGCCACACAGCTGTAGTGGATCTGATGACACACCGAAGCAAGACGAAATACACTGGAATGTTTTTATTTTGGAAGAATATATATAACCGAAGTTATAGGTATCCGTATATCCCCGTATACTAGACGGAAATAATGCCTGTGCCATTCGAAAGGAGAAGCACAGCGCGGGGTTTAAACCGATGACCTTCCACACGGAAGTCCAGTTCATTACCGCGCGGCCATGTACCTCACTTTTACAGCTATTCTTGAATGAAGGAGCTATTTTTACCAAGATATACGGTGTATTAGGCAATCAACTTATGAATTAGTAAGGAAATTTTATGAATTATGTCTAATATATTTATTATTGAACTAAATAACAGTATACCCATTATTCTTAGAAAAATTTAACTTCAAAATGTTGCGATGTATTTTGTCCTTTTTAAAATACAGTATTTTGCCCGTTATAAAACCACATTTCTGTTTCATCGTTAAAACAATAGTAAATCTTATTTATGTTATTAAAGCACCAAGTTCAACTCGGTGAGCAGAGCCGTGTTTTAAATGTAAATCGTTCAAATGTGTTAAAATTATAAACTACGATTTACGAATATTCAATATTACAACAGAGTAAATTGCATAAATATCACCACGCAATTTCCGTGTTGGGAAAGATATAGCGCAAGTTGGGAAAGATAGTTGGAGAAGATATAGCGCAAAACTCTCCTATCATGACATACTTCCATCATCTCATTCATATCCATACATCTTCTTGCAGTTAATTCTGTTTATATTACTTCCTACATTTCTTTTTTCAAAATTGCATTCACTTGGTTCAACACTTGAAATTTTTCGGTTGTCCTTCACCACGACTCACACTTATGTTTGCATTACACATTTGTTTAGTCAGTCTTTCATCACCCATCCGTTCAACATATGCAAACTACGTCAACGTACTCTTTTTCAATTTTAGCTCATATCAGTTTTAATTTCACATTCATCCTTAATAATTACGTTTCTTATTCTGTCATACATCAAGACACATGTTCTTTCACTGCACGTATTTCCACCGCATTTACTCGGTTCTTTTCATTAATTTTCCACGCCCATGTTTCACTTCAATACAGCAATGTTGACACTTATACGCTGTTGTGAACTATCATTTTAACAGATTTTGATATGACTTAGTTTGAATATATGACTTTTAGTGCTCCATTGAATTTGTTACAAAGTGAATTTGCTTCATTAATAAAAAAATAGATTTCCCAATTATATATAAATACAGAAATAAGAAGAATATGTAATACTGAAGACGTGATAAGATGATAAAGGCAGAGAAGTCGTTATAGGCGGGATCACGTTCAAAGAATGAATGAAACCCGGATTCTCCGTATAGTGTCTCTCGTCATACAATTGAAAGCCGACCTGTAGGTAAACCCTAAAATAGCTGTAGGAATAACTGATAGTCTACAGCAGTGCTCCGCAACCGGTGTGCCGTGGCACACTGGTGTGCCGTGAGCCGGATACAAGTGTGCCGCGGTCAAATTCAATGTATTTGACATTTTACAATTTTTCATTATGTATTTAATACACAATGACAAATTATTTTTCATAATATTGTCTGTTTTTCAAAATGTACGAGTAGTATAGAATAATTATTATAACTAAATAATTTTTCAATGGTCCCCCAGCGCCTGGTGCCAACTGTTGAAAACTGCGTAGTGTGCTTTGTAAACACCATGGCCGCACCAAATTAGTCATAGACAAAGAAAAATGACCCTTATGCGCGTCGCTGAAGACTCATGCGCATGCGTTATACTGCATTTGCACGCGTACATCACGTTCATTGCGTAAAAATAAATATGTTATAGTTTTATGTATGTACTCGTATACTTTTCAAATAAAAAAAGTAAAATTTGTGTATCAATTTAGCTTTTGGTGTGCCGCGGAATTCTAGGAAGAATTTTGGTGTGTCGTAGGTGATAAAAGGTTGCGGAGCACTGGTCTACAGGAATAATACAGAGAAAAAAAAAACAGATCATGAATCTAATGGAATAATGAAAAAATAAACTTAAGCGATTGGTCGAATATACAATGACTTAGATAAACTCGTTGCATTTCCTTCTCAAGAGGTAATTAATCAATTTATTCTTATCTAGGAGTGGCGAAGATCTTGATCGTCAGATCAACGGTTCTTGAATGATTCATGTGACGTGATGAATTTCATAATCAAGCTGTAACCATAGAATAAAGGATGGAACTATTACGTCTTATTATGAAATAAGAGTGTTTAGAGCTATGATAACAAAACCGCCAATCGCAAGTAGATTTAAAAAATTTAAATAGTTAAAACAAAAGATGCCACAGAAATCTACTTTTGACTTTTAATTTTTTTTTTATGCTTTATTGTACATACATATCATCAGGTCGTGTACCTTGCAGGGTAGACAGAGAGAATAGATCTCCAAACTTTTCTATTCAAACGCACAACCTTTACCTCCTCTACATTCATACATCTCGTCATGTACAATCTTCTATTATTCACACTTCTTACTTTATCTTATTTCAACATCTGGTCCATTTGGTCCACCCACGTTTTCCTCAGTCTACCTCTTCTACGTACACCTTGTACTTTTGACTTGTATATTCACTTAGTCATTCTTTCATCATTTATTCTCTTCACATGTACAAACCATCTTATAACACCAATTTTATCCAGGCATTAATTTCTAATATCTTCATTCCGCCTTCTCTCAAACATTGATACTCCACAAATTTTCCTTATTGCACGCATCTTCAGTGGAATTAATCTTACTCTTATCCTTCTTCTGTCAAGTCCAAGTTTCACTTCCATATATCAAAGTGGGCACCAACACACTATTATGTATTGTCTTTTTTGCTACTGTTGATATTGCGCAGTAGTTGATTATAACATGAAATGCTCGTTTATTAGTGTACAAATATCAAGTTTATTGCCGTATGTAATAAACTCGCCATTTGTTTACATTACAAGTGTCGAAATAAATAAAGAAAACAAACAAGAGAATCTTTCTTCTTTCTCTTAATTTCGACCTCTGGTCTGTTATCATCAGGGCTGTCTCTTTTGAGATATTGACTTCCAGCTATCCATTTATCTTTTTGAGATCTTCCTGGGGAACATTAAAATCAAGGTAAAGGTAGGAAAACCATTTAGACAGTCGATCGGAGCGTGGTTGTTATTGCGACAGGATTTTGAGTACTTGGGCTTTCAGGATGAATGACGAGTGGAAGGGATTTATGTAAGCTCGTGAGTGTGGGTTTCTTCTTGTTGTTTTAATTTTGGTTGTTTTTGTATATGTGTTTCTGTGTATTTTTTTTTTGTTTTAATTTTGTTTTGATTTTAATTTTTATTCTTATGATTGTGTGCGGTATAGTGTGGGATGAATATTTTTGGTCTTTCTGGAGTGATGATGTGTGAGGAGTTGAATTTCGCAAGATGTTTCCAGTTGTAGTTGAGTGTCACTGTCAGGTTGATGAGAGCGTGCAACGGGGTTTTGTTTTTGTGTAATCAAAAATCGGAAAGAAGTATCGATTTATTTTTCTCATGCTAAATATCCTCAGTGAGATATAGGCAAAAGCGTAGTTTACTGGGGATACGACAAATGAAAGGCAACAAACCCAGATCCATTAAAATTGTATGTCCAAATCAAATTATCTGTTGTTTTTCTCAAATTGTGTATATTTCTTGTCATGTGTAATAATAAATAAATAAACAAATAAAATAGTTGAAAATGTGACCACCGACTAGAAAATGATAAGAAAGATGCTTGTCACGCGTTCATTGTGCGGGGGGCAATCCGATCATAATGTAGCGATAATGCAAGGACCGCAAAAGAGAAGTTTCATTGCAATGCAACAATATGACAAGTTATGATTTTACAATAACATTTTTTGAATGTATGTGACGCATACATTCGATACAGTATTCCTACGTAAGAAGTAATCATTTAGTCCTCACTTGCAAAAGATAACCTTACTTGTATCTTTGAAAAAATAACACAAAAAGCAAAGAGGACAAATCTACACGTTATGCTTTGCACTCATATATTTTTTGCATCTCTTTTAAATAACTTCACATGTATCATATCCTAAAAATTAATTCAAAAGTATAACATACGACTTTTACTTTTGGTCCCTTAGAACTTATTATATTATATTGTATTACCTGTAATAAAGTGCAGCCTAGCGAGTTTATTACCAATGTGGCAATCTCGATCAACCAACCAAAAATAATGAAATAAAAATTATATTTCAGTAGTCCTCAATATTTTTTGTATAACGCTTTTCTGTAACGTCTGATCTTCAAGGCCTAGTTGATAAGATGCCTGTCTTCCAGCTCGGAGGTCGCGGGTTCGATTCTCATTTTACTCAGATTAAAAAAAAGGATTCCAGTATTATTTTTAAATAAGGCTTGTATAACTCCTTTTAGGTTGGTTGGAAGAGATGAACACATGGCAATAAGCCCGCCAGTTTTGTATACAATACAAACTTGCTTAAACTGTGATGATATCATTTGTACATTGCACGTCGATGAATGACCAATAAATTTGATAGCAATCATGTGATTGATTATGTTAGGTATGCAAACAGTGACACGGGAAGTTGACTCGCTTTTATCGAACATAAATGCACACGGCTACGTCGTAAATTATTTTCAGATTCACAGAAAATGCGGGTGACCACTAAGTTTAAGTGAAAGTTCAATACAATTTCATAAAAAAAACCTTCGATTGAATTATTTTTACGGTTGTAATTTGTTTCCTGTCGTAAATAAAATTAATTAAAAAGTAAATATTCTTAAAATTTATTTGATACTAATTCTAAACTTTTAATACATTGTGATATATGTATATTAATCATTTTTATGGTAACGTTTCACCATATCCGAATTTGAGATTCAGACATATTGAAAATCGTGGCCGGGAGTTAAAACTACACATGTTCGGCCCCATTCATTGAAACTTCAAGTTAAGAATCATTGGTATGCACTCGAGAATTTTTTAACAAGGCTGCGATCTTATTTCTTTTGGTAAAATGGGAATCGAACACGAAACTCCAGTATAGAAGTCAAGCATCTTACCAACCAGACCATTGAGGTCATCAATGTATATTATATTAACTGATTAATAAGATGTTTATTTTTTATTTTATAATGGTTTTCTTGTAAAAGTATTCTTTTAAATTATGATGCGATTGCTGAGACACTGAAAATATCGAAAACCACGCACAAAGCATAATGAATCGCTACGAATATGACCTAAAAATACGAAATTACTTTTAGGATGACCAATTAATCATTACGGGTACTAGGAATAAAAATGAATAAACTTAAATGAGCAGGGGTTAATTACGCAGCAATAATATAAAGTTTCGCATCACTGACATTTGTACGGTTTTGACAGTTGAACAATATAATTACCATAACTAATATTACACGCAGTCGATAGTCACTTTACTTTGAACAAACTTTTAAAGAAATATTTATTATGATTGGCGAGGATGTAATACTGGCTGATGTGCTTTGTCAAGTTTCTAGACCATTTAATTTTTTTGTTTTAATAAAATCATTTTTTAACAAAAATAATGTTCCATTAGATTCGATAGATACGCTTCTTTGGTATTTTATCTTGCTGGCAATACAGTGTACACAATTTTATTCGCTTAGCGTAATTATATTAAGGATTGCTTTTTATGATAGGTTTGAGCTCTTCCATACTCCACTACCAATAGAAATAAATGGTAACCCTAAAAAATCGATTGATCATGATAGTAAATTTTATAACCGAAAGTCTATAACAACGTTTAAGGAATATTTTTTCTGAATACCGAAAGGAACAAAAATGCATTGTCTTTATTTTAGATGGTGTGTGATAAGGTGAAGAACTTTATTTTAAAAGGAAGGTATTAGGAAGTTTGTCAAGAATATTGATGAAGAGGATTCTAATTAGGAATATTCTAACTGTTCTTGTACATATTCCAGAAATGGTCAAGTTAATAACTATTACGAGTCGTATTTTTTATTATGGTACGAATACGGATGGCCGCACTAAGTGCGATATTGAAAGAAGAGTACTTAAGCGGTACTCAAGCGTATGCCAGTAAAACTTGTAACATATATGGCAAAAAATATCGAAATTAAGAGGAATGCGATAGAAATAAAGGCGTTGCATATAATGTGTTGAAAAACAATGTATGATACTATAGAATAAGGAAAATGGATGGGTGATGAAAATCCTATAAATATTTAATTCTTCTTCTTTTAGGCCTGTTATGGTCCTGCATCATTGCTTCCCTCTTGTGACTTCGACTAACAGCTGTCTTTACATCTTTTGGGAGGTCGTCCCTGAGGTCTGCTTGCTTGGGGGATACAGTCCCTGGCCATTCTTACGGCTCTTGGTTCCGCAATTCTGGATACATGTTCGTTCAGAAATTTCTTCTGTCGTCCCCATCTGACAATATCTTCAACTTCACACATCCTTCGGATTTCTGTGTTTTGTACTCTATCACGAAGGGTTTTGACAGCGATACTCCTGAGTACCTTCATTTCGCTGGTTCGAAGGAGATTTTTTGTTCTGACAGTGTCGGCTCTGGACTCTATGCTGTATATCATTATGGGGCGGACACAGGTCTTGTATATCCTCACCATGCTTTGGATGTTCATATACTTGTTTTTCCAGATAGTGTTCTTTAAACATTCCGAAGCTGCGGCCTTTTGTGATTGTTCAAGCACTTCGCCATAGGGGTCATTATTGCACATTATGCTAGCACCCAAGTATTTAAATTTTGTACCTTGTTCAATTGGTGTGTCGTTGATCGCCACACTGCATCCAACTTTCTCTCTGGCTAGAGTCATGCATTTAGTCTTGCTGATAGAGATAGACATGTATTGTATATATATTTAATTCTATATGGTTTTTATACAGTTTTTCTTTTCATTACAGGAATGATGAAAACATCATAGCATTTAGAAATCCATAATGGCTGCAGTAGTAACAAATCTAGTTCACAAGTATCCACCGTCTAAACAGTCTGATAAATCAGTGCCTGACAAGAACAATCAGCCAAAAGATGTCGACAGAAGTAACAACAACACTCCGGTTAGATCCAGAAGAATAGTACCCAAACCCAAGAACAGTGTCACTGCATGGAGTAAGGAAACTCAAGTCTGTGATGATTCCATTCCGGAAGATCTATATAGCAATATCATATCACATAGAAAGTATTCAACTAGTTTATATGAAGAAAAAAGTGTACTTATTTCATCTCAACGATCGTCATCAGAACTCGATTCATCCTCATCTTCCGTGGACCATCAAGAAGACCAAAGAATTTCTTGTAATTATATTATAATTAGTGAAAAGATAGACGAAAATAGTATAAAATGCTCCCAATACGACCAATTGCTGTCGCCGTCTTCGACAGCATGCCAAAGTATAGATGATGACTCAATCTCGATAGACATAATAAAGAACATCAAGAGAAGAGAAAAACCAAAAAGACCATATTTAAAATTTTTATGTCCACCTTATTTTATACTGGCAGCAAGTTTACTTGAGGTAAGATAATTTGTTATTTTCTGATTTCATGTATTTTATTGCCCATCACATTTAATGTTGCACATATTTTGATCAATATGTGCAATCAACATAAGTGGCCCACAATTATCAATTTACCCAATCAAAAGCATGAAAATATTCAAGCATTAAAGTATTCTTTTGTTTCAACTCTTTGTATCATTTAAAAGAAAACATTTTCAGAAACTATAGCCGCATAATAAATTTATCAAAGAATGAATGACATGGCATAGTGTGGCCACATTTCAACATCTTTCGGTGAACTTTACACTAAGATTGGTATTATTATTATTATTCTTCTTCTTATGCCATGTCAAATCCTCCAGACATTGGTTATTACTTGGGCGAAGACCTGCCTGTTTTGTACCTCGTGAAATTGTTCAATAAGGCACAAAGATATTATTAAGAAATTTAAAAGGGATGACTCTGAAAGATTTACTTCAAAATAAATTGTTTATTTTTATTCCATATTATATCATAAAGTAGACCTAGAAAAGATTATTAGATACACAAAAGAAAATAAGTGGCAAGCAGAGTGCTGCAATCTATATTGAAAATCAGAGATTAATGAAAAAGCTAAAGTTATTATCTTAAAAGCGACTCGTATACCAACATTTTGTAAACCGTCAAGGATAATGAATCTTGATGGTGAGAGTCGGATTAAAAACATCCTGTAGAAAAGAGATATCTCTGAGGAATCAAATTAAGGGATAGAATGAAAAATAAGCTGATAATGAAACCTTAAAAATAGATCCTTCAAACTTCTAGAAAACATCAAACTTAAAATAACTGGATGGAATTTTATTTCGACTGGTCTTCATTTGGAACAAAATAGGACCAAAGTTTATTGGTAAATAAAAAAGTTAAAAAACATCCAAAAATGTTAATACAACCTCCTATGAGATTTTGATCAAACCTTACGTGTACAGGAAATTAATGCAACTTTTTTGTTACTTTTTTCTTCGTATAGACCAGACCGCCTATGTGATAGAGACTAGATGTTGACAAATAATTTAAGGTGATGAGAAATATTAAAAACTTTGACTAGCTCTACAACCTTAAATAATACTTTTAAAAGTTTAGTTAATACTTCAAAGATGATATTAACCCTTTGCGGTCTAATGTCGAGTATGACTCAACATCGATTTTATTCCCGTGGGTCTTATACATAAAGGATTTTGTATCAGTCAGTAAAATAAAAAAGGAATGTCCAAATATTGTATTTTATTGTAGAAAAAATATAAAACTTAGTAAACTATACTTTTTCATAGAATGGCATAACTTTTTTGTGGACCTGGTAGAATAAAAATAAATTGTGGACTGCATAGGGTTAAGTAATAGCTTTAAAAACTTTGACAAGTACTACAGAGATGGCATTGACAAAAATCATGCATCTACGACTACATGGACTTATGTCTAATTATTTTCTGATTTGGTTCTACCCAAATTGCTCCCTTAAACTTTATAACAATAATAACAATAGTAAAATAAACCTCTTTACATTATTTGATCAAATAAAGATACAATAACAATCATTGTGACCTCATTGGAAAGAAGTCCGGGTGTTACAGGTTCGATTCCTGTTGGCACGCAAAATCTTTCAAAAATGATTTCAGTCCAGCTTTCATTTTATTTTCCTTTAACATATTTCTGATAAGTTAAAATGAAATTGCCATAAAGTAATGAACACGACTTGTACTTTATACAACAAAAAATTAAATGCGTAAAAGTTTTTTGTATTACTCTTTCGTTGTATATAGTGCCACCTGGCGGGTTATTGCCATGTTGTAATATATTTTAACCAACCAGAAAGGTGTTAAACAAGCCTTAAGTGAAAACCAGACTGGAATCTTCTTTGGAAAATCTGGATACTAACAAGCATCTTATCAACTAGGTTATTTGGTTATTTGTTCACTTTTTGTTTATCTATGCATTATTTTAAGTCTGTGTAAACTTAAGAATATATTTTATTCTTTGTTCATTTGTTGATTTTCTAATCATTCTTTACAATCTGGGAATATTATAGGCAATGAACATATTCTTTTCTGTTTATCTTTCAAAGAATTACTCTTAAAAAAATAATAACTCAATTAGATCCTATTGTCCTTTTCAGATTAGTGTGTTCATATGGGGAGGAGAGGAAGTGGAAGCCCTTTTAATGTACTCCCCCCACCACAGGTACCAGGTGTGGAGGTTCTTCTCCTACATGCTATTGCATTCAGGAGGAATTCACCTTACTCTTAATATTATTATTCAGGTAGAATGTTACATCATTTTTATTACAAAAAATATTT
This sequence comes from Odontocerum albicorne, assembly GCA_949825065.1. Taxonomy (NCBI): domain Eukaryota; kingdom Metazoa; phylum Arthropoda; class Insecta; order Trichoptera; family Odontoceridae; genus Odontocerum; species Odontocerum albicorne. The sequence continues at coordinate 15,380,388 of OX463840.1, forward strand.
AAATTTCTTTTTTATATAAATACATAACATACATAGCACCACGGAGTCCTCTGCAAATCCTTATCTTTACTTTTTTATATAAATACATAACATACATAGCACCACGGAGTTCTCCGCAAATCCTTATCCTTACTTTTTTTTATAAAAAAATATAACACCAACCACCGTGACCTAGGTAAGATGCCTAACATCCAGCCATGATGTTGTATGTTCAATTCCCATTGGATTCTGTTTTTATTTAAAGAAAGGGTTTATCTGATTTTCACTACAGACATCCAAAATATCTTTCAGGTTAGTTGGAGGAGATTATCACATGGCAATAATAATAACCACCAGGTTGAACTGTAATAATTAAAGTTTAATATGTGTACTTCTCTACGTTATCTTAAGTCAATTTTCTCCAACAATCTCATAATTTATTTACTTGGTCTACTTTTTCCTCGCTCATTATTCATTTTGCATAATATTATATATATTTGTTTTATAAGACTTTCACAAATCACGCCCTAAATTTGGCAAAACCATCGATTTTTAAGATTTTTCATAGCATTGAGTAAAAATAAATTAAACAAAAGACTAACAATTTAATGATATAAACATTGTTTAATGATATAAAATTCATATGAACATTGAACTGCCAGGGTGACATAACATATCCTTGTTTTACCCCTGTTGAAAAATGAAACCACTCAGTCTAGGCGCCATTCACTCTTCCGGTACATAATGATGCAATAATACGTATGAAAACCACGTTAATTCAATAAAATAAATGAATTTTTGGCATCATTTTGAAGATGCAACAAAATAAATGTTTTTTTTCGGTGATTGATGCTTTTTACTACCATAAAGGAAACAATGTAACACAAACGAAATAATATACGAGTATGTATGGTATATACAGCGTATGGTGATGCAGTAAACTATAGTATTTGTCAAATGTGCCAAAAAAAAATCCATAATGGTGAAATGGCACTCGAAAATGGTGTTTGCTCTAGATGGCCGATTGATCACCACTGATGATGACTAAATTAAGGTTTTGTTCCAGAATAATCAGCATCCTACAACACAAGATACTGAATATATTGAAAACAAATTAACATAATAAAATTGCATCTTAATATAAAAAATTTACATTTGAACTTCACGTAAAAATTTATCTTGGATAATATTTTTTTTTACATTACCTCATTCTACTGCGATTTTTAGACTCTATTGGCCACACTTTTGGAACTGGAGCAGGGTTCTTGGAGATGTGCTGTGGTGTACGTGGGTGGCGGGGTGGCAGGGGCACTTGGCGCCTCCGTGCTGCAGCCCTCACTTTACATGGTCGGAGCCTCTGCTGGGGTTTATGCGTTGCTCATTTCACATCTAGCTAATGTCATTTTGGTAATTATACATATTTTTAGTGAATTAGTGGTGAGCACATTTGCTTTGCACACAAGCATTGCAGGTTCAATTCTGATTGAATATACTTTCAAACTGGTTTAACAAACTTAAAAATTTATTGTTGCGCTTAGTAGCTGTCTTATATACATTTTAAAAGCATTCTAGAGATGGTAAATATTCCGAAATAGTGATATATTAGTTCATAATTTTAAATTTTGAAAAATTAAGAACACTATAGTGCATGTTAAATCAATAAGCAATTTTTTTTCAGATTTATTTTTCTTCTATATATATTTCCAAATTCTTAAAATGGATGATTTGTTAAAGAAAATGGTATTATTTTAATTTAATGAACTATAAATAGCCCCTGTAGTTTAGTTAAAAATACGCTTGTCTTAAAAGTCAAGGGACAGTGGTGTGCTGCTCAAAGTCTTATACTAGCTCAGTAAACCGAGATATAATCTGCTTGTGATTCATTAAACCTGTTATTCAAAAGTTTGACATTACAATTTGAAATATAAAACCAGCTTTGCAGAACTGATAATTTTCTGATATTTTTGTTATTCCTTAGAATTGATAATGTTCAGAGGAATAGGAAAATACAGGTAACCCCCGTTGATCGCGGGAGTTATGTTCCGATAAGCAAAATTCCGCGATCGACGGGGGATTTAAAAAAAATCATTTTAAGATTCTAAAAAACGTTTTATTTTTAAAATAAACATTAAATAACAATGTCATATAAAATATAATTAATTATTTATTTATTTTTTCCGCTTTTCAAAAAAGAATCTAGATATCCTTGTTTGGCCTCTCTACGTTTATTGTGTAAAATTTGTCTATAACCGTCAAATAATCCATTACAACCACGCTTTACAGCACTCACTCGCTCACAATCTTCGTCATTTTCTTCTAACAACTGCATACACAGTATGTGAAGAGAAAGGGACTTTTCGATTATTTTAACACTTAATATCTTCGATGATATTTTGAATATCATTTTCGTAATTCATTTGATCATCAATTTCTCTGAACAACCTTTTCCAAACGCTCTTCATACAATATTGGGTGACTTCATTCCATGCTTCTGATAGCTACATATTTTGTCTCACTCGCGCTCAGGAATTTACGTATATATGTACATGTGTATTATGTGAGTGAACGAAAAAGAAAGATAGCTCGCTCGTGCAACTACACATTATGACGATTCCTGGAATGTGTCGATGCCAGACAAGTGTTGTTTAAAATACCGCGTTATAAGGAATCCTTAATCACCGGGGTCGCGATGAACGGGGGTTACCTGTTTAACAATCAAGCATATATGCATATGATCTAATACCAGTATTGATGATAGACGAGGTTATCTAGGGATCAAATTATGACTTAGATCTATCACAATCTTTGTTAGGGGAGGCAAATACAAAGAATCAGATTACATATCATTTGGTTGGCATTTGATGTAAAATATTTTTTAATTTTTCACAAGCAGAGTGAAGGAGAGGGCCACTACATAATAATTTAGCAGCACCATTGGTTACTGGTTCATTTCTTATCAGTACCCAACTTTTTTTAAAAAGGTTTCCACCATGATTTTGCCTAAAGGCAGGGGTTTTTGAAGTATGCTTTATCACGCTCTGAGGCGATACAGGATATTTGGAACGAAGAGGAAGAGAGTCTGATTGAGCTGTCTTATGACGGTATATTATAAAAAAAAATTATATGCAAGTGTTTGAGTTTTGTCAAGGATAAATAGTCTTTGCTTAATGTTAAACTTTGGTGAATCATGGTTTCTATTGTGATGACTTACTTCTGCGAAGCCGAGTTTTTTAGTAGCTATAATAAAAATGAAATATCCCTGAAAGCTCAAAGTGAAATAAGAAATGAGGGAAGCGAAATGTGCCTAGTTTGATTCCTATACTTGTGAACAATAAGCTTACCCATCCCACTAATTGCTAAGGGTTTATTTTAAGGGTACCGTGGAAAATTCTTTTTACATTAGGGTGTCATGAAACAAAACAAAAATCTTTACATTTTTCTTGTTGATTGGAATGGTTTGCCAAATTCCTATTAATCCGCTAATTTGTATTATATACAACCATTTTTATACAATTCGTGAAAATCTTTGTAAATTTTTATTTTCTGTTAAATTAAACCTATTTTAAATTATTTTCAGAGATTCAGTCAGTTAAGTTACAGAGTATTTAGAATATTTTCTGTGGCAGTATTGGCAGCATCTGACATCGCATTCTCCATAGCACACTGGTGGTCTGCAGATAGCAGTGCTCCGTGCATTGGTTGGGCGGCTCATTGCGCTGGGGCAGTGGCAGGAGCTACTTTGGGGATCCTGATTTACACAGGTAAATATATATCTCAAGAACATTCTTTTAAAATTGCACAAAGGTTCTTAATAACATTAATTTTTTTATCGGAATTCACATGAGATTTCTTATTTTGTTTTTGCGACTAATTTATTAAATAAATTTGTTTGCACCATGGCTCAGTGATAAGCATGCTTTCTTAGCACTCAGGTTTCTTGGATTCGATTCTCGACGGAATGGTATTTTTTAAATCTTATTTATTATAGTACTAGCTTTAAGTATCTGACTATATTATGGTTTTACAAATCAGTGATACAAAAAACTAATAAGCTAAAAAGTTTTGGGTTTGAATCAATCAAATGTCAGTATTTTATGACAGCTTCAATGGTTAATAGCATCAGCCAGAGCATATTCTAAAAAATTATAGTAATATTCTATGTTGCAAATTTCATGAATTTCTCTGTTTGTGTCCTACTTAATTCTAATCTTATGAAAAAATTATTTTCAGGCATAACTATGAACCCTGAAATTTTTAAGTGCTTAGATCTGATTTACTTTATTTTGTCATTTATGCTTCCTCAAATTAGTACTTTTATTTAAATTGTGTACAATTTAGTCGATTCAATATCTTACATATTAGGGGGAAACTGCAATATATTTTGGCAAATGCTAAACTTAAATTTAATTTTAAATAATGGAAAAAACATTAAAAACCAAAATAGCCTAATAGTTCCAGTTGAAACAAAGATCAGACAATAAATACATTGACAAAGTTGCTTGACATGTTTAAGCAGGCAATAAAAGTTTCTTTTGATAAACATATTTTTAGCGTTTTGTACTATTCTATCGAGTAGTAGAAACTTGGATTCAGTAATCTTTATTTATTCTTTGTCATAAATTATTCAAAATACTTTACAGTGAATTAATGTAAATACAACAGGTTATATCACATTTAGATGCCAGTATTATTGAAATTACAGAATAAAATCAAATGTTTTAGAATAATTTTGAAATACAGTCATTTTTTTTTGTTTCAGGATGTGATGAAGATGCAATATATAATAAAGTGGCCAGGTGGACTTCTTTTGTCATATTGATAGTAGCATTTATTATATCAGTTATTTATAATATATTTATTGTTAAAATATCTTAATCTGTGATATTGTGCAATGCACATTTTTTATTAAGATTTTATTCTCTATTGTATGAACTTTATTATAAAACTGAAGAAATTATTATATGACTCCATTAAGTATCTGACTATATTAATACTTATAAAAATAAAATCATTTTTATGACAAATAATTTTGTTTCAATATTCCTTAAATTTTATTTTCTTCTTAGGAATACTTAAGTCGTATAGAGATCTTTTCTTCTTAGTGTTGTAGCTTATGGCAGAGTAGGTGATGTAGCCTTCAAGGAGGAGTCAGTCATCTTTGTGATTTGGTTTATCCATCTCATTGAAGGCCGCCCTCTTCTCGCTATCCCTCAACACTTCCAGCCATGACCAGCTTCTCCAAACTGTCTTCATCTTCAATTGTAACATGCCCAATGTAACGTTGATGTATTAAGATCAAGAACAGTACTTTGAGGTTATATGGATATGTGGAATGAATGAATGAAGAAAGAATAATAAAATGCAAATGTGAGTGTAAGGCATGGTAGAGGAAGGCCGAGTAAAGTACAGTTGGATCAAGTGTATGATATTTAGAAAGAAGGAAATATACATGTAAAATGTCAGAGAAATCGTAAGAATAGTATAAAAAGGTGTATGGACATAGAAGAGGCGAAATATATGTATCACGATAAGAAAGTCTGGTGCTCACTTTTCTCTGACTACTTCGATATCGAAATGTATGTATGTGTGTAGAAGTCCATTATACTATTATATGTAAAAAAATAAACAAAATACTGCTTTATGGTTTACCAAAAACATTTAAGAAGATAGAACAGCTTTGTTTTATTAAAACAAGGCTTAATTAATTCGAATATTGTCCATAAGCATGCAACTTAATTAAGTCATAAATTGTAAAAATGTAAACAAACTAATATTTCGTAACTGACAGTGAAGATAAATTACTATGAAATTGTTCAATTATCGATTTAATAGCTTATTGCAACATACATTTTTGGAAAAAACACAATATTTACTTTTAAATTAAATACGAAAATAAAAAAAACAACTAACCCAAACAATAAGACAAAATATGTCAGAATAACTTGCAAAACAGACAATAATGCCATTAAAATTATTAACGCTGCCTGGTAGTAAAAACATATTATTTCTATTCACAAAAAAGAGTAATATAGTGAATTAATTCTATGCAAATATTATTCTTATCTCTAAATTTCTTGTTTTGAATTTAGCTGATATATTTCATTACTATTACTTTACCAAATTCAGATGGACATCTATCAGGGAATAGCAATAACAAAATGAAAACAAATGCAAATGAATCTATACTATTGTTCAAAAGATTATATTCTGATATGAATGGTTTCCAATAGAATATATTTAAAAATTTTAATAAAACAAGTTTTCCAACACGGACATCTTCTAATGGAAAGCAAACGTTACAAATAAATTCATGTTATTATTTCAAAAGATGATAATTTGTTAAAGATATTCTAAAGCGATATAAAGCTGTAAAATAAAATTAAGAATCTGCTTTTCGCCAATAGTATCTACTTTTCGCCACTACTTTATATTTTAATGTAGCCATTCGGTGTTTAGTTTATTACATTCATTGGGAATACAGATTATGTTCTAGTTGCAAGTACAGTCCTCACTCCATTTATGTGAATTTACTTTAATGCGGTTTATTCTGTTTGAAAATTTACATGTAAAAGAGTAATTCTAGAGGATCGGAAAATAATAGATAAGCAGTATATTTTTTATGCTATCATCATTGTCAATAAAAACAGCTACAACTGTAAGAACGACTACAGAAACAATGAAAAATTCATCCAGCAAGAATAAAATTGAATAAGTACAGGAAATTGTTAAGTTTTGTAACTATTTTTTCCGAGCTACTTTAAAGCTACAGCCTCTCAGCCCTTTTCAAAATACTTCCCTCGGGAAGCCACACACCTATTAGAGTTTTTTTCCCTTTCCTATGGAAACATTCAAACTACGCTTTTGGAATAACTCGTAGCTGCTTCATCACATTTTACTGGATCTGCTCAATATCTTCAAATATCTTTCCTTTCATGGGTAAATTATCATAATGAAACTGACAGTGCTCACTTACCTAGAGATGAGGCTGTTTTCTTCTACTGTACTTATTAATCTCCTCAATATTCCTAAGTAGTATTTTTATTCCCTAACCAGGATCATTGTTGGCTATTTCCAACATATTTTGGGTAATTTTCATTCAGAAGTCCTTATGCTATTATTCCAGGAGTAATAATAACTAATCAAGCAGCCATTTGACTCATCCCCAATCTTGAAGTAAAATTTCTAAAATAATGGTTTTATAATGCCAAAATCTTACATGTAATTAAAACAAGACATGTTAATAAGTTTGCCAGGTTGTACTGTATACACTCAAAGTTTAAAATAGTATTTATACATTTGTTATCACAAATGGTTTATATTTCAATCATGTATATAGGAGTAATTCTGATTTTAATATTTCTTACTTGGCCTGGGTTCTCGAATGTACTCTTTCTGAAAGCATTCCACGAGGCTATGATTCATTTTTTAAACGAGGCTACAATTTTTCACGAGGCTATGAAAAATTTAAAAAAGCATAGATAATATTTTAGTCTGTTACCAATAATAAGGTACCTAACAAAATTGCTTTTCAACTTTGCAAGTAATTTTCTTCCATCTCAAAAACAAAAGATATGTCTATATCACTGCCGTGTGTTGTTGGCAAAGATAATAAGTTACTTGAATTCTTCATATGTCAATAAAAATATGTGCTTTAATAAAAATTCAAGCAAAGATTGTTCTGGATGGGAATTTATGAGGTATCTAATATCAATCTGGTCGGGTGGTGGAACTTAATGAAAAAACCAAAAAGAATTGATAGATTGAAAGTAATGATAAACAAAATATATTTTAAGTATTTTATTAGATATATATGATGTGGTATGAAATATTTGGTAGACTGACATTTTTATGAGTATGAGATCAGAGTTATGAATAATTATTAATTTGAAATAATTGAAAAAATATTAAGGTACAATTTATTATGTGGTGTTAAGATAACAATATTTTCAAGCCGTTTACATGTAAACGCAGTTACAATGAATATTTTTGACATTTTATATACGGGCCTGATTGCTGAATACTCATGTACTATACAGGACCTCTCAATGCTACGTGTAGTTGCTAATTAATAAATTATAGAAAATTAGATAATCCTTGTGAATTATAAAAAAATATTACGAAATTTAGTATTAAGGTTCATAAAAATATGTAATACATTCACATTATATACATTCATGTAATACATTGTTTTTTATTTAATGTAAAAAATAAGAATAACAAAAGAGGAATTAAAAAAAAGAAGTATTTTGACAAAGGTACATACACATATACTGCATTATTTTCTTTCTCCAATATGTCTAAAATAGGGTGTATCATTGTTTATAAAATTTCATCAGTTTATTTTAGTAAAGAAAAGAAAATTATATCAAATCACTTTTACTTATTTCTGAATCATTAGTGATATACTATATAGGAGATGGTAAAGTAGATCCCTATATTAAATTTTAAGGATTGACAAAAACAGATGGCAGTGTAAAATTCGAACAAAAAAGACCTGATTGTAATCTACTATGTTGCTGCACTGTCGTCACTAAATTGAGGTTACTGTCTTCCACTTTCTATAAATGATGCACTCTTGACTAATTCAAGTTTCACGCATGCGAAGTGTTAATTAATTTTTGTTGAGAAAATTCATTAAAATGTCAAAATGCTATGTGTGCAAAAATTTTTTTTATATATTAAGTTTTCATTAGAAAAATATAGATATTTTTTTGATACATTTTGTTTAAAGAAACAAAGCTAGTCCAAACTCAATTTCCTGCAATCTTTTATGGCGTTGAAACATGGATAATAAAAGCTCGACAACGTGAAATAATCAATTTCTTTCAGATGTGATGTTGATGTCAAATCACATGGACTGCTAGAAGAACGAACGTCTCCATACTCCAGGAGCTAAATGTGACTGTATGATTCACCTCAATATGCTGCTAATGCATTTTGCTGTTTTTCAGGCACATTTAGAGACATAAGTCAGATAATCTGGAGAATTTATGGTCAAAGAAAGAGTGCCAAAAATAAGATGCAGTGACAGAAAGGCAGCAAGATGGAGTGATCATGTGAAGTAATTGATTGGGGAAAACCTCTACACTGCCATGTAAACGTTAAGTGATCGAAAGGAGTGGAGACGTGTCATCGCAATTTCTACCACCAATATCCCATAGAACCTGACTCTCGGTAATGAGGAACGACAGAGATAGGCTTACTCATATTTTCACACAACTTTATAGAATTTTACAAAAGTAATAGATATTTCAAAATTCATCAAAAAAATTTTTATGTTTTTTTTCGTTCAATGGTTAAGGACATGTCAGCATGTTTAGAATTCAGTAATAAAGGCATACTTTGTAACTGTTGTTGATTGGTTGCCATAAGTATGGTATAATAGCATGGCAATTCATTATGTTGACCACTGTTCAACAAACAAAATTTAAAAGTCTGACATACTCGTACATATTTAGATAAATGCTTATACATAAAAAGCTTATAAATTGAATAAAATCTAATTTCTAAGAGAAAATATATATTTTTACAAGTATTTATTTTATAAATGACAGAAATACAAGTATATTATATCAATTATATACATATAGGAAATTTTTTGAATATTATACACTTATATAAAACAAAAAGAATAAAAAGTAATGACACTTCTGATAATTAATAAGAACTAGAAAAAAAAAATCTAATTAAATTAGGGGATTTTTTACAACCAGTATGGAAAATTCATGAAACTTACGAGCTGGGGCATTCAAGTTTAAAAACACTGTTAACACTGTCGTGAAATACGGCACAAAAGACTTCAAGTAAAGTAGGATTGTGAAAATAAATATGTTGTTTACGTAAAATGTTTTGATTATTAAAAAAATACAAAAAAAGTTAATTTGTTTGCTATCAGGTAAGTCCCGTCTCCTCTAGCCTAGTAATAATGAGCCGCCTCTGGTGTTTATATTATGTAATATCATGGTCTTTATATACCCATCGGTTGATTTCACAGGAATGTGGAGAAAATGTAGACAATTATCAGTTTAATGATTTTGTTTTGTTACATAATAATAATGAATGGCTTGGGGTTTCGGGTTCATTTTTGTTTTTATAATATTATTCATAATTAACACAGTTGTATGCCATGCCATATAGATATGTATGTCATATTGTTAAATAGCATTTAACAATTAGTACATTTTGTCCTAAAAGTAGCTGTAAAGTAGCACTGTTACCACTTATTTAAAGCTGCTTGAGTAGCACACTACTTTAGATTAAAAAGAAGCTTTATTGAAGTTGTATTTTTAAAACTATATTTTACGACACTGCACAGGAAAAGATAATTTTCTTTATTGCATGTTGCCACTATTTATTGAACAAAGTATCAGACAATTTGAAGGATTGAATAGTTGACAATATTTTTATAAATTGATGTTTTACACATTTCTGAAGCCAGCCTAAGGTCTCCGATATGTCATATAAAATAAGAAACTTATTTTACTTACAAAGTTTTTTTAAGTCCTATGTGAATGAATACTTAGCCTAATAATGAAACTCAGTTCAAATTTAACTTAAATATTATCACACTTGTCATATCAACAAATTCTTGCACTTTTATCATTATTTTATTGGTTACCATTTAATGCAAATAAGTTTTTCATTTCCCATGTGAATCAATTGCATCATTCATGTGTTAATGACAAAGAACAAAAATCACTATTGTTCAATATTTTCGACATATCAACACAGAGGTTTGCACTGAACTCCAACTTCCGTACACATGCATTCCAAACAGGGACCTGACAGTTCGGTAATAATTCTTCCGACCCGATACATCCGACCGTAAATATTACACCCAGCTAATTTTAAAAGACCCGCACCAAAGGGAACTGTCTCTCCAGCACTGGGCTTTCTTTTGATTGAAGAGTTCTGTTGGTCCTCTTTGGCAAGCACAGGCAGAGTTACTTTGTTTAGTGATGCAGTTGTTAACGGTAAAGGAGTTGGAGAAAACGTATATTTTATTTTTGTAAATCTATTGATTGTAGGATATGCTGATGGAGCTTTCGTGGAAGGTTTTGGTTTGGTGAAGTTTTTATGCAAGAGAGATATAGAAGTTATATTTCTGTTTGGTTTTGTAAATGAATATTTGTAGGTGCTTCGGAAAGAAGTAGTCGGAATAAACTCAGTAGTTGTGGTCAATTTAGTAGTAGTTGATGGTGTAGTAGTTTCTGTAGTAGTTGTCCTTGTGGTAGTTGTAGATAATGTTGTAGGATGCCAGCTAGATGTTGGTGGAGGTGTTGTATACTTCTTGGTTGTTCTTATTGTTGCTTTGGTAGTAGGATCTGGATCACCTAATAATAATTTCAAAACAGCATCAAATGATAGTTCCTCCTCTTCCTCTTCTTCTAAAATTGGGTCGAGCTCTTCCGTAGTAGTTTCTGGTGGTAATGTTGTGGTGATTATTTTTTCTCTGAATTTTTCTGTTATTACATTATCATCGTTTTGCAATATATTTGGAACGGTTTGACTACTTGAATATAACGGTTGATGCGTTGTTCGATGAATTGTCGTAGATTCTGTTGAAGTGGTTGTTGTTGAAGTTGTGGTTGGTACTTTGACAACCTTAGATGGAACAACAAAGTTGGTTATGGTCGGTTCTTTAGTTGTCGCTGCAGGAGCTACAGTAGATTTCCTTGAATAAAATGGCAACATGTCACCAATCAGTGATTGTAGGTCAGGTGCTGGTTCAGTTCTTATTACATCTTTAAACGGATTTGATGTTTTTTTGACTTCATTTAATATTGGAACTTTTGTAGTCATTTTAGTATTATTTTCCAAACTAGGAAGAGGTGTTGGAAGTATTCCAAAAGATTCATTGTCTGTAAGAAAATAAAGTATAATCAATGATTTGATATGGCATATGTATAAAATAATATTTTCAATCATTGACACTCGTCATCAGTATTCACCAACCCCATATGTTGAAGAAGTAGCTGCATCAATAGATGTCAATATATAGTAGGTATATATCAAAAGTGTAGTGATAAAAATATTTGGTTGTCGTACATTTATCGTTTTCTCCACTTAGTAGAATGTTATCCCTTTTTCAACCTGTTACAAATTTCACGTAAACAAATATTATGTCATTTGAGACAACATTTCAGCAATTATTTTAATGAAATTTTGCTATGGTTAGTGAGCTCTAGCAATTTTTATTAATATTTAAACATATGAAACAAAAGCATTTTCGTCATATTATGCTTTTTTATTTCCGAAAAGGCAAAATCAGGTCGCAAAATTGTGCTTTATTTGGACCCAATACTGTAGATGATTCAATGTGTAAAAAGTGTTTTCAGAGATTTAGAGAGGGAAATCCTGATGTCAAAAATATATCTCGCACCGCATGGCCTGTTAACACAGATTTTAATAAAATCAAGGCCAAGATAGATACCATTTAATGGCACATTATTGCCACTATTGTTTTGTGACATGAAAAATTAAATAATGGATTTTTTGCTTGCAACTCGCTACTTAAATGCAATGAAAATGAGTTTTTCTGAAACAAGTCATTGTTGGTGATGAAAAGTTGATTATTTACAACAATGTTAGTTGAATAAAATTATGGTCATAGAGAGACTAGCCAGCAACGGCGATCAGAAATATTGGAATGCACTCAAAAGGTCATGCTGGGTATCAAGTGGGATTGGAAGGGTATCGTGTACAATGAACTGTTCTTACTAAACCAAAACTATTGATTCTAATAAGTACTAATCACAATTGGCTAAATTGAAGCAAGAAATCCACAAGAAGAGACCAGAGCTGGGCCATAGAAAAGGTGTGTTCCAGCATAACAACATCAGACCATACATTTCTATGGTCACTGACGAAAATTGTTGCAACTTGACTGGGATGTTTTAGTTCATATTAATTCTGCATCTTCTGACTATGATTTGTTTTGATTAATGGTCTTAATTTACCAAATTTGAAATCCTCCCAAAACCACTTGGATCAGTTTTTCGCTAAGAAATTGCAGATTTTTTACAAAAAAGAAATTTCTCAGCTACTAGAAAGATAAAAACGTCATCAATCAATATACGTGTACGTAGTTGATTAAACTTATTTCTGGATTTATAATTCAATGATTTTAAAAATTCTTAAAAATCGGAAGAATATATGGATTTTACAGCCCAATGTAATATGATAGATGAATTATCAGTTTATTGAAATTTCACCTAGCAAAATAATTCTAACCAATATTTAAAGAAAAAAAATTGAATATGGGGAGTGCTGAAAACATCCATAGACTTTTAAATGTAAACTTTTGCTGAGCGCGCCAAACACCCATCACCATTCTATTCCAAACTTCTTTCGATATATTAAAAAATAGGTGAGCCTGGAGTGGCCTTACGGTACTGATAGAGTTTGCAAGGGTATATAACAATGAATTATGTCTGATTTCCCCCTTTTTTTACTATTTTTTGATAATTTTAACCATGACAAAAAAAATACACCACTGTGATTTTAAAAGAAATGATTCAGTAGCCCATGTGTTAAAAACATCAAATAACAGCCACTAATTAGATTTTGATTGATTTATATTATGGATATAGTGGAACCTCGGTTCTCGAAAACATTGTTTTAATTCGGTTCTTGAATATAATTTGGTTCTCAAACATACATTTTCAATGACAATGTCATGGTCTCACTTAAGAAAATATTTTAAAAGCAGGCAAAAACAAACCTTAGATTGTGTGATACAGAAAAGAGAAAGAACCCAGAAGGACAGTCACCTGACATTTTTATGTAATTTCCAAATAATAACACCTCTCCTCCTTTCCACCTGCCTAAACACCTTCCACTTACGGTTTCAGTTCTCCTCAGTACAGGTAAAGTGCGGTAAATTTTTCATTTATTTGATCTATTTATTATGTTGCCACACTGTGTATTATTGGTGTCTGGAACAGATTAATCCAATCTACATTACGTCTTATGGGAAGAATTGATTCCGTTTTCAAACACACCGGTTTTCGAACAGTTCGATTACTGAGGTTCCACTGTCCTTGATTTATTAGAAACTTTAGCAATTACTCAAAAACGAAGTCTTTTAAATCAGTGCTCCGCAACCGGTGTGCCGTGGCACACTGGTGTGCCGTGAGCCGGATACAGGTGTGCCGCGGTCAAATTCAATGTATTTGACATTTTACAATTTTTCATTATGTATTTAATACACAATGACAAATAATTTTTCATAATATTGTATATTTTTCAAAATGTAGTATAGAATAATTATTATAACTAAATAATTTTTCAATGTTCCCCCAGCGCCTGGTGCCAACTGTTGAAAACTGCGTAGTATGCTTTGTACACACCATGGCCGCACCAAATTAGTCATAGACAAAGAAAAATGACCCTTATGCGCGTCGCTGAAAACTCATGCGCATGCGTTATACTGCATTTTCATTTTGCATTTATAGTTTTATGTATGTATACTTTTCAAATAAAAAACAAAAATTTATTGTAAAATTTGTGTATCAATTTAATACCTATATATTTTAGCTTTTGGTGTGCCGCGGAATTCTAGGAAGAATTTTGATGTGTCGTAGGTGAGAAAAGGTTGCGGAGCACTGTTTTAAATGACCATTATTATTATTGATACAATAAAAACAAGTATTTTTCTATAAATATTTAACTGTTTATTTTTACTTACTACAAATTTCAACACCACAGCAAGACGCACCCTTTTCCACAATTCTTCTGCATCCAGGTTTGATGGGAGGACACTCGGGATCTTGGCAGTGTATATCTCCATAGTAGCAAAAACACACTACACAAGTATGAGGTTCAGTAATTAATTCACGATTTTTATACTCCTGACCATTAGAAATGCAGTCTACAAAAAAATAAACAAATTATATGTTGAGATGAAATGGGTATCTATTAAAGATCTAAATATTGTTGAGATGAAATGGCTATCTATTAAAGATCTAAATATTGTTGAGATGAAATGGCTATCTATTAAAGATCTAACTATTGTTGAGATGAAATGGCTATCTATTAAAGATCTAAATATTGCAAGTACTATTTTATTTATCTTCTGTAATAACTTGAATTATTTTTTTGTATATATATACAGAATAGAAACTTACTGATTGAAGTTTTAGCATGATTTGTTACTAAGAGAGAGCTATCAGTCACAGAAATATCTCCAGATGTTGGGAATCCCAAATTGTAATAGGGATCTATTAATGGTGGGTCTCTGGGAAGGAATCCTCCTGTAAAATATATATTATCAATTTGTCATTTAAGAAAATAACATCTTCAAAAAAATTAAAAACTGTTTTTAAATTTCCAATAATTACGAAAAAAGTAAACTTTGTCCTCAATTAAGGTTCTTTCTTGATTATTTTAGTAATTCGATACATATATGCAGCAGGATAATCTATAAAAGATGATAATGAACAAATATGAATATTCTGAGACTTGGACTAATCAGTAGTATGTTTACATGCAGAAAAGTTTAAAGAACTGTTGAAAACAAATATTACATCATGGTATAATAGTTGTTGAAAAGTATTGAAAATACCTTCTATAGTTAATCTGGGAACAGAAATATTTAAAGCATAACATTTTAATCTTACAATGTGAATTTTCAACATTCTAAATTTCATCAAAGTTACAAAATTAACTTTCTGTATTTTAAATAAAGCTATCCCCTTTGTAATTCCAATCTGGAAACAGAACACTTGCATTGAATCTTAAAATATAACATTTTAATCTTACAATGTGAATTTTCAACACTCGAAATTTCTTCTAAGCTACAAAGTTTACTTTCTATGTTTTAAATAAAGATATACCCTCTGTAGTTAAAATCTCATAACAGACAACTTGTATTGATATCTTAAAATGCAATGTATTAATCTTAAAATGTGAAATACAAAATTCACTTTCTATATTTTGAATAAAGATAGTTAGTAGTAGTTAAAAGTAGTTAAAACCTGGAAAAAGTAGTTAAAACATTAGTTGTTAAAAGTAGTTAAAACCTGGAAAAAGAAAGCTTATATTGAATCTTAAAAAGTAACATTTTAATCTTATAATGTGAATTTTCAACATTTTAAATTGCTTTTACGCTACAAAAATCAGTTTTTCTATTTTAAGTAAATATAGCCTCTGTAGTTTTTTTTTTTAAAGTTAAAATCTGGAAACAGAAAACTGGTATTTATATTTTAAAATGTAAGAATATAATATTACCATCTTAAAATGTTAGGATTTAAAATTCGTTTCAATATTTCAAAAAATAAAACTCTCTGTAGTCAATTTGAAAACAAAAAGTTTGAATTGATATCTCATAGGTAAACTGTAACATTTTAACCTTAGAATTTGAATTTTCTATATTATTAATTTACTTTCAGTTACATAATTCACTTTCCATATTTTTTAATGACGTATTATATTATTAAAATATTACCTTCAGTCTTGTCTGGTGGGGAAAACAAATTCATACCATTGGAATCAAAACCAAAAGGATTATCTGATTGTATCTCTTCAAGTGGTATTGAATCAAATTTTTTTTGGGCATATTGTAAGATGTCATATTTTTCACTCGGTATTGTAGTATAGGTACTGGCTTGAAATTTGTCATTAATATGTTGTTTGTAGACCGGATTTCTACTAAAGGAGTTCTTGCGCAGTAATGGGTAAACAGTTGGAGTAGGCAAATATTTTTCATCGGTGTACGGAGTATAAGTTGTTGGATTGTAGGTATCACTTATTATATATGGATAAATAGTGGCATTAAATTTGTCTCTTTGATTTGTTGAAAATGATCCGAGATAGTTTTTGCTCTCAATTGGAGGATATGATGTTCCGAATGAATTTGTATCTTTTTTATTATCTTGTTTGATTTCATCTGACTTCAGTACGGCATCTTTAGCCAAAAATGGAATAATCCTACAAAAATAAACTCAATTTTTATTGGTCATCAAGAATATATTAAATGAAGGATAAAATTAAGATTAATGCTGTAAAGCTAGCTGCGTGCACAAAAAACGTGGTTGTATAAAAGATGGCGGAATGAAGACATCAGAATTGAATACAGTAAAAGTCCGTCAATTAGGTTAATCATAACTTTTTGCTATTTTCTAGGTTCTGTTATCGACTTTGCATAATAAATTTTACTGTTTATTCGAAAAACTGTGTGTTTCGTAATTTGTAATGTTTTTTCGCCAAAAAGTATTTATAAATTCTAATACTCGTAATTCGATATTTTGGATCACGAATTCAGATAGCAGTCAAATGAAAACATCATAAACTTACTACTTTTTAAATGTTATAAGGTACAATGTACCATTAATATATAAAGAAATAAATACTTACTCCAAATTTGGCAATGACGGTGGTAGAGCAGATTTATAATCATAATCAAAATAATCATCTTTTTGACTGTTTTTTTTCAAACTCATATTTAATATTGCTTCAATTTCAGGAGGTATGGCTGCAACCGGTCTTAATGTTACGACACTAGTATTTGTCCTTACAAATGTTGACACGTTTACCATAAATATATCATCATCTTTCGGTATAACTAATGTATGTGATGGAAATTGTGAACCAATACTTGTGATACCATCATTTGTAAAATTTCTTGGAATATTTGCTTCAGTTGTTTCTTCATCATTAGTTGTAATATTGTCAGCATCAATGACGTCAGATAACATTGGTCGTCGTTCTTGAGTATCATTAAAGTTTTGAGGTTTCTCAGTTATGTTTTCTTTTAAGTCTGTCGAATTCAAACTATAAGTATCAACAGAACTGAGCTCTGTTGTACAATTAATAGTATCATTTAGAATTTTCTTAGATTTTTCAACCCCTTCATCAGAAGTTGTATTATCTATAAATCCTGTACTATTTATATCTACATTAGTGTTATTTTGATCAATGCTTAAGTTTTCATTGTCAACTGTCACTGTCATTTCTGTTGAATTTTTGGAAGATTCATTTTTTATTGTTGTGACATCAGCAAATGTTGTTTCAGAAGTTGTATTAATTATATTTTCAGTCAAAGTTGTAGCTAAAGTGTTTTGAGTAGTTGTTGATGCGTTGCTTTTTTCTTGTGATGTTTGATTTTTTGATAAAAGTTTTGTTGTAGAATTGACATTAACAATGCTTTCATTAGAAATACTACTTTTAGTAGAAGTTTGGGAAATAGTTTCTTTGGATTTTATTCTCTTCGTTACAACAGTATCATTGAGTTTATCATCCAAACCTTTTTTTCTTATATTTCTTGTATCAGTATTCAGTAAGATTTCAGCAATTTGAGATGGTGTCAAGAGAGTGTCATCAGGAAAGGACCGTTCATTGATAATAACGTCTTGTTCCACATTTTGTTTGAGAATACTGTTGGGAATTTGTATAATTTCATGGTTTGCTTTAACTTCAGCAACCTTTTTACCTGAAAAAGTTTAGTAATCAGTTAAATGAGTTAAATTCTTTATATTCATTGATTAATATATATTAGGACAACACAAAATCTATAATAAATCAAAAACATTTAATTTGAATAATTTTTTTTTTAAATAACTTCAATATATATAATTTTCGATAATTATTGACATCACGAGATGCAAATGTTAACATGTAAAGAATTAATAAAAAATTCTAAATGTCCCTAAATATTAATTAAGTTTTTTACAAATTATAAAATATATTTCCTCTATGTACATACATACATACTATCACACCATTTCCCTGTTGAAGAGGATAAAATGCCAAATATTCCTATCTCGACACACATTTTTTACTTCTTCCACATTCTCATACAACTCCTACAATCTATATGTTTTGTTAGTCTTTCTACATTCATTCGCTCTACATGCCCAACCATCTCAAAGTGCTCTTCTCCATCTTCCTTAATAAATCAGCCTTAATTTCACATTCATTCTATATTCTATCATACATTGTCACTCAGTCTTTTTTCGCATCCACGATTCACGCTCATACATCAAAATTGGTACTGTTGTGAACTAAGATTTTAGCAGATTTTTATACTGCCCGGTTTAAGTATACAAGTACATGTTTTAGTGCCCCAATGACATAAAGTATTATTTAAATAAATTTTATTTTGATTCCTAGTTCCTTTTTTTATTTTTAAAGAAATAATTCATTCTTGAAAATTAATGAAAAATATCTTCATAATGACAATTAAAGCTTTGTTTGAGTGATTATGGTGTACAAATAATATAAGATAAGTGTATTGGAAATAAAATTTTCAAATACAGTATTTCAAGTATTATGTTAATATTCTTTATACTTATTCCTACTTAGACTTGAAATATATTTTAAAATTGATAATTGTTATGTTTATTTTTGAAATCTACTTTGGTACTTTATTTATTTATTAAACCATATATGTTACAAGTATAGAATTGAAAAAAAAAACACTTGTTTGAATAGATAAAAGCATAACATGCATGACATATTGTATCCATTATTTGTTCCAATAATACTCTAATATTCTAGACTTTATTTTGAGTTAACAATCACCTTTCATACTGAAATTGGAAATATATTGAGTTGCTATAGAGTGCAATCAACTCTTAAGTGACAGCATCAGTCAAAGCAAATCAAATTTTGTAATAGATTGACCAAAATAATATTGGTCCAATAAGACAAGTATTGTAGGCTTGAAAAATGGAGTGAATTAGAGTGTTAGACTTACTGCAATCGTAACTGCTAGCACAACACTTGCCCGGCAGCACAATAGGGGTGCAGCCTAGCAGAGGAGGGGCGCAAGAGAGGGGCACACATCGCACTGTACCCCGCATGCAGAAACAGTTGTCACATGGAGACTGACTAGCGCTGACCACCTTTTCACCTTCAGGATATGTTATACCATTTACATTGCAACCTGAAAAATATTATAATAGATTTGATAAAAGTTGTGCTGAGTTTTTTTTTTGTTAATATACTATATGTTGAGATTTTTTGTATAAGAACACATTCCAACAACCTTTTTATATGCATATATAATTATCACATTCACATGAATATATTTTCATCTATTTCTGTGTTTCCCTATCTTCTCTCTTAATCCTTTTAGCTCTTATTCATATTTTAGTATATCCCAAAATAGTTCTATAACACTCCTGCTTCCACTTAACATCCACAAGTGCCATTTTATCTGGGACCTAGTACTAGACCCGAAAATGCCAAGAAGTTTGTGGGCTAAGTTCCTCAACATTGAGGTCACTAGAGATAAAGAAGATATTATTAAATGCCATACATTAACCTTTCCCTTCCTGTGCTAAAAAAAATCCGCGCATTCCAGTGCTGTGTATTCAATACACATGTAAAAATAAGCAATTTAAAATAAGAATATTCATAGCCAATCGCTTAAATGAATTAAATTTGAAGTCAAAAGTGATAATAATTGAAATTTAATTGCTGAAAAAAACATCAGCCGACGTTCACAAAACGGGCGAAGCGACGACCTCAAATGAAAGCCCGCGAGCTACTGAAGCGAGCAAACTGAGATTCTATTTCGTGCGTTCCCATATACCGTAGTAGAGTGAGAGTGAGACGTGAATAGCGTCGCTTCCTCACCCATAGCGGTTTTTTAGAATGAATATACCTACGTCACACACTGGCACACGTTTGATTGTTTTGGTGAATTTATTCCCGATTTTCACAAAATATCTCTGATGTGGCCGATAAGTGCTAATTATTATTAAGAAATTTTATTTTTTTCATTCAATGCATAAATGTATTACGGAGGAATACCTAAAATCTGAACCCAGTATTTATTATAGAGATATTAACGTTTTTAGACGCAATGTGTACTAGTTACACATCACAGGACAGGAAGGATTAAGCAATAAAAAAACAATCTCTGTAAATTTAAAGATTCACTAAGACATATGTCAAGATCCATAGATTAATCAGTAAAGGCACTCTTTCCTATATATAAACCAACCTGTTAATTTTGTAAAAAAGACTTCATAAAATTTAATTAGTTAACAATCACTCAGCTTACTGAAATATAAAGGAATCGACTAGTCAAGTCATCAGATTTTAAGATGGAGTAGGGGGGATACCTTCCTTTTATTAATCTTGATCAAATCACATCTAAAAAACAACCTCTGAAGTCTACTTGGTAGAAAGCTTAACTTTAAACCTGGGGTTTCAGATTTGAGTTTTGATGAAATAAAAAAAAGGGTACTAGTCAGGTTTTCACATAAGTTTTTTTGACATCTTTCTAGGTGATTGGAAGATGTTATATAGCAATAAGCCCACTTGGTTGTACTGTACTGAAATTGAAGTGTAATACGGTTAAATATAACATGTTTACTTTACTTTTATTTTGTATTTCTTAATAGCATTCAATTAAGGGAGATTTATTGATTGATTTATTCAGTTTATGAATGTTGAATATTATATTACATATATATTGTGTGTGTGTGTGTGCGTGCAATTAATTTTTTGTACTATATTAGACTTTCCTTGAATGTAAATAAAATGAGGCATTCAATGTAATAATTAAATTGTAAACTTTTTATCCACGTCTTGATGTTGGGTTGAATAAATTATAGCCGCGAGTGAATATTTTATAGTTTCAACATTCAGTTGTCAGGTGATGTATCGGTACAGTAGTGTTGTGTTTAACATAGATTATATTTGGAAAATGTACTTATACGAGTAATAAGTAGTTAACCTTGTGAATATTTTATATATAAGCCTTGTTTTATAATGGTTCAAGAACGTTATTAAAAAAATATATGGAACCGTGCACGGCACAGGTTAATCGTCTAGTTCTAAAATATTTAACAGCCTTACCTTTGATCACTGCTGGAAACAAAGTAGTTGGAGACAGTGTAGTAGTGGATGCAGTGCTACGATCACATTCATATTTGATAGGACAACATGAATGAGGAGACCTCTTTGGCTTGCAACCAGCAAGAGGCAATAGGCAGCTGGGCTTCACACATCGTTGCACTCCTGATATGCAGTAGCAATATTCGCAAAGACTTGATGTGGACATAGCAGATCCACTGCCGTAAAGGGTTCCATTATCAATGCATCCTGTATTAAATTTAAGTATAAAATTGAAATACAGTTGATTGCGATTTAATGAGTATTGCATAAAGATTTTTTTAGAACATTTGTTAACTCTTTAAGGCAAATATTTTTTTGAAGAAAAACACTGAGTTGAAATAAATTAAAAGTATGTAATAGAAAATCACTTCCGATTATGTATAAGACAAAAATAATTTGAAACACGTGTGAATTTTTTTGAAACGGTTATTAATTTTTAATTAATTAATTTTTTTACATAAAAAAATTTCTTTGACGTAGGTAATTTTATTACATTGTAAGTTAATCAACTTTTTAATTTATAACTTTATTGTTTTACGAGAGTAGGTATATATAATACATGATAAATTTAGTCATATTTTATTTTATTAACATGTAAAATAAATATTTGAAATAACGAAAGTATCATAAAAAATATACCCGTATTCTGATGTAAAAAATGAGATTTTTTTAAATGATGAAAAAGGGCACCTGCTGTTAACCCAGGGAACTAAAATGCATTAGGACGACTCTGGTGTGACGTGTGATAGGAACGATGTGTTTTCTATAGGATTATTTTTTCTCTTCTTTCTCAGCGGTTTATTTACGAAGGATGAATGTCCCGTTTTGAAACAAGAAATGGCGTAATTTACACATCGTATCAATTTAATATACATACAATTGTAAACAGTGCCTTCACTAGGCAGATGCCAGAGGTGTACAGATACATAGCCCAGGACGAATGGGGCCCTTAAAATGAAACTGACAAAAAATCCTCAAATATAGTAATATTTTCAAATTTGAAATTTCGACACCATGCTCCGATGTACGGAACAATTATTCAATCGCATTTATTACGTATAATGATGTAATAAATGAATTTATCAAAATGAAAGCCAGAAAAATCCAATTAAAATAATTATTTTATTTTAAAATTACACATGAATGGTTTGTATATTTCTTGCGTACACAAAAAATATTTATAAAAAAATATTATATCGTAATTGTTTTATTATTATTCCTCCTAAAAAATAAGGGGTCCCAAAATAAAAATTTGCTCAGGGGACATGAAAAGCTGGTTACGACACTTTGTAAATATCGCAAGGTTCACATTTAACGGAGAGAGAATACGAATACAATTAGTACAAACATGTGATGTAAGGGCACATTTGATATTATTAAACGCACAATTGGACATTATTTTTCCATTTTGGCACTGTCGTCCGAATTGGTTTTGATATTCGGAGGTTGGGTCAAATAAATGGACTTCGAGTAAGGATGAGTAGATAGATGCAAGGTGAACATATAAAGGTGGGGTTCCTTGAAAAAAAGTAGCACTGAATGTGACTATGGGGATATACAGGACTCCCAACATATACTATTTAGTCCGAACATCAGGACTACATGCTCTGGTCAGGACTTGATTGTAGCGAAAGATAGGATGATCCATATTGGATCTTACTGGAAATAAGTGGTATAGGTAATTGATGATTTGGACTCTGAAAATAATAAATGCGAATCGGTCTGTGGGGCCAATCGACCCCCCTTAGTACTAAAATTTGACTAGGTATGCTACTGTACCTAATGCGTTTATTTTTAACGTTTCTGAGGATATGAAATGATTTGTTTTCATTTTTGAAATTGTTATTTTAATATCACTGTTCATATAAATTTTGTCAATTTACCTTTTCCATCTCCAAAAGGTGTTGTCGTGTCTTGTGGAAAATCATTTGCATTTGGTTCTGCGCGACTGATGTGGTTTGTCGATACTCCACCATCTAAAATACATGACAATAATATTTTATTCATTTATTGAAAATATATGTGACTCTTAAGTGTTTTTTACAAAGTATAGCAAAAATAACTAAACAAAAGAAAAAAAATCAATATAATAAGGAACATATACTGCGCATGAAATCAACAATGTATAGGTAGTCCAACACTGAAAAAAATACTCAAATACAATCAACGAAAATATTGTATAAAATTAATAAAGACAAATAAAGAAAAGAACGATTAAGATAAAATGAAAATGGAATCAATCAAGACCTAAGATTGAGGAAATGCTGAAGAAGAATCCTTCAAAACTCAACAACATTTAAATTCAAAATATCCACCAAACCCAATCGACGAATTTACGCGATTGATGAATAACAACGTGCAATTGTTGTTATCAAATTGTTATTGACATATTTTAATTGTAAACGGTTTGGAGTGTTTCTAGCGGTTGTAACAGTATGGGAACAAATTTAAGCTAGTAACAATCAAGAATATTTTGAATAAATGTAACATATAAAGAAACATTAAATTGAATATACTATATTCCTTCTTTCAGAGAATTCAATAAGGCGGATATGCTTCAATAAAAAATCGTAGTTATAATAGAGATGATAGTTAATGTCTCAGAAATTTATTCTGAACTCTTTCCACTGTGTTGGACTAAATAAAATAATTTGGTGACCAGATTTTAAAGTAGTGATTTCCAAACTTTATGTTACTACGCCCCCCTTTAAAAACAATCTTATCGTGGCGCCTCCCCACTTTATTTTATAAAATAATAGATTTTCAAAGTTTTACTACATATATATATATATCTTCACTTTTAAATTAGTTTGTTAATTGGATGACGGTAAATGCTTTAAAAAATAGGTTATACCTAACATTTATTGTTATGTTATCCAAGTTTATTTAAATGTACATATTTTTTTTTAATTATACATGTTATGTTATGAAAATTTAATGTCTATTAAACTTTCCACGGCTCCTTTTGCATTAGTTCACGCCTCCCCGAGGAGGCGCGCCTCCCAGTTTGGAAAACACTGTTTTAGAGTATAATATAATACTTCTTACGAGCGATGTGCAGATCACTTGCAATGTATAATACATGATCTCCTAAGTTTACAGAAGTCTATTTGTTTCTTTTAATTTAAGCTTTCACTTTAGACATATTTCTTGTCATTTAGGTAAGGGTTATTAAAAGAGGGCGAGCCCGGCTACGAGGACATAAAATATTTCTTAGTCCATACCTTTGTACATGTAGATTTAAAAAAAAATAGAAAATGTATAAATGACAATAAAAAAGAAATTCAGAAAAATCAATTCTGTTAATAAAATAATAGGTCGCTGGCAGAAAAAATAGCATGCAAAATACAATACACATATCCCGCAATGCCACACACACATTCTGAGGCAAAGGAAGAAAACGCATTTGAGAGAGAAGCCACGAAAAAGTTTGGGCTCATCCCACAACACCTTCCCAGCCGAGACACACACACCCACCATTAGAAGGGTGAGCATGGCCGCAAGGACGCCAGATACTTTTCAACCCACACTTTTGAAAACATAAACTATTGTATAATAAAAAAATGGTAGTAAATAAGCAGTAATATAAGTTTAAAAAAAAGGAAATCCTCACATCATCTCTCCTCTCACCCTCCTGGACATGTTAAACTATAATATAATATATAAAAGTGGAAATAAATAAGTCGTAATACAAAAATTTATGAAAAAAAAAGTTAATACACACACACCCACACACACCACCTCAAATTCACTGACACACACACTCCCACACACACCCACACTAATACCCCCCCCCCCCACCCCCACCTACACACCCACACTCCCACACTCACGCCCACAACCACACCCACACACCACCTCAGATTCACTGTCGAAAAAAGAGAAAAGCTGATGAGAGTCCAAATTTTAACAAAATAAAATCACAAATAGAAAATGATGTTCATGTATACAAACTAGAAAAGAAAACGCACACACACAACCCCCCCCCCCCCCCCCCCATTCACCGTCAGCGAAAAGAGAGAAGGCAAATAAGAGTTCAAACATTTGATGTCCGCAGGGCGTGTGTCGACAGAGCCGCGTTTGCTAACAGGCAAACCTAGGCATTTGCCTAGGAGCGCCAAGCCAAAGAGGGTGCCCAATGATTCGTAATTAGGTTATAAAAATATTTCAAAAATAAACAGTGAATATGGACTTCTTTGATATCGTAGAATCATTTACGACGAAGAAAGCAAGACGTAAACTGTAGTGATTTGTTGTGTGGCGTGAAATACGGCATCATCCAAAACAGAAAGTATAAGCATGTTTTTAATTATGTAGGGGGATGATTGTCAGTTGGGGCAAGTCGCAAACTGCCTAAGGGCACATTCTATACAAAAAAAGAACTGCCCATATCTTATGTATTTCAAATTAGAAGAGATGACCAAACTAATATGACAATATGCAAACATCTTTCCATAATCTTTTCTAACAATGTATATTAATGTATATTACGAAGATGTGACAAAAGTGCGGCGATGGAATAAAAAAAAGACACATTGATAACAGCCATATTCGTTAGTGAAATGCAAGACTAGAGGGCATACAATCAGAGAAAGTGCAAAACTACGTACTAATTGGAATATGCTCAAAAACTATCAATTTAATAGTATTATATATATTATTATTTAAAGAATTCAGTCAATAGTGGGTACAATAGTGCCTTCAAAATATTTTGTAGACTCTCTAGTATGGCGATGCTGTATATACGCGTATAAATAAAATCATATAGCGTCATCAGTGGTGGGCCGAGGGCCTTCTGTGTCCGGTGGTAAGACGCTCCCTTGCACAAATTGTAAGTGTCGTTTGTGAATAATGTGAAAACCCAACCGACCAAGGCAAAGCCTGCACCTGCATTTCAACGTATAATAGGTTATTTATATACATCATATCACGCCTGCTACATATATTGTATATACGAGTACATGACAAAATGAATTATGAATGCGCTCAAATATGAAATATTATATTATATATTAAAAAGACTAATTATTAAGTTCAAAAGTTATAGAATTAAAAAAAAAACAACTTAGCGTCAGTACTACTCGTAGTTTTATCGTTCAAAATTTCAAGTAGTTTTTACTACTGTCTCCATGTTCAAAATGAGAGTGAAAGCAAAAACAACAGATTGAATTTTTTAATGAAAAAGAGTCTAACGCCTAAAGGGTTTGGCAAAAATAAGGAAACACTTTTCATTTTTTTACTTTTGATCCCTGACTGCGCCCTCCACGCTCGGGGACATATGTCTCCCTGCACCCACCCTTCGTTACACCACTGAGCGTAATTTGGTAATGTATAAACTTCGACAAGAGGATTTAATGAAAAAATAGCATCGGCACTAATAGGAGAGGGGCAGGTTTCGAAATTGTGTATAAAATTTTAACATTTCAAATAATGCATCATATTTTAATGGATGACTGAGATATTCAAAAAGCAAAACTAGATTACAAAGATGAATAATTCACCTCCAGATTAAATTCCAAATGCACCGCAATCATTCCGCGAGCTTGTGTAATGCAAGCGCTAATATCACAATGATTGACCAATGGTTAAAAATTTGCATGCATGTAACTTAACAATCTGACTTAACAACACACAGACAAACAATATGTATGCAAGCTCTCACACACATCATACATGCTATGGTTAGCTTACGATAAACGCAAAGTTAACTCCAGAGCACTTTTGATATGACCATGCTCAAGGGATTTGATCGTATGCTTGCCTAATGTTGGATTGTTACTTACTTAAGTCAGGTTGGAATCGATTCAGTACGAGTATTACCGAGTTTAACTTGTCTGTTTTTTATCTTCAATTCTCCAAAAGCAGGACGATCAATTGACATTTCGCTTGTTGGTGATTGTTTATATTTGGACGAATTTCAGAATGATAAACGAATACATCGAGGCAGGCAACCTGATGGTATACTTAAGCTACCTTATAGGTCAGGGCGACATCAAACAAGCATGCGGGCTGACAATAGTCAAACTGGCAATTTGGTCTTGATTTAAGAACCAAAAACAAATATAAATATATAAAGTATATATTTTGTCATTAACACTACAGCAGTCGTGGCCGAGCGGTTAAGGCGTCTGACTAGAAATCAGATTCCCTCTGGGAGCGTAGGTTCGAATCCTACCGACTGCGAAATAAATGTCACTTTCTTTTTTTTTTGTGGCTGTGAGTAAAAATTGTAAACTGTGGTTAATTTTATTGCTGTGAGTCAAAGAAGAAGAAATGAGAATTGAGATGGTTTAGCCAAGAAGAAATAATGAATGATGAAATATTTACAAAAATAATCTATTCGAGTATAGAAGGTATGAGAAGTTTGGGAAGATCTAGAAAAACGTGACACGACGAAATCAATTAAATTCTATAAGAGGGAAGGGTGAAAATGAGAGAAGATGGAGAGAATGCATGCCGTGAAAAATGGACGTAACAGAAGCAATATATGTGTGCTAGGATAGAATGAAGTGAAGATTAGTTCCTTCTGCATACTCTTATAGGGACATAGCGGGGTGATGATGTATCGTTCTTTTTGTTTCGATGTTTAATTTTTTGAATCTGCACCATTCCTTTTGTTTCAATATACCAAAAGTCTCCGCATGTAGAATAAAGTAAAAAATAATTTAAAACATAAATTTATTTAACAATTTATTTATTTATTTAACACCTTTATTAAAAATACAATCTTGCGGGCTTATTGCCAGGTGGAAATCTCTTCCAACCAACCAAAGTTACTATGCGTGCTAGAGAAAGTTTTGATGGAGCAATATGTTATCGATTCTTTTTCAGTAAGGTGAAATGATGAGATGAAATGCATGAAGAAAATTTACCTCCGCAGACGAGCTCAGAACAGCACGCACCATTTCTCAGCACAAGCAGACAACCGGGAGGAGGTGGGTCGGGCAGTGTGGGGCACACGCGTAGTGAGCACACCAGAGAGCCCCCAAGGCAGCGGCAACGCAGGCAGGGCTCCACCGTACTCACTCGAGACCCATCCTGATACTCATCGCCTCTATACAAGCATACTGAGGACAAAGTTAAGAATGATATATTATAGTTCGGAAATTTTAGGATGAGTCCTGTGACAGCTCACAAATTTGCCCCAATACAACCTTATGTAATGTATTTACCTAAATAACTTGCTATTTATTAGAATTGAGGCTTATATTAAAGTTGATAAAATAATTAAAATTACTGAACATCGTTACAAGGTTGTATTGGCGCAAATTTGTGAGCGGTCACAGGACTCATCCTAGAATTTCCGAACTAAAGTACAGTTTTAAATGGATAAAGAGCAGCCTATTGGTCTTTACTTAATACCGGTTGCGTCAGAAATACCTCCCAAATTTGCCACCGCCGCTGTTCAGGCGCTAGTAATGCGGAGGTGAGGCGAAATTATTTCCTTGGGTATCACATACACGTACCTTACCATTTTAATCGTCTTTATGGCATAATTGTCTTTATGGTGAGCATTGTGCGTTCGTGATTTAGATTTATTTTAAAAATGCCGATTCTCTCATTGCAGCAATTACTTCGTACGCACTTCAGGCTAGATCTTAGCATATAGCTTCTGACAGGAAGACCCTATTGTTATGGATTGAAAATTTCAAAGCCACAATTTCGGCCTTAAAAAATAAATCAACCAGTATATAATACGTCGCAGAGCTCGAACACCACAAAACCTTTCCATAAGTGAATACCTTTCCACTAAAACTATTGTGTTTTCCGAAAAGTAATGTTTAGGTCAAATTCAAATGCAATTTTTTTATTTTGTTTAGATGTATACACTGTTTTATTTCACTTCCTTGTGCCCTTTTCGAAGTGAAATTCTTTCTCTCAATGGAATTATGTAGGGACCAGAAAAGTAGCAATTGGAGGGTGCTAAGTCCAGTGAATGCGATGGGCGAGGTAGGATGTCTTAGTCCAGCTATACCAAATTTGGTCAAGTCTGTGTTATCTGGCGTTGTCCTGATGAAATATGACGTGCTTCCTATTGGCTGATTCTGGACGCTTCTTATCGAATATTGCCTTTAATTGGTCCAATTGCGAGCAGTTTTTCTCCAAATTGATCGTCTGGTCATATGAAACCAGCTTGTACTAGACGATTCCAAAAAAAAACGAAACGAAAAAAAAACCTTCGAAAAAGAGTTAGGGAACATTTGAGATGTCTTAATAACAACAATTTTTTGGATTCGCTAACCACTTAATCCAGCTGAATAACTTAGAAATTAAAGCGTTGAATTAAGTATCAACATTATAAACAACAAAGTTAATATCAATAATAGTCTTCTGCTAAATATGTTTCCCGTTCCAAAGCCATCCTTTTAACGCCTACCTACTTCCTTCCCTTTATAAGTCACGATTATCCACTCCTCTTCTGTACCTATTACAATAAAAAAAAAATTACGACATAATTTAGTTCTTCGCCCGACGAGAAGACGGAGGTCTTTGAAACCGGTAGTGAACTCAAATAAAGCAGTGGTGAATAAAAAATAAAAAATAAGAGGTCATATTTGGTTATGCCACTAATTAATAGTTAAATTATTATTGTCCGGTATATTCCTGTAGTGAAAATCACCCTTTTAGAATATTTTATATTAGGTGTTAACAAAGGTTCTGTCCGTTTTTTCCAAATTTAAAAATGAGCACTAAAAGAAAAACAAAATGGTAAATGTTATACGTCATTCGAAAGAAAATTTTCTGCTCTACAAGATATTGTGTTTGATTTTACGTTACATATATTATTTTATTTGATTACAAGCCTTCAAAATGGAATGTCAAGTAGACGAAAGTGAGCATTTTCGATACATCCTTCTGTTCGCGTTCAATCGAGGGAATAAAGCTGCCAAAGCTGCTCGCGATATTTGCGAAGTGTACGGTGAAGATGCTAACATATGAATGAAAGGACAGCTCGTCGATGGTTTTTGCGTTTCAAAGACGGTCATTTCGACCTGAAAGACATGAAGCGTTCCGGACGACCAGTGGACTTCGATGAGGACCGCTTAAACCATATTATTCATGAAGATCCCCTTCAAACCACCGTAGAATTGGCTGAGCAGATGAATTGTAGTCACATGACTGTATACCGCCATCTTAAATCAATGGGAAAAGTCCAGAAGTTCGGCGCTTGGGTTCCACATGTTTTGAGTGAAAACAACAAAAATCAACGTTCGACAATTTCTGCTGGTTTGCTCGCGCGTCATCGAGCTACGCATGGCCACAAGCAAAGTTCCTTTACCGCATCATTACTGGTGAGGAAAAATGGTGCCTTTATGTGAATATGAAGAAACGGAAAGAATGGGTGAGTTATGGTCAACAAGCAACGCCCAGAGCGAAACAAGGTTTGCATCCGCGCAAGACGATAATTTGCATCTGGTGGGATTGGCAAGGCATCATCCACTATGAGATACTTGAACGCAATCAAACAGTCAACGCGAAGCTATACATTCTGCAAATGCAGCGGCTCAACACTGCAATTCAACAAAAAAGGCCGGATCGGCAATATGGCGTTATTCTGCAACACGATAACGCCCGCCCTCATATCGCCAACATTACGAAAACTGCCATTCAAATGCTTGGTTGGGAAGTCCTGCCGCATCCTCCATATTCTCGAGACCTCGCGCCGTTGGTTTCCACCTTTTCCGGTCGCTTTCGAACAATTTGCACGGCGTTTCCTTCAATAATGACGTCGAATTGCGGACACGGTTGGACGAATTCCTCGAGTCAAGACCGGATGGTTTTTATTGCACAGACATTAAAAAACTTGTAGAAAGGTTGGCAAGAAGTTGTGAATAATGAAGGAGAATACATTATTGACTAATTTGTTGTAAAATAATGAAGGAGAATACATTATTGACAAATTTGTTGTAATTTTTTTTGTTGTGTCCTCTTGTGCTCTTCATTTGAAAAAAAAAACGGACACAACTTATGGTAACACCCAATATTAATTTAATTCGTTATTCCACTGCTTACATAAATGAAATAATAAATCAAAATGTTATTACATATATGGAGTTTCACAAAATTAAAGTCGAAACCTTTGATACTTCATCCTTTAATTTAACTTTAATTTAATATAACGACTATTCTCTTTATTACAACAATTTAGATTCGGTATAAGAAAATAATGTTACGGTAAACGTGTAATATCTAATCTTAACAGTATGGCTAGCAAATTAACTAACTAACTTTTTGTTAGTAAATCCATGTAGAAACATGATATCCTTTAAATTAATATATAAACGCTTAAAAGTAAAGAAGTCCATCAAAATTTTATGATTATTTGTTAAAGAAAGGTATTTCCGTTACTAAATATTCATTACATGCAGTTAAAATATTTATTACCCAATTTTACTTTCATCACTAATAATATCAATTTGGTTATAATGTCTTCAATTTTAAATACACTGTTAAAATTTAACTATGAGAAAGTTATTGTTGTTCTCGCACCATTCTTCGCTCTGATGTTCATCTTCCGAGTCTTTTCTCTATGCTGGCTTGGGTCAACGGCATATTTTGCATTTTCCAGACAGGAGAATTCACGATATTTGCATTAACGTTTGTGTTAAACATCACATTGTCTTGTTCATTGCTTCATGTCGACACTAAGATATTTTGTCTTCGTAATTTTCAGATTTCCATATTATTAAAACGCCCATACTATATCAGTTTTAGTTCTTAAATCATCGTTTCTCAACCTTTTTAGTCTAACAACTATACAAAAATAAATCAAATTTTTTTACAAATGTTACGCTCATTTTGTGCAGTTAAGATATTTTTATTTCGCGTATTCTCCTAAGTACACAAATTTCTTCAGCATTTATTCGGTTACTATTTGTTCTTTTCGAAGTCAAAATTTCACTCCCTTCATTCAAGAATGGTTCTAAAACTATCGTCTCATCAGGTGTTGATACTGTTCGGTTCAAGTATACATGTTTTTGAATAATTTCTGTAAGAAAAGACAACAATATTCGTATGTATTATATGTTTTTTAAGCCCTCTGTAATATGTATGTATTTTTTTCAGTAACTTAACCGAAATAATAATTTAACGAGGTAACAAATATTTTGTACGTGTACAACCATAAATTTTCATATACCTACAATGTTATATACTAATAATAATTATGAAAAAAAATTGGTTGGTTAATTGAAATTGTTTTACAGCAATAAATCTGTCAGATGTATTTTAATGAAAGTATTAAATAATAAATAATGATTTCGTCAAAAAGGCGTAAACGATTTCATCTTGGTTAAGGGTGAAACAAAGTAAATAATGATTTTTTATTTACATAAGAGATTCTCACAAATTATTTTATTTTTGCATTTGAGAAAAAAAGTAGCTATTGTACTCGTATTTTACTTGAAAGGGGCCAGCAATATTATTTCTACAATAATTTAAATTTACAAACGTTTTGAATTCAATATATTTCCAGTAACGTCCAAAAATTTTCGGTATGAACAACTTAGAGCGTGTATGGACAGGTACAACCACATGGTTAGGTGATATTGCAGTTAAAAATGGATACTTTTTGCAATAGTAGTATGTCAACTAAATCCAATGAAGTATTGTTTAATTTTATTCTGAAACATAAAAAATTTAATATCGCGCGGTCATCAAGTTTCTTTCAAAAGAAAAAGCCTGGCAAAAATTAAAGGATATCAGAATTTAAACGTCGTTTTATTTCTGCTAGGCTTTTTCCTTCTTTTGATAGAAACTTCATAACTGTGCGACATTTAATTTTTAGCATTTCAAAGTATATCGAAATAATACAATACGTCTTCCATCGGTTCTACTTGATATACTACTGAGGGTAGAGATATCAAATTATAACTGTAACATCGCATGCCCATGAGATGGGCGTGGTATTTGTCTATACACACTTACTTACTTATCCAGGTCGGAAACTTTTCAACTATTGTGGAATATTTTGAATTATGGCTACAATATATTATTATTAACAGTACATTCCTGGGTAAAAACAAATAGCGTGCTTAGTGAAAGTTCAATGATTTTTTGTCTAATATAGATAATTTTTCACCTTTCTGTCGCATAGGATACTCTGGATATGGTATAAAATGATCAGTCAAAGCTTTCGTTCTGTTATTCCGTCGGGAACCTGAAAAAAAAACAAATCTGTTTAAGAGAATAAAAAAAAAAGTTACAGATTGGATTAATTTTAGATACGTAAGGCAGTTAGTTTATAGTAAAATACAGCTTTCTACAATATCTGATAGATACGATTCGAAAATCCCAAACATACATACATACATACCATTATACCATTTCCCTGACAGGGTAGGTAAAAAGGACAAAGCACCTCCTGTCTCGATAAATATCCTTCGCCTCTTATATATCCATAAACCTTCTCACAACTCCTACGATTACTCTAACTTTTTATTTGTTCCGTCTTTCCAAATACCACTGACTTGGTCCAAGCATGCGTTCCTTGGTTTTCCTCTACCACACCTTCCACGCATATTTGCGCTATATATTTGGTCCCTTGTGATTTTCTGAATATTTTGTTGTAGAACACATGCTAATATTTACATTATTTTATACGTGGTGCATGCTGACCTTAAAATAATATTATTATATTTTTAACTCCAAAACCAAGTGAGATAAATGACATAAGAGTGACACATATGAAATAGATTGTGCTTGTGAATATGTATATATTGTTCGAATAACACAAAAAAACATAACCACTAGAATACAAGAACATAAGCGTTATCTAGATAGATAACACTTTTAAAAAATTGCGAACCAGATAAAAGGGACAAAGTATAATATTTTTTTTACACATGACAAGAAATATACACAATTTGCGACAAAACAACAGTAATTAAATTTGTATACACAATTTTAATGGATCTAGGTTTGTTTCCTTTCATTTGTCGTGTCCCCAGTAAACTAGGCTTTTGCCTGTATCTCACTGAGGACAGAAATGTCTAAGTTAAAGTTTTATTTAAGTTAATGATATAGCAAATGTGAGTGGATGGTATGGTAGAGGAAGACCAAGAAAAGTATGGTTGGATTAAGTGTATGATATTTTTAAAGAAGGAAATGTAAATTTCAGAGAAATTGTAGGAACTGTATGTGAAGGTGATATACGAGAAAAAGAGATGAACGATGTGTGTAACTGGACAGGGAGACGGCGTGATGGTATGTATGTTTGTATACTTTTATTTATTATACACTTCTTAGTGAGTTTGATTAAATTTTATTGTCTGTATTGATTTGAGCATAACATGGAAACAATTTAATATGAACAAGCACATTAAATAGTTAAACACACAAGTTGTCTGAGCGCCGTAATGATAAGATGTAAAAAAGTGAAGCAGGGAAGTTGCTGGAGTTGTCCGATTCTCGCAGATTGTGTTATCTTCCCAGGACTCGGTCACGGCTGCCTGCTGCTGGCTGTGGGAACTCTTCTCTCCGCCGTGCCGTGTTGCTGACATCTGACTCCATTCTGGTCGGTAATATCGACACCGAGCAGAGCCGCATCGCATCGTCACCTCACATTATCTCAACATTTTCTTGAATTAATTCATCTAACCTAACTCAACTTTTAAAGTAGAATAAACTGATTTATTCATAAAGGGTACAATGCATAATAAATACCTTACAACAATAGTCATTCTAAAACGGTAGTTAGTGTCATACATTGCAATAAAATAGAATGTATAAAAAAATAAAGATAATTGCAAAAAACATGCGTACAAAATTATTATAAAAGTCACCAACATAATACGGGAACGTCTAAAGACGGACAGTTCGCACTGAACCAAACCGGGCTTCACTCTTGACATCAATGTGAAAGGGGAATACAGATGTGTACCAACAAAAATCAAAATATGTATATCAAAAACATAACCGAAAGTCAACATCGTTCCAACAACACTGAATGATAAATAACTTTCAAACCAAGTTGAACAAAAAAAGATACATACTCAAATAACCAATGATTGAATCGACGAAGGGGTAAAAAATATCCTTCAATATATATGAATTGATTCGGGTATATTAAAGAGTGTAGTCGGGATACAATATTTTAATAATATTTAAAGAGAGTTGATTGTTTGCCTCCAAGAAAAAAACTTGGTTTTTACATGATAAACACATCTGTCATGTTTCATAATTTTAATCGCATTCTTAAGATACTCCCTAAAATAATAATAAAGTGTATTCCAATAAGTGTGCCGGATTTAGTTTTTGATGTTTGCTGGTTTGAGTTCTTGGGTTAGTTGGATCTTGTACGCATGCAGATTCTGATCTTTCGAGAGAATTCGCTGTAACGTGCTTCTTGAAACGTCTAATTCTTGTGAACGACGACGAATTGACGTCTCTGGGGTTTCAGTAACACTTTTTCTCACGGCGGCTATGTTTTCTAATGAACGTTCGCTACGAGGACGCATGGGTTACTTATTGTCCAGAATCGAACCAGTTTCCTTAATTATTTTTTTTAAATTTCGAACTGATGACTCATTTGAACCATTATTTCGAACTGATGACTCATTTGAACCATTATTTCGAACTGATGACTCATTTGAACCATTATTTCAACCGAAAATTCCACGAAGTTTACGAACTGTTTGAGTAAAACTTTCCCCGTTTTTATAATGAGTTTTAACAATGATAACGCGTTGTTCTTTCGTGTAACGTGCCATATTTACTAACCGCAAGATGATGGCATATACGAACATTTTAGAGCTGCCAACTTTATAAAAAAATGGCGCGAAATTTAAATCCGGCGATCTTATTGGGACACTATATATACCCCGAACTTAAAACAAACGCTTTGTTTTTATATAATAAAGACTTATGGGAATTTTGCTGGTTAGATGCTTACTTTTGTTTTTGGATGCTTCCTTTAATAAAGGAACCATTATTTATTTTGCTTAAAAAAAGATGCACTTTAATATAATTGATGTATCTGTCATTCCTTCATTTTAATCAAATGTTTGGCTTCGACTTTCGTGCACTTTTTGTAAGGAGCTGTAAACTTAAAAAATGACCACCATAGGGAAATGACGCAATGGTATGTGTATGAATTTACTATTAAAAAAATACTTTGGTTTTAACGAAAAGGCGAACCGGTACTTACCAATATAAAAACCTCTATTTTGTGGATATACGAGTAGCAATAGGCAAGGATCGTGACGAAGTGGTCTGATTTTTTTATCACTAATTTTATAAATTTGTTCTAAGTACTCAAACACTCCGTTAAAATATTTGCATTCTTTGCTATCACATATTATCTTACAGATATTTAAATCCCAAGCCATTACATTCTTAATTCCAACCGCATCATAATATCAACAACTACAAAAAAATCATGTTCTACAACACGCTCTACACTCCCATCACTCAATCATACACATGCCTATGTTGATAGCACTGAAAGCTTTTCCATCTCCATCAAAGATCCGTTTTGTTACAATTTTTTTATATTTTACGTGCGACCTTTTTTACATTTGAACCTTACAAGAATCGTTACTTTATTTTGCAAAAAGGTTGTAAATTAATGTTGGGTTCATTCTTAAAAATTATGTACAGTCATAAACATGATAAGTCAGACGACCTCCGTGGCCTGGTGGTCAGACACTTGTCTGCCGATCCGGAGGTTGCGGATTCGATCCCCGCTGGAACCCAGATTTTTAAAAATAGGATTCCAGTCTGGTTAACACTTAGGGCCTATAAAAACAACTTTCTGGTTGGTTGGAAGAGATTGCCACATGGCAATAAACTCGCAGGGTTAAAAAAAAAAAAAAAAAAAAAAACGAATAGAAAAGGAATTTAACGTATGGGTTACTTTCATTGAAGTAAAAGGGTATACTCCTGTTTCAATTTTCTATTGTTGCAGCCAATTCGCTCCTGATTACAAAGTACATATTAGGTACATATAGAGCAAGTGCATCTTTTTATGACGAGACTTGATGTTTTAGGTATTACAAAGTGGCTGTAGATATTGGATATAGAAATATTGGAACAAGGAGAGAAGGCGATCATTTTACTTGTTATTGAGGTAGAGCGAAATTGATAAATATTTCACTTTTAGATATTGAGGGTAAGAATGAAAGCATAGTTTTATGAATGCATTAATTCAATTTTTGTCGATTGAAAGGCATGAGTGAATAATACTACCACAATAATAACAAGACACGTTTTAACCATAAAATTACAATAAATCTTGATGTTGAATAATAAAATATTTGGAAGAAGAATATATAAATAAATAAATGAATAAACAGAAGTTAATGTACAGGCAAAATCCTAGTTTACTGGGGACACGACGACCAATGAAAGGCAACAAGCCCAGATCCATTAGAATTGTGTGTCCAAATTAAATCACCTGTTGTTTTTTCGTCAATTATGTATGTATATTTCTTATCATGTGTAAAATAAAAAAATAAATGTTAAAAT
Source organism: Odontocerum albicorne (assembly GCA_949825065.1). Classification (NCBI taxonomy): domain Eukaryota; kingdom Metazoa; phylum Arthropoda; class Insecta; order Trichoptera; family Odontoceridae; genus Odontocerum; species Odontocerum albicorne. The sequence continues at coordinate 15,418,683 of OX463840.1, forward strand.
TGAAGTTATTTTCATGTTTTAATATTTATATGAATTTATAAGTAAATTTTATCCATATAATATTTGTGCAATGATCGGTTTTAATCTCCTGAGCTTTTAATAGACGCTTTTTTTTTATATTCATATTAACGTTAATTTTTGAGTACCTGGTCCGACATATGGTTCAAGATTTTTCAATAACAGGTGTCAAGGAAATACCTGGTCCGACATATGGTTCAAGATTTTTCAATAACAGGTGTCAAGGAAATACCTGGTCCGACATATCGTTCAAGATTTTTCAGTGACAGGTGTCAAGGAAATAAAAGTGCATATTAATGGTCCAAAAACTTTGAAATATTTACGAGTAATAAAAACTTTGAAATCATTCCATTTCTCCTTTAATTTTAAATCGTTAAGTAAATGTAAAATTAGGTTAAATTAAAAAATTTCTAACAATAATGCTTTTGCTGAGAGACTTAATAGGTGTAGAGAATTCAGTTTTATGTTAATATATATTGTAAAAAGGCGTTAAATTGTAACTTTTTAAAGTAATAATTTAGCTATATCATAAATTCTTTCAGTTTCAAAAAATAAATGAAAAAATGAAAGATTATCTAGACGGATCAGCGATTTATCTGGATTAGCCTCAGGCCAAGACGCAGAAACGTCTGTGAAAGGAAGATGGATGAGTTTTGCTATGAAATATTAAAATTGCAAGGAAATGAGAGGTAGGAGACAGGAAATTGATTATAAAACTATCTCCAGCATTCTCGGGATTAAGGGAAGAACATAAATATATTTTATTCTGAATTATAAATTAATACAAGCCATGCTGGTTGACGTCTGAATCTTGGGCGATAATTGATATTTATTAAAATAATAAAATTAATAATCATAATAAATTACAATAAACCATTAAATTGATTATTGTACCAGAATGAATATACAGAGAATATATTTATAAAGAAATTTAACATGACTCGGATTACTATACTAAATATATTTTGATAAAATAAGCCTGAGAGATATGTGTATATTAATTATAGTTAAGAGGTTAATAAATACTGTGGAGGGTTAAAGGCATTGTAATTTGTTTAATCAAACACTGTTTATTCCACTTAATATAACGGTATTACCTTACCGGTAAGATGGTTTTGACCTCACCACAAGGAAAGCACTAGTTTTTGTGCTCCCCTGGTGAGGAGGGGAAAACCTTGAAACCGACAGGGTTATACCGTTGTATTAAATGGAATAAATAGTACTTGACTAAACAAATTTTAAAATCTGAGTAAGAGATAAGTTCTCCAGCTTGTGTTTATTGGAACAAGCAAATAATCAATCGAAAATGTTGGAAATTCGATTTAAAAAGGCCAATTTTCAATTAAAAACCGATTTCAAGTTTTCAAGGACTTTGGTTGGAAACGTGGTTGATTTTCTAAAGGAAAAATGTTACTAATGGAGGTATAATATATATTTATAAAATTTTAACTCACATTTCACTTGTTTCGAGATGATTAAGGTAACATCGTATCACTTTATATGGACTTGTATGTTATAGAACAATTTTAAAGACGAAATTAAACCACAAAGTACTCATTTAACAGACTTGGTATTTTTTTTGCATACATACTCGACGACCTATGTAGTCTTATTGTAGCCTGTCTTGGACGTTCAATTCCCGTTGATCCCAGAATTTTTAAAAGGTTTTCAAAATAGTTTTCACTTTTAACATCTTTATGGCTTGTTGGAAGAAATTATCACATGAAAATAAAACCATCAAATGAAAGCGTTATACAATACAATCGATCTGTGTTTTTTTAAACCAAAAAATGCATTAAAGGTTAGGTTCGTTTTGCATATATACGTATGAATGTAATACAAAGTGCTCTAGATCGTGCCATGTGTCATTGTTATTATAAGAATAATAACAAAATCACAATTTATATAGCGTCGTTCAGAGAGCAAACTCTCCTCATTATGGTCTTAGTGTTTATGCCCTGACGTCAATATTCCTTTACCTATAAATATAATGTTTTTTTTAGTTGTATCACTTTACTTGTGCGACTGCGATAAAATATTGCGTAGGTGTTAGGTGCGATATAAATATGAATCAAACGTATGTAAAATATAATGCTAATTTACTTACAAAATCATAAGAAAAGACGTCTAGCCACTGTTTATCGTATGTAAAGATAACTGCGGTTCCCCTACTGTGGACCTCTCACTTACGTAATATGAAGGCGTTCAAAAAGCTTTGTTTGCCTGAGTCTCTCCTTATAAGTCGAAGAGTACTTAACATTAATTAATATGCCATGAACTTGCCGTTCAATTTGGGTGCAGTTTCCCACGTTGTTGAAAAAAAAACGTGTTCAATGAACTGTCAATGGTTACGCTAGTTTAATACTAGAATTAAATTGTCAAATAATATCCATAAATTGTTTCTGAACTCAACGGAGATTAAAATTTAAATTGAAAAATCTCGAATAAAATTATGACACTTAAATATAAAATATTTCTGGTACATAGACGGAGAACGTACACAATATGGTGGTCGCAGATTACCGATGAATCCAATTTTTATACTATATATAAAATAGTTTTTGAACCTTTCTTGACATTTTTTTTCGATAAACATTAAATCGTATCGAGAACAGATGCCTCAGGATTATGAATTCGGTGGCACAACTAAGTGACAAATGAGAAAAGCTTCCTCTTTGGATGCAGCAAGAGTCTATAACCACCTCAATAAGGGTGTGCCGTCGAAGATTGTTAGGTCACGTATTGAGGATGCCGTCTAGTAACTGGTCTGTTTTATCACCCCACTAGACTCGACCTTCCTTACAGTTTGACCCCACCACCATGCTCGCTGTTATGTGAGACAAAGTTAGCCTACGTCCAGCGCGTCCTACATTAGAAGATTGTTTTTTTTAATTTATTATGAGCGAGAAAGAATCGCCCAAAAGGACTCATCCTCTGGTGGCGACAACTGAATTTGAAAAGAGTTGTCGTGACGACGAACTTAAGGTCCGACGTCACAGGAGATAGGACATGACTTACGCGCCGTAAATATACCATAAAGCGGCTTAAGGCCGAGTGTTCAAACATCCTAGTAGGTTACTAGTACTCTCACAGAAAACTTCAAATGCAACAAAATTATCCTACATCGGAGTAGTCAGTCGGTCCGAAGATGAATCGATGTTAGGCTGAATGAGGTCCCTTTGGAAATATTGATTCGATTTTCATCACAGCACCATAAAATGTGATCTGTGGATTGATCTACGTGATCACAAAAATTTCAACAGGGCGAAGGGACAAGATTTTGTAGAAAAGTCAAGCTATTGAAGCTTTCATGAAAAGAGAGAATTCCAGTTGGCACCATATGGACTTAATCGATGAACCCTAGATTTAAGTTTTTGTTTCACACCAAGTATTTACTAAACAATTATGACCTATCTTACAACATTCATCGATGTTAAGATAATGAGATTCGCAGTCTTGGGTTAACGTTCGAGAACGAATAATGCCGGGCTGAGGACCGATCTGGTCGGAAGCTTTTTGTAACATTCTTATGTTACTGATGGTCGGTCAGTCGTAGTCTAAACCATTTATCGTTCACGCTAAGCTAACGGGCGCTCCAGGTTTGATTCCTGGTAGATTATGTTCCGGACTGGTTTGACTATTTTAAATAGTAAATAGGTTTTTCTATCGCTTATAGTCTGTTCATCATAAATTATTAGTGCCATTAATTAACACAAAAATAGCGCTATATAAAACTCTGCTTACGAAAGGCTGCATCAGATTAAACCAACCGATCGTCTTGGAAGTTAGTTCCTTGCCGTCAGAACTTTGAGTGTGATTTATCTAGACTGTGTGTTTGCTGAAGTGTAACGGCTTGCACACATTAAACCACTATACTCAAAGGCATCTTCAATTCACATAACGATTGATAATCATTCTCGGACACGAGGGGTTGCCTATCATATCATGGAAGAAGGTGTTTAGTTAGTCAAATGTGAGTTTCGTTCCCTGTTAAAAGCATAACTCTATTTTAGTCGTATACAGCACCCCTGAGGAGAGTTTTTTTTGCTAAACAGCGCTTTTTAAATGGTACTTTTTATTAATATAGTCTGCAGTATGTTACATATGATATGTTTAATGGCCATTCATAATAAATATTTAAGGATACACGCAACTATTAAATGCATTTCGGTGATGCAACTCGTAATTTTAGAATATGTTTCATAAATTATGACATAAACAGTAATAAGATATGTCACTGATAACAAAGTGTATTTTTAGTGTAACAAAACCTTAATCGTATTGTATAACGTCTTTTATGCAGTACAACATGGCGGGTTCATGGCCATGTGGCAATCTCTTAAACCTAATCAGATAGATGTTAAAGAAGCCTGAAGTGAAAACTAAACTGATAACCTTTGAAAAAATGGGTAACAACGTGAATCAAACCATCAACCTCAGGATCAGAAGAAAAATACGTTGCCAACTAGACCACGGAGGTCGTCATTTTTAGTAGATCATTGTGTTCGATTTTGAAGGTAGGATAAAATTGCTTGCATCATTATAGTTAATGTAATCCTATCAGCCTTTTTAATCGAGTAAGTTAGGAACAAGTGCACAAAAAATAGTATAATATGAATGCTAAAATAAAATTTTTTATTAAATTTATTATAACTTTTGTATTGATTTAAAGTATATAGACACATATATAGCCAAGTGAAAAAGATTGACTAATAGTATGAAAATGGATCAGCGATAAGAAAAATTCAAAACAAAAAAGAACATAAAGAATTAACCGAGTTAAAAATCTTCGAGTTACACTAATTGAATTGATTCACATTCTCAGATGCTGTTCATTTTACTGTTTCATAGTATTCTGAAAAAAAAAAACATTAATGGATTTCTTGTCCAACAGCAGTAATAAATATTTGTCCAAGATAATGATCTCTAAAAAAACTTTTGTCGATCTCACAGAATCAACAGATGTCCTTATTAAAGGAAAATAAATTATTCAGTAATCAGGATCTCTGATAATATTTATACAGTGCATGTTTGATAACACTTATATAGTGCATGTTATATGTAAGTATAATCCAGATTAATCGAGCAAAAAATGATGTATGCGTCTACTCCAGTTAAATATTCTACAATATGTTTCCTTGAGCATTTTTTTCTTGGAGTTTTTTCTTCCACAGCATTGTCCGTGATTAATGTCCACCAGGTGTGCAGCTCCCCTATTTCCCCGCTCCAGGCTCTTCATCAGGCTCTCTTTAAGGTTTTATGCGCCTCCGTCGATTTGATCACCTTCAATATAACTCGTGACCTTTCTCCGATATAAATAATTACATTATTAAAAGACCTTATTATTATTCCTTTACTTTTATATTTTTAAATAGTCTATCTTAAAGACAAAGAGAAAACAGTAAAGTGACACAAAAAACGAAAGTTTCTATTAAATGAGTCTTCTGCATACATTTATTCGAATTTGTGACTGGGAGACAGTATTGTCTTCGGATTTACCAATAGAATCTTCGGGTTTAGAACTACTGGAGGGGGTACGGAAATCGCTGTTCGTCATTGAATGTTGGCAACACATCGCTCGGCGCGTGCAAGTATTATTACCAGACTGGAACTCTTAATATTTTGGGTATCATCGGAAATTGAACCCGAAACCCCTGGGCTGACGTCAAGCATCTTACCGAATAGGCTATTTACTTTCTTTAACACATATTTAATACTATGATTATTATAAAATTAGTGATAAAATATATGTAAAAACTACCTTATACTTTATATGGACTGCTTCACAATATCAAGTATGTTTATTTCATTATTTTTTTAACAAGTTGGCAAGAGTTGCGTAAATTTGTGAAAATTGCTGAGTGCGAGGTTATAACGTAACAAATTCCATGAACAACTACTTTTTATGAATATATAAGAATGACTAAAAGAGTATACACGTCAGAAGTGCAAGGTGTGCGTGGAAGAGGTACTCCGAGAAAAACGTAACTGGATCAAATGAACGCTGTTAAACGGTGTAAGAAGTATGAATAATTGAATATGACAAGATGTATGAATGTAGAGGAGGCGAAAGTTGTATTTAACACTTTTGATGTATATAGTACGACCTGACGGGCTTATTGCCATGTGACAATATCTTTCAACTAACCAGAAAGATGTTAAAGAGACTATAAGTGAAAACCAAACTAGAATCCTTTTTAAAGAAATCTGGATTCTAATGGGAATCGAATCTGCACTCGCCGGATTGGGAGACAACCGCCTTACCAACTAGGCCACGAGAAAGTTATGTAGATGGGTATAAAAGTTTAAAGATCTGTTCTCTCTGCCTACTCCGTAAAGGACATAGCGTGATGATAACTATGACACATGCTTAATCTGAGAAACTGACGATATAATAATGACACATGCTTAGTCTGACAAAACTGGATTAAAAAATTGCAAGCGGCCCCCTACAGTTAGCGACTAGAATATTGACTCCATCCTGTCGTATAGCTGATGACTGAGCATCTTGATTCCCATGATAGCCTCCGACGACTCCTCTCCATCCATCCTTGCACTCCGCGACTCGAAGGGTGATTCTTATGGAATATTTAGTATTAAGTTTAAATGCTACTATATTTTACCCGTTTATCAGAAATATTTACCAATAATCTTTTATATATTCAACAATAGGTCACTTTTAAGAGGATATAATATTATTATTTAACAGAGTTACGTTGACATTTGTTTATTTTTAGCTTAAAAGTTTGTTTAAAATGTGATATCCAATGTTTAAAATACGGGAAAGGTAATAATTTGCAATAAAAGGAGAGTTTATATTATTTTCGTTGACTTTTATCTAAAACTCGAACATTTGTCACAGCTTTAATAAGAAAATTAAAAGAAATATAATAATTAATTTAATTGGCAATTTAGACGGAGTGATCAAGGGAAGGAATTGACTGAGGGAAGCTTGTAAATGCCCATGCAAACAAACGGTAAAGGACACACAGGTGTGGAGACGTGTCGTCGCAAATTGTACAAATCAATTCTGTATGTGCAAAATATCAAGTCGGTTAATTAAGTACATTCTGTCTTAGAAGATATTTGTTTCACACAACCTCATACAAAACGGCGTGTTATTCCTCAATTATCTCCGAACAAGTAAATATTAAGTGGGCCCCTTTTGTATATAAATGTCCAATTAAGAATCCTTTATTGGACGTTTATATGCAAATTAAGAAGGATCGTAACACATACTGAAGATTCTCAATTTATAAGGATTCTTTAATTTTTCGTTGATCATTTATTGTAATTTAAACAATAATCATAAAAAAATCCTTGGACTGTCTCAAATACAAATAAGATCCTTAACGATGCTTTTCAATAGTTCCCAGATGTGTTTACATCTCAGCCCGTCCCAGTGCGAAGCCTCGGGCCAAACTGGTTTCCCAATGCTGAACTGGTTCCCCAATGATGGACTGGTTCCCCAATGATGGACTGGTTCCCAAACCATGTACTTGTTTATTCATCGTCGTCTGCACTCTTCAATGGACCACCCGCTCAATGGGATCGCGATTCATTCACCGCCGGCCACCACCGTTATTGATCGGTACACTATTAAGCGAATAAATTATGCCTCGGCAAAGTAGTTGCCGAATAGACAAGGCTTGGCTGAGATCTTGATCGTGGCTAACGAGTTGCTTCCAGTCAGACAAAGGTACTTGGGAGAAAGGATACTTTTATAAATAACATTTTTTAGTTACATTCTTTATGCTAATATAATATAGACAATAAGCCGCCCGCCAGATTGTGTTGTATACAATGAAAGTGTAATACAATACAATACTATAAACATATGAAAGGACTTATCACCAAGTCCATTCTTGGTGCAAGTAAATAAATAAATGGTAACGGAATATATTGTGTATTTTACAAGAACAACGAGATCTTTAAGATGTGGTGCTGACCACCTAAGATTAAGTAGGACAAATTCATCAATTCTGAAAGAACAACAAATTTACCAACGTTTACCTTCAATAATACAACTGCGAATCTACTGGTATTACAGCCATATTATCAAACGGGAAGATACAATGGAAATACTGGTGATCCAAGGAAAATAGACTGGTCTCGATCACGAGGCAAATCACTAATGCGATTGAAGTATCTGGTAAGTGTAGTAGATTTGCTACTGACCATAATATAATATATAGAAAAAATATCATTATTTCTGCTGTACATGGAATACCCTCGCCAGATCAAGGGTTACGACTGCTCTGTAAATAAATAACATTACGATTATAAAGAAGAATATATACTGGATAAAACCCAGAAGTTATGAAATAAAAAATTATCCTAGTTTCATCGTGTTTTTCACCTTGTGAACATACGTAAAAAACTAACCAACATTTAAAATGCGTTGGTAGAAGTCATAGAGTTGTATATTTTCAGATTTTCTCTCTATAAGGAGTGGAGGCTGAGCCATGAATATTATAATATAAGTCTAACATTTACGGAGTAGATGTCTCATGTATTAAATTCCTGACAATAACATATGTCATGCATTATCACAGCAATTATTAATACATAATGTATTGTTTTCTATAGCATATGATACTTATCATAAATTGTTCAAGTGGTAAGCAATATGAAAGTGACATTATATAAATTTGTCGTGCCGTGATTTAACAGTTAGTATTCACGGTAAGCAAACGGGTGTTCCATGTTCGATTCCTGAAGAATTCACTTCCGAGCTGATTTTACCGAAGACCGTTTTATATCTGAATTTATGGGTTTCTGTTGCCTATACGCTGTATAGTTACGCAAAAATGACACTATGTAATAAACACTGCTTAACGAAAAGCTGCAGCAGATTAAACCTGCCGATCGTCTTGGAACCTCCTTGCCATCGGAACTGTGGGTTTGATGTGTCAAGACTATGTGCTTACTGAAGTGCAACAGGTTGAACTATATGGTATATCGTCTTGGAACCTCCTTGCCATTGGAACTGTGGGTTTGACATATCTAGACTATGTGCTTACTGAAGTGCAATAGGTTGCATTTTATTGACAGGCAGCTTTCCTCCGTAGGCTGACTAAAAAAATCGAACACGAGGGATTGCACACGAGGAATTGCAGATCAGATCAGCCACACGAGGAATTGCAGATGATTAAATTCAACGATCATCTTGTGTCTTTGGTTTTGATCTATCAAGACTGTGTGTTTGATGAAGTGTAACGGCATGCACATAATAAACCAATCTTCTATCAGCTGGATACCTGACTATCATACTCGATCACGAGGGGTTTTTTATCATCATATCAATAAAATATAACACAATATTTTATTGATTTTAATATCTACATGTATAGGGTGTCTCATTTAGAATTTGGAGATTGTTTCTTAAAAAAAACCATAACTTTTCGAAACTTGACAGTTTATTAATTTCAGCTTAAAGTAGAGATAAGGGAATCGCGTTTGAAATAAAATATCTGCCAAATGTGTCCCTCGATTGTTCCTGAAAATGACAGTTTTTTTGGTGAAATTTTTAATTTTCCTTGAGCTCATCGATTGACTACGGATTGTTTGGTTCTTCTGTTACGAAACGCTACATTATAAATTTGTTTGGTCTCTAGATGACACATGTCAAATAAAACAATTAAAGTTTAGACGGTTTAAAAATAGTGTGAAATTCAAATCCACATGTTCGAAATGGAACAGCCTGTATGAATGTTATTTCATCAAATTGGTTTTTACGTGGTATACAGATTGAAAAAGCCCTGGTTAGACAAACATATTTTTTTACGTAACAATTAATATTCATATTTAAAAAAATAATGACATGCTCATAGTATAATTAAATGTTTTATTTGATTCGATAATAAAAAGTCGATAACGTTTTTTTTTAGGGAAGTGAATTGCTATGTTATGGTCAGATGAGATCTTAACCATGAATGGCGGCTTCTTTTAGACATACGTAGATATAAAAAGAAAGAAAAAAAAAACAATATTGCATTGACTGTCTTCAGTGTACACACACATTATTGCTATTGGTATCTACGAATAATTTATGGGTAATTTAATAAATAAACAAACTAATTATACATGTTTTTCTTTTATGACAACGTATTACGCTTAAGACTTTTATGACAACGCATTATCAGAATAAAATGCTATGTAATGTATTTATTGCCAATTGAAATCAAACTAAAAGTCATACGAAGGGTTAGGCAAAGATATCTAAAAACATGTATATTTTTAAAATACTTAAACTGGTGAATATGGTATATAGATAAACTGAGTTTTGAATGGACTAAGTAGGATTTTTTTCTTAATTTTGTTCGATATCAATAAAGGAACTTATATACATACGTAGGGGGGCATAGTGCCAGACTTTCCTATCTCGACACACATCCTTCGCCTCTTTTACTACATCTATGCACTTTTTCATACAACTCCTACGATTTATCTGACTTTTAACAATTTCGTTCTTTCGAGTCATTCACGCCATTTCGATGTCGAGGTAGGTAGAGGGGACATAGTGCCAGACTTTCTTATCTCGACACACATCCTTCGCCTCTTCTACATCTACGCACCTTCTCATACAACTCCTACGATTTATCTGACTTTTAACATTTCGTTCTTTCAAATTATCATTCACTTCATTTAACCTTTTCTTGGTCTTCCTCTACCACGCTTTCCACTCACGTTTTGTTGTTTTTTTTTCATTCGTTCGTTCTACGTACCTTAATTAACACATCAAACCTTAAGTTCACATTCATTCTATATTCTGTCGTACATTATCCTCGACGTTTTCATTTCAGTGCACGCATTTCTACATAACTTAATCGGTTCCTTCCTGTCTTTTTCCATGTCCACATTTCATTCCCACACGTCAAAGATGTCACTAAAATAGTATTGTGAACTATCATCTTAGTAGACTTGGATACAGTCCGGTTCGAGTATATATGTTTTATGGCCCATTAGCTTTGTTTCGTATCGCTACATGTCATTCAATATTTCTAGTAATTCTTCTAATATCTGGGAAAATACTACCCAAATAGCAAAAATTCTACCCAAATAGCAAAAATACTACCCAAATTGCAAAAATTCTACCCAAATAGCAAAAATCCTCAACTGGCTCCATTCTCATAATTTTCTTAATTTTTACTAAACACACAAACTTGAAAAATAAATATTAACTCTAAAGTAGAAAAAAATTTAAACTCATTCTACGTTACTTTGTATTACGAATTGTATTTATCGTATATGCTTGATAAGAGTTATTTTTCCCAGAAGATAGGTTAAAATATGAATGTGACGCCAGATAATTATTCAAATGAAAAAAAAAACTCGTTTGCATCAAGTTATTAGATTTCTCGCAGTTTAATATGAATTACTATGAAATCTCTTGAAAAAACTAAACGATTTACCTTATATTTTCCACGCGGTCGTAGTTTTAAGTAATTTTGCAAGAACCGCCTCGAGACACACTTCTCGGGAAACTAAATCAGTCGAGGCAATTTATCACGCTCGACTTCGATTTATTAGGAAAATCGCTATAAATTAAGTTAACTATTTTTTCACAAAACATATGATTTGATTCGAATATAGTATTGTAATAAAATAAAATAAATTACAATTATTGTAATATTCTGTGTCAAATAATTTACGCATTTATCTTAAGTAATTTTTGACAAAAAGAAGATCTGGGTTCTGTACATTGATTTCTTTAAAATAAAAATTTCATTTGAAATACTCAATACACATTTAACTGGTTATTTTGCTCTCGAATATGAATCAATCGTTGTTCATCAATTCTGTAATGTTAATTTGACTTGCATTGTATAAGGGAATAATTGACTAGACTTTCGTTGTTGAAGTGAAATCTTAGTATTTTGTTGCATATGAATATATATACCATATATTTAATAAGAAAAATTATAGTTTTAATTCACAAATATACATAAAACGTTGTAAATTTTTTAAAATCATTATATTATTACTAACGATATTTTTAAAATGTATGTACTAATCTAATGTAAAAATTTACTGATAACGAACGCTCTTCATTTAATTAAAAGCGTACAGATGGGGGAAATTTTACGAAACGTTTATGGTACCTAGCTAAAAAAAGTGTTTAATTATTCCTAAGAATTAAAAGCTTTGTTGTGTATTAAAAATCCTATTAAAACTTTATGAAAACATATTTTTGAAATTTAATTGTCATAACTACTGTCCTGAATACAAGTATGTGAACTTTACACCGGAATGCCAAATAAGCTATGCCAATTACGTAAACTAGAAAAAAATGAGGAGTCATTAGATCTCAGGGGATATTTCGTAAGTTAGCAGTTAGGCTCATATATATGGAATATATCGAATCGCTACAATTTATGATACTCACTAAATTAGATTGTTGTCACTCAGTGATACGCACTCAATGAGGTTCTTATCACTCAGTGATACGCATTAAAAGAGATTAACAAACAAAAAATACGAGTCAATGACGGGGTTAGTATTGTGGTTCCATGCTACGAAGCTGGTATCCCGGGTTCAGCCTTGGAAAATAACAGGATGATTCAATATTATTGATTTTATTTTAAATTATTTACTTATTATATAGCCGCTTTACATTATTTCTAAGAGTGACATTTTAAAATCAAACACCCATATAAGTTATTAAATTTTTGCCTATAATTTTTTTTTCTCGAAATGTTAATATCATTTTGTTTTCGATCCCTGCTCCGTTGCCCAGTGACGCGCGACAAAGAGAGATGGATGGAGGTGGGAGTGTGTTGTCCCATTTCAGTCGTGGATATCTGCAAGGGCTATTGTATTCAATGGGCGGGTATATCATCACTACCACGCCAGGGGTAGGTTAACTTTAAATTATTCAGCAAATAGATGTATCGTGTATTTTTTTGGTTTTCCTACGTACACCGAAAATAATGTTAATATTTTAATAATTTTTGTTTCTCATCAGTGTGAAACAAACGATAAAAACATTAATCGAATCTACAGCGATGATAACTAAATAAAATAAAAAATAGAAAATATTTTCCAATAAGTTAAAGATCATAAGGGTAACACTAACTGCAAATGAGGGAATATATTTTGAAATGTTAACTTGTGGGTCAATGCAAAAGAATTGAGTGGTTATTTTCGTGACTGAGATTCGATGTACCCATCCAACATGTAGCAATACACGTATATAAGATAGTTTATGGATATATTTGGAATCCCTGGTATAGAGTACCATCTGGTGAGTTTATTACCACGTGGTAATCTTTTCCAACCTATCAAAATGGTTTTGAAGAGTCACAAAATGAAAAAGTACCTGGGACCCTTTTTAAAAATACATAAATTGGAATCCAACGGGAATCGAACATCTTACCGACTAGACCACAGAGATATTATATTCTAAGATTTCTCAGGACAACCTGTGATTGGTTGAATGCATTTTGATGTTTTTTTAGATATCTTCATTTAGATAACATTTCAACTATAAAGTTTAAATGTTTTTCTTTGATATTTTTAAACATTTGCATATGTTTTTTCTTTGATATTTAAAAAAAATGTATTTTCTTTGATATTTTTAAACATTTGCATATAGATCCGAGCTGTAAATATCTCATGAACTATTTGTTAAATTAGCCTGCGTAATAAAAATTATCAACCCGCCATCATAAACTTAAATATAGATTATACTGCTGGTTAGTTATTTACAAATATTAGGTTTTTCCTAAATTTATTTTAGTTTCATCTGAGAAATCAATAAAAATTATAATTTAATTAGCGTAGCAACACAATAAATATATTTTGCATATTAAATTGAGAAATTTACGACAAATGTTTCGGTGAGGTGACCACATATTTATTGAAATATTTTACAAATATTATTGTACAAAATGGCTAAAAATATTCCGTTTGAGAAAAATCCCTTAATCGAAATTGCGTATTTAATTTGTGTTAGAGTAAAAATTATTTTTTTACATGTTGAACTAAACCGAAACTTATTATATAGTGTTAAGACTGTAGGAAAATAAAAAGGTTAACTATGCGAACCATAACTTATTCCTCGATAATTAATCAAAATGGATAGATGCCCACTTATCCACATTTTGATCAATACCCATTTATTAATAAAATTGATAATCATTTGACAAAGTTTTTTCAAAGTAATGCTGATCAAAATGATGAAATGATAGATCAAGATGATGAAACTAGTGAATCTCTGTCTGAAGTTTGAAGTTATTGGCATCAAACTACTACCATAAGACCAAATTTTCATATGGTGTATGATTGATTTTCATATGAGTAATTTGAAACAGTAAACATAACTTGACTATCTTCTATAAGGAGTATAGATAAAAAGAAAACTTTATTTGTTTCTAAAATAATCAAATGTGTGTTTTTGTTGAGATTTGAAAAAAAAAATATAATTGTTTATGTACATAAGATTTAAAGACATTGTAATTTGTTTTATGAAACACTATTTATTCCACTTTTTGTAACGGTATAGCCCTACCGGTTTCAAGGCTTTCACCTCATCATCAGGAAAGCACAAACAAGACTCTTGTGCTCCCCTGATGATGATGTGAAACCCTTGAAATCGGTAGGGTTATACAGTTACAAAAAGTGGAATAAACAGTGTTTGATAAATCAAATTACAATGATTGTAAAGTGTTGATTGTAGTTTATATACAGAGTCAGTTATTCTAAATACATGTAGTACGGGGAAGTCCTCAATCTTAAGACAGTAGTTACCACCTGCCTATACTTGCACTTATTTTTTATTTCGTAATATTTGGGATTTGTCAATAAGAGTGGATTTAATTCCTGAGTACGAGGGCTTTTGAGAAGAGCTTGATCTCTAAACGGTGCAATATAAATCCTAGTTATTATTATTGATATTTTTCTATTTTTTATGCGAAGTTTATTGGGAAAGATTATATTATAAATAAGTAAATATAAAAAAGTGATATTGTGTGCATAAAACGATACACGTCCCCTGCAACGTGGGCGCATTGACCCTACCATCGCCCATTGTGAGAGTGGTCTTCACTTATCGCATTTTACACTATTTCCTCGCCGCGTCGGGAAACAGCACTCCCAGATCCATGTTCATCGCATATTGCCATTGCTCGTGGCCAACTCATGCCATAACCACGACAAATTGCATCGGTGAAGGCGCAACACCTTTGTTTATTACTTGCTCGTATAATTTCTATATATAATAACAAAATCAACTCTGTCGAAATCAATTCTACCAAAAAAGTAAAATTTCAATATGATCAGTGCAGAAATGATGTGTTTTATGCTTCTTATTCCTTATCTGGTTTCAATATTATAGAGGCGCTCTCGGATGCTAACCTAACGCTTTCCATGTGGTCTTGTGCATATCCTGAATTTCACCACTTAACGCATGAATGGAGCAGTCGTTAACTATATGTTCCGTGATTTGCTCTTGTCTACATAAGTGCTATATACGATTATTTCTGTGGCGTTATGGCAGAAGCTGATATGTCAGTTTTACCTTAGTTTACAGAAGTAATATTAACTTTGATAAGCTGTTAAAATCAGTACAAATAAGCATTTTTAAAGTTTTTCCAAACAATATATCTTTTGTTTGGATATTGACTGACACACCAAGTTTTGCCACAACATGCTGAGAAATGTTTTCTAAAAATTGGGAGAATAAACACAAAATGACTTCTGCCATAACGCCGAAGATTTAAGGCTCCATTTATGCATCGAGTAACATCATGAGTTCTATTTGCCTGAAACGTGTCCTCCAGGTTATTCGGGCATATTGCAAGGTGAGATCAGAACAACTTGGAGAGGTTGACCATTACAGAAAATCCCCTGCAAAAGGGACTAACCAAGTAAATGCTGCGATTGGTTTAACATTAGTCGATGTTTTACGGACTGCAGTGTGTTTGAAGAGATTGAGAGAACAGTAAGAAACATAGTAGAAGAAAGAGGTGCTCAGCTTTGAGGACTACGATAAGGAAGAAGAAAGAAAATCTGAATTAAAATAAATTAAAACTATTGTAGATAATACTTCAAACCCTTATTGTTCTAAAATTATTGAATACATCTAAGAAAGTAAAGGTTATAATATTTTTTACACGTAGCTGTATCAGAGATAAAATATGGTGACCATGATATTTCATGCCGAGCGACGAAAGAATATCTACTGTTCGAGAAGGTATTTGTATGTTTCAATTGCGTTATATTATACTTTCTGTATATAGAGTATAACCTGGTGGGCTAATTGTCATGTAACAATCTCTTCTAACCAACCTGAACGATGTTAACGAGGCATTAAATGAAAACCAAATTACAACCCTTTTTAACAAAACTGGACTCGAACGGGAAACAACTATCGAATGAGAGAGAGGAAAGGCAGAATTTCACAAGTAAATTAAATGAGAGGTGTGACGAAAGAGATCTGAGAATGGATGTTTTAAAATCCATAGTAGTAGTGATAGAAAAGTATGAAAGAAAATTTAATATATGGATGAATAATAAAAGATTGGAGCAAGTTGAGGAATTCTGCTATTTGGGTAGTATTTTACCGGATGATGGAAGAGTTAAAATATATATTGAACGGCGTGTAGTGATAGGAAACAAAGTCAATGGGGCACTAAATTATCAATGGGGAACTTTATATTTGAACCAGACAGTATCAACATCTGCTGAGATGATAGTCACACATTAGTATTTTGGTGCCAAGGTGTATGGAGTTAAACGTGTACGTGAAAAAGACTGACAGAAGCTGAATAAATGTTGAAGACATTCGTGCTTTGAGACAAACGCATTCGGTAACAATATATGACAGGATACGGAATGAAGTGATTAGGGATGAATATAAACTTAATACTGATGTATTGAGTAAGATATAGTAGACCACTCTGAGATAGATTGGGCACGTGGAACGAATGAACGAAGAAATATCAACAAAACAAATATGTTATACTGTGTAAATGTGTAGACCAAGAAAAATATGGTCGGATCAATTGAATAATATTTTGAAAGAAAGAAATGTGAAAAGTCAGAGAAATCATAAGAACTGTATGAGAAAGTGTATGGGTGCAGCAGAGACAAGTCCGGCGCTCTCTCCTTTCTGGGGTTATTAAAATTGCTATATGGAAGTAAATATTATATTAAGAATATTGTAATGAAATTTTACATATTGGTAAAAAAATACTCAAACAATTTAAACGTGAAAAATCTGGCAACGTTCTCCGTCGCGGAAGGCTAAATCACATTCCTTGTACATGTACCGAGTCTCACTGTTCTTCTTGCGCTTAGCATATTCCTTGAAAGTTCCGCAGAGTTTTTCTTTTATGCCAGTTAATGGAATATGTGTATATATCAACACATAATTAGATACAAATTGCTTATTCTATTTGGACCCAGATATTGGAGTTGGTCTCCAAATTCATATGTTAAACTCCTCAAGATCTGACACTTGACTCCACATTTATGATGCAACGTCAGAATTCATCGATTACAAGAAAACATGTTAAAACACAGGATCGAGATATAAAATGTTAATTAGAAAATGTATATATTTTCGATTATGTTATGTGCCCACGGATGCAATTCAGGGTTATGGTCACAGCGCGAGGTGCTTATTGGGGTCAGGCGGAGCACGGTGTGCGGCGTGGCGGGCATCGCCCTTGCGCTCCGGTCAAGGTGCCATCTCCAGCAGCGCGCGACTCGTGAACCCGGGCCCCAGTGCGACACAGACCACCGTGCTAAAGCTAAGATCGTTCGCAAGTTTTACTTAGTTATTTTTTTCCACAAGTAAGCTCCGTGGCCTAGTTGGTAAGACACTTGTCTCACAAACCGGGGGTTGTATGTTCGATTCCCGTTTGAACCCAGATTTTTAAAAAGGATTTCAGTCTGATTGTCACTCAAGGCTTCTTAAACATCTTTCTGGTTCATTGGAAGATATTATCATAAGGCAATAAGCCCACCACGTTATATTGTATACAACAAAAGTGTTATAAAATACACTAGGACAATATGACATTTGAATATATCGGAAGGCGTGACCAGGAAACATTTAGTATGTTTGATTCCACCGTCACCCACGTTGTTATGGGTGACAAAATAAGTCACCATCCAGCGTGATCTACATGAGACTTATTTTTTTTATGAGCACGACGTCACTTGGTGACGAAAAAGGAACTGCCCAAATAGACTCCTTCTCTAGTGGTTACACATCTGAATGTGAAAAGAATAATAGTGACGGCAGACTTAGTGATGAAAAAAGAACTGCCCAAATAGACTCCTTCTCTAGTGGTTACACATCTGAATGTGAAAAGAATAATAGTGACGGCAGACTTAGTGATGAAAAAGGAACTGCCCAAAGAGACTTCTTCTCTGGTGGATACACATCTGAGTGTGAAAAAATAGTAGTGACGACAGACTTAGTTATGAAAAAGGAACTGCCCAAAGAGACTCATTATCAGGTGACTACACACCTGAGCGTGAAAAGAATAGTAGAGAAGGTTAACTTAAGGTCCGGGAGACAACATTGTTTCCGGCCTCAATAATCGAACATTTAGGTTAAGAACCATTGTATTGTATTACACTTTCATTGTATACAGTACAATCTGGCTAATTTATTGCCATGTCACAATCTCGATGTTGACTGAGGAAAGAAAGACTGGAAGGAGATAGTTGAAGAAATTTTAACTGAGAGAAATGTAAGAATTATGACAAACGGGAGAGCATGTATGAAATATATGAATGTGGATAAAGTGAGAGATGTGCGCATGGGCAGATATTATTATTGGATATTATTTAAAGGGTGGCACTGACCGTATATTAATCAAAATAATAAAAAAAACTAGCCATATTCTATGAAAATGTATCGTATTATATAACCCATACGGCATATACGGTTTATTGCCATGCGGAAATCTCTTTCAATTAACTAGATAGATGTTAAACAAGCCTGAAGTGACTGGAACCCTTTATTAAAAAAAAACTTGATTACAGAGGGAATCGAACGCACAACCCCTAGGCTGGAAGACAAGCGTCTTACAAACTAGGCCATCATTAGAGCAGGCACAGAACTCGCGACTCGTTATCGTACGGGCTGTAAATACTACTACGGACGTAAATTTGAAATGTGGTTCTTGAGAAGTACGAATTTTATGGCCGGCAATTCGAACTAATGCCTCCATTCTCGAAGAACTGAGAATCACCAACAGATTGCCGACAACATGCCTACAATGAGATTTCCGATTGTTTGGGCACATTACTTGTGGCTAAGGATACAGTTTGAAGAGGCTTGGAAGTGTGAAAACGTAGAAGGACGATCAATGCGTTGGACAGAGAAGTGAGATACGCATTAGGTTTACCCTTAACCACTGCTCTCCGAACTGTAGGAATGGATGGAGAGGAATCATCAAAGACCATCATGGGAGTCATGATGCTCAGTCAGCTAAAACATTTTAATACTTGTTTTTGTCACCAGCCAGGGTCAATATGTTGACCATCAAATGTATGGAATTGTATAACATTTTCTTTGCGTACAGTATACGAGTACTCGGGCGAGTTTATTATCACATGACAATCTCTTTCAGTAAATTAGAAAAGCGACAAAAAGCTCTAAGTGAAAACCAGGCAAGAACCCTTCTTTTTCAAATCTGTGTACCAATGAGAATCGAACCTGAAACACCCGGATCGGAAGACAGTTGTCTTATCAACTAGGCCACGAAGGAGGTACAATTTAACGGTATTTTAAGAAATGTACTCGTATGTTTTCCATTTTATTACCAAGCATAAAAACTATATTTTAAAACTTTGGATTAGTGAATCCAAAATAAAGACAAGTAAAACTCATAAACGTAAGAAAATAAATAAAAACACAAATATAGGTTTATTGATATAAACATAGTATTTACATATATACATACACCCTGAAATAGTTTATATATTACAAGACAGTGGAGAAGAAAATACATTTAAGAGAGAAGCTATCAAAAGGTCTGGGCTCATCTCATAACATCTCCCCCGTCGAGATACACCCTCACCAATAGAGAGCGAAAAGACTTGGGTCGAACCGTAACATACGGTTGACTTACTCAGGGATAATTTTTTATTTAAATATGTGTATCATTGATATTGTGTTACCTATTCGCTGTATACAATAATGTATATAATATACGAGTATAATATAAGGCGGGTGAATTGCCTTGTCGTAATTTTTTTCAACCAACCAATGAATTGTTAGCCATTAATATTATATTTTAAACCTTGAATTAGTGATTCCTTAATCAAGATAACATAAGCACAGGACGGAATAAATAAATAAAGGACTTGCCTAAAATCGTAACAAATGACTGACATACCCGGGATTACATGTGTATATTATTGATATTGCATAACATTTTCGTTGCATACAATATTACTTAGAGGATGTATTACCATGAGGCAATAGTTTCCAATCAATTAGAAAAAAAAATCACAAATGCCCTAAATATAAATCAGACTGAAACTTAAAAAAAAAAAAAAACGGGATATCAACGTGAATCAAACCCGCAACCCACAGATCGAAAGACAGGTGTCATACCAACAAAGCCACGAGGGTCGTTAATAGAAGGTGATAATTAATTAAAAAAATATATTGTGGGCTGGATTGCTTCAGAGGTAAAAAGAGGTCCGTGGGCCGCTTCGTAACTACCGTCCTATAAATCATAACACATTTCGAAAAATTTGATAACAAAACTTATCGAAAAACATTTTAATGAATAATAGGGCTCCAATGAGTAATATTTTAGAAACGCTGCTATAGACGTTAGAAATTTTAAAATACAAATTAATAAACAGTTACTTATTTTCTTCGAAACCAGATGTAAACAATTTTGAATCGTAGATCGCTTGTCTGATCGCAAATATAAAGCGAAATTGTTTCAATAATAATTACCCCGTCAGTTTTTCTACATTGTCTTATTTAACTGGAGCGAAACTGAAACACGTATTTTCGTGTTTAATTTAACAATTTAGAATATCGTTTGTGTAACGGATCGAGCCGTTTTAGCTTCATGTATATCTTATCTACATGCGATTAATTCGCATTTTTTGCATCATAACCTTTGACCCGAGTATAGCTGATGTTTTATTATTTGGTTAACGGTTAGGTTACATCATGAGAGCCTTTTGTCGGCAATGTTCTCAAGTGGTGTTAGCGAATATTGGTAGGGCAGTGAAACAATTTGCTGTTTTTTTTATTCAAATAATTATGTTACAATGTACTAAATGTGAATAAAATGTTTTTTTTCCAATTTTGGTGTAGTTAAAACAATCATGTCTTATTTTAGTAGTCATCTTCAAGTTTTAGCCACTAGGGCCTATTTAAGCACTGACTCATATAGCGTATTATTTGTGAGGAGTTTATTAATTATTATTTAACCCTTTCTTCCCTGTGATGTGTAACTAGTACACATTGCTTCTAAAAACTTTAATATTTCTCCGTAATACATTTACGCACTGAATGAAAAAAATATTATTAATAATAATTAGCACTTATTGGCCACATCTGAGATATTTTGTGAAAATCGGAAATAAATTCACCAATACAATAAAACGTGTGCCAGTGTGTGACGTAGGTATATTCATTCTAAAAAACCGCTATGAGTGAAGAAGCGACGCTATTCACGTCTCACTCTCAGTCTACTTCGGTATATGGGAACGCAAGAAATATAATTTTAGTTCGCTAGCTTCTCTCGCTTCAGTAGCTCGCGGGCATCCATTTGAGGTGGTCTCTTCGCCCGTTTTGTGAACGTCGACCGATGTTTTTTTCATGTTTTCAGAAATTAAATTTCAATTATTATCACTTTTGACGTCAAATTTAATTAATTTAAGCGATTGGCTATGAATATTCTTATTTTTTCAGATTTTAAATCACTCATTTTTACATATGTATTGAATACACAGCACCGGAACGCGCGGATTTTTTAGCGCAGGAATCTAAAGGTTGAGTATGTAGTATAATATAAATCGTGTAGGAGACGATCTGATTGTTCACCATCTTCAACATCAGTAATAAATAATGATTGTGTGGTTTATCACTGACTCTTTTAGCATTGTTCTTAAAATAATTAGGAATTCACGTGATTGATATTAATTCCATAATATACTATTTACGCATACGCATATAGTAACTAGGTTGAGATAAATTATGTTTTAGTTGATGGTTTCCTTCCGTCGCTTTTTTAGACGATCAGATCTTTCTTTATTTTTGTGACTGGTTTCCTTGGTATATGTCTAAATACCAAACTCTAACTCTTTTGTATATGTCTAAATACCAAACTCTAACTCTTTCCTTGGTATATGTCTAAATACCAAACTCTAACTCTTTCCTTGGTATATGTCTAAATACCAAACTCTAACTCTTTCCTTGGTATATGTCTAAATACCAAACTCTAACTCTTTTGAAAAATTATAACTCTTAAGTTGGAGGATATACGTTAAATCAACTTTGAATAAGGAGGTCCTCTGAAAAGAAATTAAATGGGTATCTACGATCATAGATTCAAAGCTTTTCTTAACTTATCGACATTTTTTTATAAATACACAACATACTCGTAAATACCTACATGACCTAGTTGATAGAACAATTAATATCCATCATAAAGTTTTTGATAAAAAGTTCGATGTCTGATTTTTTACATGTAACATTTTACTAAATTTCTGGTTAATTAGAGAAAAGTACCAACTGGCGGGATTAAACTCGTCCAGTTGTACTTAACATAACGGAAGTGTAATACAATTCATATATTACAATATATATCTATACTTGAAACTTGTCAATTACGAACTTGTGAATTTAAAATATTCTGAACTGTTATACCACTTTAAACATTAAAATGTAATCAAGGAACATATGTCAACAGATAAAACATTTTGTTTGTATTTATTCCTCAAGTGGTTCATGAGAACCAAGTGGACAATCATGTTCAATATTTTATACTCAACAAGGTCAGAATATAATGCATGGGCAGTGCATTAAAGTTGTTATTTTGCAATTACTAATTTTAAAGTTTTTTCGCCGTTAACTGCTAAAAAAGTGTTGAACATTAGATACATACTCGTACATACCATCACGCCATTTCCCTGTCGAGTCGAGTGTAATATAAAGTCATATTTTACATTTGAGGGCATTTATTTTTATGCACATACATTTATACCATTCGCGATTTAGGTAGGTAGAGAAGAAACAGCGTCAAATTTTCAATCTATTTCTTTCTATTCCATACACATTCTCATTTTCTTTCTTCACCTTCGATCAAAATTTATTTAGTTTGTTCCTACCCTACTTTTCTCAGTCGTCTTCTATCACGACTTCGGCTCATTCTTGTAATATAATTTTATTTAGCCAGTCTTTTTACCTTACTTAACAATTTAGTTATCAAGTCACATATTGACACATCACATATTACACTAAGTGTACGCATTTCCACCCCATTTACTCAGCTCCTTTAATTAATTTTCCATGTTTATTTATTGAACATTAGTATATATCCGATAAGTAGCTTAGGACTGGTGTTACCAAATGTTAACACACTTTAAGACCCGATTAAAATCAAGATAACCCTTCCCAGCGCCAGGCTGGTTTTTGATGAATTATTAATTTTGTGAGAGCTTTATTAAAATTGCTATACATCAGTAAATATTAAGAATATTCTAATGAAACTGTATATTTGTTTAAGATACTTTATTATTAATATTCAGGCATATTTTCATTATTTATGGTATTATTGTTCATGCTAGAAATCAGGAATCAGAAATCCGGAGACTATCATTTAAAGTTGAATTTTTTACAAAAATATTTACTAGGTGCCAGTAATATGTCGTTCTTCGGAAGAAGTATCGATCATGTGAAACACGGGACTAGGACTGAACGCAAAACTAGTTCATAACGCTAAAACACGGTATCGGGATACAAAGTGTTAACCTTTGCTAATATTAAATTTGGAAAATATTATCGAGGAGAAATTGCTTCTTTCCGATTATGATTCTACTTGCGATATACTGATAGAAAATTTATGAAAATAACAACTGAATAAGTAGACATGAAATACAAAAACACTAAAACATGACATTGGAGGATTAACTCATTGGCTCCATGACCTAGGGTTTCCCCTAAGGATGAGTTAGTCTGGTTATACCTGCGAATATCTGCCTCTAACAGACTAGGAAAAATATCTACATGAAAAATACATAGATAGTATTTTCCTTACCCCATGTATTGTATCTTTATCATACACATAATTCCCATTTATCAACTTCTGTTATAAAAATCGATGAAAAAAGACAACCTCCGTGACCTAGTTGATAAAATGTCTTCCAACCCGGGGACTACGGAATCGATTCTCGTTGGAAATCAATTTATTTAAAAAAGGTTTCAGTCTGGCATTCTTTTCACGCCTTTTTATTATCTTACTGGTTGGTTGAAAAGCTGATTGGTTGCCAAATAGTAATTAACCCGCCAGGTTGTATTATGTACAATACAACGAACATTTTATATTACACAATATAAAAGTCATAACTTTTTTACTACATCAAGTCTGTTTGTGTTCAATGTTATTGTTATTTTGCATATTAACGAACTTTTAATTTAGAATGTATATTAAATTGTGTTTGATAGATTTTCAAATTATTTAAAACATCATTAAGTACGTGGACCTGGCGGGAGTAGAACTTCAAAATACACATAAATTAAAAAAAATGACAAAGTTTAAAAAAAATAATAATTTAACATTCCCAAACGCGATTCTTCATTAATTATGGATCCCCCCGAAGCAATATCGATCGTAAATAAAGACTTCACGTAACATATCAGATATTCCTGGACGGCGTGCATTCAGAATACCCTCGCACAGTTACTATGGCGATGCACCGACATGATAAATTGCTCGGCCTGCCACGCGCTGTCATTTTGTTTCCTTTAAATTTTATTAAACCTTTGATCAGATTTCGGCTGGGCTGACAAGGCCCATGTTTCTTCAAGTATCGGACTAAATTATTCATTGTGCTTTAAGGTCTACCTATTGACTACGGTAAAACCTCGTTCATATGAAACTTTTTATCAAGAATATGTTTAAGATTAGAGTCAAAGATCATATTATTAATAAGATGAAGATTAAGCAAAGTATGGCTGGATGAAGTGAATGATATTTTGAAAGAAGGAAAAGTAAGAAGTAATACAAATTGTGGGAGCTCTATGAGAATGTGTGTTGGTGTAGAAGAGGCGAATGTCGTTGAGATACGGAAGTAAGGTGATCGATTCTCTCTACCTACCCCAGCAGGGAAACGGCGTGTATTTGTATATATACTATGTATTTGTATATTTACTAGCCAAATTCAAATTCAAACAACAATTTTACATAGCGCTGATTAGTGAGAAAAACTCCGGATTCGAAACCGTTATTATTAAACAAATCAAGTCTGGTAGTTATAACTTTTGTATAATACTTTCTTTGTGTACAGTACAATCTTATGGATGTATTGCCATGTGGCTATCTCTTCCAACCAATCAGAAATATTTCTATGATACCTTAAGTTAAAACAAGACTGAGAACCTTTTTTTTAAATCTGGGTTCTAGCGGGAATCGAACCTGCAACCTCCGGGTCGAAAACAGACGTACCAACTAGATCACGGAGGTTGTCCAAGATACATAATTCACAATTAAGTTTTTTAGTCAAGTATAAGTATTTAACAATGTAAAATACTGTATTTTGTGAATATAGTAATAGGCAAGGCTTGTGGCAAATTTCATATATTGTTTCTAAATACTAAAACACTCAGCTGAAAATTTCTCAAATATTCACATACTTAAATTCCATTTATGTATTAAACTTGAAAATATATCTTATTGATCAGTTAAAATCGTAGCACTGATTCCAATTTGAGACTCCAAAAAGTTTCAAGTATTTCATAAAATTTATACTTTTCCCTTGCATACTTAACTTGATAACATTTCTTTGGGTAAATCAAAAGGTAAGAGTTGAATTTGAAAACATTTTTCTTAAATAATCTATCTTCAATTCTCAGATTAGAATAATTGGTGGAATAACAAAGTAATTAATTATTGAATTTTCAAATTTAGAGTTTCACAAAGTAAAAGCCGTTTTCTGTAAGTTTTCTGTCAGTTTTCATTAAATAGTAAGTATAAAATTTTATCGTTTTCCGTTACAAAATTGATGATCTATGTTAAAATCTAACAAATGTCAAAGACAAGATTGTCTCGAAGAACTTTTATAATGTAGTAGTTTTGATTTTTTGTTTGATTTAAACGTTGAAATAAATGTTGCAAAGGAAATGTAATCGCTAGTGTTTTTTTTAAATAAGATAACTATTTACATACTAAAAAAAAACGAGATATTATCATCGATTCTTTATTTACTAGAAATTTATTACAAAGCAAAAAATTTTATATTTATGATGCTGATGTAAGATATTATAGAATCATTCAAAGATAGTATGGTTAAAAAACTTTCGAGTTTAACAAACAAGTTGTGCCACCGCAGCGAGTTGACGATACGAGGTTTCATTGTATCAAAAAATGCACGTGTTGCAATCGGAATACAAGGAAAAATGAAGTACCTCCCGGGGACTGGGGACCGGCAGTACGTGGAAGTGTACAGGAAACTCGACTTTTTCAATTTACCATCTTTTATCTCCATCTGAAACCCGTTTCTGATTCTGTGAATGGGAATAAATTGATTTTATTTCAATGTTGGATAATCATGTTATGTGATTTATTGTCTTCAGTAAGATACAGGCAAAAGCCTAGTTTACAGAGGACATGACATACGAAAGGGAACAAACCCAGATCCATAAAAATTATGTGTCCACATTAAATTACCTGTTGTTTTTTTTTTCATTAATTATGTATTCGTACAATTTCTTGTCATGTATAAATAAATAAATAGTTTCAGAACGTGTATCGATCCGACTACGGGTAGATGAACTTAAATGTAACGAAGTTACTGAATTTAATGATCTGCAATTTACGATTCGTGTAATTAAAATATATTTTTTATCAAATTTTATAGATTTCTGTTCTGAATTTCACAAACAATACTAAATACTGATCAGTAAGATCTTAAAAATTAACTGCTAACCGAAAAAATATTGAACAGTATTTCCCTTAGATTCTGCTCATTAAGTTCAATATTGTCGAAAAAATAAAGCTTGAAAATATGATATACATATTTTAATTTTAACCTTTTTTTTAACCTCATGCTTAATGTTACTTAAATAGTATTGAAAAACATCTGACGTCCGGGTTTGCCCTCCTATTGGTGGGGTATATCTCGATTGTAAGGATGTTATGAAATTATTCCAGACCGTTTGAAAGCTCTCTTAATGTATTTTCTTTGAGCATTGCCTTAATATATTTGTGCTATTTCAGGATATTTACAATATTTACAAACTATGTTGCTATCAATAAACCTATTATTTATTTTA
This sequence comes from Odontocerum albicorne, assembly GCA_949825065.1. Lineage (NCBI taxonomy): Eukaryota > Metazoa > Arthropoda > Insecta > Trichoptera > Odontoceridae > Odontocerum > Odontocerum albicorne. The sequence continues at coordinate 15,446,185 of OX463840.1, forward strand.
TTTCTCTTACAGCAGTAAGAAAATTAACTTACTTTCGGATATAAATTGAGATGAGAAATTAAGACTAAGAAAAAAAAGACTAAGAAATTTTTCAGGAGCCATTTATCTCCAAGTCAGTTTAATCGAGTTATTAAAGGTTTTCTTAGATCAAACATCGTATTTATTGTTATTTTTCGTTTATTTTTACTATATATAATATAATATTTACAAATCCCACCGTTTTAATGGAAAAGCGAACCGACGAGTACAAGTATATAAAATGCAAAGAGCCTTCATTTATGAATATACTCGTATTATATATATATATATATATATATATATATATATATATATATATATATATATATATATATATATATATATATATATATATATATATATATATATATATATATATATATAAATATATATATATATTATTTTTACTATATATAATATAATATTTACAAATCCCACCGTTTTAATGGAAAAGCGAACCGACGAGTACAAGTATATAAAATGCAAAGAGCCTTCATTTATGAATATACTCGTATTATATATATATATATATATATATATATATATATATATATATATATATATATATATATATATATATATATATATATATATATATATATATATATATATATATATATATATATATATATATATATATATATATATATATATATATATATATATATATATATATATATATATATATATATATATATATATATATATATATATATATATATATATATATATATATATATATATATATATATATATATATATATATATATATATATATATATATAAATATATATATATATATATATATATATATATTAGGTCCTTACATATGAAATTGGCGTTTTGTTTGGGAGGAACATAAAGTTGATTTTTTTTTAATATAATATATGTATTTAATCAAAGTATGTACCATTGCTATCTATGCACTTTTGCCATCTCATAGGTAGTTCATCGATCCCTTTACTAAAAAAACCATTCGGACGGGAATCAATAAAATCTTTGAAGTCGGTTTGGACTGCCCCATCGGAGTTGAATTTTTTCCCTTGCAAGAAGTTATCCAAATTTCGAAAAAAATAGTAATCTGTTGGGGCAAGGTCCGGAGAGTACGGTGGATGTCTTAGACATTCCAATTGAAGCTCTTCTAATTTGGTAGCCGTCTGTTGTGCAGTGTGTGGTCTAGCGTTATCATGAAGCAGCAGTGGCCTAGAGCGATTAACCAGCCTCGGTTGTTTAGCAGCTAGCTTTTCCATCATGGTTTGCAGTTGCTGACAATAGACATCTGCCGTAATCGTCTGGCCAGATTTAAGAAAGCTGTAGTGAACGACACCAGCACTAGTCTACCAAACGCTCACAAGTAACTTTTTTGGAGTCAATTTTCGCTTGGGGCATGGTTTGGCTGGTTCGGCAGGGTTCAGCCATTGCGATGAGCGCTTCCGATTATCATACAGGATCCACTTTTCATCACAGGTAATGATTCGATTCAAAATCCCTTCATTATTGTGCCGGTTGAGTAATGCAACGCAGCAGTCAACGCGCGTTTGTTGATTTGCTTCACTCAATTCGTGAGGTACCCACCTTTCAAGCTTTTTCATCTTCCCAATTTGCTTCAAGTGGATTAAAACAGTTTTATCACTAACACCGCAGCCTGCAGCTAACTCGGACGTGGTTTGCGATGGATCCGCTTCCACAATAGCCTTCAATTCTTCATTATCAACTTTGGTCTCCGGCCGTCCACCGGGCTTGTTCTGCAGGTCGAAATTTCCAGAACGAAAACGTTGGAACCAAAAACGCACTGTGTTTTCTTTTGCGGCACCGTCGCCATACACATCATTAATCCTTCGAGCCGTTTCTGCAGCACTGGTGCCACGGTGGAACTCGTACTCGTAAATAACGCGATATTTCAAGTTTTCCATTTTGTAAACTGAGTGACGCAAAGAAAAAAAACAATTGAGGAAAAAACAAATGAATTATAATTTTCGAAACACAAATACTTGAGTAAATAGCTGTATAAATTTTAATTTGGAATTCCTAACCAAAGAGAAGATATTTGAGATCAAAGTGGCCAGTACGGCAAAATGCCAATTTCATATGTAAGGACCTAATATATATATATATATATATATATATATATATATATATATATATATATATATATATATATATATATATATATATATATATATATATATATATATATATATATATATATATATATATATATATATATATATATATATATATATATACACACTTCACTAGGAAATGCCGGTGACAAAATGATCTCATTTCTTTATTAAAAAATCCATTTGTCCAATATACTTAAATCAACTAAAACATTAGTATCCTTACAAGAACTCAAATCCCAAACTATAACAGATATACTCCTAATTTCAGGCCCATCATAATCCTCAACAACCTTATCAAAATAATGTCCAACAACCCCTAATCACACGCCCTACAATCGGATCAGTCATTCACTCATATGCCTATGTGAAGACCTCCAAAAGCTCCCCACTCCTCACTTTTCCCATATATTTTTTGACTTCATCAATGGGGCATCTTTTGAATCTTAGGTGTAGTTGTTAAAAAACGCAACAAGAACTGCCGTGATATTTTTTCTCTGACAATAATACACATATTCTATTTTCCATTCAATAAAACTTGGTGTCAAATCTTCATCATTTTAAAAGTATCAGCAGCATTGATTCATCGGAAATTTAATACATCACGTTAAATGATGTTGTCGAGTATTATGATTTCGTTGTAATATATAGTACGACTTGGTCAGCTAATTACCATATGACAATATCTTTTAACCAACTGGTAAGGTGTTTAGACAAGTGCTGAGTAAAATCAGGCTAAAACCATTCAAAAAAAATATGGGTACCAACGGGAATCGAATCCACAAGTCTCGAGCTGAAAAACAGGTGTCTTACCAACCAGGCCTCAAAGGTCGTTATGTTATGTTATAAGGCATTGCTATCATAATATCTTCAGTACATACAAAATATTTATTTAAATTATCAGATATTTTTTTACGCATAAGTTTATCTTTTTTTTCACATAGGTATTAAAAATATTTACACAAACAAATCTGAGTTACCTGTTGAGCATACCAAGCTGTTTTTGTTGATTCGTTATTAAGCTGTCAATTTATAATTTAATCATTGTAATCTTCACTTACATGAGTTATTAGGTGCGTGTATATTAGTGCTTGAAAAATTTAATTCATGAAGTTTGATAAATAAATGTTATTTTATACAATTTATAGATTTCAAGTGTCAAGTTATTTTGGATACTTTTTAACTTGAAACAAATCAAGCTTAGAAATAACTTATTTTGTATGAAAATTAACACTCGGAAGTATTTAGTTTGGATATATCCAACAAATAAATGGTAAAAAGCTATCGAAAATTCTTTTTTTTTTAATAAATGATTTTTAGGATTGAAGGAATTTTTGTTTGATTTTTCTTACTATTAAATATGTTATTGTTTGAATAAATATATAGTATTTTTAGATTTAAATATACATATAAAATTTTCGCTTCTAATTTTTTAATCATAATTCAGTTATATTTCAGGTTTTTCATATATTTTAACGGGGTTGAATGAAAATTTTCTTGACCTTTTAAGTTTGGTGTTATTCTTACTAGAAATTTTTGTTTCGTATTACGGTTTACGTTCTTAATATTTTATGGTGTGCCTTTAATTAAACTAGATTTAGTTACATCATTAACCTTATGCAGAAAGAAGATAAAGACAACTGCAAATACTGAAACTCCATATCCTATATGCAACGATATATGCCTGTAACAAATTGGCTCACATAAGTAATGTTTGGTGGCACCAACGACAAGTACCCTTTGTATTGGGCCTTCTATTAAACTCACCATGGGTAATGTGAAGTTATTCATTCATTCTGTAGTTATTAACCTGAATGCTTCATTAATGTGATCGAATATATTGTTGTCTCCTGGTCATGCAATTCAATATATCTGCATCGCTAACTTGGATATATTGAAGGACATCATAGTAATGAATTATTATTTAAATATCATTATTTCATTAGTCACCCAATTTATACCTTCATTTTACGAGACCATTTAAAGAACAGTGTTAATCGCACATCAAAGTCATTCAAGTTTTTTGTATTATCGTATTGGCTCAAATGTGTGACATCGATCAAATGACTAGCATTTATGATACACGCTTAATCTCAAATCTTATCATTTAATACTAGTTATAATCTGAGAATTTGACGGTAAAGTAAGAGAAAATAATATTAAAAATCAATTTGCATAATTAATTGTCATAAACAAATAAAAAACTCGTTATTTTCAAATAACAAAATAAATCTAAACAGATTGTAATTGGTTTTTATTAAACACTGTTTATTCCACTTTATGTGGTAGTGTTCCACATACAGTGGAATAAACATTGTTTGATAAAACAAATTACAATATCTTTAAACCTCCACAATGTTAATGCCTTAACTATAAATAATATATAATTCTTATGGTTTTCCCCACAAGCTCTTACAAATGTCGCAAAATATTTAACGTAAATTAGATACATTAAACTGTCCATGAACGCATAAAGGCATACATTTTTGGTTTCTTTAAAATATTTTTAAAAACCCTTATGTGAAATATTATAAGCCACATAAATATTTATATTTATTTATTTAACACTTTTATTACAAATACTATCTGACGGGCTAATTGCCAGGCAGAAATCACTTTCAACCAACAAGACAAAAGTAAACGAAGCATATTATATGGTCGCAAAAAAAACATTCAAATGACTATCCATCCCCACGAAATCCATGAAAACATACGTGAGTATATGCCCACAAAGATGGACAATCACCTGAACATTCCTTTTCACATAAAGTGAGATATCACAAATCAAAGGAAAAGGAAGGGATGGTGGAGAGGAAAGGAAAAAAATCAAGAATGAAACACGTTACTATATATTACTGACTAAATTTAGAGTTTATTCATTGTCGCTTATTAAAGCATGCCAAGGACGAAGCGAGTCTAACATTGGTTTATAACTGATTCCAGAGTCTCACTGCATGGACAGTAAAGAACGAAGTAAAAAAGAAGAGCGGTGAACTGGAAAGGCCAATAAACAATCTCTCTTTGAGCGTAGCGCTAGTCCATGATCGGAAAGACGCTGAAAATGTTCTACGAGATAAGAAGGGGTGGCTGGATAGATAAGGATATTATATAATGATACAGTATGTATGTGTTTCATTATACAATTTTGTCTTGATGTTTTTATTCCATTCAAAGATTTGCTATTTTTCTTTAAATATCTTAAAACATGTAAAATGTGGGCTGGATTATATTTGTTTATATACCTATATATGTATATCCGAAAGAATTAGATTATTATAAAAAATATAAATGCATTAAAACAATAATAGTAAAATAAACGCTAGAATTTTAAAAGAAAGAACCGAACACATCACACTATTGATTAGGTTACTCATATTATTCAATACATAAGAGTGCTATAAGATTTACATAGATAGGGCGATAAACAGTTAACTTTATTGAAGTAAACCACGGCATGGCGAGGCGGAATAAAAAAAGATCCATCGTGATACACACCAAGAGTAGTTTTGGATTTTTTTTCCGGATTGTCAGATAACATCGACACTTCTCGGACCACCTGGTCGGTGGCGGTTAGAGGGACCGGAGGTCTGCGGCGCGAACTGGTTGCTTTGGGACAGGTTTTAATTCGACAATAATACATAAATATACTCTTCAGTCATTGCAAGAATGAGCTATGTGATGTTAAAGCACACTCAGGAGATTATCGGATGGATTATTATTGAATATTGGTATTATGCATTGAATTGATGCAGCACGCCACAGGTTGACTTATGTGGTACATACTCGTAATTAGGTCTCATCACTAATCAAGTTAATGAGATTTTTTTACTAATGAATACAAAGTCTACGTCGGTCATTGTAGAAATATAAAAAAAACGTTCTGAAAATAATCAAGAAGTGACAGCTGTCATATTGGAAATATGACAGCTGTCAATTTGGATTATTTTATGTCACTCCCAGTCACATGCTCGAAACATATTTTGATTGTAGATTTTTGTAGAAGTATTTTTGTTTTATGGATTATAATTGTTGGTACAAGGAATTCTATATTTATGAAATGTTTCAGACAATCTTTATTTTTTCATTATTATTTGTCAATTTTCCCTTCTTGATATAATATTATTTGTCAGTTGTCCCTTTTTGATATAATATTATTATGTCAGCTAACACTTTTTATAAGTAAACATTCTTCTATCATGCATCTATCATATTTTTATCTTTACTTATTCACCCAATTATTGTGTGTCCGAACCAATTATTATTGACTATGCCACGTGTTTTCAGTAGGAAGCAAAAGAGATCGACATATCATTCACAACAATCGAATCTTACTCCGAGCATATAGTCCCGATGTACAGACAAGTTGACATACAATATATTGTTAGTCCTGTAACATACTCGTATATCCCCACAGTCACATGCAATGCAGCTTTAATTCAAGAAACTACATCTCTGTATGTTCTTCTTAAACGTAATTATATATGATATACAATAAAAATAAATTATTTCTATAGCCCTGTTCCGCAGCCAATGAGGGAATACTTGAGGGAAATTTAAGAGGGTTTCGATTTTTTCAAGACACTCAGATTATCAGCGTTTTTAGTGGAGATGAGAGTCTGCTCCATGTAAAGGAACCAACGAGTATTACAGAAAGCTCTTATACGTACCACCGTGTTCACATGAGATGATTTGACAAAAAAAATACAACTTCCGTATTATAATGTATCTCAGTGAAAGTGTTCTATTAATAATTTAAACGTAGTCTAAAAAAACTCATTTATAAGATAAAATAATTAACCGTGGAGGATGAAAATGGGTTGTTATCTGTAATGCTATGCGCTGTTATTCGTAAATTTTATTGATAACTGCTTCAAAATCTCATTCTTAAAATAGCTGGAGAGTTTTTTACATCAAATTTGCATTATAGATGTTCTACTTTGTTTTAATCCATTTAACGAATACAGCGAATTCAAAGTCAAAATTAGCTTTATAAAAACTTCATTTCATCAAATTTAGAAGTATCATGAAAAATGGGATATGATGTTTTTCTGACCTTGCGACCTCGTGACTAAACGATGTTCAGAAACTTCAGATAGTGACCATATGAAAAAAATCTCTGCGTATTTTATTCACTTTCGGACCTTTTAATAGTATATTAAAAACCGATCGAAAGTGATCGTTAATATGACAATAAGCCTGTCACATTGTTTTTTTTTTACAATTGTAAAGTTTTTTTTATTAATAGGCAATCCACCCAAATAAGGATGATTTATGTCATAAAATTCAAGTCATTATGCAATTATACGAGTCAATATATTAAAACAGTTTTTTTAATGATAATTATAGATAATTTAAAGTTTCAGCTGATGAAGCTCAAAATACTAGTATTACGCTATACAAAATATTGCACTGTATAAAAATAACGATATTAGGTTGTGTTCATAGATGCATACATATCATACATATGCTATATAGATACATACATACCATCACGTCATTTCCCTGTCGGATGAACAGAGAAGACAGAACGCTGGACTCTCCTATCTCAGCACGTATCATTTGCCTCTTCCACATTCATACACTTTCTCATATATCTCGTACGATTTCTCACTTTCTACGTTTCTTTCTTTCTAAATACGAGTATCATTCTTTTAACCCATTCAAACTTTCCTTGATCTTCTACTTCGCTTTTCTCTCACTTTTGCGCTATACATTTGTTTTGTTTCCTTTTCTTTATTCATTAGTTCTACAAGTACATGCTCAAACAATTTTAGAGTGCAATTCTTAATCTTACTCAACACATCAGCTTTAAGTTTACATTCATCCCAAATAATTTGATTTAGTATTTTTCCACGTTCACGTTTCACTTCCATGTGTTGGTACTAAAATAGTATTATGGACTATCATTAATTCGAGTAAATATGTTTGGTGCCCCATGACTTGGTTTCTATCGCTACACACTTTTCGATATCCATGTTCTTTCATCGTCTGAGTAAATACTACCCAAATAGCGGAATTTCTTATAGATGCGTTATATTTTAATTAATATGTAATGTTTAAACAAGACAAACACGTGAAAGTGTTATATTTTTGTGGGCTGTGGAAGTTTCAAGAAGGATTAAGGAGGTTAAACCGCAGGATTATTGTTCTGCATTTAGATTGTATGCAGCTCAATTTGTAATATTATTGTGTATACAAACAAATCTTCTCCATTTTCTTCCAGCCACAAGAAAGATAATATTTTTTTGAGTGGAAAGTTTAGATTTATCCCTTTTATTGGTCATCATCAGTATCTAGAGTTTTGAGTTGGATCACGGAGGTCGGCATCGAAAGATGAAGGCTCCGGTTCAAATTCCGTCCCATACACTGTGACGTATATGCTATGCTTTTGAGAATAAAAAGGTAAGGTTTAAAGTATTTACGTTTAATCAGTCTTACCGTGAAATCAAGATCGGGTGATTCTAGAATTTACCAAACCAACTGTCAAAGTGGTTTCAAGACCTTAATGGGTTGGAAGAAAATTACGTGGTGTCAAGTGAATGCATTCATATTTAAAAAAAATACATATTATTTTTTGGTACCCAGATGATTTACTCAGTATGACGTAGGTAAAATGGTTCTTTGCAAGATAGAAAAGGATTAATGAGGTTACGTTTAATTTCAGTAAAGTGAAGATAGTCAAAACTGTTTAACTTGTGAAATGTTAGTCAGTATATTACCAAAAACTTACTTTTTAACTGTATTATATTTAACTGGTATATAGAACAAACTCGTGGGGATAATAACTAATTTATTACAATATAGTAAACCACTTTATGGTAATTCCAGTTTGTTTTGCAATGTAAGGCTATTTAAACACCATACAACAGTAGTATGTTAAAATGGCCTTCAGTGGAAAAAAACAGATTAGAATTAACGTACCTTGCAAACATTGGTTGTAATCCAAGAATTTGCTAATGTTTTTTGGAGTATTGTGAACTTATATCTAATGACACAAGCTGATATTTAATAGATTACTAAAAAATTAAACCCATAATAGAAATTATATAAACTAAAAAATTAAAAGCAAAAATTCGTATAATAACAGTGTAGTAAGTGACAAACCTGTTTATTTAAAACTATTACATGGATTGGTTCTACAGGCACAATAAGGCTGATTTATCACCAATATGTAATTTCTTCCAACAAATCATACAATTGTTTTACAAAGTTTTGAACGAAAGGTGGAAGATTTACATTATCGATGTAAAGAAACAAAAACATTACAAAATAAAAATAATAAAAAGACAAATGCAAGAAATAAAAAAAAACAAATTTAACAAGGCATCGATGTCCAGGAGAACAAAATACGAGTTTAAATAAAAGATTGATGGAAAACATTATCGATGTAAAGAAACAAATACAATGCAAAAAAAAAAATAACACAAAGAAAAATGCAAGAAACAAAAATCAAAAACAAATACAAATTTAACAAGACATCGATGTCCAGGTGAACAAAAGAGAGTTTAAATAAAAGTTTAATAGAAAACAAAGAAAAACATGCCATTTCGCTCTATAAAAGCATTTTCACACTGTGTTTAATGCTGACTACGTAAAAATTGTCACGTATTTGTAAAATTAATTAAGATTTAACTTTTGTATTTGAATTTTTCAATTAAATTCGGATTTATTGGATTTTTGGGTATTTCTGATGCTGTGCGCTATATGCTGTTATATTTATCGTTTATTTCTTGATTGGAAATATATTATTGTATTTAGTCTATAATAACGTACTCGTATATTTTATATTTTACGCCACTTTAACGTATTTATTTTGTTTTTGCAACAGTTATATTATTGTTTCGTAATATATAATGAATTGATAATGTTTATTTTTGGTCCATGTGTGTTTTTATAAATTTCTTTAAAATTATTATAAATTGATTTTCATTGTCGTTAAATGTCATATAGAACTCAAATCAGATGGTTTAATTTATTATTCATATAAAACTAGAATGCACGGTATCATTTCCGTTACCATTTTGTATGCACTCCATATAAAACCGAATATGTTATTATCATATATTGGAAGATCTTCAAAAAATTTTTTGTAGTACGTTTTCCCTTGATAAGTTTTCTGCGGTTTTCTTTCTAAATATGTTTTTCTAAACATATGCAAATACGAGGGGCATACATTATCTACGATTACTAACCATAACATACTTTTCTATCCTTACGCTCATTTTTTTTTATTGTTTTGGAATATTTTAATGTGTCAATAATACTGGGCTCGAATCCCGAGCTAGAGCGCCCTTCAGGACATTCTATTCTCTAAACTGTGTTATATAAATTGTCCTTTTATTATTATTAATAATAATTTAAAACAATATTTTTTTTAATTATAATTCTACTAAGAGGGGAGAACAGTTGTTAGAAGGTTATTTTAAAAATTAATATTGAAATAATTATTTACTGGGGTCAACACTTAACGTTGTTGTGAATGTAATATTATTCGTCACATGAATTAATGATAAAGTTAAACGTTAACTAATCGAAGTGCACACAACCGGTTTGCAGTCGGGAGACGGAGCCCGTTGTAACCCGGTGAAAAAAGAAGTTCCATTTGGAAAGTGACTCCCTTCTGCGACTTGGTCGTGTCATTAAAGCACTCCGAGGAAAAAAGTTTCCGGAGTTTATCGGTCAAAATTATTATTCTCTGCAATTTTTTGTCTACACTTGATGTTTCCTGTTACACAACCGTTCTATTTAAACCAGATGTGCTTTCTTGCTTGACTTTGTTTAATTTCTTTTTAACCTGGCGAGTTTATTGTCATGTGGCAATCTCTTCCAACCAACCAGAAATATGTTTTTATAGGACCTAAGTGGTAACCAGACTGGAATCATATTTAACACTTGCCATCCTGTGATAGATAGCGAGTTACCAGGACTTATATTTTATTTGAATATTCGACGTTTTAATACATAATAAAATGATTTATATACCTAATTACAAAAAATAACCTGGCAGACTTTGCATAATTTTAATTTAAAACCTACATTTTTCCCTGGATGCTTAGCGTCCAGCACCGTAGCTGGCGGAATTTTTTAGCACAGTAAGGCAAGTGTTAAAAAACTTTGTTTTATAACAAGAGAAAAATATATTATCTAATCGTTGATAAGATCAACATGGAAAGTAGAATATTTGATGACTTAATTATATTTATATGCATATGTACACAACATCAAGTCGTGTATCTTGTGAGGTGGGCAGAGAGAATAGATTTATTTCTTTCTATTCAAAAACAAAACTTTCGCCTCCTCCACATTCATACATCTCGTCATGCATAATCTTCTGTTATTAATACTTCTCATTTTGCGTTCATTGAAAATTTGGTCCACTTGATTCAGTCCCGTTTTATTCAGTCTACCTCTACTACGCACATCTTACATTTTAAACTTGTAAACTCGTTAAGTAAAACTTTCGTCATTCATTTTCTCTACATGTCCAAATCATCTTATGTTCCTTTCTTCAGCATTATTAAAACATCCACTTTTCATGCGTTCATTTCTGAATTAATCTATACATCGCAAATACTTTTTACCACACCTCTTTCTATAACCATAACCTTCGATTTCGCTACGTTAATTTTAAAACCGTTCCTCTCATACGGCTCACTTAACACATTTTTTGAACCGTCTTTATTTTCAGCAAGCATAAACATATTTTCTGCATAGAGAAAAAAGCCCACAAAAAATATTTTCATTAAGCATAAATGTATTTTCTGTATAGTAAATCCAAAAAAATATTTCCCTTCCTCTTATACCTCACACATCATATTTTAAATTGCACATAAATGAAACGATACACAAATTAAACAACCAAGATAATATCACACAGCCTTGCTTTACAACTTAAGTAATTTTAAACCTCTCAGTATGTTTTTCGTTTGCACTTACACATACTTCCTTAAATAAATATTTGACTTTATTTAAATTACAAAATGCCTATCAATATTCGTCTCCCTCTTGTGTATTGTGATATGAATCGTCACAGTTTTTTCAGAAGAGAGTATCGATGATTTATTTCATATTTAAAAAATAAGTCATCTTAAGTTTTCTTTTACTTATAATAGCTTCTTCTTCTTCAACTTTCTGTAGACCCAAGAGTCTGTTACTATAAGATTGTCCTCTTGTGATGCTGAGCTCCAGCTATCTCCCCATCGTTTCGGGGGTCTCCCTGGTGGACGCCGTCCATCCATGCAGAGCTATGTATGTATGAAATACTTGTGGAATTCATTCTCTGTACATGTTGGTACCAGTATCTGTCGTTCCCATCTGACCACATCTTGGACCTCACAGACCTCTCGGATTGTGGTGTTTCTTACACGATCACGCAAAGTCTTCCCAGCAATAGCACTTATAATAGCGTTGGCAGAAATCATGACAAATTAAATTTTTCATATTTTATTAATTGAATATTGATGTTAATCTTACGATTTTTTATGATTAATTTAATTGAGTACAATTCAATACTTCCTTAAAATCCCAATATATTTAACAATTTTAAGTGCTTAGTTAGAAAATAGATGGGTGTTTATTATATAATAATCACATGATTCGCTTGGGCGCTGCTATAGCTGTCAGACGTGATTTGATTTGTTTAATAATTGTGAGTTCGAGATTCTAGTAAGTGTGTGTGCTTGAGAAGAGTTTGATCTCTAAACGGAGCTATATAAAATTGTCTTTTGAAAAAAAAAGAGTGAAATAAGCTTATGAATCCAAATATTTTCAATTAGTCTTATTGAAATATGCAATAGGGGTAAGGATAAAAAAAATCGGGGACTATTTACGAACAATTGATTCCAATGATTGCCTTAATTCCCTTTATGTTTTAATTCACTGGAACCTCTACAGTTGATATTTGTGATTGATTTAGTATTTAAGAACTGTAATATAAAACGTTTTATTAAAAAAGGTTTGAAAAATCGTTTACAGGAACATTAATAAAATTATTTTTAAGATAAAATTCCTTGTGTCTGTCGGTATATTATAACATTAATTAAGATAAACTTTAAATAAATCTGAACATTTCGTTTGAATTGAAGTAATGGAAATAATATGAAAGAATATAATTACTTTTTAAATGTTGTTTGCTACTCTTGCTTTCGTTAAGTTACATGAATGAGTTTATCGTTAAAATAATTTATTCAATGGCTGAATTTTTAGAAGATTAAACAGTTAAAGCTTTCAATCCGGAGTGGTCAATATTTTTGATCTGCGTCCCAAAATCGGAATTGGGTAAATATAATACTTGCGGGCCGCACGTGTATTTTTTTCTAAATAATAGGCATATCAAAATTTAATTGCCTGTTAACTATGTAACGTGTTCCAATTTATCCTGATTTATATAGTGCTGTTTTGTATTTTTTTATTAACTCTATTACAATTATCTCAAGAGCATGGTGTCAAGTATAAACACGCTGTTACAACACGCCATTAAAATATATTTTAGGTACACTCGATTTTAACAGCCCGGAACCATAGTGAAAAAAATTGTGACAATACAGGGAATCAAACCCGTGACTCTTGGTTCGTAAGCCAAGCGATTTCCTCCTGATAAATGACGGCCGATAAATTCTTATATTAAATTATTTTATTAAAAAAAATACAATTCACCTTGCATGTGTATTATATAATGTAAATAGCTAAATAAATTAATGTTAGGACTATTTTGGATACCTGTCACATTTAAATATATATTTTTTATGTAAATCTTCTTCGTATCGGAAATCTATAGTGAGTCACTATTATAAAGTAGCGATGTTTTATAGTTTATTTCATGATTTATGAAAACTAATAGCGGGCCGCGGGTTTATCATGTCTGCTTTAAATAATTTTAAATTGTTTTGTTTTTTAAATGTCATTTATTAGATCGATTTTCTTTTAATGTATATTTTTGGCTTTAGCGGTGATTGTAAAAGTCATCCTGGTGTGGGGGGGGGGGATTGCCTTTATAAATTGCAATGACAGACATGTAAAAATATAATATATATAATCACATTTATTATATCGTTTTAGGCTCTAACATGAATTTATTTGTTTCAAACTTGGTGACTATTTTTAAAGCGAAATATTAATTTATATCCAATATCTCTATTTTATTCCCAGCTTCACATTTTAATTTTTTTTTTTCACATTTTAAGTTTTATTCTGCATATATTGTATTTAGTCTAAATGTAAGAGTTTATATTTTATATTTATTTAACTTGAAATTTTTTATATGATTATGTGGTATACGAAAATAATTCATTCACGTGTCATTTGACAACTTTTCTCCTACGTGACAGTTATGAAAGTAATTCAATGAAGCTTTTCATCATCGTCACACTTCACGTTCTATTAGAAACACAGGAAAGTCATAAAACTATAGAGTTGGAATCAAAAGCCGGAATCTTGGAGTCAAAATCAAAGTCTTAAAATTGTTTACATTTTTTAAAAGTTATCAGATATATAAATTGCATTATGAAATAATGAATTATGTACCATATAGAATTCCCGAAGACATTATTTCTATAAAAAAATCTTACATTTAAGTAGTTACACTACGTAATTAAGACAAACATATGGCTAACAATATATGTACTCTAATTGGAGTTGGGATATGATTTATTTTACTGACTCCACAACCCTGTATAAAACGTCTCCATCCAGGTCAGTTCATAGTACGGAACTCGACGTAAGGTCAAGACTGTGTATCTACATACAATGCACGATGAAGGATGGGTGTTAGATTTGTCGAGTCCCTCGCGACTGATAAAACCGTGCAACGCTTAACCAGCTACCAAGAGACATCCTCAATACGTGACCTAAGCACCTGCAGCTCCTTACATTTATTGTGGTGGATATAGGCTGCTGCTGCGTCCGGAGGCTTACTGTATCCATTCGTCACATGGTCGTACCATCAAAACTATCTTCCTAAGGAATCTGTTTTTGATACGACTTAATTAAGACAGCATTATATAGGTTGGTCCTTAAATATTAATTATATACGTTTTCTGCTATGGTGTCTACTATTTAATAGAAAAAAATATATCGATCTCTGCTTTTACTACTTTCACTCATAGCTTGGAGCATGCAGATACCACAAATTCTCTATACACTTATTGATCAGACTCTACCACATGCCATGTCACATATTGTGTGGGGAATGGGCATCTTTAATTAATTGAGGAATACGTTGCAAAGAAGACAAAGTGTTCAGCCTTACGCCTTAGGGATATTCATTAGTCGTCGAGTTAGCCATACTACTGCACGTGGATAGGAAATAACGCTCAGATTTGTCTAAAACATGCTAGTATATTAATCAGTTTTTTTGGTATCATCAAAAATCGAACCCAAAAATTTCGTAGGAGACAAGCGTCATACCATCCTGGTCTCTGAGAGAATCATGGATTTTTTTATAAATTCGAACGGTACTCATCCACATATCCGAATCAATAATCTAAACACATTGAGGGAGACAATATTGTCTTCAGCCCCAGTAATCGATTCTTTGGGCTGAGAACCACTGGAATATACAAATAACTCACAGTTCGCCCTCATATGTGAAGGAAATACTACCGCACGTGGACTGATAATAAAAATCACACATCTAGCGTATGCAAGTATAGTACTGTTACCAGACAAACTCTTTAACCAGATAGGAATAACTTCCTTTTTTTTGAGTACCAAAATGAACCCGAAACACCCCGAGTGGAAGATCAGCGTCTTAACCAACTAGGCAGGGAAATCTTTATACTTAAATCACTTTGGAATAAATATTGAAAGATTATTTGTAAGGATGTAATGGTGGGGAAATATTTTATGTATAAATACTAAAAAGAACCGAATAAATGTTGTAGAAAAGCGTACAACGAGAAAACTACATGGGGTAATAATGTATGATAATACAGAATAAAGTAATAAATTATGTATGTGAACTTAAGACTGATGTAGAGTAAAAAAGAGCACTCAAAGATGGTTTGGGAATGTGGAACAAAGGGATGATAAAATAAACAAAATAAATATACAGTGCAAATGTGAGTGGTAGGCGTAGTATAAGAAGACTAAGGAAAGTACTATATGGTTGGATACAGTAAATTATATTTTTAAAATATTACAAATAAGATAAATCGTAGGAGTTGTATGAAAAGGTACATGAATATGGAAGAGGTGAAATTAGTATATCGGGATAGAAAAATCTAGCACTCTGATCTCTCTACCTGTCCTAATATGGAAACAGCGTGATGATGTGTATATTTTTGTCTTTCCTGAGATATTTATTGTAATTGTTTCATCGATGGCTAAGATATGTATAAAACAACGACATCGTATATTATTCCTAGATGAAATAACGTGTAAACTAGGTTTTCTTCAACTCTGTTTTTTTTAAGCTTTGAAATCATTATTGTTTTTAAAGATTCAGTGGTTTAAGATTTGTTGATTCACGTAAAATCATTGTCGTTCAAGATTCTTCCTTATAAATGAAGGTTAACTATTTCTGAATATTTCTTCAATCGATTACTTCTGAATTTTAAAATAACGAATAATGATAAAAATCTCATTGTGGTAGCTAGATTATAATTCAAGTAGTGTTAACGATAATATCGTGTCGGAATGCACATTAGGTGTCTGATTGACTAACTAAAACTTCAACTGAATATGATGGTGTCTTAACGAAGGCATGTTCAGATAATACTAACATAATACAATGACTGATTTTATGACACATCTCCAGAGAGAAATTAACAGCTATAAAGAATAATTCAACATTTATCATGATACAAATGAAAAAAAAAACGACGGAAAAATGACATTATTGATGAGTCATATTTAATCAAATATATACGAGACATTTTGTTCAAATAAGATAATTTAAATTTACAAAAAAAAACACAAAATTAATGGAACAATTCGATAAATATGACACAAATGCTTGGTTAATTCAATACATAATTTATTTCCGTAATTTTATACTAAAACGAATATATTTATCATGAATAGTTGGTGTTCCGAATTTAAATGATTTTTTACTAAAACGAATATATTTATCATGAATAGTCAGTCGGTGTTCCGAATTTAAATGATTTTTTACTAAAACGAATATATTTATCATGAATTGAAGGTGTTCCGAATTTAAATGATTTTTTAATATTTTATTATCAAATGTACTAGAAAAATATCCTTTACTTAAAAAGCATCCCTTTCAAATTTAAATTTAGCACTATTAAAAATGTAAAAAGTCCCGAATGGTATTTAATGAACACTTTTAAAAAATATATATTTTTCGGAATTAGTTAAATTTGAATATCGTTGAATACTCGTACATGTTTATCAATAATCTTAAATATAACTCAGATAAAAAAAATATCCTGTTCATTAAACAGTTCTTTATCTAAACCATTCAATGTTAATTTCCCAATTTCGGTTTAGTTTTTATATTATATAAGTTTTTTTTCACATTTTTTGAACTAGCAGTATATATTATATATGTTGACGAGTTTTTTTTATATTCCATGGTTTAATATCTGATTTACATGAAATATGTGAAAATAATGAATATACTCGTATTTTAATTTATATTTGAAAATTTCAAATGTTCTTTTTGTTAAATTTATTTATAGCTCTATAATGTCGACGAACACTCTTGGTGGAGGAATGGCAAAAAACGAAAAATCAAGAAGATTTATGTCCAAATCTGAACATTGCAATTATGTTTTTTTTATTTATTGATAGAATCAAACATAATTTTAGCTAAAACTATTGATTCATGCTTCAACAATTTAATTTTCGATTCAATTAAAAATTAATTTTTTTAACTGAAAACAAATATTTATATTAAAACTGACTCAATTAACAAAAAAACTCAGTTCTTGGAAAAAAAACGGATGATGTTTGTTTAGTTTTTAAAGTTCCTGAAAATTGAAAAGAATCTCTTTGTTTATAATAAAAAACAAAACTGATTGAAACTTTTAAAATTTATCATGATCTCAAAGACGAAATATTTCAATTTAGGTTAAACCAATATTATTAAAATAATTAATAATAATAATAATTCTTTAAAGATGATTAAATTCAAAGGATGTAAATCGACAAAATTGTTTTTTTTTTTTTAATTTCCATAAACAGTTTTAGTTAATCTTATGTGTTTTTGGTAACATTAAAAAAAGGCTTTATTCGAGTTCGTTTAATTTATTAAAATTCGATTCAGGAAAATCGAATGATTTATATCACGCGTGATGAATTTGAATTACGGTTTTGATCAGAATTGGTAAATGTTTTTGGCATTAGTGTCGATTGCGTTGAATTTTATCACAAAATTTGCATTTTATTTAACTTGCAATAATATGGTCTTATACGTAACTGAATTTTCGTAATCAGTTGACAATGTGTCCTTATGTTTCAATTGCATCAGACAAGTTCTATGTTATTCTGTTTTTATTCATTCTTTTGTTTCTAACTAGGTGAATCTTTGAAATTATGTGCAATTATTAAGCGCTTATTGTGAAGAAAAATATTTAGACAATTGTGTGGTATTGTATTACACTTTTGTTGTATACAGTACAACCTGGCGGAATTATTGCCATGTGGCAATCTCTCCTAACCAACCAGAAATATGTTAAAGATACCTTAAGTGAAAACCAGACTATATATTTTTTAAACCAGGGTTCCAGCAGGAAACGAACCCGCAACTTCCGGACCGACAGACAAGCGTCTTACTAACTAGTATATATTACGCATGTATTATATTTTTCTAACATACGATGTAACCATTTTTTTTTCATTGATACTTATCCATAACTGTGTAATTACGACTAAAATTTGTAGAATACAACTATCCGGCCTACAATTGATTCCTAAAACATGTTTACGCTAATAAATATTCAGGATTGATTATGAACAGTGGCGTAAAATATTTTATAATTTCTTAATGTTCTTGTAGGTACTTAATTTAAGGAGAGCATTGTTCTACCGTTTAATCAAAACTTATGAAAAGTCGTGAGTTCAATTTGAATTCATTGCTAAAATACTGTAAACATTATATTTTTATGCAGTAACTGAAAAAGCATCCCATGGTTAAATTGAAAAATAAAATTTTTGTTTGATTTGAAAAAAATATATATTTTTGTCATGTGAAAAAAATAATAAATAATGGTAAAATGCGATCTATACTCATACACGAGTTATGATAAAAAATATAAACACTTTTCTATAAGTGGTGCAAAAATTCTTCTTAAATTATGTTTTTGAAAGCAAGAAAATCTAAGATCTCACCAACGGTTTATTAAGATTGTTAACATCCAATTTATCCAGTATAATGTACATTAACGAAGAAAACGTTTATATTCTCTCTCTCAGAGATTTTATTTAATAAAGTACTCGTCTTACAATGAATATATCAGTGTTTGCTGAAATTTATATTTTTTAAATGAACAACAATATTTTCTGTAACGTCTCTGCTCTGAGTTGTAAAAGATGTAACTATGCAATTGAAGTTGATTATATATCCAAAGTTCCAACAAAATTAGATGTAGCATGAAAACGGTATAAACTTTTATGATTTATCTGTTCCATTTTTGCTAAAAGTACACATTTAATATCATACTCTTAATTATGAAACATTTGTATTCAAACTACGTTTCCATAAGAAAAAGTAAACATTTTTTTAAAATTGTGTATTGAATTACAAATGCTGTTTATTGATTTATCATATATTCATATTATAAAATACAGCATTTATAATTTACATTGAGTTAATGGAAAGGCGAACAGCAGAGTATAAGAACATTATAGAACAAAAACCCCACATTCTTTATTTTATGGATATAGGGAAGCACTTTGCTAGGCAAGTCCTGTGAAGATCACATTTTTTAATCACAAAACTTTATATATTTGTCCTAAATACATAAATACTCAATTGAAACATTCATACTCCGTACTATAATGCATCGTTAGACTTACTTAAATCCCAAGCAATATGTAATTTCAACTGTACCATAATCTCAACAAATGTGCAACGACTCTCCGTGACGTGAGAATATTCGTTCTGTGTATAATCAGTTGAACAGTAAATATAGTACATATAAAGATAAGTGGAAATATTGAACAAAAGGATTTTTATGCTTTCATACATTCTGGAAGAATCATTTACTACGAAAAATGATAATATTTCAATTTAACTTAAATATTAGATTCCATTACTTTCTTTTTATATTTTTTCCCAATAAAACATGTTTTATATATTTGAAATTATAAAAAACAAAATAATAATTCAAGCTCATATATAATTTGGGTTTAAATCATACAAAACGAAATAGTCGAGGATGAAGAATGCTCAAAACTTAGTTAAAAATTTAAAATGAAGGGTATCAGGTTGAAAATGAAACTATTTAAGTGAATTTAAAATACATTTCTATATCTTTCTTTATAATAATACCGTACAAAATGTATAATTTACACGTTGAAAATGAAATATTTCGTTACTATTGTAAATTTTTAATGTATCGTATTGTAGAAAAAAAGGATCCGAGGTGCATAGTTCAAAAAATTAAAATACATCGTTAACTAATATAATTTAAGAGAATTCATATCTAGAAAAGCTAGTAAGTACCCGCCATAGCTATGACAAAAAAATATTTTTGTCCATTTTCAACTACATAATACGGAATGTACTCATATTAAAAAAAAAAATTGATCCGAATTTTATTATTTGTGTATATTTGAGCAAACATCTCACCATAAAAAAACAATAATGAATTGCAACTCAGATTTTTGAAGTATTAGTTGTAGAACGAAAATAAGCATATATATTTAAAAATTCAGATATTTAATATTTACCACTTGATCAAATATAACGTTTAAAATTATTTCGAAGAATTATTTTAAAAATATATATAAATGTTACTTGACTCGATCTGCAGGACGATTTAAGGATTCAGAGAATGAACCATGCGTAATGTAACAGAACGGTGCGAACGTAGGTATGTTGTAGATTTTTTATGGGATTATGTAGTGACATGAGCCACTAGAAAACGTGAGAAGTGTTTAGTAAAAATATGTATAAAATTCATCTATTTGAGTCTGTACGATTATGTAGTTCTTTCTACTTTTATATTTATGGTAGGTTTCGGACAATGCATTTCAAACTCCTTTAATTTTCTACCAGATTTTTGTTAATTTCTTATAATATATGTTTTCATTTTAATAGAATATTTTAAATTTTGTTTAAAGAAACAATATCGATTTCTCACTAACTGTTAGGCAAAGTTGCCATGTTTTGTTTTAAAACCGGTAAATAATTTATAATACTACACAACGAAAAAAATTTATGGCTTTTTACATTTTAAAACTTATTTTTCCTATAAAATACCTATTCTACTAGCTGACATATTTCAATTGGTTATTTATAACAAACGAATAAAAAAGGTTTTTATAGGTCGAATATTTTTCCATATAATGTACAATTTTACTGCTAATGAATCAGTCGGATTCTTTTTATAGGCATGCAATAATAGCGAGATGTTTAGAAAAATTAGGTTCTTTGAATAATTATCACCTGCATTTTTTTCTTTTTTCCGTTATGCATCGCTTTTTATGATTATGTATACCTGTATTTATTTGTCATACGTGTGTGAAAGTCGTTTATCGATGACATAATTTGAACATGTCAACAAAATACAGTATAAAATTTCCATAAATAAGTCAATGTTTATATTTTACTTAAAAATACAATGCTGATTTATGTATCATAACTATGCGGGTATCGGGATTGACGTCAAGCGAAGGAATTAAATTTACCTTTTTCTTATTTTAAGGTATTTTTACATATTCTCCATATAACGATATTTTCTTTGATTTAAAGTTAAGCCGTGCAATGATTTCATGAGTTATTAGAGTCATGATTATAGAGTTTGGACATTGATACATTGATACATTGAGTCATTGAACAAATTATTTTTTGTTCAAAATTTATGTGTATCGTTATAAACGTTAAATCTATTGTATTGACAAACTTTTAGGATAGTTTGAAATCATGATACATTAAGACATCATATTCTTTTTGGGGTTTATTATCAGAATGAAACAAAATTCACCTAGTTAACTCTTTAGTATTCTCCATAGCGCTGTATAGAGTAGAAACAAAGATAATGAGAAGGAAGAAAAGAAACATGGTAGACGTGGTGTTGAAGACAGATGATCCGTGTCTTATGGACCGAAAGGCGCATTAATGCCTCTATCATCCAAGAATTGAAGATTGTCGAAAGACTTTCGACAACATGCAGAAAAAGCATCCTGACTTTCTTTGGGGACGTATCTAGAAACTATGACAAGTGAAGAAGCTGGTGATCACGATGACAGTTAAAGGAAGGTCAGTTAGAAGGAAGTATCCCATGAGATTGACGGATCAAACAAAATAATTCATAGGATGGTCTTGGAACGCTGCATTCAATATGATACAGGACCGGGAGGGATGGCAGCAGCTGGTGCGCCGAGTACATAACATACATAGCAGAAGAACGCGTCGCTTAGATTTGAAGATTTAGATGAAGAAGATGGTAGTCAGAGACCTACTGCACCCGTACAGCTAAAATGTGATTAGACTTTTAAAACGAATTACATTCAGCGTGATGTTTTGGTTTGATACAAGCGCATCCTTCAAATGTGAAAATAAAATAAAATGATTAAGTTTAATATAAAGAAAAAATGAGCAACCAACGAAAATTATGTTATTTAAGCAAAATACAGAAATATTAAAATGAAAGAGCTTTGGTTCAAAGTAAATCATTAAGGTGTACATTATTGCAAGAGTAATTAAAATACAGATTGATAGTCCATTTAAATAGTGTATGGTTACATCTGGCGAATTTATTGCCATATAGTAATTTCCTCCAGCCAACCAGCTTAACTTAAAAACGTTCATTAGTTTGATTATTTGACTAAATTTACAAAAAAAATCTTTGTCAAAATATAAAATTATTTGATGAATTAAAAACAAGAAACCCAAAATACGTAAAATTACAAAATAAACATAGTTTTTCAAATAAATATTCAACTTGCAAAATATTTTTTTTATAAAAGGTCATTTTAGGCATCTTTTTTAAATTTTAATTTATTTAAGGGGTTCAAGAACTAAGAGCCCTTTCGACTATGTGCGTCTACAGCTAAGGGCGCATATGTTTCTCTAATATTTGTTGCGTGACATTTGATAATTTGCTCAATGTATCGAAATTAGTTTTCACTCAACTGCATATTAAAAGACGACAGTTACAGTTATATTACGTGCAAAAACTTTTTTTTTTAGCATTAATACAATTTACTTTAAACGATAGACGAATTTTGATTGCAAAGTCGAAGTAAAATGGAAACCTTAGTTTATCAAACATACTTTATAAGACCACCCCGACTATAAGTAGGTTGTTCTCTTGTGAGTCGGGTCATGGTCATTCTCTCGTGAAATTTATAATAAAGTAATGAATTTAAAAACGTTGAAAGATAAAACGTTTACTTTCTACCTATAGTGTATTGAATTGAAATATACATTTTTACATATTTGTATTTAACATTTATTAAACTGGAATAAAAGGTATCTGAAAGATAAATTCGTTTTTTAAATATTTTTTTCGCAAGAAAACTTTTTCCTTCGTTTGTTCAAGTTTTTTTTCTGTTCTATGGTTATTAACTAAGTCTACAAAATAAAAAAAATCGAATATTTAGTTATTTCCCAATAAAAAAACATCGATATACACATAGTACAGATTAAAAAAGTGATGTAAAAAGATTTATATAAAAGAAAACGTTAATTTTAAAAGCTCGATAATATGCAGGCCATGACTCTTGTGTTTTCATCATAAAACGCAATCACACGTAAGTTAATTCATAAATTTATAAAGCTTTTGAAACGCGTAAGTTAATTCATAAATTGATAAAGCTTTTGAAAATAAATATCTAGATATACTCATATCGGTCTCTCTTTTTATGTAATGCCCTACGTTAACAAAAAAAATTCAACTGTTTTGAAAAATTATAAAAAATAATAAATAGAAATTAAAAATATAAATATTAGTAAATTTGATGAGACAATTTATACATTTAAGTCCAAATATGAAATTTTATTTATTTTTAAATATGAAACTTTATTTACTACCTTGATCAAAAAGTTTTAGGACTTTATTCATAAAATCGAAAATACAAGATTATTCATCACAATCGATATGGTCCCCTTCAAAGTACTCCCCATCAACTGCAACGCACTTACGCCAGCGTTTAATCCAATCCTCGAAACATCGCTGGTACTCAATTTTCGGTATGTCTATCAGAGCCGTCTTCGATTTATTCATGACATCCTCTCGGGTGCTGTAACGCGTTCCGCGAAGGGGTTTTTAAAGTCGTTTGACCAGGAAAAAGTCGCAGGGAGCCAGATCAGGTAAATTCAAAGGCTGCTGGATAGTATTCGTGTTGTTTTTGGTCAAAAACACATGGAAATCATGTCTTTCGCGATTTCAACGCGGTCCTTTTTTTGCATGAAATTGAGGTGTTTCGGCACCAATTTTGCAACGACACGTCTGAGGCCCAAATCACTAACCAAAATGTCTTGAGCGGATCCATAAGCGATGTTCAAGTCCTCTGCCAGCTCTCTAATGGTCAATTTGCGGTTTTCGGCCAACATTTCTTTGATTTTATCGATGTTTTCATCGGTTTTCGACTGCCACTGCGTTCGTCATCCGACCGACTCACGACCACTTCTAAAGCGTTCGTGCCACCGAAAAACACTTCTCCAACATTTTCAAGGTCTGCGGACCGTTAAATCCGTTTTTCACACAAAATTTAATGCAAACTTGTTGATGCACAGTTGATGCCATTTTCAAACTTGTAAAAAATCGAAAACACGCACAAAGGTAGATGTACTCAGTACAGCGTAACTTTTACAAATGTCAAGCTATGACGCTGCAATTTAGAGGGAAGTGTCAATAATAGATGTGGTAACCTAACAAAAAAAGAATTCCAATCGGGTGACTGACAGCTCCACACGGTGGCTGGTCCTAAAACTTTTTGATCAAGGTAGTATGCCCATAGGATTATTGAATTTCCAAAGGGGATTTTATACCTGTATAAATTAATTAAAAATACTTAAGCAAACAAAGCCTGTATAATATAGAACACACAATTATGCCTACACATCATTTAGTTTCAACAAATTCTAATTCATACCGTACAATAAAATAATGCAATCGTTATTTGAGGATTTTCAAACATAATGAAAAAAATTGTCATTTTTAAATATTATTGTATTAGGTTTGTGTGTCGACCGATCGTTGAAGGTATTGTTATTGAATATTATTACTAAAAAAATATTCAAATATGGGTGGGTATATATGTTTTATGTTAACTAATATTGTTCATAATACATTAAATACAAATGTTATGTTTATATATCAAAATATCTGTGTACATTATTTGTTTGTTTGATGAATAAAGATGGAAAGCAAAATTTACTTTGCAAATGTTACAATAACACAAAAATTCTTTAATTAAGTCTTCCATTTTCTTGGGAACATAATTGCACAACTTAAAGGTAAATGTAAATCAAGCAAAAAAAACAAATAAAAACACTTTTCTACGTTAAGTGATGGTATTTTTAATACTTCATTTGAGAAATAAGTAAAATTATATATACACTTATTAATTACTTCTCTTGGAATAAAATAGTTATATTCCACGAGAAGTAATGAACAAAAATGTTGGTTATTATAAATAGTGGATTAATATAATTAATGTTTTAACGTTATATTTTGAGGTTCTCGGATATTTTCGTAATTTTAGAACTTCTTCCGACTCCTGCAAAGGCCAAATATTTTTCTCAAAAATTTTCAAACGTATAAAACTTGAAAAACACTTTAAAATTATTGGCACACCCTATAAATTGTATACATTATGGAGATATAATCTAAAATATTTATTGAGAGGTCAATAAACTCTTAAAATGTTTCATAAAAATATTATTCCCATCCAGTGGAAAAACCACTTCACGAAAATTAAAAATATGTTAACGACCATATATATCTATTATCTGGCCTAAGATGGGTGTAAATCGTAATTATTGTCTGGAGTTTTTTTTAAAAGTCCATCGTGAAATATATAAATTAATTATTGTCGTCTTGGAAATATATGATACGTTTAAATTAAAATACATATATCATAGTTCATAATATTCAATATATTGACAAATAGTTTAATAAATATAAGAGAGGTAAAATAAAACTTAAATAAAAAAAAACCTTTAACTATTTGAATTAAAGATATTGTACTTAAGTTTTTCTTATATATCATAATATTGTATACAAAGGTTGTAAGAATATTGGAAGGAAAAATGAAATATAAAATAGTATTGCTTTAAATTGATGTTACTTACATTTGACTACTACAAATAACATGTTTTTAATTTATATTTTTGGAAATTAAAATCACAACACCATAACCTTATGAAAGAGAGATATCTTCATATATTAGTTATGAAATTTCATGAAATACATTTTCAATTCTTCTTAATTTGTAATTTTGTTATTACTCATTGAGAAGATTTTTTGACATTACATAACCATAAAGAAAAACTATTTCAATAACAATTAATTTTTAAAGTTCGTAGTAAATTAAATGAGATCTAGTACTATTATTGATTAACATTTCACTAGTTTTTTTTTCATTGAACATAGTATTTTATTTCCATATACGCCAAATTATTTAAATAAATTAAGAATGTTTAAATGATGTAGCATCCAACATAGTTTGAATTAAGGCTATGCATTGTGTTTAAGGGTAAAGGGAGCTTACCAAGGTTTTCACCCCTTCCTTCATATGGCATCGTAGAAATCAACCCCTTGAGAGCAAACAGTATACATATCACAAATAACATTGAATCCTTCATTTTGATTTTATAACTTATAAATATCGCGGAAAACTATAAACTAAAAACAAATCAAAACTCATACAAATCACACATTTATATTAATAAAAAGATAGTGACATTGTGTCTATGATTAATTAAAATTGTCTCTGAAAGAATTGTCGCGGTGGAAGTTTCATATATTTGTTGATATCCTTTTTCATTTTACTTTTGTTAAGCTCGTAATCGGTAAATGTGATTGTTGATATGATATGATAGGCAGCGTTGAGTGCGTGTATTGCGTGCGCCCGAGACAACAGACAGGCCTATACTGGCGGATAAGACGAGGTAGCGAACTAACAAGGCCGCAGTCGCAGTAAGCTTATATTAATTAGCGGAGCTTTTAGAACATTTCCGCTGGAGCTTTTGCTTTGGTGCAGGCAAATAAATGCATGAGCACTCCCTTTGTGAAGCGCATCATATTTTGTATGACGTATGTCCCTAAGGTATATTATTTCATAATTGGATATGTATTGAATATATACGATATCAATAAATGTACAATTTTGTTCATTTATAAAAAACTATTTTATATTGCATTGATAAGTACATTGTTAAGATAAAAACGTCTTTTATTATCATTTTATGAAACCTGAGTGTTGTATTTTTTACTTTTAAAATCCTGCAGAAAAACATTTAATTTTATGTACAAGTTTAAGGTTTTATGTTTATCAAATGATGTTCGAAACCGATTCTTACAAGTAAGAAACAAGTATTTCATAAAGTTTTAATGTTTTATGTTTATCAAATGATGTTCGAAACCGATTCTTACAAGTAAGAAACAAGTATTTCATAAGGTTTTAATGTTTTTTCAAAACAAATAATTCTATATCGTATCACATGCACTTATCACATGCACTTATCGATGTGTTAAAAACACTCAGATTGAATTTATCGAAATTCTTAATATTCGAGATTTATGTAATGAAACAATAAAGAAATTGAAATATAACTGACACAAGTGCATTGAATGTATTTTTAAGAAAAAAAGATTTTTAGGAAAAACAGGTCGGCTTTTTTCTCCTTAGAGATTTTTTTCAATTTTTATAATGGCTTTCATATAAAAGTATTGTGTATAGTTTTATGTTTATGATATATAGTATGGGCGATCGAAAAATGTCTATTGCGTCTTATTGATTTTCAACGCTTATACATTTTATTGATTTATGGCCTCAGTAACTGTGTAAGTACGAAAAAAAACATACTTTAAAGATTCTCAACAAATACAATAATCTGTCTGTAAAGCTTGATAAAACTACATGGAGGCTTATTTAATACAAGACTTTGCTAAATTCACAACAGCTACACAGATATTGAATTACTGTGTAAGCCACAAATGGTATAATCGTGTCTAGAAGTGTACATATCATTACACTGTACATATTAAAGCAATAGAGTACCAACCGATCTATAAAGTCTTCGATAAACTGTTATAGACTGGTATATTAGAAATTCAATGAAAGAGCGATCCAGCTAACTGGCCGAGGACGTGGTTTCTGTTTGGAAAAATCTTTATCTGTTTGTAATACCACTTTTACCGTTTATAGGTTTTTACGAATTAACCGTTACGTTAGTTTTCGATTACAAAATGAGCAGTAAATTTGACACATACGTTAAAATGACAGTTTTTATTAAGCACCCACATAAAAGTCATGAGTATGAAAAAGAAATAAATAAAAACATTAAATAATTTACGTTCTATTACAATGTTGGTGAGAGATTAAAATTTATGGAAAATAATTTCAATAACTTCTTGTGCACTTGGGAAAAATCATTACATCCCAGGGCTGTGGTTGAGTCCTGTTGGCACCAAGATTATTTTATAAAAATTCAGTTTTGTTTAAACTTAATGCTTATTTTACATCTTTCTAGTTAGTTGAAATAAATTGCCACATGGAATTAGGCCTAGTAGGTTATATTGCAAACAATGGAGATGTAAAAAAATACAATATAATAAAGAAATCTTTGCTAGCTAGTCAAATCATTGCGCCACTAACAAACATTGGCTACGGCAATATTTGAAAGCATCATTGTATCATCCCTTTATTTAAATATTTTTTTAAAATATGATGTTAAATTGTACATAAATAAAATTAAAATTGTCGTGTCTTCTGGCATTATTACTTTTAATCAGATTTATAAAATATTTGAGTTATACATGTGTTCGTTGTAGTAAGAATTTTTTATCGACTCTTGTTAATGTGCTGTAATAATTGTTAATTTATCCCAAATTTTCTCATAAAACAAAAACCGTTCATATTTGGGAACAATGGAAGGTTATCAACCATTGAATAACTGTAAATTAAAAAAACGCGTATCCACGCTCAAAGAAAAACTACGATCATTTTGTAGAATGATGCAAATCAGCAAATTGTGATATGAATAATATGTTTTGTAATATTTCTTCTTTTTTTATCCAGTGTGGTTCACTAGACTTTAAGGAGCAACTAGTTTTGTATATCTCTTATGGAAGCATATACCTATCAGGTAATACTTGTGTGGGTTTGATCTTAAGTGTCTGAGAAACTACTGGTAAGACATTTGGGAAAAGCAAATATAAAAAAGTGTAGGTGTACGTTTTGTGGTGTAGATACTATTTATTCGAAGATTATGAGCCCATGTTCTTCATTATGAAGTTAAACAAAGAATGTAGATTCATTTATGTGCAGTTTAGCAAACCCTTATATTAAAAAAAACATATCATTCCGTCATTAGCTTATTTACTTAAGCTCCAATATTACCGACAACAGATAATGCGAGGATGAGGTGAAAATAATAACTGGAATGGCAAAAAATGCGATGTCAAAGATGAAAAAAGATATAGAAGAGCAGAATTATCACCATCACGACGAAAATGTGAAAGACTTAAAATCTGAGAGCAAGTGAGAGATAATAGACGCATTTGAAATGTGGTGTTGGAAAATATGTTACGAATTCCATGGATAGCAAGGCGGACTAACGTCTCCATTCTCGAAAATATGTTACGAATTCCATGGATAGCAAGGCGAACTAACGTCTCCATTCTCGAAAATATGTTACGAATTCCATGGATAGCAAGGCGAACTAACGTCTCCATTCTCGAAAATATGTTACGAATTCCATGGATAGCAAGGCGAACTAACGTCTCCATTCTCGAAAATATGTTACGAATTCCATGGATAGCAAGGCGAACTAACGTCTCCATTCTCGAAAATATGTTACGAATTCCATGGATAGCAAGGCGAACTAACGTCTCCATTCTCGAAAATATGTTACGAATTCCATGGATAGCAAGGCGAACTAACGTCTCCATTCTCGAAAATATGTTACGAATTCCATGGATAGCAAGGCGAACTAACGTCTCCATTCTCGAAAATATGTTACGAATTCCATGGATAGCAAGGCGAACTAACGTCTCCATTCTCGAAAATATGTTACGAATTCCATGGATAGCAAGGCGAACTAACGTCTCCATTCTCGAAAAACTGAAAATCACCGACAGATTGTTGATAATATGCCTTCGATATTTTGGGCATATTGCTCGTGGTCAAGCAGACAGTTTGGAGAGGTTTGTCGGTACTGGAGGCGTGGAAAGACGACGCACAAGAGGAAGACTCCCAATGCGTTGGTCTGAAAAAGTGAGAGGCGCGACTGGACTCATCTTAACAACTGCCCTTCAAGCCGCAGAGTGCAGGGATGAATGGAGAGAAGTCATCAGAGGCTATCATGAGAGTCACGATGCTCAGTTATATGTTACACAACATATTGCGCATCTTGCAACCTTTCAGATTGAGATGCATTTATCAAATATAATTTTAATACCTTCCATATTCATTGATTTGAGGAATTCAGCTTCGATCCCATCTTAACCGAGCGATTTGTTGTAATTACTGAATGGCATTCTACGAGTATACTTCACTGACTAATATATTTGGTTCTTGCATCAGCTCGATATATTCCTCTTATGTTTGTAAATTATGGTCTTCTCTTCCACGGACGGCATCTAAATACGAGTATTGTGGAATTTGCGTCAGGCTTTATCTTTCTTTTAAAAGAAACTTGATAACCGCGAATAATTTAATTTCAGAATATAACGAAACAACATGTCTTCCTGTTTTTTTCGTATCGTTTCAAAATAAAATTCATTATCCTTTTCTAGATACCGTGTTCGTGATAAAATATAAGGAAAATATTGAATAAATTGCCGAAATTAGAAAGACATTACCCAAGAATATCTCATTCTCATGCTTATTACTGAGATTAATGCGATATGTGTTTGTTCCATTGAAGTTTTTTTTTTATTTGAAATTGTTAGTAGTTAAGATGTAATTTTCTGACATTTCAAACAAGTACTTAATATACTAACGCCTCCTGATGATTCCGTTATGTTCCAGGAAAACGTAATCATTGGAATTTCCAAGTCGATGTAAGTAAAAATGATTGCGTGTTTCTATGTTAGTAGACCAACATAATTTTTGTACATATAATATTTTGTAGTATACAATATATTTTTTATTTCCATAGTATATGAAAATTTAAATATTCAATTTGATATTTCAGAATATTACTTTAAAGTTTTTTTAGTAAACGTATTAAAACATTTTTTTTACATATGAATATTCTTAAGTAGTTGGACTAGTACATAATATTCTAAGCAGGGCCTCCGTACTAATGTAACATACTTCAAATTTCATAGTAAACATGTTAAAATAATATTTTTGTAAAGACGGAGATTACAAAATAAGCTATGACCAATACAGAACCTATCAAGGCACCATTCAAATGTAATAACACCCCTTGATACTTGGACATAAAGACGAAGATTACAAAATAAGTTATGACCAATACAGAACCTATCAAGGTACCATTTAAATTTAATAACATCGCTTGATACTTGGACATAAAGACGGAGTTTACAAAATAAGCTATTACCAATACAGAACCTATCAAGGTATCATTCAAATTTAATAAAACCCCTTGATACTTGGACATAAAAACGGAGATTACAAAATAAGCTATGATCAATAAAAAACCTAACAAGGTGCCATTCAAGTTTATTAACACCCCTTGATACTTGGACATAAAGACGGAGATTACAAAATAAGCTATGACCAATACAAGACCTATCAAGGTACCATTAAAGTTTAATAACACCCCTTGATACTTGGACATAAAGACGGAGATTACAAAATAAGCTATGACCAATACAAGACCTATCAAGTGCAACAGAAATATTCCTTAATATTTGGACTCTTTAATTTTTCTGTTAAAATGTTAAATGAACATTTTTGGTTAAGACGAAGATTACAAAATAAGCTTGACCAATATACGATTTACCAAGGTACTATTCGACCATAGAAATATTTCTTAATTTTTGAACAAGTACGCAATACTCTAAATAGGGCTTCCGTACTAATGTAAAGCGCTTCACATTTTACAGTAAACGTGTTAATACAATATTTTTATATAGACGAATATTACAAAATGAGCTATGACCAGTATAAGACCTCCCAAGATTCCAATAACATTTAATCATACCCCTTGATACTTGGACAAATTAACAGTATTTTGAGAAGGGCTTCCGTACCAATATGAAGCTCGAAACATATGTTTATTTCAGTAGTCTGCACTGCTGAAATTATCCCAAAAACTTATGTTGTTATCGTGTTTATTGGAATTATAACCGCATTGGAGACATTATATTTCTAGAATCAGTTATGAAATATTTAAAATAACTACCACAAAAAACCCAATATCTTCAAAAAGAAACGAAACCGGGTGAATATGTTAAGCTTGTAAGTTTCAACTCATTTTTACTTGAGGTTAATTGATAGCTTTTTACAACGGAACAAGACAAACGTTAAAATGCTGGATTAGCTGAACCATTCGTAAAATTTGTGTTAAACACAGTTGAACAAATCTGTTGTATGAGAAAACAAATTAATAAACAGATTATTAATAAAAAAATGTATAATATAAACAATATTTAAAAAGAAGTGGAAACATGTATTCACATAATAAAGCCATTAGGATACCATGTGTATAATATAATTAGAACTTGAGTGTATACATAGAATTTTATTACATATACTGAAGAATCGATATAAAAGCAATTAAAGAAACCTTAATTTAAAATATGAAAGAATATAGTCAGAATACGGCCGAATTTAGCAGGACAGATGACTTGACGTAAAATAAAACTAACAAACTTAACTGTTACTAATGATCGATGCATTATTTTTTCTATTAAATCCATTAAACTTAAGGTGGAAAATAACTTAATTTCAAGAGTAAATTCATCATAAATAATAATCTTTTGATGATGTTATTTGTTTGTTTGAGAGATGTATTGAATTAGAGAATTGAAGTGGTTCATGGCTGATGCGGTTAGTTTGAACATTGAATTTTATTACATTTTAGTCTGAAACAGAAGAATGCCATCTAAATATTCACGTAGTAATTAAATGTCTGAATGACTCTTTTTATTTTAATGCACTTCTCAGGCTGTCTGTGTAACTTGCACCGAGGGTACGGCTGAACGACCTCGAACAATAGTGGGAAATACCGAGTTGACTCCCCAAGCTTTGATTACGAGACGTATTTGAAAAGTATAAAAGTGTTTTGACCATCAGAACAAAATATTTCATATTTTTTTACTTCGCAAAACAGATTCATTCAGCTTATATTATTTTGTAACAGCTGTATTTACGAATTTTAGTATAATATTATATCATAAAATTAATGTTAAAAATACATAAAATATAAAATGTTTAACGTATATTGTAAGAAAAGACATTTTACGTCAATTAACTGATATCTTTTGTAATTACTATCTTTCATAATGAAGACACACCTTTTAATTTAACTAATTGGTATTAAATGAAAATAACTCTTAAATTAGGTAAATTAATAAATGATCTTTCATAATGAAAAATCATCAAACCTTTTAAGTTAGGTCTGTACCAAAATAGACATGAAATAGCTTAGATTTTACAGAAAAACTGTTAAAATGTTTTTCGGCGTTGTTGTCGTGTTGAGTTGGTTTCAATTATGGTTGACGTTTTACTGCCCGAAAAATGAATTCAACTCAAATTCTAAATTTCATAAAAATAACAATAATAAAAAATACGTAAGTAAAACAATGTATTAGAAATTGATACAGAAACTGTAAGGTTGTTAACGCTAGACTTTTCTCTATCTCCATACACCTCATAAAACGAATGATTTCTATATTTTTTTACGTTTCCTTCTTTCAAAATATTATTCACTCGATTCGATCAATTTCCTAAGACTTCCATTGCAACATCTTCAACTAACATTTGTACTGTATATTTTTTATATAAGCCTTTATTCATTCATTCGACCAGCATACCTAATTTATTTCAAAGTGCTCTTCTTGATCTTACTTAATACAGCAGCCTTAAGTTTACATTCACCCCTAATCACTTAATTTAGAATTTTGTCCTACATTGTCACTTCATATATTCTTCTCAGTGTACATATTTCTAGTCTACCTTTCCTTCGTTCACGTTTCACTTCTATGTATCAAAGTCAGTACTAGAACATTGTTGTGGGCTATCATCTTAGCAAATTTTGATACAGTACGGTTCGAGTACATACAGGGTGTAACACCCGGTGACGATCAACGGAAGCAAGGTGATGGGGGACCTCAATACCTATCGATTTAACCCCCATATATACGAGTATGTTCCGCGATATTCAGTGGTTCTCAAGTAATTTGGATTTTTGTGAAATTTGAGTAAAAACCCGATTTTAGACTAAACTTCGTAAGGTGACTAAACTATTTGCTCTGTGATCGTGATTTTTTTTGGAAGTAGTTTAATAATGGGGCTTGCGTACAACAACACCACTTACAAATTTCATTCGGCTAGTACTAGAGAATCATGTTGAAAAATTTACTCAAATGGTATAAGTCCCAAAAATCGATATTTTTTCTATAAGTCAAAGACTACTTTAAATGGTGAAAATAGGTGTTCTAATGTAACTGCGCTACTTATCAGAGTTATCAGGTAGCAGCGGGTGGTTGACGTTGACAAAAATAGCTAATCGAAACACGATCGTGATTTTTTTTACATTTTTTACATCAAATGTTCAAAATGAGCACCATTGTTAGCTATGCATAGCCTACACCTTCTCAAAAAGTTTCTTTTGAGCTTGAGTTCTCTTTTGAGATCGTCACCGGGTGTTACACCCTGTATGTTTTAGTGTCCCACTGATTTTGTTTCCTATCATTACACATCGTTCGATATCTCTCGTACTCATATATAATCTCTGAAAATAAATACTACCTTAATATCAGAATTTCTCAACTAGCGCTAATCTTGCATTACTCATCCATGCATCGCATTTACTTTCCTTTTTATTACCATCACTAGATTTTGCTACATTAATTCTCAGACCTTTCTTTTTGCATTTATCATACAATTAACTAACCAAACTCTGTTACAACTTAGTGGGTTTATTTTCATATGGCAATCTTTTCCAACCAACCAGAAAGCTGTTTGACAAGTCTTAAGTGAAAACCAGACTGGAATGTTTAAAAAAAAAATCTAGGTACCAATGGGAATCGAAGAGCAACTTCGGTGTACCATGTATTGGACGATATGTGTCTTATCAATTAGGTCAACGAGATTATCATTTAAGCAACTATATCAGGTGTAAAATGAGAGTTTATGCACAGTAATGTCCATGTTATATTCGATAAGAAATCTCTCGTGATATCGAGTATGATTGTCTGTTATCCTATGGATGAAAGACTATTAAAGTATTAAATTGGTTTATTGTAATTTGTTTTATCAAACACTGTTTATTTCACTTTATGTAACGGTATAACCTTACCGGTTTCAAGGCTTTCAATTCATCATCAGGGGAGCAAACATATGAGTGTTGTTTGTGCTTCCCTGATGACGAGGTGAAAGCCTTGAAACCGGTAGGATTATACCGTTACATAAAGTGGAATAAACAGTTGTACCGGACAGGTACAAAGACTGTATATAGGTTGTTGGTTGCCGCGTCGCGCTCCAAGAATCGAGGTAGCGAATTCCGTTTCGAAGATCCAGCAGAAGAAGAAGAAGAAGAGCAGGGAGAGATTCCTCTCAGGCAGTCGATGTAGGGAAGCGGGTCTCAAGTAAAAACACGGTAAAATCGGTATTACTGAGAATATATTTCAACGAAGCGAGAAGTGATTTACAAATTTGGGGTCCCTTCTATATTAATGGTCAGTCGGCCGTAAGCAGCGCCCATTGTCCGCGAAATACGACAACTTTCGGGGTCTGGGCCATGCTTACGCCGACTGAATCCGGACCTACTCCGATCGCACAGCTTCGCAAGTCACATAATTCCAATGCGGTCGCGAGTACGATCGGAGTCAAACAGACATACATTCAACATAGTAAATTCTACACATTATTACAACACATATAGAATTACATGACAGTTATACATATACATTTCAAATACAGATACAGGAACATAACAGATTTACATACAGGAACATTTGCATTACGAACATTTACATATACAAACATATTTGCATACAATTACAACATAATATAGCATTTAACATACACAATTACAGGAACAAATGAACTATAACATACAAGTTTAATGATACAGATCTACACACGATGTCCTTTTCAACATATCACATACACACACACACAGGTGATGGCACACGTCCGATACAACAGTATTTGATAAAAACAAATTACAATGTCTTTAAACCTCCACAATGTTAATAATGCCTTAACTATAAATCATATGTATTAGTTTATCGTGTGCAAACTATTCCGAAATGAAGGAGATCTATGATCCATTATGATAACAAATTAAATTTGTTTACGTTACAGCCCTTCGCCTGCCCTTTCGTTATATAGAGCTATTTTTGATCTGCTTTAGAACGCTCTAGCAATTTACGGCAAGCAGCATATAAGTGTCATCGCACGTGTTTTAATACTTGCACGTGAACAAGTATCAACATTTGCACATATCTAGCGTGTGTGAGTATCGTTACCAGGCGAACCTTTTGAATATACTAGAACCTTATTTTTTTGGCGGAGCATCGAGAATCGAACCCGAAACTCCCTGTGTGGAAGTCAAGCGAATTATCATCTAGGACACGGTTATCCTCGTATGATAAACAACATATAAACGACAGAAAAAAACATAAATTTAGATATAAAACAGTCCAAGAATAAAACCAGTCAGAAATCGAACCTTGGGCACCCGCTTGCTTAGTGTTAATATTAACCATCAGACCATGGCCGTAGAGGTAATATAATGTCCATGAATTAAAAATAGGTAATGTTTAAAATTGCTTAAAAGTCCCTATCTTTAAATTTAAAAAAAGTTTGTTTTTATTATCTTTATTGTAAATTTATTCCAAGTGGTTCAATTTATACTGTGAGTTGCATCACATACTCAGCCTTGCACTTGTTAATATAATTAAAGGGCACTGCACTTCTATGAGAACATTGTTTTAATTCAACTTTAGCATGTCAAAAATGTTATCTTAAATCAGAAAACATATTTAAATGATCTCGAGAGCTTTGAATGAATTGTTAAATTTAACGACATGATAAATTTAATCTGAGAATGCCTAATGTAACAAAATCAATTTTTTTTTGTTTTGTGATAATTGAACGTCAAATATTCAAATTCCTCAGTGATTATGAAGCACAAATAGAATGAATTGTTAACTAATTGATTTATATTTATGAAACGTAAATAAATTCTTACAGTATAATTTTTTAAACTTTTTTTCATATATAACATTATCATTAAAATAGGGTTGTTGAATAATTTTTTTTTTAAAGAACAGATATGACCGAAGTCATAGGTATTCTTATAACCTCGAACACTAGGCGGAAAAAGTAGCTGTGTCGTTCGAGGGGAGTAGCACAGCGCGGGGTTTGAACCGACGACCTTCCGAACAGAAGTCCAGCGCGTTACCGCGCAGCCATGCACCTCAATTTATTTCAGACTTTCGTCTTCTGAAAACCTGGCTAGTTAATCCAATAAATAAATTCATTGTAACGTCACGCAAAGAGGCAATAACACTTGCACACGTCTAGCGCGTGTAAGTATCGTTACCAGGCGAACTCTTTTACTTGACTAGTACCTACCTGGTTTTTTTATTTCATCGATAATCGAGCCCAAAACCCCCAGGTGGAAATCAGGTATTTTACAAACTAGCATCTGGATGTCGTCGTATGATAAGCAGTTTATTAGCTACAGAAAAAACATGATATCAGATGTAAAATGTTATATGAATAAAATCAGTCCAAAAGTGAAGCCGCCAGGTATCGAACCTGGGGCGCCCGATATCTTAGCGTGAATGCTAACCGCCAGAACATGGCTACTAACGAAGTATGAATTTATATACGGTTTTGGACATTGTCGCATTTTTGCTATTTTTCCTTACATATGACACATGAGTTACATACAGATAACAAATTAGGACACTCGTAAAAAAGCAGCAGAGGCACCTCAGGCAAATAATCAAAATTTGATGGTATGTATCATGGAGTATCTAATGATGAAGTTTTGGGAAGTGGAAACTGCTGTAGCATCGAGATTCTGGTGTCGCGTTCTCGCCTGTGTCGGTCTGGACACATATCTCACATGCCTGACTATAAACTTCCAAATAATGTCCTGT
This sequence comes from Odontocerum albicorne, assembly GCA_949825065.1. Lineage (NCBI taxonomy): Eukaryota > Metazoa > Arthropoda > Insecta > Trichoptera > Odontoceridae > Odontocerum > Odontocerum albicorne. The sequence continues at coordinate 15,484,940 of OX463840.1, forward strand.
TTGATGAGCTGACGGAAGGCAGAAGAAAGAACGGTTGGTGACGCAAAAGATATAAGGACGTTCTCTACGAGACTCTTAAAAACAATAATGATTAACACAATTGAGAGCAAATGGAGCCAAACGACATAAAACTGTTGCTAGTTATCAGGGATCCAATGGAGAAAGAAGTCGCAGACAAGCTGCAAGTACTAAAGCTCCTTGCCCCTTATGTAACAGAATAGCGTATCACAAATTGACTTATAAAGTCATCTCCGGTGGTATCAACCTCAAGTATCCTGTTCCTCTACTTTTTATTGTGCCTTTTATTATACTCGTCACGGATAGTGGACATTGATTAATTCATTAAATAAAACATGAAATTTCAGATACGTCATGTAATCATGTGTTCTTGATTGATTGTTGAGCAACATTTGCTCAGAAGAAATGTAATTTTAACATAATTTCACATAGTCTATAAAAATATTTTACTTTTGACGCCGAAGCCGCAATTCTAGACTTTTGACATGCATGTGTACCCAGCAAAATAACTTCAATAGTTGACAGCACTTTTCAATTCTCCAGTTCTTTTGTTTTTAAAGGCATTTCCATTTGCCGATTCTTGGAATAAACCACACGCACAAGCATGGCTAATGAGTATTCGCGGTGGTCACATAGATTGTCTGATGCATAATAATCATTATCAACAAAGTATGTTATGTTGTATCTATTTGATAATTTGACAGATTGATACGTTAAGATGGCGAGTACACGTGTAACTACTATTATTATGTTGGGGGTATTTTATTTATTTATTTGGGTTTTTGCAAGTTTTGCTGTTCAAAGTTAATCGTAATTGGCGTCCATGTCGTATTCAATAAATTGAAGCATTTTGATACTACGATTGGTGGCAATGGGTTTCTCAAGAATGAGTTGCCTATAACGATAGCTGTGTTACAAGCGATACCTTTAATAATATGGAACTTCTTAGCCTCAGAATATGAACTGAAGGTTGTTTGGCGACTGTACCATTACTACTTTTGTGAATCTTGGAACTTTACCAAGACCCAAGAGAGTAGACTTCTAAGTTTTGAGAACAGGTGTTACAGGATAATGATGGGTGTCAGGTGATACCATCAAATAACTAATAAGATGGTTTGTCTTTGGATGCAACAGCAATCTATCATCATCATAATAAGGCGCTGGAGGTGGTTTGGCCACATATTTAGGATGTTGCATGGTAGCTAGTCAAAAGATGCGCCTGGTTTTCAATCGATAGGCTATCCCTCGTGATCAAGTATGATAACAATTGTGACTGACAGATGGAATATGCCTGTGCCTGTAGTAATTTATTATGTACAAGCTGTTACGCTTCAGCAACCACACATTCCAGACAAATTAAACTCAGAGTTCCGATGACAAGGAGATAAAATTTCTAAAACGATCGAAGGTTTATTTGACTGCAGACTTTTAATAGGTAGTTAGTTTTATATAGCGCTATTTTTGTATTGCTTAATAGTACTCGAATAATGTTATGATTACCAGCATATAAGCTACAGAAAAACACAAATTCAAATGTAAAATGGTCTAAGAATAAAACCACCAAAATTAATTCCACCAGGAATCGAACCTGAGGTGCACCCTTGTTTAGCTTGAATGCTAACCTTAAGACCATGGGTGCCGACCTGTTTTATCACCCACAAGTTAAAAATTCAACACTACTGGGCCTAACGTGAGAAGACGTGGAGTGCCGGACTGTGGACTGACCTTGATGGAGGCGTTTCGTGACATCCCTATCTCCTGATGGATTGATGACGGTTACCTGGTGACCTTATAAATCGGATGCACATCCAACACCTACAATGCAAAAAAATATAGGAAAACACTTTACACAATGTTATAAGTTCTTAAAGGTCGTTCCGGGATGGGATAGCGGTTAAATGCGACCTACTAATGAACAAAGGCCATTAATGAATGAAGAATTTGCTTTAGAAACTTATTTAGAATACGTGTAGGAACTTCTAAGTTAAATTGTTACCCCACTTATTGCATCTGTAATGTACAATTGTTGTTGCTAAATGACAAAAATGACAATCTTTGAAATGCTAGAAGGGAATTACAGGAGTGTTCTTTAACCATAAGTTTTAATTACAGTGAAATTCTTTGATGGCGTGTAATTACTGTCAATATAAATACCTGAAAAGACTTGTGCGTGTCTCGTGTCACGCTGTCCAGTTGTAAATCTGTCAATAGTCTTCTGTCTCTCAGGTGTTTTAAGAGGTTTTCTTAGACATTTCTGAGTCATTCATACTTTATGTGAGTACTGATAGAACTTTGTAGCCCAACTAACAGAACTGAGGCATTAAGGAATAATTGTTAGCGAGTGTTGCAAGTTTTCTTAAGAAATGTGATTTTTCGCATAAAATGAAGACAGTGCGACATTTGTTCATTTATTTATTTATTTAACTCTTCATTGTAAATAATATCTGACGGGTTTATTGTCAGGCGGCAATCTCTTGCAATTCATCAGACAAAAGTAAATAAAGTTACATGGTTGTAAAAAACATTCAAAAGATTATTCATATTTATGAACATAAACATATTAAAGTAAAAGTAAGATATCATAAAAGGAAAATATGGGGGAGAGGGGAAAATCAGGAATGAAACACGTTATATTACTGACTAGAAATTAAGATTTTTCAAGACGCTTCTTAAAGCATGCCAAGGACGGAGCGAGTCTAGCATTGGTTTTTAACTAGTTCCAGAATCTCACTGCATGAAAAGTAAAGGACGACGTAAACGGAGCACAAACAAGTCTTGTTTTGTGCGCTCCTGACGATGAGGTGAAAACCTTGAAACTGGTAGGGTTATACCGTTACATAAAGTGGAATAAACAGTGTTTGATAAAACAAATTACAATGTCTTTAAACCTTCACAATGTTAATGCCATAACTATAAATAATATATAGAGTATAATAAACACATTACAAATCTTTCAGCATTATCTGTAAATAATGTTCAAGGTAAGGGCTGAAACCAAATTTAAACATACATGATAAATTTTTCTTCTCGAAACACTATTTATTATGTAACTTGTTCTTAAGTTCAATTAAGAAGTATTCATAATTCTGTTATTGAAGTGAAACTCAATAACCTATATTTATATATTATTTTTATCTCTTTTTAAAATCAAAATACATGTAAATATAATATTTATTTATTTGGTAGATCTCAAAGGCCCTAAATAATAATATGTACTTAGTTAAAATGTAATTTTTTGGTGATATAAATTTAATTCGGCGAATTGAGTTAACATTAATAAAAAAAACAACATAAAAATATTGAACCCTTAACTCGCTACGTTCTAATTAATTTCTATAAAATGTTTTTATATTGTTTATTGAAAAAAAAACAAATTGTGTATCGAGTATTTTATATAGATTATACATTACTTATGGTAATATAGACCAGTGAAGTTCTCATAGAAGATTCCATATAACAAAAATCACACATAGACGAGAAACAATTTTAAAAAATCCTTATAATTCATTACACAAGTAAATGATGTAAAACTACCTCCACGACTTAATCATCCGATCCAGCGGTTGTGAATTCGATTCCCACTGTTCCTTTTTTTTTTAAAGGGTCCCAGTCTTAAGGCCTCTTTTTGGTTGGTGGAAATGTATTGCCACATGGAAATTAAAGTAGACCGGTTGAATTGAATCCTTAAAAAAATAATTATCTTAAATAACTATATCAGAATATATCAAACCTGTACGTGCTGCAAAATAAATATTTTTTACATACTGTAATTGTCTGGTATACTCCAGAACTTTTTCCTGACTTATATGGGGTGAAGTCTGAAATCGTTAAAATGTTTTAATTTTTTCCGCATAAATAAGGAAACACAATTTCTAGTATGTGTACAACACCGTCCTCAATTTGAAAGAATAGACTTCGCAGTCCCAAATGAGTATCATCAGTTCATGTTCCAGCATGTAAGCGCAGCATACACTATCCCATGTTCATATCCGTTGTGCCTCGTAGATTGCATTTTTTTGTCGCGCTTTACAGCGATCCGTAGACGTGTTTGCTCCTTGCCAGTAGGCAGTGGCGTATCGTGCGAACATTTAATAAATTTAATATTTTAAATCGATTGGTACTAATGTTGAAAAGTTTTATTCAGTCATTAATTTTGTTTAAATGATTTTCAACAAAATTGTGAATAAATTTACAAGATAAAGTATAAACAATGACATGTATGTTTCGTTCTATTAAATCATTATTAAACTCTACTCTATATTTCGTTTTCCGAAATTATATTTCAAAGCTTTTTACATTTTATGGATTAAAAATAAATTATAGCAAAAATAAAACGCATCACCGGCCATCATACACGTATGTCAGAAATTTACGCACAACCGGTATGTAAAATAAATAATTATTATTTATTTCTAAAACTACCGACAAATTTGAGAAATTATTCAATAACTGTTGAAAATTCTTATCATGTCGATTTTTTTCATCGTGAGCTTTTCTTATGTTTACCATGAAAAATTAAATCGTATTAGATATGCGAAGAGAAAGATCTGAGAATAAATATTGCAAAATTAAATGTAATTTTAATGTAAAAGTGTGAAAGGATAAATAAATGCGATATGTGGATGAATAAAGAAATATTGTAGCAAGATGAGGAATCCTGTAAGGGTTGTATTTTTTCAGAGGATTGAAGAATTACAGAGGAATTTCAGAGGATTGAAGAATTAAGGGGATATTGAAGAGACACTAAAACAGATACTCAAACTGGATTGTTTCAAAATCTGCTAAGATGATAGCTCACAACAGTATTTTAGTACCAACTTTGATATATGGGAGTAAAACGTAGATGTAGAAAACGACTGAAAGAATCCGAACAAACGCTGTAGAATTGCGTGTACTGAAATGAATACATGGGGGATAATGAGGCAACAGTATATGAAGAATACGGATGAATGTAAACTTAAAACTGATGTTTTGACTAAGATAAAGAAGATCACTTTAAGATGGTTTGGGCATGTGGAATAAATTAATGCAGAAATACTAGCAAAACAAACATAAAGCGCAAATGTGAATGGAAAGCGTAGAAGAAGAAGCCCAAGAAAAGTCTGCTTGGATCAAAAAAATAGGGATAGGAAAATCTAGCGCTCTGTTCTCTCTGCCTACTCCAACAGGGAAATAGCATGATGTATTTTTTGGTTAAACTGCAATAAATTGAGCACTATTCTCTATCTAAGTAGACGTATGCCCGTTCTAAGGCAGATAGATTTATGGCAATTCAATTGATCTTAGACTTGAGTGAAAACTAGTTTCCATCTTTTCATTCAGGATTTTCATATACTATCGGAATTTCGTTATAATAAAACACGGTAAAACATTATATAGTCGAAGGATTTCTTTGATCTGGGATCAAAATTTTTTAAGTTATCGATTAAATGGTGTTCTTATTCGTGCATTCACAACATATAAGTTTTCTTTAGTATTGTACTGATTTTAGTATTTCACTGATTATTCTTGAGAAATTATGTAAACCAGAACCCACTTAGTTTTGAGATCAAACGTTTCCAAAATGTATCATCTCGAATCTAGGGGGTCAGTGTGGGTCAATTTTTTTTGCCTTCGCGGTTTTATGAACAGATTACAGAATAATTTTTGCTTTTATTTTAGAAACCTCTCCCAAGAAAGTTTTATCCACATAAATTTACCCTACAAGAAATCCAGAATTCTTTAGTATATAAATATTGCCCCTTTCTTTTTTTTATGGCCTTATTATTAAGAGCTGGAGCATAAATTAGTATATATATCATAGTATTTTCTTTTCCTATCTGAATCAACGAGGGTGTTGTTGCACATTAAGAAATAAACAATGGCGTGGATCTTATTTTGTTTGTCCATGAGATATTGTATTAAAATGCAGAATGTTTAACATTTGTACATCAATTTTATGTGGTTATTGTTATGGTACCTTGCTTAAGTTGTTTTTTGAAATGTTGTTCCTTGGACCATACCGTGAAGTGCAAGTCTTACGTATAATTAAGTATCGTTTATATTTATGTTCTTTTCGGTGATGAGAGTAATTAATTGATATATGTAATAAGCCGATTGACTTGAAACAGGAATTCCTAGTTAGTCAGGCAGCAGGTCTGCGGTATCTGAGCATAATAATTAAGCATGATGGGGGAAGAAGAATATGATAATTTTATGATTATTAAAATGTTTGTCTTTAAGCTCCTGCAATGTTATTATTATATATTTCCTTGTCATGAAAACAAATAAATTAATATACTATCTGTAAGCTCTAACATATTGAATTGAAAATAAATCATTTGGAAATCAACTATGACTTATGCCATTACCAGAGATCTTGTGTCAATGCAACAACCATAAAGATTTCCGACATGCCTGAAAATTGTGAACTACTTCTAGTGTCAACTTTCTGAGATAAAATTCAAGAAAAGTCAAGAAACAGTTCTCCTAGTTGATTGTTCTGAAATGATTGTAATTTCTTGTGTATCTTATTATACTTTACAATCTTTATCGACAAAAAATAGAGTTTTTATAACAGTCAAATATAAATATTGTAAATTAAATGAAGATATAGATTTGATTTACCTAACTTTTGTACAATATTTTTTTCAGAAATACACTATTTTAACTAAATTAGCGAAATCCAAAGTCATAGAAATGGGAAAGAAAAAGTCAATGCGATATATCGGTGAGTAATGAAACATTAGAGCAAGTTGAAGAATTTTGCTTTTTAAGTAATATTTTCTCTCTAATACTGTTGAAATGCGTGCATTGAGAGGAATATATAAGATGACAATACATGAATACGGAATAAAGTGGTTAGTGATGAATTTTAACATAATGCTGAAGTGTTGCTTAGTTGGGAGATGATAAAGAGTTATTTTAGATTTGGGCATGTGGAATGAATAAATAAAGAAATACTAATAAACCACAAATACAGTGTAAATGTGGGGGAAAAGCGTGGTAGAGAAAGGCTAAGGAAAGTATGATTGGATCAAGTTAAAGATATTTTTAAAGAAAGAAATGTAAGAAGTAAGAGAAATCGTAGGAGTTGTATGATAATTTGTATGGGTGTGGAAGAAGGGAAATATGTGTGTTGAAATAGGAAATTATGGTGCTCCATCCTCTCTGACTACCCTAGCAGGGAAATACATACAAATATGTATGTATATGCAATAGTTTACCTCTTGTGTGCGCTTTTTTTACTGCAAATAGTATGTATCATGTTAGTGTTTTGATAATTACATATTTTATTGCAGAATAATATATTTCATCACCCACGCTCACATTGTGTAAAAAAACATTAATTATTGAAATCGATCGCTTATAAATGAAAACAACCATTTAACAAGTTTCACTTAAAAGTTCTAAGATACATTTTAAGCATAAAATGTAAGTATATTTGTTCAATTTTTAGTTTTTAAAGTTAATTCCGACTCTCATTAATTAAGAAACATTGTAAAAGCTCTCCTTATTCAATTATTTCCACTTCTGACGCATGGGTATGAAAAATAGCCTATGTAACAGTGTTGCTTGAATATAAGAAATAGATAGAACTATGTATCCGTACAATAATATCCTGTTGTAACACCATTCTGGAAAAAAATAACACGTAAAACCCACACTTACCCATATGAACGACTCGGAGAGCTACACCAATGACATTCTTTGTCGCAATTTTACACGTACGTGATAGACGCTAAACAGGTGCTCATAAGGCAAACAGCTAACTTCCTCACATTAAGTCAGCTTAGGACGGCGCGGCGGCCATTAGCAAGTGAAGAATTTGTCATCAACTGCATCCATTACGATTCTATTACGTACACCTGAGTTTGAATTAATGGTCTTTCCTTCAATAATTGAAATATTTTCCATTCTGTTTATTTTATCGTTCCGCAGAAGTCGTCAGGTCCGTTGCAAGGAATGTAGACACTTTATAGTGTGAGTTTCAGGACCGACCTTCGCATTTGTGGGCCTGGCTTAGAAAAACTTCAATACACGCGTTGCTACTTGTATTATAATAACCATTTGTTTCATATAGTACAACTCTGTGGACTTATTATCCAACCAACCAGAATGATGTTTAAGAAGACTTAATTAGTCCCATAGATGAGTGTGTTTTTCTTAATTAGCCCTATAGGTGAGGAAAATGATTATTTATTATTGGTATCCCTATTTAATCTCATGAGAATTTTAAATGGTATTTACTAGCAGTATTTCATAAATTTAAGAAGTAAGTGCTCTTGAGGTTTATTTTTTTTACAAAATAGTTCCAAAAAATATCCATTCGTGGTTTTTATACTTTACCATATATAAAAAATGCAGAGGGCAAAATTCCTATTATAGCACATGTGCCTTTGTACGTATTCGTTTACTATACAATTATAGTTCGGAAATTCTAGAATGAGTCCTGTGACAGCTCACAAATTTGCCCCAATACAAGCTTGTAACAATGTTCAGTAACTTTAATTATTTTATAAACTTTAATATAAGCCTCGATTCTAATAAATAGCAAGTTATTTAGGTAAATACATTACATAAGGTTGTATTGGGGCAAATTTGTGAGCTGTCACAGGACTCATCCTAGAATTTCCGAACTATAGTACAGTTATTTCCTGTACTTACACTCAACTTATATTTGTTTTGGAATATTTTTAATCTGTCAAAAATTCCGAGATGAGTACCCTTGAGGAGTGTTTTGCATTCTAAACGGCGATATGTGAATTTTCTTTTTAATAATAATTATAACAACAAAGTGAAAACTTTTATTTTATTTATTTTACACATGACGAGAAATATACATAATTTGTGAAAAAACAACAGGTAATTTAATTTGGACACACAATTTTAATGGATCTGGGTTTGTTACCTTTCATTTGTCGTGTCCCCAGTGAACTTGGCTTTTGCCTGTATCTCATTAAGGACATATAGCATGAAAAAATAAATCGATACTTCTTTCCGATTTTTTATTATAAAAACCCAGTTGTACATTCTCATCAACCCGACAAACAGTGACACTCCATTACTCCATTATAACATACATCACGCGAAATCAAACTCCTCACACTTCATCACTCCAGACAGACCAAAAACATTCAACCCACAATGTACTGCACATAATCGTAAAAATATAAAACAATAAAAAACACCAAACTCAAGAGCTCACACAAACCTCTTCCACAAGTCATACCTCTTGCAAGCCCAAGTACTCAAACTTAATTGGAATGTTTTAAAAAAACCTGGGTTCCAGCGGGAATCGAACTCGTAACCACCGGGTTAGTAGACTGGCGTCTTACTAACTAGGTTACGGTGGTCATCTCCTTGAATGAGTTGCAGCAATTTCCCAATGAAAAATATATGATTACCCTCAATTCGAGTATAACGGCATTTCATCAGCCATATAAATTATGCGGGTTACATTTGATACTATATTCCGTAAAATTTATATACGAGTATTTGCCAAATTCAATGTAATTAATTTATAACATAGAAAAAGGAGGATAAAATATTGAGTCGAGTATCGACTGTGGATAAAAAAATTGTACAATATATAAGCGCGTTGTCTATGAAAATGTACATATTATTTGGAAAATTGCATTGATTTCAGGATCGTGTCTAGCAGTCATTAATATATATCTGCACTTAGCATTTTCTGATTTTGAAGAACAATTTATATTATCCAATTCAATCACATCTTATTAAGAAAAAAAATTGTTCTACAATTTATCCAAGGTAAAATAAACTACATAACAGTATATGAAATATTACATGCTTCTGAAAATACATATGTAGTAAAAATATATATTGGAATGATACAGAAAAACTCAGGATTTAGAAGTGTTGTATATCAGATGATAATTTTTAAGAATTTTCAAACCATATAGAGATAAGCAAGTACACTTAAAATTTTAAATTCGTTACAACAGTTACATAAAACAAGGAGTTTAAAAACATTAAAGGTACACAAAGCAATTTGCAAAATTAAAAAAGTAACAAATAACCAAATAATAGAAGAAGTTTCATCGTTCTTAAAAAATCAGGTAAAAATATCATACACATAGAGATAGTAGCACTTGTCGTGAGGATACATGTAATTATTTAATAATGAAGTAATTTATTATTAAATGTTCTAAGATTTCTACAATTAATTTCTGATGTAACGGAGATTGTTTATTGGCCTTTCCAGTTCACCACTCCTCTTTTTTACGTCACCCTTTATTGTACATGCAGTGAGACTCTGGAATCAGTTACAAACCAATATAAGACAATCCATCCTTGGCATGCTTTAAGAAGCGACTGAAAAAATTCTTAATTTCTAGTCAGTAAAATGACGTGTTTCATTCCCATTTTTTTTTCCTTTCCTCTCCACCATCCCTTCATTTCCTTTTGCTTAATGATATCTCACTTTATATGAAAAATAATGTTCGAGTGATTGTCCATCTTTGTGGGGTTCGTGGGCATATGCTCACGTATGTGTTTATGGATTTCGTGGGGATGGATAGTCATTTGAATGGTTTATGCAATCATGTAACTTGCTTGATTTACCTTTGTCTGGTTGGTTGGAAGAGATTGCCGCCGGGCAATAATCACACCAGATTGTATTTGCAATAAAAGTGTTAAATAAATAAATGTGTAATCCGTGTCATTACACGGATTATAAATTGTGATCTAAGCACTAATGTGTTGATGAATTTTTAAGTGGTTCTGTATATTTTACCTTTATGTAATGTTTACAACTCTATATTTATTGCCAAATATAATTGATTAAGTATTTTTATAGGCCCATCATTATTTGAAGTTTTTAAAAGTACCCGAAATTTACCAGGCCACGGTATCAAGTATCAAGCTTATCAAGCTTATTGAAGGAGAATTTTGTGCTAGAAAAACGAAAATAAACAAGCAGATACTGTCGACGAATACAAATAAGTGCATTGTAATTTATTTTATCAAACACTGTTTATAAAAAAAGTGGAATAAACAGTGTTTGATTAAATAAATTACAATGTATCCACAACGTTAATGCCTTAACTATAAAAAACAAATAAGTGCTATTTTGTCCTTCTTCCCTTACTTAAAACTTGTCTACTCCCCAGGAACATAAAAATTAATCTTAATAAAACGTTGTTAAGACCCGTGCTTAAGTATGTATTAGAGACTTCGATAATTACAAAGCGAGACGAAAGAGTCCTTCATACATTTCAGAGAGAAAGATTCTCCGGAAAATACGTAGCCCAACTTATAGTAACGGCGCTTGGAGACAGAGGTAACATATAAGGAAGAGATCTACACCGTGCAACAATTATAAAAATTGCTGGACCGCGCTGATTTGGGTACTTATACCATATGGAGGATACTGATTTTGTAAAATAAGTTTTTTCAGCGATACAGCAAATTGAGTAGGAAAGTAGGAAGACAATAGCTGATTTGGCTGGATGATATTACAGAGAACTGTCGAACTTAGGGTATAAGGAATTGGAGAAGGAATGTTGCGAGAAAGATAGATGGCAAAAAACCCTGTAGGATGCCAAGATCCTTCCTGAACTGTTGAACTAATGATGATGATTGGAATGTTAAAAAATAATATTTTTATGACCATAAAAATAGTGAGACTTTGGTTGATTTAGCTTTGACAGCTTCAGATCTGAATTGATTCTAAGCTTTAAAAAATATATTTTTGCTTGTGAGCGTATTATTTAAACTAAATATAATATTATGTCGTATTAGTTTAGATAGATGACGCCTAAAATATTTAAAATTAATAGTACATTATCCTACACTTCATTTGTTATCATTGGGAACAGAAATATACCATGACATTATTTACAAAGTGCGTATGAAACTTTGTCCAATATATGTTAATAGACGCCAGGTTTGTGAAAGTTCATACTTTAAAAGTCATTATTTAACTCCTACTAAGACAGCGTATTATTTCAACGTCCAATAGTAATTGTTTCTCAAACACGAATCGATGAATTCAAGGTACGATCGAGGCGTCACAAAAAATATGTTTTTAACACAGTTATGGAAACTTCCAGTGTCAATATGATGAACTACTTGACAGTGATGGAGTATGCTAGAAATATTGCCCCAGAAGAAGAGCTAATGGATAAACGGGATCGTGTGCAGTTGATTTCTTGTAATCGCCTAGATCTAGGCCTGGATGTACTTCGCATGAATCTAGAAATATGAGAGGGGAACAACAGACAGTTGCAGTGCCGTTCCACACAATACGTGCGTAGGATCATTAATTTCAAAATATGGATTTCAACATTTGTAGAACTCTGTCGATAACACACAAACTATCATGATATCTTGGTACGAATATATCTCGAATTATACAGAAACAGTTTTATTCATTAAAAACAATAATTCCTTTTTTTTCTTTGAAATAAGCTTGTTTGAATATATCTTCTCGTTCCTAACCGGTTTTACTTTCAATCATTTTTCATTAGTTTTTTTACTGCTCTCTCAATTGTTGTCTACAAAACTTTGGGATTCAATGCGAAAGGAGTTGTTCAATGCGAAAGGTGATCCACGGGAAATGAAATACAAGACGTTGTTTATTTTTAGTTTACATTACCTTTTATTGAAAGCACACTTGTGAGTCAATACAATACTGGAAGCGGTTGTAAAATTTTCTTAAGCACTCCTGAAACTCATTCTTCGGAATTGCTTCCAAAATCGCAGTCGAAGCCTTCTGGATGTCTGAAATCGTGTTGAAACGCTTTCCTTTTATTGCCAATTTCAGTTTCGGGAATAGCCAGAAGTCGCATGTGTGGTAGGCAAATCAGGCGAATACAGGGGTGATCGATACTTTTTTGGCCAAGAAATAGCGTACAATCTTGCTTTTGTGCGCCGCGGCATTGTCTTACAACAAAGACCATGCCTTTTATTTTCGTTATGTTTTAAATATTTTTAACTTTTATTTTCGTTGAGTTTTAAATATAGGCACTATACATACATACCATCACGCCGTTTTCATGCTGGGGTAGGTAGAAAAGACAGAACGTCAGTCTTTCCTACCTCGACATACACCTCGACGGAGTGAGTCTAGCATTGGTTTGTAACTGATTCCAGTGTCTCACTGCATGTACAGTAACTATTCTTTCTAACCAGTTAAGTTTTTTTGGAAAGTCGTAGTTCCTTAGCTTGAATATGTATCGCAAACAAACATTTTGTATTCGCTGAAGTTTGTTTAGAATAAATTTGAAGATTATCTAAAAGTTAGGTAAAAATCTGGATATTTCTAATGAATAACAAGTCTATTATCCGCCAAATCATTGCCACTCGCAATGTTGATCACATGAATACACCAGACACACTCATAATAGGATGATCAATTCAATTAGACTTGTTTAAAAAATACCTCTACATTTACTTAACAGTCCCTGACGGATTAACAAGGGAAGGTAATACATTATAAAAATCGTTTATTTTATGTTAATGCTAGGAGTATGTGATTTTAATTAAGGGTAGTATTTTTTTATGACAGTATTAATTAAGTCAAATGTTATGACTTAATGCTACGAGTATGTGATTTTAAGTAAGGGAAGTATTTTTTTTATGACAGTATTAATTAAGTCAAATGTTATGACTTAACGCTACGAGTATGTGATTTTAAGTAAGGAATTTTTTTTATGACAGTATGAATTAAAAGTCAAATGAATGACTTGTAAAATAATGGAAGAAAATAAATGTTTTTTATTATTATGTAGGTCGATTTTGACTTTTTCAGTACCCGTGTTTGAGATGTTTTATAAACAAATAAAATGAAGATTTAGAGTACCCGTGTTTGAGATGTTTTATAAACAAATAAAATGTTAATTCGTTTGTTATTTTGTCAGTATGTTTATGTTTGATGGGTGAGTTAAAAGGGCCATAAAAAGAATGGTAGACGGGAACAAGGTAAACGGAGCACTGAATAGTATATACAACAACCGCAATGTCAAAATAAGCAAACATGGCAATATATAATAGTGTGTTAGTGCCCACCTTAGTATATGGAAGTGAAACTTGGACTTGGCGGAATAAGGAAAGTAAGATTAATGCTGTGGGAATGCGTCCATAAAAAAAGTGTCAATTTGTGAAAGAAGGCGGAATGAAGATATCTGAAATGTATACATGGATAAAATGGATGTTTTAAGTAAAATGAAGAAAGGAGCTTTAAGATCGTTTGGACATGTGGAGAGAATGAATGACTTAAGTATGCTTAAATGAGTATGCAAGTGCAAGGTGTGTGTGGATGAGGTAGATCGAGAAATACATGGCTGGATCAAGTGAAACAGATTTAAAAAAAGTGAGTAGCATAAAAATGGAAAACTTTATGACGAGACGTATAAATGAGGAGAAGGCGAAAGTTGTGCTTGTATGGAAAAGTTTGGAGATCTGTTCTTTATGCCTAGTTTGCAAGAAACACGGAGTTATTTAAAATAAAATTAAAATTTTTCATCATTGAAGTGATAAATTAACACTATTTACTTTTATTTCAGTTTTAAAACGTGCAATTTTTTTCTTTTTCAAAATCCGCAATTTTTGAAGACACCAAATAATTTTATTATAACATATTGTAGAGACATCTGTATTTCTTAAACATACATCTCATAAAATCGGTTTGCGTCTTGAGTAAATATGTTTAGGGAAATTATTCAATATTTCTTTTCAACTTCTAGAGATGGCGCTGAATGATTTTTTCTTCACTAGTCCGATCCCCTGACGTTGGTAATCAGTCTTGAGAAAATTCCGTCTTTAGGTGGTACGCGAAAAACTTCTCAACTGTCTGGATACCATTCGGAAATGTTGCGTTACCAAGAAAGGCGCCTTCTATCGATTCCGCGTCGACCCTCAATTTTACACATCAATATTAACTTTAGGATGTTGAATGTTTCTCCTCCCAATTTATGACGTGAATAGGCAATCTTTAGATATTTTATGGGTTGACGATCTTATACGGGCATGAATCATGCACAATAATATTTTTTGGATGTTACTCATTAGGCTTATTAAGATAATCACTACAGTTCTAAGGATGAGAATTATTTTAGATGTGTTATGAATTACTTGGATGGAATATTTTTGTCTGCTTCTCACATTAGTCTGCTTCTCACATTAGTCTGCTTCTCACCTTAGCCAAAATACAACTCAATGGATGTTTGTAAGGAACGACGAAACCTTTGACCATATGATTTTCGAGAACCCGTTACGTAGTGCGTATATTTTACGTTAGTCAAGATAACATATACCTATCTCATCTAATCAAGGTGCCGTAAATGGCCAATATCATATACTTGAAAACTAATTTTAACCTTTTCTCTGCCTCAAAAAAAAATGGTGAATCCCGTCTGGCCGAACAAAATTGGTAAAAAAAATAACTATATTATTTATATAAGCTGAAAGCGATTTTTAAGTACATAGCTGCCTTCGGTAAACGACACAGAAATTAAAGAATTATCTAAAGGTGAAAATTAAAATGGTCCAACATTTTTACTAAAGGATAGTTTATAATTATAAAAGGACTAATCAAAGCTTTTATCTTAGTTAATTGTTCCTTTATGTCCAGTGGTTTCACAGATGTAGAATGATATTTAACCTTTTCTCTGCCGCAAAAAAATCTCATCAGCCCGAACAAAATTTGCAAAAAAATAACTCGATCAATTTCCATTATTTTACTTAAAATTACATAGAACTAATTATTGACTTATCTGAAATTGTGAAATATAACACTTGAAAAAGTTTTTATTAGTAAAAATCCAAATTTGAAATTCGAGATTTGTTCAGGGCTGTCTGTCACACGCTCATATTTACACTAGACCAATATCCAAAATGCAAAAAATACTTCAATATACAGCAAAAAACAAAGAAGAAATATATACGAGTACCTAGGTTTTGTTCATTATTGTACATAAAATAGTCCGATTTTGATATAAAATAAAGACAAAAATTACGCAAAAGCACTCAAAAAACAATAATAGTATAGTTTCCTAGCGAGGTAAAAATAATTACGTAAAATTACTTAAAAAAACTTAAAAAGAACCAAAATACAAAAATCTGAGATCGCGAGTTTTATAAACAAATGCTTATTTTATAAAATAGTTTAGAAAAATGTCGATAAGTGGTTAAAATATGATTTGAAACAATATAAAATGTTTGTACATGATTTGGATAGATGTCAGTGCGTGTGCTGATTTATAAATTTGTCAATAATATTTAGTTGTGACGCGGTAATTAGATACCAAAGTATTGACGAGATATCTCGTCAATGGCGTACATATGTATGGGACGGTATATCTCGTCTGTGGCAGTAAACCGGTTAAAACCTATACTTAATAAATCAACCAAAATACGAGTATAGTATTCATGGCTAAATATTTTTTTCCTTTTTACAATCCTGTCATTGAAACAGATCATTCTTACATAGGATGGATCGCTTTATTTAATGAAAAACGTCAATATTTACAGCTGTCTTCTTGTACTATTTTGTGTATCAAAAATAAATCGTGAGATAATTTGTTGTGAAGATATTATAAATTTATGTTAAAGTTACATAAGCATTGATCTATACTAATGTTGGAGAAGGTAAATATATTTTTTGAGGTATATAAGGTATATCATTGAAATGTTTTAATGAATATCATTTTTTTACACGGCTTACGGCCCTGGGTCTTTTGAATCCTGGCCTGTAGTGTGCAGTAGTACGTATGGTACTTTTTTTTTTTTACTATAAATTGTATGAATTAGTGTTAAGATAATTATATATTTTTATAACACCTTGTATTTCAACATTTACTCGCCTTTTGAATTTTAATTGTATTTTATTAAAAAAATCCGCTGTATGAATGTTGTATGAAATGAATAAATGAAGAAATAAATCAATATTTTTTGACAATTATACCCTGGAAAATACCTTAGAATGTTCTAAGTAACGTATTACATAGTATGAATTAATTCGTAGGATGGATACATAGAAGAAAAACGCTTTATTTTTTCTTTAAATAAAAATAAAAATTTGAGAGAGTTACTTTTATAGGGAATACATAAAAGAAAATCTCTCAAATTAAATAACTAATTTTCGCTGAATATGGAGATAATCTACGAGTAGTTTGCGCTAAACCCGATGATTCGAAAAATATCAGAAAGAAAACGTTTTTTTTTACTCGTAAATTTGTTTCGTTTTAGCTAATTTATAACGAGAATTTAATGACACAAAACATTTGTACCGGTGAACAAGATATTGCACAAAAATAACCGCTTGACGTGATGCTTTGTTTCATATCATTTATATTTTGACAGCTGCTATTTCATTCATAAGTAGAAATAAAGAAAGGAATCTTGAGGTGGTTTGGCCACATTGAGAGAATGAGTTGTGAAAGACTTACGATACAAATATATCATATTTGTCTGAAATTAATGGAGAGCTAGATATAGGTAGACTGAAGAAAGACTGGAAGGAGATACTTGGAGAAATTTTAACTAAGAGAAAGGTAAGAAGTATGAAAAACAGGAAAGCATATATGACAAGATGTATAAATGTGGTTAAAGCGAGATCTGTGTGCATAGACATATGGTATGTATGTATGCGTGTACTATTTCATTGGTTGATTGTATAAAAGTTATAATTTTGAGATAAACATCAACCGTGCATCAATAGATAAATAAAATACTTATATATGGTATAAGCTAGTGGGTTTATTACCAAATGGCAATCTCTTCCAACTAACTAAAATTATGTTAACCAGGACTTAATTGAAAACTGAACTTAATAAACCTTTTTAAAAAAAATGGGTACCAACGAGAATGGAGTCCACAATCCACGAGTTGGGAGACAGGCGTCTTACCGACTAGGCCACGGAAGTCGTCATATTATTTGGAAAACACATTCGGTCGATCATATATTTCACCCATTAGTATTTTCTATATATTTTATGTCATGAATAAATAACTGTATAACAACCGACACAACTTACCTGTCTCATTATTACGTCAGTGAATATGATTGAAAATGAATTATGATATTGTATGACATATTTTTGTATAGTCATTTTTATGTTCGACAAAATTTTATCAGATTTCTGATAACACCACAGCTTTCAGAAAAATCTTTGCGTTGCACGACAAAATAACAAACAAGAAAAAAACCTTTAACTACGGATGGGAAAACTAGAGATTCGTACAGTATTATATCAAACCGAGGTATTTAAGAAACAGAGAACTTGGTTTCAGTTTGGATTTTTATATATAGGGTCTTTCAAATTGAGCGCTTTTTTTAATTCTTGGATAAAATACAGATGGAGTCGCGAACTTTACTGGGTCTTGTAACACTTGAGAAGTGTAATGTAAGGCATTTATAAAAATAGAGTTGTATACAATACAACAACGCGTTCAAATTGTTAAATTATTTTATGAAAATGGGAGTTCAGTGAAAAATGTTTTTAGAAAATATTTATGGGTTGCGTAATCGTCCATCTGAAAGCACTATCAATCGAATTGTTAAAAAAATTCAAGGAACTGGTTCGGTGGAAGATAAAATAAAAGAAAGATAAAGCCGTAGCGGTCGTTCACAAGATCATATTGATTTGGTTCGTGAAAGTGTTGCTGAAGACCCAGAAATGTCCATTAGTTGACGTTCACAACAAGTTGGACTCAGTGAATTCACAACATAGCGTATTTTACAACAAGATTTAGTTCTGAAGGCATATAAGGTTCAAATAATACAGGAACTTAAGCCATTGGATCATGCAAAACGTCGTGTATTTGTCAATTGGGTCAAAGAACAACCAGATGAATTAAAAAAGCGCTCAATTTGAAAGACCCTATAGAAGCAGAGAACTTGCTTCATTTCGATTTTTATATTAAATGTTTATAAGTCTGGTTAATTGGAAGATATTATTTAAATAACCTTCATATCAACCTATACTTCTCAACACACAAAATCGTCTGGTAAGAATTCTAGTTTTCTACGTAACATTCTATGGATTAAAAACATGTGTGTTTAGGAAAAATTAAATCATCCCCCCAAATGACCCCCCGATTGTCACTCTGAACACCCCATCATCGATAATTCCTCCGGCAGACAGTTTACCCCCATAGGCAACCGCATTTCTCACCTTCAATAAACATTTTCTACACCTTAATATATTTATAAAAGTCACACACATTTCCCCACTCATTTACTTATCTAGATATACTATATTCATTCTTATAATTTATTCACAATTCATTTTTTTTTTTGTTTTTTTTTTTTTTTTTTCACCCATTCAATATAAAACAGTGTGTGACGACACAAATTTATGTATATTTGTATTTAATATTATGTATATATCATCATATTTATATATGTATTTAATCGTTTATAATTTCTCATAATCATTCATAAAATCAAAACAATTACCACAAACCTATCCTTTCCCGATTCCCAAAAAGATCCAAAAATTTCCAATAAATATCTTAACAGTCAGAACTTATCTGATGAAGGAGTAAGGTGTCCTACCATCGGACCGAAACTCCGAACAAGCTATCCATCACTTGTAGGAAAAATTAAAGATATATGATGGGATGTTTTTGAGTTGTAGAGTTGTATTCATGCCTCGCATCTCATAGATCAGAGGACGCACCAATTTGCCCATCCTCCAGGATATATCGAAGAAAGGCTATCGAAGAAAAGCTCTCAATGACATACAAGATGAAGAAATGAAAACAATTTAAGGAAAATGACGGTATCCAGCAAGGTTTGATAGACCAAATCAAAGAAATGACTGACTCCGCATTGAGTATTGCACTCATCATGACTCGAGGGTTGAATGCGAATCATCCGCGCATCAGGGATCCACGACATTCAGCCATGAACAACACAATTAAGAAGATGTCTTAGAAGGCCAGATTAATCAGGCCATAGATGGTATCATCAGTTTGTTTTATTAAAATAATACTCGTAAATATATTATTACTTCACTTCCTCTATATAATCGACAGCCATACTGGGTGTACAAAATAATTACAACCAATTTCCGTCATGAAGTGTCTTACATAGCAATTATGTTAGTTTGATTAGATATATACTCGTACTTAAATAGACAACCCAGTCTAGAATTAATATGAGTTCAATACTGTTCTTTTGTACTTTTGTAATTTTTGCAGCCATCTGGATCAAGCCAAAGAGTGATAAGTGACCACAATTTGTGGTGCTGTGATGGTAATCGATCAATGATCAGTGTCATTTTCGGACAGACTAGCTACTTCAATCTAGTGGCGTCAAAGGTGAGTTTTGATACATTTGAAATTTCTTTGCAAAAATACTAGCCACTTACAGGATGTTTAAAAGCAATACCAGTGGAGAAAATATACCAGTTGATGGATATCGCCTTACCTAAGATCCTTAGAAGTGTTGCAGCTTACATATAAAGAACAAAACAAGCATAGGGTCAAAGATACCCCTACATGGTCATGAGGCAGCAATTTCGAGATTGAAATCCAGGAATAGTGTCATGAAGTGTTTTCTAAAGTGAAAATGAAAAAAAAAATACCTGATGACTGGATGGAACTCTCTGTAAAGATGGCATTTGGAGACCAGCTGTCTTGGTTCACTTGGAGAGCACTGCATAAACTCCGTGTGGGGGTGGCTAGATGTAAGGTAAATATGTTGAGATAGAGTTTCTTGAACGAAAGTAGCAGGGAATATGATTACGGAATATATAAGACTACATGTTCCAGATAAAATAGATTTATTTAAATCATAGGGCGTTGCATGTTGCCTCTTACTGGAAACACGTGTAATAACTTATGGCCCGGACACAGAAATGAATGAATGGCTGGATTGTTTGAATTTCAGTTTTTAATCTGTCTTATAAGTATACTTACTGCGTTGCGAGTCCTTTTTCTTATCCTTTGACGTCAACCCTTATTTTTTTCTTTTCACACTAACAATAACGGGTAATAACGCCGAGCTCGTAATAAAAAAGGTCGTGGAATCGAACTGATGGATAATGATTTTTGTTACAAGTACCAAAACACATTCTTTATCCAACGGATACAGGTGAGGCGCCGAGTTCGGTACGTAGCAGAGGACCACGATGTCCAGCATTGAGCGCACGATGAAAAAGATCAAAAAGTTTAAAGAAGTTCCAAGCGGTTTGATAATAACAAAACCAACTATTCTACGAGTACGTAGAGTCTATAATGACGGAAAAGCGTATTTGAATCGCATTCACTCTTGATTATGTTTGTTTTTATCTTACATAATGAGCTTTTGTTCTTATTGATGGCGATTGGAAGTCCGGTGTCTTTCTTTACCATTCCTATTCTGGAACATCGATTTAGGATTCTGATCACGCGTCATGTATTTGTACTTATATACCAGAGCCGAATCAAGCTGTTTCAGCGCTTGGAGATACCCATTCGAAAACGTACCCCCACTCTTTCAGGAATGTTTGAAATTGTTGTAATATTTCCCCCTCATTTTTAAATGCTTTCTGCTTTCAAAAAAATCTTTCTCCCTTTCTTTGACTATTGAAATTAATTTAGTCTGCTTTCAAAAAAATCTTTCTCCCTTTCTTTGACAATTGAAATTAATTTTGTTTGAAATCAATTGTTCAGTGCAGAGAATAGCCAGTCATACATATCCGACAATGTCTTGTTTAAGATTAGATGTCAATTTTCTTTTTATATTTTTTAATTTACTAAAACTTCTTTCACGCGATGTATTTACAACATTTTCGGAAGTTCTTATTATTTTACTTTTGGCTGCCTGAATTTGGCGCCCTATAGATATTGCACCATGACCAGTGCCCCGGTAGTCCCATCCTTGCCTCGTCTTTGCTGTAAACGAAAACCAAATATTTACGAATTTTTGTCAGGTGCAGAATAATGGAGAAAGTATTACAGATCTAAATAAAAAATCTTTTTTTTTCAACCACGTATGAGCATGAGTTCACATACGAAATCTTTTGCGTCCATGTTTTATGTCTGAGGATGATAATATTGATGGAACAACACTCTTGTTTAGACAAACTTCAAACATCCAGAGGAATCCATATTCTCCTAGAAGCGTTCTGTAAGGATGCCAGAACTCTTATATGTGTCACTCCAATTGGCGCGCGCAATCCGGTACCCTCAACTGCACCCACCACCAGCAGCTTCTCCTGACTCAATATATATCTTACAAACTATAAATTGCATCAAAACAAATAAATTGCATCAACGTGGCATCACCATTAAGTACCCTTATTCCTCTCTTTGTATTGTGTCTTATTTTATACTCGTCATGAGTAATGGGTATTCATTCATTCATTTTTGTAGAAGAGAATCTCTCTTTAATCTGTAATTCCACGAATAATTATAATCATTCATAGGAAACGCTATCGGCCCCTTCGACAGTCCCTGCGACGGCAGCTCTTCGTTTGATTGGAGCCAACAACAACTTCCGACATTTAACAACTCCGAGAGCATAGATGTATGAACTTGTGTACTCTTCCAAGTTTCTAACATTTTAAACCAACACCCTGTTGGATAATTTTGAATAAATCAAAGCCCTCCAACATAATGTTATGTATACTTAGATATTGCAACGCCGAGAAAGTAAAAAAATCTTTGTTAAAATATAAAATTGTGCTAGTTATATAATTTTTACTAACTAAAACGATTATAAAATCTGAAATATACGTTAAAACCATTACCATAATTAATAAGAGATAAAAACCATTACCATAATTAATAATTGAAATAAACTGTGAATTTAATAATAATGTAAAACCCTTTATTTGGGATTTTGATTGTTTTTTTGTCGGCAGTCGTGGTTTAACGGTTTTTTTAACGTGAACATTCACGTTAAGCAAGCAGACGCCCCAGGTTCGATTCCTGGCGGATTCACTTCCGGATCCAGTTTACTCTTAGACCGTTTTACATCTGAATTTACGTTTTTCTGGTGGCTTATTGTCGCTAATCATAAATTATTATAAGTAAATAAATAGCACTATGTAAAAAAAACTTTGTCTAACGGAAAGGTGTAGCAGATTTAACCTGCTAATCCTCTTGAAACTTTAATCTTCTTGCCATCAGAACTTTGGATTTGGTCTTTCAAAACTATGTGCTTGCTAAAATGCAACAGTTTGCACACAATAAACCAATACAAGCACACGTGTCTTCCATCCACAGGATGGTTGACATTCATACTCGATCACGAAGGATTGCTTATCGATTTTTTAAGATATAATGAGAAAATAGTTTAAATAACAATTTAGTATTTTTCATAAATCTTTTGAAAGTAAAAATTATGTAATGAAATACATCCTCCATTAGTTGATGAGTAAAATGTTGCACTTGATGAAAATACGATCGCTTTGAGCGGAAATACTTAAATGTCATTAGTGTTTCGCAAGTATCATTTCTTGCATAATTTTTTTTGACATTTAGACTTTTGTGGTACATGGCGGTGTCTATTGGAAATTGGAATAATTTAATTTCGACGTATTTAGAAATTACTTGTTTTTGTGAAAATTAAAATCTTGTTTTATTTAATGATTCCTTGGTAAAATACGCATAACCGTCGCAACATTATGAAATATCCTATTACTTTTAAGATTGTGCCGTTACAGTATGCCGTAACACTATGTTATTCAAATAAATAATCCGTTTTACATCCATAGAAGCGTCATTTGATGCTGTAGTAAATTTGTATAAGTCCTCATATAAAATAAGATAATTAAGTATTATACTCGTATCATAATATATTTTGTGAAATAAACTTGCACGACTCTGTATTCTAATCGCTTAGACGCCTGTCTTCCTATTCGGAGGTCGCGCGTTTGATTTCCGTTAGCTCCAAGGTTTTTCAAAAAAGGTTTTAGTTTAGTTTTCATTGTAGGTTTTTTAAAATTTATTTCCGGCAGGCTGCAAGACATTGTCACATTGCAATAAACCCACCAGGTTTATACTGGAATAAACAATAACGCAGAAGAATGTACATAGATTCTTTAATTAAATTTTACTTTTACATAGACAATATCTATAATAAATTTCAATTTCTTTAAAAATTATGAAACTAGGTCAGCATATAATACACATAATAATTATTTAACATTATTTTAACGCAAAAAATAATAGATTAAACATAGCGGTGTATATGAATTGTCATGTAATGTTCGTTACACAATATCCAAAGATTTGACATTTCACTTACAACTTATTTAGACACCTTTCTGATTGGTTTGAAGAGATTGCTACGTGGCAATAATCTCATCAGGTGGTATTGTATACAGCAACAGTGTAAAATAAGTACAATGCAATACTATTCAAGTAAAATCAGACGTGTTAATGAATGTTAAATATAGAGTTATCAATAAATTTATGTTTGATACATTTATGTATTAGAGAATGCATGTTTTTTTATGCATAAAAAAAATTAAAAACAACAATCTTTCGACACGTTATGGGTATATTATTGAAACCACAAATGAATGGTCATATCAGGAAAAGGAAATTGCAAAAGAAAAAGAGAACAAGTCCGAGAGAGCGATCTTTGGAAGGCGGTGACACAATGCACTTTCGTAGAAGATCTGCGTCAGGTCGAAGATATGTACGAGTATCTTGTAGTGTAAACAAGACGAGGTTAAAGTGATAATGAAGATTTACAATTCGAGTAATTAAATCTATTTTGTTTGTATTTCAATCAAACTTTCGTAAGTACTATTTCCAGTAGATGAGTTCAGTTATTAGGGCAGTAAGTTTATGTGTGATGGATGAGTTGAAAGAGATATTAAACACTTAACATATTACAAAACAGCCTCGGTATGTCAAATGTAGCAAATATGCCAGTACATAAAAGTGTATTGTTGTTTATCTTCACTTATATAAGGGACAGTTCAGTTCGATCCCTCCTCCACTCACGATGTTATAGGGAACAAAATAAGTTCTCACCCAGTGCGATCTACACTAGAAGATCGAAATCTCCTTTATTTTTTTATGAACACGACGTTACGTAGTGACGAAGAAGGAACTGCCAAAAGGGATTCCTTCTCCGGTAGCGACAAATCTGAGTGTGAAAAGAATAGTAGTGACGACGGACTTAAGGTCCGACATCATGGGAGAAAAAAAATTACTTGCAGCGCAGTAAATATACTTAAAAAGTGACTTAATGTCTGGAGTTCAAACGGCCCAGAAAGTTGCCAGTACAGAATGTTTAGAATGTTGCAAAACTATCCTTTGACGCAACCAGATGGTAGGAACCAATCGTTCCGAAGGTGAACTGATGAAAGGCTGAGTGGAGTTCGCTTTGGAGATTATTGACTCTATTATCATCGCAACACCACAGAATGTGCTCTGCGGATTGATCTGCAGAGATGGAAGTGATACTTTGACTTAACAGAAAAATAATAATGGTAAGATAACTTTTGTGTAGAAAAAATATGTAGTTTTTACGTTAGGTGGGGTGAAGTCATCAGAAATTAACGCATTGGGAATGTATAAGAAGGCAGTAGGAAGAAATGAATGCTTTGATAAACTGAATATTTAAAATAAGATAAATAAAGAAGTGTTAAGATGCGTTAGATATGTAGAGAGGATGAATGACGAAATGATGGATGATCGAGTATACAAGTCAGAACTGCAAGGTGTGCTCGGAAGAAGTAGACCAAAAAAAACGTGGTTGGATCAATTGGACCAGATTTTGAAAGAAGTTAAAGTGAGAAGTATGAAAAATAGACTATTGTGCGTGACGAGATGAACGGTGAAGGAGGCGAATTTTGTATACCATACTGGGACAAAAAGTCAAATATCTGTTCTCTCTGTCTACCCCGCAAAGAATACGAGCCTGATTAAATGTATTGTATTACACTTTCATTATATACAGTACAACATAGCGGGTTAATTGCCAAGTGGCAATCTCTTCCAATCAATCATAAAATTGTTAAAGAGGCGTTAAGTAAAAATCAGACGGGAATTATCTTAGTCCCAACGGGAATTGAACAGAAGACCAACTAAGCTATCTATTTATTATATTATCAATTTATCTCGATTGAATAATATTGATTACATTGCTACTCTTTACGATATGCACTTAATTTTAATTCGTAAAATACCACACTCAACGAGTAATCTCCCTTCATAGTGCTATTCCTAAGCTTCTTTGAAACTCGGTAACCATGGATCACTTGGTTCATAATTATTACCCTACGATCAAAGTATCAAAATACGATGTAATATAGTTTCAAACATTAATCCACCGATTCGAGAGAGTTAGAATCCGAGTAAGAAAAATATACGTCTTTATAGATTAAATATTAGGTCCTTACATATGAAATTGGCGTTTTGCCGTACTGGCAACTTTGATCTCAAATATCTTCTCTTTGGTTAGGAATTCCAAATTAAAATTTATACAGCTATTAACTCAAGTATTTGTGTTTCGAAAATTATAATTCATTTGTTTTTTCCTCAATTGTTTTTTTTCTTTGCGTCACTCAGTTTACAAAATGGAAAACTTGAAATATCGCGTTATTTACGAGTACGAGTTCCACCGTGGCACCAGTGCTGCAGAAACGGCTCGAAGGATTAATGATGTGTATGGCGACGGTGCCGCAAAAGAAAACACAGCGCGTTTTTAGTTCCAACGTTTTCGTTCTGGAAATTTCGACCTGCAGAAAAAGCCCCGTGGACGGCCGGAGACCAAAGTTGATAATGAAGAATTGAAGGCTATTGTGGAAGCGGATCCATCGCAAACCACGTCCGAGTTAGCTGCAGGCTGCGGTGTTAGTGATAAAACTGTTTTAATCCACTTGAAGCAAATTGGGAAGGTGAAAAAGCTTGAAAGGTGGGTACCTCACGAATTGAGTGAAGCAAATCAACAAACGCGCGTTGACTGCTGCGTTGCATTACTCAACCGGCACAATAATGAAGGGATTTTGAATCGAATCATTACCTGTGATGAAAAGTGGATCCTGTATGATAATCGGAAGCGCTCATCGCAATGGCTGAACCCTGCCGAACCAGCCAAACCATGCCCCAAGCGAAAATTGACTCCAAAAAAGTTACTTGTGAGCGTTTGGTGGACTAGTGCTGGTGTCGTTCACTACAGCTTTCTTAAATCTGGCCAGACGATTACGGCAGATGTCTATTGTCAGCAACTGCAAACCATGATGGAAAAGCTAGCTGCTAAACAACCGAGGCTGGTTAATCGCTCTAGGCCACTGCTGCTTCATGATAACGCTAGACCACACACTGCACAACAGACGGCTACCAAATTAGAAGAGCTTCAATTGGAATGTCTAAGACATCCACCGTACTCTCCGGACCTTGCCCCGACAGATTACTATTTTTTTCGAAATTTGGATAACTTCTTGCAAGGGAAAAAATTCAACTCCGATGGGGCAGTCCAAACCGACTTCAAAGATTTTATTGATTCCCGTCCGAATGGTTTTTTTAGTAAAGGGATCGATGAACTACCTATGAGATGGCAAAAGTGCATAGATAGAAATGGTACATACTTTGATTAAATAAATATATTATATTAAAAAAAAATCAACTTTATGTTCCTCCCAAACAAAACGCCAATTTCATATGTAAGGACCTAATATTTAGATAAGCGCTATACGTGTAAATTAGATATTTAGATTTAAAAATTCAATGTAAGGAAAAATACATAACATCTTTACATAAAAAATTTTTTACAGCGATTTGAACACCATTTTTATATTTTCAATGTACATACTCGTATTATATTTATGATATTTATTATGACTTAATACGAGTACTTCTTCTGAATAAACTAAAATGAGATACGTTTTGCTTCGGAAGAGTTATATGATTTGAAACAACTATACTCGTAGATCACAATAGTGTATAAGTTAATATTATTTTATGGTTGTAACACGTGGGCATGGAAAATGAATTAAAAGAGCCAAGTAAATTCAGTTGAAATGCGTGCACTGAGAATGTAATGTGGTGTGTCGATGTATGACAGAATAAGAAATGTGATTATTAAGAATAAATGTGAGCCAAAAACTTATGTATTAAAGAGAGAAAAAAGGACATTGAGATGGTTTGGACATGTTGAACGAACGAGTGATGAAAGACTGACTAAACAAGCTTATAATGCAAGCATAAGTAGGAGTCGTGGTGAAGAACGAAAGAGAAAAATTGTGGTTGTAGCAAGTGGATGAAATGATGAAAAAAAGGAGAAGAGAAGGAGCTGTATGAAAGTATTTATAGATGTGAAGGAGGCGAAGGAAGTATGTTGTGATATTGATTTTTAGCGCTCTATTCTCTCTGATTACCGCAACAGTGTAATGGCGTGATGGTATGTATTTTTTGTGTTATGTTATATTACACTTTCGTTACACAAAACAACCTGGCGGACATATTGCTATGTGGCAATATCTTCCAACCAACCAGAAGATGTAAAAGAGGCCTTAAGTTAAAACTAGACTGGAATCCTTTTTTGAAAAATCTGGGTTTCAATGGGAACCGAGACCGCAACCTTCGGGTTAGGAGTCAAGCGTCTTGCCAACCAGGTCACAAATGTCCCCTTTTTTGTATGAGGTGATGGACAAATGGTCAGATTTCGTAGTTCTAGTATTCTTAAACACAACCGTTTTAATAATGAATAAAGTCATTTTAACGCCACTGCCTAACCCATATGTGTCATTTTCATCGCGAGCCATCATTATCACGATATGGTAGGTATATTCGATCTACTATGGAGAACTCTAATGAGTCAGGGTTATCAACTTTCACTTTATTTATTGGTCGTATGTTATTTGTAATACATATTTTGTACGAAGCTACATCACAATATATACAAAAAACCAAGACGATTTATAATATTATTCTATCACCGAATAGTTTATATTTAGGTTGGACTTCCAATAAAAGTTTCCTCCCTTCACTGACTGGTCGGTCAGGCCTAGAAATTTTGGAAGATACTCATTTTTTCAACATTATCTCTCTACCAGTCTAGAACTTTTGATAAATGCGGTGATAGGTTCACTATTTAACCCTTTAATGTCTCTATAAATATAATAAATACTGGGTTTAAATTTTAGGTATTCTTCCGTAATTCATTTTCGCCTTGAATGGAAAAATATTATTGATAATAATTAGCACTTATCGGTCACATCAGAGATATTTTGTGAAAATCTGGAATAAATTCACCAATACAATCAAACGTGTGCCAGTGTGTGACGTAGGTATATTCATTCTAAAAAAACCCTATGAGTGAGGAAGCGATGCTATTCACGTCTAACTCTCACTACTTCGGTATATGGGAACGCAAGATAGAACCAAAGTTCGCTCGCTTCTCTCGCTTCAGTAGCTTTCGGGCATCCATTTGAGGTGGTCACTCCGCACATTTTGTGAACGTTCTTTCATGTTTTCAGTAATTAAATTTCAATTATTATCACTTTTGACTTCAAATTTAATTAATTTAAGCAATTGGCTATGAATATTCTTATTTTTCCGATTTTAAATCGCTCATTTTTACATGTGTATTGAATACACAGCACCGGAACGCGCGGAATTTTTAGCACAGGAAGGGAAAGGTTAAGAGATTTTGAGTATCTGATTGTCTTATCGATATTTGAATTAAAACCTATTTTTTGCGGTAAAAAACCCCCCGGAACACTGATTTTAAGTTTTGTATATTTATATCCATTGCTTGTATGATTGTTTCAGCTTACTAAGCTATTCTCAATGATCTACACCTCTACACATACGAGTATACACATATTATCAAGCCTTTCCCCTACTGGGGTAGGTAGAGATGACAGAGCGCCAGACTTCCCTATTTTGACACATATTTTACCTCTTTTACATCCATACAGCTTTTCCGATTTATTTTACTCAAAGTTATTCAAGCAGTGGAAATAATTATAAATTGTAAAACTTAAAATACATGTTTTGATTTTTATTTAAATAATGATTATGGAGCTATATGGCTTGATCGCTGTTTCTTGAATTAAACATTTCATATGGCTGTTCTTTCCACATTTAATTATTTTTGACGACCTACGTTCTAATTCAAATAAAACAAAACAGTCTCATCTCTCTCAAATCTCGTATGTGAATATAAGTCAGCTAACACAGAACAAGCAATAAGTCCAGTGAGACAGAAGATTTAGACCATTTGTCGTGTATGGAGTAGAATTATGTAAACATTTTGATAAATAGGTACAGTTATTAATATAAAATAAACTCATACAAATAAACAAATATATGTAACCCTATTTCTTTACAGTGGCGTAACGCATGATTAAATAAATTGGTATTTTAATTAAGCAATTGTAAGATCAACCAAAATCTGCAAAATCATATTTATTTACGCGATTTCAAAAGTACTGCAAAACATATACTTAAAGAACCAGAATATTAATTGAAAACGTTTATTTGTGTTTGTCTTGTCAACATGCGCAAATAAGACATTTTTGTAAAAAAAGGCGTTATTTTTTCAAACACAAGTTTATGAATTTCGTAAAAACAACCAAAAAAATTCCATAGAATTCCTATCTCTAAAATTATTTGATTCTCATGATTTCTTTTTCATATTTATGTCACTACTTTTTCGTTGAAACACGGATCGTTTGACAGCTTCAAACAGAATATATGTTTCTTTGGGTAGAAGGTGTGTGATATAGCGCTTTATAAATATAATACTTTATTATTTCAAGCATTGGCATTCAATATTTAAACTTTAGACTTACTTGAATATTTAATAAATGAGTATTAACTTCACCAGACATATCTTTAAGATTTTTTCAGTTTCTG
Organism: Odontocerum albicorne; assembly: GCA_949825065.1. NCBI lineage: Eukaryota > Metazoa > Arthropoda > Insecta > Trichoptera > Odontoceridae > Odontocerum > Odontocerum albicorne. The sequence continues at coordinate 15,515,717 of OX463840.1, forward strand.
GGAAAGAATCAAAAATGTTAATAAAAAAGTCGTTAATAAACGTTGCTGGACTTTCTCCAGATGTTGAAACTTTATTATCTATTGTTTAGTAGTCATTATGCAATATGACATTTTATCCATTATTCTTTTATCTAGCCATAAATTATTATTTCCATTAAAATTTTAATATTTCTAATATTGCAGAATTTACCATTTTTTATTATTTGTTTTAGAAAGTAGTAAAGATGACAGTTCATGTAAAATGTCATTCATTCAAGTCATTCATGTAAAATGTCATTCATTCAAGAATATTTCATTATTTCTAAATCTTGGTGACATTAATTTGTGTCATTTTGCTTCAATTATGTAAGTGCCTTGCGATCACTATCATTTGATAAATTAATTATTCCCAAATTGTCAAATCGGACTGGATTATATAGTAGGACCATAAATTGGACTGGTCCCACAACTTGGAATAGTCTTTCTCTAAATATTAAATAGGAGTGTTTACAATTTCAGGATTACTTCTTCAGCCACTCTTTATGAGAGGTTATTTAAAAAAAAAACAACGAAAGTTGTACAAAGGTTTCTTTGTAGTTCATCTTTCATCGCTAAGTTTTTCAGTGTTTTATTAATTTTCAACTTCACTCAAAACCTCTACATTTCCAGGTATGTAACATATAACACATCGTTGTTTCTCCTCTTATTGATTCTAACAGCGCGACTTAGTTCATCCAATACCGAGGAGCTGCCTTTAAGAATTGTTTTTAAGAATTGAGAGATGCTAGTGATATACGTAGCATAACAGGATTTACAAATAACAATTTTGTTATGTCCAATTTAACTAAGGTGAATGATATATTTTAAAGAATTATAAACCCATTGATTTATGACTTGCCCTTTTCCATTGGGTTTAAAGTAACAAATAAAACACATGAAATAATAACTTTTGGACATTGTGTATTAAGAACTAATTATTTTGTTTGCAGTTTGCATAATATAAAATAAATGGAAGGACCAGTCTAGAATTCATTCGGAAAAATAATACATATCTTCAAAAAAGGCATAATCGTCAAATATTTCGTCAGTTCGTTCGATTAATTTGTGCTCGCTGAACTGCATTATGGGTGGATATATGATAATTTAAGATGATTTTTATGCAAAAGCTTCAAACAACACAAATAAGTATGAATCTTTACAATATAATTGACGAGATTGGACCGAGTGCAAAATACGGAGAACAAATATTAATTAAATATATGAAAGAAAGTAGTGATGTACCAAATAGCAAGAATGACCGTAGATAATCATTCGAGGTACTCTAAGATATATCAAAAGACCAATGAGGAGACCAAGAATGCGTTGGAAGGATGATAAGAATAGATTAACTTAGTATCAGTATTCTAAGGCAGAAAGCCATGATGAATACGAAGGGAGACGTAACACAATGGTAATGGAAATATATTAGGATATTTTTCATTCTGTTCTTTTTTTCAACTTGATAATGATTCAATATTTATTTTATTTTAGTAATTAATGTCATACAAGATCTCCTAAATAGTCCGTGAATAATAAAACATACAAACACTTTGTTAACTATTTATTTATCATTGAATATGTATGCACAAGACTTGATGGGTACATCATATGTAGATGAGTATTCTGTAGATGGTTGTTTGATATATCCATTTAGTCTTCACTGATTTCAATATGCATACGAGTATATGTATACTCGTATATATTATGGTTTTGCAACAAACCGGTTCCTGATTTGAACGTCTCGTGGATGAGGCTCGGTTCGATGTACCGAAGAGATATCAGAGGAAACTACTTTCACTGACATTCAATCTTACGTTTTCTCAGTAACGAGAAGTGAATTAAAATCCAGTTTCAACTGTCCCTTCCCATATGGAGAATAATGTCATTATTGTTTCCGTTATTAAATATTAGAAGAGATCAGATTTTTTTTTAACTGGAAATAAAAGTTCAAAATATTTAAACGACTTTTTTTTTTAAATAAAAAAAGGTACTAATATTATAGTTATATTTATTTTGTAATTTGTTTAATCAAACACTGTTTATTTCAATTTATATAACGGTACAACCCTACCGGTTACAAGGTTTTAACATCATCGTCAGGGGAGCACAAACTAGACTCCCCTGATGATGAGGTGAACACCTTGAAATCGGTGGGTTATACTGTTATATAAAGTGGAATAAATAGTATTTGATTAAATAAATTACAATATCTTGAAACCTCCACAGTGCTAATGCCTAACTAATGTAATATTTATTTGTTTGAAATCATGTTACAATCCATCGTCTATTGTCGGAATGAGTTCAAACGTGTGTGTTTTGTTAACTAATAATGTTAAATTAAAAAAGGAGAAAACAATATTATTATAATTATTAATTTGCATATTTTCTTGATTGAACTGTTACAGTATACCGTAGAATTATACTTTTTCATTATTATAAAATACCATTTAAAAGATATCAAAAAATTATAATATATGATATTCAGCCTTCTATTTCAATTTTCTTATGGATACTTAAAATAATTTAAAATGAGAATTTGCTACTCAAATATATATTTTTAAATCATTGTTTTATTAAATAAATTGCTAAAAAAATTTTAGCTCAATATTTTATGGTTTTTAAGAGACATAGAATATTCAATTGTTAGAGACGAAACAAAAATCACATGCATTTTCCTAATAAAATGTCGAGTACGACTAAATACTAACGAATTTATTTTACTCACAGACACCAACTTCAAAGTAATGTCGTTCAATATATAGGCATTTATCTAAGAAAAATGAAGTAGTCAAAAATATATGTTGAATGTAACATGATGTCTAAGCGAGTAAGTAAGTCACGATTTTTTACACATATATGTATGGTAGGTCAGCTTACAGTATATTCAGAAAGTTGTAAAATCAAAGGCTGTATCAATGTATTTTATTCATTTTACAAAATACACATTACGAGGGGGTACACAAAAGGTAGTAAAAAAAACACAAAAGTTTTGTAAAAAATAGTTTTTATTTGTATTTCAAAATAACACAAAGAAAAATTGAAGTACTATTTACAAAGATGTTGGAAGCTCTCCAAAAAAACAGTGTGCTCAGACAACCTAGGAAGTCACCTACCAATATATTATAGAACATGAATTTATTTAAGCATCAGTAGACATTGATATATTTTCAAAGGAAATGTTTAATATTCTTTGCCGTATCAGAAAAGCATTTATATTTTTTCTTGACAAAAATACACACTTTTTAAAATCATATTCCAATATGAAACATAATTGAAAATTAAAGAAATAGGCAGCTTTTGAAAATGATATAATCATTTTTATGATGATTGCTTGGCTCTAGTCATTTTGGCACATTTCAAGTAAGAAGAATATCACGACAGTGGTGAACGCTCCAGATCGTTTACAAGAGATCTCTTAAACAATAATCACACATTGAATATAAAAACAAATATAAAAGTAATAATACATTATGATTGATACACGAAACTGTACTCTTAAATAAACAAATTTCTGAGAGACACGGATTTTTTCATAAACAAATTTTAATCAAAATACTGAACACTAAAAACATGTTGAAACACCAAATATTTGGGATTCTTAGTCGTATTTTATGGACTGATTTAGTATTATTTTACTTGCATTAAAAACACTATCTTAATTTCACTAATATTGTTGAAATCATTGCCATAGATTTTTATCTCAAAATTTTTTTTTGAAAAAATTACCGTTTTTTCACAGTAAATCATGTTTCTTTGCTCTTACACGCATAGCTTTTTTTGTTTAAGTTTGCTTCAAAATTTTGACTTAACAAAGAGTTCAAAGTTTTCGTAACTGGACTAAAGTTTATTGCCCTTTTTAATGTAACATGGAATGATGATCTACCAAAACTCATTATTTATTCATCAGTTCAGATGTCAAGTACAGTTTCATAACTTTCTCCGATGATTATAAATTAGTTGCGTCCGACTTGGTCGACTTGCTTTTGAAGATTGCTGATTACTTCTGATGGAACTTGATCGCCAAGAATTTCATAGAGGTTGATGCGCTGGTTACCGGGAATGGATTCGTATGCAGCCAGCTCAATACCCTCTTGAACCTGGAAAATATAAAAAATTAAAACAAAAACCCTTAATTATAATAAAAAAATTATATATAATTATCCAGATGTATTCAGAACGCCCTAAAGTTCATCCGAAATGAAAAAATATATAAAAACAGATGTGGCTCAAATAACATATTACATTTGATAACAATTTATACACTTCTGCTAATAACAGATGTTACACTATTTTTTTTGTAAATAAAATAAGGCTGTAACAATTCAATTATAAAATTTTAATATTTTTTTTATCCACGTTTTCATGTAGTGTTAAATAAATAATAGTTGCGAGTGTAGATTTTAGTTTTCATCTGTCAGTTAATGTGTCGACGTGGTATTGTTGTGTTTAATGAGGTATTTTATTTAGGAAGTTTATATGAAATGTGTTTATATAAGTAGTAAGTTGTTAAACCCGTGAATATTTTGTATTCAAGAACTGTTTTTTAAGATAACAATTTTATAACAGTTTAGAAATATAAAAAAAACTCCGAAACCGTGCATTTGGGGTTAACCGCATAGTTTTATATTATATAATTTACAACATTGGAATAATAATGTTTGTATGGCTCAGACATAAAACAATATTACTTCAATGAAAATGGTTAACATTGATACGAGTATCACATGAACCAATCATTGATACGAGTATCACATGAACAAGTATACTATTCCTCAATAAATTCTCATTAATGCATAAGAAATCTTTGGTGAACATGGGAATCGAACCCACATACCCCGGATTGGAAGTCACATTCCCACGAAATGAGTGGGCCTAAGAACTACTGGAATTGGCACGAAACATCGCAACTACTATATACTATCGAGGAGAAAAAACCAGGGCTGTGGAGTCGCTTAAAAAAAAACACGACTCCGACTCCGATTCCTATATTTACCAACAATACGACTCCGACTCCACAACTCCGACTCCACGACTCCGACTCCACAACTCCGACTCTACAACTCCGACTCAAAAAAGCTCAATTTTAGCAGGTTGTTTCCTACCTTTGCATATAGCCATTTTTTTCATGTTATAGGGATAAAAATAAAACAAGATCAAACTTTAATAATTATTTATTAGAATTTATTCTTAAAAACAACATTGCTTCTATTAAATCTGTATTCGTAGAGGCTCTCAAATCAGAATTGAAAATTTTAAGAGCGGAAAATAACCGCTCTACGGATACTTGGGTTGGGGGTAATGCTGTAACGATCAATGCTGAATCTTTTACGATTTCTAGATACCGCTGTATTGCCATTTCAACATTTAACTTATAAGTTCGGTCAATTTTTTCCATTATTTTCAATGCATCATAAAATTCAATTTTAAATTTTGAAATAGAGTCTTCTTCATCTATATTGGGACTGTGATTCAAACGAGGACGTTTTAGTTTATCTTGTTCATTGAGATATTTTTCAAAATCGTCTTCAGATTCAGCGATGTTGGATGAAGATGATGATACTTCGTGTACGCTGCCTGCTGTCGTCTCTTTTTCTAGTCGAAGGCCTTTCATACGAACGGTTAATTCAAACAGAGCGTTTTTCGCTCTATTTATTTGTTCTTCCGTCAATATGGATCGAACCATGGGGTTAACATAGATCCCAGCCAACAGAATTTTCTTTCGACGTGAGAAAGAAGGAGACAAACACATTTTCGTAGACTTTATGCATTAAATGGATCTCGGTGATTCACCATATCGGCGCGACTTGCGCCTGCAAGTTTAATATTCGTGCACAATACACATTCATTATAATAATTTAAAAAAAAATGTATTTTAAATTTTAACGAAAAATTAGTCGGAGTCGCTCGTTTTTTACGACTCCTACTCCGACTCCGACTCCGGCCCAAACACCGCGACTCCGCGACTCCGACTCCAACTCCGACTCCGACTCCACAGCCCTGGAAAAATCAATAACCTCACGGTTGAACTTCTTAAAATATTGAAATATTTTTTCTTGGGTACAATCTGAAATCGACCTCTAAATCAATGGGTTTAAAACGAATATTTTATTAAGTAGACTCTGGAATTAACGAAATTATTTTCCAGATCTTCATCACACTGTTGTCCATTGTTTTAATAAATGTTTCGTTGAGTTGAAGTTAATTAATGGTCATATTTTTAAAAGATGTATTTATTTATTACCTTTAAAGAAATTTCTTACAATCAACTAGGTTGATTTATAATTATTATCGGTATCCATGACTATCTTAAATAAATGTGTACAAAAATAACGTTTGGGAAAACTAACAAAAATTCAAATAAAATATAAATCTTAAGAAAAATATGAATGGCGTTTTGGTAAAGAGGTATATGTCATCAATTACTTATTTGTCAGTTTGAAGTTTTGCAACACTTGTATTCCTGAAATATAGACCTCAGGTAAATTTTGAATACTTAAATAATTTATGTAGTTTACCTTTAACACCATTCATATATTAAGAATAGGAATTGAATGGGAGATAAGGACGGGGAATATTTTGAGACTAATAATGCTTTTTTAGTTTATATTTATTGATGAAGCACATCTGAGTGAGCCAGGTGTGCTTCGTCCTTATCGATTCATATGTCTATAGTCCGTCACTTTAATATTTTTTTATTACTATAATTCATTTAGCTGAATTCATTTGTGAAAGAAATACAGAGGTTAAGGGGAGGCATACAAATGACGATTGGAAATATATGCGGATTGCTGTATGCTGATGCCTTGTAAGTATTAAGAAAAAATGAAGATGAATCACAAAGTTTGATAAGTAAATTATATGAGAAGAGATGCTAAGAGAAAAATCTGAGAGTAAATATTGCCAAATCCAAAGTTAATATTATACAATAGAAAAGTGTGAAAGGAAAAGTAAAGGCGATAGATATATAAGTGAAAAATGAAAGAGTGGAGCAAGTTACAGAATTCTGTAATTTGGGTAGCATTTTCTCAGATAATGGAAGAGTTACAAAGGATGTCGAGCGGTATGTAGCGATACGAAACAAAGTTAATGGGGCATTCAAACATATACTCGAACCGAACAGTATCAACATTCACTAAGATGATTACCCACAACAGTATTTTAGTACCATGTATGACAGAATAAAGTGATTAGGGATTAATGTAAACTTAAGTCTGATGTGTAGAGTAACATGAATATTAGCATTTGATATTGTTTGGATATGTAGAATGAATGAATGACAAAGGAAGACTAAGGAGATCATGCTTGGATCTAGTGAATTATATTTTGAAAGAAGGAAACGTAAGTTAGAGAAATCGTAGAAGTTGTATAAAAAGGTGTATGAATGTAGAAGAGGCGAAGAAGTAGTGGGGCAATTGAAAAGTCTGGCATTCTATCCTCTCTGCCTACCCCAACAGCGAAATTTTACGATGCTATGTTGGCATATACAAGTACCCGGCGGTAAGTAATATACATCGTCTCTGTCATTCATACACGTGTTCCGTCGCGATTTGTCAGTCTTTCTACCTAACAGCTCTTTGCGCTAACGATACGCTAACAGTCCGGTATCTAGAAAGAGCTGTTAGGTAGAAAGACTGACAAATCGCGATTGAACACGTATTATCATTGTTAAATTATCAGTCTTAAAAGTTAAATAGTACCGTTTATCAAAAAATAATATAACATACATTGCTAAACTGAATTGACTATTCTTTGTGAAATTCTACAAGAACTGTAATTGAATTATCTTTGTCTGCTTACTCAAAATGTCAAGAACAAGTATCATTGAATATTTAATTAAGTATCTTAAAAATTTCTTCACAAGTTAATAAATACTTGAGATTCAATAGCGAAGGTTGTACTTTTCGTGAATTTCTTCACAAAATTACCTCGACCCCTTTTGAGTAATGATGTTTCACTTTCAATGAAAACATTTTCGCAATTCCTTTATGATCTTTAAATATATATACTGTTCCTAGTCATATACTTGTAAGTAGTATTTCATATAATTATTTTCGTATTATTGAAGATAAAATATGTTTTTTTTTATTAGTAAGACTAGTATGATATGCAAATTCGATAGGATTTTTATCCAGCATTTATTCGTAAGAAGAAAAAACAGTTTAGTATAGTGTAAAAAACTATGTATTATTTACGAAGTTTGAAATTTAATGTATAATTTATTTTACAGTCGTGGTACCTAGGACCACCTTACTAAAAAAAAATTAGTCTCTAAATATAAATGACATCCATGGCCTAGTTGCGGTGAAAGTGAAAGATAACGCAATAATAGAAGAAAGCTTTTAGCTTGATGATACCTCCTATAGGAAGTGTTAAGTTTGATGATATCTCCTATAGGAAGTGTTTAGTTTGATGATATCTCCTATAGGAAGTGTTAAGTTTGATGATATCTCCTATAGGAAGTGTTTAGTATGATGATATCTCCTATAGGAAGTGTTTAGTTTGATGATATATCCTATAGGAAGTGTTTAGTTTGATGATTACCTCTGAGGTCTAGTTGGTAAGACGTCTGTCTTACCAACGCGGGGATTCTATTGTAGTTTGATTCCGCTTGAAATCTAATTGGTTTCAAAAAAGGTTCCAAACTGGTTTTCTCTAAATGCCTGTTACATCTTTCTGGCCTTTATTGCTCGTTTTAAACCAGCCAGGGTAGATTGTATACTCGTACAACGAAAGGAAAATATAGTACTTTTTTAAAGTTTAACTTCAAATCCAAGCAAGCAACATACATGACACCAAACCACATACATGACACCAAACCTAAAACGGGATGTATTACTATCCCGTGTCGGAAGATCTACAACTTTTTTTACAGTTTGTCTTCCCTTGATAAGTTTTTTTCAAGTTTACTTAAAAATATTTTTTTCTTAACACATGCTGATGCGGGGAAGTACCTAACCTAATAACCGCAGCCACCGCATTCATATCCTTATATTCAACTTTTATATATTTATTTTGTTATATTTTTAATCTGGCAATAATAGTGGATTCGAATCCCGAGCTTACTCTCTAAACGGCCCTATATAAATTGTCCTTTTATTATTAATATTTTAATTATGATTTTAGTGCTAATTAATAACATTCTGAAAGAGGGAACTTGAAAAATATTTGTAATAAAAGAGTATACCTAACGAGGTATATGGACGTGGCAAAAGCGAAAGATGTTTGCCAGGATATAAAAATATTTGTAATAAAAGAGTATACCTAACGAGGTATAAGGACGTGGCAAAAGCGAAAGATGTTTGCCAGGATATAAAAATATTTGTAATAAAAGAGTATACCTAACGAGGTATATGGACGTGGCAAAAGCGAAAGATGTTTGCCAGGATATAAAAATATTTGTAATAAAAGAGTATACCTAACGAGGTATATGGACGTGGCAAAAGCGAAAGATGTTTGCCAGGATATAAAAATATTTGTAATAAAAGAGTATACCTAACGAGGTATATGGACGTGGCAAAAGCGAAAGATGTTTGCCAGGATATAAAAAATACGCGATGTCTCAATGCATTCCCCAATAGGAACATGTCATCATGTTGATTTCAGTTACTTCATTTTTAAACATCGCGAAACCATCTTTAAAATTGATTCATTAGATCAATAAACAGCTTATATTTCAGGTTAATGTAAACTAAGTAATTTATTTAAAATTAATATCTGCAATCAAGATACTAGATCAACGTTGTTATGATTACATCAAAATTTAATTTGATTACGTGTTACAGTGTTTTACTTGTTGACTATGTTTACTCATATGACGAGTGTTACGATGGAACATTGATTACGTGTTTTACTTTTTAAGCGGACAGTGGACGACTTTTCTTTGATCCATGAAATTGAATCATCACTGCATATTCACACGAGTTATGTTACGTCATATGAAGCCATCAAATTATGCTAACATCATTATGCAAGCATGATGTTTGATGAACAAATTCTAATACAATTTCTACGAAAACTTTTACATCATTGAGAAATTTCAGTAAGAAAAATTATAACTGAAAAGAATCGAGAGAAAACGAAGAGTTTTCCGATATGTTTTGAATCATGTATACTTAAATGTTAGAAAGTATAGATTTTCAATTAAGGGTGATATAATAATTCATAAACTGTCAACTAAAATTATTACAATTACCTTTTACAAGTCAATCATTTACTTATTTACTAAGACACTGGATTTTAAAATATACCGCCAATTAATCTCTACTAATCAACCAATCAAGAGTTACGCATATTAGTGCCACTTGCTTGGTGAAAGGTTTAAATGGCGTTTTTAAAAAGAAGCTTAAACATGCTTCCAGAATGAATAGAAACTAAATATTTACCAATATCACAAAAAACAGAAAAATAAAAAAAAAGATCTATTGAGAAACATACTTCGCCACTGAAGAATTTTTTTATATTTTAAGTCACTGTTTGGAGTAAGCCAAGCAAATTGAAAATCATCATACTGTAATAGTATTATAAATTCTACAAAAAATAATTTTTCAAAAGTTTCGGAAGTAATTTAGAACTTGTATTTAGAATAGTAAACTCATTACTGGAATAACAAAGTAATTTTTCCTTTACATTTTTTAAGGACGTGAGGATCTAAAGGAAATGTTTTGAAATGAACATTACAATGTTTGTGCATCACGATCGTATGCAATCAAATACTCATATTTACATGCAGGTGGTTACATGCGATTGCGCATTACTCAAACGTCTCCATCTACTCGTATGTTACTTGCAAATAGAACATAAAAATGCAATAGTTCAAATCTGATTGCACATTTTAGAATATCAACGTCAAATTTGTATGTGTGAACGCAGATAGTCGTTGGAATAGATACATCACGTCGATTCGACAGAATCGTGCTAATGCACATTTTAAATAGCTACCTTCAGAGGAAAGATTTATGATAAATTTGACATGCGATTATTACTAGTTGCGAGTTAATTCTTTAAACAATGGTCTCGGGTAAAATGAAAGGAAATTTTTCATGGTGAAATATCACAAAATATAAAACACATTAAAAATAGTATAGTTTTGTACTCGTATAATGTCAATACATGCAGTCAAATTACATTTGAAATGATTTTTTGTATATACTCGTACATACATACATTTCCCTATGCTTTTCTCGGTTGTCTTTTACCACGATTCCCACTTATAAATATACAATGCAATGTGTTTTTTTCTTAATTGTATGTTTTTTAGTGTTTTTTATCATACATTAGTGGTTTCATACGCTGTATGTGTTCTAAATATGTTTTTATGTTTCATATAGTAAATATGTCTATAATTTGTAAAGGAAACTTAAGTGTCGTATATATTTTCAATAAATAAATATATAACGAAACATATATTTAATTAATTTCTTGAAAATTTATTCATAAAAGGCATTTCGAATACATAAAGTTAATCCTCGAATAAAATGTTTTGAAATTTGTCATGTGCTATGCGAAAACGATGAAACGCAGTAATCTGATATGAAATATGAGTTACTAAATGATAACTTGTTCCATGAAAAATACATATCATTCATTGTGAGATTATGAGGTGACTTATGATATGTGACCTAGTTGATAAGATAGTTGACTTCCACATGAGGATTATGAGATTATGAGGTGACTTATGTGACCTAGTTGATAAGATAGTTGACATCCACATGGGGATGATGAGATTATGAGGTGACTGATGTTATCGAGTTGATAAGATACTTGACTTACACATGGGGATTATGAGGTGACTTATGTGACCTAGTTGATAAAATACTTGACTTCCACTTAGGGAGTTCAGGTTCGATTTCCGATGATATTCGAAAACAAATTTAAAAAAGGAGCCTAATCTGGTAAAATAGTTTGTCCGGTAACAATCTTATACGCGATGCGATTTATATTGCCTCTTTATGGGTACATGTCGTGCGATAACGAGCCTTGAATCCTATACCTACTACAGTGACTCTCAACCCGAAGACTCAATCAATGAAGCCAAAACAATACTATCTCCCAGTCATGCTCTTTAATATGCCAAAGTCACAAGTTTGGATAATTTAAATTGTACCATACAAATGAAAAAAAACTGAAGTAAAGTATTTAAAATTTTCAAGCTGTTAAAAACACCTTTTCAAAACTGAAAAAAACTGTCTTAATAATAACATATAAATACGTACTTTTCAGACAATGGGATGTCTCAAAGTTTAACGAGCTTTAAAGAAAGATATCATTGTAATTAAAGCTCATTTTACAAGTAAGCGTTTATTTTGCTAAGCAAAATTTTGATTTATGATAATGCAATTCATAACAAACGTAGTGTATTTTTAATGCAACAGAAGATTTAGCCCGAAGTAAAACTTTCTGAAAGAATAAGCGATAGTGGGTTGTCGCGTATAAAGAGAAAATGTCTTCTCAATGGCCGTGCAGGTTTATTTATGTATATAATTTACACAGATAGTTATCTAAACCTGTAACGCTTTCACCAGCTCCAAATGACTGATACATCCTGACCAATAATTATTATTTTAAACTAATATATCAATGCTATTCATATTACCAGAGGAAATTTACTATCGACCCATTAAGTTTAAAGTCGAAGAACTATTAGCAACTTATTTGTAATATTTTTTTGTAATTAATTTTGATTTATTGTAGAACGCTGTGGATTAAATAAGATATTGTATTATTATTTTCGTATAACTTGTAAATATTCAATGATTACTATACATTACTAAAATAATTATGTAATTTGAGTATAAAGTGCATTCATGACTTTAGTCATACGTTTTGTGTTAATTCTGAAAATTTTGATACTCCGACAAGAAAATAAAGCTAATTTAAACGAGTGAGGAGTTTTAGAGGTCTTAGCACATGGGTGGGTGACTAATTGATGCAAATATAGAGCGTGTGATGACAACTTGTTGAGCATGATTTTTATGCGATTGTTGAGATTGTGATGCGTGTGGAATTGTGTATGACATAAATTTGGATTTAAGTATGTGAATATTTTTAGCAAAGTATTTTGGTATTTAGGATAAATATATATATATATATATATATATATATATATATATATATATATATATATATATATATATATATATATATATATATATATATATATATATATATATATATATATATATATATATATATATATATATATATATATATATATATATATATATATATATATATATATATATATATATATATATATATATATATATATATATATATATATATATATATATATGAAATGTGTGATTAAGGAATGAGACCTCATTGCCACAGGACTTACCTAGTGAAATGAATATCTACATTCTTAAAATGTTGGGGTTTTCGCATTGTTTCGTTTCATACGTTTCACTTTTCATCAAAACAATGCATAATCTAAATGTGATATTGTGGATAGTAAAAAAATAACACGCTCGAAGCAAACAATTTGAAAACTTTATGGCTTTGAATGAAATATTACAATTGGAACGTAGATATTTTATTAGATTATAGTTTTATGTATGAAGCTGTCCCAAATAACTGATGAAGAGAATCGAACTTTCTCTGATGGCTACTATAAGGGAAACAACAATCGTTGAAGAAAAGAAGAAATTACTTCAAATATATATCAAAATCTAATACAATACTTAAGAGTATTTGTATTGTATGATTGCTCATAAGATGTTTCATTTCTACTTTCTAAGTCAAGACACTGCGAGTATTAGTCTTACCTTCTGGATCTCAGCATCTTTAGGGATGAGGAAGGTGCTTTGAGCCTGCTTGATGGCCTCGTCGGAGAAGGCGGCGCCCTCCCTCTGGGGGAAGGCCAAGGCCACGGCCGCTACAGCCACCACACCGAGCAGAACCAGGAACTTCATATTTCTAAAACAATATCAAAATATTTTTCTTTGATTAGGATATTAGAGATAATATATGATGATATATTATAAATAAGGAATATGGATGAGGAATGAATATGGATTGAAAGAAGATAAATATCTATGGTATATAACATCACGTCATTTCTCTGCCGGGATAGGCAGAGATAATAAAGCGCCGCTAAACTTTTCTATCTTGACACACATCCTTTACCTCTTTTGCATCCATACACCTTCTCGTACAACTCCTACAATTTCTCTGACTTTCTACGTTTTCTTCTTTTAAAATAATTTTAATTTGATCCAACCATACTTTCCTTAGTCTTCCTTCACCACACTTTAAACTCACTAAATATTTGTTTTGTAAGTCTTTCTTCATTTGTTTGTTCCACGTGTCCAAATAATCTCAGTCTGCTCTTCCTCATCTTACTCAACATATTTGTCTTAAGTTCACATTCATCCCTAATCACTTCATTATGTATTCTTACTACATTCATTCTTTCTATATTCCCAAATGATCTCAAAGTGCTCTTCTTTACCCTTAACACGTAAGCCTTAAGTTCACATTCATCCCTTATCACTTTCTTTCCGTATTCTGTTATATTGTACATCGTCACACTTTGTATTTTTCTCAATGCACTCATGTAATATTAACGTTAAAGAAGATGTAATATTTAAAATAAAGAAAGGAACATTGAGATATTTGGCCACGTAGCGAGAATGAATGATAAAATATTAAAAATATTTTATCATTTATCAATACAGACAATGTATATAGGGCCGTTTAGAGAGCAGACTTCCCTTGAAAAGAGTTTTCTCGCTAAACGGTACTTAATAAATTGTCGATTGTCGAAAAAATTTACAAAAATCTATTTCGGTAGTATAAATAATACGAAATTATTGAGAAGGCCTACACCTTGCAAATATAAATATACCTAATTCCGAAAAAGAGATGAGCGAGGTAATTTTCTTGTGGAAGTATGTCAGTAGGGTAGATTATTTATTGATAATTTACTCGATTAATATACAAATACTATATAAAACCAAAGACGTCCATTTTATTGATAACATTATTTTTTATTAAAATGGTTATCAGCATTTAAGCTACCAGGTTTAAAATATTCATAAAATCAAACATTACTTTCAAAGTTTATATGTTTGAAAATGTGGTTTGGAAGCATTCTTTTTTACTGTTTCAAATAGATAACTGTGTCAAATCAAATCTCTTTGGTAAAAACAGGAACCATAAATAAATTATTCAAGTCACATCAAAGATTTTTACTCTATACCTACATAAAAAACGTGTATGCAAAAAGTGCTCTTAAAACCTTTATATTTGCAATGCAAATCAATTTACCAAAACACGGTCAGTTTATGTGCGAACTTGGAATATCTAAGTGGAAAGTGATGTCTAAATACTTGTATTCGGGAACACGCTAAGTGATCGGTGTCGTCTTGTCAAAAGTAACACCTTTTTATCCAAATTTACTAGATCCATTAAAAATTGGGTCACTAAACTAACAATTACTCACATAATTAAATAAATTTAACAGAAGTTTCTAATTTGGCAAATATATTTACAAATCGTAATAACATAAGAATTTACTTTTTAACGCAAATTAATGACAGAGCTATCGAAACAAATTTCTACTAGGCGATTCAAAAGGAGAAAAACATCCCAAAGGACTGAATCGACTACTTTCTCAATTATGTAAAAAAATATAAGCCGGAGATTGACACTATTTCAACTTTTGATTGCTTTGATGATTGCGCGACTATGTCGTATACGAGTAGACACCATTGAACGCCGACTTTCATGTTTAAAACAATGCTGTCATTTTTATTGCATTCGCATACAATTAAGTTGATGGTCTTAAGTGACACAAAAAACATTGTTTAGATTATATCGTTAACGCCTTTGTGTCCATTTAAAAAATATGTAATTTCAACTTTTATTTAATAAAAAAAATGTCAACTCTGATCTAACGACTAGCATTCACGCTAAGCAAACGGGCGCCCCAGGTTCGATTATTGGTGGATTCACTTCAACTAGTTTTACTTTTAGGTAATTTATCATCTGAATATATATTTTTCTGTAGCTTGAATGCTACTTATTACAAGTTCTTATGGCGCTGCTAAGCAACGCTAAAATAGCGATATGTAAAAAAACTCGGCCAAACGAGATGCTACGGCAGACTAAAACTTTCGATCGTCATGGAACTTTGATCTCCTTATCGGAACTTTGGGTTTGATCTGTGATGAATGTGTGCTTGCTGGATGGCAATAGCTTATACACAACTAACACATGCGTCTTCCTTCCGAAGGAATGATGAGAATCATATTCGATCACGAGGGATTATCTACATAAAACAACCAATCCTTCTGTTTTGCTGATTATATAATTTTCGTAGCTGAAGCGAATTTATAACTGGTGAATGTGTTTAAGATAATACATAAAAGCTTAGATTTGTTTTTTATATACGTGTATATTATTTTTAACAATGTTTGAAACATAAACTCAAGGGTCTGGGAGAGTAAAATTATTTGTTACACAAATAATTTTTGACGAAATTTGACTGGACATGTAAATCGTCAAATCAAATAATTGTAATTGCATTTTTAGTGACTAATGAGGACCTTAAAATTTATTAAAAAATAAAGCTTTCTAATTACTTAAAATTTTCATAAAGCTAATAAATTAAAATGATATTTCCATAGCTTCGTCATTTTATTATGCAGATTTGAGCATTTATGATTTAACACATCATGAAACAAATGTTTTTATTTAATTATATCCGGCTAAGACTATAAAAATCTAATCTTTCAATATAAATGTTTTATAATTATAATGAAAATCTAATAATAATTTAATGACACATATATTCTTAAATGCACAATGTTTTCTATTGTAATTCAAGCTTAAACTGTTAACAAAGTAGACATTTGATTATTTTGTTTAGATTAAACAAAAAATTTATTTTTTTAGATATATTCAAGTAAAAAATTAAGAATTATATTGACCAAAACAAATTTTAACTTTATTTGAATTTAACCGTTGAGGAAAAAATAATTCAAGATCAAAAACGATTGAAATCAATATTATCAAAATAATATCGAAACATTTAATAACACACTTTATGTATAATATTATAACGAATGTCATTCTCGATATCAAGAAATAAATTTATGTGCCATTCAAAATATGGTCCATTTTCTACACAGCTTTTATTCGTAGATTAAATCAGATATTTCAATGTTTTTAGTTATAATTTAAATCGACTTTCTGATGTGTTAATGTTTTACAACTTTCGAAAATTCTCAAATTACAACTTAAATATGGAAACTTACAATATAAGCCTTACATTTAATTTTATCAATACGTTTTAAAAAAAAATATATATATAAATAAATATATATATATATATATATATATATATATATATATATATATATATATATATATATATATATATATATATATATATATATATATATATATATATATATATATATATATATAAATGGTGATACTTTGCACTTGAATTATAAAAAAATAATGATAAACACATCTAATATTTCATTTAAAAATTTTTTACACTTCTTAACGAAAGTACTACTAGATCTAGACAATCTGTTACTCTTTGCTTCTATGAATTGTATTGTCTCTTACATTAAGCAACTAAAAAGTTAAAAACTGCATTTATATAGCACTTGTATATTATTTAAGCTTCTTTGTCGATGGATCTTAATGTATTATTTTTAATAAAGTAATACACTCACCTGTTGTGAAGGTAAACTCTCGGAGTGTATGGCGGGCGCATCATCGTCACTCTCCTCTTATAGAAAGCCTCCCCTCTTCCTTCTCGGACAGTCACAGTTGCATCCATTGCCGCAACACTCGCCTCCTATCACCAGTGAAGACAGTGGCTTTGCACCGGGGATGATAAAACCAGTTGATATGTATATTGCGGCATATATCCAAGTGTTCTTAGTTATATTGATGATTGAACGTTTTCCATTGTTCTATATCTGTATAAGTTGGTTTTGATAAAAAATACTTCTACATAATTTATCAAAGAAACGTCATATGTCCTTATCATTGATTATCATTTTTTTCCACTTTTTTAAGATGATTTAATTTTTATAAAATGCTGATTAGGTATAATTTTCTCAGACGACGGAAGGGTTGCGAGGGATATCGATATCGTAGCGAAAATAAATATGGTTAATGGGGCACTAAAACATATACCATATACTTGAATCCGATAGTATCAAAATCTGATAAGTTGATAGTCCGCAACAGTATTTATGTACCAATTTTGAAGTATTGGAGTAAAACGCGGACGTGGAAAAATACTGAAAGGTACCGAATAAATGCTGTAGAAATATGCACGAAGAATACAAGGGTTGACCATGTATGACAGAAGATGAAATTATTTGATTAGGGATGATGGGAACTTAACTTACTGATGTGGGAGACTAAAGAAAATATAGTTGGATCAAGTGAATGCTATTTTGAAAGAAGGAAAAGTTAGAAGTAAGAGAAATTTTAGGAGATGTAGAGTAGGCGAAATTTGTATGTCGAAATAGGAAGTCTGGCGCTCTGTTCTCTCTACTTATACCAGTAGGAAAACGGTGTGATGTACGAGTATGTTTGTTTAATTTGAATATAACGCTGATTAGATGTAATTGGGTACTATAAAAATATATAAAGCTATTACTGTTTTTTATGAGCGGCTTTCATAATTCTTACGAGTATTTTGGACCAATACCATATTTCTCTACTTATGCCCGCTAGTCATAATACGAGTATTATATTATATGTTACTATACACAATTTATATTTATGAAAGCTTCAATTTAATTGGTTGATTGTATAAAAAAATCTGCAATATATCATTCTTGAAATCGATATGAGCGAGAATAACAAATAAATATTAGCGCGAACATTGCAAAAAAGTTATCTCATCTATTTTTTTTTAAATAGGCACACCTGATTTGCGCCACCAAATTAAATACATTATGCAATTACATGAGTCAATATAATAAAACTTATTTAAAAAAATTACAATTCTTGATAATTCAAAGTTACAACTGACTTAGCTTAAAAAAATTAACAATCGATCGATAGGCATTAACGAAAATATAATGGAAAAGTTCCTCGAAGAAAAAAGAAACGCAACATTCATTGGACGCAGTCAAAATATGGCTTTTAGTGAATCAAATCTGTCTCTTAAAGGACGGCCGAAAAGTACATGGACTATAGTTTCATCATCCAGACCATACTAGCAGCTGGGATTTTCCACAATACCCATTATTTAAAGGTGACTAGCCACCACGTAGTGACCCGTCCGCAACCGACACATGACATACACTTCCATCTTATTCATTCTTATAATATTAAACCATAGTTTCAAAGGGATAGATTGTTGGATTGATTTATATCTAGAGCCTTTATTCACACCAGTTATATCCCAATCCAATGTCTATGGCTACCAAGTATCATGCTTAATTTTATTTAAAAAAATTGTTACTGGCAGTGAAAAATCGGACACGGACCAACCGGTAGAACATGCTTACTATGTCATGGAATTAACACATTCATTACCAGTGGTACCAATATGTGAAGGAATCCAAGCTAGAGAAACATCTATATTTTTTGACATCGATTGGAATAATTTGGCATTGATCGAGCAAATAATTTCTTTGTTGAGTTACTCAAAAAATTACCTGAAATTTAATGAAGAGCACTTAGGGAATCGGAAAAGATAACAATTTTTGAAAAATTTAAGTCCTCGCTAAAACTAAGAGCCTCTTTTATTGCCATTTATTCAGCCGTAAAAATTGAAGAGTAAGGAGGAAGTTTAAAAAGTGCTTTTTGTGTCTGTTTCCGGGATATTCAAGTATACTGCTGCCCCACAAGAATCTCTTATCTCTTCTTAATAAATAAATTGTTTGTCATAGTTTTTTTTTATGTTTCATAATTTTATCAAGAATTGACTCCACATCTGTCAAATA
Source organism: Odontocerum albicorne (assembly GCA_949825065.1). Classification (NCBI taxonomy): domain Eukaryota; kingdom Metazoa; phylum Arthropoda; class Insecta; order Trichoptera; family Odontoceridae; genus Odontocerum; species Odontocerum albicorne. The sequence goes on from OX463840.1 coordinate 15,535,663, forward strand.
ATATTTGAAAAATAAAAATGTTCTGAAACATGTTTTGAATGCAGAATTGTTTACATTTTGTACTGATTGTGGCCGACAAAAAACGGCGAGAATGATTTATACCGATTCCACCGTTATGAGTATTAAATTGATTGGTCCAATATAAAAATATGTATTGTTTTGTAATTATTAGTGGGATTATTTGAAATGAAAGTTAAAAATTAAATTTTCTGTATGTAAACATGATTTACTACTGAAAGTTTAATAATGCAAATGCTTATTTTTATCATAAATATCCAGCATGTTTTTTTTTTTAATTTGTGTTTTCATAATTTTTTTTCTGAATGAGATGATTTCCGTGGCTTGGTTAGTAAGACGCCTATTTTCCAGCTCGAGATTTATGGGTTCGATTCTCGTTGAATTCTACATATTATAATAGGTGTTCTAGTCTGATTCTCACTTAACCCTTCCTTCCCTGTGATGTGTAATTAGTACATAATGCTTTAGAAAATTTTAATATCTCTATAAATATAATAAATACTGGGTTTAGATTTTAGGTATTCCTCCGTAAAACATTTACGCATTGAATGAGAAAATAATATTATTAATAATTAGCACTTATCGGCCACATCAGAGATATTTTATGAAAATCGGGAATAAATTCACCAATACAACCAAACGTGTGTCAGTGTTTGACGTATGTATATTCATTCTAAAAAACCGCTATGGGTGAGGAAGTGACGCTGTTCACTCTCACTCTGCTTCGGTATATGGGAACGCAAGAAATATGATCTTAGTTCACTCGCTTCAGTAGCTCTCGGGCATTCATTTGAAGTGGTCTCTTCGCCCGTTTTGTAACGTCGGCCGATGTTTTTGTCATGTTTTCAGCAATAAAATGTCAATTATTATCACTTTTGACTTCAAATTTAATTAATTTAAGCGATTGGCTATGAATATTCTTATTTTTCCGATTTTCCACCGCTCATTTTTACATGTGTATTGAATACACAGCACCGGAACGCGCGGATTTTTTTAACACAGGAAGGGAAAGGCTAATGTCCCTTAAAAATCTTTCTATTTTGTTGGAAGAGATTGTCACAAGACAAGAAACCACCAGTGTAATACAATATCACATTTATCATGTTATCATTCATGACTTTTTGATTCCACAACATGTTTTTGCGTATTCAAAAAAAATATTTGGATCTATTTGTGCAAAAATACCCAACCCACACCCTGTTCCAAGATAATTGAGGAAATATTCAGCTGTTTTGTATAGAACTTGTATATATGATATACTACAGTTCTTGTATATATGCTATAATACTTGTATATATACTATAGTACTTGTATATATACTATAGTTTTGTACTTGTACAATGGAAACAATTTTTCAAACGAAATTTAACAAGAAGAAAATCATTTATTGGTTTTCACGCATAACATTTGAGAATACACATAAATCTTCTACGTTTTTTTATATTACAAATATACCAAATAAGTAAACAAGTTAGTTTTATGGATTCGGTTTTTTTTATTTATTAATTATTTTTTAATACTTACAGCCTTTGCAAAAAAACTAATTATTATTGCAAAAAAAAGAACAATTTAAATGAACAACAGCTATCATACAAACCTCGAAGCAAGTACATACTTACCATAACACCATTTTCCTACCAGGGTAGACAGACAGCATAGAACGCCAGTCTATCATATCTCGCCATAGATCTTTCGCCTCTTCTACATTCATACAACTCCTAAGATTTTTTCGATTCCTTCGTTCAAAATATTATTCACTTGATTCAATCATATTTTCTAGGTCTTCCACTACCACGTCATCCCCTCACATGTGCACAATATATTTGTTTTGTTTGTATTTCTTTATTCATTCGTTCTACATGTCCAAATCATCTCAGACTGCTATTCTTCACCTTATTTAACACATCAGCATTCAGTTCACATTCAGCCCAATCACTTCATTCCGTATTCTGCCATACATTATATTCTTCTCAGTGCACGCATTTCGTCAATATTTATTCGGCTCCTTTAAGTCTTTTGAGTACAAATGAATCTTCGGTTCTTGGTGTATTTAGTCAAACTCGTTCGAAAAGCTTTCAGTTGTCCAGCGTTATTTGAAAAAAATAGCGTCATATGTTCCTTCCAACTACAGTATCTGCACCGACAAGTATTGTACTCGTAGTAGCCCGACTAAAGGTGAGGATTTTATTATAAAAAATCAACTCTGAAATATCGGGGTTACTTGTATTCGACTTTCAAATAATAAATTAACTACCGCGCGACGACCGAGACCAGTAATCGTGACTACAACACTTTCATGTCTTCAACTTTTCTGGAAATTTGATCCTTTTAAATATTAATACGATACTATACAATACAATATGATTGGTTGCCCCTCGTGATCGAGTATAATGGTCAGTCATCCAGAGGATGGAAGGCCGTCTATGCATGCATCGTGTATTGTGTGTAAGCCATTGCACTTCAGCAAGGATACAGTCTTGACAGATCAAGCCTTAACTTCCGAAGGCAAGGAAATCAAAGTTCTAAGATGATCGACATGTTTAATCTGCTGCAGACTATCGCTACGCAGTTTTATATAGTGCTATTTTTTTTGTGTTGCGGAGTACCGAAAGTGAATTCGCGAGGAATCGAATCTGAGGCGTCCGCTTGCTTAGCGTGAATGCTAACCATAAGACCACGGTCGCCGATAAAAACATTTTTGACAAAATATTTTTTTGTATGTATTCAAAGTATTATAAAGGTTTTTTTTTTCACAAATTGTTCTTAAATGTCACGAAATTAATTAATTTAAATATTAAGGTTTTTAGTCATTCATATGTTTCCGCTCAATACTTTCGAACTAGTTTTGCAGATTTGTTGAATATCATGACTGGGAGATAACATTGGGTTCGACCTCCTTCATTAACACTCGAGTGAGTGTGGACATCGCAGTTCATCTTCGTACGTGTAAGCAATGCTATCACTAGTGAAGATAGAACAATACTAGCACACGAACAGTGTATGCAAGTTATGTTACTATAGTTCGGAAAATCTAGAATAAGTCCTGTGACAGCTCACAAATTTGCCCCAATACAACCTTATGTAATGTATTTACCTAAATAACTTGCTATTTATTAGAATTGAGGCTTATATTAAAGTTGATAAAATAATTAAAATTACTGAACATCGTTACAAGGTTGTATTGGGGTAAATTTGTGAGCTGTCACAGGACTCATCCTAGAATTTCCGAACTATATGCGGACTTTTTTTATCAGATTGTGACCTTTTTTTAAATATATTTTCGGGTAACATCAGAAATCGAAACCAAATCCCCCGGGTTGAAGTTCAGCGTCTCACGTTGTCTTAATAGCAAAATGGCACTTAAAAGTATCGCGAGATGGCGAAGGATTAAGTAGGTTATCATGAAATATATTGACGAATCAGAAGCCTTCTTGGAGCTTCATTTTTGGCTAGACTTTGAGTGTAAAAATGGCGGCAAAATTACTTCCTCACTGATCTATATTTTATACTAAATAATTTTGTGTTTAACTGACGGGTGTGTAAAAAGGGATAATTCGTCGTTTTATATAACCCACTGAGGTTACAATATGTGATGACACTTTGCTTCAGTCTCCATACTTTGTTCTCTATGACCTTCTATACTGAGTGGCAGTGTCCGTATAAACTAACCGACTTTCTCTCACCACAATATTTATCAAGCGTGTGTTACATACGGTTTTCCAAAACACAAACGAGGCGTTGTGAACCTTTTATTTGAAACTGTCACTTCGATTAACATACATTTAATTAGTTTTTTTATTTTTACTTAAAAGGACACTTAAAGGAAATAAATGAAGATTTTCACACAAAATAAATAATTTAAAAATAATACCAAGGATTAAAATTCCAATTACCAGTGTTCATCTCAAACACAGTTCCGCCATGTCTACGGGTTAGTGAAAATGTAACTTTTTTTAAATAAAAAAATAATAGATATAACCTAAGTCGAAAAAATGTCTGTCATTCGAGAGGAGCGTCAGTGTGGGGTTCGAATCGGCAATCTTCCGCATGGAAATTCGATGCATTACTGAGCGAGCATGCACCTCATGTTATATACAATATATTGAAAAAAATAAAACTCTCATTCCTCAATCAATTCAGCCGACATCCTCGTAAACTCTGACACCGTTGACCTAATATGTCTACATCCGAGTCAGCTACTGCATTGTACTCTCGGCATATTCTTAAGTACTGGGTCATAAAAGCTGATGTTACTTCCACGTAAATGTAGCTACGCTGAACAAAGCAAGTCTTCTAAGGGAACGAGAAAGAACACAAATCATTATGCTCCACATATATATATTTAATACTTTGTTCAGAGGCGTAGCAAGGGTCTTTCGCGCCTAGGGATGAGACACAAAATCTGCGCACCTTGCACAGAATGTAATATTAAAGCCGAATGTGTTAAAAACACATAATGGAAGAGCTTCAGAGGTTTTCTAAAGTTCGTCTTCCTTTGGTGAGTTTTCTGCGATATCTTCACCAAATATGTCTTCGCACATATGCAAATGCGAGGAAGTTCCTAATCAATAGGCTGCTACCTACCCCATCCTTATACTCTAAACCTACATTTGATTGAAACATGTTTTACATATCCTGATTGTGTTTTTTTATTTATCTCCTGTCAGTCGTTGAATCATTGTACTACGCGTTCTTATTCCTCTTCTTGCGCATGGACGGCATTGGATATTAGGAGGACGGGATGCTGCCGTTAAGAGGCTGCAGACTTGAGTGGGGCGTGTGGGAGAGTGCCGGCAGCTGACGATGCCTACCAGAGCCGCTGACTTAAGAAATTATCCCGTTCGATATTTTCGGCATGCACAACTAAAGGCATAACACGAGCGATGCGACTTGGGGATCATGTGGAGGATAGAAAGAGAACTCACATCAACTCGAAAGTCAAGACATCTACTCAAATTACTTCCCAAAATATACACATATACACTTTCATATATAATACATCAATAGATACTTCTCAAATCACTGACATAGGATTCAAATATGTTCACAAAACACTCATGGGAATAAATTCAAAGACCTCGTAAATCGCAATCACATAATTTAAGATAGTGGCATACGGGTATAAGGCAAAAGTTCATTGCCATTACATGCATTTCCGTGTAAAATATAATTTTTACATAAATCATAAATTCCAAAATTTTTTTTTTCATATACGTGTATATTATATACGAGAACATATAAGAAAATGATCTACGAGTATATATTGCTCAATTATGAAACACAAAGAAAACAGTATTATAGCATACTGAAAAAAATAATATCATTTCTAGTTTACATTACATACTAGGGTAGGCAGAGAGGACAAAGCGCCAAAATACCCTATCTCGAAAAACATATTTCACCTCTTCCGCATCAACATACCTGCTCATACAGTTTATCTCACTTGACATATTTATTTCTTTCAAAATATCATTCACTTAATCCAACCATACTTTTCTTGGTCTTTCTCTACCACGCCTATCTCTCAAATTTGCACTGCATATTTGTTTCGTTAGTCTTTCTTCATTCTTTCGTTCCACATGCCCAAACCATCTCGGAGTGCTCTTCTTCATCTTCCTCAACACATCAGCCTTAAGTTTCCACACATCACTAATTATTTCTTTCTGAATCATATCATTAATTGTCACCTCATGTAGTATTCTAAGTGAACACATTTCTAGTCTATTTCCACGTCCAAATTTCACTCCCATACATCGATGTGGCATTGTTTAAAATTTTAAGATTTTTTTTGTCCAATCTACTTTTTGGCTACTCCAATCTAGTGGGGTCAAAGGATAGTTTTGCTGCATTCAAAGTTTTCTATAAAAGTACTGGCAACTTGCTGGGCTGTTTGAACTTCAGAACTTAAGCCACTTTATAAGTATATTTATTATGCTGTGAGTCATTTTCCTCCTCTCGTGACGTTGGACATTAAGTATATTGTCGCTATTATTATTTTCCCTCTCAGATGTGTTGCCACAGTAGGAGTAGTTCCTTTGGACAGTTCATTCTTTGTCCCTACATGCTTATAAAAAATAAAGAAGATTTCAATCTTCGTCAAGTGAGATGAAGTTAAGATCACGCTGGATGAGGATTCATTTTGTCCCCATAACTGTGTGGGTGGTGTGGGATCTAACTGAAGTTTATAACTACGAGTATATATCCAAAGTGCGAGCGAAGGCATCAGCAATAGACTTTTTAAAGAATTTATGATAAGAAAACGAATTTGATGATGACAGGGTGTACCAAAATTAAGAAAAAGCTTTTAAAAATATATTAATTTTGGTCTCTGACTTAATGCCACCTTTAGTTCTGCACTCAGGAACATCTCCGCCTGCTTTACCCCTCCCTCTTTATGTCACTGACTTTATTATTATAGTAGCGGTTGGCCTGTTAGTCTGCTGCCAGTGGGGTACAAATTACCTTAAGTCAGTGCATTTGGGATGAACATCTGGTAAATACATATATTACAAAGATCTCACTGCTGCCTGCTGAAGTTATCTCTGCTTCCCCCCATGTACAATCCCCAACCTGAATTTTTATAATTAAATGCATGTGTATGTCGATGCCCATTTGAACACAATTCAGTCTTTATGCTCCCCTGATGATGAGGTGAAAACCTTGAAACTGCTAGAGTTATACCTTACATTTATTGGAATAAACAGTGATTTACTAAACAAATTACAGGGTCTTTAAACCTCCACAGAGTTAACACCTAAACTATAAATATTATATCATGTAATATTGTTTCAAAAATAAAATTAATTAATTATACACAAAATTACAAGTATTTTATTTCCATTAAAAGTTTAAATATCGTAATCATATAAAGAATATAAATAATCAGTACTGAAGATGTACAAAAGTCACATAACAGCGTAACAAAACTCTTGCATTCTAGTCCTTACAAACATTCGCTTATCTGTAAAATTTATAAAATCCTTAAAGATAGGTTAATAGTTTTTTTCTATAAAGTTTAAGTGGCCCTGATTAAAATGCTTTTTATAGACATCATTAACTCATTTGCAAAGTCAAGTTTTAATTAGATGCTTATTGAAGAAGTTATTTTTTAATTAAAATAAGAAGTTTATCCCAAAAGGTTTAAACCTCCCTTAATTAGTGAAAGACTTGGCATTTTGATGATGATGGATGTCTAAATTTTCATATTAACCAATTGCTTGGATTCAAGGCCATTCTTAAACATAAAAAATAACTGTTTCTTCAAAAACTATATAGTCATCATTAAAAACAAGATTAACAAAAGTTGAAAGAATTTTAGTTTGTATACTCGTACTTTGAACATGTTTATCAAACCTTATTTTAATCTATTAACGAGCTCAAAAGTTATTCTTAAGCCAAATTTTGGATTACATTAATTTATAATACCACGGTACATACGGAAACGGTCAGTGAGCGTATTGCGGTGGAGAATGGACGATCTAGACATAGCATTATTACTATAGGGTCTTTCAAATTGAGCGGTTTTTTTAATTCTATTTTTTTCAATTCTTGAATAAAACACACAAATTGCATTGATTTCAAAAAAACTTTTTATTAGTCATTGAAGTATAATGTATGACATTTAAACACAAAAAACAACATCCGCCAAATGTCCACCTCTTGCAGCTCCACAGATGTCCACTCCTTTGTCAAAATTTTTGATGACATTTTGGCATATTGCGGTTCTAACTCACCAATAACGCGAATAATTTCATCCTTAAGCTCAGGAATTGATCGAGGGTCATTCTTATACACCTGGCTTTTCACGTAACCCCAGAGAAAATAGTCAAACAGTGTCAGATCACATGATTTTGGTGGCCAATTAACATCACCGTTTCCGGAGATTACAATACAAAAAATAATTCAACAGTTTGAACGCGTTGTTGTATTGTATACGACTCCATTTTTATAAATGTCATACATTACACTTCTCAAATGTCACAAGACCCAGGCACGTTCACGATGCCATCTGTGTTTTATCGAAGAATTAAAAACATTTGGAAGATGAGGAGTCATCAGAAGACGAAAACTGTCGTTTGGAGGAGAGTTAGATATTTAGAAATCGTGCTACAGAGGGTGCATTTCAAATTCTAGTGCGTCGCCATCTGCACTGCATCGAGTAAAAACTCAGGCAATACTTTTGCTTAATCACATAAGAGATAACTGATAAGATGAAAAAACCATATAATAGACACAAAAGGCCAATATGCCCAGAAGAAAAGTTATGTATACTTGTAAGGTAAGTACATGAATAACAAACAATATAATACTTTTATTATAATAATAATTTTGATACAAAATATCTGTACCTGAGAACCATAAAGTCTTAAGTGCAATAACTCCAATTTACAGGAGAAGCAAATTAGTATTTTACAAATACACATTCCCTCAGATTTAAAAAAATTTTAATATTACAATTGTGAAATTCATACAGTTTGATTACAAAATAAGTGTTTATATATTGAATATGTTTATTTAAAAAAATATTCAATATTTTTTATTTTAGTGCATTTAAGACATTCTGACAATATTATTATCACACCGCAAATAAATTGTTTTGTTCCTAAGGAAATTGAAGTGATTTCTATGAGTTCTATACTACTGATGTTTTTAATGAATAAAAATATAAAAATATCACCATTATGTGATAAATAAAACAATTATTTATAATTGAAAAATATTTATTTCAAACGGAAAGACAAAGAGAATCCAAAAATAGGAATAAACAAATAGAAGATAATCTCCTATAGGTAGATCCTCAGTGTGAGGTATTCAAGAACCCATTGCACTTCAAGAACCCATTGCATTGTAACATTGTTAATAAATCACAATATTTCGGTTTCGATATAGGGTTCCTAGAGAGTCTTAATTGTGGCAATGTATCGGGCACAGCTGCTGCTGACCTTCGGACATTCCTTTTGAGATCCAATTCTAAAAAATCATTTTCTTCAAAAGATGTTTTATAAAATAATTTTCCCTCTTCTCCCCTCCTCACCTGCATCCATACCATAGTGAATAAAGATACAGGGATTACTTGCGATGACTTTTTTCAATATGTAAAAGGATGTAAAATACCAAAACATATCTAATTTCATAGGTATTAATTACATGGAAAGATTTGCTGCATGATCTTATGAAATTACACCAATCATTACATGTAAAGATGATCATGGATTGTAAGGACTTTCTCTTTCTTTCAATCACACTGTGGCTACCATCCACCTCCATGTGAGTGTGCCCACGTAATAAAAATTTATGATTGATCACCTTCACATTTTCAAAGTGTAAAAATATGACATGACCATCATTATGTTACGATTCTGTCCAGGGACAATTGCCTGTCCAAATGGTAACTTCTTCAATTTCATCTGTAATGGTTTTAGATAGGTATTTGGCGAAACAGGATGCCATCTCTGCCTCCTTGTGTCTCATCTCACAACATACAGTATGATTGTCGTGTGGCACTATCATAAACAGTATAATTGAACGTCCAAAGTTTTCTTAAATAAAAACTTTGACTATTTGACAAATAAGGTGTTGGTAGACACTTTTGAAGATCTGCCATCACTACTCTTATTTTACAATTTTCTTCTGCTATTTTTTTATCTACCAGTTGCCTCTTCCAAGTGCAATTTCTTTTCGTTTTCCACATTGCCTCTTTCATTTCCTGGAAATTTCTATACTTCACCTCTAAACTATCGCACATGTCACAAGTATCATTATCAGGAGAATGAAAAGAAAAAATAATTTTTTTATGAAATATTTTCCTGTAAAGCCATTCTTTACACGGAGTTATGCCCTCTATAGTACATTGTTCGACGAACATGTTGTACATTATTTTTATGTTCAACACATTGACTGCTGAATATTTTGTTTTATATTTACTGTGCTGTTAAAAAATTAAAAAAGCAAGTATAATTCATTAGCACACAACCTTTACAAACTCTATAGTACCATAAGGCCACTCTGGACTCATTTATTTTATAATTCATCCAAAGAAATTGGGAATAGAACGACGATAGGCATTTTCAACACCCAGCAAAGTTTATATCAACGCATATATGCGTTTTCAGCACTGAACGTGTTAAGTCACTTCCCAAATATTTCTTTTCTGTTTGTTTCCTACTGTAGTGACTATTATGTGAGGGAAATTTCAGTATGTGTTCTTTGATTTTATTAATAATCTCTTGACAACTTTTATTTACTGGTTTGTGGGTTGCCTCGTTTATCTGAATCTACTAAACCAGATGGATTAAATATCTTAATGACCGATTTGATATAAGATTATTGTACAGATAATGTGTTCATTAAAAATAATGTAGCATACTCATACTCCTATGCCTACTTAATCATTATTATTAAATTTGTACACAATACTCTTATTTCTATTTTTTCTCCTGTCGTCATTTTGATTTGGCCTTTTGATCTCACCAATTGATATACAAGATGCAACAAACTGAGCCTTTTTATCCCACAAACTATTTTGTTCCAAAAGTTTTCAAAGATTGCTTCCCTGGTATCTATCTTCTTGGAATTTAAAATTACATTTAGAAAGGCACGACAAAAGAACTAAGTCAGAGACAAAAAATCGTGGGAGCCATATAGTTTTAAGTGCGTTTAAGATATTTTGGTCTTAAAGTAACTTTCACTTAAGATGTTATGGTTTTTTCCTATTCTATTTCTGGAACATCACAGGTAGGGCTCGATCTTGATGATGACTCGTTGTTTTGACATGACTCGGTTGAAATATTCATACTTGTATCAACGTAATAAAATTGTGGATGGTTATTACATGTTTCATTCTTTGTTGGGGAAAACATCGCATTTGGTAAGCTAGTGTTCGGTGTTGAACTCAGTCTTGATGAATCGTTGGTTTGTCTTGACTCGATTATAATACTTCTTAATTCAGCATCACCAACCAACGACGCAATTTGCATCCTTAATTGAATTTGTTCATACTGAGGCAGTTTTTTTACAATTTTCGCCATCGAGTTGAAGAAAAGGTCTGTTTCATCCAATTCATTTTGAGCCGGAGTTGCGTTTCGCTGAGCTATTTCTTTCAGTAGCTGCAATCGTTCCTCGGAGTGTGTTAATTTTTTCTTTTTCTTTTCTCTCATAAATTCGTCTTTGCTAACATTCCCTTTGTTATTATCAGCATCTTTTTTATGTCCATTACAATTAAATCTTGTCATATTTTCAGTTTCATCAATGTGAGATACGTTTTCTTCAATGTCAGCCTGTGTACCCTCCGTGATTTCACTCTCGTGGAGCTCATCTCCAGCAACATTGGTAATTGAGTTTATTTGTGATGAAGGAATCCTATCCAAGAATGATAGGAGATTAGACCTCTTGTTCGCTGCTTCTCCTCCTGAACCAATGCCAAATTTTGCTTTACGCCGAATATAATAATCCCTTATGTAGGTCCATCTTTTACAGCAGTCAGCACCTGCAAAAATAAAAATGATTTTATTTCTATTTTTCAGGCATTTGGCCACGGGAGAGTCTTTTCGATCACTTGCTTACCAGTATCGAGTAAGCCATTCATGGATAAGTGTCATAGTAAGAGAAGTTGCTGAGGCAATTATCAAAATAATGTTCAAGTTAATTATACCCTCTCCCACCGGCGATCAACTACGAAAAATTAGTAGTCTATTTTTTTCAAAATGGAATTATCCGAACTGCGTTGGAGCGATAGATGGAAAACATATAAGGATAAAGTCTCTCAAAAGCAGTGAATCGTTATATTATAACTATAAAGAGTATTACTCAATAGTTTTGCTAGCAGTTGTTGATGTGGATTGTAAATTCACCGCTATTGATGTCAGTTCTTATGGTAGAGAAGGAGATGCTGGTATCTTCCTAAAAAGCAAAATAGGGAAAAAGATAAAAAATAATACATTCAATATACCAGCACCAAAAGCACTACCCGGAACGGATAATGTTGTACCCCATGTGGTTGTAGGAGATGAAGCTTTTGCTCTACACGAAAAATTGATGAAACTTTACACAAGACAGTAATCTCTACACGATCTATCAAAAGCTGTACATAACTAGCGACTATCTCGAGCTCAAAGAATAACTGAAAATACTTTCGGAAATGTTATGCGGTTATTTCAGACTTTTTTCCCTACCTATTGCTACTGCCCCAGAAACTACAGACAATTTGATTATATGTGCCTGCATATTATATAACATTTTAAGGGAAGCAAAAGTCCTTGATCCAGGTCAAAAACATATTGATGATGCACTTCCATTACCCACTGAAAATTTAATGCCTATTACAGAACACAATGTCCGTGCCAGAATGGATTACACTCATAGAGAAATATTTAAAAGTTTCTTCAACGGCCCAGGGGCTGTTGAATGGCAACATAATTACGCAGTGTTACATTAACACACTACGGTTATTACTTTTACTACAAGCACCTATTGTATATAATATGTATTTAACATAATGTGTAATAAAATATAAAAAATTATGTTGTAGTATTTTGTTATGGTTGTTTTCTTTTAAAGTTTAAAAAAGTTACGTAACTTAAATTCTCGGTACCGTGGGACCGCTGATAACTGTCAGTTGGAAACGTCAAATAACTGAAGCTCCATGAACGAATTTATGAAGTATTAGTTTGGCTTTTATTCTTTAAGGAAAAATTAGCATTAGTTATTTTAAATTTGATTAGAATAATTAATCATATAAACCCCCAACAAGGCAGGAATACAACCTTATCAATTTACAATGTACATACAAACCTGATTTTTCAAGTGTAGTCCCAATATTATTCCACATATTTTGTTTCAACTGGGCTTTTCTAAAGTCTTTGTTCTTCATATTATACAAAGCTTCATTATTTCTTACAAAATCAATCAACATTTCGTCATTTACGCTTGTCCAAATTACGTTTGCACTCATTTTTTATTTTAAAACGGTCACCGCTACACGGGAAAAAACGTTCCACGACTTTTCGTTTCGCTATGACGGCCGTCATGCAAATGGCGGCACAGCTATTTGACGTTAGGCTCCAACCAACGCTCTCTAGGAAACAAGCGCCATCTCTCTCTCTCATTGAATGATGGCCGTGAACTCCTATATATGAAGGAGTATACGCCATCTGGTTTGCATATACAACTTTTTGTTACGGCCGCTACATAACGGCACCGCTTTCTTAAGAAACCGTAGCTTAAGATTATCGATTATTATATCTTTCTTATACAGATATATATTATTTTTTTTATATATTATATTTAAAAAAATAATAATCCTTTAAAAATTTTCATTATTTGATTTCACGTTAATACCATCTGTTGATAATGTATTGAAACTTTTTGGAATTTGAGTTTAATAAATGTGCGTCTAGGCAACATTGTGAATGAAATGTCAAATTTGACATTTGTTTAAATCTATCAACAACATTTATGTATTAATTTTACCAACACATTAATGTTTGTTTTACATAAAACTTTCTTGGTGTATAACTTTATATAAAAAAATTATACATGGAGTGCGTGATACTATTTAACCAGATTTTACGACTTTTAGGAGAGATTTCTTTTCAAATTATGCAATGTTTTAATCTTTAGAATTCAAAATATGTATGCACATATATTGTTGAAAGGTGTAAATATTTATGTTAATTTATTAAATTGAATTGTGTTCTGGAATATCCTTAATAAAATCTTCGAGGCTATTTACAAAACACCGTGTAAGGTAATTTTTATTTCAAGTTTTTTTAATTTATCGTCAGAATTTTACGTGGTGCATTTCTACGTTTTAATTATCTGTGTATTAGGTATTAAGATTATAAAAAGTATTCCTTATTAAGGCCAAGAAAATCTTATAAGTTTACTTATGTATATATATTTTAAATTAAGTTTACTCTGTCCCACGATAAAGAAACGTGTGACAGTTGACACATCCATTTTATAAATATTAAAATATAATATATGCAAAAATCAGAATGTCGATTATCTAGCATTATTTCTATAATTTGTTCGTTTCTCTAGCGCTTTCTCTGCGCTGTTAAGTGACCGAAATCAATTCAAAGGTGCTTCTTTTATTTTTTTCTTTAAATGTTGATATATTTCTACAGAACACAACTTCCTATGTTATCATTTGGCTCATTCCCGTTCTGACATAGCTGACTTACATTACAAATTACTCAGTTTTTCGATTTCGTAGGATTTATAATGAAAAATTGATTTCGGGACCTACGGGAATAACGAATAATTGCTCTTCTACTAAACATACTACTGTACTTTTTTCTGCCATTCTAGCCCAAGTCACTCTAAGAGTACATCTAATTTGTTGCAATCTCTCAAGAAGTACCTGCTTAGAGATACATATTAAATAATAGAAACAAAACACAAGAAAGCAGAACGTTCTGAGTGAATTTTTTCCCATAATATTTTTCACATATCTTTTACCTTTTCTGCAATCACACATCTCTTACAGATGTGTCTGTTTTTTAAATGTTTACATTACCTTTGTTTGAAATTTCGTTCATATGGTTCAACCATAGTTTTATAGCTTGGTAACTATCACATTCTATTCTCACACATTTTCCTTTATTCCTATAATATAGTTTGGAAAACTTTTTCAACTATGACTGGTAAACCTTGATAACTAGCTATTGTAACTAAACTACTATCCAAGGTTGCTCCATTGCCTGGCACTCCATGTCTTGCCACATTAAGCCAAGACTGTGACCTTCTTATTATTACACTAGTGGAAAGTGTAAGATTGGTGTCTGATAAGTTGATTTCCTAGTGGATGATACAAAAGTGTAACTTTTTGCTAGCTCTCAGGTGATATCTTCAACACGTGACCTAACTATCTCCAGCCCTTTACATGTACCATGGTACTTATAGACTCCTGCTGCGTCCAAGATAAATTGTCACATGGTCGCATCACCTGCCATCCGTCATCCTCCTAAAACATGTATTTTTAAAACTGAACTTTGGTAACATGATAATTTTCACAGTCACAAATGGGCAGGATGCAGGTACCATAAAGCTGTCACTGTCTTAAGAATAAAATCATAGGACTCTCATATGGTTCTCCTATTATTAAAAACACCACTTCATAGGCAACTCACCTCTGAGACTCTCATCAGGTCCTTTCTTAATGGACAGCTCATCCCTGAGACTCCCATCAGTACCTTTCTTAATTGGCAACTCATCTCTGAGACTCCCATCACTTCCTTTCTTATTAGGCAACTGATCTCTGAAACTCCTATCAGTACCTTTCTTATCAGGCAACTCGTCCCTGAGACTCCCATCCCCAGCAACAATGGCATCTGAATACTTAAATTTTTTAAACTCTGTTGATAAGTGAGCCATTGGTGAATACATTTTTTGTTGATTTATTTATGTCTACTCCTTCTTCTTCCTCTTAGTTATGGTCGTATGACCTGTTTGTGATGGTGGGCTGTCCTGGGATGATGATGTCCAGCTGTCCTTCAACCTTTTCGGCGGCCTTCCTGGTAATCTCCTGCTGTTAGGGTTTTCAATCTTAGCGATTTTTGCCAGTCTTATATCCTAACATAAATAAACCAACAAAAATTTTCATTTCACAATGTCTCTTAAATGGTTTTTTCATTTCATCTCATAGCATCTGCAACCATTTTATGTTATATTTAATTTTCAAACTTAACTCATTATATGAGGACTGGGATTTTAAATATATACAGATTCTGGTTAATTAGGTCATCAGTTAATCGGGATAGTAGTTTATTTGGGAACAATATTGAAGAACAGAAACAAATCGGAAATATAATCTGAATTTGTATAGCTTATTTAGGACATACTGCTGCATTATTGAGACAGTGATTGTAATGACTGCTTAAGACGATACTTAGTGCAAGATACCAATGACGGCAATCCTATTTCTGTATTAGATATCTGAGTGGATTTCATCCACTTACCGAGTATAAAGAGACTTGTGAGAGTACACTCGATAAATATCTGCAAGATAAGGAAAACATGTTTTTATGTACATAATATACAAGTCTATATAATTAAATAACATAACATATATTTATTTTGCAATAATTTGTGGTTTGTCTCTTTTAACATTTTTTTAATTGTTGTCAAGATTTAGCTTTTGCTTAAAATATTTCTTTATTGGAACATCTGCTTGATTGGGACAAAATAGTCTGGTCCTGATGTGTCTCAATTAAGCGGAATCTATTGTTTTTTCAATGCATTGATTTCTGGGTGCCATTAGTTAAAATAAAACACATTTTTTTAATAAAATTTTTATTTAGGAATAAATGTAAAAGGAAATTACAACGTTTCATCTAATAGTAATAATTTTTTATTCAAATACTGTTATATTGTGCAAATATTTTAAATTATATAAATAAAAACATGGTGCCTGATTAACACACATTTTCTGAATACATTTTATATGTTAAGGGATGGGCTTCCCATTTTAAAGTTAATATCTGACTATAAAACATATATTTATGTGTGTAGAATGTTTTTTAGTTAAAAATTAAATTATTCTGAAATTATACCAAAAACTGTAAACATTTTGCGTTACACTTTTTACTTCATAGTCGTATTGCTTGTTACTTTTTGAGTCTTCAATCACTCATTCTGAGATAAAACTTATTTATATAATATTTGTAAGAAAATAAATAATAAATTTTAGATAATAATAATATGACTTCTATCCGTATTATTTTGATGTGAAAGACTCAGGAATGAAATATATCTAATACAAACAATTTTAATGTCAACTTTTTAATTAAATAAATTTGAAAATTTCTACTCTTATATTTAGGATATATTTTGCATTAATTTAATTCCTTGTATATAAATAAAATGTCAAAAAATGGAAGTAATTAGAAAGTAGGTTGTTTATAATTAATGGGAAATAGAACAGGAAACACATGAATATGGCTTTCATATGTAATAATATGATTTTACCAGCATACCTGTAATTTCCTCCATTTGTGAATCAGAACCTTAAAGGTTTTTTGGCCCCATCAAAATAGTTTTATATTTACTTGTTTAGTAAACTGGGGTTTACTTGATATGCTTTTAAAAAAATAATTGTATGAAATACATTTTTGCATTCAACATTATTATAAATAAAGTGAATTGATAAAAAAAAACTCAAAACACAGTACATATTTTTTTTATTTCTTTATGAGTGTTAAATGATTAGCTAGCTTTTGCCCATCCATATGAAAATCCCTCTTTTTACTCTATTTTGCCCATCCCTGTGGAAAAATAGTATATATTGGAAACCTAGGTAGAATTTATTAAGACCAAAGTGATTTAGATAAATGAGTATACCTTTTATTCTATTTCAAACTGCAAAATTATCTTATATTTTTATTACTATAAAATTTGGAATGTTCTAAAAATATTTATTTTGATATAAAAGTTGTCTAATAATAATTATGTTTATGTCATAAAATATGTTTATTTTTCATAATTGATGGCTCTTGTAAAATAAGCTTTTCCATGAGAAATGTAAAACATTGTTATTTCGGCTCTGAATTATTTGTTTCTAATATATAACTATTTTTAAAATTCGCGTTACATTTGCTTTCAAGATATTTTAAATATTGGAGTCAAAAGAAAAAAATAACCTATACTCAATAATTATTTTACATCATGTATTATGTTTGGCATATGTTTGGCATATATTTGTCTCCAAAATACATGTGTTTATTTTGAAATTTTAATAAATTGTCAATTATTTTGAAGTTGAAATAAATTTGGATTTGTTAAAATTACTATTTCCCTCACTGAAAATTTAGCCACTTAATGTACCTAACAAACGTTTTAACAATATAAAAACATCAACAAAAATAAATTTAAACAATGGCAAATATTCTTCACTTCAGGTTTTATTAATTGACAAAAAAGCCTTTTTTTTGTTAAAAGGTTCAAAATATGGTTTAATTTTAACAATTTGCATTTGTTGTCACTCAAATCTTATCATTGAATGATAATTTAATGTGTTGCAGTTAATTGTTTTTATATGAGGATATCTTTTTAAAACTATGTCAGGCTTCTTACTAAAGTAAACAATAAAAATATTGCAACATGCATATTTTCCTAGTTTATCATCTGATAAATATTCTAACAGTATAATAGATCAGAAGTAAACTACTTATTAACAGAGATAAATCTCTCGAGATTCAGAAGTTTCAATACAGACTCATATAAGAAATGTTTATAAAACTATACCTTATAAGGATACCTATTGATCTAGATCGCTAACTTTGTCTATAGTCTAGGCTACCTTAAAATAACAATGGCAATACTGGCAAAGACATGCACATGCAGAGCCTTTCATCACTTCACAATTTGACTATGAGTCAATTCATTAAATCTACAACATTTTTATCTGTATCAAAATTTCTAACGATTCAAATAAAAAAATGTTACACTAAACATAAAACCAAGACTAGCGTAATCAAATTAATACCTAGAATTGCGTATAAAACACACTTTTTTCTAAATTAAATTATATGCCTACAAATAAATAATTAGTTTAATGTTTTCTAAATACTGTTGATATCAGAAATATTTCTTATTAATATATAAGCGCTTCAACTTCTAATGTAATGTTCGTCAAGAAATAGTAGTATCATGCTTATTTTGCATGTATAGTTAAGCACACGACAAAAATGTTTGTTGAATGTATGAGTTCAACAATAATTCTTGTTCTTTTTGTCCTGTTAAACATTGTATTTTTTTTATTTTCAATCTTCGTATGTTTTAAAATTTCAATGATTAAAATGTTGTTCAAAAAATCCTCGTAAAATATTTAAAAGGTTATCATCAATTTGACCTGTTGAATCCAACAGTTGTGAATTTGTTTCTCGTTTTGTCAGTTTGTCCTTCCCATCGTCACTCAAAGCACTCATTTGTTCATCCATATTGGAATTTTTTCCTACGACTTTCATTATTGTACTTGTATAACTATTTTCGGTCGTTTCTAACTCACCAGAGTTATTTTCTTCTGTTTGTATAGAAGTATCACCATCATCTATAGATATTAAAGTCTCTGCAACATTTTTATTTTTTTTTGAGTTCATTTTATTTAGTGTATTGTTGGTTGGTATTATTTTATTAGGTAGTTCAGTAGTCACTTGCACAGCTGTATATATAATTACATCTTCATCAGTGTTGTCAAGTGAAACTTTATTTGCTTTTGAAATGAAGGTTGGACTGCTTGTTGAATGGAAATTGAAGTTTTCTTTATCTTTATCTAAGCTTTCCAAATTTTTTATAATCTTTTCGTGTGCAGGATTTTTTTGTATTCCTTTTTGTTCTACTTTTGGAATTATTTCAATATCATCAGCAATCTCATCTGTGGATTTCCATATATTCCTTTCATCACTATCTTTATCAATGAAAATTTTCTTTGTTGTAAATTCAACTTTTTCATTTTCAAGTGGAATATCAGGATCCATTTTGTCCCCAGAATTATTATATTCAGTCAACTCAACATTAAAGTCATCGAGTGACAGGTCAGAATTAGTAACCATGTTATGAAAGGGAATCGTATAATCCTCTTCAAGTTTTGGTGGATTTACTTTTTCTTGTTTTGGTTTATCTGATGATTTCACAGAATCTAAACTGTTAAGCACGGTGGACACTTCGACATCGTGATTTCCAATAGATGCTACGTCTCCAACTAAATTGATCAAATCTGCTAATATGTTTCCTTTTTTTTCTGTATCATCATTCTTATCATCCACTATGGTGGCTGAAGTTTTTTTCTGTTTTTGCGGATAAACATTTTCATCATAAGTTTCTTTGGATTCCAGACCTGGTACAAATTCAGATCCTAATAGGTTTTTCGGTTTCTCTGTTATCAATATTTCTTTTATTTCAAAATTTTCAGTAGTTGAATGTAACAAGGGGTTTTCTGTAGATATTATAAAGTTAGTAATTGTATCATCAGCATCTTTAGAAGAAGTTTCTATTTTAAGATCTTCCATTGCTTCTGATAAATCGGTATCTGTCAAGATTTCACTAGCATCCTGTTCAATTCCTGCTGGAGATGAAGAGTCAACAACATTTGTTGAGTCAAAATCTGAAGATGTTGTTGAAAATTCAGTTGTATTTTCTACGATAATTAAATCTTCGTCTATTTCATTACTTGTCTCATTGTTATCTCTTGCTGTAATGTTCACAGCATTATATTCATTTATTTCATCTGATAATTCGGCATCCATTGTAGAGTTCAAACTATAATATTCAGTGGTGTTGAGAATTTCTGGCTCATCTGTTGTCTGATTTCTTTCCCATTCCGGAATCAAATACGGTTCACCAGGTGATCTAAATTCACCTTCTAGTTCTATAGCATCAGTAAGTCCAGGTGTATCATCAGTGGATGTTTCAGCTCTATTTATTTTTATATCATTTGTCTTGGCATGTAGAGTATCATTACTTACAAAAATGTATTCCTTGCTGTCATCTTCCTCGCTACTAGATTTACTAGAAACAGTCAATAAACTATCAGGCAAAGCAGACTCTAATGTTAATAATGGACTGTTAAACTCAAAAGGTTTTTGCGTACTCTTAAGCCATTCTTCTGGTGCAAATGTCACACCATTATCTGATAGATCTGTCTTATTTTTCCTTATTTCAGGAAGAATATCAGGTAAAATTTTAACTGGATTATTCTCTATTAAAATAGTATTTTTATTTTTTGTTGATAAAGGAATAACTGGACGCTTCACAATTACAATTTTTTCATCATCTTTCATTTCGTGACTGCCAATAGGGCTAGCACCACTAAATTCTAGTTCAGAAGAACCAGAATCTAAAGAATCTTCAGTCATGCTTAAAATCATAATATCTTCTGGTATAGGTGGATATTCAGGGTTATGTTCTGGAAGATGTTCAACAGGCTGAGGTTCATCATCTAAATTATCTACAGATGATTTTTCAGTGAGCTGGGGTTGTTTTTGATTGATGGTTTCTTCATCCTCAGGCTCATCGATTTTAACATCATTAGTTTCAAACAAAATTTGTGTTAATTCATTGGTTGATTGGCTTGCCATCGGCTGAATTGTTGTAGTTTCATATGATTCTGAAATGGTGTCTTGTATATTTTTATCCTCACCTTCAGATTCAGTGTCATTTTCTAAATAGTTTTTAGTTCTTTTGACTTGAGTTGGCTTTTCTTCTGATTGTGTTTCTTCTTTTTCCAAAGCGTTTTCAGATTCATTATTAACATTCTCTTGAGTTATATCTTTTGTTTTTTCAGATTCATTATTAACATTCTCTTGAGTTATATCTTTTGTGTTTTCAGATTCATTATTAACATTCTCTTGAGTTATATCTTTTGTGTTTTCAGATTCATTATTAACATTCTCTTGAGTTATTTCTTTTGTGTTTTCAACAGGTTCAAAATCAGAGTTTTTGTTTTCAAACTGTTCTTCTGGTTCATCGAATACTCTTTGTAACCCTTCAGCTCCAATAACAGTAAATACAGAAGATGGTGTACTCACTGCTGCATTTTCAGGGACTAAATCTCCAAGTTTCAAATATAGTAATTGATCACCAATTCTGAGCACTGGAGGGGGTTGACTGCCATCATCATTCAAATTGGATTCTTCTGGAATGTCGGTTATTTTCAATGAATCATCGTTTGGCTTCCCATCAGAATCATTTATGTATGAAGTTTCTCTTGGAAATAATGGTGCCTTGGTAGAAATAACGGCTGTTTCGTAATAAGTAGCAGGTAAAACCTCTTTGATTCGTATTTCATTATTGAAAGGTTTATTTTGTGTGTATACTTCTTTGATGTAAATTTTAGGAATATTATCTTTGTTCATATTTGGTTGAGATTCATTGTTTTCAATCTTTTTATTGTTTTGGCCAGTAGATTCAGTTTCAACATTTTCAGTTTCTATTTTTTCTTTTACATCAATATATGGTCCTCCCGAAGACTTTTCTACCGTATTTTGTTCTTTAATAGAACTTTCTTTTAAAGCTGAATGTTCATGAATATCCTTATCTGAAAAGAAAAAATAATAATTCAATATTTATTCAATTTAAGGGTTGTGTGAAGGGTGCATGGAGGTAGGTGTCTCTAGTCAAAATGTTGAACGAAATGCTGACATGTTTTATAGTAGAATGTACAAATCGATACTTTTTCAATTTGATCGATAAAAGTCGATTAATTTTCGCTTCAAGGTAAATATTTTTTGGATTTAAAATTTTTCTAAATGGTCTGTTTTTATTATTCATTAATAATGTGCAGAATATAATTTATTTATGATTTTGAAACCATACGTATATTAGTACGGTACCCCTTAATACACATAAACTGGTGTTGAACATATTAAAAAGCGTGGCCGGGAGACAGCATTGTCTTCAGCCTCATTAATCGAGGTTTCGAGCTATAGAACCACTGGAGTAGGAATGGAATACACAGTTCATCATCGTAGGTGTTGGCAATACTATTGCACGGGAAGACATAAAAACACTTATACTACTTAAAGTATTGTTTCTAGATAAACTATTTCATCAGTAAGTGCTGGTGTTTTTAGTTTTGGAAGTTTATGAGATATTGAGTTTAAGATTTTGGGTCTTTTTCAGCCATATAAATAGTTACAACAATTAAATTCAAATTATAATTTGGAGTCTGCATGAATACAAAAAATAATCTGATTAGAAAAAATAAAAACAAAAATATATTCGTACAATTCATCCATTCAATACATATAAAAACACGTCAAAATTTCGACATTTTTTTTTAGAAATCTTGTCAAGTTTGTAGCCAAAAGTATGAATAGAAAAAAAAACGACTAGAGTCACGCCGTAGTTGCGAATTTATGGTTCAAATAAACAAAAATGCTCCCTGAGAGAACTATTATAGGCATTAAAACATACTATATGTCTCACAATCTCGTTCTTCTCGATTTATGTGAAAATCATTACATTATTTTATTAAGTGATCTATGTAAATCCTTCTGCATTATTGTTTGATGTTGTGTATTCATCATATTTCATCATTATTTTATGATAAGATGTTAATAGCTTTCTTACCGCTTGGTGGACAGTGGTCGTACTCAGGGCAGCAGCTACCAGGAACATAGACAGGTTCGCAATCATTCCTTCTGAAGCAAGCGATTTGGTTGCATACAATCTCCCCGCCTTGGCAGTAGCACACCTGGCATGGATTGTCTGGATCTTCCAGCTTTTCTCCGTTTGAGTAGAGTGTACCATTTCTTTCGCATTCTGTAAAAAAATGATTGAATGGACAAAATAATTATTTTAGGAAATATAATACTTTTACATATTTTGGTTCATTCATTTGTGTAATCAGACTTATGTATCCAAATGGCGACCTCTGTGGCTTAGGTGGTAAGATGCTTGACTTTCGCCTGAGGATTTCATCTTCATATTTGGCTGTAGAGTCAAATTCTTGATCCGTATCTTAACCCTTATTAACTGGGAACGTAGACAAAATATTTCATGACCTCATATGTTGACTATTGAAGTATTTGTTTTGTGATTAAGTCACCTTTTATGGACAATACCCCATAAGCCTCTATTTTTGGCTTGCTCCTTATACATCCTGCATTGGAAGGAGGGAGCCAAAAATTGGGACGGATCAAAATCAAGGCCAAATTTAACATGTCTGTTTTGCAAGTGTCGTTATTTTTGAGCTTAAACTTTCCCTGTTTCCTATTGGTGTCTATTATTTTGCCATTCTTTCGAGATGACTGAGCCTGTCTGTGTAGCTTTTTTAGTTTGTAGAAACTTGAATATCTGAAGATGTCCCCATCTGTAACTTTATCTTACCTGTCAAAATATTTTATAAGGTCTGATAGTGAAAAAAACCACACCGAACACTTTAGTATAGTCTCATTAAGGAATATAAACTTATATCTCAGAGGGTGGAAGACAGAAGGACTAGGTCAAGGTAGTAATGGAGGTGCTGGTTGTATAATGTAAAATAATATAACTTACCACACTGATAAAGAGGGCAGCAATGGTCAGCTCTATGCAATGCCTTGCAGCCAGCTCGCACTTCACACTGCACCGTTTGACAAATAACTCCGGTTCCATCTTCAGACTGTCCAGTGCAGGTACATTTCACACAGGGTCCACTGCTGGGTACATTTTCTCCAATCTGATAGACTATGTCTCCAACAGTGCAAGCTGTAATTTAAAATTATGTATTTATTTTTTCTGTAAAAAAACTCAATTCATTCATAGTGCACTAAATACGTCACAGTTGCATAATTTGTTTTCTTCCTATTAAACCTGCATTAAAAGTCTTTTGTTTATCCACTGTAGTGATATCTGATATGTAGAGTTAGTTATTAATATTATAGTTTTGTTTTTCTCTTTTCGGCACCTTTGTTTTGAAAAAAAGATTAAAACTTTTTCGAAATTCATGTATACTCGTAAACCTCAATAATTAAAATGTGTCAATAGCAATTTGTTAACAACAGTTGCACATGGTAATAATCCATCAATTGTAAAAAAATAACAATTGAGTGACTCCATGTCTGGTTTGGTGGATATTTATAATGAAGATGTTGTTGAGTCCAGGAGGGTCCTTCTCCAGCGTTTCTACAATATAAGGTCTTGACCGGGCGACTGATCATTCCATTTTATCTTGAGTATTTGTTTTTTTTTCTAATTTGTCCCATATTCTCGTTTCCCTTGAATGAGGTTATGTTTTTTCCTATTCAAGTGTTATATTATTGATTGACTTTCATTAATTGTATATGATTATTTTATTTACTTTCCGTGTTAAACTAGACATTGGTATTTTTATGCATTATATTTTAATAACGCGCTGGACTTCCGTGTGGAAGGTCGTCGGTTCGAACCCCGTGCTGTGCTATTTCTCTTGAATGACACAAGCATTTTTCCGCCTAGTATTTGGGGGTATACAGATACCTATAATTACGGTCATATCTATTCTTTTAAAAAGAAAAAAAAATATAACGATCATCTCCATCGGATCCAGTACAGCGATATGGCCAGTGAGTTTGCTGGTGTGCAACGGCTCACCTACTTAAAAAAAAACTCCACTGCACAGTCTCGCTTTCAAACTGAATTGAAGTTGGATTGGTGAGGGGATCCTCGACTACGAGGTCCAGAATCGATCACGATTTTAAAATATATATATATTTACAAGTACCCGGCGGTAAGTAATACACATCGGGCTTAAGAAAGAGACTGTCGGCCATAATCGGCTAACTTCGGCTTTGTAGAGTGTCGTTCATACACGTGTCCCGTCGCGATTTGTCTCTGAGTTGCTCTTTTTAGATACCGGACATTTAGCGCATCGTGCGACAGAGACGACGCTCAACAAAGCCGATTATGGCCGACAGTCTCTTTCTTAAGCCCGATGTGTATTACTTACCGCCGGGTACTGTATCTTGATTTGTTCATTTTCTTAAAGATGATAATACGATATATTTTGTTTTATAATTGTTACTGTGATATGTCAAGGATACTTAACATAAGTTTAATTTATTTCGCCAATAAATAAATTCATCAATAAATTACTTGTAGTCGGTAATAATACCATTTGAGTGTCATTCGATATTAATGGGTATTGTGGAGAATCCCGGCTGCGAGTGTGGTCTGGATGATGAAACTATAGACCATGTATTTTTCGGTTGTCCTTTCCGAGACAGATTTGATTCACTAAAAGCCATATCTTGACCGCGTCCAATGAATGTTGCGTTTCTTCTTTCTTCGAGGAACTTTTCCATTTACAAATCGATTGTTAAATTTTTGAAGCTTTATCAGTTGAAACTTTGAATTATCTAGAATTGTAATTAAAAAAAATAGTTTTATTATATTGACTCATAATTTCTTTAATTTGGTGGCACAAATCGTCTTAGTTTGGGTGGATTGCCTATTTAAAAAAAATGTTTTTCGTAAAAATGGTCAGTTCGGTTTGCAAGCTTAATTGGCGATTTATGTTACAGGCAGCGCCTCTCATCATTCGATTTGCTTCTGCCTGTTTCGTTGTTCTATAATGTTTTCAGCCTAAGGCATCAAACAGTCGATATAGCTTATGGTAGATGCGTACTTATCTTACTCGTTCGATATTACATGCGCTTCCCTCGGTACCCTTTCAAGTTACACGATGAATACTGTAATATTAGATAGTCCGCGTACGAAGATTGTGAAATAGGCGAATGAACTCGGGCAGTTCGGCCGTCGGAAAGCGTGTCCGACTGAATGAAGTGATGAAACCCTGTATTGTTAGTTATGCGCGATCATATTTTAGACTTCCTGTTCGCATTTGATGTAACCCGACTTTACATAAGTCCTCTCGCGTACTACTATGTTATGATTCGATTGCCTAATGAGGACATACTGAATTCGAAAAAGGGAAGCTCTCCCGCCTGCGGTGATCATATAACAAGAGAGGACAACGTGATACGGAATCTGAGTTGTTTTGATTGCACACTTAAAATATGAAATGTGATTTCTTGAATGTATGTTCTTTGTAAAATTTCAGCGGAATATATAGTATATTCGTCAAGACAATTCAAGTGCTCAATTTATTTGGGATAAATGGGCCGAATTAAAAAAACACAGTTAGTCTTCACAATTATCAGAAGGCATTTTTTAAGAGAAGATAAATGACGAAAAGCCCGATAAGTGAGTATAAAAGTTAGACTTGTAAGAGGTAGACTGAGTAAAACGTGGTTGAATCAAGTGAAAAATATGAATAATTTAAGATTGCTCATGACGAGATATGTAACTGTGGAGAGTGCCAAAGTTGTGTGTTTGGGTAGAAAAATATGGAGATCTGTTCTGGCATGAAGTTATGTATATAAATTACATATTTTGTCTCGACAATACAAAGATTTACAAAAGTTACAGTAATTTCTCTCACTACCACCCACGCTGTTATGGGGGACAAAATAAGTCCCCATTCAGCGCGATGTAACTAGAATATCGAAATCTTCTTTATTTTATATAATAAAGAAGATTTCTACGAAAAAAGCTGCCCATAGGAACACTCTGTGGCGAGTGGGAAGATAATAACAGCTACGACGAACTCAAGGTCCGACGTCACGGGTAAGGGAAAATTACTTGCAGCGCAGTAAATATACTTATATAGCAGAGCCTGGAGTAATTACCAGAGCAGTCTATAGGAGTTTGATACTTCATTGGTTATATTAGATGCGCTGGGTTTGTTCTGAAAACTACGTAAAATAAAAAGGCTAGTAAATATTTAATAATCTGCCAAAATTATGGTACATAGGTGTATACGTATATCTACGTTATATATCTCCTGTCAGATCGTAATACACTCGTAGCTATTGCATATCCGCATGAAACTGTCTGGTCAAATAGTGATTCTCTGTTGTATAATGACTCTCGATTTTGACAATGTTATGGCCTCGTCACGTCTCTCCTCCTATTGAGTTGTATCATCACGTTTCGACACTGTTCTTTTTGTCACGGCTAACTCATGAGACATTTGGAGCGGAACGTCTTTGGCGAAACGGACGCATCTTGCACTCTGTAATAGTTTTCTGATAAAAAAAATATAAAATTCTTTTTCAATTATTTCAGTTCACGCCACATTTTTTCGCTTTTTGCTAAATATACTGACACATTTTAAAATAAAGCTTTAAGAAAATAAATCCATCCTAGAAAATTGGCGTGTAAAGACTTCTTTCAACATAAAGTTTAAATAATGCAATCTCCAATTGTTTATTTTTTGTTGATGCTATTTGTATCTTGGCTGGGACATCAGGAATGAATTCAATGGCGTTTTGGTAAAGAGGTACAAGCCATCAATTACTTATTTGTCAGTTTGAATTTTTGCAACACTTGTATTCCTGAAATACAGACCTCAGGTAAATTTTAAAGGTAAACTTTGAATACGTAAATAATTTATGTATTCAAAGTTTACCTTTAAAATTTACCTGAGGTCTGTATTTCAGGAAAACAAGTGTTGCAAAACTTTAAACTGACAAATAAGTAATTGATGGCATGTACCAAAACGCCATTGAATTGTCAGCGAAAAGATAGCGACGACATCATGTAGTTCAGTTCAGTTCGATTTCACTACCACGCACAGTGTTATTGGGGACAAAGAAGTTCCTGTCTAGCACTTTTTTTTTATTATAAGCACTTTAAGCGATACGTCCATCGTCACTTAGTGACGATGGAGGCATCGCTTAAAGTGACTCCTCCTCCGGCGGGGACACACATGAGCGTGAAAAGAATAATACCGACGACGCACTTAAGGTTCTACGACACGGGAGAAGGAAAATGAGTCACAGCACAGTTAGTGCACTAATAAAACGGAAACAATTTTATGAAGAGGATACATTATACAATTGAGCACCAGAATTTAGGAGATCTATTGAACGATCGAAACTTCGATGGCGGAAAGGTGGATCTAGAAAACTTGGGCATCATCCAATGGAGGGGGTTTGTGGGGGATGGGGGAACCTGAAGGAAAGTGGGTTCGTTAAAGCTCTCAAAGGGGCATAATGCCAATAATAATGATGTTTATATTTGCATCTCGATTTTATAAACATAACATATCCCGATGCCACATATAATGATATTTGTATCTCGATTCTGTAAATATAACGACTTCTGTGGTTTCGTTGGTGAGACGCCTTTTTTCCGACCGGGGGATTGCGGGGTTTGTCTGCATTTTATTTACGACCTCTTTAATATGTTTCTGCTTGGTATATAACGAAAGTGTAAAACAATACAACATATTTTCCTTTTTTTAATGAATACTCTGGTTCACTTATTGCAAGAAATTAGTCCTGGCGTAGTGTCTTAAGAACTTTTATTACACTGACAATGTTACGAGTACTAATCTTCTTGAAAATAATAATACCAGTAAATCGTGTTTCTCTGCTCCATGAATCAATGCAGTAATTACCAAATTCATACAATATCGTAGAATAAGTATGCTTACTATTTGCACTATAAATATAAAAACGTTATTCAAAATTGACAAAAAATACTCTTACATATTTAAAACGAACTTATCGATTTTGAAATTTCCCCATAGTAAATTTGATCAAAATATACTTTTTCAGAACAAAAATAAATAATTAATTGTTAACGTTTCAAAAAGTACCTATTCTCAAAAACTTATCACGAATATTGGCCTAACTTTAGTCATATACGAGTAAGATATTTCAATGCCAAAAATTTAATAAAAAATCGTCAGTTTTAGCACAGCTCAAAAAAAAACGCAGTATTGATCAAAATTCAATCGCTCCGATGAGTTGAGTTGCAAAATTCACTCATGGTGGAGAAGGTACATAAATAAAAAATATCTGCGATATCTCTATATTCACGAGTTTGGTGTCTATCCATAGGCTTTTTTTATCTTACTACTTGGCATGTTTATATATAATTCCGTGAGCGAACGAAGAAATCTTTGGCGTCTGGCATACATGGTCAGGCTCGTTCGAGGAGTTGTGAATTGTCAGTACGAGTATTACTAGAAAGATTAGCGTTAAAAGTTCCTAACAATTACGCTAGATTGCGCCGGTAGAAACTGTTCTCAATCAGACAGACACGTAATAACGGGTTTCCCAGCCGTTATGTCTGTTGGAAGGGCCTTAACTCTTTTGAAAAGAACTGCTTCGGAAATTGATATATTTCATATCGGATTGTTAAAAGTAAAAGAAATTTTTCAAAAACAAAAAGTGGGAACGTGGGTGGGAAACACTCATCAATTTATTGAAGTGACTTTTCAATATTTTATTTTTTAAATATGTAAACATTTTTCGTAATTGAGAATTTCAATGTCATTGGTTGTAAAGTGTTAAGCCTGTATTGTGAATGAAAATAAATTATATGAGGACAAATGAAAGGTTTCCCATCACCATTTTACAACGTGTTTTTAGTTGGATTTTTTTATTCATTCAAAGTGAAGATCATTTTGATGTTTTGTGATGCATCGATAATACAATAACCTCCGTGGCGTTGGTAAGACGCTTATCTCCCAACCCGGGGGCTACTGGCTCGATTCCCGTTGGAACCCAGATATAAAAAAAAGGATTCCAGTCTGGTTTTCACTAAAGACCTCTTTGACATCTTTCTGGTTGGTTGGAAGATATTGTCACATGCCATTAAACCCGCCAGGTTATACTGTATACAATACGATGCTATTGAGGGCATTTAACTTTTAATTTTAGACATAATTTGCAGTTCAGTCGGCGCGTCTTTGGAATGATACTCCAAGAATAAGACATGTATCTTCCTTAAAACATTTTTAAGATAGAACTGAAAGATATATATTTTTTTAATTTTCTTTTGTCCTAACTCTCTTTCGGATCCCAATCTTAAGATCATCAATGATTTCATTGCTGATTTGGAAATCTGTACTGTTGATCTTTATAACTCGAATTTTAAACAACATACCATCATGCCATGATCTTTTTGGGTTAGTAGAGAGGGCAGATCTTTACATATTTCTATCCATGCACACAGCTCTCGCTTCGTCCATATCCATACATTCTGTTATACATGTTTCTCTCCCTTTTCAACAACCACGGTTTTCGACTTATTAACATTTGTTCTCAAGTATTTTTCTTAACACTTTGAGTACATTCATTCAACTAAAATTGCTAAATAATTTTCATTTTCCGCCATTATCGCCATATCATCTGCATACAACAAACCATTCATAATCAAATCTGACATTTTCACGCTTCTTGTTCACAGTTCACGGAGACGTGAAAACAATTATGGATACAAAATAATTAAAAAAAAACTGAA
The DNA here is from genome assembly GCA_949825065.1 of Odontocerum albicorne. Lineage (NCBI taxonomy): Eukaryota > Metazoa > Arthropoda > Insecta > Trichoptera > Odontoceridae > Odontocerum > Odontocerum albicorne. The sequence continues at coordinate 15,566,455 of OX463840.1, forward strand.
GCTAGAAGTAATTGTGTAGCAATAAGCCCATCCGATGTATTATAATAAATTCTATCGAAATATTTTGCATTTTTTTCATTATGCAATCTAATTAAGTATTTATGCCAGCATTCTCTGAGCACTCCGTTTGTGAATCTTTGCTTCTAGCTTTAAATTGAGTGATGTTGATCCTAAAACGTATATTAATTTTAACTAAACTATGTATTGATCGTTATAAGCTTTAGTTTGTTAACAATAGATCACCAAACTTCCTTTGATCAAGTCGTGCACAGAAGCAAATTTCACCATCCCTTTTATCTTGTGAACAGTAGCTAGTTTATGGGATCTCGGCTAGCAGGAATGTATTTTGTCGGTCCCATTTCTCATAGTTTAATTTAATAAGGAGATTTAGCATTCGATCTACTGTTCATTAAATGTATATCTTCATCTAAATACGGATCCAGGCATGTGTGTGCCATTTGGTCTGGAATCGCCTTCCATTTAGTCGTGACCCTTCATTGACGTGACAATTTAGCCTTTACTTAATTATTTAACGTGCTTCTACGCCATTCTGACTATTATTTTATTTCCTTATAACTCTTAACCCATTTCGTATTATATATCATACATTCATTCTCAAGTCTTTTCGTTCTCATTTTGCGTATGATTCACTTATCATATGCTGTAGTTAATTTTTACTCTTCACTAACAAACACTACCATGTCATCAGCATGCAACCGTCCCCATATGTAGTCCCGTTCGACACATTTATTCCACACTTATTTTTTAATTAAATCAGTCATAATTAATTTGTTTTTAATTAAAAAGAGCAATTGTAATTTTTATTTACGAGTACTTATCTCTTATTTTTTTTCTGTTTTTTATATACATAAATGTTTTTCCATTTTTATTGTTTTGATGTTTTTCACATTTGTTGTTAATTTTATTTTTTTTGTGTGTTTTGAGGTTTATTTGATTTATGTTTTTAATTAAATCTAATTTTTGTTTATTTTAATTTTTGTATAACGTTTCTAATTGTTAGTAGATTTTTATAAAGGCTGCTGTCGTTAAAAATAAATAACTAAACAAATGTAATTATCAGTTTATTCTAGCCACTGTACCAGTAAGGATAGCCTGAATTAAAAAAAAATCTTGTCTGGATTTTACTTAAGGTTTACTTAATAACTTTCTGGCTGGTTGAAAGATTTTGCCACTTGACAGTAAATCCACCAGCGTGTGCGGTATGTAAGGATAGTATAACACAATGCAATGTAGTGTGCAGAATGGTGCAATGCAACACAATCCATAATATTTTTCATTTTATTATTAATTTTCTTTCTTATTCTTTGTATTTTATCATTCCTAATGGTTGCATTAACGATGAGTTCAATTGTTTTTCAATGTACTCTATCCTTTGAGCTCCTGAACGCTGACATGAGACTTGTGTAATCTTCTTTCTTATTCTTTGTATTTTATCATTCCTAATGGTTGTATTAACGATGAATTCAATTGTTTTTCTATGTACTCTTTCATTCGCCCTCCTGAACGCTGACATGAGACTTGTGTAATCTTCTTTCTTATTCTTTGTATTTTATCATTCCTAATGGTTGTATTAACGATGAATTCAATTGTTTTTCTATGTACTCTTTCATTCGCCCTCCTGAACGCTGACATGAGACTTGTGTAATCTTCTTTCTTATTCTTTGTATTTTATCATTCCTAATGGTTGTATTAACGATGAATTCAATTGTTTTTCTATGTACTCTTTCATTCGCCCTCCTGAACGCTGACATGAGACTTGTGTAATCTTCTTTCTTATTCTTTGTATTTTATCATTCCTAATGGTTGTATTAACGATGAATTCAATTGTTTTTCTATGTACTCTTTCATTCGCCCTCCTGAACGCTGACATGAGACTTGTGTAATCTTCTTTCTTATTCTTTGTATTTTATCATTCCTAATGGTTGTATTAACGATGAATTCAATTGTTTTTCAATGTACTCTATCCTTTGCCCTCCTGAACGCTGACATGAGACTTGTGTAATCTTCTTTCTTATTCTTTGTATTTTATCATTCCTAATGGTTGTATTAACGATGAATTCAATTGTTTTTCTATGTACTCTTTCATTCGCCCTCCTGAACGCTGACATGAGACTTGTGTAATCTTCTTTCTTATTCTTTGTATTTTATCATTCCTAATGGTTGCATTAACGATGGATTCAATTGTTTTTCAATGTACTCTATCCTTTGCCCTCCTGAACGCTGATATGAGACGTGTGTAATCTTCTTTCTTATATTTTGTATTTTATCATTCATAATAGTTGCATTAACGATGAGTTCAATTATTTTTCAATGTACTCTATCCTTTGCCCTCTTGAACGCTGATATGAGACTTGTGTAATTTTCTTTCTTATTCTTTGTATTTTATGGTTGCATTAACGACGAATCAAAAATTTTTCAATGTACTCTATCCTTGGCTCTTCTGTAAGCTGATATGAGACTTGTGCAATCATAATTTTATTTGGTCGCTAAAATGTCACCATTGAATCCTTTTTTACCTGAGTACGCTACAATTAATTTTACATTTTTCATAAATGAATGCGAAAATATCTTCGTCTTTGAATTTTAGCATAAATTTGCGAGCATGAAATTGTAGAACAAGGCAAACGAAGCTTCAATGCAATATACAACAACCGTGCTGTATCAAAAGTAGCAAAAATGACAAAGAATAATAGTGTTTTTGTGCCCACCTTCGACGTATGAAAGTGACATTTAGATTTAACAGAAGAAGGATAAAAGTAAAATTAATGCTATGGAGATGAAAGAAAACGGGGTGAAGACATCAAAAATGGATGCATGAATAAAATGGATGGTTTAAGTAAGATGAATATCATTAAGGTGGTTAGAACATATGGAGAGAATGGATGACTAAGCGAGTATACAAGTCAGAGGTGTAAGACGTGTGTGGAAAAGGTAGATCGAGGAAAACGTGACCGAATCAAATATATCAGATTTTAAAAGTAGATAAAGTGAGAAGTACGAACAATAGAAAGTTGTGGATGACGAGATATATGAATGTGGAGGAGGCGAAAGTTGTGTGTTTGGATAAAAAAGTTTTGAGATATTTTCTCTGTCTACCCCGCAAGGCAAACGAGTATTTATGAAATCGGAGACCAATGTTTTTTTTTTTTTTTTTCATAATACGCAGTTCATAAAATTATCATGACATTCAGAAATCTCATTTAAAAATACGAGTATTTCACGAATTCTTACTATGAATATTAGTTATTTACGAGCCGAAATTGTTATTTCTTGATGGTTTAAAAAAAATCTCTGAAATTTATCGTTTTCTTACCTCCTAGCGATCCCAAAGTGGTGTTAGTCGGGTTCGATAATCCTTCGTTATCAGCAAGTTCTTCCGTTGTCCCGGCCTCATCTCGTCGCACGCGAACGAGCCTGTTCACAGGACCTGAAAGGATTAAGATATTTAAATCAATACGTTTGCAAAGCATACCTTTTAAAATGATTTATGTATTAAAATGGTTAGCGGTTTTTATTTATGTTGCGTTTAAAAAAAAATATTTGTCATTTAAAGATTGCATGAAAAATATTTCAAACGAGTGATGAGAAAAACTCAATGTGATTTTAGATATTTTATCGATAAGAAAGAAAACAAAACTGGATGTTTTTATAAGTAACCAAAAATATAATATGTGCATTGAAAAACAACATATATGTATATATCATCTCACTGCACGTGAAAGTAACTACAAACAATACACATACATACATACCATCACGCCATTTCCCTGTCGAAGTAGGCTGAAGACAGAGCGCTTGGCTTCCCTATTTCAACACACATATTTCGCTTCTTCAACACCCATACACGTCCTCGTATAACTCCTACGATTTCTGCCTTTTTATTATACATTTCCATCTTTCAAAATATAATTCATTTGATCCATTCCTTTTACTTTCCTTGGTCTTCTTCTTCGACGCCTTCCCTTCACATTTGCACTACATATTAGTTTTGTTAGTTTTTCTTCGTTCATTCGTTCTATATGCCCAAACAATCACTGAGTGCTCTTCTTCATCATACTCAATACATGAGCCTTTCAGTTCATATTCATCTCTAATCATTTCATTTCTAATTCTGTCATATATTTTCACTTACGTACATGTCCACTATATACAAATATTTACTAATTTTACATTACAAGTATATATAACATAAGGTAAAACAGGGCAAGAAACAATTAAGTGCTTTCATGTGGACATGAAAATCATATAGAGCTGTGTTTGTTGTCTGTGATTTGTTGTGCTTTACTGATGACATGAATATGAAATCGCCCGTATTTTACTGATGACATGAATATGAAAAATAGAAGAATGAGACATTTATCGAAAACATATTTAAGAATGCTGAGAAAATGCTTAAGTAAATGTTTGTTAAAAATTAATCACATCACTCACTTCATCGATTCCCGACAAGTATTATCCAATTTAAAGTATCTTATTAAATTATTTTCCGGTCTTAATAGTCCCAAAAGTAAATAACTCACGCATGTGAGAGCCTACACAAAAATCAAATAAAGTGGCAATGATTACAACTCGCGGCAGTAGAACATTATATTTATTCGGGGTTGATAATAATTGATCAAAAATTTTACTGGAAATCTCATATATGTATGTAATAACAGGGACATTGACTATGAATATTGTTTGAAATCTATAATTACTACCGTACAAAATACCACGACTAATTTATATTACGATGATGATCGAATCGCAAATACAATATGGCATTCGTATTTGGGATTAACATTCAGGCCACATACTAATAACATATAAGAACTCCAAATTCGAATACGTAAGCAAATATTGCTAAAAAATATTACTCGGAGCAAGAGTCGATGATATTGTCCTACTTAAAAACGCTAATTTGCTGTTAGTCAAGATCAAGTGTTTCCAGAATTTAATTATCAATATTTTTTATCGTCTCAATAAAAACAATTTACACGTACATGCCACTCGGAAAAGCTCACAAAACATTGTCAACACTAGATTTCAAAATTAATTATATCATTTAACTGCATAATATTTTGAAAGAAAGAAATGTAAATTGTCAGAGATATCGTAGTTAATGCCGATGTGTTAAGGCCGCTCTTAACTATGGTAATCGTAGTTAAGCCCAATTAATCATGGGGTAAGACCGATCTTAACTATTCCATCATCTGAGAAAATACTATCCAAAAAACGGAATTAATTCTTCAATTTGTTCCAATCTTTCACAATTCACCCATATATCGCATTTACTTGTTCTATTACACTTTTTATCACCATTAATTTGGATTTTGCAAAATAATGTTATATTTTCAAATTTAGATACTGTTCGGTTCGAGTGCATATGTTTTAGCGGGCCATTGACTTTGTTTTATATCAGTATACGTCATTCCATATAACCCTTAAATCTTCCATCATCTGAGAAAATACTACCCAATTGCAGAATGTCTCAACTTGCTACAATCTTTAATTATTCACCCATATATCGGATTTACTTTTCCTTTCACACTTTTCTATCACCATTAATATGGGTTTTGCAACATTCATTCTCAGATATTTCTCTTCACATCTCTCATACAATTTACTAATCATCGAATAAAAAAATGTTAGATATCCTTTAAAATGTTTTATTATAAGTTTTCTATTTCAATTTAAACGCGAAATGGTGATGTCGAATTTTAATTTGTTAATCAAGTTGAGTAAGATGAAGACGAACACTCTGAGGTAGTTTGGGCACGCGGAACGAATGAATAAAGAAAGACTAACAAAAAATATATATATAGTGCAAATGTGAGGCGCGGTAGGGAAAACTAAGAAAAGGAGGGTTGAACCAAGTATATGATATTTTGAAAGAAAAAAATGTAAAAAGTCAAAGAAATCGAATAAATTGTATGCGAAGGGGTATGGATATGTATGATATCATATAAATGTATACGTCAGAACGTGGAGGAAGCAAAATCGTCACACGAACTTAATATTTTAAACAAAAAAAATATGTTTTTCTAACCAATAAAAAGCTCCCTACTGACAAAGTATTCTGGATTCTAGCCAATAAAAAGCTCCCTACTGATAAAGTATTCTGGATTCTAACCAATAAAAAACTCCCTACTGACAAAGTATTCTGGATTCTCGTTGGACTTGGTGATTGTGTAGTATAATTGATTAAATATAATTGTCATGTTTTGTTTTTATTTATTATTTATTGTAAATTTTACCATATTGTAACTAGCTTAATTAATTCACCTTGACAGATATCAATAACCGTAAATGCCCCTCTAAAAAATCACACTAGACTTCTTAGTAGGAAATGATATTTATACTTGTAAATCATATTGTAAAAAAAAAACAGTATTTAGTATTTCTTGCATTTAGTTTAATTAATACTCGTTTAAAAATTGTTAAGTCTATGTTTTATATATTTTTGCGTTTATTTTTACAGTGTATATTTTACATCCATTTTCATCACGACAACTCCCATAACGCCTTTTTCTTCTTTCTAAACACTTCATCTTCTTTCAATCCGCAAACTTTCGTTATTCTATCATTTCTTATTCTACTGTAATCTGCTTTCCCACACATTTTCTGCAGAGATCGTATAAGAAAATAGCGTTATTAATTTTTCACGAATTCTACGCACTGTTTACATTTTGCTCAGGTGTATTGTAAATTAATCTAGAGCTACCGGTATTCTCTTTGATTTTTGATCTTTTTTTGCTAAGGCGGCAAGCTTAAATTCATATATTTATTGTAGTACTGCAAAAGATATTTGAATACCAAAGACAATTTTAGACTTGTAGAATTGTTTTTTTTTAACTTCGAATCAAACATACATACATACCATCACGCCATTTCCCTGTCGGGGTTGACAGAGAGGACATAACACCGGATTTTCCTATCTCGGCACATATCCTTCTCCTCTTCTACATCCATACACTTTCTCATACAATTCTACGATTTTTCTAACTTTCTACGTTTCCTTATTTCTGAATATCATTGCCTTGATCCAACCATACTTTCCTTAGTCTTCCTCTCACACGCCTTCACTTATATTTGCACTAAACTTCGTCTTTCTTCATTCATTCGTTCCATCTGCCCAAACCATCAGCGTGCTCTTCTTCATCTTACTTAACACATCAGCCTTAAGTTCACGTTCATCCCTAATCACAGTGTTCAGTCATACATTGTCATTCAATGTATTGTTTTCAATGCACGCATTTCTACAGCGTTAATTAAAATTTTCTGTGATTTTCCACGTCCACCTTTCACTCCCATACATCAAAGTTAGCACCTGAATACTATTGTGTCATCTTTTCAAGTTTTGATACCGTCCGGTTCGAGTATATTTTAGTGGCCCATTGACTTTATTTTATATCACTATACGCCATTCCATATCCCCCTTAACTCTCCCATCTGAGAAAATACTACCCAATAATAGCAGAATATGTCAACTTGCTCCAATCTTTCATTATTCACCCATATATCGGATTTCCTTACCCGTTTACACGTTTCTATCACCATTAATTTGGATTTCGCAACATTTATTCTCAGATATTTCTCTTCACATCTCTCATACAATTAAATCGAATTTTATTTCAATCCTTTAAAATGTTTTATTTCACGTTCTCTATTTTTACGCGAAAGGATTATGTAGTTTTTTTTGTAAGTCAAGTTAAGCTAATAACGTCACAAAACTGTCTTGCTCAAATCGGTTGAATCCCACAGTGTAAACAGCTGTTTTCAAACGAATAGAGAAAATAGACTCGGTTATTTTAATTGATATTTTGAAATACCGATTAAAATAACTAAGTATGTTATATAGTTGGCGTAGATGAAAAATACTTAGAGCTTAAGACGCAGAAGGCTTCAAACAGCTGACACATTTTGACAGATGCCACAATGTTATCATGATGTGTAGCAATGGAGAAACTACGTGAGAAAAATAATGTTAATTTCACCAAATAAAACATTCTCAATAATATGTTTCAAATACTCTTATGTGAATCTTCATCTGTATCGAAGAATTCCGGAAGCGGCAGAGAGCAGCTTGATTGGTCTAGATTATGGTGCTCTACGTCTTCCGGCTCGTCTGTCGCCCTTTTCACTCCTATAGAGAGCAATCTGTGTGCATTAGAATTTAACTAGCCGGGAGACGATTCACCAATCAAGATTAAGTAAAAAGAAGGGGTCGTCAACATTTTAATCAATCTTTCGGAAGTTTTTTTTAATTCACTTTTCTTTGAGCCATATGTAGTTTATTAGTTTTTATATATAATATATTATATAATAATAGCAAGTATTTTATATGGAATTATAACTATAAATCAATATTTTCTGATAATTGGTCTGAGCTAGCATCCAAAGCAAAAATTAAAGCCTTTTGGTTGAGAGACTTAGAAAAATAATCAAATATAAAATTTGGATAAAATAAAAAGAAGGTTTGCGTGTTTGATTTATTTAGTCATTTAATAAAAGTATCATTAGGAATGACAAAAAATAGTTACAAATTGTGTGGTACTGTATTAAAATGTAATTGTACGATCTAAATAAAAATCGGATTAAAATCCTTTTTTTTTAAATAATACAAACGGGAATCGAAGTTGCAAACTCCAGACTGGAAGACAGAACATCAGGCTACGATGATATACGTATTAAAAATATCGATTTTGTTGATAATTTAATTTATTCCTATAAATTAAAATAAATTATTGTTCTCAATCAAAAGATTGTTGATGAGCTTAGGCAAAAGTAATTTGTAGGGTTGATAAGAAATTGCTTAAGAAATTTGAATAAATAGTTTTTTTTACATATTCTTAAAGTTTAGACCTTTAAGAATATGTTATCAAAAGGAACTTTTAAAATTCTCAATATTTACAAAGTTATAGCTAACATATAAATGAGGCAGCAATTACGCCGCACCGGAATGACTCGGACAATAATCTCAAAACTTTAAACGCGTTTTTATCGAAACTACTTTTTTCGACCTGGTCCACATACAATCTCAAGTTCTATCCAACCGATTGCCTTAAAATTTGATATGAAATTTTGATAAATGTTTTTATATCGTCCCTACCTTAGAAAATTCAAAACTATTGTATATTTTTACTATTTAAAAAAAATTAATAAATTTGAAAAAAAAAAGGTAAGAAATGGATTTATTTTCAGACAGCCGCGATTTGACGTTTTTTTTTTCTTCTCTTTGTTACCAACTATAAGGATATTATTTCGTATCAAGAAACTGTGGATGATTTTGGTTTCAGATTTCCGAAAGGGTTCCAATCATGTCGACCAGCTCACCCTTTTTTTACAAGATATAACAGATGATAACATCTTGAATTTTCATTTTTTTTTTTCAAAAATTTTGTTGTACGTTCTCAAGTCATCAACAAAATGTATAGGAAAAATATTTTTTGTTTTTTTTTTATTTAGTCTTAAAAAAAGCCCAAAATTCACGCCTCTAGAGTAGAATACGCCCTTAAATTAATTTTATACCATAAAAACTAAAGAAAAGGTTTTTTAAAAATGATATTGGAGAATCTTTTGGAGTAAAATTCAGTATTTAATGGTTATAAATTACCGGTGCAGCGCATCATAAAATTATCCTTAGAAATTATGAACCGTCAACCCTAATACGACAACATAAATGTTAAGTAGTATTTTAGGTAGTTAAGTATCAGCGGATTCAAAAAGTTCACAGCTCGTTGATCAAAGTTTGGAGTCCACCGCATTAGAGAGCAACGATCACACAATTACTTGTAGTGGCAGATGCTCCAATAGAGTAGCGTAACGTCGGGTGAAATTGGCTTATTGAGGGCGCTATTAGTCAATCAGGTGATCAATACCCGGCATTAGAGCACTGTCTGGTCTGGAGTACTACGCTCCCGGCAGACACTCGACGCGGCACACAGATCCAACGGTCCCCACTTGACACCTTCATCTCGGTTAAACGATAACCATCGTTCGAGTATGTCAGTGAATTGTCACTAATGTTGGGAATAATCGAATCTATGATACGGATATTGAATTAGATACGTGAACTTTAAACTGTTACTTGAAGCTTCGACTAATTTAGTATTTAACATGAATATATAATACTTGTTATCTGGGCAGTAAGTTTACGTGTGATGCACGAGTTGAAAGGGACATTGAAATATGGGAAACGACAGGGAACAAGGTAAACAGAGCACTTAATGTTATATACAACGCAATATAAACAGTAACAAAAATGACAACACATAGTGTGTTGGTGCACTCCTTGATGTACGGATGTGAAACTTGAAAGAAGGATAAAAGTAAGATGAATGCTATGGAGATGCGTGTACTAAGCAAAATATGTGGAGTGTCAATGTTTGAAAGAAGGTGAGATGAAGTCATAAAAAATGAATGTATGGATAAAATTGATGTTTTAAGTAAGATGAAGAAAGGAGTTTTAAGATGGCTTGAACATGTTGAGAAATGATTGATGAGTGAATGATTAAGCGGATATATTAGCCAGAAGTATAAGGTGTGCGTAGAAGCGATAGACCGAGAAAAAGGTGGCTGGATCAAATGTACCAGATTTTGAAAGAAGGCAAAGTGCATGAATAATTTAATATCGTGCATGACGAGATGCATGAATATAGAGGAGGCGAAAGTTGTGTGCTTGGATAGAAAATTTGGAGACCAGTTCTCTCTGCCTACTACGCAAGGGATACGGCGTGATGATATGTTTGTACTTGTATAAAATACTCGTAGGTTAGTACGAACTTTACATATGTTTTTTTAAGGATTTATTTATTTCCTTTTCCTCCCATCCTAATTCCAAAGTATTCCTCTTCCTTAACTCCCATCCTAATCCCAAAGTATTCCTCTTCCTTAACTCTCATCCTAATTTTATGATGTATCATATATTAATTTAAGTTAGTTTTTATTTTTAAATATTGTTTTTATAACATACACTATGTTAAAGACAGAGGCACGGATGCCAATAATAATTGTGTAACAAAAACTGGTTGATTGGAAATAAATTGCTTTAAAGAAATAAATCCGCCAGATTTATAATATTTGCGTGAAAGTGTGAATCAAATAAATAAATTATCTTCCAAACGCATGACCAATCTTTTCTAACAGACCCAATGTCTCGCGCAACGTGCATCTCAATTATTTTTTTTACCAAACTGTTTTTTTTATTCGAGTAAAGTCATGAACTTTTTGCATTTGCGTAATTATTATTTTATATTTCTGTTTTCTTTATGTATACATCCCCATGAATTTCTATATGCTACTAATGTATGTATACGTGTATGTTTGGACGGTGTGCATACCACTAATGATTAAAAGTTTTCGACCTGAACAAATTAGACTGTGTATAGATACCACATCCATGGTCACGAAATGTTTAAGTGAACATTTGAAACCTCTTTTCTCAGTAGTACGTCAACTAGAACCGATAGAAGAGGTGTTGTATCGTTATATTCTAAAATGTTAAAAATTGAATATCGCGCAGTTATCATTTCCTTTCAAACGATAGAAAATCTCGGCAAAAATTAAACAACATATAGATACTGTCTATGGAGAAGATTCTGCAAGCACAATATTTATGGTAAACCTTAATTTTTTATCGAGTTTTTCTATTATTTTGAAAGAAACTTGATAACCGCGTGATATTTAAGTTTTAACATTTTAGAATATGATGAAACAACACGTCTTCTATCGACCCTAGTTGACATTCAACTGAGAGCAAGGGTATCTGTAATATTACCTGATCATGCGATAAGCGTGGCTGTCTTCACGTGCGTAGACTGAAAGTAGAACGTGTATGAAATCTGTCCATATACACTCGAACTTTTTTCAGACCAGAAACTTTCGGATCTTTAGAATATGTATGGGTGTCTTGTATATGTATTATGTGTGCTTATGCCTATGAGTGTATGTGGACTCATGCATATATTTTAACATTTGATTAGTCGATAGTGTATAAAGAATATTTTTAAGAATTATATTTATATGTCTTGAATGTTGAACAAATCCTTTAAAGTTATGTTTTTCTCTGTATTATTTTATGTAATTTGAAGATAAACGGAAAACATCTACGAGTATGATGCTCCCGGTTAGGTTAGGTTATCGTGTGAAATCTATTATATATTAATGTTTATTGTCTATTGCTGTGTTTATACTTTTAATAATTAATCCATACCAGGTCTCATCACACGGATAACAAAGCCTCAATTGTTTAAGTGAATATCCTTTTACGTATTTTTATTTCCGTATTGGTGCGGGCGTGTACAGCAGTTATTTGAAAATGTTGCTTATTACAGTTATAACCCATGTAACGGTGCTGTAACAAAATGTAATAACGCTAATTTACTATTCACGTAACGGTATGAAACCCGTACAAACTACTTCCATACATAAACCTTAAGTATCCTCGTCACTTCTCAATTCGAGGGCCGACAATATTTTAGGTAGGCAGCTTCATTATTGTTCGGATATCTACTTACAGCACTAATGTGGTTTTCTTGTTGAAAATCCTAAGTGATGTTAATCAATGAGTTTGTTTGTAAAGGAAATAATAAAAAAGAAAATGTATTAAGTCATTTGATTTTCAAACATGAGCAATTTAATTAAAAGAAAATGATAAAGATGCCACAGAGAAGCCTTCATCTTGTAGTGAATAGATTATGGCAGATGGTAATGATTAAATTAAACTATTTATTTATTTTATTCTTTAATGTGCTTTATACATTACAGGTTTCTATAAAAATAACAAAAAAACATTTATAAAACAATTCAAAGTTTTAAGACATTTGATAATAATTACGATAAATAACATTAATACTATGTATAACGTGTTATAAATCATTTCTTGAATCTTAGAAAATACGTTTGTTTCTCTTTTTGGTATTATGTTTATACAGTTTTAATTAAATAAATTAAAACATTTTGTATTCACCGCTGTTTTATTTAAGATTACTACCGGTTTTAAAGACCTCCATCTTCCTCGTCATGTGAAGATGAACTAAATTATGTCTTAAATGTATTTTTTCTAATTCTAATACAATAGGTAAGAGGGGGCGAAATTCCCATTTTCAAAAGCCATTCTTTTGGTGCCTACCTCCTCCCCTCCCCTTATTTGCCACTACTCCTCTTCCTATTTTGTGTATCTATTGCATTTTGAAAAAAAAATTTTTTAGACATATTTTAGTTCATTTTTACCTGACGCGGAAGATGTAGGGAGGTCTTTGAAACCGTTAGTGAACTTAATAAATAAAACAGTGGTGAATAAAAAATTAAAAATAAGTGTTTTATTTATTTTAATAAAAATTTATGTTCCAAATAACATAAAAAATTTAATTAATTACAGGATTATACTAAATTTATGAGTTTTTTCCTGAAGGTGTCGAGCGACAAGTGAAAAACGTATATCTAAGGACACACGGATAAAATGTGTGATTGGTCTATCTACCGGCATTCCTAAAGGCAGTTTGTCTGACATATACGAGTAGGTTTATAAAACAATCTATTAGTACGTTGCCTCAGATAATTGCCCGGAAAATACAAACCATGACTGTTCAGGGTGGATGGGTTAACTAGATTATCCCTAAGCAAATAAAAAAAGTGGACTCCCAATCGAAGAGATCTTCCACCCTAATCATCTAGAATTGAGCACCCCCAGTAAGAAGACTAGGATACAGCCAGATATATCACTTTTTTATGTTAATTAAATAACTACGTAATTGGTGTGTTCAAAACGCGATTACAAAATCATTAAATTTCAAGTCAGTGAGTGGTGTACATTTTTCATTCCCGATTTGCCTTTTCTCTCCGCCATCCTTTCCTTTTTCTCCGAAAATACTGGCAACTTGCTGGGCTGTTTGAACTCAAGACCGTTACCCGCTTTATAAGCTTTTATAAACTGTGTTGCAATTAATTTTCTTTTTCTCGTGACATAGAACTTTAAGTCCGTCGTCGATACTATTCTTTTCACAATCAGATATGTCGTCGCCGAAGAAGAAATTCTTTTGGACAGTTCCTTCTTTGCCACTAAGTATCAACTTTTTGATGCCTTCCTCGAAGTAGTTTCCCGCCAACCCCTCCGTCCACTTCTCCACCTCCTCCTTTACCTCCTCGTCGGTTGAAAACCTTTTCCACCCATGTGCAGCTTCAGGGAGGTAAAGAGATAGTAATCTGAAGGTGCTAGGTCAGGGGAATGCGCGGGATGGTTCAGGACATCCCATTTAAACGAGGCGAGCAGTTCCTTCGTTGCGTTGGCCGTGTGTGGTCTGGCAGACTCCCTTTGTCAGCATGCCTCTCCTCTTGTTCTGAATCGCCCTCCGCAATTTTTTTAGGGTCTCACAGTATCTTGCAGAGTTGATGGTCTCCCCTTGAGGCATATATTCAATTAAAATTATGCCTTGACAGTCCCAAAACACGGATGCCATGATTTTCTTGGCTGAAATTGTGGTTTTGAACTTTTTGGCGGAGGGTGAAGAGGTGTGACGTGACCGTTTTTAAACTCGCGACACCACTTGTACACACTCGTAAAATTCATAGCTTTATCACCATATGCAGTTTTCACCTCATTATAAACCTCAACCGGAGGTTTTCCCTTCCAAACGAGATAACGGATGACGCCGCATATTTCGCACCACTTGGCGGGAGATTGGATTGACATTTTTCACGAAACGTGTTGTCGCGTCGACACTTCTCAACGTACTGACCTCGAACCGGTCTCGTTGCGGAGGGGAAGGGTCAGGCTACACGGAAGTGTAGCCAACATGTCGAAAATAAAATCCATCCGGTCGTGAGAGCCTCAGTACACTTACTTTCTGGATACGCATAGTATATTACATATGTTGATAATTTTTTAATTCTTTGTTATCATTATACTGCCATAATCTTACGGGGGTGGTGCTGGGATCAAACTGATCTGACCTTATTTATTCTATCGATTGATAACATCTCAATTTTTTTCCTGTGCATGAGTTTCGTAATAATTTATTTATTTTACACATGACAAGAAATATACATAATTAGCGAAAAAAATAACAGGTAATTTAATTTGGACACACAATTTTAATGGATTTGTGTTTATTGCGTTTCATTTGTCGTGTCATTTCATTTCATTAATGACCATGTAACTTATTTTATTTATTTGTGTCTGGTTGGTTGAAAGAGTTTGCCATCTGGTTGTGAACCCGCCAGATTGTTACAAAATAAAGTGGGAATAAATAAATAACTTTTTAAAGCAAGTCATAATTACAGTGTTTTAAAATAATGAAAAAATGATACAAACATAAAATTACACTCTCCCAGTAGTAAATTGTGTATATATACATATATACACGTATGTATCTCTGAAGTTTTACATTAAGTTTTGATATTTTTCATGTTATTCTGCAAATGTGGTCATTTTCTATGTGTGTTGGAATAATCGACATTTTTTAAAATTCTTATTTAACAAAAAGTCAGATAATGTGCATTATTGATTAAATTTGACGCGTCTTCATGTAAATGTTTTTTTTATCAATTATAATTTAAATAATTTTAAGTCATTAAATGGTGCTACATAAATGATCCTTTTATGTTATTTTTATTTTTGTATTTCAAATAAGACAAAATCAAGCCATTATCATAAATTGATTGCGACGTTGTACAATATGTCAAATTGATCATATTTCTTAAAACTCATAATTTTTTAATATGTGTTAAACCAATACAATATAATTTATAAAAAATGTGGTTGTCTCTACATGAGAGAGTACGGATATTATCCCTAGCTTGTCGGTTCGAACCCCGCGCTATTCTACTGCGTTAAGTACTTTTTTACTGTCACATCCACAAATGGTATATTTAATAATTTTTTTAATCCCGTTGAGATGCCATTAGCCTGACAACAGATGGTTCTCCATCATCCACGGTCATGAGCCTCCAATTGTAGCTGTCAAAAAGTGCTACCACTTGATTGACTCGTACCTCAATAATTTAGATATAGTAGTTTCTCGGTTATCTGGGGTCGCATTGACTGGGTTATAGATTAACTGAGACAGTAAAAAAATCTGGCGTGTTTTTTAATATTTCGAAATATTATTTAAAATGTTACAAAAATCTACTTTTTTTTCAAACCTAATTAATCAGCAACCCGGTTAATGCAACCTCGGATAATCGAGAGTATACTGTTATCAAAACTTACATCACTTCACAAAAATGTCAACGAAGCTACTCATGTTAAAAAATAACCTATTAGCGCTTTCCGTATTCCTAGACATGTATTAAAAAATAATATCAAGTATTTGTCAAATAGAAGACTAGTGATAGTAGATAAATCAAACAGTTTTGACTATACGCAAGTTTTTTCATAGCTGGTGAATATTAAGTATTGCGTCATTCACAGGCCACTTCCCCGTGAGAGGGTTGATAATGCGCTCACGGAATTTTCCGTATAACTTGAAAAATTGCCTAGAGTAAGAAACATTCTAAGTTTACTCACAACCACGATGCGAGGTTTGACCCACACAAAGATTTTTGTACGGAAAAAAAATTGGCATATAGAGGTATTTTTGGCATTCAATCATGGAATTTATGATATAAAAATGTTTTGTGTCTTGTGCCCTTAACATTGATATAATTTAGGCGTATATATGCAAAAAGGGTTCAACTTGCCAAAAATATTTTATTAGATTTGTTTAAAATATCGAATGAACATACGTAAATTTATATGCATTGATAATAAAGAAAAAAATATGTGGTGAAATTACAGTTTAAAAAAAAATTCCATGTTTATTCGATTATCCCAAAACAAGTTGATTGTTGGTTTGGTCCTTTTTGCATACCCCCTTCCTTGTAAATACAAGTTGGTTTTTGATATAATATATATAAAAGCGAAGAATTTATTCCAAGTAGCTTTCCTTAATCTTTCAAGTAAACGAGTATTTACGCTCCATCAAGTCAAAAGATAAAAGTTCGTTATATTATTTTTGCAAGGCACTATTACTTGTAATGCGGTACAGGTTTTAACGAAAACTAAATCCAAAATCACGGGAATTTATTTTCGAGCCTCTGTAAACAGCACGCATAGTTCGGATATTGTTAGGGTAGAGAATTCACTTCACGTTTGACTTCCCCTGGGATAATGTGGTTGCGAGATAAATTAGACTGACTCTCCCTAATCTATTTTCGCAAGTCACTACAATCAAGGAGATAACCTAAACAAATTAACGGGAACCTTTGTTAAATGAGGGAGACTAATTATGTTTTATCTGTTGAAACGTCTCGCCGTGGAAATATGATTTCAATTTTGGGAAGGCAGAAATATTTTATGTTAGTTTAAGCCTTGAACTGTTATTGTAATGTATTACACTTTCATTATATATAGTACAACCTGGCGGGTTTATTGTCATGTGGCAATCTCATCCAATCAATCTGAAAGATGTATTACGCTTTCGTTATATAAAGTACAACCTGGTAGGTTTATTGTCATATGACAACCTATTCCAACCAAACCCGTTTTTAGAACATAGTGGTAACATTTGTTTTTATCTCTGAGTTTTTGACTCGATTCTGATGACAATCAGCAGATCGTTTTTTTGTTTTTTTATTAATTGGATAATACTGTCAATACGATAATAAACCTACCAAAGTTAATTCTAAACGATGCGAAATATGTATTATAAATAATCCATGATTTTTTTTATTATGCCAACAACTTTTGTGTGCTTTATGGAATACATTCATATACTACAAATAAATACCTTAACACCGTTTCCCTGTTGGGGTAGGCAGAGAAGGCTGAGCGCATGACTTTTGCTACCTTGATACACATATTTCGTCACTTCCGCATCAATACATTTCATATAATTCTCACAATTCCTCTGATACATTTACTTCTTTCAAAGTATTATTCACTCGATTCAACCATACTTCTCTTGGTCTTCTTCTACCACGCCTTATACCCATGTTTGCACTGTATATTTGTTTTCTTAATCTTTCTTCATTAGTGTCACGTGCCCAAACCATCTAAGAGCGCTCTTTATCTTAACCTTTCATAATCAAATACTACCTACATCTAAAATACTAAAAATGATTTCTTTGGCCAAGTTGGTAAGATGTCTGTCATTCAACTCGAACGTTGTGGATTCAATTCCTGTTGGAACCCAGATTTTTCTTATATATTTGCAGTTTATTTTTCACTTTAAGCCTCTAACATTTTCTGGTTGGTTGGATAAGATTGCAACGAGGCAATTAGCTCGCCAGGTTGTGCTACATACAACGAAAGTCTTGTACAATACAATAAATGAAGTTAAATACAAAATAAAACAAACAATAAAAATATTGAATACGTATCACTTGTATGTTATTACATCTTCAATGTGGCCTAGTGGGAGCCTAATTGTTTATTTCAGGATAATTTTAGTGATCCAGTAATGCAATACCGCCAGTCATTTGGAGCAATGTAATTATTAGAGATGAAATTAAATTCATTACAAACAAAATACTAAATAAAAACAAACAATAAAACCGAATATGCTTTATTTGTATTAAATCTTCAATGTGGCCTAGCTGGAAGCCTAATTGTTTATTTCAGGATAATTTTAATGATTAAATTTAGTTTATTAACATACTACAAGTTCATTTAGACCAGTGTGTTTCTAACGGGTAAAATTTAATTCATTACAAATAAAACAAACAACTATGCTTCACTTGTATTAAATCTATAATGTAGCCGTGTTGGAAGCCTTATTGTTTATTTCAGGATAATTTTAGTGATCAAGTTGTGCCATACCACCCGTCCATTTGGAGAAGCGTGTTTCTAACGGATAAAATTCAATGTACTCGTATTTATAACGGTCATTTAAAAGTAACGTACGAGTATGTAGTTTCAATTTCAACGGACAAAATTAACTGGTCGTGTCATCTCTTTTACATCAAGTGCAAAATCTATTTAAAAAGGCTTTTTTAATGATTATTTTTTTGTGAAAGTAATTTTTGAAATACTTCTAACCTTGACGACCTCCGTGGCCTAGTTGTTAAGACGCCTGTCTCCCAACCCGGAGGCTGCGGGTTCAAATCACGCTGGAAGCCATTTTTTTTTGAAAAATATTGTTTCGTTTTCACTTAAGGTTTTTTAAGCAGTTTTCTGGTTGGTTGGAAGATATTGCCACAAAGGAATAAACCCGCTAGGTTGTACTATATACAACTAAAGTGTAATACAATACAAACCTGAACAAGTTAGAGTGTGTATAGATAGATACCACGCCCAGTGTAGTCAGGTGATTTTACGGTTAAAATTTGATACCGCTACCCACAGTTGTTTGGCAGATACAGCTAATAGAAAGCCACGTTGTTTTGTTATATTCTGAAATGTTAAAAAATAAATATCGGGTAATTATCAAGTTTCTTTCAAAAGAAAGCAAAGCACGGCAGAAATAAAACGCCGTTTAGATTCTGTCTAAAGAGAAGATTTTCCATATAGAGCATCTCAACGTCGATTAAATTTTGCCTGGTTTTTTCTTGATTTTGAAAGAAAATTAATATCCACGCGATATTCAATTTTAAACATTTCCGAATATAACGAAACTGTACGTCTTTTATCAGCTCTAGCTGATATTCTACTGAGGTTCAGGGTAACAAATGTTAACTATACCATTGTCTGACTATGCACTGGGCGGGTTTTCCGTAGTATTTATCCATACAAATTTTAAATTATTCAAGCTGGAAGTTTTTGAATCTTAGTGGTGTCTCGAAATAAATTACTATCGACAAAAAATTATTAATTAAAAAAATTCTTTAAGATTTTTTTTTGATGAACGTAGTTAAAATGTAAACAAAGGAAACTAAATACGAGTATATTATATATTTACTTCAAACGTTGACTAATACAATACAATCTATTCAAATATAAATATTTAATCGAGTGTTGATTTGCATTTTGAATACACGAGCGCGCAACTTTGTTGAGAATGCAAAATTTTAAAAGCTTTCATGTTTTCTCTCACATTGAGTAAGTTTACCATGGAAAGGGGAGTCGAGTTAAGGTAGGTTTGAGTTATTCATGTTTGAAAATGAAATTGGATGGTGTAAAAGTACACAGTCGCTTCAAAATATTGTATATAGGATAAATTTTTACCGAACATGGTGGGTTTTTCATTTTTACAGATGTACATAAAATAATTTTATTAAGACATCTTATTTTAATGTGTCAAGCCGGAGAACATTGTTGCGATAGTTTAATGTTACTATGAAATTATTTGTCGTATTAAAATTTTATATTCATTATTAAGGAAGCTACTCATAAAATAATACGTGACGAAAATAATGTGTTTGGAGTAAGCCCTTTAGGGGAAGGTTTTTAAACTATGGACGACCTTATTAAAGCCCGACCACCTCCGCGGTAATTGATAACACGCCTGTGTTCCAATTTAGGGGTTGCGAGTTCGATAATTTAAAGAGGGTTCCCGTCTGCTTTTCACTTAAGGCAACTTTCTGGTTGGCTGGAAGATATTCCAATGAAAGTGTAATACAAGTAAGGGGGATCGAATGAAAATACTGGAGTATCTCAATCGGTATTTTGCAGTAACCCTTAGCTACTAAAGAGTCTTTCAAATTGAGTGGTTCTTTTAATTCTTGGATAAAACACATATGGCGTTGCGAACTTGCTTGGGTCTTGTGACATTTGAGAAGTGTAATGTATGACATTTATAAAAATGGAGTCATATACAATATTTTATATATTGTAATCTCCGGAAACGGTGATGTTAATTGGCCACCAAGATCATGTGATCTGACACCGTTGGACTATTTTCTCTGAGGTTGCGTGAAAAGTCAGGTCTATAAGAATGATCCCCAATCAATTCCTGAGCTGAAGGACGAAATTATTCGCATTTTTGGTGAGCTAGAACCGCAATTATGCCAAAATGTCATCGAAAAATTTGACAAAAGAGTGGACATCTGTGGAGCTGGACATTTGGGGGATATTATTTTTTGTGTTTAAATGTCATACATTATACTTCAACGACCAATAAAAAGTTTTTTGAAATCAAAGCAAATTGTGTGTTTTATTCAAGAATTTAAAAAAAATAATTGAAAAAACCGTTCAATTTGAAAGACCCTATATCATACGAACTTGATGTACACAGTACCGGAAGCCTAATGGGTTGATATCCTCCGCAGGCCTAATAAATAACAATTAATAAATGTAGGTTTATCCATAGCAACATAGTATGTACATATGTTATATCCTGAATTTGCATATATGATGTATTCCAAGGTAATGGAAAACAAAATACAGTTAAGAAAGAAGCAATCAAAATATTTGGGCTCATCTCATAACGTCCCCGCAGTCCAGATGCATCCCCAATAATAGAGGGCGAGACCGGCCGCGAAGAAATCAAATGTTTTCCAGCCCACGCTTTTGTATATGTAAATTTAAAAAAAATCAAATGATAATAAGCAAACAATACAATTAATACAGTAATAGTATTTTGTGACAAGACTCTTCTAGATATAGATTTTTATTCTGAAGTGTAGCTTGAATAACAACAAATTCAGCTGCCCTAAATCGGTTTGCTTTTGTGATGACAAATTGAAATCGCTTTTGACAGGGTTTTTCTTAAAAACAGGCAAATCAGTCAAAGGTAAAAGAAAAAAATTATAATATTCAAGCAAATAATTATTATTACTAAAACGACAGCATAATGATTATGTAGAATATACGAGTATATTGAGAGTGTATAACACTGCTAGTCACATGAAGATTGAGTTTTTGATGAAAGAAATTTCTTTAGTTAGCATTTCCACATTAATCTTACTCTTACCCTTCTTCCGCCAAGTCCAAGTTTCACTTCCATACAGAAAGGTAGACAAAACACTATCATGTATTGTCATTAGTTCAAGTTTATACGTTTTAATGCCCCATTGGCATTGTTTCGTATCGCTATATGCCATTTGATATCCATCGCAACTCTTCCATCATTCAAATGACAAGGTGAAGCTAAAAAGTTAGCCATCAATGCTCCCATTGCCAGAGAAAAGAATAAGTATACTTTTTACTAATAAGGATAATGGCAACTCTCGAATAAATAAATAATTTCAAAATATGATTATCGTTTCACAATATTATGAGCTATTTCTAAATGAAAAAAAAATTGCCGATAGAAAGAAAACTAATAGTGGACCAAAATTTAAATAAATATAAGCCTTAGGCCGAGGCCACACCAAAATGCTTCGTTAGGCGCTAAGCTAGATTTTACGTGACTCATATACTAGGTGACTTCATGCATGGCCACACCAAAGTGTTACGCACAAATTCATTTGACGGTTGGGAGTGGTTGAGTCAACACATGATGCCACTCTCAAAATTAACCAATTTCATTATTACTTACCATCTTTATTTACTTTCTGTACAACTTAATTCAAAAGTGATTTTATTACAGGTACATTTTTGTATAATTTGCTCGATGGGTTCCACAAAGCCTCCCTTTTATACATTGCTGTCATTAAAACTTCCGCCATCTTGTAAATTAACCAACGCGTCTGTTCGCTCGGAGATTCACTCGGTGACTAATCGTCATGTAAAGTGGCGCGAAGCGTGCAGTGTGGCCACTGCGATAGTATGCGATACTTTGGTTCACTAGGATATGTCGCCTAACTCGTAACATAGCTCTAAGCATCAAGCGAGGCTCCTTCCTGTGTGGCCACGGCCTTAATAGTTATTTCAATACATATCATAATTTGTGGAATCCATTTAAAAAATAAGGGATACCTCACTGCTGATGATCAGATTAGGATGTGCAAAATAGGCTGCTGATGAGATTAGTTATGCAAAAAAGCGTTTAGCGCTGAATACTTTAATGACTTCTTTTGCAAGAAGATAAGATAAACATTTAGAACTTGATCTATTATAACATTAAGCTTGCCAATTTTTAAGACGAAAAACGATTTTTCTGAATTGAATCAGTAGCAGATTGTCTAGTGAGAGAGAGAATCGTAAAGATATAAATCTCTCAGTGTAAAGCAAGGAAGGCTTTCAGATGTTTTCAAAATCGGGCTTAAGATAAATCTTAGCCATACCTTTCCCCGATTTTCCGATTTGATAATATTCACCGAAATCGACGTAAGAATTTTTTTAAATTTGTTTTTCTAAAAGCTCTTGCAATTTATTTTCGATTTACTTGTCAATTTTGCAAATTAAAAAAAAAATACAAAATAAAAAGTTCTTTAAAATTTAAAATAAAAAATATCTTTAGTCATTATCTTTGACACTGGAAGTCAAAATTTATCGTAGATACTCGAACATATAATACACAATTTTATCGTGTCCAGTGCAATCTTTAATTATTTATTTATTTTACTAAACTTTACACGAGTGTTTTTGGAGTTAATATTTGTAACAAGATTTCTTGTCTTATTAATATTTATAGCGAAAATTGTACTTAGAAAATAATATTTTTTTGGGTTATTTTTATTGATATTGATGTATCATTGATTATTTTATTGATATTGATGTATCATTTATTTATTGTATTTTCATATTTATTGTATATCACTAACAGTTTTATTGATATTGATGTATCATTTATTTATTGTATTTACAACTTTATTGTACAGTGTACAATATGGTAGGCTTATTGCCAAGTGAAACTCTCTTATAACCAACCATACAATTGTTTTACAAAGTTTTGAGGAAGGATGGGGGATTTACATCATAGATGTAGAGAAAAATAAAAAATAAATTTATGCAATATTAAAATAACAAAAATACAAGTTTAATAAGTTCATCAGTGGCTAGAAATAATAAGCGATTGAGAAAAAGAATGATGGAAAACTCGGAAAAATACCCTATGTACAAGGGTGTGGGCTGAAAATCATCCGATGTCCCCGCGGCTGGGCTCGCCCTATATTGGTAGGGTGTATCTTGACCGGGGGGATAATATGAGATGAGCCTAGACCCTTTGATAGCTTCTCTCTTAAATGTATTTTCTGTTATTTATTTTGAGATATATGTACGTGTGATTTCGGAATGTATTTATACGAGTATACACATTTGTACATATTATGTTGTTATCAATAAACCTATATTTATTTATTTGTTACTGGCGTAAGGTGTTATGTTTTTAAAGCACCATGTTGAAAGTTTTATAGTACCCCTTTAAGTGTTATCTATTTTTCCAAGAAATGAATTATAATGAACGAAAGTAATTACTCAATTTTTGTGATAAGTTTACAAGATGATAGGTGATATGTATGACAATATCGAAGATATTCAGAAAAGTGAACACTTTTCCAGCAAATTGTTTTTTCTCTCTAAATATGCGCGAAGTTCAATTCCTTTATCAGCACAGTAACACAGGTGTTGTTTGACGCTGTTTTTTTTCCAAGTTGATAAATGTTTTTCGTAATTTTTAGGGTGCGAAGCTACACAAAATTTAAAAAAATATATTATACGTATATTGTTTTTCCAGAGCACCATTAAAAATACATACATAAATACAATCACACCGTTTACCTGGTGGGGTACACTGTATATTTGGTATTATTTTATCATTTATTCGTTCTACGTGCCCACACCATGTCAGAATGCTCTTCGTCATCTTACTCATCGTTGTAAATGAAACCTGTGTTCTAACCATTGAAAATTTGTTGAAATAAAAGTTATTACAATATAAATTGTTGTACCTGGCTTCGTCTTTTATTGTTGTGAAACATTGAGACTTCATAAAGTTTTGTAGGAGAAACAAGAAATATTGGTGCTCGGTTCCCCAATAAAGACTTGTTTGTTCTGTTAAACAAAACAGTTTTCAAAGCCAACAGGCGATTTCCACTGGTATGAATGTGTTGTGTAATAATTTACAGAAATTTTCCGCTTGTAAATAATATAACATTTTCTAAAAAACAAGTTCATCTTAAAGTGGTTCTCATATTTTTTTTAAAGAAACGGGAGAAAAAGAGGAAGGAATTATTAATCCGATTTTAACTGCTTATTCGCGTGGAAAATATTATCTTGAAAAAAAGAGAAAGTATTATGTGCATTTACAGATATTAGAAATCTAATTTACAATAATGACGTGACTAGAAAACCTGATAGTAAAAAAATGAGAAGAGTAGCTTAAACCAAGTGAACTAAATATTATAAGAAGGAAAATTAAGAAGTAAGGAAATTCGAAGGAGCTATATGAGAAGGTATATTATTGGGAGATGAAAAGTTCATTTTGAAATAAATGTCTGGTGCTCTACTCTCTACTTATACCCACAAGGGAACGGTACGATGATAATGTATTGTAATTTGTTTTTTATCAAATACTGTTCATTCCACATTTTATAACGGTATAACCCTACCGGTTTCAAGGCTTTCACCTCATCATCAGGGGAAACCCTTGAAACCGGTAGGGTTATACCGTTGTAAAAAGTGGAATAAACAATGTTTGATAAAAACAAATTACAATTTCTTTAAACCTCCACAATGTTAATGCCTTAACTACAAATAAGATATTGTATTGTTTTATATAATACTTTCATTGTATTTAGTATAACCTGACGGGCTTATTGCCATATTGCAATATTTTCCAACCAATCAAAAAGATTGTCTCCGCCATCCCTTACTTTTTCATTGATTGATATCTCATTTTAACTTTTATTATGTATTTGTTCATAAATTTCATAAAGATGAATAATTATTTGATTTTTTTTGCTACCATGTAACTTCCTATATTTACTTTTGTCTGGTTGTTTGGAAGATATTGCCGCATGGCAATAAATCCGCTAGATTGTTTTCATATTGGAATGTTCGATAAATAAATAAATAAAGACATTGACTAAGTACGCAAAAATTAGACTGAAACCAGTAAAAAAAAGGAAACCAACGGGAATCCAACCCATAGCCCAGGCAGATAAAAGGAAACCAACGGGAATCCAACCCATAGCCCAGGCAGATAAAAGCCTTAGTTAACGAGAAATGACGATATACTCGAATGTTTAGAGTACATTCGTAAAACAAGTAAACCTTTAGGTATGTTTTTTTTTTCAAATTAATATTTTTTCTCAACATGTAATATATAACTCAAGTCATACTTATTTAGTTGTGCCTATTGGTATCACACCGGGTACCATAGGCGATATGTAGATATCTTGACCGTCATCGTATCCACGCAAAAATTAACAGTTGAAGGATTAGCGCATAGGATCCGCCACTATGCATGTGTGTCAACATTCAATAAATGAATGGTTGAATTAAAATAGGCACTAAGTACCAAAAAAAAGCAAAAAAAACTAAGTATGCACTTTCGTTCTATATGGCATATATAATGAAACTGCATATTTAGTTTTTTTTTTGGTACTTAGTGCCTATTTTAATTCAACCATTCAAATATCGCACCTTATGGTTTGTCTATCTCCCCATGTCGGCTGCTCAGAAAACAACCTGCGGAAAGGAAGCATCGTGCTGATAGGATATGGATGTGGTGTTGACACGAATGGAATGGACCTTCTGGACACGTGTTGTGTATTTTTCACACCGGTATTTCACGTTGATGCTACATTGTTAACAAATGTTAAATAGTTAGTTTAACTCGAAGGTCCCAATCGTTCATTTCATTACTTACATTCCTGAACTATTCTGTAATTCTGACCCTAAATGGGTAACCATCGTATACCAAGAAACAATTTTAAATGTTTGTTTTTAAGTTTTCCACAGCTCCCATTTGTCTGAATATACCACATAAGTTCCAGATATTTCGTACATTCCTTCCAATTCGTATAAGAGTAATTAGTTACTGACTTCATTCTTATAATGTATATTTATTTATTTGTTGACAAACTAAATGACTCTTAAGTGTCGTTTAAATAACGCAGTAACAATAATAAAATAAAAGATAACGTATGATCATCTTCGAAGAATACAAATATCTTTCAAAATTTGATATATAGTAAAATATGTACGAGTATGATACGAAATATGATACATGATATAAAATATGATATATGATACAAAATATGATATATGATACAAAATATGATATATGACATAAAATACCTACTAGTACAACACGAATCGTAAAAAAAATAATCAAATACAATAATTTAAATTCAATCAATAATACAACATCTGAGAAGAAAAAAATCTCTCAAGGACAAAGATAATACGAAATTATATGGCAAATTACAAAGATAAAAAAAAATTAAATAATAAAAAGGACAATTTATATACAAGTATGTTAGCACCGTTTAGAGAGCAGACTCTTCTATAGAACGCTCATCTCGGGACTAGAACTCACTGTTATAGACAGATAAAATATATTACAATAAAAAAACAAGTTCAGTGCAAGAATAGGAAGGTGATGACTGCGGCCATTAGATAAGGAACTTCCCCGCATGTGTTTAAAAAAATTGTTAAGAAAACCGCAGAAAACTTACCAAGGGAATATGAGTTACAAAGATATACCTTTGCTGATCTTCCGATATGTGATAGTACCACATTCGGCTTTAGGTGTAGTATAATGCATGTGTGTAGTGTTCATATCTATAGTAATCATGCATTTCAAAAAG
Organism: Odontocerum albicorne; assembly: GCA_949825065.1. Lineage (NCBI taxonomy): Eukaryota > Metazoa > Arthropoda > Insecta > Trichoptera > Odontoceridae > Odontocerum > Odontocerum albicorne. The sequence goes on from OX463840.1 coordinate 15,594,010, forward strand.
ATCTCCCATAAAAGGTTGTCTTTAAATACTTCATAAATCTGCACACGCTACCCATATCTCTAACACTGAGGCAGACAAAGATCGATACTATTAAATATTACTGGATAAAACGAATGCTAGCCATAAATAAAGATCATCAATTTAAATATTATGCACTAATACTACGACTGTCGGAATACTTAAACAAACACGTTAAAATACGAAAAATACACTGTTATTGATTAAAACAAATCAAGAAACATACGACAAATACAAAAACTCGTAGAATCGAACGCTGTGCACGGAAAATAAAATGGAATAATAACCAGTCTCCCACCAGGTTGCACTGTACGTCTATACAACGAAATATGTAATAAAAATTACATGTGATATCTTCTTGTTTAAAAAAAAACAGAGTTCTTGACATTGCATCGTACTGCGAAATGTTCTATATTATACAAGTCATAGTTATGCAAAGGTAATATACGAGTATATCTACTATGAAACGTTTCGTAACATTTTAGTAAGTTTTTTCAAAGTTGTTTTATCTTCTCAAGTTATAATATAATATTTTTATTCCTTACGTATTAAGCTTTTTAACTCTGGATAGAACACTCTATCATAGCAACACTTCACATTTCTTATTCTGTCCCACTACTGATCTCTTGTTCCAGACACTTGAATAAAATAAATGCGACACAGTTTTGCTTGAAATTATTGATATTTTAAAATATGGCAATAAAAATCATTATACTTCTGACTTTCAAAGTACTTAGTCTGTCTAACATAATTTGGTGGTAACATTCTAACAAAAAATTATCTGATTTTAAACCATTCAAGTTTCATATTTCTCTGTACTTAAGAATACTCAAAAATATTCAATCAACAAGAACTATTTGTTTTGGTTATCTTGAAGTATTGGAGGAAAATCAATTAGTATTTATGAAATAATGACACGCCGGTAAAATTAATTATTGGTTAGAATAAACGCTAAGAGTATTTCATTCCGTACAAAATTCTTCTAACGAAGATAACACAAATATGAATTTTATGAATTGGATATTTACCAAAAATATCTGAACCATAAAATAAACATTATTTTATTTTTTGAATCTCAAACAAGACGTTTGTTTCACTTTGTGGTGTCATGTTTAATATGTTTTAATTAAATAAATGAAACATTTTTTTTGTATTCACCACTGTTTTATTTTTGCGAGTTCACAGTCGGTTTCAATGACCTCCATTTTTTCGGTTCAATTGAAATATTTGGAGGAAATCCTTTATTCTTATATACAAAATAATGAGAAGCCGGTAAATTGTGTATTTAATGGTAAAAGTGTTTTATTTTGTAATGACTAAGATGAGTTTTGTGGATTGGATATTTTGAAAAAATATGCAAACCACAAAAATAATTATTTTAGTTAACTTAATATATTTAGAGGATAATATTTTATTCTTGTATACGAAATGATGTCAAGTAAGAAAAAATATTATTTAATGATAAAAATTAAAACTACAAATATTTCATTCCATACAACTTTCTTCTGACGGGGAAAATGTCAGTTATCTTAATACAGGTATAATGTGGACCCCATTGATATCTAAACCTTTGATATACCCTATGGCATTAAGATTCATCAGGCTATACTTCTCTACACATACACTACACTAACGCTGAATGTGTTACTATATTTTCTTTGTAGTTCGTCTTCCCTTAGTAAGTTTTCTATGGTTTTCTTACCAAACATGTTTTTCCAAACATATACAGATGCTGGAAATTTCCTAATCCATTGAACGCAGTCACCACCTTCTTATCTTTACACTCAACATATATGTTTTATTGTTGATCTGTTAAAAATACTGGGTTTAAATCCCGATAAAGAGCGTCTTTGTGGATCAAATAAGAGACGTAACGTGGGTAAATTTTATGGGTTTCGCGATAGTATTAAGTACATACCCTTGAAACCTTTTTGCTGAATCAAAGAAAAAACGGAATCAGCTTATTTCTTATAAATACAGTTGTACTCACCAGCTTGTGTAAGGGATACTGTTGCCAGTAGAAGTAACCAGTAGGCGGCGCCCAGCCGCGCATCCCCTCTCATACCGACCTGAAATGTTTTATATGTATAATACATGAATTTCTTATCATTTTTACTTTATACACGAAACACAGATTCCAATTTTTTTTATATATATAAACGTGAATAAATTCAACAAAATAAATATATAGTAAAGGACATATGTGTTTCAATGTAAGAAAGCATCTTCTCTTCCTTATCGTGTGCTCAATGCTAAGGCCTCGGCCACACAGAAAGGAGCTTCGCTTGATGCTTAGAGCTATGTTGCGAGTTAGGCGACATATCCTAGCGAACCAACGTACCGCATACTATCGCAGTGGCCACACTGCACGCTTCGCGCCACGTTGCATGACGATTAGTCATCGATTGAATCTCCTAGCGAACAGACGTGTTGGTTAATTTACAAGATGGCGGAAGTTTTAATGACAGCTGTGTATAAAAGGAAGCCTTTGTGGAACCCATCGAACAAATTATAGAAAAATGTACCTGTAAGAAAATCACTTAGGAATTACGAGTAAGTTGCACAGAAAGTAAATAAAGATAGTAAGTTATAATGAAATTGGTTAGTTTTGAGAGTGACATCGTGTGTTGACTCAACCACTCCCAGCTGTCAAATGAATTTGTGCGTAGCTCTTTGATGTGGCCAGGCATGAAGTCACCTAGTATATGAGTCACGTAAAATCTAGGTTAGCACCTAACGAAGCATTTTGGTGTGGCCTCGGCCTTTGCTATGTCTCGAACTTGACGCACCATCTGTCTCCATTTCTCCTGGTCTTGGACCATGTTGAATGCAGCGCTTAGTGAGAAATCCATTTACTCCTTAATTTGATCCGTACATCTCGTAGGGCACCTTCCTCTTCCTCGCCCTCCTTCAACTGTACCCGTGATCACCAGCTTCTCCAGATTTTAATTATTTTTTAAGCAACATGCTATCAGCCAGCATATCAAATTGAAATTAATTAAGTTCAAACATTTTTGCCACGTTTTGCTATATCTCGTTGGAGAAATTGAAGATTGTGGTCCATAATACATTTTGTAGGCTTAGTTGAGCCACTCCACAGGGAAGCATGAGTGTAATTGTTCTCGTAGTTATTATAATATGTTTAGAATTTTTTTTTCTTGTTCTGTGCATTTAATTTAATGCTATAGGGTTAAACCTGTATCAAATGTGAATAAAATAAGCGAATATTACGACTTTCGAAATTTATACCGCGTATTTGTTGTTCCAAGTGTCGACGTTTCAAGAGCATTGCCGCCCTTATCTTCAGGTCTCGTAATCGAGTTCTTTATCAGTCAGAAAAATTGAAATGTTAGCACGTTGAATTACGAATACGCGGTTTGAACTTCGAACTCTCTAAAATAGATGTGGAAACTATGAACATATCTCCATAGTTAGAGATTTCGGGTTCGGTTCCTTGCAATATCCAGAAAAGAGAACCCAGTTTAAGACCTTTTTACACTATTTTTGTTGAAGGAGGAAATTGCTACATGGTAATAAGTCCACTAGGTTGTATTATATTCAATGTATGTATAATTGCTACATGGTAATAAGTCTGCTAGGTTGTATTATATTCAATGTATGTATAATTGCTACATGGTAATAAGTCTGCTAGGTTGTATTATATTCAATGTATGTATAATTGCTACATGGTAATAAGTCCGCTAGGTTGTATTATATTCAATGTATGTATAATTGCTACATGGTAATAAGTCTGCTAGGTTGTATTATATTCAATGTATGTATAATTGCTACATGGTAATAAGTCCGCTAGGTTGTATTATATTCAATGTATGTATAATTGCTACATGGTAATAAGTCTGCTAGGTTGTATTATATTCAATGTATGTATAATTGCTACATGGTAATAAGTCTGCTAGGTTGTATTATATTCAATGTATGTATAATTGCTACATGGTAATAAGTCTGCTAGGTTGTATTATATTCAATGTATGTATAATTGCTACATGGTAATAAGTCCGCTAGGTTGTATTATATTCAATGTACGAGTATGTATAATCAAACATCTACTTTTTCGGGAGCTAAGAACATGAGAAGTAGGTGATTTGATTGTATTCATACATATAGTATTGAAATAACGTACATACATGCCATCACGCAATTTCCCTGTTGAGATAGGTAGAGTGGACTGAGTGTCAAACTTTCTTAACACGACGACATACTTTCTTCGCCTCCATCACATACATACTCGTATATCAGTTTATCTTACCCCTTAGCTTTCATTTTTTCAAAATTTCATTCACTTGGCCCAACCATACTTTTTTTGTTGAAATAAATGTTTTGAAATATCTTTACAATTGATGCAAATGTTTTTTCAAGTAATGTTAATACTTTTTATGACGTCTTGTGTTGATATATTATTAAAATAAAAAAGCAATGTAATCAATTTAGTTGTCATTTGCAAATATCCGCGACAAATTGAAATATTACACACTCGATGACTTTTTTTCTTAAAAAAGATCTTCAATTCTGTTAGCAAAGCGTAAATAATTTATATTGTTTTCATTCCACGGTATATATTGTACTTCATGGATATTGAAAATTGTATTTGTTTAAATGTAGACCATTTTATTTTTTTAACAAAAGTAATACAATTATTTCTCAATAAAGTTTGCTTCTCTGATTTCTAAGAAAACCGCTATCGTGCTCTTCAATTTAATACAGCGGCAATTTAAAGCGGATTTTTTATAATATTACCTTTTCAATTTATTATATTTCTTAAAATTAAATTAAACAATATATCGTTCCCATAATTTTTACGACTGATGCTGAAAATTAACAAAAAATTTGTTCCTATTTTTTTTCACTTTTTTTACTCTTATAAACAACATTGAAAATTATCAAATTTGAAATACGCGCTTTTCTGACGTAAGCTGTAATGGAGTATAGACAATAAGCTAGCGCCACTTTTATACCGGTCAAGTTTTACTAACAAGTATAAATTACAATTTGTAATTTAATGTACGTTTTACATTACCCTGTTACGTTACCCTGCTACAAAAAATTGATTTAAAAACAATAAACAAATCAAACTAAATAATTTACTACTCCAAAATAAAAAATATAGAATATAAATAAAAGTAGTCAAAAAAATCACAATGTTATATTTTATATTAACTATAACCTGATAACATGGAAACAAATCAGGAGATTATACAAACGGATTGTATGTTTTACGAAAATTGACAAAATCCCTCTGGTGTCCAAGCATTAAATTTTTTTTGTTGATAAACGAGATGAAAGGGTTATATAAAGTACCCCCTCGCATTGGTGGTGATTAAATATATTGTTCTAATTTATAACCACCCTCACATTTTGCTCGGATGTTTGATGTTACATCGATGTGGTAATACTTAGTATCTCCAAAGGGATGAATAATATAAAATAGGGGTTGTTAGTATCTGATATATTTTGTATATTTATTAAAATGTGTATCCACATTGACACACAAAACTATTACAATTAAAATGTGTTAATATCAATTTTCTAACGACAGTTGCACTTTGTAATTCATCATTTGTGAGAATGCGACATTTGGGTAACTCCATTTTAGGTTTGATAGGTATTTTTAATGTAGATGTTGTTGAGTTCAGGAGGTTTCTTCTCCAGCATTTCATGGATTTCGGGAGTTGATTGGGAGACTGGTTATTCAATTTTATTTCATTTTCTTTTGTCTGATCGGTTGGAAGAGATTGCCACCAGATTATTATGCAATTAAATGTTAAATTAATAAGGATTATACCATTTTTGGCACAGTTTAAGTTTGGTATTCGGTGTAATATTTTAGGTTCAAGTACCTTTACTATCCATCAATTGAGTTCCTCTTCAGATAAAGATGAAGATCTTGGATCTGTTATTAATTAAATTATTGATGAAAAATGTTACGAATGGCCAGGAATCCGATTATTATTTTAACCTGAATCATATTTTTCTATCCCTTATATTTTGCTAATTCCCTATTATCACCTTGTGTGCCCGAAACAATATCATACTCCTGATGCTTATTAAAGTACGAGTATATGCGATATTAAAATATTCTGGAATCTCTCTAATTACACGATCTCTATTCACGTAAATTCACTTTATCATGGTTTGTTATGTTAGAAATTTCAAATGTTTAATAGTGACATCTATTAAGTAATAATCTGGCTCCAAATCAATATTTTTACATACAGCTGTAAGAGCGACCAAGAAACAACGGAAGATTCATCCAGTGAGAGCAATTTTGAATAGGTAAGTTCTGATTTTTTTTCTTCGTATAAATAAATCGTATAATTCTCATCAAAATGTGTTTGAGTAGTTATCAGTAACCACTTATATAGAGTTATTAAAAAAACTTAAGCTTTTTTAAGTATGCAACAACGTCGTCATTTACTAACCATGCAGTGAGACACAAACCAATGTTAGACTCGCTCCGTCCTTGGCATGCTTTAAGAAGCGTCTGAAAAAACGCTCAATTTCTAGTCGGTAACATAACGCATTTCATTCTTAATTTTTCTTTCCTCTCCGCCATCCCTTCCTTTTCCTTGGATTAACGATATCTCACTTTATTTGATAAGGAATGTTCGTTTTTGTGAGGTTTATGAGTATATGCTCATATATATGTTCATGAATTTCATGGGGATGGGTAGTCATTTGATTTTTTTTGTACATGTAATTAGCTTTATTTACTTTTGTCTGGTTGGTCGGAAGAGGTTGCCGCCTCGCAATAAACCCGCCAGATTGTATTTGCAATAAAAGTATTAAATAAAAATAGAATATCTGGAAATGTGTAAAAAATCCTCTATTTTACAACCCATATAATAGTTCTATTTACGCAGTTTTCATTTATGCGCAGTTTTCATACAACTAATTGCACGCGTAAATGGGTAGAGGGGAATTACTATATCAAGGGTTGTTATTCAATCGATTTTAAATATTAATGAAAGTCTTTCTTGAAAAAATCATGTGAACACATGCTTCCGTTATAAACAAATCATGAAATATATTATCGGTACACGCAATGGGGGGCATGCAACATACTTTGATTGATTATTTTTTCTTCAAAATTTTTTCATTCGCTTTGGAAGAAATTGTATGTAGACTTGAATCATTCGTTCTATGAATAAATAATTTTCTTAAAATATTATGTATCACCACGACATCAAATGTCATTATAACATTTTGTTAAAAATGCCTTTTTTTAGGTTCCTAGAAAAATATATTTATTTCATTTATATTTTGTTGTGTGCTGATGTATGAAATAGGATTCTTATTGTTTTCTACACGATTCGCTGACTCGATTAAGAGTCATCACTCCTTCCAATCTAAATTGTGTAATATTAAAATAACCCAGTTTAAAGTTCCATTTGCAGAGTTTCTCCTCATGAGTGCTCTAACTAAAAAAAATACATAAAAAATATAACTCAAAATAAAATTAATTGAGTACGAGTATAACGATATAAAGCTGATGGTTGCAGCTATTACATTGGGTAGTTCTCCGCATCTGTATGTGTTATGAAAAACTTGTTTGGGTAAAAAACTTACCAAGGAAAAACGAACTTCAAAAAAACATTTGTAGATCTTTCGATATGTGATAGTATAGTAATATATTCGACTCAGGTGTAGTGTATGTATATAGTGTTATATAATTATTAATTTTGATAGGACCTCCCAAAAGCGGGAAACCCCCGGGGAAAATCAAGCGTCTTAACCAACTAAACCACGGAGGTCGTTCGGGTGAAAAAAGGGTTCCAGCCTAGTTAGTTTGCTAGGTGACAATATTCTCGCGTGCCAGACGTGTGTATTATTACCCTTTCAAGTAGGGTAGAATGAAAGAAAGTCAAAAGAATGACTTAACGAACATATAAGTCAGAAATGCATGGTGCTCATGAAATAGGTATACTGAAAAAAAAATTATTTGTTCGTGACACTTGAGCCAATGTAGACTTTTTAGAAGTGGATTTATATGACAATATTTGTGACGATCATAGCTCTGCCTATCAGCTACATTGAAGACGGCATTGAGTCTGGAACATTGTGAAAACGGAAGACCAGACTAAATAGAATTACAATAATCCAAATGTGACACGACAAATGAATTACGAGTTTTAATCTCTTTCGTTGGAAAACATCGACGCTCAAAGTTTAACTTTCTGAGATTAAAAAAGTCTGAAGAAACCGTATAACATATTTTTTTATCGAAAGAGAGTTAACTATCAAGATAGACACCAAGAATTTTGAAGCTTTGTTTTGGAAAAATACTAACGCTCATTAATGATAACGCATCCCTATCAAAAAGGTGTTGTCTACGGGGTGTGGCCACCCCGAGAAATTCCGTTCTTTTGTCTATAAAGAGCTTTTTTTTTTTACAAAACTCATTTCGTATTCCAACATTTTTCATTAAGCTTTTCCCTGATCGTTTTCCGAATTTAATAATTTTATGTTAATTTACTTTAACAAATATAATATCAAATTGTTTCATGTGGCAGGTAGTTCTAAAAAAAATCATTACTTGAAGGCAAAAATCATTACTTTATTTATCGTTTTGTTATTTTACAGGAAGTATTATTTTTTTATATACGTTAGTTTATATTTATATTCTCAGTTCTTTTGCTTTTTTGTAATTCAATTTTAAAGTCTATTTGAAATAAGTGCCGATTCTACATAGTCGTATCCTTTTTGCTGTTTTATGTTAACTGTCCTTTCTCTATAAAAGTTCTTTCTCTAGAAAGTATTTCGAGATTTTCTTAAATTCAATGTAGGGTTACTTGTTGAAAACTTTTTTTTATATAACTATTTTATACTGGTATTTTCTTTAACATATGAAGGGTACATTATGTATTTGATTTAATATTAAAATGTATGGTTGCTCGGGGAATAATACTGTACTAACTTGTTTTAAAAAATTGATTAACATTTCACACACAAGCAATTATCTATGTCTGTAAGTTTCTGTGAGAATGAATGAAAGTACAAAGAATTACTTAACACACATACAACTCAGAAATTAATGGTGCGTATAAAATAGGTAGACCGGGTAAAACGTGGCTGGATCAAGCGAACTAGATGTTGAAAGAAGGTTTATTGAGAAGCATGAATAATAAAAGCCTATGCAACATGAGATGTATATAATGTGTAAGAATAAAAAATATAGTAAGACCTATGTAAAATACCTATCACTTAAATTTACTACAATACTTAATGAATATGCTGCTTAGCAATACACCCACCAGATCTACCATATACAATACTTAATGAATATGCTGCTTAGCAATACACCCACCAGATCTACCATATACAATACTTAATGAATATGCTGCTTAGCAATACACCCACCAGATCTACCATATACAATACTTAATGAATATGATGCTTAGCAATACACCCACCAGATCTACCATATACAAAAAATAATGAAAATAAGATGTTTCATTGACATTTTGTTTTATTTCTTTGATTTGACGACCTCCGTGGCCTAGGTAGTAAGATGGCTGTCTTCCAACCCGGAGGTTGCGAGTTTGATTTGATGTGGCTGTATTACAAATACTACCAAAAAGAATATTCGGTTTCACAGTTTATGCTCCATGAATTTATGAGTGCCATTTCCTTTGCTTAGAAACGAGACAAACACCCGATACACGAGGTCTTCTAGTTGTTTCCTTTGCCAAGGAAAAATACGCAGTTTCTTGACCCACAAATAAATAAAACAGTTAACCTTGTTCTCTAATGTTTATAACATACAATAATAATATAAAACTCGATAACTTTGTTTTGATGGAGTTAAATATAACATTGGTTAGATTGATTTGTAAAAAAATATGCTGATAGTGTGATAAATTTAACCGGGGTATCTATAGATATACTGAATTCTCATAATGCGAATTAATTTATTATGAGTATTATTATTGGGTGTACAAATAAGTCACCGCCGTTTGACAAAAGTTGGCGCCACCAGTAAGTTATGGTTAAAATTGTCAGATGTAAAATGTCATTATCGTAAGGTTGGACATCTGTCAACAACATGACCTTGAAATATTAGTGAATTTTTATCAGTATAACATATTTTTTTGTGTTCGAAAATGTCAAGTTTTGAGCCGAATAAGCGTCATTTGCGGGAACTTTTGATTTACTTCTTCAATTTGAAGAAATCTGCAGCTGAGGCGCATCGATTGCTTGTAGAAGCATATGGTGAGGCTGCCTTAAGTGAGAGAAGTTGTCGTGAGTGGTTTCAAAAGTTTAAGAACGGTGAATTTGACATCGAAGACAAAGAACGTAGCGGAAGGCCGAAAGTGTACGAAGACGCGGAATTGGAAGTATTATTGGATCAAGATTCGTGCCAAACGCAAGAAGAACTTGCACTTACATTAGGAGTGACTCAACAAGCAATTTCACATGGGTTGATTTGGGTTGAAATCATTGGGAATGATTCAAAAACAAAGAAATTGAGATTCATATGAACTGACACGGAGAAAATTTGAATGCCAATTTTCCACATGTGAAATGCTGCTTGCCAGGCATAAACGAAAGGGTTTTCTGCACCATATAGTCACTGGTGATGAAAAATGCATCCATTATGATAATCCAAAAAGGAAGAAATCATGGGGATCCCCTGGTCATGCTTCAACATCTACGGCTAAGCCAAATATTCATGGAAAAAAACTCTTGTTGTGTATTTGGTGGAATCAGCTTGGTGTATATATATATATATATATATATATATATATATATATATATATATATATATATATATATATATATATATATATATATATATATATATATATATATATATATATATATATATATATATATATATATATATATATATATATATATATATATATATATATATATATATATATATATATATATTATGAGTTGCTCAAACCGAATGAAACCATTACTGGGGCTGTCTACCGAACATAATTGATGAGATTGAGTCGAGCACTCGACGAAAAGCGCGCCCACTACTACGCCAGACACGACAAAATTATTCTCCTGCATGATAATGCTAGTCCACATGTTGCGGCACCGGTCAAAACCTATTTGGAAACACTCAATTGAGAAGTTTTACCCCACCCGCTGTATTCACCAGACATTGCTCCTTCTGATTACCACTTGTTTTGATCGATGACGCATGGCCTGTCTGAGCAGCACTTCACATCATATGAAGATACCAAAAATTGAGTCGATTCGTGGATAGCCTCAAAAGATGATGATGATGACTGACGCGCTATTCGTATGCTGACAGAAAGATGGGGAAAAGTAGTGGCAAGCGATGGGTACTACTTCGAATAAAACATGAGGTTCCGTTCTTTCACAATAAATGCCCATTTTTTTATAAAAAACGGCGGAAACTTATTTGTACACCTAATACAATAATTTGAATATAACTATTCCATTTAATTGTTTTACATTTCCGTTATAACATATAGTATATAGAAAAACCTGGTGGGCTTATTACCATATGAAAAAATCTGCCAAGACTCAAGAAGGATGCTCAAAAAGTTTTAAGTGAAAACTAGACTGGAACAAAACGGGAACTAAAAAAATATATATTAACGATAGGGATGCTAGATGATATTCACTTTATATTTTTTTAAGATTTACTGCCATACGCCAATATTTTCCAAATAACCGAAAACTTGTTAATGTTGTCTTAAGTAAAAACCAAAATTAACCGCTTTAAAATATAAAAAAATTAGTCCGAGAAATCGTGATAACATAAGACATAATAAACATCTTTCAGATAGGTTGAAGGAGATTGTCACATGCTAATAATCCCACAAGGTTGTACTGTATACAAGGAAATTGTTATATATTATCCGCTCGGGAGCTGCTATAGCTGCCAGACGGGATTTGTTTAATATTTTCGGGTTCGAATTCCGAAAAAAAGTGCCCTTGAGAAGAGTTTGGTCTCTAAATGGCGCTATATGAAATTGTCTATTAAATTGAAAAAAAAATATATAGTACAACATGGTAGGTTTGATAACATGGAGTATGTAAAAAAGGCCTTGATTGTAAACCAGACAAGAATCATTTTTACATGGGTACGAACGAGAATCGAAATCACAACAGTCGGATCGGAAGACAAATTTGTTCCTCACTAACATAGGTCACGAAAGATAATATACTTCGACGTAAAAGTGTTAACCTTATAAAAATATAATGTAAAGAAACGGTATGAAAGTATGCATAAATAGATACGTACCATTACGCCGTTTCCCTGTTGGGGTAGGCAGAGGACAGAGCGCCGGACTTTCCTAATCTCGACATACATTTTTTACCTGTTCTACATGAAAATCAGACTGAAAACCCTTTTTTTTTTCAAATTCGGTTCCAGCGAGAAACGAACCCGCAGCCTCCGGGTCAGAAGACAGATGTGACTGACTTTGGTTTCTATCGCTTCATGCCGTCCAATATCCCTCTTAACTTTTCCATCATATGAGAAATATTAATGAAATATTGGAGCAATTTGAGAAATTTTGCAATTTAATAATGTATTATTTATAAAATATTCATAGAATAAATATAATAATTTATATATAATACCTGTTTTAACACAAACATGTTGTTTTAAGTGTATTTAACTTATCGGTTCGTCACGAGACTTGCACAAGCGGACAACAAATAATCGGACATCCCTTATATTTGTTTTTTTAAACATTTTAATATCATTTGGAAAAGTTTACTCAACTGTTTATCCAAATCGTGTTAGAAATTCCTTTCTCTTTTCTATTTGTAATTCAACACAGCATCTCCATCTATACCGGATATTCGGTTAAAAACTCGTACCCAAACCGTTGATATTTATGAGAAATAAGAAAATACATTATATATGTTTATGTTTATTAGACCAAACTTTTATCTAGAAAAACCTTTTTTGAAGGAAACCCCCTCTTAAAGCTTTGTAAAAGCGCCGTATGGCCGAAGGATTATGCCCATCCCTAAGAAAGGTTTTCAAAACTTTAGTTTTTGAGAAAGAATTTCTTTCCGCAACTGGTAAAAATTCTTTTGACATAGATAAAATATTATTATATATTGAATAAAAATACGTACTGGTTAAAATATTCCATTCGATATTTTAAAGTCATTTTAAAAATATTTTATCTTTATATTTTTGAAAACAAAAAATATGTAAAAACCTTTAAAAGATAAATCTGCTTTCGTATGTTCGTTTCATTCATGTCGTTCGTCTGAAGGGTACTCATTGACGGGATTCGAACCCACTATTATTGACAGATTAAAAATACTACAAAAAAATAAAATGAGTATACGTGTAGAAAGATGGTGGCTGCTGTCATTAGATTGCGTACTTTCCCGCGTCTGCATATATTAAGAAAAATATTATTTGATAAGAAAACCAGAAAATTTACCACAAGTAAACAGACTATAGAGGAACTTTGATAGAGTTTACGCTATGTGATAGTAACATATTCGTTCCTGTTATACCCTATAGTTATTATCATTTTGACTATTTTCAAGAGCTTTTAATTATAATTATTTGCTTCTATTCAATATTTGCCTTCTATTTAATATTACTGACCATATATAAAATATTATTAAATTGTTATTTTGTGTAAGCGTTTTCGAATTACACTCCTTAGAATTTAACAAGAACATTAGTTGGTTTTCAAGTATATTTATTTTTATCTTCTTTCAAATGTGTAACTTTGAGAAAAAAATAATATTACAAATAATTATTACAAATTATCACAAAGTAAGTTTCATCGAATGTCCTTATTCATCCTGTAACCTTTCCTTCCCTGTGTTGGGTATCTTCTACACGTTGCTTCTAATAACCATCAATATCTCTATAAATATTATAAATACAAGGTTAAGATTTTAGGTATTCCTCCATAATATATTTACGCATTGATTTAAAAATAATATTAATAATAATCAGAATTTATCGACTACATCGTGGGTATTTTGTGAAGATATCGGAAACAAATTCGCATTTAAACGCTGTGAGTGCCTCGACCTTGTGTCTTGACGATAGGTGAATAGTATGCGGGAAACGCGACACTATATTCGCATCTCACTCTTGCATACTCCACTGAATTGCGAGGAGCTGAATTGTCTCAACGTCGCAAGCATAAGCGTAAGCGCCGGGGTATGCGACTGACGTTCCGCGCCACAGTAGCTTCTAGGCTTGCAAATAGGTTAGACGTACGCCCGTTCCGTGAGCGTTGCCAGATGGGTTTTAAATTTTTTCAGCAAATAAATCTCAATTATTATAATTTTTAACTTCAATTATAATTAATTAAAGGGATTATCTATGAATGTTCTTATTTTTCCGATTTAAAATCGCTAATTTTTGATCGCGTACTCACTACCCAACACCGGAGCACGCGTTTCAATTTTAACACCGTAAGGAAAGGGTTAAGAGAGATAATATGATTACCTCTGTTTCCTAGTTGGTTCGATTCTTGTTGGTACCCAAATTTAAAGAAAAATATTCGTGTTTGTTTTTACTTAAGGCCTCTTTATCATATTTCTGGTTGGTTGGAAGAGATTCCCACATGACAATACTCCCGCCTGGTGGTACTGTATACAACGAAAGTGTAATGCAACAATACAATATATTTGGTGGAACAGATGACTTGTAGAATCAGACAACAATGCCTTAGATCGGTTTCTATGTACTATTATTATATGTACTATGATTAACAAATCATAGCATAATCCTTTTTAACAATTTGAAATTCCTAAAAATGCTACTTTAATATAATGAATTCGTATAATGTGACTGAATGTTTTCTTAGCAAACCTTTATTAAGAGCCTTCTCAAAAGACGTTCTTTCTTCGTTTGAAAATAATATTTTTGGAATAACTTTCGAACATGCTGTGTTATGTTAAAAAATACGTGATCACGGTATGAAAAATGCACCAGAAAAAGTGATGTCTATTGTTTACTAGGTTAGGTTCGATCTCACACGAAATATCTTATAAGTGGTATGTTAGGTTAGCATGAATGCTAAGTGTAGCTAATGATTGGTTATTTGTGTATTTTACTTAGATATTACGTGATTCATGATGTTTCTTCTTTGCAGGAATTTTACTTAGATATTACGTGATTCATGCTGTTTCTTCTTTGACCGTATTTTACTTAGATATTACGTGATTCATGCTGTTTCTTCTTTGACCATATTTTACTTAGATATTACGTGATTCATGCTGTTTTTTCTTTGACCGTAATTTACTTAGATATTACGTGATTCATGCTGTTTCTTCCTTTGACCGTATTTTCTGACACCTTGAACCGCTTAACTAAATACTGTGTAACTATTAAATACTGTTTTAACTAATTATTTTTACATTATAACTACTCGAGCGTGAATTTAGTTAATTATATGTATATATTTTATACATCTCGTACATTTGCAAAACCATCCAGAATGATTTTTAAATAATTTATATTTCGATAGTTTTATGAAAATGATTTTATTTTATTTATGACAAGTTTCAACCTCAATAAAAAATTTCCTTAATTTTAACAATACTTTTTAAATTATTTATTTATCATTGTGCAATTACCAATTTAGTGAGTTTGTAAACAGTGGACAATTGTATTATATTTTCAAACAATTGAATTATTTAATAATTTTTGTCATCATTAATATTTTATATGGTTGCAAAACAATAAAATTGTAACAAGGAATTACTTTGTATTTACACTTTATCATAAAAATTCCGTTAAAAGAAAATTTCAGGATATGAGGTACAACACATATTACGTTGATAAAGTGTAATCAGTGGAATGATCAAATACAATAATATTAGATACTTTAATATGGAGTTCCACAAAGTTAAAGCTTTTGCGACAGGATTTTTAGTGCTTGGGCTTGCAGGAGAGATGACTAGTAGCAAACTTGTGTGTGAATTCTTGAGTGTGACATTGTGGGATGGATTGTTTGGTCTATCTGGAATGATGAAGTATGCGGAGTTTGGCTCGCGTGATACATACTTGTTATTGAGTATCTCTGTTTATCAAGTTTGCAACGGGGTATTGTATAATCAACAATCGGAAAAGCGTCAACTTATTTTTCCATGTTTTGTGTCCTCAGTAGGATACAGGCAAAAGCCTAGTTTACCGGGGTCACGGCAGACGAAAAGCAACAAACCCAGATCCAAATAAATTGTGTGTCCACTTTAACTCCCTTGTTGTTTTTCCATAAATTATGTTTTTAAACAATTTGTTGTCATGTATAAATAAATAAAAGCCTTAAGCCAAAATAAAAGTTTTATATTCTTAACCTGTATTTTGTTTGTATGCTTTATTTATTTACATGACAAGTATACATAATATGGTAAAAAAACAATATCACTTGGACACTCAAATTATATAAATCAGGATTTATTGCCTTTTATTTGTCGTGATCACAGTAAACTAGGTTTATGCCTGTATCTTATTGGGGACACTTCAACATGTAAAAATAGGGTTTTCATTTTAACTGATTGTTGATTATTGATTTATTCCTTCGTTAAAGTTTCTCTAGGATAGTAAACTTGTTATCATATCCCGGTTCTGAAATTCTTTCATACAAGTACCTTATTCCACATTAATGTATTAAGTGGTACTAATCCGCTGTCTTTAATGCATTGAAAAAAAAAGACGAAGCAACGGTTTATAATCCATTCGCTATATTCAAAGATGAATGAGTTTTTAGTGGAAAATTAAATTAGAATCATAAAAAAAGAACTTATAAAACTTATGGGTACACATCTTACTATAAAATAAGCATAAAATGGCAATGTGTATTGTAAAAAGGTTTAATTGTTATTTTTAATTAAATCATTCCTATGTTTATTTTCGTGAAATGAATGTGTTTTTTTTTTTGCAATGCATTAATTATGAAATTTGCTTCCTGTTATTATAGAATTAGATGTATTTCATATGCGCTATCAGTGTATTTGTACGATTAGACCATGAATTAATATTGTTTATTTAGACGTTATTAAGAAATTATAAATCAACCTTGCATTGCTCAGTTGCCCCGCCTGTTCTGAATATGCATCAATTTATCATTTTTAAAATAAATAAAGCCGGAAACGGAAATTTGAACAAGGAGCTCGAATACATTTTATCGTGTTTTTTTTTTACGTAGCATAGTTACAGTTAGCGTAAGCTGAGATTTATTTAGCAATATTTCGATAGAGTAAAAAATCGAAATGAATTTTTTTAAATGCGGGAAAAATATATATCATATTAAAATTTTAAATTCAATATGTTTAAGATTCCTTAAGCAGTGGGAAATAAATTTATTGTTTGTTATTGTAGAGTAACGAGTTAATGAATTCTCGAGAAAATAAGTTTTCAGTTATTTTTTTCAATAACTAAGTGTTTACCGTATTTTTGGACGATAATACGCACCGGACCATAAAACGCGCCCCAAATATATTAAGCGATTTTCAGAAAAGAATGGTTTATTTTACAAAAATATTTACAATTTCTTAATTTTTAGTTATTATTACCATAACTTGTACCAACAGCATTCAGTTCATCTTTACTCGTCTGGGCACTGTAGCTTTTCGCAAAATTGTCGTGTCCATATGAATATGAGAAAAATATATACCTTATTAAGGAGCGAGTCAGTGAACATCAGCTTACACCGATTAATCGGTTGTGTTGGACGTCTGTATTTGTTTTGCACGCTAAATTAACTTCCAAGTTAATATGGGGGAATTCAAAAGGTATAGATTTTTTAAAATATAATAAATAAAATTAAGTTAAAGGAGGGAATAAAAAATATAATACGTAGGTTTTCAAATTAAATACATGCTTAAGTATGAAAAAAAAAATGCGTGTCTAATATTTCTTTTGGTAGTTGAAAATATTTTCTGCAGGAAGCTATTACCACGTATCACTTATCTTCGGGCCATAAGACTCACCCCAATTTTAAGTCGATTTTTCTAAGTAAAAAGGCGTGACTTATGGTCCGAAAAATACGATATTTGTTATCTTAAGAACTTTTCGCGTAGGTTGCAGTGGATTTTGTCGTGATAAACTATTTTACCTTGTAACCCTTGTTCTTTAAAATATAAAAAATAGTATTGCCTATATCTGGCTAAGCAGGCTTAACATATTTTGTTTTCAAACTTCCTAAAAAAATATTTACTAAAGAATTGCGAATATGTGTGTCCTGTCGACCTTTGAAATATTTTTCACGGGTAAAAATTACTTTGCTTGATTTATTCATCACATAACTGAATATACATTGATTACCTCCGTGGCCTTGTTGGTAAGATGCCTGTCTTCCAATTCAGAAGTTACGAATACGGTTACTCATCGGAACCCAGTTTTTTTTTGTATGATATCAGTCTTAAATATTTATAGTTGGCTGGAAGATATATGTAGTAGACACATGGCAAAAAAACTAACAGATTGTATTGTAAACAAAAGTGTAATACAATACTCTTTGATTGTATAATTTGCGATTTAAATGTTGGATCTATAAGGCGACTTTTAAAATAAGAAACATATGTTGTATTAACTAAGAATAACATCGAAAGTCATGGCGAACGGAATAATCTTACATTTCTACAATCTTCTACTTTAGAAATAGCGTCATTAATTTATTTGTTTGTTTTTTAATAAGATGGCACTTACATAATGTTTGTTCGGTGTTTAGTCCTCTCCAAACTTATTTATTTACCCCTTACGAACTGCTCAATGTTGACACAATATATATGAAAAATGAGCCCATTTTATTGTATTGCTGTTAATCTCAAATGTAATATGGCATGGATCAAACCGCTATTAATTGTGATACGCACTTGATGAGATCTGCTATCGGTTTCCTCTTCTGCTTTGTAACCTCATTGCTGAGGAACGTGACACATACTAAAACTGCCGTTTCTCGTGCACACTGTTCTCCAGCCCTCCCGGCATTCCACTGTACACAAATCCTGTGGCAAAGACAGGCCCGTACCACTCCTCACCTGATCGCTCCAACGCATATATGATCTATTTCAGCTCTTGCGACCTTCCATATTACCACTGACTATGAGTCGTTTCATGTACTCTTTGCGCCGAAGAACTGAAGAATACGTCTACTACACAATCTTGATGATCTTTTTGAGATGGAAAGTTTTTCTAATACAGACATTTATTCGTCGTTCTCTCCATGAAACACCCAGTTATTGTCTCCAGCACCACATCTCAATAGTGTATATCCTTGATCTATCTCTGACCTTTGTGGTTTAAGTTTCTCAGGTTTACAGGAATATTGGGAAAATCAGGGTAAAACAAACTGAAATTATTTGATTTATCAAACCTTTCGGCTTTAATGTTGTTGAACTCCATAGAAGAATATTTAACAATAAATTACTTCCTTATTCCACAAATTACATTACACGTGTTTCACGCCGTGTCCCTTGTGGGATAAGCAGAAATAACAGATTTTCAAACTTTTCTATCCATGTGCACAATTTTCACTTCTTCTACATTCATACATCTCGTCATTCACAATATTTTGATTATTCATACTTCTCACTTTATCTTTCAAAATTTGGTCCAGCCACGTTTTCCTCGGTCTACCTCTTCCACGCACACTTTGCAATACTGACTTGTAGTACACGTATATTCGCTTAGTCATTCTTTCATAATTCACTCTCTCCTCATGCCCAAACCATCTTAAAGCTCCTTTCTTCATGTTACTAAAAACATCCATTTTATCCATCATTCATTTCTGATGTGTTCATTCCACCTTTTTTCAAATAATGTTTAATATTCTAAAATAAAAGCAATTTTAATTGCATGGCATATTATAATTACTTGGCAGCTGTGTTTGATTCTCCAGATCAATCCTATCCTTCATATATCACTCTTCGCCATACATATTCTTCTCTTAATTTCAGTTTCACATTTACTGTTACTAGCAATTGTAAAGCTAAGACAAATAAAATCATGTACGATATCTACATATTGTGATTAATCGTTTTGTAATATGAAGTAATATGTTTTGTTTGCAACATTATTGAGTTATTAAAATTTGATCAGTTGTTTGAAGCTATAGCTCTTCACAAATCTTTGAACGATCTTCACCTACATAACATTTTTAATGTAGTCTGTATTGTGATCACATTAATCAACGGAAAAGAAACGAGTCACTATAGATTGCGTGATAAATGCATAACCCTGTATGTTTCTGCGTGCTATATTGTTCATTTAGTAGTTTGCCTGCACGTTCATCCTTGAGTGACCCGCCTCAATGATCTCCCACGCAGCGCTGACCTTTCCACTTGCTGAATCGCCGGTGTCCTGTTATGCATACTAATCTTTTGCATTCGTGTCCGCATACGTACATACACCACTCGTGACATCTCGAGAACCATTTCTTCTTCCTGTTCCATTGCATTGTAAAGAAGAATTGCATTTCAACGGAACATTTCATTGGTTCATTTTTTAATATGAATGGTACAAGGACATCTTTTAAAGTTTCCTACTGGGTTCTTTAAATCCAGGGATTCCTAAACTTTTTTGGACCAACCCTCCTTGGAGCGTTTTAAGATAAACCAAAACCCCCTTAGTAAAAGATTGGATATTTTTAATATTTGCATCTTGGCGCTAGTTTTTCATAAACTTATTTTCATTCAATATGTTACATATACAGTGCCATAGACGTACGCGAACACCATATTTTTAATTTACATTTTTTTGCAGTTGTAAAACTAATGGCATTTACAAGAGAGCTACTGTATTGTATTGTAGATGGTAATACATTCGTCGTATACAGTACAACTTAGCGGGATTATTGCCATATGAAAATTTCTTCCAACCAACCAGAAAGATGTTAAATTGGCCTTAAGTGAAACCGAGATAGGAATCCTATTTTAGAAAATCAGGGTTCCAGCGGGATTTGAACCCGCAACCTCCGGATTGGGAGACAGGCGTCTTACCAACTAGGTCATCAACTCGGCCACGAAGGAGGCCGTATTGTCAGGCCGAAGTTTGTTTTATGACTGAAATATTTAATAAATATCAATGACATCCTTGAAAACCCTAACGCGTACCTAAAAATTCTGTACAACTCAACGCCTTCTAAAAATTCAAATCGCATCCTTGGGGGAAGAGGGCGGGGGGGGGGGGGGGAGATATTGCCCTCGTTTAGAATCGCTGCTTTATTTTTTAACGATAAAAAGCCATTTTTTTAATAAGGAAATACGATGAACGAGATTAAATCATCAGAGATAATCCTCTTTTGATTTATATTTCTGTAAAAAAATCGGCATATCTGTAGAATATTAGCATTTTAGTAACAAGCGTGAAAATTAACTTTAAATAAATATATTGTTTATTTATTTCAATGTTTTATAGTACGAGGAGGCTATTTTGACATTGACAGCTATTTTTTAATTTTGAAACCTTGACGAATCAGCCTTAAAGGAGGTCGTATAGACATTAAAAGACCGTGTATTGTGATCTTTGGAGGTTTTATATCGAAAAGTGATAATATTACTTGAAGAAAAAGACATATACGAGTATATGCATGTGCTGGTAAAACGCTGCATTTTTACTAAAAAACTTACTTTTTTTAATACCCATAGTAAGTTGTTTAGCTGTCCGGCTCGGTTTTTACAAGCATTTCTTTGTTCTTTTTTGTTTTCTGTGAAATATTTTCTCATAAATTTTTATAAATCTGTTATTTTTAATACAATTAACGCTGACTGTTAAACTTTACCTTGTTTGAATAGCAAAAGCTGAAATGGCTAAATTTGAATACACAGTGACAGCAGAAAATTAAACATAAGTACCATTGAAATAATACTCGATATATTTGAATAACTTTTTTGCATTGTCCGTCCATCGCAGCCATCACCCGAAATATTCTTACCTAAAACTTAAGACTTTTTCAGAGACGACCTCTTTAGCCTAGTTGGTAAGATATTTGGCTTCCTCCGGAGGTTTTAGGTTCATAATCATGTTATTTAATAAGGCTATTTAGAACTTTGAAAGCTTTAATATTTTTGGTGTAAAATTAGGTATGTACTCGTATCATCAGTTTGTGCATTTTCCATTTTTGAAAAAAAAAATTATACGAGTATACCGTCAATTTTTGTTATATTTATTTTATTACACGTGCAATGCATTCGGTATAGCCTGGTGAATATATAACACGTACTAATATCTTCCAACCAACTAGAAAGAAATTAAGGAATACTTTAGTGAAAACCAGACTGGAACCTTTTTTAACAAAATTGGGCACCAACGATCGAACCCTAGCTCCTAGATCAAGACAGGCGCCTTGCGTTTTAAATATATTTATCATAAAAGTGTATAACAATTTTTTGTGTAGAAATCGCATAAATCAGTACGTGATTTTTTTTTCGTTTGCTCAACTTGTGTTGGAAACATGGTTATAAATAATTACTACAAATGTTACGGAAAAGATGCAATTGAGATATTTAAAGATATGAATTCTAAACCTTGTATATTTTTTAAAGAATAAAATATTGATAAATCATCATTACATGTATAATTTACTGTACGTTTTCCGCACACATCATAAATTAATTATACGAGATATTTTTGGCTGTAAATGATGCTCTGTAATTAAAATTTGTTACATTTTGTGTTCATCGCTCAACTATCATTGCAGAGAATATAGTTAATGTTGGGCTATGCAATGTGTTTACCGACTGGAACATTTCAAGAGAACCAAAGCTGGTAACTTATAATGGAATCTTGCTCCCAACATAGGATATGCAAACGAAATTTGGACGTAGCAGCAAAGCGGTCAAAGAAAGATAAGTGCACTAGAAATTTGGACGTAGCAGCAAAGCGGTCAAAGAAAGATAAGTGCACTAGAAATGAGAACGTTGCGTAGAATTTGTGGAAAATATTTTTTTTATTTTTATTTTTTTATTTATTTACACATGGCAAGAAATATACATAATTTGCGAAAAAAACAACAGGTAATTTAATTTGGACGTACAATTTTAATGGATCTGGGTTTGTTGACTTTCATTTGTCGTGTCCCCAGTAAACTAGACTTTTGCCTGTATGTCACTGAGGATAAATATGACCAAATAATACCGGATTTTTTTATTTAATTATTACCACTTCATTGCAAAAACAATCTGGCGGGTTTATTGCGAGGCGGCAACCTCTTCCGACCAACCAGACAAAAGTAAATACAGCAAATTATACGAGTATGTACGAAAAAAATCAAATCAATATCCATGCCCATGAAAGTCGTGAACATATATACTCATAAACCTCACAAAGACGAAAAATCACATGAACATTCCTTATCAAATAAAGTGAGATATCATCAATAGGAAAAGGAAGGGATGGTGGAGAGGAAAGGAAAAAAAAATCAAGAACGAAAGACGTTATATTACTGACTAGAAATTAAGTTTTTTCAGTCGCTTCTTAAACCATGCCAAGGACGGAGCGAGTCTAACATTGGTTTGTAACTGATTCCAGAGTCTCACTGCATGTACAGTTAAGGACGACGTAAAAAAAGAAGAGTGGTGAATTGGGAAGACTAATAAACAATCTCTGTTTGAGTGTAGCGCAGGTCCACGACCGTAAAGGTGCTGAAAATTTTCGGTGAGATAATAGGTGGTGGGGGAACAAAAATCTATGTCCGTATTTAATAATTTAGTAATTAATTGAGATTACTCGGGTCTAGTCTTGGAAGCAATTTGGCAGATCGATGCGTTAGCGATTAAATTAAAAAGTATAAATAAAATGAAGTTTGATTATAGTTTAAAAAATAAAATTTGAGATAATCTAATTAGAATAAATAATGGATTTTCAACAAAAAAAGATATTAGATCATGTCTGTGTTGCGTTCAGAAGAATGTGTGGTGAAATATTGTATGGCTAAATAAGGTAAGATAAAAATAGAAAATAATACGGATTAAATGAAAATGCAGTTCTTAAGATGAAGAAATGAACATTGAGATCACGTGAAAAGAATGAATTATGAAAGATTTACAAAAATATAAGTAGTATAGAAGGTATAAGAAATTTGAAAAGACCTAGAAAAACGAATAGAATTCTAAACGAAATAGGGGAAAACAGTTATTATAGAACAGTATTATAATTACGCTATTTATGGGTGAGGCAGAAGCGAAAGATGTGTGATCTGTTCTCTTGGCCTTTTCCAATAAGGGTACGGCGGTGATGCCGCTGAGGATGATCGCACAAATCTCTGCGGTAATTCCAATAATAAGGAAAGTACTCTTTTTTTTTCTAATTTGATTTCCAAAATAAAATATGCTTTTTTATTTACATGCATAACATAAATACTCGTACCATCACGCCGTATCCCTACTGGGGTAGGCAGAGAGGACAGACTGCCAGACACACATATTTCGCCTCTTTTACATCCAAACTTTTATTGTTTAGTTAACATTTAAATGTTTTCTCAAAATATTAACTTTTAATGGCAATGAATTCAAATATTTACTAATCACTCTGCATACCTTTATATGCAATTCTTTAATAAACGGTGTAAAGATTATTCTGTTTTACTTTACTCAATTTCATAGTTTCTTGAGAGCTACGTCAACATTCAATCAGTCGTATTCAATATTAAACAGGTATTTTATATTTTTATTCCTTGAACGCTTTTGTTCACTGAGAAATAACGATATTGTGGTTTTACGCATCAAATAAAGCAAGTGTCCCAAAGAATTGTACAGTGCTTTTTCATCAGTCGCGTCAAGAGGTAATGACTTCTAAGAATTTATATTAGGTTGCAAACAATAAATTAAGATGCAATAATGTCTCAATAAAAATCATGACGGAAGTCAATCTGCAGATAATCAAACCCGGGATACCTAGGCGCAAGCTAGCGTACAGTATGCCACGACGCTGACAAAAAAAAAAGAAATATTGACGGCATTAAAAAAATCTACTACTTTTCTGGATATCAAAACTGAAGACTGTCAAATGTTTTTTTTTAATTTTAAACTTATAAGAATCAATTTTGTCCATTGTCCTGTTGTAATTTTTGCAGCCATCTGGATCAATCCGCAGATCATATTTTGCGGTGATGTGATTAAAATCGAGTCAATCATTTCTCAATTCACCCTTACATCAACACATATTTGGACCCTTTGGGTCCTCCGATCTAGTTGAGTCGAGTTTATTCGAAGTTTTCTTCGAAAGTACTGACAATTTGCAGGGTTGTTTGAACTTCAGATCTTATATTTAGAGCGCTGTTAGTCATTTTCTTTTATCAGTATGAATTGTAAATTATTATTTTCACATTCCGGTGTGTCACTGCCGGAGGAGTAGTTTCTTTGGGCAGTTACTTCTTTGTCACCAGGTAATCGCGCTCATAAAAAAAGAAAGAATATTTCGATCTTCTTGTGCAGATCGAGTTGTATGTGGATTTATTTAGTCCCCTAAAACAACGTATTGGGTAGTGATATCGAACTGATGCTTTGTTTGTCTCTTTAGACTTTTGCAAAACCACATTGAAGAGATACGAGTATATTAAGTAGGATGCAGAAGAGCATTCTGAGATGATTTGAACGCGTAGATTGAATGAATGAAGAAATACTAACAAATATTCAGTGCAAATGTAAGTGGAAGGTGCTAGAGAGAAAGACCGTTAGAGAGAGAGAAGTTTATCATGGTTGGATCGAATGAATGATATTTTGAAATAGTTAAATGTAAAAATCAGACAAATCGCACGAGAAGGTGTATGTAAGTAAAAGATGTGTGTCATGATGGAACAGTCTGCCGCTATTTCCTCTACGTATCCCGATAAGAAAATGGCGTGTATGGTATGTGCTTCGAAGAATCGGAAACCTTATTTTTCCAATATTTTTAAATTTAAACACGGATAAATTAGCAGTAAAATTCTCTATTATTTTCTTATTTATATTGTCTTTTTTAAATAAACCTAGAATTCATTTTAGTCATTTAGAGTTTAAAAAAACCGAATCACAGTCATTATCTTCAATAATGGCCCTGAATTAAATTTTCTTTAAAATTAGATTTTTACTCACAAAAAACCGTCTGCCGCAAACTTAAATGGACCTAACTAGTATTTTTGGAAATTGTCTTAACGGTTTGTTACTGTTCCGGAATCTGTGTTGTCATTGAACATTGAAAATAATAGCGTTATATAATGGACGCACAAAAAATACTGTTACGTAATACTGATCTTCAACGGCCTTCTCGGATGTTTGACCGCAATACAATCTCGGAGATTCTCTTTACAGATGGGTCTGCCGGAGCTCTCTTTCTGAAGTATGTAAAATAATAAGACCTTTATTCCGAAATTCGATATCTGCAACCTTTTGAGGGGGAAATCTTGGAGACGCGCTAATACGGTACAACCAAATGACTTAAGAAAAGGAGGTTATTGAAACCAACAAAACTATTTCGTGTATCAATTAAACGTTGGTTTAGTCTTGTTTTTAAACTTTTATTAATAATAATTAAAATACGATTTATATAGCGTCGTTTAGAGAGCAAACTCTCTTCAAGAACGTTTTAACTCGAGATTCGAAATCACTATCATTGACAGATTAAAAATATTACAAACCAAAAATATTTATGCTGAGTGTAAGAAACCGAAGGTAATGGCTGCGGCCATTCGTTTTGATAGTTATCCGCATATGCATGTGTTAAAAAAACATAATTGGTATATAAACCGCTAAAAACTTACCAAAGGTGGTATATAAACAGCTAAAAAATTACCACTACAATGAAACCTTTGTTTACATCTTTCGGTATGTGGACACATACAGTTTCGGTGGAGTGTAGTGTATGTGTGTAGTGTTCATACAAAATATAAATTTTGGTAAAACTTTCCAAAAACCGTTTAAGTGCTTCCTAAAGTTGCATATACCACTCATATCTTGAACACTTATAAGCATACCATTCTACGCCACAGAACCATCGACGACAACACCCGTCATACGTCATAAAGCCTTGTCACGACAAATGATTCGGAACAACCAATTTATTCTATTATTTATTCTATTAATCAACCGTAAATTTCTACTCCTCTCCGAAGGAATATCTCTCAGACACAATTTCGAAAGATACAATAGAAGCATCGCATTAAAGATACAATAGAAGCATCGCATTAAATATACAATAGAAGCATCGCATTAAATGACTAGAATACCAAAAGACAAAGTTTGAAATCACTTTTGTGTCTAAAACATACGACAAATCAGATCGAGTTTCGTTTCTGCTACAATTGTTTTAGACCCGAAGGTTCGATTAACGAAGCCCAAAACAATATTGTCTCTCGTCCATATTCTTTAATATGGTTATTGAAGAGTACGATATGAAAAGGAAGATGTATTTTATTTGCCTCGGTAAATTTCAATTTACAAGGCAATTAATTAGGAGTAATATTTTTTTAAGGATTAAAAAAAGTTATAAAACAAATCAGCTAGATAACCAATGTGTAAATCATATTTTTATGAGTCTGGTCCAGAGATCATAATGCACAACCCCTTTTTGGGAGATCTTACCACAATTTATGATTAGACATGAATACTACTAAAACACACTACACTTAAAGCGGAATATGTTACTATCTCATATTGGAAAATCTATTGTTTCTTCGTAGTTTCTCTTCCCTTTGTAACTTTTATGTGGTTTTCTTACCAAATATGTGTTTCTAATAATACTCTTCCGGGGAAGTACCGAATCTAATTATAATAACATTCAACTTATTTTATGTTTTTAATCTTCCGTAGTTCAATTCCTGATTAACATCCTCTTGAGGAGAGTCTGCTCTCTGAACGAGGCTCTATAAAATTTCCTTTTATAATTTTTACTGTTTATCATAATGTCAGGCTACATTGATATTTGAAACTTGTAGATTGGAACTTACAAAAATTCAAGTAATATGAAATAAATGTATATTATTTTTAACATTTATTTGGCGTATGACACTTCAGTGTTCGAGGAGTAAAGAAGTTCCATAAAGCCGCATTGTCATCGCTTACAACTTTTCTGACATTCTACCGTGGAAGAGTTAGAGAAAACTCGTTTAGGTAAAAACAAATGACTTTGTTGGATAGAAAATTCCTAATTATATAGTAACTTGTAACATTGGCCCAGTTGGATATTCGCCAAGTCCTCTGTGCCCACTGATGTGAATAATATTCACACATTTATCACTCTCACACTTAAGGCATCTCAATTTAGTTTACAATATCTCTAAAACGATGAAGTCGGATCTACGCAAAATAAAAGCCTTTTTTACTTTTTGTTTAAAAATAAGAATTATTAATAGATTCATAAACATTCTTATATCTAAGAAAAAAAGTTATACGAATAAGAAGGTTTTTTTCTCTCCAGTGCTAGTTTTGAATTAATGACCTTTTACATATTAGTCCAGTGATTCGTTAATAAGCAGATAGCCAACATTCGTTAATAAGCAGATAGCCAACATTCGTTAATAAGCAGATAGCCAACATTCGTTAATAAGCAGATAGCCAACATTCGTTAATAAGCAGATAGCTAACATTCGTTGCAATTACGACTCGTTTTCGAGTTCTATTATATATTTTTATGTTGTGTATGAACTTTTAATGAGCATTAAATATTGTATTACTAATTTTTAAATGTAGGTTCATAATTATTATCATGTGTCGAATTCATCTTTTTTTAGTTTTTTTTGTATAATACGGCTTGCATGCTAATATTTAATTTTATTTATTTTTATTTGTAATATTTAGTATCAAAAAGGTCAATTGATCGTAGAAATAAAATAAAATACAAGCACACCATCACGCTGTTTTCTGCAAGGGTAAGTAGAGAAGACAGAGTGCCAAAATTTCTATCTCGACACCCATATTTTACCTCTTCCACATCCATACACCTTCTCATACAGCTCCTACGATTTCTGTTTCTTTTATACATTTATTTATTTAAAAATAAAGAAATGTAAAAAAGTAACATACACTTGATCTAACCATGCTTTCCCTGTTCTTCCTCCACTATATATATATATATATATATATATATATATATATATATATATATATATATATATATATATATATATATATATATATATATATATATATATATATATATATATATATATATTTATAAGTGTTTTTCATTCATTCACTCTACACACCCAAACCATCTCAGAGTGCTCTTCTTCATCTTACTCAACACATAAGCTTTAGTTTAACATTCATTCAGTATTCAGTTTTACACTGTCACTTAATGTATTCTTCTCAGTGCACACATTTCTTCGGCTCATATCAATATTTTTCTACGTTCACTTACTCCCATACATCAAACCTGGTGCAAAAATACTGATGTGGGGTATCATTTTTGCTGAATTTGGTTAAGTCCGGTTTAAATTTAATTTTTTGATATAAACTTAAATCCATTGACTATTTACTCTTCCATCATCTGAACAAATACTCCCCAAACAGCAGACTTCTTCAACTTACACCAATCTTTAATTATTCACACCGTTGCAATAAAATAAAATAACTTTTTTCAAACATAATGTCAGTTAAATAAAATATATATTGATGTTTAATATTTAACACTATGATTTTTAAATATTTTACTTGACTCGTGTGTAAACAAAACGAGTAAAAATGTTAGATTTGGTCGTAAATGTTTTATTGTATGCAAACGATATTATGTTAGTGGCAGAAAATTTAACTGAAAAAAAAAAACGTTTGAAAAAATATTTAAGAATGAATATATTTTATATGTCACAAGACAAAGTTATCGAAAAGGGTAATTCTTTCTTTCAGTGTATCGGCGAATAGTGATTAATTAGAGCGTATTGGGGAATTTAGCTATTTGACAAGCTGGAGTATATCCGAGAGATGATAAGAGAGAAAAACTCATTGAAAGGATGTTGTCAACAAAATATAGTCAACAGCGCACTTAGTACTGTTTTTGCCAGTATCATATATCAATCGCAGTGTTAAAAAAACATTGTGTATTCTTCACACTTTTTTGCTGAATTTATTCTGCTCTTATCACTTCCTTTCAATGGACAATTACATATGTCAAGGTGGCTCACCCCTGTGCAAAAAAGTTTTTGATAAAAGGATTAAAAATTATATTGTCAAATAAATATACTCATTTTATCTTTTATAAATTAATTGTTATTTTAAATACATTATATTGCTTCAGAACTACTAGGACGCTATAAAGATGATCCTTCCATTTCGTTAAGTGAGATTCCCACATAAAGCTCGAGTCATTAAGAATTCAATAACGTTTGCAAATACTCGCAGTTTCCCGGCAGAATTCCTTTAATCTGAAATCCAATCCGAGTAATTGATTCGACATTTCCTTTTCTGCAGCATTCAGCTCAAAGTGCTTTACTCAAATTACTCTTTTTCCACGAGAATCTAAGGATCGGAGATTTCGCCCCAAAACTAAAGGTATAACGTATCTTTGAAACTATTCACGTAATGTATAATGTTATTTAACAAATGATTTCATTTTTAACTATAAACTGATTTTCTTTTAGTTTGAAAGAAATTTGTACCGATATTTGAACAGTTGACCCAAATATTATTATTTATATTACAAAAATATTTCTTGATAATTAAAATTTTATTTATTGATAGCAAACACTTTCAAAATAAACCATTTAATTGACATATTATCAAAAGGTTCTGGGCTCATTGTTTATCACACCCCTGATCAGGTATCATCTCAATATAAAGAGAAGAAACCTAAATGGGGCATCACTGATATTATTCTACCCTCACGTTTTCCAAAAAATACTGAGCAAAACGTAACTGTAGAGTATTTATTCAAATAACATCCAAATATGTAGACTTTACACCACGATTTAAGACTTTACACAAAGGTTATTATTTTTACTCAACAATTTCGAATTTAACCTCTAAAAGTTAAAAGAACAAAGGTTCAATTTGTTTTTACACGTAAATATACTTAATATGTTGGCGTATGATGTAGGGTAAAAAACCGGAGGGAAAATATGATATTTTTAGATAGATATGGGTGATAAAATGATCCTTGTGTACCTATCAGTTATCAATATTACGCAATCTCGAGGGTATAAAACCAGTATTTATCCAACAAAGTTTATTAAGATTTATGAGCTTTCACCAAATTTGTTTTATTTTATTATAAATTATTCGAAATGTTGTTCTAGTTCCTATAATTTTAAGCGCCTTTGTTGAAAAAATACAATACATATTGGACCAGAAATCTATTTTACATCAACAACATTTTTTTTAAATAAGAGTTTTACAATATTAGTGTCTCAATCATTAATAAAGTGAAGGATGTTTTTTTTTTTTTCATTTTTCAGTATTTTTCCTTTTTATATATTTTGCTAATTGAATGCATGCAAGACTGTCAAGTAAAAATATAATTCGAATGCATAATTTAATAGAAAATAACCACTTAAAGAAAACTTTTGTTTTTTATCTTAACTGTGTAAAAACATCAAAGATTAAAAAAATGTTATTCAAAATTTTCTTATCAACAATGATTTCAACATTGAATAGTTGGTAGAAACCGTATGAACTATTTTCTACAATGTATTATATGTTATTTATCCCTATTACTGCTTCCGCTTGAACATCCAAAACACTCTCCACCGGGGAATTCCCCATTCTCTGGTAGAAGACAATCATATCACCAACCATAACACATATGTCATAATTATACCCCTTTTACCTAAAGAAAAACATGTTTAAAAATTATAACATTAAATAAAATTAAAACGAAACTGATCGGAACTTAAAATATTAACAACGTGATGACAACATCGGTAGCAGAGTTTTTTTTACTCGTTCTATTTTTTCATTGTTCGCAAAAATGTCGCATTTTCTTTTCCTTTCACCATTTTCAGTTAATATTACTCTGAATTTTAAAACATTAATTTTCAAGTCTTTTTGTTCGCATTTCACGCATAATTCACTTATCATACGCTGTAGTTTATTTTCATTTTCCACTAACACTACCATGTTATCAGCATGCAACATTTCACATACATTTCCGATCGAAATTTTCATTTATTTATGTTGACTATGTTTTTTTTTTTAATTTTAATTTACTATCGTAATTTGTTTTATCAAACACTGTTTATTCCACTTTATGTAACAGTATAACCCTACCGGTTGCAGGCTTTTCACCTCATCATCAGGGGAACACAAACAATATTTGTTTGTGCTCCCTGATGATGAGGTGAACATCTTGAAACCAGTGGGGTTATACCGTTACATAACATGAAATAAACACTGTTGGATAACACAAATTACAATGTCTGTAAACCTCCACAATGTTAATGCCTTAATTATAAATAATATAATAAATGAATTCATCATGATGAATTAAAAGCAGTTTTTAATAATAAAAAAAACTATTTTTAATTTTGATTTACTTTGCCATATTTTTGTGTGTTTTGTATATGTTAAATGTTTATACTATATATTGTGATTTTATGTTCAAGTTTTGAAGTTTTTCACGTTTGTTATTGATTTTAATTTTTGTTATATGGTGTGTTTTGAGGTTCGTTTCATTGTATTTTGCTTCCTTTTTTTGTAAAGGCTGCGCTGTTTAAAAACCAACGACAAAATAAACTCTCAAGCTAGATGTTTTAAAAATAAAACATAATTCTTTCTTACACAACAGAATCCCACTTACATAAGTATGAAAAGTTACCGAGAGTTTTAGCTTTCAGCGAGTATATTTACAGTACTAGGGTATGCTCGTATAAGCAATAATGTCTCTCAAGAGTCGCTGACTATTTATGACCGGTTTCAGGCAAAGGTACCTCTTCTATCCTCTCGGAAACTGCTTACTCTGTTCAGTGTAGCGTGAAAGTTTTCAAGTAGGGAGCATCTTTATATCGATCTGTCCCAGAAACCTCTGTTCGCATCACAAGTATTTTTCAATCTGCAAACGGTTTACTTTTCTTTTTGCGGTTTACTTTTTGTTTATAATCCACTTGAAATTTAACGTTCTGAAATCCAGAACATTTATTGAAGGCTTCGGTTTAAACTTTATAGTACTTCTTTTTAAAATATTAAATAATATGGTTCATTGTTATTCTATTCATTATTATTCCAAATAAATTAGTGGAATAAAAAAATTATTTATATTAAAGTATTCCCAGAATTCTTATATCTGTTAATCCACTCATTCGTATGGTACCTTTTAACATATCTAGATTCGGCATGCGCCCAGTTTGAAGAGCGTGACCGGGAGACAATGTCGTTGGTACGTTAATTTATTGAGTCTTAAGGCTAAGGACCTTTGGAGTAAGCATATTGTAGTGAGTAGTTTGTTATTATACCTATTGGTATACTCGTGAACGCCTAGCACACCAAAGACTATTGATACCAGACGACCTCTAAAACTAGACTAATATTAACCTTTTTCATATTTATATAATTTTTTGGCATCACTGGGAATATAATTCGAAACTCCCGGTTGAAAAACAAACGTTTTACTACTTAAACCACAGAGTCACCTATTTGAATACATTTATGGTTCAAACGCAATATTAATCATCTGATCAATTTATTGCTTTTACTTTCCAATTTAATTCGAATATAAAACAGTTCAAATGACTCAACTTATTTCTTCAACTTTTAACTGAAGTAACACCCCACATTTTTTCTTTTCTTTTCTACTTTTTGTTAAGAGCATATCAGTTTTTGGGACATAAAATTTTAGTTATAATACAAAATATTTAAATGTAGAATTAATTTGGCTGGCAGTCGACGTCACAAGAGGGAAACAACGATGCAGGACCATAACAGGCCAACAGGCCTAAAAGAAGAAGATAATTAATATTGTTACTTTTATTCTTTAGATACGTCTAATTTAATATTTTAAATCAATTTTCGGTAGTAAAAATAACCTTAACGCAGCTTTTGATTTCATTGGAACGATCTATTTCTTAATATCTTATCAGAAAATACCTTGTCATAATGCATTAAGAATGTAGTACACGTGCGCCAAACAATAATTATTATTATGAACTTCATTTCTTCTTAAGAGTTAAGGAACAGGTGTTAGCAGCAATGAAGACCCAAATTACTTTTCTTTGAAACAAAACTCATTTTTCATAATTTAATCAAGGTCGTATTACACTTGCGTTGTATATGGTGATTTTTTTAAAGTATTTTATTTTTTTCAGTTGAACTTAACTTACATATGCTTAATGAGGTCTTCTATAAATTCATCCCTGTCTCATATAGACACACACCTACATATCAAATATATTTCGCAGGAATTCTGCCACTAAATTCTATATTTAATTTGCATTCAAGATTTTTAAGCGATATTATTACTCAATTTAAACTCCATTTATTTATACGTTCCCTGATTCGTACAAGAACTAAACATAACAAATACACAAAAAAAAACATGTATAAAACAATTCAAATTTTTAAGACTTTTTATCTAACAATATTAAAAATGTATATGTTACACTGAAACATTATGATACATTATGAACTAATATTTTTATTTTGTTTTTTCAAGTATTAAACAAAATTTCAGAGATTTTTCCTGAAGTAACTGAGCGACACATGAAATACGTCTACATACAAGGTTAAAAAGTGTGATTGTTTACATTTTCGTTGTATACATGTATTGCACTTTCATTGTATGCATATACAGTACAACCTAGTTGGTTTGTTGATAACATATGTGGCATTTTTATAAACCAACCAAAAATACACATGTTCCATTCAGATTTTAAGTAAAAAACAGACTAGATTTTTTATTTTATTTAGGTTGCAACGATAATTGAATAGGCAACTTCCAATGTGTAAGACAGGTGTTTTACCTAGACTACGGAGGTAATATAAGTTATGTTAAAATATATTTTTATTTGTGTTAATAACAATGATAGCACTCTGAGATGAAAGCATTCGGAGATGGTTTGGGCATGTAGAAAAAATAAATAAAGAAAGACTAACAAAACAAAT
This sequence comes from Odontocerum albicorne, assembly GCA_949825065.1. NCBI lineage: Eukaryota > Metazoa > Arthropoda > Insecta > Trichoptera > Odontoceridae > Odontocerum > Odontocerum albicorne. The sequence goes on from OX463840.1 coordinate 15,628,972, forward strand.
ATAAAGAGCAAGTGTGAGTAGTAGACGTGGTAGAATAAGATCAAGGAATGTATAATTGTACCAAGTGAATGTTTTGAAAGAAGGAAACGTAGAAAGTCTGAGAAATCGTATGAGAAAGTGTATGAGTGTAAAAGAGACGAAGGGTGTGTATCAATATTGGAAAGTCGAACGCACTGTCCGCTATGTCTACCCGACAGGAAAATATCGTGATATGTATGCTAAATATGAAAAACTAAAGAATAATTTAAATTCTTTCATACACATTTTCTTTAAAGTTTTTAAATATTCACGAAAAGAATCATTAATCATAAAACTTATTTTATCAAACCCAGTTGCTGTCACATAATGTGATAAAAACTTTAACAATATCCAACGTTTATTAATAATTTTAATTTATTCGTCAATATAATTTATGTTCATGTTACTTCAAAAATGTTCTGTTATTTATTATGAAACATCAAACATAATATAACAATTTCTCCTCCTATTCCTTTGTCACGTGTCAAAAAATATTGAAAGATGTTACACAAACGGTTTTCTTTGAAAAGAAAAAAAATATTTCCTTTATTTTGTAATGTTATCCCAGTCGTCCTTGGGGTAGAGTTTTATGCCGAACTTTTAAAGGAATATGCCCAATATATCACGCGTTGTGTTAGCATACTTTCATTGTTAGCCGGCGGACAGTATTTCTTTTCTAGATAGTGAGATTATTCTGCGTGTGTTTCTCACATTCAATGTATCTTCTTCAGTCAGGTAATAGCGTCTGATGTTAGTTTGTGTACCTCCTACATGCCTTCAGAAAATGCATACAGCTAAATGGTGGGCAGCTATTTACAATGTGTTCCATGGTCAGGATCTCCCCGTACTCACAGTGTATATTATACATATGTAGTGCGGCCCACTCGGTATATGATCGTATTCAAAGTGCACCACTATGTCCGAGGTAGGGAATATCTAGGCAACTCCACCACCAATTCATCCACAGAATATCTGTTTTCTACGTCACACTTCGTCCAACGGGACCGTCATTTATTTATTGGTCTCGAGTCTACTTTCTCCAAACTCTTTCAGGCCGATCGACGGGATGTGAGACGGAAATGTATTGTTGATATTTAAATGTCTACGTCTGTTACAAATTAACCATAATTGCATCAAGTATACAAAATTATTTTAATTTAAAAAATTATGAGAAAATTGATTTAATGTATTAAGATTTTACAAATACCCTAGTGTTACACATGTCACCAAAAAAATAATGAATATTTAAATGTGATAACATATTTATATAGAGACATGCATACAAACTATTACTTCGTCTTCTCTTCAGGGTAGGCAAAGAAGAGAGATCATCAGGCTTACCTATCGTGGCGCACATATTTTGCCTCTTCTAAATCCATACACCTTCTCATACAACTACTACGATTTCTCTGATTATTTTTTTTGTATTTTAAAGTGGTTAACTCGAGTTTTTATTCAAGACAACATTAACAAAATTTCGGTTCACTGGAAAAGATTGTCATATGGCAGTAAACCTATAAAAATATTGAGTGAGTAATTCAGCAGTTGGTAAGACACCTATCTTCCAACCTGGAGGGTATGGGTTCCATTTCCGTAGTTAATTAATATTTTTAGTTCCAGTTTTGTTCCAGTCTGGTTTTCACTTAAACCTTTTTAATCATCTTTCTTGAGGTTTGGCAGAAATTTTAATGATTTTTCTAGCTTGTTACATTTCCTTTTTTTCAAATATCATTCATTAGATACACCTATAATTTCCTTGATTTTTTTATAGATGACAATAAAATAAATGTTATAAAATATTTCTATAGGTGAAGATACATTTTGTTCTGTGTACGCAAATCAATAAAAATCTATTAATTTGGTTCCACGGACTTTTTGTCCACTTCCACGGACTCTTCACGCGAGCTTTCTCAGAATGGTGGTTCATCCACGGAATGATGAAAATTATTATTTATTCGTGTGTATCAAGGATTTTTATCGACATACCACTAAAACATACATGCCCTGCACCGCCTTAGTCACTATTGTAGTCAAGCCAAAACTCTAACAGTAACGAGGAATGAATGATTGATGCAAATTGATATACATATTTGATAGTATTGATTAAGGCGAATTTGTTTGATATTATTTCTCCTCCGCATGTTGACAATAGTTCTACTGTGGTTTGCAATTGATAGCTTTATAAATTAATGCATCGTTCAAACGATTTCGTTTTTTTAATTTGTTTATACATAAAAAATATTCCTTTTCTATTCTATTTATTGCGTATGTTAATTGTTCACTGGCGTAAATATTGAAATCTTAGTATAAATAGGCCAAAACCCATACGATGGTTGTCGTCAAAGAAAGAATACGAGAATTGAATTTTGAATACAAGAGAGCGAGAGACGAATACTTAGATTCTCTGCGAAAGTAATTCGAAATTTGAATCTCGGTGGGTCCGTGACAACTGAACGAATTTTAAATACCTAGCTAACAATTTTTGAACCGGTGTAACGGGGACGATGTATAAATGATATACTCGTATATAAACAAATTCTATATTCATGAATATATATTTTCATAAATGTAGAATTTGTTTTACTTCCGTGAATAGTTCACGGGTTGTTTTTTTAACCTGGCGAGTTTATTGCCATGTGGCAATCTCTTCCAACCAACCAGAAAGATGTTTTTATAGGCCCTAAGTGTTAACCAGACTGGAATCCTATTTTTTTTAAATCTGGGTTCCAGCGGGGATCGAACCCGCAACCTCCGGTTATAGTTTGTCTTTTTTACAACCCATTTTTCTTTGATCTTAACAGAATTATAAACTTAATTTTAAGTGTTTAAATCTTTTTCATGATTCTCAATAATTATTCAATAGAATACTTAAACTTCCCAGTGAACAACGAGGAAGAACATTTAAAAATTCTATTTATTACTGATTATTCACATATTCCGCGTCTTTATGTATATAATTAAGTTTATCTTATTTTTTTATTGAATTCGTTATTTATTTCTTTCGTTCTATACGTTTTGTAATAATGTATATTTAATTTCCTGAATGGTGCCAAATAAGGTCCGTTTTATACTTTGTTTTAATGAACTTTCGGAGCTACATACATGCTTCCTACACTGTATGAGTGAATTGCATGTCAAAGGATTATAAATGCAGATAACTCTCTCAGCCTCCGCAGTTCTTCCAACACACAAAAAAATCGATAAGACTAACATTGAACTTGTTTGTTCTTTTGTCATACACGCGTCCTACTTAAAGACAAAACTTTGGCTACCCTTTTAACGCTCGATTCAACAGAAGGAAAAATAAAGCGAACTTTCGACATGATCGATCAGTCAGACCATGCGAGCTTTTGTTGCTATCTCTAAGTTTCAATATTAAAGACCGGAGTTCATTGGTGCTCTATGAGAGTAAATCCCGCAGCCAGCTCGGATAAATCTCTTCATTCTTCAGGCTAATCTCTTAATCACAAGGTGCTTTGTCTTCGTACAAACTCGGCAATTTCTTCTTGGATTTTGTTTTACCCAAATGAAGCGAGATTCGGCTAATCTTGGGTGAATCGCTGTTCTCAGTGAAGGTTTCGTTTATTTTATATTTTTTTGATACGAATTCAATGCATATATGAATAAATTATGTACTTTTGGGGGTTAGCTTCAATAAAATGCCCCTCTTTCGTTTTTTTTCAACAACCGAAGCTATTTTTGATTATATGTAAGATATAGATGATTATCTACGAATAAGACTTGTATGAATCATACTTCTTTGAATTAAGTAGTTATTCGGATACAAGCAATTGATAGGGTGTCTAGAAAAGATATGTAGCTATGAAAAGGAATTCCCGAGATGGGTTTACGTATCGAATTTAGTTATGTTTTTTAGGAAATAGTATTATTCATGTTTCTTAGTATTTCATAAAAAGTTTTCAAATATCTTTTTAATTTTCAATAGGTTAAAACATACTTAAAACTCTTTGATATTGTTCTAGATACAATGCAAGTTTTTTTTCATTTATAATTAGGATGCACTTCAAAAAATCTGATTCAATAAGCATTTCCGTAACAACTCCTGTGAAAATGTGTTCTTACACTTAAAAATTAAAGATAAATTTCAGTCAAATTTTCTCAAGTGTTTGTGGTATAGAGCAGTGGTCTCCAAACTTTTTTGATCGCGTACCCCTAAGACAGAAGAAATTTATAGTGCGGACCCCTGAATATACTATATATAGGAGTTCGCACTATAAATTATTAAATATACACAAACGTAAAAATGTCATGGATTGGCAGCCTGCAATACAAATATTTGCTGTCTGCTTCTTCTACGAGTACCCGATAGTGTCGCCGCTGTCAATTCCTCGCCTTTTTTATGTTTATGATCGTGTAATTTAAAAATACAAGTTAGTATTTGTTCATCTTTAATAAATCTTATTTTTTCTGTCACTTGGTGTTCCCCCAAGTATCCACTCGCGTACCCCCTGGGGTACGCGTACCCCACTTTGGAGACCACTGGTATAGAGCAGTGGTCCCCAATCTTTTTGTCGCCGCAGACCGGTCAACGTTTCATAATTTTACCACGGCCCACTGGGGGGGGGGGGAGGGGGGACACATTGAATGTAGTTTTTTTTTAAATTTAATAACAATATATTTGTACAATATATAATAATAAAATTTACAACTGTGGTTCATAAGTTATAGTGACAAATAATAGTAGAGAAAACACAAGGTTTTGGGGAAAAATGAAGAAAAAATATATAATAACAATGAAGGATTATTAAGTTTCAGATAATTTTTTAATTTTCTTTTAGATTCATGGGTATTTTCAATATTTTTAAGGTTCAACGGAAGGTTGAAAGTATTTTTTTCCAAGATAGAGAAAATAATTTTGAGAATGCTTAGGGTTTAATATCGGGATTTTAATGTTATTCTGATATCTTGCAGATATAGTATATTCACTTGAAAGTTATTTATCTATTTTCTTTAAAAGTTTTGATGTTGAAGTTTTATATGTTTAGATTTAATATTTTTAATTGAATCGTGTTTAAACATGCCTTCAAAATAAAATATAGTTACCCCTTAAAAATGAATAAAAACTGATTTAATATTTTAACTTAATGCTAAATTAATGAGAACCCTGAGCTTGCTTCATTGAAACGAGATGGTTCCATCTAGGGGTAATACGAGTAGGAGATTGTGACACCCGAAGTGTCTTGCTTGTGTCCAGTTTATTTCTTTGTTTTGTTTTGGTTGCTGTCACTGCAGAAAACCCCGCTTCACATAGATAGGATGTCGGAAATGGCAATCGGGATTTTAGTGCTGTGGTGGCAATCTCAGGGTATTCCGCCATGACTCTAATACAGAACACCGGCAGAGTTGTTGTCTCGAACATAGTTTTAAGGCTACCTTATAATTAAGTTTTATTGGGTATGTTCGATTTTTCAAAAGTAATTTTGATTTTTAAACAGGCCCTTGCGCGGCCCAGTACCATTTGGTCCACGGCCCGGTACCGGGCCGCGGCCCGGGGGTTGGGGACCATTGGTTTAGAGTATGGACAGTGTTGTTTTAAAAATAAACATTTTTATAAGATAATTCAAGAATTAGACCACTCGTATGTTTTAGTATTTCCTCTTTCTTAGATACTGAACGTGTGTTTTAGTATTTCCTAAAGAAACCGATTAAAAAAAATAATATCAACTATATTTATGTCAGGCAAAAGAACCAATAGCTTGTACTTTCAAAGAGGATCAAGGAGAAAGAGGGTGGTTTCGAAATCGAGGGAATGCCTCAAAAAGGTAAAAAAGGCTTTTCACATAATATTATAATTCTCTACTTAGATTTATTAAATCCGTTAACTCTGTTTAATACGGAAATGGAAAAAAATAAAAACGTACACTTAAAAGAAAACATGGGGTGACAGAATACGGAATAAAGTGAATAAGGATGTGTGTGAACTTTGGCTAGTGTGTGGAATAAAACGAAGAAGATCACTCTGAACACGTGGAACGAATGAATGAATAAAAACTTACAAAACAAATGTACAGTTAAAATATGAGTAGAAGACGTAATAGAGCAAGACCAAGAAAAGTATGGTTGGATTAAGAAAACGATATTTAGAAAAAAAGGAAAGTAAGAAAAATCGTAGGAGCTGTATGAGAAGATGTATGAATGTGAAATAAGTAAAATGTGTGTGTCAAGATAGGAAAGTTTGACGCTCTGTTTTCTTTGCTTACCCCAGCAAGGAAACGGCGTGAGGGTATGTATGTACTCATTCGCGTTCTGTTTAATAAGGGCTAGGATGAAAAGTTTTTAAACCCCATTACATAAATATATACTCGTACTTATATCCTTTCAGAATGTGTACTCAGCACGGGTTCAGAACTGTCGATTTTTTTATATGAACGCTAACGTTTTAACTACACAATCAAGCTCCCCTTTTCTAACACATTTCTTTTAATATGCAAATTATAAACAAAAAAAAAAAGATTAACTTTTGTTCATTACTTATAAAAATATAAAAAATACATTTGTAGAAATTCAATTAATTACCTTCAGCAAACCGAACGTGAAATAAAATTATGTGGAGCACTTGAAAACTCACCTGAAAATAAAGAAAAAAATATGTTGAAATCACGAAAACATAAATGATATAACTATTTTAATAGTTATAATTAAAACCTCGTAAATTAAGTAAGGATATTTAAATATCCCAACCTGAAGTACGCTGTCGGGTACTTGGAAAATTATAAAAAATGGTTACATTTGTTATGAATACTAAATATGGTATCTGAAAATTTCTACTAATAGATATTTTGTAAGTGTTGATATTAAACGAGTGTTTTGCAGGTAGTTGTGTTCTTAGAAAATAAGGAGTGGAAAAAATATTGTGTTGCATAACACGTTCGTTCTATATCTTACAACTCAGCAGGCTTATTGTCATATAACAATCTTTTTCGACCAAACAGAAAGATGTTCAAAAGGCTTTAAGTGAAAATCAGTTCAAACCATTTATCATTGTTCAATAAATGCCCATTAAACGTTAGAATTATATTTTTACACCGTAATAACAATTTATGAATAAATCGGAACGACTTAACAAACCACTACTACGCTTTTACGGAAATATTAAAATAAAAATCATCTGTTCATGACAGTCTTATAAAGCCTAAGTGTGAGGTGAAAAACTCCGTGCAATGTCCATACTGATTTTAATTTACAGCCACACTATTTCCAAGTTACAAAAATAAATCGTAGCTTGATAATTGTACAATTAAACAGTACATACGAGAATAACTCCGAATGTGTTACTATCAAATATCGGAAGATTTTGAAGGTTTTTTTTGTAGTTCGTTTTCCCTTGGTAAGTTTTCTACGGTTTTCTTACCAAATATGCTTTTTTAACTACATAAAGATGCGGGGAAGGGTCTAACCTAATGGCTGGAGCCACTTCCTTCCTATCCTTACACTCAACTATATATATATTTATTTTTTAATATTTTTAATTATAGTGGATTGGAATCTCAAGTATGAACACCCTTCAGGATGGTTTGTTCATTGAACAGCACTATATAAATTGTCCTTTTATAATTATCATTAAAGTTTTGGTATATTACGTGCAATAATGGGATAGACAAGAAATATCTTGTCCCAACATATTGATTTTCGTATTTCTTTTACATAATTCTAAAGAAAAAAATGTCCACTAAATTAAACTTGTGAAGCACTGAAATGAACCTTAACAGTTGACCTAAGTGCTTCTTTACAAGTTAGATTACAAAAACTCGGCTTGGTTTATCCACTGGCTCTCAAAGGGTCAAGGTGAACATTATTGACATTCAAAATTTTACAAGTTCTGACATAACCACTATTTGAACCATTGGAAGTTCATAATAAAAAAATCATGTTTCACAATTGCGACGTGGAAAATAAAGAAAAAACATAAAACACTAATCGATGTTGTTTATCGCTGATATGTGTTGTTATGCTTCGTCTTCAATCTGTTATAAAACCCACACTATACAGGATACATAACTTAAATTGCGCGAATTCCGTTTTCAATTTGGAGCCTTTTCAATTTAGAGCCGTTTTCAATTTGAAGCCGTTTTCAATGGTATAACAACCTTATTACAATAGATGAGTGAAGTATTTATATACTTCTAAGAAGATTGAATGATCAATCCTTCTACCTAGAATATATCTGATAATTTCACATTGTTTATGAACTCGATTCTTAAGGTCAGGTAAATTCCCTTGCTTATTAACAAGATTAAATAAACTAAGAATAAATAAATCATCATCAACATAGTCATCACGCCATGTTTCTATTCATTTTTCTTTACTGCATGGCCGCGCAGTAACGCACTGGACTTCCGAACGGAATTGGCTGGTTCGAACCCCGCCCTGTGCTACTCCCCTCGAATGACACAGGCATTTTTTTCCGCCTAGTATTCGAAGGTGTAAAGATACTTATGGCTTCGATCATATCTATTCATTAAAAAAAGGGAAACAAACATGCCGGTGTACTCTGGTCGTATTACTTCAAGTGTGTCATCGGCTCCAGTACACCGGTGAGTTTGCCGGTGTGCAAAAGCCCACTCACTTAGGAGAAAAATGAAGAAAAAAACGAAAACACTACTGCACAGCTTTGCTTGTCAACTGAATTGACGTTGGAATAGTGAGGGAGGGGTTTTCTCTCAATCAATTATTATTCATGAAATTCGCTAACTTATATCATTTACGTAATTTACCTAACCCAACCTATATCATTTACGTAATTTATGTATTTTTTCAGGCCACTACATCACCATCATGTCATATTCATATTGAGATAGGCAGAGAAAACAGATCTCCAATTCATTCTATCTTAGCACATCTCTTTCACTTCTGCCACGTCCATACAGTTCGTCCAGTATACTCTCGTAATATAAATACTTTTCACTATTTTCTCTTTCAAAATATGAATAACTTGATAGTGTCACGTTTTTCTATGTCTTATCAAACGCCTTATACCTGCTATACTACTTGTATAGAATAGTTTTGTAAATCTTTCATCATTTATAATTTTTACGTGGACTCAATGCTCCTTTATTTATCTCAAGCACTTATTATTTTATCATTCCGCATTCTTTAATAATGTTCTTATTCCTTGTTCTGCCATACATAGTTTTTCAATACGTTCTACGCAACGTGTTTATATCTACCACATTTATCTTACTTTCATCATTGCATACCTTAATGTTAGATCAATAAACTATTATGAGCAGCCATCTTTGCTTCTGAAATGCTCCATATGGTAAATATATTGATTCCCCACTATTCACTCTATTGCCTACTGCTAGTCTTTCAATATCCTACAGTAATGCAGAAAAAAATTAACAGCTAAAAACCGATTTCAAAGAAACACAATTATCATAAAAAAACGTTTTGGAGCTCAAAATCTCGAATCCAATGTCTTACAATTTCAACAATACACCAATAATATGGTCGCGAAACCCTTTTTTTTATTCTAAAGAATTGTACCTTTTACTTTCAGCTATTAGAGCAAAGGCAAGTCATTTTCTGAGACATTAAGCATTTGGGCACAATTTTAACAGAACCCAACCGTATCTGGTAAGGGGCGAAAATATCTTATTCCTTTTTCCTATGTTGTATTGAGATTTATTTTGCCGTAGGTTATATTTTATTGCTTTCATAGGACGTTTTTACCTCAACCTTCCAGAAAAAGGATTGGCTTTTTACACAATTGAACGTAAATTACGTGAAACACACTTTATTTCGCATCAAAACTGAAAAATATTGTTTTATTTTTCGAATTCGCTATTTTTCTATAACTTAATAATAATATAAGTTTATAATTTATGATTTATATTTTATTTATTTTACTATAGTTTATCGGCTGATAACTCTTGACGGAGCTCCATTTTCATTTATTTGCATAAGTAAATACGATATTGTATGTTATTAAGTAAGATCACTCTGAGATTATTTGGACATGAAAATGAACGAAGGAAGTAATACTAATGAAACAAATATACAGCGCAACTGTAATTGGAAGGTGGGGTGAGAAAGTGGTATGGTTGGATCAAGTTAATGGTATTTTAGTGGAAAAAGTCAGAGAAATGGTACGATTTGTATGAGAAAATGTATGCATGGAGACTAAATAAGATATATGTCGCGATAAGAAAGTGCTCTTTCCTCTTTGTTTACCCCGATAGGGAAACGGCGCGATGTTATGTATGTATGAATGTGTTTATTTGCCGTCGTACAAGATTCGTGCTTCAATTTTTTAGTCCATTTTTTACCAGGAAATTCGGGTTCCAGTCTGGTTTTCATTTAAAGCATATCCTTTTGAGATTGCCATATGGCAATAAAATTGTCCTATTATATTATAAACAACAAAAGTATAGTACACTACTTTTTCAATACATTTTTATCGTTAATATTACAGCAATAATTGTACTATAAGGCATTTGTAATCTTTGACTAACTAATATATGATATTTATTTCAAGACAGTTAAACAATCCTTAGTGATAAGGATTCATTGTACTTTCTTCTAAGATTAGATAAAAATCATTTAACGGGATAAGTTCCTTTGGTTTCCTTTGCCCTAATTATTTATATCTATTTTTATTTTTAAGAGGGCCTGCCGCCGTATAAGATTAAAAAAGCCGTTTTTATATAAGTTGGAGTTGAAACAACCAAATCATATCACATAATGTATATATGCAGTAAGTAATCTAAGCTAATATATAACAGTTTTGAGCTATCAAAATGCTTCTTCCTCAGGTAGGGTTATTACTGAGACTAGATAAAATGATAAAATAATTTTATTTTCAAAGTGTACATTTTAGTGTGATCTGAAACATTATTTATGCATGAAAACTGCAAAAAACCATTCCACTTCATTATATTCGATTCTCTCCACTCTTTGGTGGTAAACTTATTTGGTGGTAGCCAAAAATATAAGCATTTCCAAAAAATAATGGATAGATTGATATAAGATTCGTATATGAAATAAGGTAAATCAGATGATATCAAAAGTTAATCATGTATGACCCTTCCAATCAGATAATACTCCAAAGAAAAGAAAATAAATCTGTTCAAGAGCTTCTGTGTTGTGTCGTGATTTTGTACATTGTGTCGTGAATTTGTACATATATTCCGTAAACTTGGTCGTCAATTTCAGTTTTTCGAATGAAAAGTGTGAAGTTTCCCTCTATTACTAAAAAGTGTTTCCATACATTTAGCTGGTTTTCATGTTTTATATCACAATTAAAGTTTTTCAGCCCACACTTCATTTTATAAAAAAACCCCGACGAAAAATATCATTTTAAATTGGAAAATTGATGTTAAGGAATTAATATTCGCTATATCTTATAATTTCAAGTAACTACGTTTCAGGTAATTTGTACAACCCATCCTCAGGAGTCACACGTTCCATGTTCGGACACGGAATATTATCCATCATACGCGCGCGAATACGGAAATGTGACTTGAGGACGGGCAGTGTGATTTGGTTGAATCGTAAATTATGATACACAGTGAGTAATAAATATATCATAAAAAACTTATTTTCTATCCATCTACTACAACTATGTTTTGAGTTTTTCATGGTTCTTCGTATCGGTTGTATAAGGTCTGAAGGAACGTCTAACCGCCTGCTTATATATATAGATGTTATATAACTGGTGTCTAACAACAACTGTGAACATCTCAAATATCTCACAATTTCAAATTACCTGTTAAAATAACATTTAAGGCACATAACGGTACTTCTTAAAACAATATGAGATGTAAAATGAATGAAAATAACTGTGTTTCAACATCAGACCTACTTAACCATGTTATCTTTTATAGTTATACGCAAACGAGGTACAGAATAGATTCATAGGAAAAAATACTAGCTCGAAAAAGATGACTGTATTATTCTATATTAATTATCATTTCGAATTATATTATTTTATGCTTATGTGTATAATTTATGAAATAACCATCTGTGTAAGCACGTGTATTTCGCACAAAATATGTTTGAAGATTATATTATACAATAATAAGTAACTCATTAAAATTTCATAATTTTATCATTTCCTATATTTAAATTTAATTAAAAAGAAACAGAAAAAATATTTCTAAAATAAGATTATTTTATTTTTATAGTTTCATTTGTATTTGAAAAAAAATCCATGAAAATGATGAAATTATTGTAAAAAATCTAATTCCGAGATATTGAATATTCCATTTATTTACCTTTTTAATAAAATGCAACTTATCCCAATGCACTTAACAATTCTGCAAATAAAATAAACTAGAATCACTATCACACGAAATTTCCAAGTTGTTTTCAGCAATACAATTTTATAAAATAAATATATATATGTGTAATAAATATTAAAACACTCTTTTTAATTACTGTACACTTAACTTCACTTGATTTATTGAGCGTGTATTTGTTAACAGTTATACAATAAAATTACGAAACATCAACATTTATTTTATTCACGAATTTAAATTGTAAAATGTTAATTTTGCGTGAATTAATTCCTCAACCTCGAACTGATTCTATACTAACTTGAGAACCACTTCAGTCGCCGGCTGTCAACTTACTGCTCACAATTGAATTTTAGCAGAGTAGCGTTAGCAACTTGTTGTCGTTTTCAGGTGTTGTCTGAGAAATTCCGTTGACGTCGGCAATCTCACGGCTGTATATTTTTTTAAATATTTTCCTAGTTCGTAACATCTAGAAACTTTTCGATTAGTAAATAAAATTCACGTGTTCTGCTCACAAAGGCATTTTAGCTGAGAAGCGTTATTTATTTATTTATTATATACTTTATTATAATAAAAATCTGACGGGCTTATTGCCAGATGGAAATGGTCAGAAAACAATATTTAAATAATTATTAGTTTAAAAAAAATCTTGAACAATACAAATAGGGAAAAATAATGTGAGATATCATCAATTAATGGAAAAGAAAGGGATGATGGAGAGGAAATAAAAATCTAGAATGAAACACGTTATATTACTGACTTGAGTTTTTTCAGTCGCTATTTAAAACATACCAATTATAGAGTGGGATTTAAAACATAGAGAATTAGCGTGGGATGGATGAAGTTTAGATCAATGAAACAGAGTATCTGTACCTACCATTCGAGAACACAAATGCTGTCACTCCCGTAATGCGAATGGATGGAGAAACATTACCAAATTGTGACTCCTTTAAGTATCTTGGGTCATTCATCCATAGCGATGGAGGATGTGCAGCAGATGTAACACATATAATTAGTGTGGGATGGATGAAGTTTAGATCAATGACGGGAGTTCTATGTGATCCGAAAATGCCAGTAAAGTTAAAAGGAAAAGTATACCAAACGATTGTCAGACCTGCACTCTTCTATGGCTCCGAATGCTGGACGATGTATAACTCTTACTCTAGGCAACTAGAAACTGTTGAAATGCGCATGCTAAGATGGTCAGCTGGTGTGCCCCTAAGAGACAGGAAGCCTAGGTGTAACAGACATCAACAGTAAGGTGGAGGAGAGGCGATTGAGATGGTAAGGGCTCGTCGGATGCAGAGCACCCTATACACGTTAGTATGTAACTGGTTCCAGGGTCTCATTGTATGGACAGTAATGGAAGATATAAAAAAGAAGACCGATGAACTGAGAAAGCCAATAAACAATCTCTGTTTGAGTATAGCGCAAGCTCATGATCGAAAAAACGCTGAATATTTACCGCAAGATAAGAGGGGGCGGCGATACAGTTAAGGATATTATACGATAAAATTACGTGTTATCTAAGAAATTACGTTGACATTGTCCTTCTCAAGGGTATGCGGCACGTGTAATTTTTAACATCTTTCAATTTGAATTTTAGCAGAGTAGCGTTAGCAACTTGTTGTGATTTAGCAGAGTAGCGTTAGCAACTTGTTGTGATTTAGCAGAGTAGCGTTAGCAACTTGTTGTGATTATGATTCCTACAATAAACAATTAATTAATGATAATAAACTATGATTCCTACAATAAACAATTCCTCGTAATCGACTAGGATTGTCAGCTATCTTGTGTATTCGAAGATGCCTGTCTTTGTTTAGTGTGTATAAGCTATTATACTACAGCAAGCACACCGTTTTAACATATCAAACATCCAAGACGGTCGGTTAATTTAATCTGCTACAACCTCTTGTTAGGCAGATTAGTAAAGCCCTATTTTGTGTTTTTTAATACTACTATAAGACATGCGTACCATGACGTCATTTCTCTGTTGGAGTAGGAAGACAGGACAGAGTGCCATACTTTCATATCTCGACACACAACCTTAGTCTCTTCTACATTCATACACCTTCACATGCTATAAGAATTTGTGATAAATAACTAATGAGAAACAGAAAAGCATACATTCGGATGCAATCTGGTCTAAGTGTAATCCAATCCAGAAGATAATCCACCAGGAATCGAACCTGGAACGCCTTTATCGAGCTTGTTTATCGTAGATGCGAACCATTAAACTTGTATGAAGGCCGCTATAATAGTAAAAAAATCACGTCTAACGATATCACAAATATTTTTTTCACCTTCTTTTATATTTCACTTGGTACCGTCAATGATTCGTACTGAACGTAGTGTGGTACTGAAACGCCTGTTATAATTTTGATATATTGCTGTTTTAATTTGCTTAACAGGTTAAGTGTGGTTTGTATTAGTGTTTACCTAAAGCCATATGTCTCAATAATGCCGAACAATACGGAGCGCTTTGTTACACAAATGTACGAGTATATTATTTGCGTGCACATACATATGTTTATGTATTGTATGTCATTCACAGGATTTGTTCATTGAAATTATTTTTTGACAGATTTCTTTGTTACAATAGTTAAACAGAATAGAATATTCTTGTAATATCAGATGTATATGACGTCGATTTTATTCTTCCGTTTCGAAATCTTCGAAGTTTTTTTTTAATGGTAAATTGTTTTGGATGAACTGATTGAATGCTGTGTATTCCATGGTCATCAATGTGCCATTATCTCTGTTACCCATGAATTAGATATTACCAAAAGATTTCTAACAGCATGTAGGAAAAAATACTAACATTCTTTGGTTATGTTGTCAGAACAGATAACGAAAATTTTGAGAAGCTGACAATTGATGAAAAACGAGCAAAAATAAGGTGTCTGATATGATGAAGGATAAAAATATAGAGTTGACAGGATCCTCTTCAAACGCTGCATTTAACATGAACCAGAAGTTGTAAAGATGGAAACAGATGGTGCACCAAATTTAAGATATAGCAGTGGGCCACGAGACTTAGTTATCCTTAATTTGCATGATTTTACTTTAGCGCGGTTTGTTCACTTTGGAATTGAAGGAACGGAAAATAATATGTAGGTAAGAGACTCTAAGATTGATTATTTATGCCTAAACATATGCAATGAAAACTACTACAACTGAAAGAGTAACAACAGTAATAGTGAAATATTAATTTAGCGAGAATGAGTTTGAACGAATAGGTGCATTACGTTGTGAGTTTTGTAGTTTTTTCTTCGTAAAATAAATAAATTACGAGTATTAGTTATCAGTAACCATGTAATAAATGAAGTCAAGAATTTTTGACTAAGCATAAATAAAATGTATGGAAATGTGTAAAATATCATATATTTCACACAACATGTATTGGCTCCATGTATTTTTATTTACGCACTGTTTTCCTAGAACCAATTAATTACCCGCGAAAATGGAATGATTACTGTTTGTAATTACGCTAGCGCAATTACGATATCCATAGTCTAGTTATTAAGAGGCTTAGATTTTTCGTGTTTTGGTTTCTATTCTTGATGATATTCACGAAAACATAAAAAAGGGCTCAATCGGATGGAGTTTATGTGGTAAAAATACTCTCGTACACTAGTGCACGTGAGTATTGTTACCAGATAAACTCTAGGTGTGCGAGTCTTTTCATGTGGTAGTATAGTCAATATTGCGACGACGAACTCTGAGTTTCGTGCCTATTCTAGTGGTTTTAAAGTCGAAGATTCAATTTAAGAGCCCGAAAACAACAATTTGTCTCCCGGCCACGCTCTTCAATATTTTCGTATCACCAAATCAGATATGATTCAGGGATATCATTAGAATAAACAAAAAAGGACAAAACACATTCGTCATACGTATATTATCTTAGATTATACTCGTATAGTTTGCGCACTCGACTTCTCAGGAGAGTATTTTTAAGATTGTCTATAAATATTAATAACTATCATACAAAAATATATGCTTTATTTTCTTTTTCAGATGTTAAACACTTTATAAAGAAGTATGTTGAGAAGGTTTAGTTTAAACCCTTTTGATTTTAACCCCTTAAGGAAAGTAAAAAAAGCTTTATTTTTTTTAAATGAAGTAATGTTATTTCCTTTTGAAGTGAGATAAACTCGAATGAGTTGGTTTCGAAAATAGTTATAAAAATAATTATAATAATAACATTGACATCCAAAAGATGCCACAAAGGCGCTGACATGATTGCAAGTCGCAAGAAATTGAACAAACAGTAAGTAATCCTTGATTTTTACCAAAAAGTTGAAAGGTTATTGAAAGAGATTCTATAGAATTCGTTACTCTATACATTTAATAAGAGTACGAGTATTCATAAATTGTTATCGTAACCCTAGTTATATATGAATTCATCATACAGACATGTTGAAGAGTGTTTTCGGGAAACAATTTCGATTTCAGCCCAGTAAACGAATCTTCTGGTGAATAACTTTTGGAGTATTCAAGTAACTCACAGTTCGCCATCATATGTTATGCGATGAGCCCAGACCTTTTGATAGTTTCTCTCTTAAACTTATTTTCTTCGACATTATCTTGAAATATATGTTTGTTATTTCAGGGTATACTCGTATGTACATATTATGTTTCTATCAATAAAACTATATGTATTTATATGCGTTAGGACAACGTGGAAAGGCGACAATACTCGCACAAGTCTAATACGTATGAGTACTGCTACGAGACGTAATATTTAAATTGACATGGCCCCTTTTTATTCATATTTTATGGGTACCATCGAAAATCGAACCTAAAGCCTCCAGGAGAAGAATATCATCGTGTCGATTAGGCCACGGAGGTAGGGTTACCAGCTCTCAGAGTTTCACTTGGAGTCTCAGATTTCCAACACCGTCTTTCCGGGCTCCGAGTTCAGTTGTAATTTTTGTGGGTTACGTTAATTTTGTAATGTCTGAAATTAACTTAACCATAAGTCGGTTGTATTAATACAAATAAAATATGTTTCATATAATCGTCGCAAAAAGCTATATTTCATATAGTTTCTAGTTTTTTGTACATTTTTAACCCTTTATAGGTTAAACACTAATATAGACACAGCCATGGTAAATTATTTTCTGGCCAAATATACGGCCACCCATTTCTGGACATATTTAAAAAAATATTTCTTGTAATTTCTTAACCATGCTTTTGTATCTCAACTACAACTGCGTGGTTTTCGACATAATATTCGACAAAAATCACATTTGAGCGCTGTAAATCATGACTGGTGACTTAATATATAGTCACTTACCTAGAAAGGATTAAACATTAACCGAAAGGAATATTGTTTTTGTTTTATTTGTTGGTATTTTGTTTTCTATAAACATCTTGTATTTTCCATGCTAGATTTTTTACTCATGAACAATCTCAGGGTTTACATAAATTGAAATTTGGTCACCCTACTCGGAGGTGATCTAAGCTTGACTACCACAGCAAATGAATAAACCTTTGCTCTCCTCGTGTAGGCAACGAAAGGCGGGAGAAATGTTCAAGTGTCAGTAAACAATGAATACAATATGATGGCAAAATCGTCTGCTAGTGACACCGAGTCTCATTTTGAATGAGAATCACAAACATCAAGAAGTTTAAACTATCTTATAATAAGACATTTGATTTTACCAAGTTAATTGAAATACACACTATTTCCCTTTCAGGGTAGGCAAACGACAGAGTGCCAAACTTTCGTATCTCAATACATATTATTCGCCTTTTCTTCATCCGTACGCCTTTTCATACTACTCTTACGATTTCTTTGAGTTTCTACTTTTCGTTCTTTCAAAATATAATTTACTTGATTCAACTATACGGTCCATGGTCTTCCTTTACCAAGCCTTCTAATCACAGTTGCACCGTATACTTGTTTTGTTAGTATTTCTTCATTCACTCGTTCTACATGCCCAAAACATCTCAGAGTGCTCTTCTTCATCTAATTCAATACATTAGCCTTAAGTTCACATTTATTATAAATCTCTTAATTTCATATTCTACCATACACTGTCATCTCATTTATATTTCTCAGTGTACGTAATTCTACAACATTTATTCGGTTCCTTTAGGTATTTTTCCACGTCCATGTTTCACATATAGCATAGTATATAAATATACGAGTATACCTTCATGTAATTTATTGAGGTAGGCAGAGATGATAGAGCGCCAAATAGCGTGAAAATAAAATCACGAAATACTTCCTTCGCCTCCTATACATACATGCATATTTTCATCCAGTTCCTTCTGTTCCTCTTACTCCTTACCTTTCCTCCTTTCAAAATTTCATTCGCTCCGTCCAACAGTATATTGCTCGGTTATATCCTTTTTTTTACTAAAAAAAGGAAATGTCTAGTAATTGATTAAAAATAATTAGTTAATAAATCCTCTTAACTCATTAAAATACTTAAAGTATCCACTTATTAATGAATAAGCTTGTTGTTATTTAATTGTTTCTATATTTATTGGCATTATTCCATCATTGTGAAATCTTACTTTAATATTGTTCATTGATGAAGAACCTCCTTTTAAAGGTATCACGCAAAGTTCGAACACGCAGTGAGAACAACAATACATAATTAGTTATCAAATTGACGACCTCCGTGACCTAGTTATTAAGACGCTTGATATTCAACCGGGTGTTTCGGGTTCAAAAAATCAACTAAAGAACTTCTAGTTGATTTTTAAACAAATCAATAATTATGAGTGATCCACTGCAAAGACACACCATCCTTAGTCATTTGGGTAATTGTTTACTTGTTTTATTTCAATTTAATAGAATTTTTTATGTTTTATACATACTTACTGTATTATATTGTACGAGTATTACGCTGTGGTTGTATATAGTACTAATTGGTGGGTTTCTCTAAATATGGTAATCTTTTTTAACCAATCAGAAAAATGTTAAAGAAACCTTATGCGAAAACCAGACTAAAACTCTTTTCAATCTGGCACCAATGTGAACTCGTAACCTCCGGCTTACTAGACAGGAATCTTACCAAGTACGATCGGGAGGTCATCTAGTTGGTAAGTATGTACTTGTCTGGTAATGATACATGCACGCACGTGTCGTGTATAAGTGTTTTTGTTTCTTGACGTGTAGGGAAGTATTTTTAATACGTGCGGGGACGACCTTCTTAAGTAATTCTGAACACAAAGGCTCGATTAATGGGGCCATGACAATGTTGTTCCCCAGCCACGTTCTTCAATATTTCCGAATCATCAATTCGGATATATTGAAGGATT
This sequence comes from Odontocerum albicorne, assembly GCA_949825065.1. Lineage (NCBI taxonomy): Eukaryota > Metazoa > Arthropoda > Insecta > Trichoptera > Odontoceridae > Odontocerum > Odontocerum albicorne. Next base: position 15,648,525 of record OX463840.1, read on the forward strand.
TCCATACTCATGAATGACTATTTGTCAAATAATACACTTTTGTTGTATACAACACAAATTGACGGGCTTATTGCTCTGTGTCAATATTTGTAATACACTTCTGCTGTATACAACACTAATTGACGGGCTTATTGCTCTGTGTCAATTTCTTCTAACCAACAAGAAATATGTCATAAGACATTTTTATAAAAAAAAAAAAAACAGACAGCCACTATTTTGGTTACCATCGTGAATTGAAAGAGGTGATAAAGGCGAATTTTAGTTGTTTAGTATATAATGTGGATTTATTTCTTTGGATAAATTACTTCTTATCAAACAGATTGTACGAGTATCATATATATTATATTTACTAAGTTTTCTGCAGTTTTCTTACCAAACATGTTTTTTAACATATGCAGATGCGTAGAAGTAACCAATTTTATGACCGCAGCAACAATTTTCCTATCTTTTCTCGCAACTTATATATAAGTATTCATTTTGATATATTTTTAATCTGTCAATAATAATGCATTCGAATCCTGAATTAGACCGCGCTTGAAGAGAGTCTGCCCTCTAAATGACGCTATATAAATTGTCATTTTATTATTATTATTATTGATATGCATGCCCACGTTAACTAAGTCTTTATGAAAACATTTGAGGAAAATTAAAATGAAAGTTTTAAATATTTTTTCAGGTAGACAATTGAATGTGGAGAGATTGAAAATACCTTATTTTAGTCGTAATGTAAAAACGACGACCACAATGAATTTTGTTTCAGAATTCCATTTACCGAGTATAATGAAACATAAATATACAATTCTTAATTAAGGAATATGACAGTTTTAGACTATAGAACAGCTATAATACATTCATGAATCGGGCAAAAATTTTGTGAAAAATTATTGTTCACCACTACCATCACGCCGTGTCCCTATTGGGGTAGACAAAAACATGTATTCTCTTCAAGAATCTTCCGCGTGAAGAAAAAGACTAACGCAACTCCATTGTTTCTACCAATAAATCTATTTAAATCAATTTTAACTTCGTGAAAGCCAACAATTATTCCCCTCACAGTTCATTATAAAGGTCTTTCAAATTGGGCGGTTTTTTTAATTCATTTTTTTTTATTCTTGAATAAAACACACAATTTGCTTTGATTTCAAAAAACTTTCTATTGATCATTGAAGTATAATGTACGTCGTACTGTACGACATTTAAACACAAAAAAACAATATTCGCCAAATATCCACTTCTTTCAGTTCCACAGATGCCCACTCTTTTGTAAAAAAAATTCAATGACATTTTGGCATAATTGCGGTTCTAGCTCACCAATAACGCGAATAATTTTGTCCTTCAGCTCAGAAATTGATTTGGGGTCATTCTTATAGACCTGGCTTTTCACGTAACCCCAGAAAAAATAGTCCAACGGTGTCAGATCACATAATCTTGGTGGCAAATTAACATCATCGTTTCCGGATATTAGAATATATAAAATAATTCAACACTTTGAACGCGTTCTTGTATTGTATACGACTCCATTTTTATAAATGTCATATATTACACTTCTCAAATGTCACAATACCCAGACAAGTTCGCAACGCCATCTGTGTTTTATCCAAGAATTAAAAAAAAAAACTCAATTTGAAAGACCCTATACTTTTGTTCATAATACAAAACAGTTTAAATTTTAAATAAAAGAATGTTATGCTATTTGCATTCGTAAGTTATGTGCGATCGATCTATAATTGGTTGTTATGAAAACATATTCTTAAAATTATTTCATTCATATTGCTTTCTCACTAGCATACGTTTACAAGGTTTGAGCCCTAAAACTGGAGTATACACCAGCCTACGAGTATGTCTTCGTGCGTCACAATTCACCAACGCTTTCTTATGTTTTCCTTGTACAGTGTTTTTTTTTTTCGCGAATATTGTGTACAATGCATTAAATGCAATTAGCAGGAAATGTGTAACTATAATAAATTAAACAATGGTAGAAAAATAATCGATCGGTTTGCTATAATGATTCACCCAAAGGGAAAAAGAAAAAATATTTTTGTAGCATATTGCAAAAATTTTTTGCGTAATCTAAATTTGAATCTAAATTTTGCGTTATCAAATTTTTTGCCCAATCTATTTTTTTTTCTAATTTAAATTTTAAAAGAAAGTTTAAACAATTTATTTTAAATAAATTACTATTAATTACACTAGAAACGTGAAAGGAAATTTAATAATTAATCGGCCCTTTCCCGTGAGGTTGCCGTATCGATTTCATGCCAGAAATCAATTCGTCCAGTCACAAAACAATAATATTATCTGAAGGTATTGGAAGAGAAAATAAATGTTTTTGAGATTTAAGAAATTTTAATTGGTCTTAATTTATTTAAATAATTATACATATTATATATTTTATTGAAGTATTAGGTGTAGAATATATGTTTTCGAAGTATTAAATCTAATGATGTATAAGATACCTTATATTGGAGTAATATATTATAAACTGAATAGTTTTTATTTTAAATGTAAAAAAATACTTTCACGGTAAGACTTATATTTAAGTGACAGGAGTGTTTTGCTTTACAAAAGTATTTTCAACTGTAATTAAAAACTCGACTCAAAATATTACTAAGGAAGCTTATACGAAGCATGTAAAGCAAAATATTTTACAGTTTATTAAGGTTTTTTTTATTATCCACTATCAACGTTTAAAATTCACGTCACTTTAATGGAAAAGCGAACCGTTTAGTACAAGTACATAACAATGTAAAACAAAACTTAATTTTGTAAATATAGAGCGTGATTTCACTGGGCAATGTCTATAATGAAGTATTTTATTACTCAATTACAAATTTCATATATTTATTCTAAATATTAAAACACTCAACTGACACGTACCATACACACTCGACATGTTCATCCTTATACATTCAATTAAATCCCAAGCTATTACAAATCCAATCTAAATCCAGTCACTTAATTTAACTCTCAAAATTTATTTAACTCAACTTTCAATATCTAACAAGTATTTACGCCATAGTAAATAAGGATCGTCTTTGGTGCTGTATTCACGAACTAAGCTATTAAAAGCATCACAACTCGCACGTGGAATGACCTTGTTGAATAAAATTTCCAATATTAATTATCTTATCTCGGTGAATAAATTGAACTCTTTAATAAAAGTTGTAGGCATCACTGAGCTAATTAACAGGGAAGTTGGAGTAAATGTTTTTATTATTTTGAGACATTTATGTTTAGAATTTTCTATAGTTGGAATAAATTTTTATCAACTTTCAATTTGATGCTGTCATCAGGTTTCACAAAATATTTTTTTCTGGTATATTTTTTTGTTATGGTGTTTGACTCAAGCTATTCCGTCTAATATCAAACACGTCTTAGAACGACATTTTAGAAAAGACCTTGCACTGTTGTTATTTACAATGAGTGCCCAAGTTAACAGGTGAAATTTAATTTCGATAATATTTGCGTGATCAGTGCATTCTGAATAAGGTCACTCTATGTAGTTTTTGAGTCATCATTTTAAATCATATTAAATGACCCGTGTCGTCTAAAAATGTAGAAAGTTATTTTATTTTAAATTGGAACCAATTTTATCGCATCAAGGTAAAACCTTTCGTGAATCCTTGCACACCTAAGTACTTGCCTATTCCTTAAATTTGATTTGCCTAGCGCTTATAAAACAAACAAATACATTATTTTTGGTATTTTTTTCTTTTCTTCTTTTTTTTGCCGTTTACGCATCAAAAGTATTATTCGGCATAAACAGCCATAAATAAATATAACAGAAAGATCATTTTAAAATTAGACATTAAATAAATAAACATTTAGGGATAAAATTAAATTAAAATTATAAATTAATGTAAAAATAAATTTAACTCTTGTAAAATATTATAAATAAGTATTTTTTATCATAGAAAAATTATTGTTAAAGATTGAGTAATCTTTAACATTTTAATAATAGTTTACAGATAAGGTTACAGAGTGAAATATTAATTGACAGTGGTATATCAAAATTTGATAAACAAAAATAATTTTTTTGCAAAGAATCACGAGAATTGCAATTGAGAAAAATACGATGTTTTAATGAGAGTAGGGCAATAAAAATTTTAATAATTAAAGGGGCGACAGTTCAAATAATTTCGATTAATTGTTCTTGAAGTAAAAGTCGGTCATAGAGTTTATTTAAAAAAATATTTATTATATAGTAATGTAACTTACTATAAGAGTTAACCTCCTCCGGACTAAATTTATTTTCATTATTTTGTGTATAGGTTTATGGCTATACAGTAATTTCTTGCAACCGAATAGCTCATTTTAGAAACATTTAACTGTTTTAATTCATGACAAATTTTACGAAAAAATATTCGTTTGAAATCATGTAAAAAATAAATAAATAACAAATTTCTAGTAGTAGACGTAGAGGTAAATAATTCGTTGAAGAATAAGGAAGAGAATCAAATGAAAACTAGGATGAAGGGATTTTCTAAGTAATGTAATATTTTTTTAATTCTCCATTTTATGTACTCGTAAATAAAGAAGGTGTGCTCTTATGACTCTTGGAAGTTCGTTCAGTAGTTGCGCCGAGTGGACCGCAAATGAAGATGTGAAAAGTTAGTGTGCTTCGTATTTACATAAGGCAGACTATAAAACATGAGTATTTTCAACAAATAGCAACGAAAACTCGTTTATTTGCCATGGAAATATTCTTAATTTTATTAGAGTAACGAACGAACCAACAAACGCCAAATATAATACTTGTTTAACAACCAAATAATCGTATTATAGTCATCAGTTTTGACGTATAAATTTCGATACATTTAACGTTTCTGCAAACTTTCATTTTCAAACAACGATACTGAAATGATTCTAAAATACAATGTCTATGAAATAAAATATCTATGAAATAAAATTAATTAATTTGAATATAAATCTGAACGTGCTTTGAAAAACATTGGGAAACGATAAATATAAGTGAATCATTTTTCTTGAAATTTATGTTAAATTAAATGAACCAACTTTTCATTATGAGAATCCAGAATTAAAGAGAATTCAGAATAAATCTCAAAATATGGACAAGAAATTAGAAAATATATTATTCATGTCCCGAATTCGTGGCCTTATTCCAAGAATAGTCCTGAATAAACCCAGAGATTCACAATAAATATTTTAAGATATAATTATGAATACTTTTAGTACTTATGTACCTTCATACATCACGTCGTTTCTATCGGATAAGGCACAGAGGACTGAGCGCTCGACTTTTTTATCTCGATAAATATCTATCGCTTCCTCAACATCGGTTAAACGGTTAAACCATTTCATCAGATTTGGATACGGTTCGGTGCACGTAAATTTGTTTTAGTGCATCGTTGGCTTTGTTACTTATCGTAACACGCCGTTTAATACAATGGTTAAATCTAAATATTAAGAAATTCACGAGACTATGAAACATATTTCCTTATACTGAATGTGGTAAAAAAACATAGGATAAAAAACTGTTTTATTTCAGAATAAAAAGTTGTACAAAATACACTAAATTTATTTTCTTTCAAATAATGATGTTATTTTGATTAGACTGATTTTTTAGTAGCATTCATAATTGCATTTACAATACAACATAATTGTTGAAAAATATTTGTACTGTTCTATTCGTCTGGATTTCGCCATCATTAGAATTAAGGCTGTTTTCAAACACGAAAAAAATTGACCCTTTGACTGACCATCATCTGCACAAATCATATCACATGCTTATTTAACATCTATTTTTTACAGAAGTTCAAAATTATGTTCAATAATAGCTTTTTTATAGTTGACACTGTAACACATTTTTACTGCACGTATAACTCTTAGTTCTAAAGATTGTAGAAATGCTGTACAATTTGGAAATAAAAATTCAGCAAAAACGTGTTCTAAATCGTATGTTAAACTGTGTATATGCAGATCAATTAACAAATAAGATTTTTCTTTTTTTTTCTTTTTATTTGAGCGTCCAAATTCATAAGCCATTCGTTATATTTTGTTATACAATACCGATAGATTGAAACTCTTCAGCGGCTATTTTCGACCGCAAAATGTTCGTTATACTAAAACTTGTATTTCGTTAAAATGGGTTTCGTTAAATGTATTATTTTATATTCATTCGTTTGATTCAACAAAAAAAATCGTTAAAACGATATTTGATCTCTATTCAGTACTCTTTCGTTACCTGTGCGCCGAAAAACAGCTCACCCTCTATTGGAGGGAGTGTTTCTTGACTGAGGGGATGTTATGAGTTGAGATAAGACCTTTTGATAGCTTATTTTTTTAATGTATTTTTTTTATATTGTCTTTAAACACAAGTGTAATTTCAGGATATATGTACTCGTATATACTATGTTGCGATCAATAAACTTATATTTATTCATTATTATTATTATTATTAATAACTAATTTTTTTAACCAAGTATCAAAACTCTATATTTCAAACCATACATAATAAGTGTGTAAAATGTCTTGATTCAACACAATAAGAAAAAATATTATCAAGTCATGACTCGTTCATACGTAACACGTAACATGTTCGCGGTGCGAAGTGTCATTAGCCCTGAAGATCAGATCTGTGCGCTGCACGCTGCAAGTGGCAGGTTGCTGCTGCACGTTGCGCATTATATTGTACGGGATTCCTCTGCATTCTGGCTGCATCGGGTAATGACTCATAAAATTCTCACGTTGCGAGGCTTATCAAAGAGCGGAAAGACGACTACCGAGGTTTAAGATTTATAATATTGAAATAAAAATGTTATTCACTTTCTTTAAATTCACTTCAAAACCATTATATTATGTAAAAGGTTTTGGCTTAAACTTTGTGGGTATTCATATTACAATATAATATTTTACAATAAATTACTTTGTTATTCTACTATTTACATTAATCCCCGCCACACGTGTTACTACCGTCATCTCGATGATCTCTCGAGGCAGAAGAAAGCTTCGGGATAGGAGGATGGATGTGTAGCATGGGTTTGTGTGATTAGTGGAATAATAAAGCAATATTCCATTTTATTGCGCTTCAATGACCCAAAAATCATTATTTTTCCCTTCAGTGTTAAATGGTCCCCCTCCTATCTCCTAGCTGTATATAAAATTTTTATATTTTAATCGTGAAATGATTCCTGTCTTCTTAATATGTTACAATTATGTCATATGATTTTATTTTCTTTGTAAAAAATATTACTTTGTTATTCCACTAATTACATTAATCCTCGCTACACGTGATTCTTCCTCATATTCCGAAGTAATAAATAACCAAAGAATGCGAAAAGTGTTACCTCTCTCAAATATTTTTCCTTTGAGTCAATACACACTTCCGATGTAACATAATACCAGTCTGACCTAAGCACTGCTTTCGTGACAAAGCGGGATCATTCCGCCTGAAGTGAGCCTCGGGATAGGAGATAGAAACACGTGTAGTGGGGATTAATGTAATTAGCGGAATAAAATAGTAATTCATTGTTAAATGTTCTACCATTATACTTATATCATCTCGTAGTATTTCAAAAGGGTGTTTCGCTTCTGCCACGTTCATACACGTCGTCAAGTATTCCCTCCTATTTTATTTTATTTATTTATTTGTTTATATATTAAAAGAAATTTTATATATTTGTTTATATATTACAAGAAATTTTATACATACATAATTTGTGGAAAAACAACAGGTAATTTAATGTGGACACGCGATTTTAATGGATCTAGTTTTGTTGCCTTTCATTTATCGTGTCTCCAGTAAACTAAGTTTTTGCCTGTGTCTTACACTATAAAGACTTTTCGATCTTTGAGAATTTGATATATAATTCAGTTATATATCAAACTATCGACACATATTTGGAACATTTGTGTGATATTTGGTGATTGTTAATCACTCTTAAAAAAAATTATTCCTGTTTTTTTCTTTATTTTGTGTGTTTGTTTAATTTGTCTGTTTTTTGATGATTGTAAATTCTGTTTTTTCTAACATATTTTTTTGATTAGTCAAATTAAATATTAAAAGTCATTTGGATAAATATTTCTTTAATCTACTCATCGGATCGGATGATGTGTATGTTACATAAGCAAACTAATAATCGGATCTGATGATGTGTATGTTACATAAGCAAACTAATCATCGGATCTGATGATGTGTATGTTACATAAGCAAACTAATCATCGGATTTGATGATGTGTATGTTACATAAGCAAACTGGTATTTAATAAATTAAATCAGTCAATTTTTTTACGACCATGTGTACTTATACGAGTATATTGTGTCGAAAAGAATGCAAAAAACTCCATCAACCATTTATTCTCCGAGTAAGAACTGCAAACCATCAGGAATTGTTCATTACTGTCATTTATTTACAAGAAATGTTTTATTGTATATTTGATGTTTATTGACTTCTAGATTTTTTTTAAATAACTCAACTTGTAAAGATACCTGTGTGAAGTAACATTTATTTGTTACGGAAAATGTATTAATTTCTTGCATAAATTCAGCCCCAGAAGACAATGCGCTTTTGCTATCGATTTACTGCATTCCCGAAACATTCGATGCGCCAAGCATTTATTTGTCTTATATTATGTGTTTTTAATACCTCTTAATATAAAGCCCGGGTCAGCTCCTTACCTCGATTTAAAATATAAAATATCACTTCGTATATTTAAATCGTAAACATATAATATGTTGAAAATATTAAAACCTCACTTATGTTCAAAGTATTACAAATTCTTAAAAAATTGTTCAAGCAACTTTTGGGGTTTTAAATAATACAAACTTTTTTTCTAAAATTAGATTTTAACATGTTGGCTAGAATTTTCTTATTCTGACTCGATTTTAACATGTTGGCTAGAATTTTCTTATTCTGACTCGATTTTAACATGTTAGCTAGAATTTTCTTATTCTTACTCGATTTTAACATGTTGGCTAGAATTTTCTTATTCTGACTCGATTTTAACATGTTGGCTAGAATTTTCTTATTCTGACTCGATTTTAACATGTTGGCTAGAATTTTCTTATTCTGACTCGATTTTAACATGTTGGCTAGAATTTTCTTATTCTGACTCGATTTTTTTATATTTTAATTTTAATACGGAAGAGTTTTTTTCATAATAATTTATTTATTTATTTGGCATTTCGTTGCACAAAGGTACAATCAGGAGGTGTATGGCTAAATACCATACAAATCTCTTACAACCAATCAGACAGATGTTACATATGTTGTGCGAAGTGCTAGTTGAGTTGAGATTACAGAGTTTTTACGTTACACATAAGCAGGAAAAACATTAAAAAAAGTAAAAATAATAGAGTTACAAATTAAAAGTAGAAAATAGAGGCATGTAAAAAAACACTTTTTTTTTATATCATGAAGATCATGAAAGCGGAGGGTTAGGGAAATATCACAAAGTACATGAAAGCAAAGGGTTAAGGAAATAAAAATATAATGGAATAGGGAAAGATACGCTATGTCATTAAGACATACGCTGATTTTTAATTCATGAAACAAGTTAATGAAGGTGCAAATCTTACAGCAGCTAGTATCTACTTGAAAGAAAATGTATTGTATATTTTTACACTTGCTCAGCCACATGAACTTGCTATTTTTAAAGTCGAATTTCTGATAACAAGTTCTGTTTTTACACATTTACCATTCATACTAAGTTCCAAAAGTTTGTATCATACTAAGTTTTAAAAAATAACAGCAAAACCTTAGAAAAACTTCAGAATACACTGACGTGTTCCAATAAATATCTGTTATAACTCAGGGAAGAGACAAATTTATTAGAATGTATGATATATAATAATTCACACGTTACAACTTTTATGTTTTAAATGTTATTTATTTATAGTTAAATCATTAATACTATGGAGGGTTAAACACAGTTATTTTGTCAAACACTGTTTCTTCCACTTTATATAACGGTATAACCCTACCGATTTCAAGGTGTTCACCTTATCAACACAGGAGCACAAAGAAGACTCCATTAACAGGAAAGCACAAATAAAACCTTGAAACCGGTAGGGTTATATCATTGTATAAATTGTAATAAACAGTGATGGACTAAAATTACAAAAACTTCTATGTTTGTTTACATTAGGTCTTGTATTTATTTTTATTGTGTTCAAACATCATTTCTTGAAAGATATATGAATCATAATTTGTAAGATTTTTTCGGAGGATAGTGATGCGTTATCTTTTGATTTTGAAATTGACTGTGTTATGTAAAGGACACTTAAGTGTGGTTTGTTATTTAATAAATATGATATACTCGTATATGTATATACAAGCAAAACTTGGACGTGAATAAAAAAAGATTAAAGTGAAAGAAATGCTGTAGAAATGATAGTGGTGCGTATATCTAGAAAATCTATATGTAATAATAAAAATAGAATGCGAATCGAAATAAAGTGCAGTGTTGAAGCTAAAGAAAGGATAATTTAAATAGTGGCGAAAAATTCTGCAAGATTAACAAAAATAATGTATATACATACTGGTAGTGTAGAAGGTACGAGATGCTTAGGATTGCATAAGAACACGTGGTATGATTAAATTCCTCAAATTTTGAAACAGCAAAGAGTGAAAATAATAAATTATGCATGACTAGGTGTATGAACGTGACAGAAACGAAAGATGTGAACCAAGAAGAAATAAAGTGGAGATATATTCCTTATGTCTACCTCAACAATAATATGGCGTGATGATGATGATGTTTGTTTTGATTTTGTTTTTTCGAAATAGTACGGCTAACAAATTTTCAATGAAAAAATAATACCTTGAACATGGTGACTAACTTTTTCACACGCTTTGTCGAAATATTCGTCTATTGTCCATTGTATATTTTCAGGAGCATGTTTAATTTATGAATAACATTGAAAAAATGTTCAGATTGAAACCTACGGAGTCCCATTTCATTAAAAATAAACATTCAACTTAGGCATACATTTCATTATATTATAATTTTCGTAAATCATGTAAACAATGAACGTTTTATGAACTAAGAATCTACCAAATGAAAATGTATTTATATTATCTGTGACAAATTATAACCCAAATTGTTTGAAGGAGGTGAAGGTTATACTCGTATAGATGAATTGTTGAGAGAATATAACAAATTCTGCGTTTTTGTTTCTTCAGGTAGCTTTGAAAATGAAAGATGTCATTTTATTTTTGTAAATCACCTGAATTGAGTATATATTTTTTTGAAACTGAAAACCTTTTTTTTTTGTTTCAATTTCTTGATAAAAGTTTTATTTTTGAAAAAAAAAATGAATATAATTTTGAAACTGTAACTGCAGACCTCCTTTTACTGTAGATTTTTAGTGTCTTTTGATTATTTATAAGTGTTTCAATAATACAAAATAACGTATATCTAATTTGAAGAATTAATTCATACTTGCTGATTTTGTTTCATTTAAGAACTTTTGGTTTCATTCAAGATAAGATGTTTCATTCAAGAACTTACATACTAATAATGTTAGCTATTACTATGTCTTCTACGTTTTGGTACGACCTAGTTGATAAGATACTGGTCTGTCTCTTGGGGCGTATGAGTTCGTTTCGCGATGGTACAAAAAAACGAATTAAACAAAGTGTCTCAGTCTAATAAGAGTTCGTTTGGTAACAATACTTGCACTCGTTACACGTGTACAAGTGTTGTTGGCTGTCCACGTGCAATGGTATTTCAAAAACGTACAATTGCGTACTGTAAGTTATTTGCCTACCCGAGTCGTACTTAAGTGGAAGGCTTCATTACTGAGGCCTAAAATAATATCTCCCAACCTCGCTTTTTAACATGTTTGTATAATGAATTCATGATGTTAAGAGGTGCTATACGAGTTAATTATAGATATCTCCTTCGATCTCCTGCACCCTCCGTGGCCTAGTTGTAAGATATTTGTTTTTTAGTTATGGACTGAGAGAGATTTTGAGTTATACTCGAGAGGTTCTTAACCCGAAGACTCTACTGTGACGATGACAACGGTGTCTTTTCTTGCCATGCTCTTCAACATGTGTAGATATATTGATGGGTACCATATGAATGTTTGAATGAATGCACACACCAGTTTTTGTAATCAAATTCACTTTTAATAAAGGAATTCCATGTACGAGTAAATACTCAATCTTAAAATTTGAAATATACTCGTATATACACGTAACACATTCATTCTTGATTTTTACTCATTTTATCAAAAACTCGGCGTCATAAGGTTGGTTGGCATTTCTTCCAAAATAGCCTCATTCTCTTAACTCAATTTTCTCGTCTTTCAGTTAAAAATACTTTTATAAGTTAAAATGAAAACATTATTTGTGGAGTGAAATTTACATTTTATCGTTTTTTTTCACTTAAGTATTATTTATTGTTTATTATATTAGCCATAAATAATTTTATGGGCCAATGCAAACTAATTAGGAACAGGTTGCGATACTGTGATATTGCGAACAGAATTATTTATTCAATGCAATTCTATACAATCTCGAAAGTAAGAGGAATACCGCGTTACACAAGAGAAGTAATGAATAACTATTCGTTTTGTATAATTTGACTTATTTTGTGCATTCACTTAATTACTTTTTCTATCAATTTTGTGCATTCACTTAATTACGTTTTGTCATAAAATAATATTGCATAACTGGATTTGGATGGTTTTAAAACAGAGAGAAAACAATATATGAGGTGAATTTAAAAAAACGGTGACAAAAATGTTCTAAGATTTTTAATATTTCAATAATACAAGGCCAATTTATTTAACGCTATTTAGAGAATAGACACTGCCCACTGACGCTCAAATTTAGGAATCGAAACCACTTTTAATTACACATTAAAACTATTATAAAAATGAAATATGCTAAGTGTAAGGATAAAATATGGTTGTTAAGGCGATTAGATTGAGTAACTTTCCCGCATCTGCATGTGATTTGAGATGTATGACCGCGCGGTAACGCACTGAACTTCCGTGTGGAAGGTCGTCGGTTCAAACCTCACGCTGTGCTACTTCCCTCGAATGGTACATGTATTTTTTCTGCCTATTATTCGAGGGTTTAAGAATACCTATGATTTTGATCATATCTATTTCTCAAAAAAATTAAATATTTCGGTGTGCTCCGATCGTTTCACTTCGGTGTGCCATCGAATCCAGTACAGCGGTCTGGCAAGTGAGTTTACTCACGTAAAAAATAAATTTAATAAACTCCACGGCACAGCTTTGCTTTCTAACTGAATTGAGGTTATAATGGGGAGTGTTTGGTAGAAAAACTTACCAATGAAAGACGAACTACAACAGTACAACCTTCGTCATTCTTCCAATATGTGATAGTAACGCATGCAAATACAAATACCACGATTCTGGGCACCTATACTCATTGGATTGAGATATTACTAGTGTAAATAAGGGCTCTAGATATAAATCAATCCAGAAATCCCTTTGAGACCGCGGTTTGATATAATGAGAATGAACAAGATTGAAATGCCAATCATGTGTTGCTTGAGGATATGCCATTGCGTGGTGGCTTATCACCTTTACAGAATAGGTATTGTAGAGGATTCTGGCTGTGATTGCGGTTTGGATGATGAGACTATAGATTGTGTTTTTCTATTGCCCTTTATGTGATTGCCACACCAATTAATAGTGTTTTTTTACTTCCTTCCAGAACTTTTCCAGTTCCAGATCGATTGATATTTTTTTTAAATTTAATCTTTATATAAAGAAGTTTTAATAAATTGTTGTTATTTTTTTTAAATTCCATTTATTGTATTAACGTTTACAATAACATTTTTGTATCGAATACAGTGACTCAAATCATCTTAGTGTGAGTGGATTGCTTATCATGCCACAGATGTATTGTTTACAAAAAACAAATATGTGTAATTTTATTTTTAAAATGCATTTTATTTTAATCTTGATTATGTCATCCGCAATATTTAAAAATATTTTATTTTTGAAAGGAAAAATATATCTCAACTAAATATCGTTTCCTTTCAAGTTGAAAACTTGGTGTTTTTTTTTTTAAGGATTATGCAAAATATGGCGTAACGTTTAATTTTACTTTATGATAACATTATTCATCTTCGTTATTCTGAGAAAAAATATGAATTCCTGTTTCGGTTACTAAAAAATGAAACAAAAAAGGCATAAAATGCATAATATATCCAACATTGTTATAGGAGAAACAAAGTCTTTACAATAAATATATCCAACATTTTTATAGGAGAAACAAAGTCTTTACAATAAATGTATGATCTAGAGAAGAAAAATAGTCGTTTTACAATTTTATAAAATTCGATCTACTGAGATTAAACGATTAAATTTTGAATAATTTTTAAATTCGTTTTATACAAAACAACCTGGCAAATGTATTGCATTGTGGCAATCGTATGTTTAAAAGACCTAAAGTCAAAACCAGACTGTTACAATTTCTACAAAATCGGTTACTAACGGAAATTGAACCTTTAACTTTCAGGTCGGAAAACAGGTGTCTTTCCAACTAAACCCCGAATTTTTTAATTTAACCGTAGTTTTTATTATATCCTCATTTGACATTTTTACGACAAAAAATAAACAAAACGCAATAACGATTAAAAACATTGGTGTGATTTATATTACTTGAAAACCATTGAAGTATTTTATGTGAAATTCCAAATAAAATTTATGAACAGGTATTTTACAAAATGTTACGAATGTGCGAGTTTAAAAGAATTTACAAAATGTAAAATACACCGATATTCATAACTGAAACGAAGGTTTTAAAAAAGAGGAAATAATTTTATTATTAATTTAAATTGACAAAATGTATCATAATGATAATTATTTTTAACAAGTTGTTATTATTAGGAAAATGAAAGTCTTATTATTAATTTTATTTAAAAATTAAAATAATTACGGAATTCCACAAAGAAAACAGCCATCTAATGGAATAGTGAGTTAAACACTATAATATCCTGAATAATCCTGTGATGTCGGAATCTGAAAATTTCGATCGGCTAAACGAAAGCATTCGCAGAGGGAGCAAGTTACTCAAGGGGCGAGTAGCCTCTTAAGATGGCAATGAACGATGGCTCCGGCCTTGAGAAGGACCATGCCCCCTCCGGAGTGTTGCGTCAGGTAATCTCTCAGGAGGCGATGTCCACTGAGGAATGTAATAACTCCGCAAAAGGGACCTGCTCTTACTGTTACGGACTGATTCCACATATCAAAGCTGTACGCTATAGAATAAGGGTATGCAACATCACTGTCTTATTTATTATATTATAGAAAGGATACGTAACATTTTTTTATGTGATGCCTCGCTCGTTTCGTTGCCGACATTCCGTCTTCATACAAGATGGTATCGTTCTAAACTTTGCGAAATTGATTAGTGATAGAGTAGGACAGTATGTTCCGTTTTTGTTTTTAATATTAACACTTTGAGTCCATAAAGTAAACTTACATAGTTTTTTTTCGTTTACTTGTTTAAAGGAAACATTTTGTTTGTTCTTTTTTTAATTCTCTGAATTCTGACCGAAATAATATTGAATTTTAAAATATATCTGTTGACATTTTGTTTTTTTATTATTATTATTACGAGAATAATGCATATGAATAATATATTTTAGTTGAATTTATTCCAGTTTCTCTTATAATAAATAATTCAGACCATAAATATAATCTAGGAACTCATAATTAACCATCATATTATTAAATACATATTTATTTTCGCAAATAAAATAACTTTGTTTATTCTGTTATGTTTTTCGAAGCTTTCTATTATGTTCGGAAAGACTCGCAACTGATTGAATTAAATTTACGACGAATTTTTTAATGGTTTCTACTTTTTACAAATAAATTAAACGATTTTTTCAGTTTATCTGAATACATGATCGTAATTAAATAGTTACAAAACGATCGAACACACATTAATTCTATTTCTTTCAAATATCAAATATGGATAATTTTTTTCCTATGTATACAAATATCAAGATGGAAAATAATACTTTAAGTACGTGTAAAAAAATCATACTAAAGCAATGCCATGTTTTCTCAATTATTTTAAATTTGGATTTTTTTTTTTTAAATATACTAAGAAGATTAATTTTATTTAAAAATCTGTATAGTATATGTAACTAAATCTGCGAAAATAATAGTCCTCAAGAGTCTTTTGGTGGCAACGTTGTTGTATGAGAGTGAAACGTGGACATGGAAAAAACTGAGGGAAGCCAAATAAATGCTCTAGAAATGCGTGCATAAAAAGAAGAATACATGGAGTGACAAGGTATGATAGAATACGGAATGAAGGGATTAGAGATGAATGTGAACTTAAAGCTGTGTAGTTAGTAAGATGACGAAAAGCACGCTGAGATAGTTTTGGTATGTGGAACAAATTAATGAAGAAATACTAAGAAGCGTATGAGAAAAAGACCTAGGAAATTATTGTAGGATCAAGTGAATGATATTCTCAAAGAAGAAAACGTAGAAAGTCAAAGAAATCGTAGAAGTTATTAAAAATTTAGACGAGGCAAAGGATGTGTGTCGAGATATGAAAGTCTGGTGCTCTATCTTATCTGCCTACCTAGACAAGGAAACGGCGTAATAGTATGTATGTATGTTTTACTAAAAAGTTATGAGACATATGTCTTTCATATTAAACCTGTTAACTTATTGATTATTAAGAACATTAACGAATATCTATTCAATTCAGTTTTTTTTAAATAATTTTCTTCAAAATTGGTATTTTTTTTCTGTGAAAATCTGATAATTTAAATGTTAAAGACGTTTAAATGAATACTATCTTGATCAAAAAGTTTTAGGACTTTATTCATAAAATCGAAAATACAAGTTTATTCATCAAAATCGATATGGTCCCCTTCAAAGTACTCCCCATCGACTGGAACGCACTTACGCCAGCGCTTGATCCAGTCCTCGAAACACCGCTGGTACTCAATTTTCGGTATGTCCATCAGAGCCGTCTTCGATTTTTTCATGACATTCTCTCGGGTGCTGTAACGCGTTCCGCGAAGCGGTTTTTTAAGTCGGTTGAACAAGAAAAAGTCGCAGGGAGTCAGATCAGGCGAATTCGAAGGCTGCTGGATAGTAATCGTGTTGTTTTTGGTCAAAAACTTGTGGAAATCATATCTTTCGCGATTTCAACGCGGTCCTTTTTTGCATGAAATTGAGGTCTTTCAGCACCAGTCTGAGGCCCAAATCACTAACCAAAATGTCTTGAGCGGATCCAAAAGCGATGTTCGAGTCCTCTGTCAGCTATCTAATGGTCAATTTGCAGTTTTCGGCCAACATTTCTTTGATTTTATCGATGTTTTCATCAGTTTTCGACTGCCACTGCGTTCTTCATCCTCGGCCGACTCACGACCACTTCTGAAGCGTTCGTGCCACCGAAAAACATTTCCAAGGTCTGCGGACCGTTAAATCCGTTTTTCACACAAAATTTAATGCAAACTCGTTGATGCACAGTTGATGCCATTTTCAAACTTGTAAAAAATCGAAAACACGCACAAAGGTAGATGTACTCAGTACAGCGTAACTTTTACAAATGTCAAGCTATGACGCTGAAATTTGGAGGGAAGGTTCAATGATAGATGTGGTAACCTAACAAAAAAAAAAGAATTCCAATCGGGTGACTGACAGCGCCACACGGTGACCGGTCCTAAAACTTTTTGATCAAGGTAGTATATTCACGAGTTTCTTGAAACATGTATTTACTCGTATAAAAGTTTGATTTATGTTTTATCACATATAAACTTGAAACATAAATACATTATCGGTCACTAACAAGTTAAACAATAAAAATAAGTCGGTTGTTGTTTTTTCTCTAAAACTACTTTGCGAATGCTGCCTCTGTAAGAATTACGCAAACCGTCTGGTCTATCAATAAATTACAAATGCAAAAAATATCATCTTGCGAATGGAGCAGCGTCGCGGATTCTTCGTTTCTTTCAATTACACAATGTCAAGGCAAATTCTCTACTGAAGAATAATGAAATCTAGAACTATTTTCTCTTCAACATTTTTGCTATATTAGCAGTTGTACATTTTTGTTATATTAACAACTAAATAAAAAAATGATAGAACGAAAGCATCGTAAAATTAGTTACATTTTATTGTTTGATTAAAAATTCAGTATGAAGAAAACGTTATATTAATTGATTCCACCCCAAAGATTGCGATTCGATTTGATTCCCCATGACCTCTCATATTATAAAGGCTTTTCACTCTTTTAAAATTTGATCGTGTCACGTTTTTTATGCGTTTCCAAACTTCTCGTCCTTTTATGCTACTTGAATTTATTAGTCTTGTAAATCTTTCATCATATACTATATTATTTTTAAATAGCCGAACCATCTCAATGCTATTTTCTTCATATTGAACACTACATTTTCTTTCAGTCTATATTATTTTCTTATGTTCTAGTTCTTTACTATACCATACATAGGTTTTTCAAACATTCTCCATAACGCTCTCATTTCTACAGTATTAATCTTATGTATTCTTTATAGTTGAGGCATTAACATTGTGGAGGTTTAAAGACATTGTAATTTGTTTTATCAAACGCTGTTTATTCCACTTTTTGTAACAGTATAACCCTACCGGTTTCAAGGCTTTCACATCATCATCAGGGGAGCACAAACAAGAGTCTTGCCTGGTGATGAGATGAAAGCATTGAAAGCGATAAGAGTGTACCGTTACAAAAAGGGGAATAAACAGTGTTTGATAAAAACAAATTACAATGTACGAGTATTAATCTTACTTTCATCACCTATTTGTCATATACAAGTGTTACCCTAATATTGGGATCAAGATTCCATTATGAGCAGCCAGCTTTTCTACCCTTGAAATGAACGATCGATAAATAAATTTTAGAAACCACCATTCATTATATTGCCTTCTATTACGCTTCTTTCAAAATCGCACTTCGAGCAGCCATATAACCCTCCCTATTGCCTGTTGATAGTTTTCTTTCCATGTCGCATTTCGCGATGCCTTATACCATATTTATTATTTTTTTATTTGCAAGATTCTTTAGAAAAGCATAATAATGTTTTAATGAGGAAAACACTAACTGTTAATATAATAATATTTATTATAAGTGTGGCATATCACTTTCTGTCTTTAAAGTGTGGAATATTTAATATAAATTTCACCCGCATCCATTATCATAAATACCTTTTTTAATTGGTACAATTGCCTATATCCATGATAATAATAATTTAATAAATTTATTTGCAAGCAGAATCTACTCAAGTTATACTTTTCACGTTTTAAGTTTTATTCAATAATCATTCATTAAGTCATTTACATTATGTTTTCATAAAAAAAAAAACAATTATTATAAAAAATATTATGTAAAACACGAAGTAAAGACTTAAGATTTGCGGAAAAGACGATTTTTCAATATTTTTCATCGTTACACATTGCGTTTGTCTCGTTTAGATTCGGACGTAACTATGCAAATAAACCCAACACACAAACCACTTTTTCTTTTAAAAACAGCACGGATCAATCCTGCATGTTAAAAAACACCTTTTCATTAAATAGGTATTTTATGGCTTAATTACATCTTCCTGTTTTTTTGTTCCATAAGAACACGTAAAATGTAAACTGGATCCTTTTAGCACAATAACGTCATTATCTCATCCTTCACGATCTTTCATTTTTTTTCTTACATTTTTATACCTTTCTATCATGTATCATTATGTTTCTAAGTATGTTCTTTCATTCTTTTTATGTTCTACTTCTACCCAGTACTCTAATTCTACTTATAACCTTTAACCCTAACAAATAACTATCCCTAATTTGGCAATTTTCAAGATTGTTAAAAGAAGTGAACGCAAGCAAACTTTTTTTCTAAAAATACAATCAATATGTAAAGCTTTCTCGCGTAATGTTTTGCACATGTGATACGAGATTCTTACATGGAAATTATATACATTTTAATAAAAAGGTTTTGTTTATTCTCATCAGCATATAAGAATTTTGTAGAATCCCAATGCTGTGAAATTAAATTAAGAAGTTGAATTAGATTTCAAAGATTTTTTTTATGAATTTTTAAAATAAACTTTCTTGTTAATTTATTTGCAAACAAAGCGATATTAATATTCAACATTACAACTGAAAACGCAGACTAGCCATCGTGTTGGTGTAGTTATATGTCCCTACACAAGCGTGCTACATCTGTGGTATATCGGATGTGTATTGGACACTCTTTCACAAAGGAACTTTTTACAAAGATCAAAGTTTTAAATTCCTACATTTGCGAATGTGGTCTCAGCGATGAAACGTTGTATCATATGAGTGGCGATGTGCCAAACCAGCTTATACAACGAATATGTTGAAATGAGATAATGAAGCTCAAAGTCTGAGTCACTATAAATCAAATGTTGAGTAATTGATGTTTTTTTATTCATTGAACAGATACATTCTAAAACTACTACAATAAAAATAAAGCAAATGAATCTAATATTGTTACAAGATTATTTGACGATTAAAGTTTTTTGTTTGGTAGGCAAATTTGGCATAAAAATATATAACGAAAATCGTTTTGCAAAAAAAAATTATTGATGGTAGGAGTAGTACCATTTAGAATTTTGAAGTAAAGGCACTTCTGGCTTATAAAGAAACGTTATGTGACTCAAATTTTAACACTAACCCATTTTTTGTTTTGTTGGATAGGCTGGTTTGGCTCTATGCCACTCATATACTATATTAGTTGAATGCTTACTAAATGCGTAGATGCGTATCCGATCTTTTATAACATATTTTGACAAATAACTCTATGCCAAGCAATATGACAACGCTCATTACATACTCGTAAATGTCCATTACATACTCGTAAACGGGCAAAAGGTGGACATGATAAGGTTCGCTGACGATATTGCTATGGTTGCTGAAAGTGAAGAGGAACTACAAGAGGCCTTAACAACTATGGAAAGCATTCTTCAAAATAAGTACAGTATGAAGATAAATAAAGACAAAACAAAGCTGCTGACTGTAGGCCGAGCGCAGCACCAGATGAGAATAGTGATGTCGGGTAAACCACTAAAGAACACCAAGGAGTTTGTCTACCTCGGGAGCAAAATAACATGGGACGGTCGGTCCAAGAGCGAGGTCGACAGCCGTATACATCAGGCTAGACTTGCATTTAATAAAAGGTCGAAAATAATAGAATCAAATAATATAGACCTAAAACTGAGAATACTCCTCATCAAAACCTATGTATGGAGTATCTTGATGTACGGCTGCGAGACATGGTGCCTATCCGAAAGAGATAGACGAAGACTAGAGGCTTTTGAGATGTGGTCCTATAGAAGACTATTAGGAATTTCCTGGAGAGACCGCATCACAAATGAAGAGGTTCTCCAACGAATCGAAGGAGGAAGGCACCTGCTCAGGATCCTGTCCGAAAGGCGTGCAAGATGGATCAGTCATATAATACGACAAGAGGGCCTCTTGCATGCCATAATGGAGGGTATGACCGAGGGGACAAACTCTAGGGGACGCCCACGCCGAGAGTACCTGGAGGACCTGTTGGTGGACGTGCGCTGCTCAACATATACAGACTTAAAGAGAGCCGCACAGGACAGGGGGGAATGGAGGAGAAGAGTTCAAATTGCTGCAAACCAGTCTTAGGACTGCAACCACGGAAGGAAATTTCCAAATCCGTTTGTAAAATATTAAGAAAGTTCATAGTTTCTAATGAAATAAATATATTAGATTTTATTCTTCTTTGTTAAACGTGGTATTATTTAAAATTTTGTAAACAAGAGGATACTGTCTTTGTGCTACTAGAACATTCTTAGTATTATTCATTAACCTAATCAACACAATATTGCTTATTGGCTGGGAACACCCAAATTCGAGAGAATAGCCATTTAAAAAAAATTCACTTCTGAGTGCATCCAATTTTATAAGCACCCAACCTAGGCGGGGTTTGACAATTGGGTTTTAAGTTAAGACTTTTCCACGAATTCCTCACAGTAACAGAAACGCCCTTAATGTATCCGATCACGCAACAGCTTTCTATAAATTACAGTTATTATAATTTATGAACAAAAATTTCCTTAAAGGATCTCAGAAACGATTTTGTTTCCTAAAGTTTTCAGAAACAAGAGTAATTAACATTAATTTAAAAATGACATATTTACTTTTTTCTTTTGGATTATATAACATAATAAGCAAAATAACTGACTTGCCAATAAATAAGTTTAGTGATAATTAAGAGAACTTTTTTAAATGGCTATTCATCTAAATTTGAATAATACCAGCCAATGAGTAATGTTGAATTGAACATTAATTAAGACTACAGAATATATTCAATTAGAACCATCACAGGAAATTATCGCTAACAATATTGAAAATAATACCACATTTATCAAATAAGAATAAAAAAATTATATATTTATTTCATTATAAACTATTAACTTTCTATTTCACATTATAAACTATTTGACATTCTGTAAACGCAGAGATGCGTGTTTTTAATTAGCGTTCTCAAATTGGTTGGTTTTGGACGTCAAAAGCAGATCTTCATAAAACGTCGGATAAACATTATTTAGTCAGCATTCAAAGAATAGGTATGTGATCTGATGTTTCCCGCTGAAGCTACATTCACACAGATAGAATTTAAAACTTTGATCCTTGTCAAATGTTCCCATGGGGAAGGATGTCTAATACCCATCCGACATATCATAGATATTAAATATGTATAACTAAACCATGGGTCAGACTGCAGACATATTTTTGGTTTCAATCGTTTGTAGTATTTCCGTTTTTTTTCGATTCACAGCCCTAATTAATTACTTTGCCAATC
The DNA here is from genome assembly GCA_949825065.1 of Odontocerum albicorne. Lineage (NCBI taxonomy): Eukaryota > Metazoa > Arthropoda > Insecta > Trichoptera > Odontoceridae > Odontocerum > Odontocerum albicorne. The sequence continues at coordinate 15,671,330 of OX463840.1, forward strand.
AGGCAAATCAACTTTTAGTATATTTTTCTGGGTAACAGATTATTTTACAAAATAAACGGGATTTATTTAGTATCCTTCCGATTCTTTTAATTTTTATGTATTATACAAATGCGTTTTTTTTTAATTTAACAATATTGTGAGTACGTTTATTTCACATTAAAAATATAAAATGAAAATCTCATCTATGAATGAGTTATTTTTATATTAAATATTTACGCAATTTATTTATTTTTAAATACGTTAGGGATTTTCTATACCAACCCAAGGAACCTTTTTCTATGCATTATTACTATTTCCAAATTATTTAGATATCTTGTAAATAATGGTTTAGTAGATAGTAAGCTTGTAATTGATTGGGATTTGGCTTGTTTTTTATCACAGAATTTATTAAAAAAAATCAACAATTGAAAAACTAAAATTCCAGATTATTTTCTTCATAATTGTTATTAGTCCAAATGAATAGTTCTATAGAATGACCCTATAGTATTTTCATTTGTTGAAATACAATGAAATGCTATGAAAACGATTTACCACCACATTTTTATTTATTTATTTTTATATACTTCATTGTACAATTTAGCGAATTTATTGCCGAAGAGCAATCTCTTCGAACCAACCATAACGTTGTTAAATTATTTCGTTTCTAGTGTTGGGTGTCACATTATCATTAGAGTTTTATGCAAAGAAAATAAAATGATAAAATAATCAATTATAAGATAAAAAGAAGCCTGAAATTATTTAACAATTTTATGTGCTGCTAGAAAATATGATGGAGTATTTAAAAAAATAATAACGGGGAACCAGGTAACATTGAAAATAAACATAACGATTTATGAGTTATTGAAGTAAAATATTATGGGATATTTAAGAATAAATTTCTTTGTTATTCCACTTATTATATAAATCTCTGCTACACATGTTTCGACCTCCTATCTTGAAAATTTCTTCTGCCAGGAGGTAGTCTCCGGATAGGAGATAGAAATACGTGTAGTAGGGATTAATGTAATTAGTAGAATAACAAAGTAAGTTATTGTGTAATATTCGAATATTGAGTTCCACAATTTGTAAACTGAAACCTTAATATAATTATTTTTAAATCGCTATTTTAAACGCGCACCATGATGATAATGGGGTACCAAGGAACACACTACGTCACTGAAGGGAAATATCATGATATTTGAATCGCTTTTTGAAACACGCCAATAATGAAGCGTGATTTATATTGGTTGGCAGCTGGTTTCAGGGCCTAACGCGTTGTTTTTATTGTTAGTTTTGTTCATTGTCCATACTACAAAAATTTAAAAAATGACAGCGTTTTTCATAAAAATTAGATACAGCTCCATACGTGATTTACTAAATTATTATTTCACCACGCGATAGCGTTGTCAAATCGATATTTGACCTTATTTGCATGGGTACATATACAAAAAATCGGCATGAACTTTGGCACTAATTGTTAGTTCTGAATAAATAAGCATAATTTAAACAAGGGCATGTCATACTCCGTATTATATTATCCTTCACCTGTAATTACCTTAGAAGCGAATTATATTTTCAAAGAAGGAAATGGAAGAATTAAGAGAAAATGTAGGAACTGTATAAAAAGGTGTATGGATGTTGAATAGGCGAAATGTATATGCCAAGATATTCGTATAAATTTCACCTCATGCAAAGTCTGGCGTTTTGTTGTATCTGCCTATCCCGTTAGGGAAACGACATGATGGTACGTACGCATATGTATATCATTAGCATATCTTAATAAACATGATGTAAACAAGGGTTAATGTTTACCCCATAAACCGTATAATATTACCCTTCTCATGTAATTCTCTTATAAACTAATCCCTTAAACCCAAGATAACTTAGATTTAAGGGACTAGCTTATAAGAGAATAATTAAAACTTAAGATAGATTTGGAATACAACGAAGACTTAAAAATAAAGTTCTTTAAATTAAATTTCAACCACATAAGTAACTCTATTTTATTTCTATGTCGGTGACAATATATAATATGATAGAACACAAAATGAAGTGACTAGGGATAATTTACGTGTTTTCAATGATTTGAGGGGATTTATTAACTGATTATTTTTAACCAATAACTTAACTGACTTTTTTACTTCAAAAAGTATACAGCCGAGAAACAGGCAAATAGCGTAACGGTATATATTGTATTACACTTTCGTTGTATACAGTACAACCTGGCGGGCCAATTGATATGTGTCAATTTCTTCCAACCAACCAGAAAGATATTTAAGCGATCTTAAATGGAAACCAGACTGTAATCCTTTTCAAAAACATCTGGGTTTCAGCAGAATTTTAACCTACAGCCTTTGGGTTTGGAGAAAGGCGTCTTACCAACTAGGCCAGGAAAAAGTTATGTACTTGGATAGAAAAGCTTGAAGATCTGTTCTCTCTGCCTATCCCACAAAGGACATAGCGTGATGATATGTATGCAAGTTTACCATCCACCAGATCATTGAGATAGGTAATACTCCCTCTGATGTTTGAGTAGATATTTAGACTGACGATATAATACTGACACATGCTTAGTCTGACAAAACTGGATTAAAAAATTGCAAGCAACCCCCTACAGTTAGCGACTAAAATATTAACTTCATTCTGTCGTATAGCTCATGACTGAGCATCGTGATTCCCATGATAGCCTCCGACGACTACTTTAAATCCATCTGGGTTCCAGCAGGCTTTTAACCGGCAACCTCTGGGTTTGGAGAAAGGCGCCTTACCAACTAGGCCAGGAAAGTCGTACGTATGTTTGTATGTAATACCGTTATTCGTATTTTTCTCGTATCAGCAAAATTTACTAGCATACATATAATGACAGGAAGCAATTTTCGCGCATAATATTGGTCAAGGTCAATCTTCCACAAGTCTTTCGTACTTAGAAGGGATTCGCATATTCAAGAAATTAGATTAGAAAATTGGTGTTTTTGGCACAGGATATCTCGTGACAAAATGATCATACCACTTCTCATTAAATTTGATATGTCACGCACATCTTAAATAAAAACTGAGTTATGATCTCTACTGCCGTAATAACTGAAGGGTATCACGCACAAACAACCAACACACAAAAATGAATATTTTTATGAATCTAAAATATATGATATAATGGTTATGTCTCAGGGGAGCACAAATAAGTCTTGTTTGTGCTCCCCTGATAGTGCGACGAACACCTTGAAACCGGTAGGGCTAAACCGTTATATACATTGTAATAAACAATGTTTAACTAAATAAATTACAACTTCAATACAATCTAATTCAACCGATAACAAATCACGTCTGGCAGCTAGTGTAGCGCCCGAGCGTAATTAATTGTATTTTATCATTTTGTTTATTTTCCGTGTTATAGTCAACATTGATATTTTATGTATCATATTAAGAAATATACACATATATGAATCCTGAATTTTTGGGTGATATTGGTAGGTTGTCTTTTGTTTTGCATTGTTACTGTCATATTTTAAGGACACAAGTATCTTTTTTTTTTCAATGAATAAATCAATATTTAAATATTATAATGTTAACGCGTGTAACACCAGTTAAATAAATCTTTGTACACGTGTAAGCTTCGAGACGTGTAATGAGATAATATATGATGCGCCACGGGAGACGAGACAGCATCAAGCCGCGCTACGTGCAGCCACTAAATAGGATGTTGCGCTGGAAGTAGGCGCTAGGCGGCCGCCTTCAACTAGATCATTGTTTTGATTAGGTATTTGATGGCATTACACATTCGCGGAGTCAATTTGATAATACGGCAAACATTCGTGCGGTCAATATGCCATCAAGACTATTTATACGAGTATCACATAAAAAATAATTTGTTTGAATTAGGAGTATGTCAAATTACATTTGTTTGAATTAGGAGTACGAGTATGTTAAATTAAGTAATTATGTGTTTGTTTGAGAGTATGTCAAATAAAATTTTCTTGAAGTTGGAGTATGTCAAATTATATTTGTTTTAATTAAGAGTATTCAAAACCAATCATGTTACTATCGGAAGATCTACAACGGTTTGTTTATAGTCCGTCTTCCTTTGGTAAGTTGCCTACGATTTTCTTACGAAATATTCCCTAACTAATGACAGCAACCGCCATCTTACTTTCCGTACACTCAACTTATTTCGTTTTTTTATATCTATCAATAATAGCGAGTTCGAATCCTGAGTTAGAGCTCCCTTAAGAGTTGTTCTCTAAACGGCGCTATATAAATTATCTTTTTATTATCATTATTGCCATATTTTTCAACATGAGGTCTGTGTTATTTTATAGAGGTGTTGAAGTATATTCTATTAGAATTTATTTTTTTCATTTATTGCTGTTTATTTTTATTCGTATTTCTCTTGTAAATATTGATAAAACGAAATTTTTCTTGATAACTTCATTCCAAAAATACTGAATGTACTCGTATATTATTATGAAACGACATGATTTATTGTATTTTTCGGTCATTGTTTATCCAAATAGCTTGTGCGATTTTTTCGCGTAATTTTGAAAACGTTTTTTTTCGGTACCTGATACTTTTTTACTAACGCAAAGAAAAAAAATGTAACACAAACCAAAAAAAAAAAAGATGCACAGTGGATGGTGACGATTTAGTTAGCGATCATGTGTGGTTAAAAACAATCCCTAATGGTGATACGACACTCACCAGTGCTGTCAACTCTGGAATGCCGATTACCACTGTTGACGACTAAATCAAGAATTTGATTAGAATAACCAGCGTTGTACGACACGAGAGACTGCTAAGATACTGGAAATATCAAAAGCACTCTTCACGAGCATAACAATAAATAAAAATATGAAATTACTTTTCGGACAACCCAAGTTTTATTGTGTATATTTCTTGCATCAACATGTTAGTCCAATTTCATTGACTTTTTAAAATTGTAATGGCGTATTCGAAGTCGTATTTAATTTTATTCAAAAAAATATGCTGGCAACACATTGATAGTAAAATTATGAAGAAAAAATATTGCATTCAATTTTAATCGATGTTTGATTATCGTAAATTTCAATTTCGTTATCTATTTTTAAATTTTTGTATAATAATTTTTGTATAACAATTTTTTTAAATATTCTTCTTTCTTAATTTTTCTGTATTTGAATTATATCGTCGCTTTAAGTTTCTCTAGATGTAATTTTGTGTTTGTGATTTTGTTTTCTTGTACTTATAAAAGGAAGAAACAATATTTCTCAATGCTTACTTAGTATTTATAGCGCTTTCTAATGAAAGGTTCGTGTATTAATAATATTTGTCTCTGCATCTGTATTTTACTTTTCATTTGAGTTGTTTTTTTATTGGACAAATTATCCCCCTGGGGGTGAAATATCTAAGAAAAATTTAAAAAGGTTTTTAATTACTCTGCTATAATTTTGTACTTAAATTTTATTTGATAATCTATCTCTTTTATATGATTTCAGTTTTTCTTAACAATAAATACATTTTATCGACATCATCCTTATTTTATTTTTTATCAGTTGATAACTTTTTTACTAACTTAAAGTACCAAGATATCTATAAAACTGAAATAATTTAATATGTTTAACTTATTGAACTGTTTTTTGTATAAACTATGATATTTTACATATTTTACTTTTTTTAATAGACAATCCACCCACACTAGGATGATTTGTGCCACCAAATTAAAGCCACTATAAAATTATGAGTAAATGTAATAAAAATAATTTAAAAAATGCCAATTGTAGATAATTTAAAGTGTCAACGGATTAAGCTCCAAAAATTTAACAATCGATCTATAAGTGGAAAAGTTCCTCGAGGAAAAAATAAGTCATTGGAAAGATATGGCGTTTAGTAAATCAAATCTGTCTCACAAAGGACTAATGAAAAATACGTAGTCTATAGTTTCATCATCCAGACCACACTCGCAGCCGGGATTATCCACAATACCCATTCTGTAAAGGTAACTAGCCACTACGCAGTGGCCCGTTCGCAAACGACACATGACTGATAGTTCCTAATTATCAACTTTTCGTTCATATCTTGTACTTCTTGAAGAAATTTTACGTTTCACTTGAACTATCTTAAAAAATACAATTCAATTTAAGTTTTAAGTGATATAATTACAAAACTGAGCATATAATTAGGTAAAGTACTTAAAACATATTCAAAAGTAACCCCTGTATTAATTATCCAAGGGACCACGAGTTCTTCCGACTAGGCATTATTTGCTTAAAATTCGGTCCAAATATTGGAGTTGAATTACCGCCTCAAGTATTGGCACTTTATGTTGAGTTATGCTTTAACTTTGTTTAGTGCAAATATATCCAGGAGTATTTTATCTTGTATAAATATATATTGCAAGCTTATTATAAGCTAATGAATAAAATGTTTATAATAATATACAAAAGTTTTTATAGAACCGGCAATCCTTTTTCATCGCTTGCTCGGTGTTTAGCGTCGTACGTAGTCTTGTACTATATCTAGAACTTGGTACACCCCCTGTCTGCATCCTTTCCGGTCCTGAGACATATCGATTGTATCGTTTGAAGAATATCGTGTTCACTCCTTTATTAGACCTGTTCATCTAAGACACCTTTCACTTGTTCGTTTTCCCGCAACTACCTCCGTGATCTCCAGCTTTTGCAGACTATCATTATTATTTCTGTCAAAAGTATTTCAGTAATTTTTAATTATTGGATGATAGATACTTTAGTGTGCCTTACGATCCATGGAATATAAAAGCACCCCTCTCCGACATCAGATGTCAAAGTCATCTATTAAGTGTCCTTCCTTTTAACAAAAAATTAAACATTAATAGGGTTAAAAAAAATTGTATGTTTCTAATTAGTATAATATAACTGTTAGCAGTCACACTTAACAAACTGGTGCCTCAAGTTCGATTTCAGGCGTATTAACTTCCGGACTAGTTTTATCTTAAGACCGTTTTTCATCTGAATCTCAGTTTTTCTGTTACTTATGCTGCTTTGGCTAGTTTTTTTTTTCATAAAACTGTCTAGTAAAATAATGCAGCATATTCAATCTTTCGACAATCTTGGCACTTTTATTCCCTTGCCTTTAGGTTATATGTACGAGTATATGTCATGATTGTATGCTTGCTGTATTGCAACAGCTTTTACTTAATACACCAAAACATGCACAGGCATATTCGGCCTACAATATGGCCGACTATCGTACTCGATCACGAAGGATAGCCTCATTATATATAATATGTATAATGCATTGCGTGACTATTGTTACCTTTAATAAGTTATTTTAATAGAATGAAAAGTATGCCTCGTTTATTTTTTGTTTATAAGTCCACATCTACGTTAAGTGGAAAAATAAGAAACTTGTCATATTTACAAGTTCACAATATTTTTTTGCTCTTCTAACGAGATATTAGTTCAAGCAGTGTTATTAAAAGTACAAGTAGAGCTGATACAGCTACTTTACATCTTCTCGAAGGATTAAGCATCACTTCTAGCATGTTACATAACAGCACTTTGTTTAAGTTTAATGCTAATTTAACACGATATCTTTAATTCATGTTTTTTACACTTTAAATTTTATTGTATGATTACATTAAAATGTAGAATATCATTTTGAAGTCGGTATCGAACGCGTTTTTAATTAAATGTTGACGTGTTATAAAAAAATAATGTACGATTTGAAAAATAATATGTGATTTAAGAATTGTATCTAGCAGCCACAAGTAAAATATTTGAAAATATTTTTGATAAAAATATTAAATTGCGCTTATGACAAAAGGGTGAAATCGGTAGTCAAACTTTTTAGAATAAATATCTTATATATATAAATCAAATATGTATTTAAATCATTAATAAGTGGTTGGAAGGAGTTTGAAAAAGAATTGTTTTAATACTCACCAGAGAGAAATTACCGATATGGTGCTGATATGCAGGATATAAAGAGGCTTCGAGGAGAACTGAAATGTTTCAGGTTTGGTATTCAGGACGCAGAAGGCTCAAGAGATTTGGAAGTGCTATTCAATAAATAAATGTATACCCTTATGTAATCGAAGAATTTTAAGGATACACAGTACCTTTCTATTTTCGCCAAATTTATAGTAACGCAAGCGATTTGTATTTCTTCTAATTCAGATAATCATTTTCACCTTTGCCATATTGTTCACTGTCTTTTTCCCTATTTTAAAATTGTTTATAATTGAACATGAAACTTAATTTTGCACTGACTATCTTTCTATCCTTACACAAGAATCAATTGTTTTCCTTTTACATTTCATAATCATTATGCACATTTTAATATTCCAAATATTATTTCAATTAGAATATTTAAATTATTTTTTTCTATGTATACGTTAAATGATATGTGTATATGAAAAACAAGATAATAAAAAAACTAAGAATTTAAAGTAGATACTCAAATTATATGAATCTGGGTTTATTGTTTGTCATTTGTCGACTTCCCAGTAATTAGGATTTTGCCTGTATCTTACTGAAGACATATGAACATGGAAGTAATTGTTGATGCACTATAAACTCAGATTAGACTCAGGGTTTTTTTTACCTCAGCAAATTTTTTCGATTTCCAACTTCTATGTTGATGGACCTATTCAGTGAAATATGCTGGAAGCTTTCAAAGGAAAGTTAAAAACGATTATTTACGCAAGATCTCATCAAGGCACCCTTGAGTATAGCAAATTATCACTAAACGGCGCCAAATAATAAATTATCATCATATAAACTTAATTGAAATGGAGAAATTCTAATTAATTCAAGACACTAGGCTGATATTTAAATTAATCGCGATCAAAGTACTTTGTCTGAGTGCGTGACTATTTTAAATACGGTTTTCCAAAAAATTTAAAAATAAAACCCAAATATTTTAAATTTACTATAAAACTCAGTTTCCGTTGGTTTATATGTTGTCAGTATTCCAAGTTTTTAAATACGGAAGTGTAAAACGAAGGCAATATCCTTGATATTTACTCGAAAACTATATGTTTCTTGGAATTTATAAAAGGAAAACTATATATTTCTTGCAAACTTAACCCACTCACTTTTTAGAATTGTTTAGCACAAACCACTCTGAACTTAAAATTTAAAACCGTTTTGATAAAAAAAAACGCAATTTAAATCACGCTGATTTGCAAAAATAAGCAAGTCATAAAATAATTATTACTATATAAGTTCAGAAATTTTTTTTTTTTTAGTTAAACATGTGGCTTTTGATTTGTTATTAACAATACAATGAAACTGTAATTTGTACACTTCTTGACTGGTTTTACTCAAAGATAAAATTAAATTTATTTTAATTCGACGCTCATAACCTATTTTTTACAAGTCCTTCTAATGCTTTAAAGTTACACAAAGATGCAGCTATAAATATTTACCAAAAGAAAAACTGCGATAGATTAAACCTGCCAGTTATCTTAGAACATTCCTTGCCATCCAAACTTTGGTTTCAATTTGCCAAGATCGTAATTCTTGGAGTGTAACAACTTGCACACTTAAAACTTATGCATATGGCGTATTCTATCTACAAGATTGACTATCATCTCGTTTACAAAATCAGAAATAAAAATCTTTCGACGTATAACCGATAAAACAGTCAGAAACAAAATAAGAAATACAGAAATGAGAAACTTGTGCCCAAACCATCTCAGAGTACTCATCGTCATCTTACTCAACACATTAGCCTTAAGTTCACATTCATCCCTTATTACTTAATTGCTTATTCTGTCATACATTGCCACCTCAGTATTTTTCTTATGGCACGCATTTCGAGAGTATTTATTTGCCTACTTTCAGTATTTTTCCACGTCGGCAATCCCCAAGTATTTTTCTCATTGCACGCATTTCGACAGTATTTATTCGCCTCCTTTCAGTATTTTCCCATATCCCCATTCCCCAAGTATTTTTCTCAGTACACGCATTTCGGCAGTGTTTATTCGCCTTGCTTCAATATTTTCCCACATCCACACTTCACTTCCATACATCAAGGCTGGTACTAAAATATTGTATTATATTAGCAGGTTTTGATATTTTCCTGATTGAAAATATGTTTTAGTACCCAATTGACTTTGTTTTCTATCGTTACACGTCGTGTGATATCTCTCGTAACTCTTCCATTATCTGAGAAAATATCATCTATGATAAATAGAAGAATTATTTAACCTGCTCCAATCTTTCAATGCTCACAATGACTTAGGATTTCCCAATATTAATTCTCAGATCTGATTTGTTTATGAAGTATACGATATTAAATGATTTTATGAATCTCAGGAAGTTTTCTCGATTGTACGAGTATATTTATTAACATTCGGTTAGAATTCAATGAATTGTCTTTTAGATAACTTGGTAATTAAATACTAATTGACCAAATACAGAGAAAAATTCTTAATATAATTTCGAGAAATTCGTTTAAAGTGAGAACAATAACATTAAAAAAAATAACTATTTTACAGGGTGTGTTTGAGTAAACAATATGATCATCGTGGTGTTAAAAAAATCACCCATTTATTATCATCAAGTCCACCTCCATGCTTAACAGTGGCAAATAAATAGAGTCAAGGTTACGCGTTATGAAACCGTCGCATTCCATGATTCTGCAACAGAGGTCGACCACCTTCAAACCGATGCGATGTTGAAAAGGATTATTATAAAATAAATGATGACTCATTTTATATGTAAACAAAACATTATTAATGAAGAAACATTTTGAATTGAATATCTTTGTCGATAGAAAAACAATTTTTCTTCATTTTCATATAACCAGTAACCTTTTTAATTGTTTTTTGTAATAATTTCACTTTTTTTTTCTATGATAAAATTCAGCTTGATCAAGTTACAGCAATAATTTATCTGTCCTTTTATTTTATTTTGGCCTAGTTTCTTTATAATAATCAGCAATTACTATATCGGGGTAATATGTTTACGTGTGATGGGCAAGTTGAAAGGGACATAAAAAAAAGGGTAGCGACTGAGAATAAGGTAAACGGAGCACTTAATGTTATATACAACAACGGTGCAAACTCAAGAGTAACAAAAATGTCCATAGATCATAGTGTACTGGTGCCCACCTTGACAATTTGGGTACCAATGTACAAACCTCAGAATGGAAGACAAGCATCTTATTAACTAGGTCACGGTGATTGTCAAAGCGTTTAAAAGTGAATAAATTAAACTTTATATTTAATCTTGTTACCATATTAAATCATTCATAAACGTAATATTCTTTCAGTATTGTCGAAATAACTAATATATTTACAGTACATTAACAAAAATTCAAGTTGAGTGTTTAAAATTATATTTCTAAAACCGTTCTTGTTCTTAACAGTTTCTTTGATACAAAGCCAGTCTAACCTTATTATTCTTTAAAGACGCTCGTGATAATGTCAGGCTGTAAGTATAAGTTGGTTCTCTGTTCTCAATTGAATCACGGCGCGGACAATGCTCGTTGTTGATTAGCATGAGAACTGTTGCACAACTTTCACACTTGTGGACGGCCAACGGCATTTTACTTCCCATCTCGCATGAGACGAGCATGGCATATCTGTAGTCTGAAGACATAAAATGAAGACATTTGGACGATTTTTTCACGTCTTTTAAATATAACTAATAGACCTACATACTCCTTACTCGACACATAACTCACAACAAACTTTTTTCATCAAATTTAGTACCTTCGTCACTGTTACAATGTATATGCTATCCAGATCAATTCACCTTTTGTAAGATTTTGAGGAAAGTAGGATCTTTCAAAATTGGAAGGAGCATATTATCGGCTCGATTAACTACTCTGATCTTGTGGTGACCAGCGATACTTTTACAGCTTTCTTCAATTATTGTGGAAGTTTTGGTGACATTAAATTTTTAAGGCTTGTGACTTTAAATTTTTAAGGATTTTAAAGGCTTGTGTAATCTGAGTATAAAATAATTAAATTTTAATTTCCTCTCTGTCGTGGTATCTGATACTCTGTTGGTGCTACCGTTATCCTTTCCACACTTCGGTGGGGCACCAGCAAAGGAAGGGCTTCCCACGGTGACACCTATTTTATCCAAGTTTGACTAAATTATATTTTCTTACAAATGTACGATTGTCCTAAAATTGCTCTTCATTAATTTCTAGAGACAGTGTGGGCGAGGGAGAGAAAACTGAATGCCCTTGTAAAATAAACTGTTGAATAATTTTATCTAACCTTGACTGGCGCGTAAACACACAATTCATATTTACGAGTATGTTCAGATTATTTGCTTTTTCATCTTACATTGGAAAATTGGATTATTTAGTATTTTTTTTAGAACTGCTAAAAAAATTAAATATGCAAGTAACAATTTGCGGGATAAATACAGAGGAAGGGGTTTTGATATAACTCTTCTTAATACGAGTACTATAATTATTACATTAAAATGCAATAATTATAATACTCGTATCAATACATAACAATTGATATTTTAGAAACTTTGCATTATCAAACTCCTTTGAGCAGGTGCAAGGAGATTTTTTGAATTAATTCAAGATATACTATAATATACTGAAGCTTTTCCAGCTTGCTATTTAACCTTAGAAATTTTACAACAAAAGCCAAAAAGTTAAATAAAAATAAAGCTTCCAAAAAATATTAAAAATCTAACGAGTTCATTGATGTTATTTATGTTACCTTAGTAATATTCTAGTTAAATTTCTATGTTATCTTTAAAATTGTCCACTCAATTTATTTTGAAAAATTATAAAAAAAGATTTTATTAAAACTGTTTTAAATCATAAAAAAATATTGAAATCAGTCAACTCTGACTTGTATTAGTTATTTATAAACCAGCCAATTTACCAATGTTATGGTTTGAAAGTTTTTTCAATGTTTCTGAATTGTTATAAAACTGTAATATTAAAAAACGGTGATTGAATATAAAATATTCACGGTGTTAACTTCTTACGATTCGCAGAAACACGTTACAAATATGTAAATTTCTCAAATAACAGACCACATCAAATACAAAAAAATCGCTCCGACACATCACCAGACAGCTGAATTTCAGAGCAATAAAATATTTTTTCGCAACCTTTATATGTTCATCACTTCATGCATGTGGATAAAAATAAATTATTTAATGTTTTAATAGAATTATTAAAGCAAGCGTCTCATTTTGTTAAAAAAATTAAAGTGGTACATCTTTTACAATTCAGATCAATCTTTATTAGTATCAACAATATGTGCTATTTGAGCGACACCTGTTTTTATATTTTACATTTTTTTTTCATGTCGAATTAAAAACATATCGCTCTGGATAGATCTGGGTAATCATTATTATAATACAAAAAGTTAAGTCTAGTTCAAGCTCTTGCGGACCACAAGTTGAATATTTCTGTTTACATGGTCCATTCATGAGCAAAAGCAATACGTGAAAATCCGCCCATAACGATCTTTAAATAATAATTGTTTGAATGATTTATGAAGTATTTTGCAAGAGATTCCTTTCTTTCTTTCTTCGAATATTTTACACATATTTTCATACTTATATGTTTTACAATACGCCCGCGAACTTACACGTTAACTTAATTCAATCTAGACCATAGTGAGTTGAAATGCAAATAATTTTGGTGTGTTATCGTTAAAACAAGTTGGGCTATTAGTAAAAAAGTGCTTTCACCTCTGCCTGTTTCTTGCATTCCTTAACACGACTCACAGTACCATGTTAAATTTAAGTCATGAAATAAATATTCATAATATTAACAAATTAATGTAGCGATCCGTAACATTTTTAACAACCATCCACGCTATTGTAAAATATTTGCACTAACTAAAATACATAGAAGCATACCATAACATCGTTTCTTTGTCGGGATAGGCAGACAGGATAGTGCGTCAGACTTTATTATCGAGACAAACATCTTTCGTCTCTTTTACATATACACAACTGCTCATACAACTCCTACGATTTCTATGATTTTTTTTACATTTCCTTCTTTTAAAATATTGTTCACTTGATTCAATCATACTTTCCTTGTATATTATTTATAGTTAAGGCATTAACATTGCGGAGGTTTAAAGACATTGTAATTTGTTTTATCAATGTTTGTGCTCCCCTGATGATGATGTGAAAGCCTTGAAACCGGTAGGGTTAAACCGTTACAAAAAGTGGAATAAACAGTGTTTGATAAATCAAGTTACAATATTTTCCTTTGTCTTCCTTTACCACGCCTTCCACTCACATTTGCACTGTATGTTTGTTTTTTTAGTCTTCCTTCATGCATTCGTTCTACATGCACAAACCATCTCAGGGTACTCTTTTTATCTCACTCAACACATTAACCTTAAGTTCACATTCAACTTTGACACATTGTCACCCTATGTATTATTTCACACATTGTCACCCTATGTATTCTTCCACACATTGTCACCCTATGTATTCTTCTCGGTGTATGCATTTCCACAGCATTCGTGGTTCTTATTAATCGCTTTCAGTTAACTAACACTATCTTAATTTCGGACTTGGATGAGGAACTTTGTGGTAAATCATATTTTATTCAATTAACAGTCTCATTTTCAGTTTCCGGAAGTTTAATCAGCCTCTTTTTTTAAACTTTTTTATTTATTTAATAGGATGATCGATGGGATTATAATAAAATTGTTTATCTTCCAGGAAAACAAAAAGAGTAATTTATTATTTATTATAAGTGTTTTTTTAAATATTTTTTTTAATTATGGTCTTAGGCCCGAATTCATAATATGGCCGAAATGCTCAACTCTTACCTTAAAGTTGTGTGATTTCTGGGCTTTCGTTTCACCCGGTCATAACCGGAGCTTTACTAATAAATTCAGTTAAGATTTTGTTTTAATTTCTTAATCCTTCACTAATTTAAGGTGTAAGAATTGCGTTTTTTTAGTCTTTGCCCTTTCCATTATATAAAATCACGTACGTTTCATATAATAAAAAATATGTAAAAAAATTCTTAACAACAATGAAGTGATTTTCCATTAAATCATAATTTAATTAAACAAATGCGTGTTTTATTTTCCATCAATTCCCAAATGTGTATTGGCAAGCACGATTTATATATAGATAAATTCTTGGCAATGCAGATAGACGGTTGTGCATCACACACGGCTACATAAGTTATGCAAGTCGTTCTCGCACATTCACTCACTGTAATGCAAATTGAAGCTAAAAAAACCGTTTTTTGATAGACGCAGGCTGAAATTTAATGTGCTACAAAATACCTATGAATATTATATTCATGCCACTTAAAGAACCAACTCAAACAAATAATATTTTGTTAAAAAAAATAACCTAAAATAACATTCGGTTGCTTACTCCTGGTTTCACTGTATGTATTAGTTTCACTTAAGTGCTATCCAAATCTGTCTCAAATTGAAAAAGAAAGTAATATCTTCTGTTAAGAGATGGCCTAGCTTTTAGTAAGTTTTTCATCCATATTCATACACATGACCTCGATTATATTTTATTACAAAATTATATTATATATTACATTGTAAGCATGAATTGCATCTATTTTCATGAAAAAGCCAAATATTATGTAGTCCTGTTTCTTTACAGATATCACTTTAAAAATATTACCAGGATTTATATTAAAGAGCTACAATGTGTTAGGTCAACTGTAATTCAGATGGAATAAACCCTATAAAACACGTGCCGGGAATGTAATACGAGATGCTTATATGTAAAACAATCACATGAATCATGAGGCAACCGCGTTAATGCTGTCAGTTGATTTTATATCATCAAATCAATTAATTTTCTTTTAGTATGAAAGTTGTACGGAAACTTTAATTTTATGTTGACTTTGTGTTTATAAACACAAAACTTGAAAGTTATATGAAAGAGAATATTATCTGATTAGGGTCTTAGTAAAACGAAGAATGACGGACTTACTGGGCAAGTGTTATACATTACGTGGGTAGTTTTGAAAAGTTAAAAAAAAAAGATTTTTTTTTGGAAAATCTCTTTTATTTTTCAACATAGTCTCCTTTGAGGCTACACACCTGGTCATGTGAATTTCCAATCATTTAAAGCCGTCTGAAAAAATAGGTTTTGGTCAAAGTCTGCAAAATAGTCATTTGCTGCGGATATGACGTCCTGACTCGACAAAAATGTATTTATAATATAAACTTCATGTTTGGTTTTTGGTTGTTCATGTAAAGTAGTATTTTTATTTCTAGGATTTTTTTAATGAATTGATATGACTGAAGTCATAGGTATCCTTATATCCCGGAAAACTGGACGGAAATAAATCCTGTGCCATTCGAGGGGACTAGCACAGCGTGGGGTTCGAACTGACGACTTTCCGCACGGAAGTTTAGTGCGTCACCGCGCGGCCATGTACCTACCTCACACATTAATAAACATATTTTTTTTTTATAAATATAGTTGGCATTTTTTTATAAAAATAAATGGAAGTACTCTTTAATAAGAAACTCTGTACTTGTATGAAATAATTGATGACTTAGGTCTAGTTTTGGCATTTTGACAGATCGATTTGTTACGTATACATTGGCAATTGCATCAAAATTAACTCTAAGTACAGTGTAAACAATACAATTTAAGTTAATCTAGTTAGTATAAATAAATGTTATATCAATAAAAAAAAGATGTTTGATTATATTTGTTTTGCGTTATGTAGAATGTGTGGAAAAACAATGTATGAAAAATAAAAAAATATAACATTTTGAAAGAATTCAGATTAAAAGAAGATGCAGTGCTTAAAATGAAGAATGGAATATTGAAATTATTCATATACGCAGAAAGAAAAAAAATAATTTACACAAGTAGTATGGAAGGTAGGAGAAGTTTTAGAACATCTAGAAAAACGTGACATGATCAATGTAATCAAATTCTTAAAGAGGGAACTGTGAAAAGTCGTTATGAAAGGAAAGTATGTATAATGAGGTTGATGGACGTGATAGAAGCGACAGATATGTGCCAATATCGCATGAAGTACAGATTTTCTCTCTCTAACTACTCCAACCGGCGCATGGTGTGATGGTTATTTACTTTTTTTATTAGTATTAATTAAGAAATTAGTATTTGAAGTTCAATTTCGTACAAATTTGCCGTAGATTCCTTAAATAAGGGAGTCACGCGGTTTCATTGCCTCACTTTAAAGTTTGAAGCATGTGAGGTACAACTCGGAGTATACGAGTAACTCACTATTTTAAGATCAAAAATTAATATTTAGAATTAAGATCAGATTATGACTTCAGACCTTAGTTTTTAAAGCAATGAATTTGCTTGCCTCACTTTACTCGAATAATTTTAAATTGCTTCTGTTAAACGCTATATATCAAATAATAGCAAATATTTTCTTTAATTATTGGTTTGTTACAGATTTCTCCTGATATTTGTCTTTATAATTACCATAAAGTGTGTTTATGCAAATTGGTACAGATGACAAAAGTGCTAAAAAAAATGCGCCGAGTCAATAAGCATGAATCATTTGCCTTTATTAATCTTCTGTCAACATTTTCTTTTCTTAGTTTGAGACGCGTTTGCAAGCTATGTAAACGAGTAGGCAAAAATATAATATGTGGAATTTAATATCGAGATTAGTCATTGGTACTTAAGCTGAGTGTTTGATCATTCAAACTTAATTTAAGCCCGCTTGACATTGATACGTTACACCTTAAAAAATTTAAAGTTTCGATATCATTGATTGAAATAGTAAATCGACAACAGGCTGTTTGATGAAAAATAGCGGTCGCGTTGGACGTCATAACGTAAAAAAAACAGGCATCTTATGGATGGAAGGAGTGATACCGTACTGTATATGATATATACGTTTTATAATATATATTATATGATATATACAATAGGGTCGCTATATGATATATACAATGTACAAGCAGGGACTAGCAGTCATGTCGTGGATGCAATGCTATATAAACGCGTGCTCTACAAAAATTAACGATTATTTGGAAGGTTACGTGCGTTTTTGGATCGTCTCTAGCAGTCTTTATTGTCCTTGTCTTTTTCAATTGCGTTATATTGTACTATACTTTTCTTGTTTGCAGTATAATGATTATTGTCATGTGGCATTTTTTTACAACCAACCAAAAATATGTTAAAGAGGATTTAAGTTAAGACCAAACGGGAAAAGAAATGGGAATCGAGAATCGAACCCGCTACCCCCGTGTTAGGAGACAAGCGTCTTGCAAACTAGGCCACGGAGGTAAAGTACCCGGCGGTAAGTAATACACATCGGGCTTAAGAAAGAGACTGTCGGCCATAATTTCGACAAAGTTGATCACGATATATTACTTAAGAAAATGCACAAACTTGGCTTCAGCGATAATCTAATTGGATTATTTGCATCTTACCTAAAAGAAAGATCTCAATACGTAACAATCCGTAACAAGTCTTCTGTGGAATTTATCGCAAGATCTGGTATACCACAAGGATCCAATTTAGGTCCCCTACTATTCCTCATATTAATAGACGACATTCAGAATTCCATAAGTCACTCGACATGTTTATTGTTCGCTGACGACTTGAAAATATTCAAAAAGATCAATTCACCTCACGACTGTGCACAGTTACAACAGGACCTAGACTCCCTAGTCTCCTGGAGTGAGCAAAATCATCTTCTGTTCAACATTAACAAATGTGTCTGTGTATCTTATCGTCGATCGTTTTCACCAATCCACCATCAGTATACTATACAGGGAGTGGCACTAAACAGAGTTTCTGAATTCAAGGATTTGGGCGTAACCTTCGATGTCGGACTCACGTTCGTTAACCATGTCTCACGTTTGATATCGGACTGTTACAAACTACTCGGTTTTGTAATGAGAATATCAAGAGAATTTAACAGCACCGATATCCTCCGGAACTTATATAATTATCTAATTAGAACCAAATTAGAATATGCATCTACGGTTTGGGCTCCTCACCAGCTCAAATACAAAAACAATATAGAACAAATACAAAAAAATTCCTCAGATATCTATGGTACAGAACAAAGGGCGATTACCCAAAATATGCTCACCATGCCGAACTTCTCACGGTGTGTAACTATAGAAGCCTCGAAACAAGAAGGCAAGAATCCATTGCGATATTCCTAATAAAGGTTTTCCAAGGTTCCTTTAACTGTCCCGCGATTCTAGAAGCACTAAGTTTATATGTACCCAATAAATATATCCGTGCAAGGAATCACCCTCTGTTCTACATACCAACTTACAGGACGAATATCATGGCTAAACACTCAGTCACGCGTGGTATAGAGATATTGAACCAACTGAATGACACGGTTGATATATTCTCGGTACCGTCTAGCAGTATGAGAAGAATCCTGGCTGATATTATTCCTAACGAATAAGCTAACGCTAGAAGCAAACCCTCTTTGTGTAACAGGAGAAATCCGTGCAAAGTGGGTATAAAAAAAAAAAAAAAAAAAAAAAAAAAAAAAAAATAATCGGCTAACTTCGGCTTTGTAGAACATCGTCTCTCTCATTCATACACGTGTTCCGTAGTGATTTGTCAGTCATTGTCAAGCGTTCTAGGAACAGAGACGATGCTCTACAAAGTCGAAGTTAGCCGATTATGGCCGACAGTCTCTTTCTTAAGCCCGATGTGTATTACTTACCGCCGGGTACTTGTACTAGGTATTTAAATTCAGTCAGCAATTATTTACAAAATTCTTGTTATTATTCAGAAAACTTAGATATTTTTTTCTGGAATGTATTTTACTTACAGTGATTTATCCGAAATAATAGCAATATTAATACTCGTTTTATATTTCATCAGGTCTTGAATAAGTGATGTTTTTATTCAAAGGTCTTATGCTATCACAAAGCCCCGTTTCTCATTTTTCCCATTTAAGTGAATACGACAATTAAATTCACAAAATTCCAAGTTCCGAGTGAAAAAAGTAGTAGGGCCAAATAATAATTTATATTTATCTTTCAGTATTTATTTCCAGTACATTTTTTTAAATTTGCAAAATATAGTTAATTTTCTTGAAAACAAAATCACAAGATTTAATTTTCTGTTACCTGAATAAACAAATCCTAAAGAAGATCAAATGTTTATCGCCTCAACACACAAAAACAAGAAAGATTATATTTTTATTATCTCAACAAAAATAAGCACAACGAATATTCATTTTTATTACCTCAACAAACAAAAGCATAACGAAGATTATTTTTCATCCTCTACAGCAAAAAAATAACGTAGTTTTTTTATTATATTACCTCAAAAGCAGAACGAATAAAATATTTTACTACCTCAACAAAGAAAAGCGTAACGAAGATTTATTTTATATTGCCTCAACAAAAGCGTAACGAAGATTATTGTTTTATTACCTCAACAAACAAAATAGTAACAAAGTTTTTTTTATTACCTCAACAAACAAAAGCGTAACGAAGATTCGTGTTTATTACCACAAACAAAAGAAATAAAATAATATTATTATATAAAGAGAGTGAATTTTGTACATGTTTTAATTATTATTGCATTTGGTCGAGCATGAGCTCCGCGTAACAGAGGCGGGTCAACGTATCACTTTGGAAAAGGAAAGCGCATCGCGTCACATAACTCTGTCGCTGCACGTCCGTTTTGTGTTTTTAATTAATTACTTCTTTTTGTTGTCTGCCTGGCAACAATTAAGACATCTTTTGTCGTACATATTCATGTCTACTTATTGAAAAGTAATATGCTGGTTGTTCAATGGTTGTTCTTCCATATAATTTTGCACTTAGATTAAAAGAATTTTAAGTCAGTTAATAAATATTAGCTATAATTTTTTAAATTTATTTTAATGAACATTATGATGAACTCTGTGGCGTGGCAAAATGGAGGTTGCGGGTTTGATTCCTGTTGATATCAAATTCTTTTTTTAAAAAAAGTGTCTTGTCTGATTTTTACTATACCTCTTTAATATTTTTGATGGGTAAAAAATATTATCACGTGGCAATAAACCCACCAGGGGGTACTGTATACAATGGAATTGTAATACAATAGAATTATGATTGAATTATATTTGAAAAATTTCGTTGAAAACATATTTAATAACCGATTGTTAATTATTGTCGTTTCACTTTAGACAGGATGTTAAATAAATTTTCTTTAAAACATGTTCAACATAAGTATTAAACTGGCTTGAAAATAATTATATGTATGTCTGACAATTCTGCCATTTATTTTTTAATTCCCTTGTTCGATACCAAAGCGAATTAACTAATTTTGTTATCCAAATAAAAGTAGTGTTCAATGAAGCGTACAAAATGAGTAATATACTATTTTATTATAATTTAATTTTAAAAATAAAATGTATTTACCATAAAATAAGGTTGACGCATGCGAACTCGGGCAAATGGTAAAATTCTTACCTGAAAACAAAAATAAACAAAATGAATAAACATAAATGTATGTATGACTCATATAGTGATATAAGCTTTGACATATAAACCTTTTGTCATATGAACCTATAAACATGACACCACAAAGTGAAACAAATGTATTTTCTAAGATTTAAGAAAGAAAAAAATATTGACCTTTTGCCTACCATAGAGTTGACAGTGTTTACTTGTAGTATAAACTCTTTTTCAGATTTTTATTTTCAAAAATATTTAAATCGTAAAAAAAGTGGCTTTCTCACAGTTTGTTGACGTTTTGTTATATTGTATGCCTCTTTTTGATAAAATTCGATGAATATTTTAGTATGTCAAAATATTATTTTTGGGTGGTCACTACACTAAGAAACACAAATTTTGTTTCAATCTTTAAATATTTCACAAATTTTATTCATAAATAACCGAAACATTACCAGTAATGTCAAAAAGAACATATGTTTATGGTGTTTTAATAAAGATTTTAATTATAAAAAGCCAATAAAATATTAAATTAGCCTTGAAATTTACACTTTTTACGATACACGAGATAAATGATGCCAAAAAATAATGCACATCAAATGATTTATAAATTATGGGGAATTTACTGAAAATTGTTTAGTGACTAAACAAAAAAAAAACAACTAACGCGCCACATAAGTCAGTTGAAATAGAAAAATGGCAATATCTCAATCAGAAATCATCTTAACAAGTGACAAGAATATTCATATAATAATAATAATATATATATCACCGTATAGAGAGCAAACTCTCCTAATGGGCGCTCCAACTCATGATTCAAACCCACAAGTATTCTACAGAGATGGGAGTACATAAACTAATAAAATATAGCATATGCATATGGCAAATTGGTAAAATAAGCTCAACAATATGAACGCGGTTATAACTATGATTGGCCTGTGTGGTAAAATTAATTATGTGAATAATTAATTTTGCAATGAAACATTTAAAGGAATATTCATTTTACAATCTACGACAAAAAAACTAATGCTAAAATTCGACGAACTCTGCTTGAAATAATTAGATTAAATATTAAAACTACACTCAACACTATTTTACTACCAATTTTGATGTGTAGGAGTGAAACGTGGATCTGAAACAAGACTGAAAAGATCCGAATAAATGCTGTAGAAATGCGTGCTCTTAAAATAATACATGGGGTGGCAGTGCATGACCAGAATACGGAGCAAAGTAATAAGGGATGAATGTGAACTTAAGGCGTTGTGTTGTGTTAGCGTTGTGTTGAGTACGATAAAGAAGAGTTGGTACTAAAATACTTTTGTGAACACCTTAGACTATTATTTTGATACTATTCAGTTCAAGTAAATATGTTTTACTTTGTTTCCTATCGCTACATGCTGTTATCCCTCGTAACTATTGTAAATAACATAATTCTTTAACTTGCTCGAATCTTTCATTTCTCATTCATGTATGGAATCGACTTTTTTTCTTCATTAATTTTTTTAATTTCGTAATATGGTATAGTATTATTCGATTATATAATAGTTATATGCATAAGTTATCCTCATATATTAAGAAAAAAGTATTAAATGCTTTATATAGCCCTGTTTTCTTATCAACTCAACATTACTGTATTTTTCTTTATTTATAAAAGGCAGATCGTAAATGGCACTATATAAATTCATAGAATATAAAAAACAACACGTCAGTAATGAATAAAAGTTCTGCTTCCCACGACACTCAGCATCGAATATGCGCTGAATTTTTAACAAATATCTACACTATTACGATCAGTTCAGTTCTGTTCTATTCCACCACCACCACCCACCCACCCACGCTGTTATAGAGAACAAAATAAGTCCCCATTCAGCGCGATCAACATTAGATGATCGAAATCTTTATTTTTTTTATGTAACGTCTCATGGTGACGAAGATGAAAATTTTGAAGACGAAGATTTACCGATGTAAGCCTGAATGGAGATTATTATAACTTTATCATAAAATATGGGATAGCTATAATAATTGAGTCAATGATTTACAAAGCATGCACACACTCTTGACAGATGAAACCCAAAGCTGTAAGATGATGCAGGTTTAAATCTGCTACGAGTAAAGCCTTTATTTGACAGTGTTTACGATTATATAACAAACGACGCTGTACGCCAGCGCACCCGGCAGGGGTCTATCGTCTCTGTAATTTGGGATAGGCGATGGTCCTGGCTTGGACATGTTTTGAGAATGCCCGATGATAGTTGGCCGAGGAGTGCGCTATTTTTCTGTCCATTGGGGTCCCGACGGCCTGGAAGACCCTCTCTCATGGTGTACCGTCCCTATGACAAAGAAGTCAGAGCGTTAGGAATGTCGTGGAGGGAGATTACGAACACCACCCAAAACCACTCTGAACGGAGAAGACTGGTGGCCTCCCTATGCTCCCTCGTGGACCTTTAAAATAAGGGTGAATTGAATTGTTTACGATGAAATAATGTCGCGTAATTGTCAAATGAGAATGATTAAGCAAACTCCAAGATTTTTTTTAAGGTCAGGCATGTTTACAGTTTTTTTATCGTATATCATTAATTATAAAATATTCTTCTTATTGTTTTAAAACATTTAGATTATTTCCGCCCAGAATTCTGCCGCTTAGACATTATTAGGTTTTCTACAAATCAAGTCCTCTTCGGTATAAGGCACGGGACTTTTGCAGCAAGTAACATGGAATGCTCCTCACAGTAGAGAGAGAGAATCGATAGATCACGCATTATTCCCCATTTTTTTATGTTATGTTGTCTTTGGTTTTCTCAATTCCTTTTCGAAGTCTGTTAAGAGATTGCCAGGCCTTCCAGGGCAGCCCATCCACCCGCTGACACCCGATGTTTTTCTCCACTCGTTCATCTCAGCAACAGCAGAATTGTTGTATATAACACATTAGATGACTGATATTCATCTTGGTATATTGAACGTCAGGGTGTCCTGATATCAATGGTCTGGTGGAATTTTTACTTGTTGTGCATTGTTGACATTTTGGTGTTTACACCTTACATTCTAACCTTATCACGGGGGAATTGATTTAGTAAAGTTTATGATGTGCATTTTATAAATTCAAAACACCGAGCTTAGGGGTATATGAACTGACAAAACATGAGGACAGTTTGTATCCTGGAATCATATTCATATTGGATGGCGGCGTGAAATGCAATATTGAAAAAAGAGTAGCGGCTGACAATAGAGTAGATGTTGATTTATATAGTGCATTTATGACCGAAATATTTTAAGATAAATCAAAACAACTGATCATTATGGAATCTTGATCCTAGCATAATGATTCGCAAACAAAACTTAGACGTGGCAAAAAAGTGATGAAAGTAAAGTGATTGCTCTAGAAATGAGAGAGTTAAATCTATTGAAAAATAATATATATGTTAACAGAAAACTAAATAGAAACATTAGGAAAGGATGTGAATTGAAAGAAAGTGTAGTGTTTAAGATGAATAAATCATATTTGATAGGATTTGACCACGTAAAAAGAATAAGTGATGGTATGTATACAAAAATAATCTTTACAAATAGTATTTGAAGTACAAGACCTAAAAAATGTGGCACGACCAAATTATTAAAATTCTGAAAGAAGGGAGAGTGAAAAAGCTTTATAATAGAAGAGTATTCATGACGTTGTATATGAACGGGACATAAGCAAAATATGTATGCTAGTATATAATGAATGAGAGATTTATTATAGGAACATATCCCAATAGGAACAAGGCGTGATGGTGATAACGATAATGATGTCATACTCGCACAAGTTTGACAATGCGAAAAAAATAAGTTACCTAGTAAATTTTTAATGCACCTTTATGTCATATTTAGTATTATAGTTAATCGCCATTGAAACTTGAATGGTCTTGTGATTAGAATTATGTGGGTATGTAGTTAATATACAAAACACGACCCAATAACAGATCTACTTCAGCAAAGCGCCATTCTAAGAATTGGTCGCACTGAATCACTCGCCAACGGATGTGCGCTGCTAAACTGTGGTGTCACTGATGAGGCGAGGCGGATGAAAGGATGTCGTGAGGAGGGAACAAATAAAATTCTGGAAACAGGAGAAAAATCAACTGATTTAATCATCTCTTTCAATTCTTCTTGTTCTCAAATTGTTAATATGAACTCCTCTTTATTATTTTTACAGCATTCACCAATGGTTTCGTTCCTTCATTTTTATGATACTTCCGATATTTTTTACGTTTTTAGTATGTATTGAATTCTACCTATTTTATTAATCTCACATTTTTCTTTCATTAACTACTTATTTTGTTTAATAGTTTTATATTAATACAACTGGCGGATTTATTTAGTTATATGTACGTAGAATAGATAAATTTGAAATGTGCTGGAGAAGGATTTTACGTATTCCATGAACAGCAAGGCGAACTAACGCCTCCATTCTCGATGAACTGAGAATCACCGATATATTGTTTACAATATGCCTTCAGCAAGTCTTTCCATTATTTGGCTACATTGCTCGTGTCCAAGAAGACCTTTGAAGGGCAGTTGTTAAGGTTACCCTTAACAACTGCCCTTCGAACCGCGGAGTGCACGGATGGATGGAGAGGAGTCATCGGAGGCTATCATGAGAGTCACGATGCTCAATCATGAGCTACACGACATGATGGTATTTATTCCAATCAACCAGTTTTCGTTTCAAAATTAAAACGGTATTCACTGCGTCTTAAACGTATTCAAGTAATAATATGTTTGAGTTCAAGAAACAAAAGATAAATCTTAGAGTATCACTGTTAGGTAGAGGTTGGGACTTGTATAATATATGAGTTAGTAACGAGATTATTTTCATATTTCTAGTGGTTAATATAAATATTGCGTAACTCTTTGAAGGCAATCCTTTTTGAGAAGTCTTATCAAAATCATGATTGTGTATGAACACTACGCTACACTTAAGTCTAATCTGGTGATATCACATATCGGAACATCTACAAAGGTTTCTTGGTAGTTAAGTCTTCCTCGGTAAGTTTTCTGCGATTTTCTTAATAAATATGGTTTTCTTAACATACTATATGCAGATGCGAGAAAGTATTAATCTAATAGCTGCAGTCATCGCCTTCCTATCTATAATATTACTCTATTTATATATTTATGTATTTTGTAATAGTTTTATCTGTCAATAAAAGTGTTTTCGATTCCCGAGGCGTCTTCGAGGAGTCTACTCGGTAAACGGCGTTATAAAAATCGTTTTTTTTTATTATTTTTATTATTGACACTAATCTAAGTAACTCTTAACAATAAAAACGTTTTTAACATAATAAGAAATATGAGAAACGCTATTTAAAAACATGTGAATCAGTTGGAATGATTCTGTTTCTACTACATATTTAGTGACATTTTGCTTCATTCATAAAAAGCAAGGTATTATTAAATCTTAGGCCAACTTAATAAAAATTAACAAAATATTTTTTTTAAATGTATACATTTTTAAGAAATTGTGATACAAGTTATTTCAAGTCTATCTTAACCTGTTTAATGCTGTACTGTTTTTTAACTACTTATTATTACCTCACTCACAAACAAGGAATCGAAAATTAAATTAATAAGAATTATTGACTGAGCTCAATCAAATGATACGCTTCGATAGATCATGACTGTATGCTTTATTTACTCCAACTTCATATTTCCCCACATTTATAAAAAAAATGATTAAAAGTGATGTCTGAATAAAAAGTAATCTTTTTGAATTTATATTAATTTAACTTTCTCTTTAACTTTTCAATTAGTTAACTTGGTAGTACGTTTGCCGTCAGGTCCTCATATCCCAATATAAATACACCTTCATCATATTTGGAGTGATCTCATCAGACGTTAGAAAAGAATGCGGATTCAAAGAAAAGAGTCTTTAAATAATGATTGCAACAGTTATATTACTTTTGCATAATATTCAATGAATCGATTATAATTATTTTTGGTTAAGGTTCGTTTTCTCGAGTAATATATCAATTGGGTTAATCTTTGTCTGCCTCTAAGTGTTAGGTTTATGGGTGGAGTGTGCAGCTGTAGGAAGCACTAAAAATAACATTTTTGGGAAAGTCTTATCAAAATTAATGATTATATATGGAGCGCCACCCATATGTATACACTACATTTCACCTAAATCCGAATTGTTACTATCACATATCTGGAGATCTACAAATTGGTCGTTGTAGTTCGTCTTCACTTCTTAAGTTTTCTGCGGTTTTCTTACCAAATATGTTCTTCTAAACATATGCAGTAAGTCATTAACTTCCTATGCTTCCTTCCTTTGTGGATTTTTTATTATTATTATTATGAAGAAAGAGTATTACCGTGATTCGAACATGTAGAAAGAATGAAAAATAAAATATCTATAAAACCATTATTTATTAGTATACAAGGTATAAAAACTTTGGGAAAAGCTAGACGTGGCACGACAAAATTAATCACATTCTGAAAGAAAAAAGAGTGAAAAGCTTTTATAACATAATATAATGCATGACAATGTGTATGTACGTGGTAGAAGGGAAAGATGTGTGTCAGGATCGAATGGGATAAGAATCTGTCCCTCTGTGATTATGATGTTGATAATCATCAAGCTGTTGAATAGAGCAAACTGCTACGCTTTAGGTAATGAGCAGGCAGTACATTATGCCAATAAATAACAGTTCACAAAATAAGACTTAATAATTACTTCACTTGATTTCACATCCTTAATAAAAAAAAATTACGCTATTCACTCATTTTAATAAAGTCCATGGCTCTCAGTTAAATCTCATGCAGGCTCAGAACAAATTTTATTTTAGAATATTTAACAATAAATTGCTTTTTTTATTTTACTAATTACATTAATTACCGCCTTTAGCGTTTCTACCCCCAATCCAGTCTCTTTTCACGCGTAATGCTAGAAGACGGAATGTGTGACACATGAAGATAACCTCGGGATAGGAGGTAGAAACACGTGTAGCGGTGATTAATTTAATTAGTGGAATAACAAAGTAATTTTTTATTTAATATTTTAGTATAGAGTTCCACAAAATTTAAACCGAAACCTTTTATATCAATATATTTTTAAAATGCTTAAAAGTTGGCACACGTATTGATATGTTAGTAAAATTTACTTCAAAAATATAAAATAAATCATTTCTATGCTTTTTTTATGTAATATTTATATGAAATCAAAAATAAAGTTGTTAAAGTAAAACAGTATAAATGGATTGATTATTATAATAATACGAGTATATACGTGTATTGTACGAGATATTTTCTATTGATGTTTTATATTTTTTCGTATTCGATATACAATATATGCACAATTTTATTTGTTTATTTTATTTTATTTCAATAATTTATGGTCGCTTCACCACTAAGATAAATAAAATCACAATTTTATGCATTTTTGCATTTTATGGTTATATTAATATTTTGAATTTATGAAGTGGATACAACCAACATTCATTGTTTGTGGTAAGGACACGCGACCAATAGTAAATTTATAATCGACTGGGCGGCGTTCTTGACATCTTTTCGGAGTCCATTGTCGTCGGAGGACACTCGTGGAAACTGCTCGGCTGGTTTATGGATCGTTCTTTATCGGATGCAGGGCCTCTTAACCATTGGGCTAAGAAGGCAGCAGCCATAAGGCTCCGACCGCTACCACATCATAAGGGTCTTTTATTTTTTATTTATAACTTTTTTTGTGATGAAATTGCCTTTAATACTTTTATTTCATTGTAAATCGATTTTAAATTTTTAATTTGATTAAGATCTTGATTATTTAATAAAGGTAAGTACGAGTATATACATGTTAAATTTTTTGTAATAATTTGTTTTATTAATGTGTAAACTAAATATACGAAATAACTAATCTAATAAAAAAATATCACGTACATGAAACTCACATTCGAAAAATGTCATATAAAATTCACAAAAAGAGTTTAGAACAAAAATATAATTTTTTGAAGTACCAGTCCGATAAGATATAAAAATAACAGTATTTTGATATAAAAATAAAAAGATTTTTTTTATTTTGAAAAAAAAAACCTCTAGTATTGTTGGCCTGGGCACTTACATACATGTATTAGGACGGCCCTGATCGGATGGTAAGTTCAAAATCAAATTTTGATTAGATAACCAGCAACTCGGTGTTTTTTTTTATTTTATCGTACTAAACATTAAATTAAGTTACACTGGTGAATTAAAAAAAAATTGAATGAAGATTTTATGGTCAAGCTAGTATTATTTTTAACAACTTATAGTGGATTGGCGAAAATGTGTACTATTAATAGGAATACGTGAAATTTGATGGTTTGTTTGTGGTTTTGGTCTGACAAGTGTGAAATTGGTAATTTTGAAATGGGTTTAATGATGTATATCTTTAAAGAAACGCTTAAATATTAATACAATTTACAAATATTTCATTTAACACAAATATCCATTAGTGATAAAATGTTATAAATCGGCTATTTGTATTCAATTAACAAATATATTTGAATAAATATCGCTGATTTATTCAAATATTTTTGGTATTTGAATAAATTAGCGGTAAATGTGTCACCTGTTAAAATCTTTATATATTAAGTTTTACAGATACAAGTATTACATTAGTTTATCATTAATAGTAGGATGAAACCTTTGTTCAAATTGACAAAACAAAACCTTAAGTAATTTGTATTCGAAAAGGCGGAACACACCACATACGAGTAAGTGATCCTTTTCGAGTCTCAATTTTAGGGTTTTTAGAAATTCAGTTCATTTCATACTGTTGTTTATACTCGTAGTTAAGGCATTAACGTTGTGGAGGTTTAAAGACATTGTATTTATTTTTATCAAACACTGTTTATTCCACTTTTTGTGACGGTATAACCCTACCGGTTTCAAGGCTTTCACCTCATCTTCAGGGGAGCGCAAACAAGACTAAATGCTGTTCGAACTGGTACCGATATACACGCTTCAACGGTTGGAGGCTGGGGGGGTGAGGGAGGCACGGAACAATTTCGGCCAAGAGCGGAGAGATTTTTGGGAAATAACTGTTCAACAGATGTTCCGATCGGTGTACTGACTTAGAAATTTCTAGGGCCTCTAATCTGTCCAATTTATTTCCGTTACCACTGATATGTAAGAATTTGGCATCATCGTTCAACGCTCATGACTTCTTATGAACAATAAAGTCGTTTGTTTCTCTGATACATGTTTGATCTTCAGACTGGTTTTGTTTTTAGATCCCGTTTAATCTAAATTTTTAATGCAGGTGTACATAAAATGTGACTTACACATTAGTATAAATTCAGGGCTTTCTTTTTAATGACTTAAAATTAAGAAAACTTAAACATAAATAGAAAGGAGCCCCTTGCTATAGGATAAATCATCTGATGTTCTTGTGATATCAAAAGTTCCTGGGTAACACTATAAATATTGCCTAGCTATCTCCATAAACCACTCATATATCATTATAGCCATAAAGCTATTGACTGACTAACTGAGAGCGAGAGTGACTGACGCACAGGTTGTATGACACGAGTACTGTTACGGACCGAAGATGAGTTTCTCAGAATCATAAAAGTTTAAAAAGGAAAACGTTGGAACTTCCAACATCCGTCAATTGACGACTATGATTCAGCATTTTAAAGAATTTATTAATCTTGTAATTCTACAAAAATGTAGACCAGTCAACATTAACCCACTGAATTTTTGCATGCATAATAAAAGAGTCATCGTTTTATTAACTTTTTGCAGGATGCAGTAAATTTTTAATACGCTGAATCGAATCATTTGGACTTGCGAAACAAGAGTATATATAATTAAGTTATTTTTGTATCAATGTGAGAAAAGTGACAATACAGCGCAAGTGTCATACACAGTATTTTTCAGTGCAACTTTTGATTATCTCAATCTATGTACGAGTATGTGCGCTGATCAGGAAATGTGAAATTTATGAGTGACCTAAGGGTAAAATTTATGAATGACCTAAGGTGAAAATTTATGAGTGACCTAAGGTGAAAATTTAATATTTTTTTTCTGGACTTAAGATGCATTACTACGAGGTGTTTTCTTATCTTAAATCTGTTCTTAGACTGATAATGGTTTCAATGGAGTGTATTTTTTGAGAACCTCGTGACGACTATTTATAATTATAGTATTTCGTCATTATTATTTTCATAAAACGGACATTTCACGGACCCTTTCTTTTTTATTTTGTTTCTTGGATCATTCTAATTTTCATGTTAACTCTAATTTTTTTTGTTTTGTTTTTACAAACTATGCACCTGTTTTCTTTTATTAATATAAAATAGGTCATAAAACTGATTTCTCAATTCAAGCCATATCAAAATAAGAAGGTTCTACTAGTTAGTAGGATTTAAAAGGAGCTCAAAATTTAGTAGACTCGAGCAGTGGCGTGGCGAGGGGGAACAGTTATCTCAGGAATAAAAAGGGACCAAAAGAAATATTATTTTGAAAGTTTTTATTCATTTTGACACCGCCCTATCGACATAAGATAATTTATACATTCACAACTTTGTATGTTGAATTTAATTTCACTAGTCTTTCGTACATGGAATCTACGGTAAAAATGACTTTTTTTAACAATAAAAATGAAAACACGGCGGTGACTACAAAATAAAAATGAAGTGTTTAATTAATTTTATTAAAAACCATGTATACGTGACACCACAAAGTGAAGAAAAAAACATATTTTTTAAGATTCAAGAAATAAATGTAGTTATGATGCTGATTTTTTAAATTTTTAATATAGCTCATTTTTGTATCTATAATATATATATATATATATATATATATATATATATATATATATATATATATATATATATATATATATATATATATATATATATATATATATATATATATATATATATATATATATATATATATATATATAACATACATTAAAAAACTATTAAGATTCTTGATTAATACAAAGAACATAGTTTAAAGATAAACGCATGTACATGTTTTTCCTTAATAGTTGAGCTTCCACATTATTTCCATACGAGCGAACACTTTATAAAAGGGTATGCAAAATGTGTATTCTGTGTCTGAGAGCAGAAGACTCTCGCTACGCCACTGGACTCGCGTAGTTTGCTCGAAAGCAAAAACATGAAATAATCATACATTAAAATACTTAATTTGTAACACATCAGAGCGGTTTGAAAGGGCCATTCTTTATTATGAAAGAGTTATATCAAATTTATCTCATTAATAGTTATTGAAATGATTTGTTTATTCATTAAAATATTGAGGCTAAATTAATACTTCTTAAAGCATCTGAAAAGTTCAAAGGTATTGACTAAAACCCGTAAGTTTTAAATAAAAATACCATTAATTTACTCGTAATAGTGATGTAACAATTGTCTTCCACTACATGAAAAAAACCAAACCGCAAAAGTCACAATGAGCAAAATGACGAAACCAACTTGAATATTCCTCAGCAACATCAATAATATGCACTATAAAAACATGACTTTTTGTACTCATTACAAGTTTCAGATATCTATAGAAGATTTTTAAGAACTCTTCTCATTGGCGATCGCCTATCAAAACTCAAAGTTCTGTCAAATATAAAAATATACTTACGTAATATAATATTCAATATGTTTTTTTCGTAATAATTTACCGCTTACTGTAAGTAGTAATTGCTAAATCGTAAATCATTAGTAGGTCGTAATAATCTATGTATCATAGATTCGTAAATCATTATTAGGTCGTAATAATCTATGTATGATGTATGTATGTATTAATCGTTATTAGGTCGTAATAATCTATGTATCTATGTACTCGTAATTGCTGGGAAGACTTTGCGTGATCGTGTAAGGAACACCACAATCCGAGAGGTCTGTGAGGTCCAAGATGTGGTCAGATGGGGATGACATCGTCGACGATACTGGTACCAATATGCACAGAGAATGAATTCCACAAGAATTCCATACATCGCTCTGCATGGGGTGCCGGATGGACGACGTCCGCTAAGGAGACCCCCGAAACGATGGAGAGATAGCTGGAGCTCAGCATCACAGGACAATCCTGCAGTAACAGACTCTTGAGAGTCTACAGAAAATTTAAGAAGAAGAAGAAGAATATATGTATATACTCCAAATATTAATCTCAGCATTTTATGTGATAGTGAGCGATTTAAAAAATACAGCATGATGGATTGATTGCATCAAGAATTCGTGTTTCTTCGTAGTTAGTTTTTGCATCAATCCTGTTTCCAAAATAAAGAGAAATATGGACGTTTATTATTATTAATTTAAATAGGTGTCAAATGTGAAGAACAGGAATGTGCAAATCAAAAATGTTTTTATATTTAAAGACAAACGGGTGCTGCATATTCTAAATAAGATCATCAGGAAGGACACGTGATGCAACGAGCTGCGTATCGAGTTTCACAAAATGACCATGAAATCGGCGTTGTTTTAGAAACGTCAGTAAGTCTAGAAATAACCGCAGCAGTCAACATTTGATACATATCTTATGAACAATAATAACATATAATAAACAATAGAAACAGTGATACATCATATTATGTATTAGGGGGACCGGAAAGAAATCAAAATTTTCGGGAGTACCACTTTAAGGTCAGTCTGCGTCGAGACACAAAAGAGAAAACACGTGCTTTTTGGTGCTAGTAGTTTGTGAGGGTTGTAAATTCATTATTTTTGCAAAGATTATTTTTTCCGTCGTTTGTGAAGAATGTCAAGGCCGACTATTGACGAAGAACATTTACGCCACTGTATGTTGTTTTTATTTGACCGGGGATTGAAGGCGAAAGAAGTGACAGAAACAATTACTGCTACATATGGAGACGTATTAAGACTCAATAAATGTCATAGATGGATAAAAAAATTTAAAAATAATGATAGGGACCTGAAGAACGCCCCTAAAACTGGAAGACCAACAAAATTGGATGATGATGCGCTGACGTCATTGGTTGAATCTGACCCTCGTCAAACAATAGCTGAATTATCAATTAAACTCGATTGTCCATGGTCAACAGTGCAGGAACATCTTAGTCGCATTGGAAAAATTCATAAACAAGGAGTTTGGGTTCCGCACGTGTTGACGCCAGCTGCGCTCGAGCAGCGAATAACGATATGCACGTCCCTTTTGTCCAGGTATAAAGTGGACCCATTTCTTCGAAGAATAATAACTTGCGACGAGAAATGGGTCTTGTACAATAATCCCACACGAAAAAAACAATGGCTTTCTCGGGGCCAGTCGGCTGTTCCTACACCAAAACCAACGTTGACTCTAAAAAAGGTTCTCCTCTGTGTATGGTGGGATATCGAAGGTGTTGTTCACTATGAACTATTGAAACCAGGAGAAACAATTAATGCAGCTCTTTATTGTCAACAACTGGAGAGAATGAAAGAGGAACTAAGAAAAAAACGTCCACTTTTGGTCAATAACCAACCCAGGATGCTTCAACAGGATAACGCGCGGCCACATACTGCGATAATCACCCAGAATAAAATAATGCAACTTGGACTGGAACTTTTACCTCACCCCCCCTATTCCCCTGACATAGCCCCCTCAGATTATCACCTTTTCAGATCATTGGAACACTCCCTCCGCGATAAAACATTCAAAAATATTGATGAAGTAAAAAATCATATCGAAAAGTTTTTTAAGGAAAAACCATTTTTTTTTTACAAAAATGGAATTGAAAAGCTGCCTGATAGATGGAGAAAGGTCTTGGAAAACGATGGAAACTATTTCATTGATTAATTTCTTTTTGTATTTTTTTTAAATAAAATTTTTAAATGTATTACTTTTTTTTTGATTTCTTTCCGGTCCCCCTAATACTTCATAATTATATTTCAAGATCACTTGACTTATGTGAGAAATAAATAATTCAAAATAAATAAAAGTTCTTCTGAATATCGGAATCCTTAAGTCAAAAATATTAAAAAAAAATAGCAGTGCTTCAGTATTTTGAAAAACTACCGTAAAATAGAACTAAATGAACTATTGAATTCTAATTCGTGCTATGATAGTTTTTTAGAACAAAAGAATTCAACTTAATAGTTCGGCACAAACTATATTTTAATCTTCGTAGAGCAACGCAAAAGTTCCAATTTTAAATATTTGGAAGGATCAGGGTTTTAATATACTCTAGTTATGACAAATTTTTAGGCAAAATTCAAACTATATCTACTAAATATTGAGCGAAAATTAGCTATTTTAGTTCCGAAAAGAGAAAGTTACAGTAGTATGTGTATCAATTCAAAAACTAAGCGACAAATACTTGTACTGTCTTGAGTTCAACGAAGTATTATTTAAAAAAAAATCAATACACCTACGAGTATATATATGGTTGTTCAAAGCACTAATTTTACCATATAAGTTTTGAACAAAAAAGAGATATTTCAATTTTCAAATTTGCCGTCATAGAGTAAAAAGTATTTCCACAAAAGGTAATCTTTCAAATCACATTCATTGTTTGTTTAAAAAAACCATACTCAAGGGGTATAAATCAAAGGGGTTAAACTATATAATTTCAACGCATTTAAGAAAACATATATATTGTTAATGAGGTTATTTGCGTCATCAAAAAAGTTTATATGTATTTGTCTGTCACGACTATTTAAACTTATAAAAAATCTTAAAAAACCTTACCCGAAAGGTTGTTTGAACAAAATTTAAAAAAAATCTATTCACTTGGTTTAATTTAAGGTATTTTATGAGTCCTTTGTCATAAAATGTGTAAAAATAAATCAAATAAGCCGGTACAAATATAATTTCCTGCGTGAGTACTAGAAACATTACTCCTGGGTTAAATCTAGTGTGCCAAAAACACAATTTTGTATAATATTAGCTCTGAGATATATAACGCTGTATAAGTACGAGAATATAGCAGAATAATTCAAAATACGATCTCTAAGACAACGGTGCGGTATAGAAATGTGTTCGTATAATTATTTGAAATGGAGTCGTGGACTATAAAAGCCCGAGAGAGACAAAGAATAGATGATTTTGAGATGTGGTGAGGAGCGCGAAAGCTTCGAATCCCCTGGGCAGCGTAGACGACTAATCCGTCAATCCTACAAGAGATTAAGGCAAATGGCAGACTCTTGTCTGTTTGCTAGAAATGTACATATTTCTAGTTCTTCGGCGAAACCAAAATAGCTTAGAGAGGTTGGAAATTACAGGAAATATAGAGGGAAGCAGAAGAAGAAGAAGATTATCTACTATATGGACTAACCAAGTAAATGCTGCGGCGGGTTCAACAGTGGTCGAGGCGTTATTGACTACAGTGTGTCGGGAGAGATGGAGGGGAACAGTAAGGCACATATCAGAAGCAAGAAGAATGAAAGTTCACGGCCCTCAGTTATGAGAATCGCAAAAAGGAAGAAGAAAAAGGTTACCTTTAACCGTTTGTAGGTACTATTACACATTTTTCAGTAGTGTAAAAATCAATTCGGTGACCGTAGTCTAACGGTTAGCATTCATGTTTAACAAACGGGCGCCCCAGTTTTGATTGCAGGCGTATCACTTCCGGACTGGTTTTACTCTTAGACCGATTTACATCTGAATTTACGTTTTATATTTTTCATATTGAGCTACTTATATTTTTATAACGCTATTAATAACACAAAAAATGTCGCTGTATAAAACAATGCTTAACAAAAGACTACCAGATTAAATCTGCCTATCATTTTGGAACGTTCATGTCCTTGCCATCGGAATTTTGAGTTTGATCAGTCAAGACTAAGTGCTTTCTGAATTGCGACACCTTACACACAATAAATGAATACACGCTCAGGCGTCTTCCATCCGTAGAATGGCTGACAATCATACTCGATCACGGAGGATTACCTGCCATCAAATATCATGTTACGCAGGATCTATGTTGTTTTGATGAAACTTGGTATTTATAACTGTATCTACTCAAATCAACCTATATACCAAATATATAACTTTTTAGTGCGGTTTGTGCTGAAATTCTCGTGAGCATTAACAGTAGTTTGAAATAACGCTACAGACGCTAACCACACTCATGGCAAAAAAAACTTCACAAAAAAAGAAATTTGTGGGCTTAAACGAGCGTGAGAATTGTCTATTATTTATAGCAGGTGTTTTTTTTCTTAACTCATAAAATTATTCTCTAACAAAAAATATTTTTTTACTCAATGT
Source organism: Odontocerum albicorne (assembly GCA_949825065.1). Classification (NCBI taxonomy): domain Eukaryota; kingdom Metazoa; phylum Arthropoda; class Insecta; order Trichoptera; family Odontoceridae; genus Odontocerum; species Odontocerum albicorne. Next base: position 15,708,798 of record OX463840.1, read on the forward strand.
CACGTTATTTTATTTGAATCAACAAAGATAGCGGTGTTATTCATCATATATAAGCCAAAGACAAAGTTGATTATATTTCATGTATTATATTTCCTAATTACGTTAAAAAAATAACTTCTTACGTCAACTATTCCAGTAGTTTTTAATCCGAAGGTTCGACTATTGGGGACAAAGACAAATAGTATCTCAGTTCACGCTCTTCAACATGTCTATATCACCGATTCAGTCATATTGATGTATACTCACCGTACAAATAAATAAATTGTATCTTCTTATAACTATCTATCAGAATCTCTCAGCAGCATCCCTCCTCTATTTGGTTATATACTGTGTGCGAGAGTTCTTTCTCACCTAATTCAGCCATTTTTTATGTTGTCTTTCCACCCTTATTTGCCTCATCATTTCATTGCTTAACAAAGCCCTCCTTGCAGGGCCAGTATCCTGCATGCGGCATGTGCTCAACAAGCCAGCGCAGTCTAGTCATTTTTATAACTTTTGCTACGCTAGCCTCGCCATACAGGATCTAGAGCTTTTCGTTATACCTCTTATAACTCTTCACTTAAATTTAATTAATTCTTCATAAATTCATGATTCTATCACGAACTGTTTGATTTTATACAAGTACGCAACACGTGACTGGATTCCAGATCTACACATAGCTTTATATGTAGCATCCATTACAATTTTTTAATTAAAAAATCAATGAAATCAAAAAGTTTTCTTAGTTTTGTCAGCAGTCTTTAAAAAGATTTAGAAAGAATACTCTTTGGTCGTGACCATAGAGGTTTGGTTGCGCTTATTGTCAGTTGCAACCTTCAACAACAGAGGCAAATTGCAAGCTGCAACGTTAGTCTTTTATAAGATTAAGTAAAAAATCACATTTCTCGCGGCCAACGAGATAATTTGGAAAGAATTGTGGTCAGTGAAAGCGTAAAAGGACGACGCACAAGAAGAAGCCCCCCAATGCATTAAACTAACCAAGTGAGAAGCGCAACAGGCCTACCCCTAATAACGATTTTTACTTCACGAACTGTTGAATACAATGATGGATGGAGAGGAGTCGTCAATAGCTATCATGGGAGTCACGATACTCAGTTATGAGCTACACGACAAGATGACAGCTCCAAGCTTAAGTTGTCGCAAGTACTTTCTAGAGATCAAAAACTATCGTGATGGATGGATTTTAAGATCCTTCACTATCGTCTTTCGTAGTCCAGTTGGTAAAAGATTTGTCTTTTTCTAGGGGATTTCTCTTCCGATGATACCCAAAAAAATAATAAAAAGGTTACCAGTTTTGGTTAGAGCTCGTCTGGTAAATGTGTGCAAGTGTTGTTGCCTGTCATTGTGCGATCATTAATTCGTATATGTTGAGAGGGGTAACATACATTAATGAGTGAGGACCCTTCGTTGACTAATTGGCCAGTACGAGTGTATTGGTGTATTCAAAATACCTTGTAAGCTCCATTTATTCTGTATTGTGGGGTGGAGACAGAACCTTAATTGGTGTAACTGATACTAACCCGAGGCGGTGATCTCACTGGACCTATCTTCCTATTTTATTATATCGAAACAATGTGCCCGTTTTATCAAGAGTTAGCATTACATATAGTCTGCCTAGTAATATATTTGTTATTTATTATTTACATATCGACTTAAAATATTCTTTCACATATTATTTCACTTGAATTCTAGTAGTAGGGCTTATGAGCTTATTTTTATAAATTCAAAAAACAAACCACTCGTGATGTGACGTTTTATAACGAAAAAGCACTTTACGAGTCGTTTACAGTAATACCTCGCTTAACAATCCTCACGCTATGAAGTTTTAGCACAACGAAGCTAACTTCAGACTAATTGAAACTTTGTTACGCGGTGATATGAAGAAAAGGAAGGTAAAGTCGTGGAAAATGTGTTAACAAAAGTTGACTGTTTAAATCAACTAACAAACTTTTTTAAGTGAAAATGTCCCAGATTAGCAGAAGCATTATAGTTAAATTACCTATGTTAAATGCAATTAATAAATTTACGCAATTATTAGATGATTGAAAATAAAAAAAAATGTTAACTACAATACATACATTTGCCAAAAAATGGATTGTTTGCTTTATTTATTTACTTTTTTAAATTTAATATATTGTAAAACAGAGATTTTTGTTTATACAAAATAAATTTAAGTTTTTATTCACTGTATGTATAAAAATATGCCGACTGATCGGTATCGCCTCACCTAACATCCGTAAAAGTACTGCAGCTGACATTGAATGCACAACTGCAGGAAAGTTTCATGAAGAGAGCTCAAGAACTGACGATTCCTTCGTATTAAGCGTATTTTATTAAGTGGAAAGAAAATAACGACTAACGACTGGATGGAGCTTTTGGAATCGCCTCACCTAAGATCCGTAAAAGTACTGCAGCTGACATTGAAAGAATAACTGCAGGAAAGTTTCATGAAGAGAGCTCAAGAACTGACGATTCCTCCGTATTAAGCGCATTTTATTAAGAGGAAAGAAAATAACGACTAACGACTGGATGGAGCTTTTGGAAAAGATGGTTCCTTAAAACCAACTGCCTTGGTATATTTGGAGAGCAATGAATAGACTCCGAGTAACAGTGGCTAGATGCAAGATGAATATACAGAGATGGGGTTTCTTAAACGAAAGAAGCGTTGAATGTGATTGTGGAGATATATAGGACTCAGAACACATGCAAGTTTATCCGAATGTCGGGAAAATATGCTTTGTGCAGGACCTGATTGATGCTAATGATAAGATGATCTCTGTTTTATCCTACTGGAAACACGTGGCATGATTGAACATTAATGGTCTGGACATGCAGATGCTTGAATGATTATATATAGAATGTATTTTATTAAAGTGTAGAAACGCGTCCCTATTCTGGTTATTGTCATAGCAAAATAGTTTCTTGGAACGTATCTAAATGGTAAAGCGAGGTATTACTGTATTTATTTTCGTTATAAAATTCTATTTTATACATATAAAGGGGATGATAAACATCACAGTTCAGTGGTATTGCTTGGAAATTTCAACGTTAAGGTTTGAATAATGGGAGTATAAACCACACCGCGTCGATCCCGTGGCGTAAGGCAATATGTAAATATTTTCAGTTTAAACAAATCGCGTCGGCTGGGCAGGTACGATATGATTATCATTTAAAACAGACTCATTTGTAACATCTGCCGAGGGATTTTGATTGAATGGAGCTTTCAAACTATTGTTTTCCACCGGATCCAATAAATAATTATGTATATTAGTACATCCACTAATCGCTTCGATACTTTATTTTAATATAAAAAAATTATATTCAAATTTATAAATTTAATCGGTATGCTTATGGAAACGTTGTTTTGCATTTTATACATTACTTCAGTATTTAAGTACAAACGTGGATGTATGGGAGTAAACGTGGACGTGGAAAAAATGCTGAATGGAGCCAAATGAATACTGTGGAAATGCTTACACGGATAATAATACATGTTAAATTACAGAATGAAGGGAATAAGGATGAATGTGGACTTAAGGCTGATTATTTAGTAAGATGGAGGAGAGAACTCAGAGATGGTTTTGGAATGAATGAATGAACGAATAAATTAATAAAGACTAACAAAAAAATATATAGTGCAATTGTCAGTGTAATTTGTGGTAGAGGAAGATTTCAAGTCAGAGAACTCGTAGGAGTTGTATGAGAACGCGTATGTATGTAGAAGAGGCGAAGGATATATGTCAACACAAGAAAGTCTGACACTCTGTCCTCTTTGCTTACCCCGACAGGAGAATGACGCAATGGTATAAATGTATGTATAAATTATGAAAATGAGGGAATTTAAAAACCACATCAAAATGTCTGCTTTTCTGGATGTACGAGTATGTACTGAAATATTTTTATCCAGCACTTTAGAACATCCCTTTTTGGGAGGTCTTATCAAAATATATGATAATATGTGAACACTGCACACATACACTACATTCCGCCTAAAGTCGAATGTCGGAAGCTGGTACTATTAAATATCGGAAGTTTTACAAAGGTTTCTTTGTATTCGTCTTCCCTTGGTAAGTTTTCTGCGGTTTTTTCATCAAATTTTTTTTTTCAAACATGTACAGATGCGGGAAAGTACCCAATCTAAAGGCCGCCACCTTCTTATTCTGACACTCAATTTTTTGTAGTGCTTTTAATCTCTCAATGAACGTATTATTTATTGATATGTATACTTCACCTTCAAAACGTCTACTCGTACATATCTGCTTTTTCACATATTTCTTTTTCTACTTAAGTTTTAGTTCTTTCCAACAAACAATTTTCTCCCTCTGATTTGTTATCATCAAACTTTTCACATATGTAATACAATGGAGAGTTCGGTTAAGGAGCTCAAAGCTCAATAATACCATCCAGCTAGTGAAATACACAAACTATTTTAGGTAGATATTTAATCCTTCAGGAAATTCTCACTTTGTTAAAAAAAGTTTATGTTTTAGGAATTTCACGAAGAGAGACTGATGACATCTTAATGTAATGAAAAGAAAATGAAATATTGATAGGAAACTTGAATAAACGATTTAATAAGATCTTGTCTACTTGTAAACTTATTTATTACAGAACAAAAAAACGTTATAAAGGGTCTTATCCTATAGAGACAACACTTGTAGAGTGGACTATCAAAATATTTATTCTATGTAGAAAAACAGTAGGCCAAATGGAATTATATGACAGTTTTTTTTTTACCAAAATTAAAATTGAATAGAATCCTGGTCTGAAGTTAAACTTAACATTTTACTTTCAGAGAATTCATTAAACTCGACAAACCCTTCACATTTGAATAAAATTTTAACATGTTTACGCATTTTAAAGTATCGTCTATTTCTTCTCGAATTAATACACAAATTTGAAAAATATTCAATATAAGATAAATTGCTAAACGAAAAAAAATATTCACGTTTGATGAATAATGAATTTTCACTTGAGTTTTTTTTTGCATTAGTTTGGACGGCCACTAATTGCCGAGTCCAAATAACCATTAAATAACCCCTCAACCCGCTAACTTAGTGCTTTTGCTAAACGTTAATGAAAAACCTATTGAAAATCGTGGGATTTTCTGCAAAGTACTTTCTGAATGCTTTCTAACGTATATACTAAAGTATATATTCGTATGTAGGTATATTTACATATATTATGGATGGTTCAGTGATTAGGAAACCGAATAGCGAATAGAAAATGGTGAATTTCGTTGATTAAATAAATCTTTTTCAAATATATTTTGTGGAATATAATACAATTATTTGCAAATAATCCGAGTTACAAGCATTATACCAGAATGCCAGTGTCGTCTGCGCTATTATAATCGGTAGTCTACGCCGGATGGGACATATCATATGCTAAGGATAGCAACCTTAAAGAAATAGTACTTAAGAGGGATCCCAAGAAGTTTCAAAACCGTGACTGTATTGGCTGAATATAATAACTCAGTTATATCCTGGGATGGAGTAATTAGAGAATAACTGCACTAGACACAGATCTATGGAATCTTTCTGTCGGATGGATTGTTAAAATACTAATTGATATTTATTTGTCCAAAAAAATTGTACAAACACTTTTTACATTCCGCCCATCTTTAATTTGAAACTTATAGAATGGAGAAAATAATAAAGCCTCTTTCTTCTACTTGCAGTAGAGTGTTGATCTGTTTTTGCACATTATTTCTGGTATGTAGACTGTCAGCTATTCCTCCATCTCTTTGGGGATTTGCTTGGTGGATGGTTTCCTAGATAGCCACAAGAAACTATACGGGGAATCCGGGTCCCATCCATTCTATGAACGTGATCCCGGCAATAACGTATTCTCTACCTTCGATGTCTTCAGTTTCACACATTCTTCTTCTTTCTATTTTTCATATTCTGTGTTTGACCAGAATATATGACAATACCTTCATTTCTAATTTTCAAAGGAGTGTATTTTTTATGTGGTTTTAATAGCATTTAAGATTTTAATAAAAATAAATAACATTAGTCTTCATGTACTAAAACAATCTGTTATACAAATTCATATATTTTATCGATTTTTTAATTTAAATTCATTTAAAATAAAATATTATGTTTTATATGTTACAGTCACATTAGGGATCAAAGTCAAAACAAGGTAATTTTTTACAGTTAACTTCCATACAATATATTTGTTTTATTTCTCTAACCTTCATTTGGCCTCCACAAAAGAACTATCACACAGATTATCAACAATATGAGTACGGCGAATTCTCTAATTCTTTGGGCACATTGTTCATGGTTAAGCAGACAGTTTTAAGAGGCGTATATTCACTGAACGCGTGAAAGAACGACGCACAAGAGGAAGAGCCGTAACAGAACTACACTTAATAACTGATCTTCAAGCTACGGAGTACAGGGATTGAAGCTACGGAGTACAGGATGGAGAAGAGTCGTCAAGTGCTATCATGGGAATCACGATGCTCAGTCATGAACTACACGACATAATGACAGACAGACGATCAAAATTCGTAATGTTAGAAATACTACTGCACGTGAACAGGCAACAATACTCGCAGACGTCTAGCGCGTGTTAGTGTTGTTAACAGATGAACTCGTAAACTAGACTGATATGTTTATTTAATTTCCTTTTGGGTACCATCAGGAATTGAACTTGAAACCCTCCAATGGAAGAGAAGCGGCTTGTCAATAAAACCACGGAGGCTATCGTTTTAAAAACTACTGTTACTTTCAATTACGGTACCTTGAATACAATTAATTAATGAAAATGATCGTCAAAATAAACAATTTTTATACATAATAAATTCATTTCCGCGTTCTAATTATTATGCAAATGTGAAATATAAGATGCTGACTACGCACCGAGCGTAACGCGATATTGCATCACAAGCGGCTGACCGCAACATTGACTTGGATGGGATTGCGGTCTGGCAAGTACGGAAATACTACACGTGTGTGTATGGATCTTATTTTTTTCTCGCCTTGGCAAGCGTGTGAAAATTTTCGTTTGAGAAAATATATCTAGTTTGATTGCGTACTAAATATGGTCAATAATCATTTTCGTCTGAGAAAATATATCTAGTTTGATTGCGTACTAAATATGGTCAATAATCATTAATGGTCAATAAAATATATCTAGTTTGATTGCGTACTAAATATGGTCAATAATCATTTTCGTTTGAGAAAATATATCTAGTTTGATTGCGTACTAAATATGGTCAATAATCATTATAATCATTCTCGCATTTTCGGATCTGTTTAAGGCCTGCGTGACGAGTCGCCTCTCTCCATTATACTCAGTTCAAGTCTATCTCTGGAGTAAGGTTCAAATCACTCATGTTTTGGTTGATGATGCTATTCTACCGCTTCTTCGGACGACCTCTTCCTCTTTTCCAGGAACTAATATTCACAGTGTCTGGTTTCCCATTCAGTTGATTTTTTGTACATATCGATACCACCGAAGACTTGTGTGTTTCGATTTCAGCAAGATCGGAGAAACTTTCAAGGTACATTTCACAAACTTTTGTATTTCTTGTTACTCTTGAAATTCATCGGAGCATGTACATTTTGGTACCATGGCATGTCTGTTATTGGGCTTTAGTTGTTGCCAAGCACTCAGATCTATACCTATACAATAGCACTGATCAATGGTACTCGTTAAACATATTGGAGACGATATATCAAAGATTTTGGCTTTAACTTCCATATAACAACGACTTCCGAGACTTAGTAATTCACCTGTCTTCCTACCCGGGAGCCACGAGTTCGATTTATGTTAGTATCCATTTTTAGTTTAGATTTAAACAATTCTTATTATACCACCGTTTTCATCCAATTCCTTTCCAACGTTTTTTAGTTTAGATCTAAATTATCCTCATTTTTGTCACCTTTTAAAGTTTAAATTAAAATAATCCTCATTTTTCCACCACTTTTATCCTCAGTTTTTCAGCTTAAATCAAAACAATTCCCGTTTTTTTCCAGAAAAATTCTGCATTATTATATCGGTCTAGAATTCAGGTCACGTAAAAAACTTTTTGATTCCAGCTTTCGGTTAAGGCATTACTCCAATTGGAGTTGTTGGATAAATTCCTATTTTATTTCGTTGCTCTTGGCAATCTCGAACTAAAACTGGTTTATACTCGGATAGTTTTTAGAGAAATAAACTTCGATCAATATTTGTGATCACGTTAACTATGCCGGTTTTAAAAATGAAGTAAAACATATATGGTGCCAAACAATTCCTTTTTTTTTTCAGTTCAAGTAGTAAATTCGTGTGATCAGACAGACAAATCATAAAATTTCTGAAAAGTTTGAGTTAAGCCTGTGGTTAACGTACTTGAATACGAAATGGGCTTAACTTTATCAAACTATCCGAGTTATGGGATCAGAAAATTTATTTTACGTTAACTTTTTGCGGCAATCCACGTTTATAGATCAAATCGTATTTAATCCTCGATTTAAAGAAGACAAATATAAAATTTTCATTCTATTTGTTTAAAATGCTCCCAGTCTGATAAAAGAGTTCGTTTAATAACGATATTAACATACGCTGGACGTGTGTTAGTGTTTTTGTCTGTTCGTTTGTAGGGTAGTATTGCTAACACACACACAATGACAAAACGCGAGTAACGTGTACACTAAAGTGCTCCTAAGCTTGAAAGCTCGATGAATGAAGACAAAGACATTATTGTCTCCGAACTACGCTCTTCAATATGTCCGAATCGTCAATTCGGATAATTTGAAGGGTATTATACAAATAAATCAATTATGAAGCACATTTTTCTAGAAGATTTTTTACCAAAATATTTGTGTTTCTGAGGAGTTTCTGATCGGTAAAATATATTTTATTTTAAAAGTGAATTCATAGCTTTTAGTCAATTTAGAACTAATTTTAAGTATTTTTTATTTCTAAAAACGAAATGTTTCAGTTATCATAAATGTAGCTATTGTGAACAGACTAACGACAAAAATGTAACTTAGTATCGTTTTCGCAAATATTAAAAAAAAAAAAAAAAAACGTTTGCCAAAAATTGGTATTAAGTGATTTTTTTTTCATGTTTTTTAAAAGAAACAATTTTTCACATCACATATTTTTGTAAAATTTTTTGATTAAATCACGAAATAAGTGTAGCTATATATACCTTTTTGATTTTTATGACGAAACCGTGTTTAAAACGTATTTTTTTAATTCAGGGATTTAAAACGAATTTCAGGGTGATTAAAAGTTTTTTCCGCTTAACAATACTTTTCGTTTTAGAAATTCCCGTTCACAGCCATTGTATTTTTCAGGCTTGTGTGACTGTTATTGTAGCACCTTTGAATATTTATTTTGAATTTCGAAATACTTCCGTATTTGTTTTATCTTAATATCAAGATATTCAATTCTTAAATCGTTTCAACTCAAATCCTTTTTCCGATCATATGTTTGTTATTTTCCCTTTAAAAGTTGTGAAAGCGAATATAATTGCTGAATGAAAATCAAGAATATTCATAATTTCCTGGATAACGTTATCACGTACAAACCATTTGTCCCTAACCATATTGACGAAATGTATTTTATACCCTTTACTGGCAAATTGTTCATTAAAAAACCACTTTGTCCAACTATCGAGTCAGCTTTATTGCTTATTGCCAGAGAATATCGTTTTAACCCAACCGTTAATTTCAATCTCCCCAGAGTGAGGCAATTCCACAGATAGGTATTTAGTAAAACAAACGACTTACTTAGTTAACTTAATTTTAGTCCGGGGACAAAAATATTTGGTTGTCCAGAAAGTAGTTTCGTATTTCTCGGGCAGATGTCATTAGAACCAAATTTTCGTTTCTAACTTCATTTCAAACGTGCTAAATGTATATTATTATAAACAATAATATTGTATAATAGTCTAACGCAGCTTTCGGCCATTCCGGCAGTTTTTTTGCCGTCATTTTAAATAAATAAATACAGATTTATTGATAGCAACATAGTATATACATAATACATTTAGACACATTAAAAAACAGATGCTATCAAAAGGTCTGGGCTAATCTAATAACACCCCCCCCGGCCAAGATATACTCCACCAATATAGGGCGAGCCCAGCCACGGGGACACCAGATGTTTTTCAGCCCACAGCCACAGCCCATTTTGAAAATGAACTAAATAAGTTATTTGATGCTTCTTTGATACCGCAAAAGAAAATATGTGGCACAAATATTTTATTTTTATTTACTTATATATGACAAGAAATTTTATAAATACATAATTTATGAATAAACAACAGGTAATTTAATGTAAACACACAATTTTTATGGATCTTTCATTTGTCGTGTCCCCAGTAAACTAGGACTGTTTCTTACTGAGGACATAAATAATAATATATGAGGACATAAATAATAAATTTAAAAAAAGTATATATTCAGTGTAAGGTGGCGAGTTTTAATTAAATAAAAATCTTTAATTTATTACTGCAGCGCTTAATCAGAATAAAATCAGCACAAGTTATATACTTTTTATGTTTTTGTGCAATACTGTCATGGTCCGAATTCAGGCATTGTATTTCACTTTCATTATAGATAGTACAACCTGACGGACTCATTGCCATGTGGCAATCTTTTCCAATAAAATATAACGATAGTAATGAGGACATAATTGAAAAGCAGACTGAAAACCTATTTTTTACATCTGGTTCCAACGGGAATCGAACCTGCAAACCCCGGATTGGAAAGCAGGTTGTCTTAGTAACAAGGCCATGGAGATAGAAATATTGCAATAACAACGTAAACGGTATAATAAAAAATCCAATTTATTAGACTAGCGCTATAAAGAAACGCTTGTCACCCCAAGATTGTTACACAGCACTAAATTCAGGTTAAATAATGCCATAAAGTAAAAAAACCAGTCCGGATATAAAACAGCTGAAAATCGAAGCGAATGATAAAGAAGTATACTTAAAGAGGGTAAGGCCCTGATTAATTCAACAATTTCGGACTTAATACCATGTGGCAATCTTTTTCAACTAAAAAGAAAGATATTGATAAGGGCTTAAGCGAAAACCAGACTGGAAACTTTTTTTTAACATTTGGTTCTTACGGGATTCGAACCTGCAACATAGGATACGGCACTGACTAATTCAACAATTTGTTAAAAATAAACTAAATGAACGGAACAAACTTAAAAGTCTTACAAATATTCAGTCGTAAGCCATACAAAAATTTCGAAAATTCAGATTTCCTGTTGTTCACACTACTCTCGGAGAAAATTGCAAACAAATAATTTGTTTTTAATTAGAACGGTATGCACGATGCTATGGATTCTAGTTAATTGCATATTCAACCTACCAGCGAATATGTTGTGTGAACATAATGAACTTTTTAATGATATGGCGTTAGAGTTTTGACATTATTATTTAACGAACGTTATCGGTATGAGAAAATTTCTATTGCTTTTTAATATCTAATCTCAAGGCGTTTGGTCACATATAAAGCGCAATGGCATTATAATATAAAGGTCACTGGTTCATATCTACTTTTAAATAATAAAAGTGTGTTATAAATATATTTTTGGAAGAACAACATACTCGTACATACATACATACATACCATTACGCCATTTCCTTGTAGGGGTAGACAGAGGGGACAAAACGCCAGACTTTGCTATCTCGACACACATCTTTTGTATCTTCAACATCCATACACTTCCTCCGATTTCCGTAGCCTAGTGGCAACATTTTTGACTTCCATCCGGGGGTTTCACGTTCGATTCCCGATGGTAAAAATAAAATATGCCAATCTGGTAAAATAACTCATTGGTCGCAATAATCGCACCCGTCGAATAGTACTATTGCCAACACGTTCAATAACGAATCGCGAGTTCCTTGTCTACTCCAGAGGCTCATAGACCAAATACAATATGGTCTCCCGACCACGCGCTTCAATATACCCGGAACACTAATTCGGATATACTAAAGGGCACCAATTAAAAAAATCCATACACCTTATACAACTTCTACGATTTCTCTGACTTTCTACGTTTTCTTCTTTGAAAATATCATACATTTGATCCAACCATACTTTCATTGATCTTCCTATATCTCGCCTTCTATTAGCATTTGCAATATACGAATATATTTGTTTTGTTAGTCTTTCTTCATTTATTCGTTCTACATCCCCAAACCATCTCAGAGTGCTCTTCTTCATTTTACTTAACATATCAGCTTTAAGTTCACATATATCTCAAGTCACTTCATTCCGTATTTTTTCATACATTGTCACTCCATATACACGAATTTCTACACCATTTATTCAGTTCCTTTCAGTCTTTCTCTACATCCACTTTTCATTCTCATATATCAAAGTTGATACTACAATACTGTTGTGGACTATCATCTACATAAGATTGTCACACAGTAATATACCCACCAGGTTTAACTTTATACAACGAAGTTGTAATTCGAAATTAATACACTTAGATCCATGTTTTATGTCATTCCGAAAAGTTCTGTGTGAAATTTGTATTATTTGTTATTATTTCAATATAAAATGATTTTTTCTCTACCATAAAAATCCACATTTTCTTAATTCAAAATTCTGTAAAACAATTATATGCTTGGTCGAAAAAAAAATCCCACCCACCGTAAAGTATTAAGTAACACTACAATAATGTATTTGAAAAGTACTTATCCTGATTTAGACCGTTATCGTAGATTTTAAATACGTGTTTTTAACACTAATATATATCTGCATAACATAATTACATGTAGTAATTATTTATAGTTAAAAATCCGTTTTAAACCCACGATAATATCCATTTAGACGGAAATAGTTTCACTACGGTATCCCTTTAGACCCAATAAGTCTCGTGACTCATCTTCAGTGGTAATGTTCAACGAGGCAAAGGACAGATAAATGTCACAAATTTCTGTAGCTGACATTGACTGACAAGGGAGAACAAGTAATTATAATTGGTTAGTAGCAGGCAGTGACAGTTCATCTACACACTATTTATCTCAAGTTTTAGCATTGCTAACGTTGAAACCATATAAATTTGAACTCTAGAATATGACAATAAAATGAAAAACTTATATATGCTGGTCTAAAAACAGTGCTGATGATCGAAAGCGTTATAATGGATTAGCACATAAATTATTCAATTTTGTATTATAGTATGCATCGTCCGTGGCCTTGTTAGTAAAACGTGTTTCTTCCACGTTTCTGGTTTATTTCATTATCATAACCTCGTGGTGGATCCTGCCTGTAGGATTATCTGCGACCTATCTCTCTCAGTAGTTTCCTTATAATTGTTTATATTCAGTATGTGGCAGCTCTCTGTCACAGCATCCAGTCATCTTAGCGTTGATCTCTTCTTCATTCTTCTACGTCTTATTGGATCACCGAACAAAGTTTTTCTTCGAAGGTCAGTTCCCTACATGCAGTATAAATGCCCAAGCCAGCGCAGTTTATCATTTTTCTTCCAAGGTCAGTTCCCTACATGCAGTATAAGTGCCCAATCCAGCGCAGTCTATCATTTTCATAACTTTTGCTAATCTAGCTTCGCCATACAGGATCCGTTTAACGATGGTACCCATATACAATAATAAGAAAAGGGTTCTGGTCTGCTAAAATTAGGCATCTAGTAACAATTTGATAATATGTAAGACCTGTTTATTGGAAGTATTGCCAACGTGTATGATGGTGAATTTTGTTCCTATTTATGTGGTTCTAAAACATGAAGACAGATTAATGTAGCTCAAGATAATGTTTTTCGGCAACGCTCTTCAACATGTGCAGATCACCAATGCTTATATACACATATGTTGAATAATATATACATACATATCATCACGCCGTGTCTCTTATGAGATAAACAGAAAAAAACAGATCTCCAAACTTTTCTATCCATGCACACAACATTCGCCTCCTCCATTTTCATACGTCTCGTCATACACAACCTTATATTATTCATACTTCTCGCTTTACCATCTTTCAAAATCTGGTTCACTTGGTCCAGCCCCATTTTCCTCGGTCTACCTATTCCACGCACACCTTGTATATTTTCACACTTCTGAAATGTATGTTATATTTTCTTAGTCATTCTTTCATTATTGATTCTATCGACATGTCCAAACTATATTAAAGCTCCTTTTTTCATCTTATTTAAAGCATTCATTTTATCCATGTTCTGATGTCTTAATTCTACCTTCTTTCAAACATTGACACTCCACAATTTTTCCTTAGTGCAAGCATCTCTACAGTATTAATCTTACTCTCCTTCTTTTTCTTATTGAGGAGTACCATACGAATAAATAAATTAATCAAAGTGTATAGTTATATTCTTTAAAAAAAAATCTTCATTTATTAGTTAGTTTTTTTTTAATAATTGTTCAGAATTGTAACGGGCAAATATCGATAATCGATTATTCACGAGTCCTAAACCCGTACAAACAATAACTCTAACAAACCGCAATCCCAACCGAAATCAGTCACCTATAAACAAATTTGAAATGATGGCAGATTCTGGTTATCGGGATTATGGTCCCAAATTCTTCAGGAAGGAAGAATACTGATATATGTATATAATAGATATCTTAAATTGATTCAGTAACTGACCTATTTATCATAGATGACTTAAAATGGTAAAATAGTAAAACTACACGTAAAATAGTTTTTAACTTTTACATTATTTATATATTGAATTTCCTTTCCATTGTGTATCGAAAGTTATATTGTTATACCAGTTATTTGTTTATTAAAAGTATGCAAAAAGATCATTCAGTTTTGGGATAAAATTATTATTACCAAAACTATATTGTATTATATAACATTTTATACGTTGTATACAGTTAAACCTGGTGGTCTTATATTATACATTGTAAATGTATGTATTTAAACCTGATGGTCTTATCCAGTAAAACCTGATGGGCTCTTCCAATTAACAAGAAATAATTATATGGGATTCAGTCCAGTTTCCATTAATGCCTTTAATGGAAACTTGACTCAATCCTTTTTTAAAAAATCAAAGTTTCAACGAGAATTGATCTCGCAAACCCCAGGATTGAAAAAGGGTCTAACCAACTGGGTCGATACATATTCTTTTTCGTAATCTGAAAAGTTTGACAGAGTGTATAAACTTTTTACTTTCTTGTATATTAAACCACTACAAACACTGCTTTGGAAACAAATCCTCTTGTCCTGTGCAATCTTCACTCGTTTTTTTATATTTTTTTTGGAGGAACGCGTTTATTTTCGCCAAAAGAAAAAATCAAGTATGTTGAAGTGTTTGGAAGAATTGTTACTTAGACAAGGTTTTTGTGTCACAATTCAATTGTATATATTTATTTACGAACTATTTTGACCTTTGGCATTATTTGAAAAATACCATTCAATTTACAATAAAATGTAAAAATATTAAAACATTGATATGATTAATATAATTTGCAGTCAAAATACATAGTACACTGCCCTAATAAGCCGAGTTTAAAAGGTCCAGGGCCGTATGCCGTACAAGAAAAAAAAACATAATATACTCCATCGACGAATTTCAATGGACACGTTTATATTATATATCCCAGCAACCAAATTGGTAATATTTAAGAAATCATCTAGTTTGAATTTGAGGTACAAGTCAAATATATATAATGAATATTTAAGAAATCTACCGATTTTTTAAAATAAAACGAACTCATTGTTCCCGTCTAAATAACAAGGCGTTAATTAAATGTATTTATGTATATTTTCTAACTTTTTTATAACTCATTGTGTACATATCCAGCAGTAATGATGACTTAATGCATAATTAATGAATGGGTCACGTTTATATCCCATCAATCAAGCACGATCTTCATGGGATAAATCGTTATCAACGTGAATGGGGGAAAAATATGCAAACACGTGATACTCAACATTTTACACGTTTATATCTATATATGGTGTATTATAAATAGAGGACGACATTCGTGCCTTAGTCGATAAACAGCTTATCTCCGTTCCAGAGATTTCGGGCTCAATTGCCGATGGTACCTAAAAAAATGAAAAAAAAAAAAAATTCTCTTTGAAGTACTGTAAGTACTTAACATGCATTTTGAACTATTATTCTGCATTTTTAGATTTACCAATTTTTTTTGTATATTTGTCGCATTGTTGAAAATTCGACGACCTAGAAATTAAGGTGCATGTTTTCTATCGAGGAGCTTCGGGTTCGATTCCCAGTGGTACTTAAAAAGGGCGCCGGTCTCGTTTATGAGTTTATATGGTAAAAACATTCGCACGGGCTAAACATGTGTTCATTATTGTCGATCAAAGTTCGATAGTATTCAAACACGTACGGTAGTGAACTGTGAGTTACATGCCTATTTCCGTAGCCTATCTTAACTCTGAAAGTGGGGTCGCAGACAATATTCGGCCACGCTGTTCAACATATCCCAATGATAGATTGAGGGGTACTTTAGATTAAATAGATTATATACAGGTAAAATTGTAGAAAAATGTGCATTTTTCTCTGGTTTCAATCAGTTGACAAATTTTGTTTATGAATTAATGTAAATAAACGATGCAAGAAGTTTGACACAATCTGATTCTGAAAAAGAGGAGAGTTTTAAAAAGTGACTGATTTACATAAAGCTTAATAGATTATGCTGAGCATAGAATATGTCCTGCAGTGGTATTTTATTTGGCACAACTGTACAAAGTGTTTTTTTAAATGCATTTGTGACCCTTATAATAAAATATCTAATACTTAATATAGCACACTTTTAGTGGTGACATCTTATTTGATACAACAATTTTGATGCGAGCGATAGATGTATGTGAGTATGAGCTGAAGTGGTGATTGTTTCTCACACTTTTTGAAAATGAACTTTTTAATTCAAAGCAATATGCCAGTATTAGGTCGTGTTTACTTCATAGAACCTCATTAGTGCAGATTCACATAGGTTATGTATCGGCACACTCGGTTGGTATTTTTAAGGAATTATAAAAACGGCTAATATACTCGAGAACATGTATTATTTATTATTACCTCAGTTAAGCTAAGTAGAAATAATATATGTATGGAATGGGGTGCTGGTAAAGATGCTTGTATCATAAATGAAAAAAAAACAAATGTTCAACATTAGAAACATTACCAAATATTTATCAATGAAGTGTCTATACAATAAAACGTTAATCTACTCATAAGATTTCTTATTATATAGGGAATAAAATACGGAATGTTGACAGTATGTTGCCAGTTAACAAATACTACAAAAGTTCATAATTGTTACAATTTATGAATGCAAACACTTGTTATATTAACAAATATTCAAATCTTATAAAATTTTAAAAAAAATTATGCATTATTAATTACTTTGCTTCGTTATAGTAAAGTTGTCATGAGAAAACATAATTTCTACTTGTGGAAAGATTAATGATAAAATATGTTAATACTAGGCGGGTGTCACTTTGACTGATGATTTTAAAAAGTATCATATTTTAATGTAATATTACAGCGAAAGTCCTGAAAGTTTATCTTCTATAAAAAGATAAAAAAACACAAAGTTTTTAGGTTAAATTGATCCCTAGAGTTTGATTTTTTTTCAACAATATTTGAAATCGAATAGTGTATGGTTTCATTTTATGAAATTATCAACTTGGTTGATGTATTTATATTATAAAAGAAAACTATCGGTTATATTTCAAATAACCTTAACACTATTTCGAGTCGAATTAATTTTAAAGTATAAATAATTTAAAAGCATTTTTTTTGACAATTGATGGAAAGTAAATATCTCAATGTTTATATTTCATAAAAACTTTGGCTTTACCTGAAATCAGCTTCTAACCACTATAAGATGATATCTTACCATGAGTGTTTTTCTTATCACGTTCAAACCTTTTGGGGTTATCAAAGATAATAATTTTCCCCATTATCATGTATTTACAGATACATTTCCCTTCTGTCATATTAATATATTATACATTTTCATGTATATCGTCGCATTTTTTCAAAATTCTATTCAACCTCTTTTAGAAATCTGTATTCATTGACACTTCATTGAATGAATGCAATCTGGCGCATTTATTGTTCAATGACAATCTCGAAAGTTAGAGGCGTTGAACTTTCAGTATATAACATAGGAAGGCAGAATTTTACCAAGTAGACGAATTGTGTTTGTTTTTTTTGTTATTTATTTAACACTTCATTGTAAAAACAATTTAGCTGGCTAATTGCCAGGTGGAAATATCTACCAATTAATCAGACAAAATCAAATAAAGGAAGTTACATAGTCACAAAAAATAGTAAGTTATTATTTATCTATTCTTTTTACACTCAGGTATGTCGCCATCAGAGGAGTCCCTTTTGGCAGTTCCTTCTTCATCAATATGTGACGTAGCGCTCATAAAAAACAATTAAGAAGATTTCAATTTTCTAGTGCAGATCGCGATGGATGCGGACTTATTTTGTCCCCCATAACAGCGTGGGTGGAGGTGGGATCGAACTAAATTAATTATTCATCTTTACAAAATATATTTTTATATATTTAAATTTAAAAAAAAAAAGATTAAATAACTAAATAAAATAAAGTATAAATCCTACAGGACACTAAAAATTATATAAAATTATAGCTATTCTCAATGTGAGTATAATAACAGGCACCATTTTATTTAACATCAATTGTGAAAATTACCTAGAAAAAATAAATACTAATTATATTGCTAAATAGGATGTGGCGTGATATTGTTGTTAGTATAAACGTAATTTTACACGTAATATACTATCGGTGTCAAACACTTGTTCTAATATTAAATAACCCGCAGGAAACGTCATAATTAGGACCATTTCGCAAAACCATCTGCAGAACTGCTAAGGTGTTTACTAGCGATTTCGTTTTTGTATAAGCCTGTTGGTATGAACATCGAAGATCTTACTTTGACAGCTGACAATACGGACTATTTGTATTATTCTTTTTTAATCAAACTCTAAAAACTTATCATTTATCTGCCTAAGTGTTGAAATCACACACCATTAAGAATATATAATAGTTCAATAACTTTGTAAAACAAATTAAAAGCAAGATAGAAGATCTTACGTTGATACCTGACCATAGGAACTATGTGTATTTATATTATTATTTTTTAATCAAACTTCAAATCGCGATCACTCCAAAAACTTATCATGTATCTGCCTAACTATTGAAATTATATCTCAATAAGAATACAGTTCGATAACTTTCTAAAACAAATTAAAAGCTATCATTTACTTAATAAATCATGGAAAAGATTTTATCTTTGTCGCAACTTCCGAGAGGTAACATAGTGGTTTCTAATTTTTTATTCAACGTTACGTTTTCTATCCAGCCCCATTGAATTTATAATCTTCATGTCTACAGCAAAAACAAATTCGTACATTATTAATTTATTTTGTTGGTTTGGTACTCCTTAATGAACCCGCATTAATATTGCCGACATATTGAGTATTTATTAGCTCACTATTGATGTACACGTATGTGTAAGTATGATACTGGCTTTTGGAGATTATTCCATATCAATTAATTCAGTGGTGTTTATGAGAATCATTTAATAAAGTCTAAAACAAATCGCTGAATATTGTTAAAAAGTGCATCTCATCAAGTTTGAAGTTTACGTCTGAGAAATAACCTATGCAATGAAACAAGGATTGTGCAAAATAATAATGTGTTTTTTGTATCAGAAATTTAAAACTTAACCCTGCAGAAGATAAAGGGTTGACTATAAATCACGTGATCCTTTCATATATTGGGTTAGAAACTCGGTTAAAACAGCTGTTTATAACAATGAGGTTGATTAATCGCAAACATAAAAGTGTCAGTCGATATTGACATATAATTTTATTAAGTTGTCTCGTACGAGTATATCTCACGATTTCTAGACGTTAATAATTGTTATCTTTTAACTTTTATAAATTTGCTGTCATTTCTGCAATATACAAGCTGATATATCACTTTTTTATTAATGCAAATCATTGTAAAAATATATTTAAAATACGTGCTAAGATGATAGTCCACAAAAGTATTATGATGCTAACTTTGATGTGTAAGGGTGACTTGTAAAAATACTGATAGGAACTAAATAAATGCTGTAGAAATGCATGCGATGAGAATAATATATGGAGTGACAATGTATGACAGAATACGGAATGAAGTGATAAGGAAGAATATGAACTTAAGATTGATGTGTTGAGTAAGATGAAGATAATACGCTGAAATGGTTTGGGCATGAGAAACGAATGAATGAAGAAATACTTATAAAACAAATATATTGTGCAAATTTCAGAGGAAGGTGTGGAAGAGAAAGCCCAAGGAAAGTATGGTTCGATCAAGTGAGTGACATTTTGAAAGAAGAAAATGTAATAAGTCAGAGAAATCTTAAAAGAGTAGTATGAGAAGATGTCTGGATGTAGAAGAGACGAAGGATGTGTATCGAGATAAGAAAGTCTGGCGCTCTGTCCTCTCAGCCTACTGAGACTTTGTGTTTTTTATAATATAATTAAATCGTTGTGTTTTTATAATATTATTAAATATACTATAGTGACCAACTTTTTAAATTACTTCTTTCTGGTTTATATTCTTATACGTCTGAGGATAATAATCTTGTGCAAACCCACTCTTCTTTTCTATAGACAAACTCCCTTAATTCAGCGCTATTATGAAAGTAAGGACTTTCTAAAAATGTAAATAGCCTTTCAAACCAGCATATTTTATATACAGCAAACTTAGTCATCTTATTCTTTCAGTCATCTTCATAAAATTCATAGCACTAATACAATATATATATACTTGTACAATAATTAAATAGCCTTCGAAACCAGCATTTTTTAAATATTTTATTTAAGAAATCATATCGGTAATTTAAATAAGCTTGAAACTTTCTATTAAACTAACTCGTTTCAGTTCAACCACTGAATATTTCATTTTCAGTTAAACTTGTCACTTAAAGATGTCTTGAAATTGAGAAACATAAATAGAGAAGCACAAGCGACACCCAGTGATACGCTAACAAACTTGGCACGAATTGTGAGATGAGGTTTGGGGAATTATTGATTTCGCATAAATCTTAAAGGAATCTTATTTACTGTGTTCGTTAACACTGGTGTTAAATTATAATATTTCATGTAATTACCGGCATTTGGTTCGTACATGTACGTTGAGACCA
Source organism: Odontocerum albicorne (assembly GCA_949825065.1). NCBI lineage: Eukaryota > Metazoa > Arthropoda > Insecta > Trichoptera > Odontoceridae > Odontocerum > Odontocerum albicorne. The sequence goes on from OX463840.1 coordinate 15,729,953, forward strand.
TTTCTGAAACTCTGCCGACCGGAAAATCGTCCTACTATGAATATATATTTTGAATCTTTTGTTGAACTCTATACAATGCATAATTAAATATGTTTTTCTTAATTAACATTTATGAAACATTACTTACCTTATATTTACATGTTTTGCTATAATTTTATTAACATATTTAATATTTTTTCTTAATGGTGAAAACGTGAAATGTCTAAATTCAATGATCGTTTAATCTTCGCACTTTTTTCTACCAGTGAAAAATATTGGAAGTAATGCAATTTTTTTTTGTGTTTAATCCTAAATTAAGATGAATCCATTTTTTTGTGAGATATTTTGGACATGCACAGTGAAGGACATGTAAAAAGTTGAGAGATATTGAAGGAGTTATATGAGGTGTATGGTATGGATATAGAGGAGGCCAAAAATTTATGTCGCGATAGGAAAGGATTTTCCTTTCTGCCTACCTCGACATAAAAATGATTTCTGCCTACCTCGATAGAGAAATGATATGTGTATGTTTATTCCTTTTGTCTTCTGGGGCAATTTTTCGGCTGGCTCCAATGTTTTTTTTAAATATGATTATATTTAGGTTTTGAAAAAAATCTTTAACTATTGTTTTGTTAAAATTTATAGGTTTCCTAATAGTTTTTTTGATACAGATTTATTTCGATAATTCGTTTAAATTCTGACGCCAGTTAAAAATATTTGGTTTTTATGTTTGTACTTAAAGTCCTGGATAATTTTTATGCCGTTTCGTTTCCTCCATAATATATAATATATTATATTACAATAATATTTTAAAATTTTATTTAAGTATCAGTATTTTGTGATCATGTTAGCATGAGTATTAAACATTTTTCAATTAACATAACAATACCAAAAGTACGTCACAAACCGAACACAGTTATCTCTGCCAAGTCAATAAACAACCCAAACAGAACCTTTTGTCCCTAACATTCAAAATGTCACATTGTCCTGAAACCTATTTGTGAAATAATTAATTACCGAGTATTGGGCGCCGTGTTTTAACGTCAAATATATATATGAGTCCTTTGTCCTTGTGTCACTAAGGTCATATCTACAGCTAACGCAAATTAACCCATTTACTTCTCGTATTTTTTCACGTACACAATATTTTTTTATTAAATTCAAATTAAGAGGAACGATACTTGAATAAATCTCAACTTTTTGCTACCGTTTGCATCCCTTTGCCACATGACGCATGTAAATTTTACTAAGGGTCCCCTATTTCTATATTGAGATCTTCTCTTTGGTTTATTTGCTAATTGTATCTTGTGGTATCAAATATGTGATGTTTTTGTTAAATCATTATCATCCCTTATCCCAATGTGTCCTGCCCATTCCCATTGGCTTTTAACTACCCGTCCTATTAGGTCCTTGACCTATGATTGGATTCTAATATACCTCTTTTTGCTATACCCAGCACACTTTCTACGCGTCTTTATGCATTGATCACTTTACACACCCGTATGTGTGTACGGAGAGAATTACCGGTCAATTACTTGACAAACTGTATTATATATGCATATACAACGAAAGTGTAAAACAATACGATAAAAATAAACTAAAATATTGTAACAATCGAATTTTGCAGACAAAGGGTCAAAACGTCAAATAAATATGAGATCTATGTCCTTGTATCACTGAGGTGTACGAGAATCTCCCTCCCCTAAATTAAACTGGATCAATACTGGACCATTTCATTTTGTAAACTAACTCAAATCTCTTTATTCCATCGTGAATTTGTCAAAACACAAACGACTGATTAAATGTTTTTGTAATAAAAAACCCGAATACCCTAATTTGTTTTAAAACAAATCAAGGAAAGTTAGTTAAGCCAGGAAATTATCCTTGTTTTGTAGTTTAATGGAAATCCGTGGACAATTATTATATTGTCTCTTTTGTTCCTAAAATTTCCCAAAAGTTTTTGAATTAGACTAAATTATTCTCCGCCCTGTAATTCTGACTGAAATGGCAACTAGAACTTTGTTTATTTCACATTGAATTTTTATAAAACTCTTCACTCGATATTATTTTTTTTAAAGAAAAAAATATAACTTCATTTGCAACGCAATCTATCTTCTGGCAAGGCCTTGGTGATAGTGATGTAGTTAGAAAAGTAACAAAGGGACTTTTTAAATTAAATTTATTTACTTTACTTTTCGAAGTGTATATTTTTCGCTAGCTTCTGACATCAACTGTTCATGTAATGTGTTTGATTTTTTATATTAATTTTTTCCGGTTTAATATATGAATATTAATAAGAATGTGTTTATTTCTTTGTGTAGTTTGAAGAATCTTTTTATATCATACAATAGTCAAAAGGTATTTATACTATTAAAACACATTTAACTGTCTCGTCTATTAAACATCTTCCATTATCTATTATTGATTTATTTTACTAACAAGTATGTACGAGTATAATGTGTCTACGGTTCTGGGTTGGTTACCTCTAATCTGACGTGACCCCAAATAAACTGGGTGATTGCCTGTATCTTACTATGTTCATAACATGAATAAACCATTGATATATTTTACTGATTGTTAATTATTATTTGATTAATTTGTGAGAAAAAATCGTTAACTTAATAAATTGTGAGATCTAATTTCGAGTATATGTCGCGTGAGTCAACCCTTCGCGTACTGTATAAATTCAAAGATATTTACAGCTCATCCCACAATCTCCTCCATACATTTATCAAAAATGTATTTAAGAAACCGGGAACGCTGCGAATATGCCCGTCTCTAGTGAACATTAATCACAACACTACCTAATCTATATTCTAGACAAGGATAATTGATTTTTTTCACATAATCATTTTTTGTGTAAGAATATCAGATATTTAGTTTGTTTTAATATTTCCCTTCTATTATACTTTCAGCAATGCACTGTATCAAATGTAGCAGAAATGACAATAATAGTGTGTTGGTGCCTACCTTGATGTATTGAAGTAAAATTGTAATTCATCAGACGAAATATAAAAGTAAGATTAATGTTGTGGAGATGTGTGCACTATATAAAACTATGATGCGGATACATTAAAGAAGGCGGAATATAGACATCAGATATGAATGCATGGTTATCCAATTTTATAATTGATGCTTTAATTAAGATGAAGAAAGGAGCTTTAAGATAGTTTGGACATGTGGAGACAATAAATGATGATAGAATGACTAAGCTAGTATACAAATCAGAAGTACAAGATGTGCGTGTAAGAGATAGACCGAACAGAACATGGCTGGATTAAAAAGGAAGGTCAAGTAAGAAGTATGAATAATAGAAGATTGTGTTTGAAGAAATGTATGGATATGGAGAGGGCAAAAGTTGTATACTTGGAGAGAAAAGTTTGGAGATCTTTTCTCTCTGCCTATCCTGTAAGGGATACGGCTTGATTATATGTATGTAGTCGTGTATAGGAGTATTATACTTTCAATATACACAACATATTTCAATATACACAACATAATTCAATATACGCAACATAATGATAAAGTGTGAGGAGTTTGATTTGGCGTGATATACCATATACATACGAGTATATAATTGAGTGTCACTGTTTGTCAGGTTGATGAGAATGTGCAATAGGGTTTTATATAATCAAAAATCGGAAAGAAGCATCGATTTATTTGTTCATGCTATATGTCCTCAGCGAGATACAGGCAAAAGCCTAGTTTACTGGGGACACGACAAATGAAAGGCAACAAACCCAGATCCATTAAAATTGCGTGTCCAAATTAAATTACCTGTTGTTTTTTCGCAAATTATGTATATTTCTTGTCATGTGTAAAATAAATTTTTAAAAATAAAAAATTTGGAGACCAAAATTTTAGAATTTATACCAATGAAATAAACAGTTTTTAGTAGACTTGGTTGTTCATAAAGAGACTAGGTACATTTTATGTAGTCATAAATAAATTAACACAAACCTTCCGAGTAGAAGACAAACATTCTAGCACAATGATAGTCGTAATAACTTTGTGTTTAAAGATTCAAAATAATACATATATATTATATAATAGTTTCAACTATCAATTTATAAAAACAAAATCCTTTTTTACTCTATCAATTATGTGTTGTGAGAAAATATTAATTTCTTTACTCTTAGATTTTCTTCAAAAGAAGCTCTTATTATTCCTTCAGAAAATTTCCCAAATATTGAAACCGGCCCAAAATATTTGTTATTTTACACCATCACAAATATTCACTCTTTGTCAGTAATAATATTGTTTTCGGCAAGCTTTGGACTCCTTTTCCGCTGGTTTCGTTTTATATCCTGACCTGTGACCCCTAACCTCTACACTTTATCTCCTAAAAAGCCTAAATTCTTCCGTGAGGATAGTTCTATTCTTTATATACCTTTAAATTATATTTATCATAGTATATGTCCAGTCTCCATTCAATTCATAACAAAGTATACCTTCGTATTAGTTCTTTAAAAATATTCGCCCATATAGCTTATTTAATCACCTCGTACATACCATCACGCCGTTTCCTTGTCGGGACATGCAGAGAGGATAGAGCGCCAGACTTTCCTATCTCGATACACATCCTTCGCCTTTTTATATCAATAAATCTTCTCATTCAACTTCTACGATTTCTCTGACTTTTTAAATTTATTTCTCTTTCAAAATATAATTTACTTGATTCAACCATAATTTACTTGGTCTTCCTCTACCACGCCTTCCACTCATATGTGCACTGTATATTTCTTTTATTAGTCTTACATCATTCATTCATTGTACATGTCCGAACCATTTCAGAGGGGTGTTCGTCATCTTACTCAACACATCAGCCTTAAGTACACATTTAACCTAATCAATTCATTCCGTATTCTTTCAAACATAGTCACTTTCAACACTTGGTTGTTTTTAATATTATTTTTTCACGCATTAACGAGAGAACCGCTTATATGAAGTGATATATGTAACATATATGGTCACGAAGATTTGATGACTTTAGTGGCTTAGTTGATAAGACGCGTCTTCCGACCTAGATGTTGTGGACAAAAAGGTTTTCAGTCTGGTTTTCACTTAAGTCCTCATAAACATCTTTCTAGTTGGCTGGAGGAGATTGCTGCGTGGCGGTGATCTCACAATGTTATGGTGTATGCAAAAAAAAGTTATTGGCCCGGTTATACATAATTTGCTCGGGCGATGTTATATATGCTAGATGTGATATGTTGAATATTAGTGGGTTCGAATCCTGAGCTAGAACGCCTTTGAATATTAGTGGGTTCGAATCCTAAGCTAGAACGCATTTGCTCTCTAAACGGCGCTATATAAAATTGTCCTTTGAGCTGAAATTTGAATTAAATTGGCATGGACAGTGTATGTTAGCAGATCTTAGTCGACACGGTTACATATATTACTATGCAAGGCCCGCACCACGGAAAAGGGCCACTTAGCAGATGTGAAAAGAAGCTCAGCATTTTTTAATCATAAAAAAACATACATAACTGTAGATCAAATACGTTGAAAGATGAATCGACTTAAACGTTAATGGAAGAATAATTCGAAGTTTTTTGATGAAACATTTTACATTTTTGGAGCAATCATTTTACGTTTAAGATTTTTTATTACTGAATTTAGGAAATATAATATTATTTATTCTTGAAAAAAATACTCACACATTAAAATAAACAACATTAGCATGAAAAATGTTTTGAGTAATGATTTAATAAATTGGATAATTTTCTTGATATAACTTTTTGTGGTAAATACTCGTATATATTATATCATCACGCCATGTTACTTTTTGGGTAGAGATGATAGATTTCTATGCCTTCTTATCTCCACACAACCTATGCCTCGTTTACACTTATATGTGTTTTTCTGTTTTTCATATTTCTTCATTTACTTCACTTAAAATTTCAAATTTTTTTATGTTATATTTTTTCTTTGTGTAAACTTTCCTCGCTCTTCATTCATTAAAGATACAAATATTGATTTTTGCAACATATTCTCTCTATGTGGTAATCATCTCATTTTTTTGGTGATAAAGATTTTGAGTTAAAGGTTTTTTAATTTTTGCTTTATTCAATTTGATAGTATTATTATTTTTATTATAAAACACACAAGATACAGTATAATGCAGCTACTCGTCCAAAGAAAAATGTATGGCAAACGAGGTAACTGAATACGAGACATATCTTGGTCTTATGAATATGCATAACATAAATAGTTTGTTCAACTGAATTGTTCTGAGCTGCAGTCAACAAAGTAAAGAAAATGTAATGTTGATAAATCTCTGACATGAGAAGAGAGTTATTTTAGGCCATTTGTTATAGCTGGTGATCATAACTTTTGAACTGATGTGATTGGAAAATAAGTGCTCTTATGCTTATAGTTATTAAATTTTAAAATTGAATATAAAATAGATACAAATATCAGTTTTTAAAGTTTTCAGAGATGCCTACAAGAAGAAGCTCTTTAATATTAGAGCACATACATTAATATGTATTAAAAAAATTAACTGCTAAAAATATTGTATCTTTATCGCGAATGAAAATCATATCGTTAGATAACATAAAACGATAAAACAAAATATATTGCAAATGTATATTTATTCAGAATCTTTTTTCTAAACTTAAATAAGTTCTAACACATCCGTGGTTTGTTATTCATTGTATGATATATGCAGTGCTTAAGATGTAGAGGGCAATCGAGATGTTTCGGTCACATATAAATAATTAATAATGCAATATTTATAAAAATGACCTATAGGAGTAGTATACAAGGTACGAGAATTTAGGAAAGACTTAGAAAAAAGTGGCAAAACCAAATTGTCCCAATTTCTAAAGAGGGAATAGTTAAAAACATTTATGCTATAGGGTGGCGCAACAAGAACTACAATTTTACATTTTAATTAAGTTCTGCAATCGTGTACCACTGCATGATTAATTTATAGGTTATATAGATGACATAGATCCATTATAAATATTATATGTTTGACAACTGAAAAATGGCGGCATATTTAAAATTGCAGTTCTTGTTGTGTCACCATATGAAATAATGTTTTCGGTCAATGGAAATCGATATCGTGACACTATTCAAATTGTTTTTTGGCATCAATTGAACGACTTGGGCTTGAAAATGTGTGGTTCTAGCAGGATGGGGCTACTTGTCATACTGCTGATGAAACAATGGCTTTATTGCAGGAAAAATTCTCCGACCGTGTAATTAATTTCTTATCGTAGAAATGTGAATTGGCCGCCACGATCGTGTGATTTAACTAACCCCTTTAAATTTTTTTTATTTGGAGCTATGTTAAATCTCAAGTGTACGCCAATAATCCAAAAACCATCGATGACCTTAAATCCAATATCACTCGTGTCATTGTAGATACACGTATCCATTTATGTGAATCCGTTATTGAAAATTTTGCTTCGAGTCGTCATCTGTAACAGAAGCCGAAGTGGCCATTTGGACGATATCATTTTCCACACATAATTCTCATGTGCATTACATTGATACCAATAAACAAAAACATTTAAAAATAAACTGTTTTTTTTTTCATTGATTTAAAATTGTAGTTTTTGTTGCGCAACCTTATTGTATATATATAAATATATATGCCAGAATATAATGGAGTAAATATATGTTCTCTCTGGCTACCCTTATACAGAGGATGACGATGACATGTTTTTTTTATTATTCGATAACGACATGTTTTGTAAGTATGTATTGAACTGATTTCCCGTGTTATGAAAATCGCGAACAGCACATCAAATATGGTAGACAAAATATGGCAAATGCAATCGCAAATCAATATTTGTTTATCTTCAGTGAAGCAGAAAAACACACTTTAGAAGGTTATGTAAACCGATGTAAGAAAATAAAAATTATCACAAAGTACATAATTGTTTTTTCAACATATGGGTTACCGATCAAACGACCTCTTAATAGTATGTCATTGTGCATCGGGAAAACATTTTTGGATACAATCTGATCTAATAAAGTTTTCTGGTTTCAGACAATTTCCTTAAACTTAACAGTTTAAAAAAGAAACCCCATCCCTGGAATGTTTGTCTGGATTAAGAAAGTTAGATCTTTTATCTAAATTGTTCCCGAATAACAATATCGAGCAATATGGAATGAGCGAGAAAATTGTTTTAAAGGTTAATTTAGAAACTTAACGCATAAATTCCAAAACTGAAATTTAAATAAATGTTTCTGTGATGCTGAAAAGAGATATATGGCGTTGGAATAAGATACGATAGATTAACGAATAAGGAAGAAAACCAAAGTACTCGTACATCGAATGTTTCCAGGCATTATAAATAACATTTGCATAATTTAACACAAGAGTATTAAATGCCATTTTTTCATGTAAGTGCCATATATATTTATATTGGTTTTTATCTAAATATGTTATACACTTATAAAAAAAATCTAATTTCGGTCACAGTTTTTTTATTAAATGAACCACAACTTACTTGGAAAATTACTTCGAGCCGTAAGCAATAGTAAAGATGATCTGAAAAACGTCTACAATGTCCCCTGTCGGGCTTCTTTTCTTTACACTTGGGAGATGTCTGATTGAGAGGGTCGTATAGTATGATCTCAGACCTTTTTATTGGCATCTGGTTTGGTTTGTTGTGAAACCTATATTAGAGTGTATTTTTCTTATTTTATTGCTTTGTTTTTACTGTCAATAAACAAAAAAAAATATTAATAATAATATTCAAGGTTATAGGGAAAACAACAAGTTGTAGATCGAAAAAACATAATTTAAAAAAAAAATCACAGTAGTCCCTCGCTATCCCCGATGTATAGGTTCCAAGCTCCTACTTAGATGGAGAAATCCGCAGATAATAGCGATCCTCTTCTTAATTACCGTATACTGAAATATACCTATAAAAGACAGCCGTTTTCTATAAAAACACTGAACGCTCCCGTCTCCGTTTTCTTCGTAACTTTTGCAGCTTGAGGTGCAACAGCAAAACTATCACAAACTTCTTTATCTTTTTTGAGCATTTCATGAATAGAAGATTCATTCTTTCCATACATTCTAATAATTGCAGCGATTGTTTTCTTTTCCTTTCATCCTAAGTTAAGCATTACTAGACTTAAGTTTTGAAGGCATTCTTACGTTTAATAAGGCTTATTTGAATACAAATAAATCAGCCAGATGCATTTGTATGAAAGTGTTAAATTAATAAACATTAAGTTACCGGGAAGGATGCGATCACAGCGAGAGATCAAGCACGACTGATCACGTGGGTGACTTGAAATAAATCTTCAGGTGTTTGGTATGTAGATCTGCCTTCGTCATTTGTGGCACTGTTTCGGAGCAAAATTTAAAAAAATCACGAGAATTCAACCACGAATAAATTAAACCGCGGATACAGATCCGCGAATAACAAAGGACTACGTTTGTGTAAAAAGGTTAAGTTTATCACATACAATTGCTTTATGATGTGCGTTTCAAAGATATTTTTTTAAAAATTTTGCTTGAACTTTATTTTTTTATCTTACATTTATCAAATTGTTAACTTAACAAGTTGTATTTCATAAAACATATTTTTGAAAATATTTATTTTAAAAATGTCATTTTCTTTTATAACAATATATTACATCATATTGTATTGTATCACACTTTCGTTGTATACAGTACAACCTGGTGGGATTATTGCCATATGGCAATCTCTTCCAACTAAACAGAAATGTGTTAAAAATGCATTAAATGAAAATCTTTTTCGCTAGGCTATCCCTAGTGATCGAGTTTGATTGTCAGCCATCTTGTAGATGAAAAAAGCATATATGTGAATCAGTTTATCGTGTGCAAGCTGATGCAAATCAGCAAATACATATTCTGGAAACAAACCCGAAGTTCCAATGGTAAGATGATCAAAATTCCATGATGATCGGCAGGTTTAATCTGCAACCTTTTGTAAGCTAGAATGTTATAAAGGGCCATGTTGTGTTGCTTACTAGAGCTTTAAAATTAGATCACTACAAAAAAAACATAAATTGAGATGTAAAACGGTCTAAGAATAAAACCAGGTTGGAATTGAATCCCCCAGGAGTCAATAACCTAAGACGCTCGCATGCTGAGTGTGAATGTTAACCGCTAAACCATTGCCGTCGACCAAATCTGAACGGAAATAAATATATTCAAAATTCTCGTATTTCAATAATGAATTCCTATCGGAACAAAGAAAAACCAATTTATTTTAATATCGCAAAATCCTACCAAGTTTTAGCAAATATTCTAGGCGAGCGGGTGAAAAGAACATAGAGCCGAGTTGGCTCTCGTATTTCCCCTGAAGTAAAATCACAGCTGGTTTGTTTCGCGCATAGTTACGGTTTTTTTAGTTTTCAATATTTTATTTCCACGAAAGAATTATTACATCCCTTGAAAAATGAATTTTACTAAATTCGAACATGGATGTACTCGTATATATTTCACTTTCGTATTAAAGGGTTGATCTTCATAATAAGTATAGAATAATTTGGAGGTGCGTAGCCGCACGGTAACAGACTGGACTTCCGTGCGGAAGATCGGCGATTCGAACCCAGTCTAGTGCTGCTCGCCTCGAATGACACAGGTATTTGTTTCGCCTAGTATTTGGAGGTATAAGGATAGCTATGACTTCGGTCATATTTATTCTTTCAAAAAAGGGAAAAACATGTTAGTGTGCTCTTATCGTTTCACTTCGATTTGCCATCGGGTCCAGTACAGCGGTGGGGTCGGTGAGTTTGCTGGTGTGCAATAGCACACTCACTGAAAACAAAATTAATGGCACAGTTTTGCTTTTCAACCGACTTGGCGTTAGAATAGCGAGGGGATCATCGACTACGAGGCCCGCCAACGACGACGACGAGAATTATCTATTTATATCATATAAATAGCCATCTTGATTATCCATTTTTTTTTAAATTTGACGGCATTAAGTTTATGGAATTCCATACTTATACAAACATACATACATAAATACCATCGTGGCATGATATAATTCCTTCACTTCCCCTACATGCATACAGTTTCTTTCAAAAGTTCGTTCTCTTGGCCCAGTTTTTTTTTCTCGGTTATCTTCGACTGCGAATCCCGCTTACGCTTGCATTATAAGTATGTTTGGCCAGTCTTTCATCGCCGATCCATTCAGCATATCCAAATTACCTAAACATGTTATTTTTCCCCCTACTAAATATTTTAATTAGATCGATCTATGCGTACCTCAAAGTATTCGATTTATGTGTTGTATGCGCAGCTTTAGAAATCACTTGAAAACGGTTTTTGGGAGTTTTAATCAAAATGTATGATTATATATGAAACTATATATACCACTATATATACTATATATACTATATATAGAAACTATATATACCTATATGTATGGAGTATCTTGATGTACGGCTGCGAGACATGGTGCCTATCCGAAAGAGATAGACGAAGACTAGAGGCTTTTGAGATGTGGTCCTATAGAAGACTATTAGGAATTTCCTGGAGAGACCGCATCACAAATGAAGAGGTTCTCCAACGAATCGAAGGAGGAAGGCACCTGCTCAGGATCCTGTCCGAAAGGCGTGCAAGATGGATCGGTCATATAATACGACAAGAGGGCCTCTTGCATGCCATAATGGAGGGTATGACCGAGGGGACAAACTCTAGGGGACGCCCACGCCGAGAGTACCTGGAGGACCTGTTGGTAGACGTGCGCTGCTCAACATATACAGATTTAAAAAGAGCCGCACAGGACAGGGGGGAATGGAGGAGAAGAGTTGAAATTGCTGCAAACCAGTCTTAGGACTGCAATCACGGAGAGAGAGTAATCTTTATTTTTATACTTTTTAAAAACGACAAATTTCAAGAACCGAGTTATATTACTAAAGCGATTGCGTCGATTAATAAAAAAATGTCATTATTATCCTCACCATCACGCCATATCCGAGTAAACCCTATATTTCGCTTCTACCACGTCCATACACTTTCTTGGTCATACATATCATATTCACACACAATACACTCCACTTGAAGCCGAATGTGTTACTATCACATATCGGAATAACTACAAAGGTTTTTTCGTCTTCACTTGGTAAGTTGTCTGCGGTTTTATAATATATTTTTTTTTAGAATTTTTTTTTGGTGTCGACGGCAAATATATTTTTATAAACATATGCACATGCGATGAAGTGCCCTGTCTAATGGTCGTAGCCACCGCTTTCCTACCTTTACGCTAAACAATTTTTTTTTTGTAATATTTTAAATTTATCAATAATAAGTTCAAATCCTTAGTTAGAACGCGTTTAAGGAGAGTCTGCATTCTAAACCCTCTGTCCTGTTATTATTTTTTATTAACACACTAGTTTTTAACTCACATTCATCAATAATAATTACATATCTTATTCTATCATACAACGAATATGTGTAGATTGCAGTTTTATGAATTATTGACGACCATGACCTAGTTGGTATGCTGCTGGTTTTTCATGCGATAGATTTGGGTTCACTCCTCAATAGTAACCAAAAAAGGGCCCCAGTCTGATTCGAGTTCGTCTGGTAACAATATTCGCACGCACTAGAAGTGTGCGAGTGGTATTGCCTATCCAAGTGCGGTAGTATTTCCAACACATACGATGTCAGTTACTCGCTTACTCAAGTGATTCTTAACCCGAAGGCTCGATTACTGATTCTCTCCCGGCCATGCATTTCAACACATTTGCATCAATTCGGGTATGTTCAGATGTACCATACGAATGAATAAATTGTTTATGATTTTACAACATTAGAGTTTCAAATCTTAGTTCTGCAAAACATTCGTCTGTTTATAGATATAAAAAAAGGATTTTTGATGTTTTTTTACTATTATCATTTAAAATAAAGCGAATGTGGGATATTTGCCATAATTTCACGAAATATATCTTTGCCCGTTTTCGTATTTCACCCCGCAGCTTTTAAATTTTTTTATACGCACTTAAAACTTGTCCGGAGAAAGAAAGAAAAAAAAAGCATATCCACAAATAGAGTGTAGACTTTTCACTTTTGTCAACAAGACACCGCAAGAGGTTGGCAAATATACACGAAGTCCTCTTGGAAATAATGAGAGAACGGGTGACCTCAACCTCAGAACTCCAGATGAACGCCGCACTGATTTTCAAACCTTTTTTTTGGTCAAGCCATAAATTCTTTTCAATAAAGTTAGACTTCGAATTCTCATCAATACACTGATTTTACAAACATAATGATTAATATTTCTCGAGTTGCGTTAACACTGTAGAAATTTGTGTTTTTTTTTTCAAATATTTAACATTTAAACACTGTTTAATCCACTCAAATATATGTATTCAGCCCAACTAGTTGAGTGTTATATTCGGATAATCTTCAGGGATACTCCTAACTATCCACTAGTACGTAGATGAGTCGATGATGAGTCGCATATGACTTGAAACTAGTTAGGTTAAATATGTATATATTTTCAAGTGGATTAAACAATGTTTTAATTTTTAATTATATTTGAACTTAACGATTGTTTGGCTTAGATGAAACAGACCTTGTCATATGATAAGATATCATTCGTGATCGAATATGATTGTTAGCTTATCGTGTGCAAGCTGTTGCACTTCACCAAGCATAAAGTTCCAATGGTACGGAGATCAATGGTTCAAGATGATCTGCTGCATTCTTTCATTGGGCAGAGTTTTGTATAGCGCTATTTTTTATTTTTTTTTATTTGCAGTATGTAAGCTACAGAAAAACATAAATTCAGATGTGAAACGGTATAAGATTAAAATCAGTCCGGAATCGAATGCGCCAGAAATCGAATCTGGGATGCCCGCTTACTTAGAGGGAATGCAAACCGTTAGACCACGGCTGCCGGCCGCATGACAACCTGGTAGGTTTATTTCCATATGGCAATATCTTTAAAGAACCAGAAAATTGTAAAAGAGACCTTTAGTGAAAACCAAGATAAAACCTTTTTTAAAAAAAATGTGGATACTGACGAAATCAAACCCGCAATCCTCGGGTTGAAAGATAGGATCCTTACAAACTATGCCATTTGTTTTTACCAGTGCTAAAAAAGCCTTGAGGTTTACTACACAAATACTGTAAGAATAACTATTATATCTCATTCCAATACGTTTATATCCTAAAAGGGTACAACCCAGATTAGAACTTTTATGAGATTTTGAGGACATTCAAGGTTTTTTGTTACACTTATTACGCTGTATACAGTACAGTCTAGCGGATTTATTGCCGATATATTCCAACCAACCAAAAATATGTAAAAGAGTGGAAACGAGTTTGAAACCCTTTTTAGTAAAATTGTGCACTAGCGAGAATCTAACCTGTAACCCCCGGATTGGAAGACATACTTTGATTTTTCCTACTGAAATTATATGTGGTTTAGTCCTAATTGTGGTTTTTGGCACATAATAGAAATACAAAATAAAAATGTAATGCCCCCGTGTCACTAGGCTAAAATATTCGTTCTTTCCGAGTTAAAAAAAAAACAAAGAAAAAGCTTGTGACAGCAGATTCTGCTAAAATATACCAAAAGGGAAATTTCGAAATCGGTAAAGTATCAACCCTACAGTATTTTAAGGTTTTCATCATTCGTTCAACCCTGAGAGGTTTTTGTTGTAACGTCTCGTAAAAAAATGTTCGAGACTTTACGAGAAACACAGGAATATGAATATTCATGGAATGAAATGAGAACATAGCTCGTTCCCTTATTCAGGCGGGCATCATTTTTTGTTTCTTGCCTTTTTCCTAATTTCAATTTTTTATTAAAAATAATATCCCAGTTCACGAAGAGCAGCTTTTACAAACGATATTTTTTGATTGATTTGTATTTTATAACTTTCTTCACGAGAGATATTAAAAAAATCCTTTATTGACGTTATTTTTTCTATATTAAAAATACTGAAATATTTTAATATGAATTTTAATGGGTTTTAAAAATTTCTATTTGTATGTTGTCAACTACGAGCTTAAGAGCAAATTACAGAAAAAATATTTACTGTTTAGTTGGTAAGACGCCTGTGTTCTAGCTTGTAAGTTGCAGGTTCGATTGCCGTTATAACCTTGTTCATAAAAAAAATTTGCAGTCTGATTTTCACTTTAAGTCTCTTGAATATATTTTTAGTCACTTAGTAGAGATTGTCATATACTATATTGCCAATAAACCCACCAGATTTTACTATATATAGCGGAAGTATAATGATGTCTATTGTTTAAGTTTGATTTCTTAGCCATAAAAAATCGAAATGCATCTCATTGTCTTTTAAATAAGCTGACATTTTAAATGTAATTTAGTTGATTGTGCAATAATAATCCCAATATATACAACAAAAATGTTATACGAGTACAATGTAGTTTTAAAATGTTTCCATGATAAAGAAACTATAGCATAATTACTGTATTGTGTTTTATTTACTCGTATGTGGATCAGTCCTAGTCAGCCATCATACGTCTTGGTCCCTTTAAACTAGGTTTTTGCCTGTATCTTACTCGGGACACCCATCGTCGTTTTTTTGTGATATCTTCAAGGATTTATAAAAAAAACTATATCTCATATTAAAAATAACTCTTTATGTTTAAAATTCCACGAGCATTAAGTAAAGGTTATCAAAATTTATTTTGTTTAACTCTTTTCGTCGTGTATTTCATAACTTCATAACATCAACTTGATTTGGTCCTACGACTGATTTTGAAATCGGCATTGCAATACGCACGAGACTTGCGATATATTATTTTGCAAGCGAGCGACAGGACCCCCAGACCGTCATATATAAGATGAATAATTATGCAAATTGT
The DNA here is from genome assembly GCA_949825065.1 of Odontocerum albicorne. Classification (NCBI taxonomy): domain Eukaryota; kingdom Metazoa; phylum Arthropoda; class Insecta; order Trichoptera; family Odontoceridae; genus Odontocerum; species Odontocerum albicorne. The sequence goes on from OX463840.1 coordinate 15,745,725, forward strand.
GCATTATTTTCATACGAGTGACCTACATCATGTGTCGCTTGTGACATATTCAATGGGCGACTTCACTTGTTCCGGAGCGCCGGATCATGACGTTACAAGTGGATTTTACATAATTCTAGGAAAATCTCTCGAAAATCCAATGATACATTTTTTTTAATAACACAGGTTTTTATTGTGAAGTATGGTAATGTTTATTAATTTATATAGCTAAAATTTTACAAAATTTATAAATCTGTCAATTTTATTGTTTTGTAACAATTTATTTTAATCAAACAAGTAATTTTATTCTTCTTTTTATTATTATTATGATTTCGTATTATTATGGTTTGTCTAGGGTAAAAAATATTTTATTATTGTATGGCGCTGAAACATAGACAGTAAAAGCCTGAGAACTTGCATGAATGAATTTGTATGTGATGTGGTGCTGGAGTCAGATACTAACAATCCCGTCTCCTTACTCCAAAAGCTAAATTTGACGGTACGACTATCCTCAATATTCTCGATTTTCGGGCACATTTCCAGATTGAACCAAATAACCATAAGAATAATAAGAAGTGTGTCATGAAGAAGAGAGTGTAAGAAGTGTGTCACGAATAATAAGAAGTGTGTCATGAATAAGAATAATAAGAAGTGTGTTCATAAGAAGTGTGTCATGAAGAAGAGGCAGAGCAGAGCGCTTACAAGATTGAGTGATCAAGTGAATGAATGAAGTGGGAGAAGCAAGTGACTGAGATGAGTAGAGACGCGTCGTTGCAGCCCATACCATCTACATCCCATACATCACGACCCTCAGTAACTAGAAATGGCAGATATGACGGATGATGATGTGATTAAATATACAATGTCACTACAAAATGAAACCGTATTTAAAAAAATCGCTATTATTAATTCGTTCATATTTTTTGCACTTATATCATTCTAAATGCACTGTACACATTCAAGTAAGATATACCGCAACGCCTTCCTGCGCAGTGCTGCGATAGTGCTGACAGAGCGGTGCCTCTGTGACGCTCTGGACGGATATGTTATCTTACTGGGCTCTGTTGGCTCTGCGGAAAATTAGAGAAAGTTACACTCAAACACTTCTCAATACACTCACTCTATTCTGCGGAACGTTCGTTCTTATTTATCACGTTCCAAACAAACACTAAATCAATATTCAACTGTCAACAATGAGCCTCTAACTAACATTGACGTCTCGATAGACCCAACATGCAAAGCGTGAACTAATGTATTTCATTTTATTGAAGATAAGAGTTTTTTTTAATGTTTTTAAAATCTACATACTCCGTGACGATCTCCGTGACCTTGTTGGTCAGACGCCTTTTCCCTACCCGAAGGTAGTGAGCCCAATTTAAAAAAAGGATTCCTGTCTGGTTTTCACTTAAGTCCTCTTTAACATATTTCTGGTTGATCGGAAGAGATTGCCACACGGCAATAAACCCGCCAGATTATACTATATACGACGAAATTGTGATACAATACAATACTCGAGTTCAAATCAACATCTTTCTAATGTATGTCTGAGGATTGTTCCTTCGGAGAGAAGTAGAACTTTGAAGTCGACTTCTTCTTCATCTAATGGGTGACAATCTTTTTGGGAGGTCTTATCAAAATTTATGAGTGGGTTTAAAGCCTCCGTTAGAGCGCCCTTGAGAAAAGTTTGCTTTTTAAACGGTGCAATATAAACTGTCTTTTTATTATTATAACATAATTATTCATACTACCGCAAAAAGTCATAAGAGCATAACATTTAAGAAAAATAAAAGTCTTGATACCTTGATTAAAAGATTTAAAATTTGTATATCTTAACTGCACTCAAACATCGTTTCTCAACCTGTGTGTCGCAACCTTCAGAGGGGTCGCGGTAAAATATCAGGAGGGTTGCGAAAACAAAAATGACTTGTGTGCACAAAAGGAAAATAACACATTTTCTGAGAAAAACAAACACATTTATTTAAAAAAAAAATACAGTTCAAGTTCAAGGGGGATAGTGAAGTTATTTGTTTTTTGGGGTCTGTGTTGCTGAAAAGCCTGATACTTTACAATGCTGAAAATGTTTAAAAACAATATGTTAATAGACTGAATAGTGGACTGATGTCTTGTAATATTTAACGAGGTACAGCAAAATAATAACCTGGGATGAATCTCAGGTCTTGATAACACCTTGAAATATTCATTATACTTTTAAAGCGTGTAAATTCAGACACGTCGACATGTAGACTGCTTGAGCTTGTGATTTTTACTGAAAAACATGAATAATGATAACAACTTAAGTCCCTTGAAAATTAACCAATTAACAATCGAATGACCACTATCGTTGACTAATCAATACGGATGGCATAGAGATGTTGACTAGTATGGATGTTTAAAGCATCAAAAATTGATTGAGAAAGTGCTCCAATTTTGAATCCATTTAGAAAACAAACTCCTTATCGTAACATCATATGAATGATGTTTAGCGAAAAAAGTTTATTCATTCCAAAAGACCAGTCAATTTCACTGAAATGTATTTCTTCAATTTACCTCAAAAGATTTATCCACTTCAAAAGACTGGTTAATTTAACCGAATAAAGTTCCTCTATTTACCTCAAAAGATTTATCTATTCCAAAAGCCCAGTTAATTTCAGCGAATATGTTTCCTCGATTTACCTCAAAATATTTATCCACTCCAAAATACCGAGCAGTTTCACAGAACGTATTTCCTCGATTCATCTCAAAAAGACGATTAATAAATTTATTTTACATAATTATTAAGGCCGTAATTAATAAAATGTGGCCTTTGTTATTTATTTTATTCTGTACGAAGGATTGTTGACGTAACGTTTACAAATCATTGTTGACGTGTTTTGAATAATAGCGTGTTTTTCTTGGTTTTCCTGTATCCTTCTTCCAGTCTTCCTTTCCTTATTCTTGTCATTGATGACCTAGTTAAATTTAGTTTTCTACTTTTTGTTGCTTATTTTTATTTTGATAGTTTGTGAAAGGAAAAATTAATGTGATACATGGGTAAGCAATGAAAGATTAGAACAAGTCAAGATATTCCGCTATTTAAGTAGTATTTTCTCAGATGATGGAAGAGTTACGAGAGATACTAAACGGCGTGTAGCGATTGGAAACAAAGTTAATGAGGCGCTGAAACATACGAGTATGTACTCAAAATGGACATTATCAAAATCTGTTAAGATGACTGTCTATAATGGTATTCTAATACCAATTTTGATGTGTAAAAGTGAAACGTGGACGCGAAAAAATAATGAAAAGAGCCGAATAAATGCGTCCACTGTGAAGTTATTATACATCTATAACAGAATACGAAATTAAATGATTAAGGATGATGTATTAATTAGTGTCAAGAAGAACATTGTGAGACGGTTTGGACATGTTGAACGTATAAATGAAGAAAAGCTAACAAAACAAATATCAAGCTCCAATGTGAGGGAAAAGCGTGGTAGGAAAATGTGAAAGAATGGAAGGTTGATTCAAGTGAATGATATTTTGAAAGAAGGAAATGTAAAAAGTGAGGGAAATCGTAGAAACTGTATGAGAAGGTGTATTGTACAAATGTATCGCGATAGCAAACTTTGATGCTTTCCTTTCTGTCTACCCCGAAATGAAAACGGTGTCATAATTTTATATATGAGTATATGAATACTTTTTCTTTCCATATATCAACAATGTAAATCCTTGAACTTTCACTCAAAACTTTGTTTAACAATTGAGTTTACCACTTGACAATAAATCCGCTATATTGCACAGTGTAACATGAAGTTTTAAATAAATTAATTATCCAACGTGCTTTATCTTTTTCTGATAAACATAAAAATAAAACGACACTCAACACTTTTGGGAAACTCCTTAAAGCGCCATCCAAGACATTGTAGTCCCAATTAGGAACAATCTTCAGTTCACGGTCAACAAAAATAACGAATAATTTGATAGTATTACGTGCACAGCATAAACAACTCTTTCACTATTTCCCGTCTAAAAACAGATAGCAACCATAGAGAGATGGAGACAGAGAGAGATAGAGAAAAAAAAACTACAAAACAGTTAAGATCAGCATTCTGCATAACCTGCCCGGACTAGTCGTGGCTCGGTTACATAACTTATTCTCATTACAGAGCTCGGCTCAGCTCGGAAGTCTAGCCGTGATCGCTGACATTGCTACCGAATGGCAGGGAGATCCCCTCCTTTACGCCCACCACAAAATATATGATTCATCTATCAGAAAAAAATGCTGGTCACCGCTATCACTCGGTCAGTTTTGGCGGGACTATTTTTAGAGAGCAATGTTTGTTATTTATTTTTAGACACTATGCTTATTGATAACTTTTGAAAACAATGTTTAATCAACGTGTATTGATGGTTTTAATAAGCAATGTTTATTTACTATTATTGAAAAAACAATGTTACTTGACCATTTTTGAAACGTAATGTTTATTCCCTCTAATGCTGAATGTATTACTATCACATATCGGAAGATCTACAGTGCAAAGGTGTGTATTATTCGTTATCCTTTGGTAATTTTCTGCGGTTTTCTTAACACGTGTGTTTTTTAGCATATGCAGATGCGAGGAAGTGCCCCCAACTATTGGCCGCAGCCGCCACCTTCCCACTCTAATACTTGACTTTTTTTTTAGTTTTTGCAATATTTGTAATCTTTGAATAAGTGTTTATTTCCTGAGTTAAAGCACTTAATTGACCATTTTTAAGAGCAACATTAATTGACTATAATATATTTGAAGAGCAATGTTTATTGCCCATTTTTAACGACCTTCGTGGCCCAGTTCTAACGAGTTCTGTGCCTATTTCAGTGGTTCTAAACTCGAATACTTGATTCATTTGACCGAAAACAATGTTATTTTCCTGGCTACGTTTTACAATATTTAATAAGATTTTCTGTAGGCTATGGCAAATTGAAATCTTATGTTTTGGATCTCCTTGCAATTAGAATTTAGAGTTTTGTCTATCAAGTTTATGTGCTTGCTAAGTACTACAGATTTAACTCACTAAAAACCAACGCAATTCATCCTCAGGACAGACGGAAAATATTCTTTAATCTGGAGGGATTGCCTGACGGATCAATAGAAAAATTAATTCAATTAGATATTTCCTATATACGAGTATGTTATGTATACCATACATACGAGTACATTCATACTATAGATTAAGTAACATATTTTAGGCGAATAAATTATTGAATACGATCTCTATTTTCAGCTATTTTTCTCAGTAGTATTTAATAGGCATATCTTCACAAATAAGACTCCTAGATGAACCGACCTTAAGGTTACCCCAGACATCGCGACCGTCGGATTAATATCCCAACGCCCTTAAAATAATTAATATACAATAGTAATAGATCATCTCGGAACTGATTCAGCCACGACTTCGCAGGACGTGAAGCACCAGGATGTACACTGATTTAGATGGAGGCGTTCTATAATATAACATCCCTGTGTTCCTGGTATAACTTATCGAGCAGTAATTTTCAAACTATTTTGTTTCACGATGCCCTTAGACTAAAGATTTTTTTCACGGGGCTTACCAATCAGAGGGATGGGTAAGCATATTGTTTACTACATAGTTTCACATATCTTTTAATCAAACTCAATCAGACACGGCTGCTTTCATTTCATGTTCCACGTTAAGTTTGCGATATTTGATTTTTATTACAGTTACCACTGAAAACCAATCTTCGCAACGATAAGTCTTTGTAAATTGAACCAGAATTGCTGAGCCTTAGCACTCGGCAAATGATATTCATCCTTGGCTGATATCCAAAACTTAACCAGTTTTATATTAATATAATACATTTTCTTTTTAATATGCTATCGTAAGATAGTTCAATCAAACTTTCGCGATGTGTCTGTTGGATGTCGTTATCTATCATTGTACCGTGCATCAGCGCGTTAAATTTCGATTGTCAGGAATTATTAAAATTTTCGAGTATCTCGTGGCGTCCTTAGGAATTAATTGAAGCACCCCAATCTACCTATAGGCGCTCACTTTGAAAATCTCTGGTGTAGAACATCGTTTCTCAACCTGTAAGCTGCAGTCAGAGGGGTCGAAAATAAAAATAACCTACGTGTACGAAAGTAAAAAGACACATGAGTGTTTGCAGGGGGGTCCCGAAGGATTCGTTTTTTTTAATCTTTTGGTAGGTCGGAAGGCTAAAACGGTTGAGAAACAATTCTGTAGAGTAATAAAATTGTAGGATCTGATGAATCGTATAATTTAGATGCCAGTAAACATTTTCAACTTACATATTAGATTTCAATAATCTTGTTAAATATATATTTTATAAATAACGTTTTTTTTTTCTAGAATACATTGAATTTTTTTTCTTTGTTTTAAAAAATGTTCTTTTTACACGACGAGAAATATTCATGAAAGAAAACTAATTGGCTTTGTTTCAGGTACGGGTCAAAGTGCTCAAGTAAAACACGTTATTTTCGCTCCAGAATATATATTGGTGAGTTTTCAGATATATTTTATTTACACGAAATAAAAATTTGATTAAATTGTGATATTTTCTAGTGAATAGAACTTTTTCAACAGGGGCATGCAGTTGGCCCTCCTTCACCTGAGACACGCATCCTATTAAAAAGCAAAGAGCTTACGACTTAACTCGGAGACATGAAAAACGCATCTTATTAAAAATCATAGATTTTGTGACTTAGCTCGGAGTCATGAAACACGCATCCTATTAAAAAGCAAAGAGCTTACGACTTAACTCGGGGACATGAGACACGCATCCCAATAAGAAGCATAGATCTTACGGCTTAACTCGGAGATATAAGACACGCATTTTATTAAGAAGGATCTTATGGCTGAACTAGGAGTCATGCATCCTATTAAAAAGCATAGATATTTTGGCTTGACTGGGATACATGAGACACGCGTCCTATTAAGAAGCATAGATTTTGCGTTCAATAAAGTTTTTCAACAATAAATATTTCCAGATTTATGACACGCGATGATAACGGAGTCACAAAATTATCGATTTTAGCAGTTGAAAACATAGCAAGATTATGACACAAGATGTCCACTTCCTACAATAATTGATAGTGATCTCTGCTCAAACATCGGAGTCAGTGCTGTCAGTATCAGTGGTCGTGTGGATGTAGACGTATCAATAGGAATGTGGATGATATCGCTTTGGTATGAGGCTCTGTGGGTGATTTACATCGTACGGTACACAACCTAGTATGGGTGATGGTAGAATTGAACTGAACTTTTTACTAAATTGCAACAATTTGCACACAATAAACCAAAACACGCACACTTGTATTCCAACTACAGATGACTCACAACCATACTCGATCACGAGATATGTTATAATAACCTATCGCACTTCAATTCTTAAAAAAATCAGCATTATGCACGGTGAATTGTCAAAACATACATATATTAACAATGATAATTTGTTTGTATCAATTAAAACATTTTTTTCGGCTATTATTACCGAAACCTTGATAGCGACAGACAAGAATGACGGACTCAGCTATTATCTCTTCCGTGCGACTAATTTTTGAGACTCTCAAATGTGATGCTTGGTTAGATAAAAACAATTGACGATCCTCTCAAGGAAAAACTGCTATTGCAGGTAATTATGCGAAAATGATTCGAATCTTATTGCATTATTTTGTAAGCGAAGCGGCTGCCACGAGAAGTCAATATTAAGTTCATTATATAGTACTTGTTCTCGAGTTCTCTATTCCGTTTTAGTCTAATAGTCAATTTGTATGATATGCGATAGCATAGCATTAAAGTTAATACATTTTTTTAATGATTATGTTTGGAAATTGTCGTTTTTATTTTAGTGTTTTGTTTCATCTTGATTGTATTTTTCTTATAATGGTTTTAACACTTCGTATCAGCTGATTTCATTAATTCTACGTCTCTTGTGATGGTAATTGCTCAGGAGAAAACACCTCTCTCGGAGGCTACAGGAAGCAGTTTCCCCTCTGTGTGGCTACACGTCTTTTTATGGATATTATTATAATTAATTAATCAGGCATTTCATCCTATAAAGATGATAATTTGTGTAAATAACAGTTTAAAGGAAATGTGGTACGAGTAGTATAAGAATATGTAAGAATTACTGTAGTTCTAAATATTTTAAGAGTTGAGGACAATAAATTCAGATATGTGACTGTAAATTAATGGAGAATTGAGTGCGAGTAGGTGAGACATGTTGAACGGACGGGGGATATTTATAATTGAGTAAAGGTTGTATGTGGTGCGCAGAGGACACTCAAAGAAAATGTATGGATACTGTGCAATTAAAACCATTTCTATTGTTTAGTTAGAAAGACGCCTAACTTCTCAAGGATTTTGAGTTCAGTTTTTAAAGGTACGCGAAATAAAATTTAAAAAAGGTCACATTCTGCTTTCGGGTTCGTCTGGTAACAATATTAAAACACGAGTGTTGTTAACTCTTTACGTGCTGACTAATATCGATAACACGCCCGATGGCAAACCGCGAGCCTATGATTCTAAACCCGAAGGCTCGATTACTGTTGAGGGGTACCATACGATCAATTAGAATGTGTTGAGGGGTACCATACGATCAATTAGAATGTGTTGAGGGGTACCATACGATCAATTAGAATGTGTTGAGGAGTACCATACGATCAATTAGAATGTGTTGAACGGTACCATACGATCAATTAGAATATGTTGAGGGGTACCATACGATATTGTTTATTGGTGTTTGTTGTTTACTGGCCTTCTTTTATTACTTCCCACGACTCTGGAACCAGTTATTTACTATTATTAGACTAACTCCATCACTGGCATGTTTCGAAAAACGATTGAAAAAAACTCTTTATTTCAATCAATTTTCCCAATTTGTCTTTCCTCTCTACCATTCTATCTAAATTTTATAGATTAATGAAATCCCACTTTTATTGTTATTTATATTTTCATGACTTCTATAGTAATAAGCAACAGTTGAATATGTTTTTCGACATTGTAACATCCTTTATCTACTCTTGTCTAGTTCGTTGGAAGAGATTGCCATATGACAATAAGCCCGCCAGATTGGTATACTATGAATTGTGAAATAAATGTATAAATATACTAGTGTTTTAATTTATTAAAAGTTTTAGATTTTTTAATAATCTAAAAAATACGAAAGATGTTCAGTGAGGGTAAAATTTGTTTTATTATATGTTAAAATTTGTTTTATTTATTATTTTAAAATTTGTTTTATTTATTTATATCGGTAAATATGCAATGCAATAGTTATTGTATATCAAATAAATAGATAAGCTAAAAAATACTAAGTATATAAAATATAAAAACTAAAAAGGAATTAAAAAAAATAATAGTAAAAGTACAATTAAATTAAAATAAATATCCTATTCTATTCACTTTATGTGACAATAAATATATATCCAGTCACTAACCGCATTCTCCAGTGGCGCAACATAAATTATTGACTTTAATTAATGAGTTGTCAGGTCGCATTATACCCTTATGTATTCTCCATATGCATTAAAAGTGCAGCAAAACCCAGCAAAAGACCTGGGAAAACATCTTTAAAGCACAAAATATTTGGGCAGTTCAAATATAATTTAGTATATTGTACTTTAAGTTATTTCAAAACCTCTGGACGTGTAATTTATGCTAAAATAATTCTATTTATTTGTCTTCGTTAATTAGTAACAACATTTTTGTAGTATAAATTCAAATGCAATATAATTAGTTTGCTAAAATGGTGCATTGTAAAAGTGAAATGCAAGAAGCAGTGAATCTCACCAGTAATTATCGGTTACCCGAATGATAGGTCATGGCAAAACAATTGAAGAGAAAACAAAATAATGTAGTTACTACATGATTGTTAATACAGTGTTTGGTCGCTTTATCACAATACTAATGAAATTACCACGAGTAAAGCTGCTGAGACTACTCATCCATCCTTTTCAACTCATTTCGGAGATTTCAATAGACGTCTTTTCTTTCGAGTCAGTCGCTGTCTCATTAGTAAGATTTGTGATTTCCACAAACCGCACTTACTTTGTACAAAATTATTTTACAGTTGTCTCTATACTTAACTTAACCGAGTGATGATATTATTTAATAGCCTGTGGTCGAATTAATTTTACTGATGCAGCGTGATGTCCAGGCCTTTCTCCAATTCGATTTTCTTTAACTATATACAGATATTCTGAAAATTTACAGTAACAAGATAGCGACGTTATTTTGTGGAGGTAAATATTTTTTTGTATTTGTAAATCTTTTAAAAGTTCATATAAAAAAATATTTATAGTTGATTTTGAAACAAAAAAGTATTATTTGCTAAACTTATTTGTTTTTTTACATGCCTTAGTATTTACAAACCTTCACATATCGTCTAACTGCCAAATTGAAATATAATTTATTTTTGTCGCGCACTTTAAGGAAAAAAATAATTTCTCATGCTTATATCCATTATGTGCGTATTTTGCCGTATTCTAGGTCAAATATTTAAATACGTGGAAGTACACAATAGACAGTTATTGCAGCCACCATCTTCCTATTCTTACACTCAACTTATTTTATTTTTTGTAATGTTTTTAATTTTTCAATAAGAGTGAGAAATAGACGCCAAATTTATATACCATATCTATTTTAGATATCCTTAACTGTCTCGCCGCCCCCTCTTATCTCGCCGAAAATTTTCAGCTTTTTTCCAATTATGGACTTGCGCTACGTTCATATAGAGATTGTTTATTGGCCTTCCCAGTTCACCACTTTTTTTTACGTCGTCCTTTACAGTCCATCCGGTGATACTCTAGAACCAGTTACAAACCAATGTTTAACTCGCTCCGTCTTTGGCATGCTTTAAGAAGCAACTAAACAACTCTTAATTACTAGTCATTAATATAAGTTGTTTAATTCCTGATATTTCTTTCCATCCCTTTATTTTCCTTTGATTAATGATATCTCACTTTTACCTTTATTACATACATACTCGTATGTGTTCATAACCTTCATAAAGATAAACAATCATTTCAATACCATGTAACTTCCAAATTAACTTTTTCTCTGGTTGGTTGAAAGAGATTACCGCTTGGCAAAAAGCCCGCAAAATTTGATCAATAAATAAATAAATTAGATTGAGTTAAAATTCCGAGTCAGAGCGTCCTTGGAGAGAGTCTACTTACTTTCTACTCAACGACGCTGTATAAATTATGCTTTTCTTATTATTATTAAAGAATATACATTTCAGGACAACGATTTAGATATATTAAAAACTAAAACGATATTAAGTGTCGTAATGAGATAGACGTCTAAAAAGTTTTATCTCTCAAAACAAACACGTAATGTGTTAATCATTCCACTCTCTTGTTTAGGTATTTTTATCTTGAAATGTGAATTAAGAAATAAACCGGTCGATTACTCTAAAGTATTTCCAGTATTTTATAAATGGGATGAAAAGGAAGGTAAAGATGAAACACTCGTTAAAGTGATCGAATCAGACAACAATCTTGAATTTTTCAATAAAAAAGAGGGATAACGCCAAAGGGGATGTAAAATGTCAATATTTGAATTAAATTCAATGGATTTTCGTCTTAAAACTGTTTATTTAAAATACAAAAAAAATTACCTTTACTTCCAAGGAATGCTTAAAATCCTTCAAATAAATTACTTACTGCAACATTCCACTTGGTCAAACTCTTACCAATGAAATTCCTTTTTGAAGTATTTGGTAACGCTCGTTAGAGAATATCTGCTGAACATGGACTTTCCTTTTACATGAATTCCATTACTCTCAATCATTTTGCATCCTTTGTGCAATTTAATAGATAGGACTGAAATTATTTGAAGTAACTCATTCACAAAAATTATGCAATTCCATTTTATTAATGCTCCATTTGTTTATTATTTTATTGTTTTTGACGTTATAAAGTTTCGTTTCAGTACGCTTTAATGCTTTCATATTATAATAAGGCGAGGGTTCGAGATTATAAGCATAAAAAATCAAATTTTCCTAGAAACATGTTTTATTAAAAAAAGCATATGTCCACATAAAAAAAGCTCTCATGTAATACTTCTCTCCTTTGTTATTTTCAAGTCATTATGACAAACAATAAAACTTTTTTTTATGTTTTATGGAGAAATACAATTTGTTTCCAAGATGTATTAATTGAATAACAACTGATCTAGCGCGTGCTTGTCTTCAAAATATGATTGTCAAATTTACTGTTATACTTACAGTAAATTTGACAATCATACTTGACAGTAAATTTGACAATTGTATTGACAATACATAAGAGTGTACGGAAGCTGAGCTTCGTCTCAAAATGTCGTGTCTTTATAATTAGCTTGTTGACAACTGCCTGAAAGAGCTCCGCTTTTGGATCTTGATTTATAAAAAAAAATCTAATTCAATTAATACGTGAAAAGTTCTTTTCAAAATAGCACAAGCCGACACACGAAAAAAAAAATGCGCGAGCTAATTGATAGATTTATTCCAAAAATCTTCTGGGGATGATTTGTTCTTCTGCGCTATTTAGTGACAGAGAGCTACCCTAAGAGGACCTTGGTGACTTTTGGTGCAAAGGAACATTTTAAACTTTCCTATAAAAGCTTCCAAATTATCTTCAACACTTATATTTACAGTTCGATAAAGTCCAGCAACGCAGAAGGTCCTATCGAAAACAGTTAATTTATCAGCCCTGTTTGACTCATCCCGGTTCTTTGCATGGAAAGTAGATCTCAAAGCTCAACCTCAAAAATTAGGAGAATTTTCTGGTTTGAGATTAGGGAACACTCAAGACAGACTATTAAACCAGCTACCAAATCCTGTTATACTCGCAAGATCACTGGTTTCAAATAATAACATAAAAAGCGCGATTTTTTATCTGCTATTATATTTTCTTTTCCCGATCATTGGCGATATTAAAAAAAATTTTAGTTTTGTTTGTCTTAAATGTGGAAAAAATCTACACAATAAACTTAAATTAAAGTGAGAAGCGTGTTTGGTTTAACAAAAACCTTGTCAACTTGAAGAAACGAAGTCAAATGAAGTAACATTTAGAGTTTTTCACGTTTATGTTTTAAATCATTCTCTTTAAAAATAGAGTTCTGCAATATAAACATCAAATCAATTAATAATTTTATTTCTCTCATTCTATTTTATTTCATCATCTTTATTGCTTATTTTATATTATTTTTGAGTATTTAAAAACTTTTTAGTATATTTAAAAAAAGACCCATAAACATGCTGATAAAACGATGTGTAACAAAATAAATTTAAAACAAACTCAATTCAAAATAATATTATAAAACAGCAAGAATATGTGTATTTCAACAGACCTGCAAGTATTTTTTTCTCGTTTTCAGTCTAAGTATTTTTCTAAGAAAATATAACAATATTTCAAATATTGAGGCCACCTTATAAGACTAAGAGATTAACGTTTTTTTATTCATTTGAATATTATCATATTTAACACGTTTAATTTAATTATTTTCCGGAACTATTGAACTGCATAGAAATGGAAGTTACAATTTCATGGGCACTAAAATCCTAGCGATGCCCTAGGTATTTAAATTGATTTCAGTATCGATTTTATCAGCGTAAAGCTTTGGTTACACACAACAATAATTATAATTTTTGAAAAGAAATTATAAATTCTTAAAAGAAAAAAAAATTAATCAAACACTTTTTGTAACTTCGACATTTTGTGATGTGTAACCAACCATATTAAGTAGCAGTCTGAAATATATTTTTTTCATCTATTATGTTTGTATTCAAATCAAGAGTCAAACGGACTGTCTTTAGAGACTTTCATTCATTTTCTACCCTTAACCTCTGTCAAAGAAGACTATCAACTTACTCTTAGTTAAATATTGCTAGAAAAATTCACAAATTTCAGTAAAATACGTATCTAGTACAAACTTTGATGTATGGAAGGGAAACATGGACGATGTGGTACAAGAAGACTGATATTTTGAAAGAAAGAAATGTAAGAAATATCAATGGAGCTGTATGGACGTAGAAGAGGCGAAGGATGTGTGTCGAGGTAGTAAAATATGAAGCTCTGTCATCTCTGTCTACCCACACAGAGAAACGACGTTAGTGGAATTTATATAGGTATGTATTAAGTAATTTGTGAATTTGACCATAAACATGGCCAGGATACCACGATTTCACAAAACTTTGCGACAACTTCTCTGCAGACCATAATACCCGATGAGCCGTGGAAAAGTATTAGGAAACTGTACCATCTTTCAGAAACAATCGTGACCAATAAATTATAGTCGTTCCGTTGTAAACATTACTTGTGAGATAGAATCAATTATTTCGGTGACGTTTTATCGAATTATCACATAAAATTAAGTCGTATTTTTTGACGTTAAACTTTCTTAAAATCCAAAAATTGATTTGTCAAGCGCCCATTTTCTCAATCGAATGAAGAATCTGCTATTAAATTTCATAATGGTCAACTTTCTAGGCGCACGGTTTTGAAATCAATCGTAATCAAGTCTAGAATTTTATTAACTCTTCGTTATGATGTATTAAGTTCTCATTTTTTTAGAATATTTTTCCATAGAACAAAATTAATATTGATTTATACGCACGATTATTATGAATTGTTTGTCAAGTATGAATAAGTATCAAACTTGTATCATAGTTTTGTGTTTACTTTCTTCTCCATAATGATACACAGTTCGTGGATCAAATAATGTATTCTAAGCTTAGACTACCAAGAAACTCGGATTGAAGATCAACACGCAGAAAACCAAATCGATGATATTTACTGTAGATATAGAAACAATTAATGTCGGTGGTCCAACAGTTAGCATTCGCGCTAAGCAAGCGGGCGCCCAGGTGTGGTTTCTGACGGATTCACTTCTTGGCTGGATTTAGTTTTATACCGTTTTATATATTAATTTTCTCTTCCTTATATTCTGCGAGTAATATATACATATTGCTTTCGTAGACTTGTGATTATCATTTGCTTTGCCTCGACCGATGTTGATCGCGCTGGATGGTAACTTATTTTGTCCCCCATAACACGTGGGTGGTGATGGGATCGAACTGAAACTGTTTATAAAGGGTCTTTCAAATTGAGCGGTTTTTTTTCATTCTTGGATAAAACACAGATGACATCGCGAACTTGCCTGGGTCTTGTGACATTTTAAAAGTGTAATGTATGACATTTATAAAAATGGAATCGTATATAATACAACAACGCATTCAAATTTTTGAATTATTTTATGTATTGTAATCTCCGGAAACGGTGATGTTAATTGGCCACCAAGATCATGTGATCTGACACAGTTGGACTATTTTCTCTGGGGTTACGTGAAAAGGCAGGTCTATAAGAATGACTCCCAATCAATTCCCTTGCTGAAGGATGAAATTATTTGCGTTATTGGTGAGTTAGTTGGTAAGAATTTGTGTTCCAACCTGAGGGTTGTGTGTTAGATTCCTGTTGGAACCCAGATTTTTTTAAATGATTCCAGTCTACTTTTCACTTAAGGCCTATTTAACATATTTGTAGATGGTTGAAAGAGATTTCTACATGGCTGTACTGTTTACTGTTTACAAAAAAAGTGTTATAAAATATAAAACCTTTTCGCATTACATTTTTTTCTAATAAACTACAAAAGAAGTTAAAATAAAATTCATAAATACTTGATAATTTCTAAGTTTTTAAGATAACAATCATAAAGTCCTTATCAAAATATTCACCCCTAACTTTCAATTACCTGACTTGGGTAAAACTTATCTTCAAAAAACACGAATATTTTTTGTACAGTAACAAAAAAACTAACAACGTTGTTACTCAACAACTTCTTTTGGCTAATGTTTTCCTGAATTTAAGGAAATTGTTGTGTCGCGAGATAGATGTGGAAAAAAACTTGGGACATATATCACTTGTGCCCTAAATGAAACGACATTGTCGTCATGACACTTGACAAAAGGAAACTTAACACAAAGAAAGGACAAAAAATAATAATGAAGGATAACTCTGGAGGACTCCTTATCACAAACCCTCTCACCACCGCAAGTTCTTTGTTGATTGTATTTTGAGTGAAACATTTTTCAAAATAATACCTTTCTTTTTATGAACGTTGTTTTTCTTTTGAATGTTTAATTCTGTAAATTTGCTGTTTTCTTATTTTGCCAGATAAGGTTGATGAAATTTATGTTTTAGTTTTTTTTATACACATTAATTTACAAGACAAATTATTAATTTAATTTCGTATATTTTTTGAACGAATATAGTTTTTTGATTTTTGGATAACATGTAAAAAAAGACAACCGTGTGTGATCTCGGCATATTTGGTGCTATACGCAAAGGGTTGTCAAACTTTTCAGAATTTAATTGAAAAAATTAATATGAGATTTAATGTTTTGTTTAATAATGAATATAAGCTAATTAACTTATGCCTATCATTTTACATTCGAGAACTTATATTGGCATTTTTTTCACTTCATGGATACTTAAATCTATCCTTAATATTTATATAAAATATTGTATTATAGTACACTTTCGTTGAATATACTACATCTTGGCGGAATTATTGCTACGTGGCAATATATTCCAACCAACTATAAAACTGTTAAAGAAGCCTTTATTGAAAACGGACACGATTCCTTTTAAAAAAAAACGGGAATCGAACCCGCAATCTTCGGGTTGGGAGAAAAGCGTCTTACCAACTAAGACACGGAGGTCATCAGTGAAATATTGTACATAGACAACGAAAAGTTACGATGGTTTATCGCTTTGGTTTCTTGATATGTCATAAGTAAAAATGGCCCTTAACAGTTGGAAAATTTTGAATCTTAATACGAGAATCTGTTTTTGTTTGTATTGAGTAAATGCTACAAAGATATATTAATGAACTTCAAATTAACATTTGCGTACACATTTTTTACTAATTTCTAAAAAAATCGATTTGACACTTATCAAAAATTGACTCAAGACTACAGAGAGGATCGAAACAAATGAATTAAGTATAAATAGATCGTTTAGTGACTAATTACTCTAAAGACTACAGTTGTAATATGAAATGTCTCAAAAAATAGCACCAGAGTTAAATGTCAGCTCTAGAGGTAGGCTGGATGTGATAATACTGCGAGCTTCACGTGACCTGCCTTTGGGTCAGCCGTTAGCTGCCCGCATGGCCATGGTACGACAGAATTTACATACAAGTTTTATGACGGTGTGGCACATCAGATTGTCAGGTTTCCTGCCTGCAGCTTTTTTGGTAATCATTTGTACGTTATGAAATTCATGCGAGTAAGTTCATGGTATGACTGCAGTCAAGTGGAAATCCAACTTTAATTATAGATCGAGCTTCCTTAGCCTCCTTTCTTCCTGAGACACCTTAACAAAACTGATGATATTCTGAAAATCATGACAACAGCTTTAGTTTAGTTGGTAAGACTCCTGTCTTCCAATACGGGGTTAGTGTTTTCCATTATCGTTGTTACCCAATGATTTTTTTAAATATTTCAACTTGGTTTTTACTTAAGGTATTTTAGCGGAATGCTTTACTGATACGTCGTGATGATTATGATTTGTTTTGTATTTAAAATAAAATACGTCGATTCAGGAATGCGAAAAAGTGAGAGTGAACAATCAATGAATGGTCAAGTGAATAATAATCTTTATTTGTCGATAAGTAGGTATTTATAGATGTGCGTGAATGCGCCCGCGATATATACTTTATCTCACTCCTGCGCGTGCTGAGGTGTTTGCAGACGTTGCTAATAATATAGTGGGTAGAATATTTATTGCCGAAACGGTGAGACAACGCGATGCGTTCTCTTTCTACCGTGGAATGCGACGTAAATATTATTAGCGTGTAAACAATATTGACGTTCTGGTATGTGACCTTTGTACATATCCAAAGGTTGATTCATCGGTCGTTGACCGTGCATGTTGACAATATTTAGGGACGACGGTATTCCCTACAGTATGTTAAAACATCTTTCAGGTCAGTTGAAAGAAATTGCCAGCAATAATAGAGATTGCTAGTGATAAATAAACCCTCCAGGTTGTAGCAAATATATTTAACAAAAGTGTTATACAATCGTTCTGTCAAATTATATGTGATCTGACTATTAAGACCACTTAAAAATTCGATAAGTTCTAGTATTAAAGATTTAAAAATGTATAAAATATATTTTCTTTACAAAGTGGTGCTCCAATATTTTGATATTAAAGTCGTGGATAAACAATCATTATAAACATCTGTAGAAAACACGATGTAAGATATTCACTTTCTCCGCGATCTTAGACCATTACATTGCAGAATTTATTTTATTTTATCTCTTTTAAATTTAATTAGCCTTAATCTAGGAACGTTGTTCTTGACCATAAACAATGCTTCAATACAATTCGTATTTCATTCAAAATATTAAAAAAACAATCTTGAACGAGGCGTGTGAAACCATAAATTACAAAAATGTATAAATTATTTAAGACTGAGTGTTGTGATAAGTTATCTTTAGTTTCACTTTTGATTTACAGGGGAATGTTGTTTTTTATCTTACTGCAAGTAATTATTTTTAAGCTAATAACAAAAAATTATGTATAATTAAAATGATAATGCGTTTGCTGAAGAAAACCTTCAGCTGTCACCAAAATATCAACTTCACAGAAATACGACATAAGATGGTAAATTAGCTCAAGTTGCGGACTAAGGGTAATTATTATCCGTTATTATTTTTTATTTGCAACCCTTAATCTCCGGACACACCTTGAATGTTCTTTTATTTTTATATATGTGACATTTATTTGTCCCAGTTTAATTACATGCTTATTTTATTCAGCATATTCAAACAAGAAAAGCAACGAATTGTACGTATAATTCCTGTTGAATTAATTTACTAATTGTAATAATAAACAGTCAACTTATATTATAACGATATTACGTAATAAATTTAACATTTAAAGAGCTTTTGTTTACTATTACGATTGGTTGTTTCCGAGTGCTACTGCAAGGATAAAGATAGATAAAAAGCAGTCCGAAAAAAATTACTGAGATTAACCAGTTACCTAATAAGAAATGGTAAACTAGAGTGGCTACAGAATGAACTTATTGCATCGTTTATGTATGTGTATGTTTATACTCGTATGTGACTTTCGCGGGTGTAAGTCAACTGTCTCAGAACAGGTAATGCGCCTAGTAAGACGGCTTATATAGATCGTTTATGTTATATAGAGAAGACTTATGAAAACATTATAAAATAAATTATTGTAATAAAACTTTGACCTACGGGGGAAAGTTGGTAAGACGCTTGACGCTAGTTGGTATATCGCGCTAGATGGGGGCTTATTTTGGCCTTCATAATATCGTGGATGGTGTGGATGAGACGTTTACAACTCTGTGTCTTCAAATGTTTTAAGATTGGAAGTCTTCGTGGAAGTACTAGGGTACGCGCATTTTATGGAAGGGGTCTCTCCAGTCATCATCCCTCAAACAGAAACCCTGAGAGACGATAATGATCTGGAAGATCAAGATTAAGATGAAATGCCAATATCTTTAATATCACATCAGCATTATATACAGGGAACTGGCACCAAGCTACCTAGGACCGAGATCGGTAGAGGTGAATTTTGATAGAGGGATTGTAGCTTCGAAGCTTGATTGATGCTTATCAATGTAATTTCTGTTTAACTTTAATTCCAGCAGTTTAAAGAAATAATTATTTCCAAGATTCCAAATACCATTCAACTTTGAATTGTTAACTTCAATATATTCGCCACAACTGATAACACATTAATATCTGATACGTTCGAAGATTTTAACGACTGTTTCCACTAGTTTAAAATGTTTTTTAGAGTTGTTGATGTGTTGAATTGGCTTAAATGATAGCTGATGTTTCAAATGTGTTGCAGCATTCATCTTTAGGACGATCTAAAAAAAAAACGTTCGGTAATATTTTTTGATAATTTATAGATTTTTTTTATATCGCCCAGAAGATGATGGCTGTAGCACCTTCGAAACGTTGGCCGTCATTTAAGTTTACTCAACACATCAAGAACTTTATAAATCATTTTAAACTAGATTAATACCTGAATACAGATACCTGATTCGGTCGTGCCATTATACGAGTATATCTCATTAATTTGTAAGAGCTAAAGGAAATGGTTGCCTTGTGAAAACACCAGAAACGAAGCAATTCCTCAAGGTCTCGCACAAATTAATGTGTGTTTCTGCCTAACGGTCACTGGAACTGTAGAATTCCAGCGCAGCATCTGCAATTTGCGGTGGGAAAATGTAAATGTTGATGCAACACTTTAATACCGGTTTAACTGTATGCATTATCTGTACATCAGTTATCTTATGTACCAGGAGTGACAACTTCAAGGTCCCAATTCAAGTTTAATAAATTTAAAATTAAAATGTCATTGAAATATGGAAACAAGTGTGTAGGAAATTCTAGGAGAAGCTGTTAACATATGTTGCTTAAATTGATGCAGTAGGCTTAGGATCAACTCAGGTGGTACATACTGGTGTCTACGAGTATACTAAAGAAAATGTAGCATGGTCCACGTGACGTTTCACAAATTTGCCCCAATATAACCTTGTAACGACATTCAGTAATTTTAATTATTTATCAACTTTAATATAAGCCTCGATTCTAATAAATACCAAGTTATTTAGGTAAATATGTTACATTACATAAAACTAACAATAATGACAAATTAATACATCTTGTTACAAATTAGCAAAAATACTCGTATGTCAGTTTGTTAAAATCAAATAATATTTGGCGACGTTCGTCAAAAATCACTACGTTAGTCTGCATTGGCTAGGGATGGGGTAATCAAAGCATTGATCGAGAATAACTAGCGTTCTCCGACACGAGAGAGAAATACTGGAATATCGAAAATCATTTACTGTTATTATTTCGTGCAATTTTGCGTTTGATGTAACCACAAAAATATGAAAATACTCTCCAGACAACCCAATACGTATTCGTACACGATGCTTTCTTAATATTGAGTTGTCCGGAAACAAAAAAAGTGTTTTTAAAGATCAGTTTTACCATGGCACGATATTGTATATGCTTTTGTGTATGCAGGATGGAAACTCCTATGAATCTGGCTCGCATTTTTGATCATTTAGAAATATAACGATGTCAAAAAAATCTGGGAACTGATTTTGCGACATCGCATTGGCGCGTAACAAAGTATGTGACACGAATGGAAATGTTCTGATATCGAGAATCACTGCACATGATAGTGCTTTCTGAGTGTGAAATTGTAGGGACAGAAATGGTGTCACTTAATGATACTCTATCAGCAGGTGTTCTTCCTCGATCTGTATTCATGTTATGAGTTTGATATTACCACACAATTGGAGAAAAATGAAACACTTGAACTGTTAGTGAAGAAATATTGTGTTTTTTCTTTGTGAACTTTAAATTAGTACATGCATACATACAATCACGCCATTTTCCTGTCGGGGTAGGCAGAGAGGACAGAGTGCCAGACTTTCATATATCGACGCACATCCTTCGCCTCTTCTAAATCCATATAACTTCTACGATTTATCTGACTTACTACGTTTCCTTCTTTAAAAATATCGTTTGTTCGAACCATACTTTCCTTGCTCTTCTTCTCTCGTGCTTTTTACTCACATTTGTACTATATATTTGTTTTGTTACTCTTTGTCATGCATTCATTCTACATGCTCAAACGTATCTTCGTCATTTTACTAAATACACAAACCTTAATTTCACATTGTTCTCTATTTTATATCATTCCTTATTCTGTCATACATTATCATCCTACGTATTATTCTCAATGAAATGAAAAATAATTTATTGAATTACATTTTTGTTGTATACAGCATAACTCGGTGAGTTTATTGCCGTGTGGTCTAACCATGTTGATCAATTTTAAAGATTCTTTAAATGAAAACTAGACTGCCATTATATACTAAAAAAAATAAGTCATCGAAAGCGTAAAACAATACATTATTTGCCATAAAATAATGCTTATTTATATTCTAATCGAAATAAGTCGTGTACACTGTATTGCCAGCAAGAAAAAAACTCCAAAGTAGCATTTCTATTGAATGTAATGGAACATTATTTTTTGCGTATTATTTTTGTCAAAAAAAAACGTTTCATTTAAACTAAAAAGTATTAATCATCTAAAATTTGAGACATCAATCAGTGTTAGATCCTAACTTATCAAATTTTATATTTGTTTACAGATTTCTTCGAAGGAAAGTGACTATCGATTACGTATAATATTTGTTATGGCAATCATATTGTTTAACCGTCAAAACCGTACGAATGTAATTGATATGAAACTTCATATTGTTGTTGCGTAAAAAAGTGTCTATTTATTTTTGTTTATTCTTTACTTTTCTAGTACCTGAACAGATTAGTTGGTTCTCCCGAAAGAAATTTTGCATTTTTCAGTCAAATTCATAGCGATTCACGTAACCAAGGTCCACCAAATGCTCGACTTTTATATAATACTTTAGTTGTATATTATACAACCACCAATTAAAAAACCACCAAAAAGATGTTAATGAAATCTAAAGTAAAAACCAAAATGACACCCTTTAAAAAATGAGTAACAACGGTTATCGAACCCGCAATCTCTGGGTCAGAAGACATATATTATCAACTAGGTTACGAAGATCGTCTTTTTATACTTATGAATTTTTTTATTAATTTATAAATTTAATATACAAATTTCAAATATATTTCCTTCACTTGATTTCACTTTCACTGGTGTGTCCGATTTAGTGGCGTCAAATGATAGTTTTGCTACTTGCTAGGTTGTTTGAAGTCCAGGCTATAATTCCACTTCTCTCGTGCTGTTGGACCTAAGCCACTGATATTTTTTTCACACTCTTGTGTGTCGCCACCGTATGAGGAATCCCTTGGGTGATTTCCTCTTGTTGAACACATGATGTCACGGTAATAAATAAAGAAGATTTAGATCGTTGAGTGTTGATCGCGCTGGATGGAGATTTTGTCCCCCATAACATCATGGGGGATGGTGGGATTGACTGAACTGATTTGACTCACTCTTTATGTAATTTATTGAAGGTAGGAATGTTTCAATTGTACTTTAACGACTTTATATAACAAGTACATATAGTTGATAATTGGTTTAGCGTTGTTTCCTGATTACCTCAAGAGCGTTTCCCAATTAGATTAACAAAAAAATAAGAGAGGGTAAGGGATTCAAAAGAGCCTACCTGGCACTAATCTAGCAATAAGCTACATGAAAATATAAATTTAGATGTAAAATGGCCCAAGAGTAAAACCAGTCCGGAAGGGAATCCGCCAGGAGTCGATCCTGGGACACCCACTTGTTAACATGAATGCTTACAGCTAGACACCGCTGATGTCGTTGTTTTATTCATGTCTGTGATTTATGCAACATTCTAACATTTAAAAAAAATATACGACCGAAATCATATATTTTGAGTTCCTTATACCCTCAAAAAACCTGCTTGTATTACACGTTTGTTGGATACAATACAACCTAGCGGGCTTATCGGTATGTGGTAATTTCTTCCAACCAACCGGAAAGATGTTAAAGAGGTCTTGAGTGAAAAGCAAACTGGAATCCTTTTTGAAAAAATCTGAGTTCCAATGGGAATGGATTCCATAACCCCCTAGTTGGGAGAAAAGCGTCTTACCAACTAGGCCACAGAGCTTCTTAACAATTGCTCGATATTATGTTACACTTTCGTTGTATAGAGTTTAATCTGGTGGGTTTGTTGCAATGTGCGAATATTTTCAAACCAACCATAAATATGTTAAACAAACGTTAAGTGAAAAGCTGACAGGACAATTTTTTTTAAAATCTAGTTACCAACCGGAATGGAATCTGCAACCTTCAAGTTAGAAGACATACAAACTAAGCCACGTTAGTCGTATATATCAACCGGTTCAATTTTCGTTGTCAACGTCTTATGATCTAGGCCACAAATATGATCTATAATCTATGAATGTCTTCAAAGATAGTGTGTGGATGTCTTCAAAACAAACATAAGACTTATAACGTGAATTTTGATTTGTGGAAAGATTACACCAACGACAGAGATCTGTGGTGCCAAGTGCTTTGTTGAAGCAATGACGTGTGTAGGGAAAATTGACTTAAGGATCTCAAATTCAAGTAAGAAAGGGCGAAGCGTGTGTACCCCTGAATAAAGTCTCAATATGGCGTTGCTGATGCAAGCATATCTGTGGATGGAGAATTAATCTCCACTGTCATAAAAAAATATGCTACCAACGTCAAACTTCCCTTCATTTATATTTTTATTGTTCACTACATATCCACAGTCTTTCAAAACGGTCAGGGCCAATCAACCATAAAAAATTGAAGCAAACAAAATCCGTCCCTTAATCGATTTCTTTAACTTCAGGCGATTTAAAAAAAAAGTTGTCGTCATGGTTCAAAAAGCAAAATTGGAGTTTAACGTGGTATGGTTATTTATTAAATCTTGTGTTATTGTTTAACTGCTTTTTAAATTTCATAAGAGCTTTTTAAAGCAGTTGTTCCAAAAAGTAAGTCTCGTCAATCCGCCTGTACTTAACAAATATCGCTACAAAACTTACTCTACTGAGGACTTATTCGGGCTTGAAAATTCAACATAATTAAATCATATATACCGAGTCTGGTTGCTTCTCAAACGACATGCATACATTTCGTCCTACACGCAAAATCGAATTAGATTAGCAAACTTGTCAAATTTGTGGAAAGTTAGCTTTTATAACAACGCGCTCTTGTTTGATTTTCCCATATTTCACTCCATGCATATAACATATAGTAGACTTGGTACATAATATAATATCTACGTTTCTCATTAAAGTTATAAAAATACTAAGTAATAATATAGTGATATTTCGTAACATATATTACTCCAAGACTGTTCCAGAAAATTATCTTCGACTATTATTAATCGAATTCTACAACGATTTTCCTATTTCGATACATATACTCGTACTTCGCCTGTTCTACATCCACACACCTTCTCATACAACTTTTAAGATTTTTATTTGAAAAGATCAATTACTTGATCCAACCATAGTTTCCTTATTCTTCATCTATCACGCCTTGCACTCACATTTGCCCTATATATTTGTTTTGTTAGTATTTCTTCATTCATTTGTTTTACATGTCCAAACCATCTCAAAGTGTTCTTCGTCTTACTCAACACGTCATTTTTAAGTTCACATTCATTCATATACAACATGATGCAATAAAGGGAAATATATCCAATTCGACACCCAATTTATTCTGTCAGGAACGCTTGGATGCTCCAAAACACCTCTTTCCAGGTCGGACCGTAGCCCGGCACTCTGCGTCGGGTAGCTCATCCTTGTGACCCCCATTGCAAGCAAAAGTGGCATGCAAGTACTTAAATTTACCCAACTTATTACGACATCAAGAGGTATGACATCAGCTCCACCTTCCCCGCATTAATACGCTGACCAAAGTGGAGAAAGAATCTTATTTATTTAACATTTCATTGTATACCAAATTGATTGGCATATTGTCAGGTGGCAATCTCTTCCAACTAACAAGACAAAAGTTAATGGTTTAAAAAAAATATTCATATGTTATTAATAATAGTTTGTACAAAACTCTAATTAATTTCACTAAAACACTGTTTTCCACTTAAGATAACGGAATAGGAGGATAAGCATCAGAGGAACTTAAACCAAACTTAAAAAGAGAAAAAAAAGTGGTTTACTTTAATGAATCAAAAGGTCTTAAAACTTCCACAGCGTTAAGATTTTTACTATGCTATGTAAATAATACATTTCTACGAAATTCATAAATAATAAAAATGAGATCATTAATTGTTTTAAATAAGGAATTTCGGAGTGGAAAGGAAAATCGAAAAGAAAACACTAAGCATTACTTTCGTGAAGTTAAACATTTTCTATCGCTTTTTGAAATATACTAATAACGGGGCAAGTCTTACATAAGTTCGTAACATAGTCCCACTGCAAGGACGATGTAAAAAACAGAAGTACGGCGAACTGAGAAATCCACAGCAATATATGCTTGAGCGTAGCTCAAGTCCATGATCGGAAATACGTTGAATACTTTCTACAAGATAAGAGGGAGCGGCGGGGCAGTTCAGGATAACATACAATAGTAATTTTTGCGCATAAATATACATTAAATATATGTATTTAGTTCAACTAGTATTTGTAATAGAGGTGAGTAGTTCGCGATCGACCGGGTCTTAAATATAGGGCAAGATACACAGAACTAGACACAGTTCTCAGATATAGTTCAATCTAGTTCTAGTTCGCGAACTAGACGGATTATTAAATTTTTTAATCAAACCGAACTAAAAACCGATTGAACTAGAATGACACAAAGCGACAGCGCTGTCAGTAACAAGTATACATTTTTAGCACATATCTACTTGCAGGTCTACATACTGTTTGCAGTATTATTATTTGTGGTTCATTATACTCGTACATAATAAAATAGGGTCTTCAAATATTTATCACGGGCTGTCGACATTATGCTATTCAACGACCTTCGTGGCTTAGTTGATAAGTCGTGTGTCTTCCGACCCGGAGATTGCGGATTTGACTCCCGCTGGAACTAGGGTGACAATTCTTCAGTTTATGTAAACCCTGAGATTGTTCGTGAGTAAAAAAAAGGTTTTGTTCAACAAAATGTTTATCAAAAACAATATATGTACAACTTCAAATTGAACTTTTTTTTTAATTCTTGGATAAAAGACAGATGGCGTCGCGAACTTGCCTAGGTCTTGTGACATTTGAGAAGTGTAATGTGTGACATTTATAAAAATGGAGTCGTATACAATACAACAACGCGTTCAAATTGTTGAATTATTTTATGTATTGTAATCTCCGGAAACGGTGATGTTACTTGGCCACCAAGATCATGTGATCTGACACCGTTTGACTATTTTCTCTGGAGTTACGTGAAAAGCCAGGTCTATAAAAAGGACTCCCAATCAATTCCTGAGCTGAAGGGCGAAATTATTCGCGTTATTGGTGAGTTAGAACCGCAATTATGCCAAAATGTCGTCGAAAATTTTGACAAAGAGTGGACATCTGTGGAGTTGCAAGAGGTGGACATTTGGCAGATATTGTTTTTTGTGTTTAAATGCATTATAAATACATTATACTTCAATGACCCATAAAAAGTTTTTTGAAATCAAAGCAAATTGTGTGTTTTATTCAAGAATTTAAAAAAAATTATTAAAAAAACCGCTCAATTTGATAACCCCTTTGTGTACTTGATATGTAAAATTTAGTTGACTTCAATTTTTAAATATTTGAATTTTTGTAGGTTCATAATTCTACAAATATTTTAAAATATATTTCAATTTATTGATAATTTTGACACTAAATAAGTTCAATTATGTTAGATCCAATAAGCTAATTAAGTCACGTGAATATTGAATTCAAGAAACCGGGTATACGAGAAAACGACGCGATCTTTTTGATGATATACTATAAATCCACTGGTATGTATTTTCTGAATGACTCAGTCTTATCCATCTCTAATTGTATCACTTATTCACACATCAAACACTTAATTAATCTTTTGTTTTTATTAATATTTAAAGTTGCGATTTTTATTTCAGTTGATAAAAATATTAGAAATTAACATAAGTATATTCCATCTATTCTAATTTATCAATTTTAATTCACATTACAGGCTTAGTCCAATTACATTGGAATTTGCAATAATTAAAATAGTCGACATATTTAAAATAAAATTTTTCTCTAACATCCCCAGTCTTGAAAGAAATTTTTCTTTTCTTTTTGATAATGTGATGTAAAATACGTTAATATCCGAAGCAACACCATTCAAAGAAGTTAAGGCCCTTACAATGGGCATAACGGCTGGAAGATCCGTTCTTGCATATATATGTTAGTTGAGAACAGTTCTGCAGGTGTAGTGTACTGTAATTGTAAGAAACATTTTACGCTAATATTTCCCGTAATGCTGGATAGCTCACAGCTCCTTGAACAAGTATAACATAGGTTTTTTTTATGCTTAAGTAGTTATATGCCCAGCAGAAACGGAGTAGGGTAAAACCTATATGTATATACTCTTCTAATGTGAGCAGATTAATCTAATAATTACTGATTACTCTGTGGTGATGATGTTTAATCATTACCAAGACGTTATAATAATACGGTGTAATCTACGAGATAATTAAAATGTTTTATTTAAAAGAACATTGTGTTTTTTCATTTGACCCAATTACTGTACAACGCCATTGAGATAATAGCGATCAAATAATGAGCAAAAACTTAATCTTCATTTTATATAACTTCATCTTAACATATTTCTTCTATTACGTAAGAAAACATTGAATCGTACACATGGGCTGCTTGCTAATGATAAGAAAAAATGTTAGTACAAACTAATTAACTAACGATTTTCGAAAATTTTAGCCTTCCTTAGAATATCTTGACTACTAAAAGAACATTTATATGTTTGTATGTATTTTTTATGCACGCCCTAGGAGGAGGTTTGAGCGCCCATGAGGAGATGCTTACATCTAAACGGAATTATATAAGTTGTTATTTTATTGTTATTATTATTTGCGAGCTAATCTCTAAAACTGAGTGAATTTTGAGCCTGTTTTTCCAGTCTATATGTTATTATTTATGAAAGATTTTAGTATATCATACAAATTGCGCTTCCTCTGTAGGACGCCGAGTAGGGAAGGTAATTGAAAATAAGTCAGCGAAAACCTGTCGTTCATTCACATAAAACCCGATAAGCTGCCAAAATTATAATATTACTTAACATTGTTTAAAAAAATTTACAGTTTATCGAGTCATAATTTTTTTTAATCTGGCTTTATATTTTAGTTTGATCACAATAGCAAATTTAACATTGTATAAGAGTATATTATTATTGACGATTTTTTAAGTACATACGTTACTTTTGATATTTTTTATGTATAAAAATATCAACCATTTCAAGCAATTAATTTTTATTGGATTATTATCAGGATTTTTTATTGACCTTGGGTCTAGCTTATATTATATTACACTTTAGTTGTATACAGTACAATCTGGTGGGGTTACTGCCATTTGGAAATATCTTCCTTCCAATCAGAAAGGTTTTAAAGAGGACTTAAATGAAACCAGCCTGGGATATTTTTTTTGAATATGCATTTCAACGGGCATTGAATGCACAACGTCCGGGTTGTAAGTCAGGTATCTAACCAACTAGGCCACGAAGGTCGTCACTAGCTTATACACATATACCCCGCTGAAATCGAATTCGACCATTAGTTCTGAATATAATGAAAAGCAACTTAGATCATGTAACATCAAAATGTATTGGTTGGCAGCGATAGTCAAATCATTAACATGCTAAGTACCCTTTGTTATCTGAATTTAATATTTCAGTTGCTGAAACATTTTTTTTTGTGTACTGCCTTTGGAGTGTATCTTTATTTATTAGCAATGCTAGTAGTTTTTTAGTGAAAACTATTTCATTTCCACATTCGCTCTAAATATGGAACATATAGTCACCTCTATGACTTTGATTAGAATTACGAAGTTTTCTTTTCTAGGATAAAATGTATTGATCAATTTAATTCTCGACCGCTCAATAATAGTAATAATAAAAAGACAATTTATAAAGCGCCATTTAGGGAGCAGACTGGCCTCAAAGGTTAATATGACACATAAAGCATATATGGTTCTTGAAGATCTTTGAATTCACATAAAATAAAAGCATAAAGAACTATGCATAAATTTCCTACTTCTTCTTTTGTATGATACCATTCAAGATATCCGAAATGATGATTCGGACATATTGAAAATCGTGTCCGGGGGACAATATTGTTATCGGTCCCACGAGTTTTCGTCTTTAGAACCACTGGAGTAGGCACACGTACTCGGCACGTGCGAATGTTATTACCAGACGAACTATTTTATCAGACAGATTTTTCGCTTTATTGGTACCACCGCAAAATGATCCCGAAATTCCGATTGCACGTTTAGCATCTTATCAACTAGATCACGGAGGTCATCAACTGTAGTGGCCACTAGCCATTGACTATAGGCAGGAGTTGTTCAAAAAATTCTTCGAGGATTTCTTAATGAATTCTTTTGAAATTATCATCCTACATCCTTGTTTGTTTGTAATAATCTTGTCATCAGCATCAATCATCATTAGCAGTGTCATAATTCTGATTAATAGTAAGTACACTTGTTATTTATTTATTAAATATATATTGACATACTGACTTTCCCCCTCTTGAATTTATTAAGTTGCACTTATGAACTGCATTGTGTAAATTCAAAAACAAAGTGTTCTTTAGGTGTGTTTACAAGTCCATACAATTCGTAATGCATTATCTTCTATTATAAAGGCTTTACACTCTTCCCTCTTACAGAATTGTATTAATTTGGTCGTGCCACGTTTTTCTAAGTCTTAAAACTTTTTGTACCTCCTACACTACTCTTATAGATATTTTTTTGAAAATCTTTCATAATTCATTCTTTCCACGGATCCTAATAATCTAATTATCATTGCTTCATCTTGAGCACTGCATCTTCTTTTAATGTACCTTCTTTCATCATTCATTCTTTCCACGCATCCTAACAATCTAATTCTCATTGCTTCATCTTAAGCACTGCATCTTCTTTTAATGTACCTTCTTTCATCATTCATTCTTTCCACGCATCCTAACAATCTAATTCTCATTGCTTCATCTTAAGCACTGCATCTTCTTTTAATGTACCTTCTTTCATCATTCATTCTTTCCACGCATCCTAACAATCTAATTCTCATTGCTTCACCTTAAGCATTGAATCTTCTTTTAATGTACCTTCTTTTTCAAATTCCGTATTTCGTTATTCTAGTAATGTATTTAAAATTGTATATTATCATCAGTTATTAATAATCGCTATCTCTCATTCAATTAAAGTGCATTATATAACTTGCAACACTTTTTCAGGTTATCCAATGTCGTTGAGCAATGTGCCATGTTAACCAATAAATAACACTTCGAGAAAAATGTATCGAATCAGTTTCCGCCAATTTTTAGATTTGCAACAAGTAACAAAACGTTAGCGTTTATCATAGCGGACGTGATCAAATTTGCATTATAAAAATGCATGCCTAATTAGTATTTAAACACCTGCCGAAATACAAAGTCGAATCAGTGGAATGTGTTCGCTGTTTTTTTTTTCCAGTACGGAATCTGATATTTCTTCCAACTGCAAAAACGGCAGTCTGGCTACAGAATCGGCTAAAATAAGCTATAATAAATTAAATATTAATATATGAAGTTCGTTTCTTAACTGTTTTACAATGAAATGCCTCTAAAATAAACTGAATATAGAAGTTAATTTCTATGAATTTATTATTAACCAACATTTCTCAACGTTTCCTAATTCCCAAGATATGGCTTTTTTGTGCTAATTTTACAAGTTTACAAACCAGAATCCGTGTTTAAATTTTTGATTCATCTTCTTCTTCATCACGTGCTCAATTCTGAGCGTCACACTCCTCTGGTACAAGTATATCTGAAACTTTGTCTATCACCTGTACTCCAATCCTCCCGTTCCTGAGCCACATTTATTGTAGCGTTTAAAGAGAATCCTGTTAACTCCTTCATTTGGTCCGTCCATCTTATGGACACTTTTCTCTAGCTCGTTTTCTCCCAACTGTTTCCGTGATCACCAGCTTCTCCGGAAGTTTGTTATACTTTCTGCCAACATACGCAGAGTTTTTTTTTCTACGTGTTATCGAAATCTTTTCGGTAAAATTCTTAGATAAAAAGATGACCTCCATGTCCTAGTTGGTAAGATACTTGTCTCCCAACCCAGAGGTTGCAGAATCGATACCCGTTGGAACCCAGATTTAAAAAAAAACTATTCCAGTCTGGTATTCACTTAAGGCCTCTAACATATTTCTAGTTGGTTGGAAGATATTGCCATATGGCAATAAACCTACCAGGTTGTACTGTATACAACGAAAGTGTAATACAATACGTTGGAACCCCTTGTGATCCATAAGTTATATATTATATTTTTAATATATCAGAATTAAAAAAATATATATAACATATTATACCATGGTCTTTCTTCCGATTGTTGCATTTCAAATGAAAAATTTAAAAATGTAATTGGTTCAAGTTAACAATATGAATAAATTAAAAACCGCTTTTATTTTTTTTGAGTCTGAATAAAGTATGTATAGTAGATACATATTTCTCACATAGAATTTCGAAAAAGTGAAAACATATTTTTTTCTAAAATAAACCATTATTCAAAAGGTGTTATGTTAACCTACCATAGCAATTTTAGACCTAAACTCTAGAAAAATAAACTTAAGTACAACGTATAATGCTTCGGTGGTGAAAACGGAAGAATTTAGTATTTGAATATACGAGGTATATCCAGAAAGTAAGTGTACTGAATTTTTGTAGGTTACAATTTTTTTTCTTTAAACAAAAAAATTACGTGGTTACCGTAGTACATATGTAAGCTATTTTTCGACATAGTCGCCATTCCTCTCAATGCAGGTGGTGAAGCGGGGTATCAACTTTTTGATGCCTTCCTCGAAGTAGTTTTCCGCCAACCCCTCCGTCCACTTCTCCACCTCCTCCTTTACCTCCTCGTCGGTTTAAAACCTTTTTCCACCCATGTGCAGCTTCAGGGAGGTAAAGAGATAGTAATATGAAGATGCTAGGTCAGGAAAATGCGCGGGATGGTTCAGGACATCCCATTTAAACGAGGCGAGCAGTTCCTTTGTGGCGTTGGCCGTGTGTGGTCTGGCATTGTCGTGCAGCAGGCAGACTTCCTTTGTCAGCATGCCTCTCCTCTTGTTCTGAATCGCCCTCCGCAATTTTTTTAGGGTCTCACAGTATCTTGCAGAGTTGATGGTCTCCCCTTGAGGCATATATTCAATTAAAATTATGCCTTGACAGTCTCAAAATACGGATGCCATGATTTTCTTGGCTGAAACTTTTTGGCGGAGGGTGAAGAGGTGTGACGTGACCGTTTTTAAACTCGCGACACCACTTGTACAAACTCGTACGATTCATAGCTTTATCACCATATGCAGTTTTCACCTCATTATAAACCTCAACCGGAGGTTTTCCCTTCCAAACGAGATAACGGATGACGCCGCGTATTTCGCACTTGGCGGGAGATTGAATTGACATTTTTGCTGTCGCGTCGACACTTCTCAACGTACTGACCTCGAACCGGTCTCGTTGCGGAGGGGAAGGGTCAGGCTACACTGAAGTGTAGCCAACATGTCGAAAATAAAATCCATCCGGTCGTGAGAGCCTCAGTACACTTACTTTCTGGATACGCATAGTATTTGCCAAATGCAAATAGTTACAATTACGAGTACAAGAGGACGTGATGATATTTATTTATTGATTGATGTCGATTTCAAAATAATTGCATGCAATCAATAAATGTAATTCAATATGTTAAAAATCTAAATTTAAAGGAAAATAAATACATTGCCATTTAGCAAACAAACTGAATTCTTTGCACATTTATTAAATTAATACATTTTTAATTGGTAATCGAACTCAAGATTAAAATAAATAAATAAATTATGCAAAATAAACTATTTTATTATAAAAAAATATATATAGTTTGAATTACTTGGCATTTCGAATTAAAAGATCTCATTTTTTTCCATTATAAAACACGTGCGTTGTTTTATGTATTCGCTGTGAAATAGGTAAGTATCGTTGATAAGAAATATAAATATTGCGATTACTAATATAGGCAAACTGTAATATAAATATCGACTCACTCGTGTGATTTTTAAGATTCGCCGGACACATATTAACGCAACATAGTTTAACGTAATAATAAAAAACGGCAAAATCTAGAAACTGGCAAAGCACTATTTTTTAACAACAGTTGCTTCAAGAGCGCTTCAAAAATAGCACCAGTGTATTACAGAATATGGAATGAACTTATTAGAGATGAATGTAAACTTGAGGCTGATGTGTTGAGCAAGGTGAAGAAGAGACCTCTGAGATGGTTTGGACATTAAAACGAATATATAGTGCAAATGTGAGTAGAAGCCATGGTAGAGGAAGATCAAGAGCAGTATGTTTGTATCAAGTGAGTAATATTTTGAAAGAAGGAAGCGCAGAAAGTCAGAGAAATCGTATGAGCTGTATTAGAAGATTTATGGATGTGAAAGAGGCGAAGGATGTGCGTAAGATAGGAAATTCTGGCGCTCTCTCCTCTGTGCTTGTCCCAACAAGGAAATAGCGTGATGGTATGTAAGTAAAAACTTGCTAAGCACCAGGACAACAGAATTATGCCCTGAATAACTCGGTTCTAAGCAAGCGTTCTATTATTTCTGAGCAACAAAGTCGATTTCTAAGTTCAAAAAGGAATTAATTATGTAATCGAACAATAATCCTGCGTAAGGATTGTTTGGTCTGTAGTTACAACAACAGTTGACTCAAACATCAGGCTGATTGAAAAACTAATAAAGAAACATGCATACTCTTACACCATATTCCTTTATGTGTAGATTTCTACGTCTTTTAATTCTTAAACACACTGTTTGCCTCGTCCAAATGCATGATGTTTTATTTCTCAGACTTCCTACCTTTTCCTTAGTAAAAATTTCCCCAATTATCAATTATCCTTCCATTCTTTCCTCGGTTTTTCTCTACCTCGCTCTTCGCTACATTTTAAACATAAATTATAGTTGCACTGTAAGTATTTTGCAATTTTTTAAATATGGTTATCTCAAGATAAATTATTGATTGTACTAATGAAGATGATGATGAAAAAACACAAATTGTATATTGAAAATTAGCAAATGAACAAGTTCATTTTTCATTTATTTTTATAAAGTTAACATATACAGGTTTATACCCAACTACACAGAAAGCTTAAAAACAAATATATACTTTTTAAAACAATTTTACCCCGCTAGGAAAGGTGTCGTCTGCCTTCACCCTTTGGGGATGACTCCTCGCGCGATTCTGAAATCCTGGCTAAAGGCCCAGTTGTCAACTTGACAGCACCGACGGTCATCATCCCCCCTGAGAAGACAGACATTTTATTTTTTTTACACTAAAGCGCACCTTGTAGGTGCATCCAAACTTTTGCACTACCCAATTTCTTCTTCATTTCTTGATTCATTGGAGCATTAATGGCATTTTTTAACTTCAATCTTGTCTCTTCGCCCGGTTGTAATTTTTGCAGCCATCAACATGGTCCAGATCAATTGACAAATTACATTTTGTGGTACGGCGATGCTAATCGAGTCAATAATTTTCGAAGGAATTTACATTTAGCCTTATATTGGTTCGTCTTTGAACGGATTAATTACTACGATCTAGTGGTGTCAAAGGATAGTTTGACTGCATTCGAAGTTTCCTGTAAAATACTGGAATTTCTTTGAAAAACTTGCTAGGTTGTTTGAACTACAGATCTGAAGCCGCTTTCTAAGTATATTTAATGTTTTTTTCTTCTCTTTGATAATTTTCATTCTCTCATGACATCGGACCTTAAGTTCGTCGTCGCTACTATTTTTTCACACTTATGTGTATCGCCACTGGAGAAGTTGTTTTGAGCAGTTTTGATGGGTGCAACATCACTTCACGACATTGCGACAGTAAAAAAATAAAGAAGATACGGTATTTTAGTGAAGATCGCGATGGACGGACAATGATTTATTTCCTCTTAACAACGTTGGTGGGATCGAACTGAACGTAAGTACAAATAATTATAAAACATTTTCTGAAATGTTGAAGATATCAATATTATATTGTATATTCAAAAGAGACCGAGACACCACTGAAAAGGGACAACCCGCGAAATAATGGAAGAGCATTGTGCTATTACATTCTCAACTGGTGAAACATTCATCAAAGTATGGGTCGTTTATTTTAATTTTACATAAAATACAAGATAATAAAAACTAGTTCGAATTTCTTTTATGACTTGTTGCTAATACCCCGACCCAAAGAACTCAACCTTCACGTCACGTAAAATGCAAAATACTAAACGGCCAATGTATTTGATACTTCCGCGGTGCAGAACACTTTAACAATAACTTCCTCCCACGTATGTTAATTCAACCAGTTTTGACAAATCTACGTCATCTTGTCTTTAAAGTAATCTAAATTCATTATTTCTTTATTTTACAGCCATATCGATTTTGCAAGCATTCAAAATGGGCAACATAATTTTACTTTCTTGAATGAGTATCCTTCCACTGATGAATGGTTTTCTTGAAAAAATAAAAGATTGTTTATGAAAGTCTTGCTACCCTGTCTCGTTCAAGGGTAACATGTTGTTTAAACAATTTTCTTTCGTTTCCCTCTTCGCCATTTATTTCCACGTTAACTTTGTATAACGCTGGTAATGTTAGTTTTTGAATTAGAGAACTATAACCAAAATAATAATTGATCTCACAGAATTAACAAGTGTTTCTTTCATTCGCCAATTTCTTAAATTGCATCGTGAAACATAATTAAAAATTGTTAAGATTTTCATTATGTTTTGTATTGTATTGCGTTATGCACACTAGCAAGAATGAAATTATTATAATTAACTGGAACCACTAACTAGAAGTCGCTTCTAAACAAGCCCCATTAAAATTGATCTAGCGAATAGTATACTTTTTAATGATTCTAGTATTATATTACACTTTCAGTATGTCATCAGCGATTTCTTGGAGAAAAGAGGCTGCGCTGGATTAGGTGACGGCCGGTTACCAAACGGTATACTATGCGGTGAAATATCCATCGCCAAAAGATCTCACGGCGTACGGCACTCACTTTATAAGTATGTCTGTAAAAGAGACATGTACACTTGTAACGTGGATATCGAATTGTGGTATGATCATGCCTAGAACAGTAATCTGTGTATATAACTTTCAGATTTCAGAACAGTATATATAACTTTCAGATTTCAGCTCAATTTATTTAGTGGCGCTTATGAGCATTACATTAATTATAAAAACGACATTTTTTTGTTCAAAATTTAGTACAAAATATAACTTGACAAATCATCGTGTTTAGTTATTCTTCTCAAATCAAATCAATGCACGCAAATCACTCCTGCACGTTAAGACATGCCCGTTCTTATGCTAAAAGATACGAGTTATTCTTCTGCTTCATTTGCCATGTATTTTTCCCTGGATCATCAGTTATGTTATGATGTATCGTGTGCCTCTCATTATGTGACCGAAGTATTGAAACTTATTTACTACTATCTCTAAAATTTTAAACATTTAGTTGAAGCAATTCGAAATCTATTTCAATTTCCATATAAGACGACTTCTCATCGAACGTTTAAGAATACTTGAACTGAATTATTATTTATGGTATAACTTAAATTAGTTCTAACATCAATTTGCAATAAAATTTGCTAAAGCTCCCTTGAAGTGATTTTATATGTGAACATAAAGTAAACATATTATTTAGTGATTTTATACGGTGATTTAGATAATATGTCATAAATAAATAATTAATAAACCCAATGACTTATATTATGTTGTAAAGCAACACTCTCATTTCAAAAGCGCTCTTAAAATTTATGTTAGGTAACTTATGAACGTAAGTGATTTAATTAATTCAGATGAAAACAGTGTGATAAGGAAACAAGTCCAGAAAACCGGTTATGGATTATTGAAAGTGTCTTCTTCAAGCCACAAAGGAAATAAAGACTTAAAAATAACAGCGTAAACTAAAATGTTATGCATTTTAGTTTAAACATACATATCAGGAAAAATACATATCTCTACATGTTTCTATCCAAATACATAACTTTCGCCTCCTCTACATTCATATATCTCGTCATGTATTATACAATATTTCACTATTCATATTTCTCATTGCCTTCTTTCAAAATCTGGGCCACTTGATCCAGAAACGGTTTCTTCGTTTTACCTCTTCCACGCACACCTTGCACTTCTTACTTGCATACTCGCTTAATCATTCTTTCGTTATTAATTTTCTCAAAATGTCCAAACCATCTTAACGATCCTTTGTTAAAAGCACATTTTTTTCTTAGTGCACACGTATTCACAGCATTAATCTTACTTTTATCCTTCTGCCAAGTCTAAACTTCGCTTCTTTACAGTAAAGTGTGCATTAACACGTGTATTGAGCTATGTTACGTGGTTGTTGTGTATTATGTTGAGTGATCCATTTACCTTGTTCTCTGTCCCTACCCTTCATTCAATATCCCTTACAACTTGCCCATCAGACGTATACATATTGCCCAGATAACATAACTCGTCTACTACTACAGTTAATCCATACATCGAATATAAAAAGAAAAACATATCAAGTGTGCTAACTAGAAGTAATATCAAATATTTATCTTGAAAAGTTTCTGTCGAATTGATTGTTAAATTCAAGGGAAACTTAACTTACTTATGTTTCATATAATTTGCTCAAAATCTGTTTGAAGTTTAGACACAAACATTAATTTAAAATCTGTTGAAAAAAGGGAACAGATGGAAAAAAATGCTGAAAACAAAAAATCAAAACAACTTCGAACGAAGAACGCCTTTTTATTACGATGATGCTACAAAATTAATTGAATACGTATAAAAAAATCTGATGTTTTGCGATCAATTTTGCAAATAGCCAGAACATAACGAACTAATTCGACGATGACCTAATACTTGAAAGAATTTTGAACCGCTTATTATAGACTGCGAATACCTAGGCCAAGGTGGAACATCATCCTTATCGTTCATTGAATAAAAACACGCTTGGGCATCACTAATTTACTCATGATGAATCATTTTATTCATTCGAGAATATGCAGTGGTACAATAACTTTGGTAAAATGACTGAGATTTATTTTAAATTCGAGATCTATTTTAAATTTTCAATAAAATAAATAAAGCACTTATTTTTATTTTGTATTCACCACTGTTTTATTTAAGTTTATTATCGGTTTTAAAGACCTCCGTCGTCCTCGTCAGGTGGAGATGAACTAAATTATGTCTTATATATATTTTTTTTAATTGAAATATTTACTGGAGAGGGGGAGGGGAGTAGGGGCTAATAAGAGCAAGGGAGTAGGTAGGCATCAAAAGGTATTTATCTCTTTTTCGACGTAATTATCGCAATTTGTTAAGAGAATAATGCTTTTATCTAACTGGCGTCATGTTTTATCGGAGATGTGTGGTCTTGTGACTCAAATATATATTTTTAATAAAGGGTTTTTTTTAGCATTCTTCAGTTATTTATCATTTTATTTTTGATTATGGCTAAATGTATCTCTGATATTTCCAACTTTAGTGTTTTTATAACTTTTGTAACGATCATACAATTCAAATATATTTTCTTTGAAATTACGTTTCAATAAAATTCTGATTTAAAATAATTCTTTCATTTGTTTGGTACCCCTCAACATATCCGAATTGATAATGAGGGCATGTTGAAGAGCGTAGGCTGGAAGACAATATTTTCATCAATCCAAATAATCGAGTGTTCGGGTTGGGTACCACTGGAGAAGACAAATTACTAACAATTCGAATTTTATTTTTTCTTTTCTTTTTGTGGGGACCATCGGAAATCGAACCTAAAACCCCCAAGGCTAGCATATGACCACCATCTGGTCACGGAGACGTCTTTTCGAAAAATAATTTGAAATTTTAAGTAAAGAACATATTTGATTCTGATATAATAAGATTTAAGTTAAGAGCATATTTGATTCTGATATAATAAGATTTAAGTAAAGAGCATATTTGATTCTGATATAATAAGATTTAATTAAAGAACATATTTGATTCTGATATAATAAGATTTAAGTAAAGAACATATTTGATTCTGATATAATAAGATTTACACATATCAAATTTTTTGTGTTGAAACATTTATTTGTTATTTAATTCGTTTTGAGTTACAATATTGTTAAATGTACATTTTTCAATATCAAAAATATTTTGATAAATCTGTAGTAAAATCTTGAACGCATTAGTGACGCGGCTTAGTGACGCGACGCACGTGTTTTTATGGTCACAAAAGAAATAAAATTTAGAATAAGTTTATTTTTAATGATTTTATATTGAAAGGCTCGACATAACCTATGTGAGAAGGTCAAACAACTGTATTTTATAGTAAGATAAAAAGGTTCCAACTAAATAGAATGTTTATGATTCCATAACCGTACGAGTATAGTGTCCAACATCATTTTCCCTCTTCGATATTTACGCCCAGAAAGAAGTATTCAGTCACCGTGTTGTTTGCTAACAAAGTTAAAAAATTATAGTCGTTTTTTATAGTATATTTCATCAACACCACAATAACGCCATGTCTCTATTGGGATAAACAGAAAACAACAGAATTCCACTTCATTATATTCTGGTACACACCTCTCATTTCTTCTACGTCCATACATATAATTATGCATACTCACATATTATAAAGGCGTTTTACTCCTTCCTCTTTCAGAATTTGATTTATTAGGTCGTACAATATATTTTCAGGCCTTCTCAAACTTCTTGTACCCACTTTACTACTTGTATACCTTGTCAAACCATTTTATTATTCATTTTTTTCATTCAAGAGTATCTCGTTTCAATTTGTATTCTTTCCTTTTATTCTAATTCCTTATTTTGGCAAACTTTAGAATATAAAGAGAGATTTTTTTTTTACATGTGTGGAAGATCTACATACAGTCTACAGGATTGCTAAACTACTCAAACAAACCTAGAAATTTATATAGGGCTATTTATTTATACACAACCCCAAAAGTGCTTCAAGAATTTATGTTTGGCAGCTTTTAGTCGCCATGATTTCAATTAATTCAAGTAAACATACTCGTAGAATGGGATAAAATTATTCACAGAAAAATAATGAGACACCAAGATCAATAATAGGTCCTCAGCCATCATATTGTAAGTCAAGCTTATTTAATCACAGTAAGCTGACCCTGATTTCGTGCAACGATATTTGTTATTGTATCTTTTCATTTACGTATTAGTCTGAAAGCTAGAATGATGAAAAATATTTATATGACTCAGCCAAATGCAAAAAAAAAAATTTTACAGTCTTTAATTATTAATAATTATTAAGAATAACACAAGCTGTTAACCCCTAAAAATGTTAATTATGTAACATAGTATGATGCCGTATGATTGAGTGAACATAGTTTCAAAACTAATCAAACTCAATTAACTTAACAGAAAAATATAGCAGTCTGACTTCACGGACTACGAAATATGGCTTGCAGCGCAGTAAACATACTTATGGAGCGATTTACCTGGAGTTCAAAGAGCCCAGCAAGTTTAGAGAATTTTCACAGAAAACTTCCAATGCAGCAAAATATCTTAACAGATGCAGTAATAAAGATGAAGAATATCCAAAACAGTCCTGCGCTTCCTCCAAATTTTGTCAAGCATGTTTAGCGTCTCTCTGATCATGGATTTATGCCACGCTCGAGTGGAGATTGCATGCCATCATCCTTGTCCATGCCATCAGACTCTAGGACCAGTAAGACTCTTAATCTCCATGGCTTTCTTCAAACAGTGACTTAAAAGATATTACATATCTCTTCAATGACTTAATGTATTTCTCCATAGCTCCTAATTTTTTATCCGTTTCCATCTTTCTTTCCCTTTCCAATTTTTAATGATATTTACAAATATTTTGGTTTACTATTGTTTTTTTTTTTTGCTTCAATTGTTTATTTAAATCTTAAAGTATTTTAGATTTATTTTTAATTTATTAAATTAACGCTGTTACCTTTCACCAAGCAATTTAAATTTCTCTGTGTAACTATTGGCTGGTTAACTAACCTGGTTAAATGAGAATCTCTTTGAACTAAGATTGTCGTTTGACAATAAAGTCGTTATTTGTAAATTTTACAATGAAGTGTCAAAAAACGATTTGGTGAGTATACTAAAACGAAAGATTAAATCTCAAAGTTCATCAATGTGCTGCTGAAAAATAAATTATCAAGTATCAGAATTGAAAGAGGCGCGCATACATCACAACATAAATATATGTACAATGCTCAGGTTGTCTCCCGGATTTGATTTCGTCAAGGTGACAATAGCATTATCTGTCGTTCGTTACTTGAATGATTTTGACATTTTTCTCTCGCCGAGCACTTGAAACATACATTTTGCATTTAAATTTCCGATGCTAAGTCTATTCAGCTAAATATTTGATACTCGTTTTTATGTGATGTGCTCCAGAAACACCATACTCTCTTATTTAAAATATATCAAAAGTTGTTTGAGAAATGTGTGCACCTAGAAAAATACACGAGGTAAAATAAATGCTTAAGAAATGTGTGCACCTAGAAAAATACATGAGGTAAAATAAATGCTTGAGAAAT
Source organism: Odontocerum albicorne (assembly GCA_949825065.1). Classification (NCBI taxonomy): domain Eukaryota; kingdom Metazoa; phylum Arthropoda; class Insecta; order Trichoptera; family Odontoceridae; genus Odontocerum; species Odontocerum albicorne. The sequence goes on from OX463840.1 coordinate 15,788,011, forward strand.
GTGTGCACCTAGCAGAATACATGAGGTAAAATAAATGCTTGAGAAATGTGTGCACCCAGAAGAATATATGAGGTAACACTATGATAGAATACGGAATAAAGGGATTTGAGTCGAATGTGAACTGAAGGCTGATGTGTTGAATGAGATGACGATGATCTCTCTGAGATGATTTGTTCACGTATATATTAAAAAAACTAACAAAACCAATATACAGTGCAAATGTGAATGGAAGCCGTGGTAAAGGAAGACCAAGAAAAGTGTGGTTGGATAAAGTGAATGATATTTCAAAAGAAGGAAAATTAAAAACTAAGAGAAATCGTAAAAGCTGTATGAAAAGGTGTATGGATGTGGAAGAGGCTAAATATGTGTGTCAAGATAGAAAAGTCTAGCGCTCTGTCCTCTCTGCCCACCCCAGTAAGGAAACGACGTGATGGTACGAGTATGTATAGTTTTCTACAACTGTTTATTAAAAATTAATGCATCCTTTGCGTGATTGCACAGATTGGGAAACATGGTTGTTGACATTATCAGTTGCTATATGTATGTTATGTTATGGTATATGGGTTAGCCGAAATCAGAAATATTTCTGATATCTGAATGTGAACTTTTGTATTGTTTTGAATTAAAAAGATCAATTACAATTTTTATTATTGAAGTACTAGTTTCATATATTTTAAACTGTTTTGTACATTAATGTTTTTTTACGTTTTAATCGTGTGTTTTTTTCACTTTTATTGTTGAGTTTTGCTATGTGATATGTTTTGAAGTTTATTTAGATTGCAATTTTGATTCGAATTTTGTTTTTTGTGTATTGATTTTTTTGTAAGACCACGGTCATTAAAAAGTAATCAATAAGTAGTTATTTCAACAAATTTTGAATGAATGGACTTATTTTAATATTTTTAAGATTTATGGGACCCAAGAGCATAGTTTCGGTCCCTCCTACCATGTTTATGTATAATAAAAGACAATAATTTGAATAAAAAATGTGCTGTGTGTTCAGCACGATTAATTTATTACTAAATCAAGTACATGATAACTGTATCTAATACACTAAAGAGGAATAATATTAGGTCCTTACATATGAAATTGGCGTTTTGTTTGGGAGGACATAAAGTTGATTTTTTTTTAATATAATATATTTATTTAATCAAAGTATGTACCATTGCTATCTATGCACTTTTGCCATCTCATAGGTAGTTCATCGATCCCTTTACTAAAAAAACCATTCGGACGGGAATCAATAAAATCTTTGAAGTCGGTTTGGACTGCCCCATCGGAGTTGAATTTTTTCCCTTGCAAGAAGTTATCCAAATTTCGAAAAAAATAGTAATCTGTCGGGGCAAGGTCCGGAGAGTACGGTGGTTGTCTTAGACATTCCAATTGAAGCTCTTCTAATTTGGTAGCCGTCTGTTGTGCAGTGTGTGGTCTAGCGTTATCATGAAGCAGCAGTGGCCTAGAGCGATTAACCAGCCTCGGTTGTTTAGCAGCTAGCTTTTCCATCATGGTTTGCAGTTGCTGACAATAGACATCTGCCGTAATCGTCTGGCCAGATTTAAAAAAGCTGTAGTGAACGACACCAGCACTAGTCCACCAAACGCTCACAAGTAACTTTTTTGGAGTCAATTTTCGCTTGGGGCATGGTTTGGCTGGTTCGGCAGGGTTCAGCCATTGCGATGAGCGCTTCCGATTATCATACAGGATCCACTTTTCATCACACGTAATGATTCGATTCAAAATCCCTTCATTATTGTGCCGGTTGAGTAATGCAACGCAGCAGTCAACGCGCGTTTGTTGATTTGCTTCACTCAATTCGTGAGGTACCCACCTTTCAAGCTTTTTCACCTTCCCAATTTGCTTCAAGTGGATTAAAACAGTTTTATCACTAACACCGCAGCCTGCAGCTAACTCGGACGTGGTTTGCGATGGATCCGCTTCCACAATAGCCTTCAATTCTTCATTATCAACTTTGGTCTCCGGCCGTCCACGGGGCTTTTTCTGCAGGTCGAAATTTCCAGAACGAAAACGTTGGAACCAAAAACGCACTGTGTTTTCTTTTGCGGCACCGTCGCCATACACATCATTAATCCTTCGAGCCGTTTCTGCAGCACTGGTGCCACGGTGGAACTCGTACTCGTAAATAACGCGATATTTCAAGTTTTCCATTTTGTAAACTGAGTGACGCAAAGAAAAAAAACAATTGAGGAAAAAACAAATGAATTATAATTTTCGAAACACAAATACTTGAGTAAATAGCTGTATAAATTTTAATTTGGAATTCCTAACCAAAGAGAAGATATTTGAGATCAAAGTTGCCAGTACGGCAAAACGCCAATTTCATATGTAAGGACCTAATAGTTGATTCTCGATTTTCCAGGGTCGCATAAACTGGCCAGTAAAAAAAACATTTTTTTTATAACACTGATGAATTATTATTAAATGTTATAAAAAAATCGGAGTTTTTACTGTTCCACGATCCCGGATAATCGAGATTTTAATGTATATACATTTGTGATATCCTGGTAGCAACCTGAAATACTCGTATATGAAAAAAGTTTTTAGAATGCGAAATACACAACTATACACATTTTGTCACTGTGGGGAGTCAATCTTATTTTGTTGTTGAAATAATGCCATGAATAATAATAATAATACGAGGACAATTTATATAGCGCCGTTTAGAGGACAGAATGTCCTCAAAGGCGTTCTAACTCGGGAATCGAACGTTTATTGATAGACTTAAAATAATTGATATTTATTGATATACTAAAAATATTACAAAAATAAAATAAGTTGAGTGCAAGGATGGGAAGGTGGAGGCTGCGACCATTCGATTGGGTACTTCCTCGCATCTGCATATGTTTAAAACATATCATCTAAATAACACATCTTCACCAGAAGACGACATATGTTCGAAGATAAATTTGTATTTTATTACACTTTAGTTGTATACAGTACCACGTAGCAAAATTATTGCCATATGGCAATCTTTCCCAACGACCCAGAAAAGTGTTAAACAAGTTTTAATTGAAAACCAGATTGGTACTTTAAAAAAAACTAGGTACTAATGTGAATCGTCCACGCAACCCCCATACTAGAAGACCGGAATTTTACCAACTGGGCCACGGAAATGATCCTTTTGCGTAAATTTGCAAATAAAGGAAAATGTGATAATTATGTTTCTCTACTTAACCTCATAGCTATACCGTGGTTTTAATAAACAGATAAGATCTTCATCGTTTGAATGTATAAAATTAGAATAAAAAAAAAACTAACGTTTCTCATCGCTCTCCCAGAACGCATAATACATCATGTAATAAGAAATTGCATGATTAATTTCGTAGCTGGCAACTTCGGACGTGAAATGATCAGGAACAAGTAAAAATATTTGCCAACAAGATAAACAGAGCCTCTCTTTCCGGACTCAGAGAAGTTTTTATGATGAATTATTCTGAAGCATTCTCATTACACAATTATGCATATTAGGTAGTCATTCATTATATTCTTGAAAACTCTCATAGGATTTTTTATGTATTTAGTCAGTGAAATTATTCAACAGTTACATGTGTATGAGATTTATGATGAACAATTGAGATACAGAAGTTCCCCCTTATCCGCGACGGATACGTTCCAAAACCTACAGTGAATGTCTGAAACCGTGGATAGTACTGAACCTTTTATATACTTTGTTTTTTTTTTCTTTATACAAACATACCTATGGTAATGTTAAATTTATAATCTAGGCACGAAAATATATTAATAAAATAATAAATAATAATAAAATGGAACAATTATAAGAAAATACAATAATCTAAGTAATGTGACTGTGACCTCCCTCTCGATCACAATATATTATTATTATTTTATTACCCTTCGTATTTTGACGATGATAGTTATTATTTTATGTATGAAGTGAAATGAATAGCGTTAGGTATTGTTACGTAGCGTTAGATTACTATTGACCTTTTGCGAATACGTTGGAATTTTTAATTAAATATTTTCAAGTTGAAATCGTGGATAGCGAAACCGCGGATTATGGGCTCTATTGTTCTGGCGTTTCTTTTCAAACGCGGAAATCGAACACAAGTGTGAAGTGAAAAATAACTATGTAAATCTTAGGGCAGCAAATAAGTTGCATTTTAAATTAATGTATCGATGCGGTTGTTAAAACTCCAATGGCCAGAAAGAAAATGGATAATCCTATAGCTTGGATACACCCACGAGAAGCTGAAGTGTCCGAATTTAATGAAAAAAATAAGTGTTTTTCGTAATAATAATTAAAAAGTACAATTGATATAGAGTCGTTTAGAGAGCAGACTCTCCTGAAGAGTGGTCTAACTCGGGATTCGTACCCACTATCATATAACGTCGTTTAGAGAGCAGACTCTCCTCAAGAGTGGTCTAACTCTGGATTCGTACCCACTATCATATAACGTCGTTTAGAGAGCAGACTCTCCTCAAGAGTGGTCTAACTCGGGATTCGTACCCACTATCATATAGAGTCGTTTAGAGAGCAGACTCTCCTTAAGAGTGGTCTAACTCGGGATTCGTACCCACTATCATATAGAGTCGTTTAGAGAGCAGACTCTCCTCAAGAGTGGTCTAACTCAGGATTCGTACCCACTATCAGTGGCAAAATAGAAATATTACACAACAAATATATATATAAGTTGAGTGTACGAAGGTGAAGGTGGTGGCTACGAATAGGAAGGTGGTGGCTGCGGCCATTAAATTAGATACTTCCCCGCATTTGAATATGTTTAGAAAAACAAATTTGATAAGATTTACCAATAGAAAATGAACTACAAAGAAACCTTTGTAGATCTTCCGGCATGTGATAGTAACACATTTGACTTAAGGTGTAGTATAGTGTTCATATATAATCCTAATTTTTTATAAGACCTCACAAAAAGGGTTGTCATCAAGTTACATTCGCCACCCATATCTCTTATCACTTCGAGGCAGGCTTTTCCACGCCACAGGCCCAATAACGTCAAAAACCTTACCATAACACCCCGCCCCATTTGGTCGAGTTGGATCGGTAAATTCTTTCGATGAAGATGAATTCGACCTCAAAAGTTCTATTTCTCTCCGAAAGAACATATCTCAGGCAGAAATTCGAAAAATACAATGGAGACATCTTCCCACGGAAGTTCAATAATATGTATCGCTTCAATCAAATATGACTTATTGAGTAATTGCATTATATACTCTTAGTATTACCTACACTTCTGGATTGTAGTCTTCTCTCACAGTCAAGTGTTCAAGTCATTCTCAAACTCGAATGTACGTCTATTACAAGTTTGTCGTATTTATATTTTTATGTAATGCATAACGAAAATCTAAAATCAGCGATGCATAATATTTTAACGTAATTAAGATGAATATAATGTTAGATGTATTACCAAAGAAACTACATTAACGACCTTGTCTGTGGTCAAGGAGAAATTTGGTTACCATCAAACAGCCGCTATGATCTTATGACTCAACCGCTGTTTAACTTACACGGATTGATGAGGCAGCATAAATTCCTTTCTTGAGGATGAACACGGTTTGAATCATATTGTGGACCGAGCGCAAACATTTAAGCGCTTGGGTTAATACAACAAACTGAAATATTTGCATTGTATTACTTAAAAGTAAAAGTTATACGTTTGTTGTAATCTAGAAAACTCCAAAGAAACCATGTCGCCGGAAAGTTTCACAACTTAGTTACATGTAACATAATCGAGCGAGCAGATTATCAGATGGTCGTTCTACGCGTGTTCTGGTCTCTTTTGTCATTCGTTTTGTTAAGCTTTTACGTTATATTTTTTCAAGGAATTTCAATTAAATTATATAATATGCCAGAATTTCTTTGTTGCCGATTAACTGAAATCACTGCAATAATGTTTTTTTTTACTTTAACACACCTTTCGATATGTAATTTATTTATTTAATGATTTATTAAACCACTTAAGAATTTATGTATTTAGTATTCTTAAGATTACTTGCTTCAAGTATGTTTGCAATATATATTTTTGTATATAATATATAACTTTTAGAAGAAGTTCGATAAAAATATTGATATAAAATAATTAATTTAAGGACGTTATGAAAGACAAGACGTAGGATGCATTGTTACAATTGTATGAGAAAATGTATAAATATATATGAAGTGAAGGGAGTCTGTGAAAATAGAAAAGTGTGGTCCTCTCTGTGCATCCCAACAGAGAGATGGCATGCTGGTATGTACAATATCATTAAAATGTTATTCATTATTACTCAAGTTACATAACTTGGTGGACATTACAGCCACATATCTATCTCGGTGTCACGCTAGATCATTTACTCACTTTTAAACCCCATCTAAGATTCCTAAAAAATAATCTAGAGTAGACTAAACAGTTCACTGGAACAATTTGGGGGCGGATTTTGGTGACTAGTTTAGTTGTTCTCATAGCCAGTTACTGTTCTTGTGGGTATATGTTATCTGCGTACACGTATCTAATTAAGATGCAAATATTCGTACATAAAACGATGCGTATTGTCACGCAAACTCTTAAAGTCTACATTTCTATGGGCTTCCAGTGCTGGCAAATATTCCTCCTCCTGATTTCAACCGTGAAGAGAATCACATTAAAGAGTCTAAAAAGTTGTTGCAAATCGACCGAACTACTTATTATTACGGGAAAAGAACAGTCGCCACTTCGTTTTACCTCCCGTCGACCAATGTGGAAAACTGGAGCAAATAGATAACAGGTCAACTGTCGATAAATTGCAGTCCCGGTGGACGGAGTATGATGTAACGAACAATCATCTTGTAGTGGACCGGACGGGGGAATTGCCCGAGTTTTCACGCAGATGTGGAGTTTGCCACGCAGAAGGCCGAGCAGAGTCACTTTTTTGTAAGTAGGAAAATTAGATCATAGACCACATCGTAAACAGCTGCCCATGGCATGCATTTTCTGAAAACCTGCAGATCCTACACAACCTAACACTGGATACTGTGACCTGATTGAAGAAACGCACTGCTTGTGAATGTTAAACGTAGGAGAATCGTATTTTATCTGTACAAAATGACATTCATGTCAAATAAACGGAGCTTTTAGAGATTTCCACATAGACATATGAGTAAATGACAGAAGCGAATGTTGAGTGTGTGATGTGGATTTTTTTAATACGATTTTAATATCGTTGTTGATATTATGATGCGATTGAAATTGTGTATGTGATAGCTTGCAATTCAAGTGCCTATGAGAATGTGAATGAAGAGTATAAATATATCAGCTCAGTGTTTTAGTATTTAGGACAAATATATGAAATTTTGTGATTAATAAATGACAACACTTTATCACAGGCCATGCCTAATGAAAAGGTTTTCGAAATCTACAAAATGGAGGGTTTTTAGCAATGTTGTATACCTGTACTCGCCTTTCAGTAAGTTGTACAATTTGCCTTTCCATTAACATTATATAAATTTTAAATTATGGATAGTTAAAATTAAAAATAAACTATTGAGAATATAGTCAATAGTAAATAATACATGTCATGTAAAGTAAAAATGTAAGTCTAGGGTAAACAAGTCTACATACGTATGATATAATACCCGGCGGTATGTAATACCCATCGGGCTTAAGAAAGAAACTGTCGCTTTGTAGAGCGTCGTCTCTGTCGCACGGAATGTTGGCGCATCGTGCGACAAAGACGACGCTCTACAAAGCGACAGTCTCTTTTTTAAGCCCGGTGTGTATTACTTACCGCCGGGTTCTATAACTTAAAAGTAACATATGTGAGTTTACATACATAACTTTTAAGTAAAAATGTCAAATCTAACATACATACATATATTTAGAGTTAAAAATAAGTCTATCATATATAGTATAGTAATTTTTGAATAACAAATGTAAGTTTCCAAATGTAACTTTAGAGTATTTGTGTATAAAACTAAAATTTTGTTGAATTAAATTTGGTAAACTTATATATTAACTTAATATTAACTTATCACAAACTTTTTATGTATTAACTTATCACAAACTTTATATATTAACTTATCACAAACTTTACAAGAATAGAGATGTTAAACTAGAGTAAAGAAAGCGTTTAGTTAATTTATTTCAGTATCGTGAAGGAATATCATAAAAGTTTATCAGTCTTGTAAACTTCTGCAGTTAAACAGATTGATGATTAAATTTTTATTAATATAAACTTCAAGTATTATTTGGTAAATCTCGAAACTATCTAAAATAACTGGATGTTATTAAAAGGACATTTGAAATTATGTTTTGTTAAGTAAATAATTGAAGAAGAAACATTAAGGTATTGTTTTGGTTATCGACCTCCATGACCTAGTTGGCAAGATGCCTGTAACTTCTCATCTGGGATTTCCGAATTCAATTCTCGGTGGTTATAAAGGTGGGTATGTTGCCGGTTCGAACCCTGCGCTATTCTACTCCCTTTGAATGACACACATATTTCTTTCCATCTAGTATTGGGGGATATAAAGATACCTATTTATTTAACACATTATTGTAAATAAAATTTGGCGGGTTTATTACCAAGCGGCAATCTCCTCCAACCAACCAGATAAAAGCAAGTCACATAGGTCGCAAAAATATTAAAAAGATTATTCATATTTGTAAAATTTTATGGACATAAACATTTAGGAGTAAAACTGAGATATCACCAATCTAAGAAAAAAGGATGGGAAAGAGGAAAGAAAGATCAGGAATGAAACACGTTATATTACTGGCTAGAAATCAATAGTTTTTTCAATCACCTCTTAAACCATGCCAGGGATGTAGCAAGTCTAACATTGGTTTGTAACTGGTTCGAGAGGATCACTGCATGAACAGTAAAGGACGTCGTAAAAAAAGAAGAGCGATGAACTGGAAAGGCCAATAAACAATCTCTGTCTAAGCGCATGCTAACCTATGGAACCTATAACTTCATCATATTTATTCTACCAAAAAATGCCGATGCACTCTGATCGTCTCACTTCAGGTGTGCCATCAAATCCAGTACTGCGGTGTGGCCGGTGAGTTTGCTAGTGTACAACGGCTCACTCACTTAGTAAAACAAACTCTACGGCACAGCTTTGCTTTCCAACTGAGACTACGAGGCTCAGCAATGTCAACGACTAGACAATATAATACAAAATTACTCTTATCTCTTTAAATTTATTAAAATTTAACAAAAAATAATATCTTATAATAACCTACCTCAGATGTGTTTTCTTATTTACCCAATTTGTAATTTGCATACGAATAAAGGCGTGCTTTGCGAAGAATATATGATATTATACTCGTAATTCGTGATAGAGAAATCAATGACTGGATAAGGGCATAACTGTTTGTTAGAACTGGGCGTCATAATTATAATCAAGAAAAGAATCTTGAAATGGTTTAGAAATACCTTAGCCATGAAAGACTTACTAAACAAATAAGTATGCGTGGATCGAATGGTGTACAAGAAAAGAGATAGGGTAAGGAAAGAATGGAAGGATATACTCGTAGATGGGGAGATTTTGACTGAGGGAAAATGTAAGATGCATTAGAAACAGAAAAGCATTTATGAGTGTAGATGAAGGAAATGTTGTTGGTGTGGTTAAGAAGATATGGAGATTTATCCGCTTTGCTAACTCCAAAAAATATATATCATGATGATATGTTTATACATAAAACAAACGTTCATGTCTAATTTCTGATTTTAAATTTCATTGTTTGGCGTCTGATGTCGATTCTCAATTAAACAACTCTATAATAACTTAATTAATATAATAAAAAAACAATTTCTTATTAAATATTCTTAATAAGAACTCTTCCAGATAATATGTTTTATGTAATAATCTTTGATTTAGTCCCAAACTCATTCAATTAATATAATGTGATTAAAATTTATTTTATTACTTAACTTTTTTTATACAAAATATCAACTTGAATGGTTTATTTGGTAAGATGCTTGTATTGGGTTTGATTTCACATAAAGCCTATTTAATATATATCTGATTGGTAAGAAGAGATTATCAATCAAAGAGAGGTTAATTGCTACATTGTCAATGTATATCTGAAATTAATGAGGACAGGAAGAGGTACATCGAGGAAAGGGAGGAAGGAGATAGAGAAATTTCAACAAAGGGAAAGGTAAGAAGTATGAGAAACAGGAGAGCATGTATGATGAGATATAATATGGGTGTGGACTAAACGAGAGCTATCTGCATGAAAATAAAGCGTGCAGATCAGTCATCTTTGTCTATCTCAAAAGAAAAATTACGTGACGGTGTGTATTATTTATGTCCAATAATATACGGGAACAAACTATCTATTTTCATTAAACGATCGGATTCTCAAAAAATAATTAAATGTGTCATACTTAACCGAAATCTTTATTAGATAGCACTTTATCGACCTACTTCAGCTATAGTGTATCAAGCCCGTTAGTTTATATTATATATTGGGGATCTATTGAAACCAACGATTGGCCTACCACCCCAGGGATAATGTATAGGGTAGATGGTCGCTGCTGAACAATATCACTGACCCTGGGCAAGTATTGAGTAGGCCATACTTAATAACTAAATAATATGGTTTTAGGTTGGTATTCAGAAATGTCAAGACCGTCACAAGCCAGCGTGAAATAAAATAACGTAGATTTACTATAGTATTGAGAGAGAAAAAACACCAAAAAGTTTGGAAGACAATTTAGTCGCTTCAAAATATCAATTATTTACGCATGTTACCAATACTCTGGTGGTTCAGATTGCTTAAGAGTGTTTCAACGGCGAGTTCTGAGTTCTCGAAATTTCTCAATAAAAAACGAGTTTATTTTTACGAACATTTTATTATTGATAACATGTACCACCCAACTCATGGTAACGGATGATCTATAATATAAATAAAAAAAGATACCAAATTGTTGATTTATTTCGGGTGTTACGTTTTATCCTGCTAGAAATTATAGTTTTTATTTTCATCTCGTCAATCACTGTCGAATAAAACACATTCGATTTTAATTAATCTGGTATTATATGGAGAGAGATGTTGGCTTTGCGAACAAATGAAATTAGTTTAAATTAAGCCCGTATGAAACTGTGCCTTCAGCCCTAAATTGAAATTTAGACAGTATTTTTTAGGGTCACTAAGTCTCTGAAACAACCACGATGAACAAGTGGAGAGAAACATTGGACCGCAGCAAGTGAATTTTGCCTGTAAATACATTACCATCTAGCTCAAAACTGCCCTGGATGAACCTTGAAATCCCTCCAAGAAAGGCTCGGAACAAGAATTGGAAGAACCAAGGACGACATATCAAAATAAGGAGTGTTTCATGATACATCGACTCTGTATATGTGGTAAGGAGCAGTCCCTGCAACACTTGCTACAGTGTCCGAGGAGCTCAGTGATTTTCAACGAAGACGACTTGATTCGTTGAACACCCAATACTGTCTAGGTGACAGAATTCTGCGTGAAAGTACAATAGTATAATACATTGAAATAGTAATAAAAAGATTAAGATATAAAAAGTTGGATTAATTTAAGATGTGGTGCTGGAGACGCATGCTTAGAAAATAATTCAACAGCTAAAGATTAAGGACAGGCTGTCCACGATTTTTCTGTGACTAATACTCTAGTATTTTTTTATGCCATATAGCTTGCAGAAGAGAGGAGAATTTGTAAGACCCGTGCTAACGGACAACGTGACGAGACAGAGGTTGACCACCACTCGGTGAACTGACCAAGTCAGGAACGACACAGGGTCCTCTGTCAACAACAGCACTTCGAGAGGCCTAAAATAAAGAGAGTTGGATAGTCGGCTTGGACAAAATTCGACAGATGGATCGGCGAAATCTCGACCATTAGTTTTTGACCAAGAAATAAATCTAGTAATTTTGGTATTTTCCATTAATATATTTTAACCCTTCAAGGTATGGTCAATTTTACTATAGGAAAACATTAAATATATTAGATTTTAGAACTAAAAAAAACTTTGATTTTAATGTATTCCTTTATAAAGTATTAAGTGTGTCATTTACAAAATATTATGTACGTAGAACCATCATACACAGTAGCTCAGTACAAGTGAAACTTAAAATATGGGTACGCCAAAAATACTCTTAAAAGTGACAGAACTTGAAAAAATTTCGAAAATGAAATATTTAAGTATCACACTTTTCTATTTGGAAGAAAACATTTTTTGTTTGCATGAACTTCATTAAATAAAAACATAAAAACATTAGTGCAACAAAAGACTATGATGTGTTAAATAAAATTAATTTAAAAAAAATCAACGATGTTATACCCTTTTGTCAAATAAATATCTTTAGTGTAAGGTTTCAATAATTTAGCAGCTACTTAGCGCAGCGGTATGACAATAAATGACAATATGACGACCTCCGTGGCCTGGTGGTAAGACACTTGTATGCCGATCCGGAGGTTGCGGGTTCGATCCCCGCTGGAACCCAGATTTTTTAAATAGGATTCCAGTCTGGTTAACACTTAGGGCCTATAAAAACAGCTTTCTGGTTGGTTGGAAGAGATTGCCACATGGCAATAAACTCGCCAGGCTAAACAAAAAATTGATTTTTAAAAATCTTTCAGTAAAATCTTCAAGAATGTGAGGAATCAAACTCGGGATGTCTGTCCGAAAAAGACTGCTAACCACTATGAACACTGCGCTGACAACACACAATTGTAATAGTAATTCATTATATGATAATTATGAGCGTTTTACGAACTAGACGACCTCCATGGCCTAGTTGTTAAGACGCTTGTCTCCCAACCCGGAGGTTGCGGATTCGATTCCCGTAGGAACCCAGACTTAAAAAAAGTATTCCAGCTGGTTTTCATTTGAGGACTCTTTAACATCTTTCTGGTTGGTAAGAAGATATTGCTACATGACAATAAGCGTGCCAGGCTGTACGGTATACAATGAAAGTGTAATATAATACAATACAATTATCAAAATGAGAAGCATTTCTCTCGGCGCTGGACCGTCTCAAGTTACGCAATCTCTTATTCTCGATTATTTTCACACACATATTATGTTATTTAGTTCAATGCCGAACAAGCATAGTTTGAACTGATTTTTCCATAAAACCTTTGAATTATTTTGTGACATGTCCCATAGTCGACTTGGATTATCACTTATGTGAGGCCAAAGAGCTAAAATGTTCTCTTGACTTCGCAGACGTTCAAATTGGGCATGGATCAATTACGAAGCGATTTCAATTCATCAATAATATTCGGACAACCTGTCTTGCCTTTAAATTTCGAATTATCGAGCCGAATAATAATAAAAGCTAGATCTTAACAAATTATTCTCATAAAAGTTCCCGTTTTTGCTCAATATAAAATGATGATAAAGTTAACGGAATGTGAGACTAAAAAATAATCATTGAAAATCGTAACTTAATTTCATAAGCATTGGTTTAATATGAAATTTTATTTTGTGCTTCGTTTTTTTCTCATGGCAAATCATAATTTGAAAGTATTAGCGTAATATTATCACATATAATTGAGTCAACTGACCATTTTTTACATACCATTTCGCTTTTGGAGTAGGTACAGAGGATAGATCTCCACGTATGACTATTCATTCATACACACAGTATATTCTCCTTCAAGAATAAGAAACAAAAATCATTCCAAGAGCGCCAATATAACAATGAATTGGAATCGAATCCGGACGCCAGATTGCTTATCATCGTCATCCATGCCATAAAATACCCTCACTTAGGTCGGTCCACAGCCCGGCACCCCATTTAATTTTACGTAGACCGAGACTACAAATCTTCGTATCGTAACCTCGGTTTATGATGTAGGATGGTAGTTCGATTCATCTTGTCTCTTGCGAGTAATAAAACAGCGCAGCAATTAAAAAGCGAACCTACAATGATATAATAAAAAAAGCAAGAGCGCTAATCGCATTATTTTTAGACATAAAATAAACTCCATAATAACAATAAATGCGATAAAAAAACGGTCTGTAAAAGAAAACACTACGGGATCCGTCGAGAATCAAACCCGAGATAAGTAATAAAGATAACGATACACTAGATCACTAATACCGAAAATTAGTAATTATATAGATATATTGGAAAGAGACAATTAGTACCTAAGATGAAAATACAACCGCCTTCCTAATTTCCAGCATCAACTTCCGGCGTTTAACAAATAATTTCATATTATAATAGGAAACCTTCACACCTTACCCACCAGGTTCATTATAAATGTTATCAGGCGCTTCTAATGAACTCTCAATAATTATAATTGTACATGGACTGCACGCATAATTAGGTACCCGGTCTACAAAGTGAAACTTCGGATATTTTCTTTGAAAGTGATTGTAGGAATTTGTACGAATAATACTAAATAACGTATTCTTCATTCATTTTCTTTTTTCACATTTGCAATTTTGACAACGATGTAGAAAAGAACATAAAAAAATGTACATAAATGTTTAGTTTATTATTTAAAACTTTCCAAAATGTACGCATTTTTAAATTTTGATTAAGTTTTGTTTATAAACAACTATGTATGCTGTTATCATATACATAACCTAACAACGCAATTCGTATTTTTCGAGTATATAAAATTTTCTGTAAGTAATTTATATTTGTAAACTATTTAATTTATAATTATTTTAATGTTTGTTTATTATTTACATAAAAATAATAAAGAAAAATATAAATCGTTAATATATTTTAAAAAAATACTTACCGGTGTCGTTTTGTAGCGTTTGCCAATCAAGGAAGCAGAAAATTACAGAAGTCCAATTGCAACAGATTCACAGCAATAAAGCAAGCACTTGGTTTGCTTTGTCTGGAAATGTTTATTTTACAAAATTCACTTTTTATCGAAATTTTAAAAATCCGATCACGATTCCAAAGGATATTCAGATAGTCACTCGCGAGTGCCGGATATTAGGATCGCAGAAAACGAGCGCGGTCACCAACGTCTCTCGACTGAATGTGTCGGCTGCGCGGGGTTGAGCCACTGTTTGTTCCATACCACCGGTGTGCTTTCTCTTTCGCACAGAGGCTCGTTTGCAATTGCTGGAAAAGGTGAGCGACAGTCTACCTTATTGGAACGAAATATTTGCGACGCTTCGCTCAATTTTCCCTACATCCCTCTTCTGCTCTCCGCATTTTTTTCCGTCGGTCACATTTGCAAGGAAAATCGGCATCCAGCAAAAATCTCGGAAAAAAATTAAAAAACCTGTTTATAAAATAATATTTGGTATTGAAATGGATTGATTAAGGTAAGTTATATCTATTTTTGTTACAGCTTGACAATTAATTATGAGTGGAAAAACTTCATAATATGAATGTTTGAAAATGATTTCATATATTTTGAATAAATTAATCAATTATTTAACTATCGATCAACTAGCTTTGTATAAGCATTTTTCCTCCCAAAAAAATGGAATTTTTCATTTCCCCTTTAGGAAATAAATATTATAAATTCATTTCGTACAAAGGTATTACATTTCATCCGTGCTCTTTTACATTTATTCGCCATTAAGTTTATTTTAATTTCCTTTCTATCAACAACTAATTCATGACATTACTGTAAATTAACTTAAATAAATTCCTTAAACAAAATCCATTTAAAATCCGTCATCTCACCTTAAAATGTCGAATATTGCTTTTTTGTTTTTGGATTACTATTTACTTATTACCGATTGTGACAGTTATGTGAAAAAGTAATATTTCTTGGTCCAGTGATTTCTCCAAAAGGCCAAGTCAAATGACCCAAGTACAGTTTCTATTCAAGTTTTTCGGATAATTGAATCATTATAAGTTCTTTATTTTTTAAATATGTTTATTATTTTTAATGTACTCTCACGGAAGCAATTCTTCAGTATGAATATTAAATGCCTTAGGTTTGTTACATGTTCACATCTAAGTCTCGAATCCCCATGTTGACCTTTTCAGGTCATATTTTGCTAAAAGAATAATTGACATACTAATTTATTATAACAATATCTGTTTTTTTAATATATATTGTTGCTTATCCACCCATATCAGGATGATTTGTGCCATCAGTTTTAATACATAGTTTATCCACCCATATCAGGATGATGGATTGACTCTCTTAGAATTGCATTTTTGTCATTAAAACTGATTGCATAAATCAATTCGATGGCACGAGTCAATCCAAACATAGGCGACCGTGATCTAACGGTTAGTATTCATGACAAACAAGCGGTCGCCCCAGGTTCATTCCTAGCGCATTCACTTCCGGACTGGTTTTTCTCTTCGACCGTTTTATATTTTTATTTACACAATAAACCAACATATACAAGCATCTTTTATCCACAGGATATCTTGAAATCTTACTCGAGCCTATGTTATCGTATATAATAAATGAAAAATAATTTTCTAGACTACATAAAGCATCAATTGATTAAACTTTAAAAAAATTACAATGAATTTCTAAGTAAGGCAACGAAATGTTCATTGGATGTGGCCAAGACATAGCATTTCAGAAATTATTTATTTAACTTACGCTTCAATATTTTTTATACTTTATACGAGTATTTTGCCAGGATATTTACACAAGTTTAATTTGCTGTACAATTTCGCAATATCAAGAGACAACATCTTACAACGTTAAAGCTGATTTTAAGTAAATGCCTATTTTTTTATATTCATACATATTATCCCGCCATTTCCCTGTTAGGTTAGGCAAAGAGGATATAACACTAAACTTAGTGGGTGGGCTTTCCAGGTTCGGTGGAAAAGTGGGCTTTCCAGGTTCAATGGCTAGTAGTTTCACTTCTAAACTGGTTCAACTCTTAAAACATAATAGATCTAAAGTTCTATTTTTCTGTAGCTTAATTGTTAAAAGCTTTATACACACATACCTTCCATAACATCGTTACCTTTCTGGAGTAAGCAGAGATGACAGAGCGCCAGACTTACCTATCTCGATGTACATATTTCGCCTCATCCACATCCTTACACTTTTTCACTCATCTCCTTCGATTTATCTTACTTCTTATATTCCCTTCTTTCAGAATATAATTAATTTGATCCAACCATTATTTTGTTGGTCTTCCTCTACCACGCCTTCCTTTCACATTTGCACTACATATTTATTCTTAAAGTCTTCCTGAATTATGAGTAGTGAAATACTTGAGCAAGTTGAATAATTATGATATTTTCTAAGATGATGGAAAAATTGAGGGGTATCGAACGACGTTTAGCGATAGGAAACAAAGTCAACGGTTAAAAGTTACTTTCTCTAATAGATAATAAGCAACAAAAAAATAACTCCTTACCGAACGAAGAAAAATGAACAAACAAGAAAATATCTAATAACATCCATTGTGACTAGCTATTCTGAACTTTTTCGTTACATTGACCATTGTATACACGAGTATAAAAATATCTAAGTAAATTATATGAAATTAACATAGACAAGCAATTATTTCATTACAATTTCTGGAACGCGGGAGAACGCACTGTAAAAATGAGTACACATAACTACATAAATACAATGCAACATTATTTTTTATATGCCTTCTTTTCTCTCGGTATATCATCGAAGGAGAATATAATCAAGTAAGTTTTCTTTTATGACAATCTCCGCGATCTAATTGGTAAAACGCGTATCTTATGCTTTTATGTTTCGGGTTCATTAGCTGTTGATATTCGAAAATGTATTCAAGACTGGTTTCTTAGGGCTCTCATTAAAGACAGTTGTCTTAGCAACTCGACCACTGAGATTGAATTGTAGTTTCTACACTTATAAAGATCTCAATTTTTTTCCGTTTCCATCCAGTCTTGTTCTAGCGTATATTCACACAACCGCTGCACACGTGTCCTCCAACTCTTGGGCGGACCCATAATAATGATAGTAAAAGGACAATTTATATACCGCCGTTTAAACATCTTATTGTCCTCAAATTCGGGATTCGAACCCACTATTAATAAAGAATTAAAAATAAATTAATTAAAAAAAGCAAGTTGAATGTAAAGATAGGAAAGTGATGGTTGCGGCCTTCCCCACATCTGCATATGTATCTTTGTAGATCTTCCACTATGTGATAGTGACACATTCAGCTTTAGATTGTATGTTGTGTTTATATATAATCATAAATTTTGATAAGGTCGTCTTCAAGTGTTTCCTAAAGCTGCACATGCCATTCATATCTCTTAATACTCAAATCTCCAGCAATATTTTTTTAATGGAAATGACATGCTAAATTATAGTTTTTTTTTTATAAATAATTAATTAAACAATTTAGTTTTAGTTCTACTTGACATTTTAAAGCAATAAAAAGGTCGATCCAAGTAAAATATTACTCTTGAAAATTTGTATAATATTAACCAATAATAAAAATGATCAAATCATTAAATAGTACGCAATAATAATATGATTGTTGCAATAGCAAAATTAACACTAAAATGACGAAAATGCGCTATTATCGACTTAAACCAACCAAGAAATGCACAGATTCAGATGTATGATATACCCAATAGCCAAAAATCTAATTAATCAGAACTTACTTTTAAAATTCTAACAGTTAAAATTAAATCACGTTTGGTAGCTATAGTGTGTCCTAAGCGTGCCCACTGTTCTTCCTTCCGGGCTTATTTTGAAAATATAAATTCATATTTCCTGTAGTATTATGATAAGCCGTAGCCATTTTACTTTCGTAAAAAGGTTCCTCTGATTTTCGTGTTATGATTATAATGTTTATAAGCATATAAAAATAGTTGCGATCCTGAATTTCAAAATACTCGTATTAACAGTTATAGATGATTCATGAAAATATTTATAAAAATAAGCTGTAATATAAAAATAAGCCTTGTGGTCTAAAAGGATTCCAGTCTGCCATCTTTCTGGTTGATTGAAAGAGATTACCACTAGGTAATGAACTTACTGGACTTACTGGATGTGTACAACGAAAGTTTAATGCAATATTTTTCCACATAAAATACTTACTGAAATCTTAGTACAGAATTGCATGTCGATTGATGATTATTTACGCCATCGTGAATTAAGGTAGTTTTCGTTACTCACGAGCTAAATATTGTCGTTACTCACGAGCTAAATATAATATCGTCATTCACGAGCTAAATATTTAAGAATATTACCCCTCGCACACGGAACGACCTTGTTAAATGAATTCTAATATTGATATTATATCTCATTGGATAAGTTTAAGATTGAATTCCTTAATAAACTTTTTAGCTACATCACCGGGAAGCTTGTTGTCCCTGTTATTATTATAAAACTTTTATTTTTTTATACTTTGCATTTTATTTGATATACTCGTTATTGAGTTAAACCTCTATAAAATGTAAAACTTAATAAGTAAATGTAACATGGAGTCATTGTTTAAAATTTCATATTTTATTTATTTTGATAAATAATGCGCGAGATAGTTGACCTTCATTTATAGACGTTGCAAGACGTTGATAAGACTCGTGTTGTACGTATCTGAAACGTGGGCTGGATAAAAAATACGAGAACAATTAATGTTGATGTATTCGAGAAAAAAGTACTGTAATCTAATGCACTCTACCAAATTTTTCGAGCACTGCAACAAAGTGGAGTTTGGTGCAGACGCTATTATGATGAAATGAGAGGACTCGACAAAGAACTAAGTCTCCAAATAATAGATTGTCCAGAAACAGTTTCGTATTTTTCATTGTCGACAATATGCCTTCGACGAGTCTTCTGATTCTTTGGGTACATTGCCCGTGGCCAAGGAGACAGTTTGAAGAGGATTGTGGCTACTGGAAGCGTAGAAAGACGACGCACAAGAGAAAGAATACCAATACGTTGGACTGATCATGTGAGAGACGCAACTGGACTACCCTTAACAACTGACTTTCGAGCCGCGGAGTGCAGGGATGGATGGAAAGGAGTCGTCAGAGGCTATCATGGGAGTCACGATGCTCAATCATGACCTACACAACAGGATGATGATTTCTCAGAGAGGTGTTATTACGTCGAAATTTTTAAACGTACTTAATGTCAAACGTATTTAATGTATTTTTTTATGAAAAGTTGTAGTTTAGCTTATTTTTTCAAACATTGTTTACACAAATCGTTTGGTGGTATTTAACGTCAAAGATTGAATGAAATATTGCAACTTAGACAAAAAAAATGCAATGTACGATGCATGGAACGATCGTGTGGTCATGTGTGGTTTAAATATTTTCGTAATGTTGATATCACTCAAAGGTTATGTCCGCTCTGATGGACGATTACCACTGATGACGACAAAATCAAGGCTTTGTTCGAGAATAAACACCATTCTACGCCATGAGAGATTGCTGAGGTACTGAAAATATCGAAAACCATTCACTATAATTATTATATTTTGTCCACGAGCATTTGGTCCAATTTTACTTTTGAATTTGACTTCAAAATACAAAATTACTTTTCGAACAACCCAATGTACTCGTATATGATATGCCTTATAAAAGGGGGTGTGTTTGAAGATCAATTCCTACATGGCTTGGAATTGTTTATACTTGGTGTATGCTGGATGGAAACTGGTATGAATCTGAATCGCAATTTTAGATTATTTAAAAATATAATCATGTGAAAATAACGAAAACAAATTTACAGAATAAACCAACTACATCAAGGCTTTGATGGTTAGGGAGTCTTAAATCGAATGCCAAACGCTCGCCTTCCAAAACACGTCCTGGACAGAAAGCCTAAAGGATGAATTGGCAGACCGGGATTGGCATAGAGGACAATGTATCCAAGAACCTAATGACACTGAGAATACCGAACTGATGTGGAGAAAACTAAGCTCCAGACTTGATTATAACGTTTAAGATGGTGATGAAGAATGACTGTTAGCAAATAAACAACAAGTTACAAAAGTAACTTTTTATCTCGTCGACGTATTAGACATTAGAATTGATTCGTATTATACTATTCAAAATTAAAGTTTTTCTAATTTCCAAAAAATATACGCCCACCGTGGCCTAAATGGCAAGACACTTGATATTCAATCCGTGGATTATGGATTCAATTCCCGTTGGAACCAAGATTTATTACAAAGGGTTCTTATCTGGTTTATTGTTGGTTGAAAGAAATTGCCACATAACAAAAAATCTGATATGTTGGACTGTAAAACACGAAGTTGAAATAAAAAAAGATTACAATGTTATTATTTGAAATTATAATTGTGTTACATTATATTTTATTACACTTCCCCTGTATACTTACTATGGTATTGCTAAAATTGCATATACTCGTACAATATATACGTTGTGTCTTGGCTGGTTTATCTATATATGGAAATCTCTTCCAACCATCCAGAAAGATATTAAAGAAGTATTTAGTGAAAACGAGACTGAAATCCTTTTTTTTAAATCAGGGTTCCAACGGGATTCGAACTCGAATTCTCGGATTGGAAGACAGATATCCTACCAACTAGATCGTCTTTCTGGTTAGTTGGAAGAAATCGCCACATGACAATAAATTCGCCAAATTGTACTCTATCTAACGAAAAAGTACTAAAATAATCGCAATAATTTAACACGTTAGTTGTTTATTTAATAATTTTGTATGCCATAGTCATAAGAGTATATCCAAAGAATTTTTTTTTTTTTTGTGTAATTTTATTTTCAAAATATCTCCAAGGATACTTAACAGCGTAACCTTCCGAAAAATACTGCCTTAAAAAGCACATTTTCCGTCACTCCAGAATAATTTGACTTCCTTTGACCTTGCAATATTCTGTGTTCCAAGTGTCAACTGTTAAACATCAATTCGTTTGGTATAATTACTGAATTGTTCTATAATATAACCCTTCCATGCGCGGGGAAAAATTGTGAAATCCACTTTAAAGTTACACTCGTCCCCGCAATCTGCGATTGACTTTTCGCGATTTTTTTTAATATCAGCTCCATTGACGACAAAGGGTAGGCTTACCAAAGAGTCGCGCTCCATATCTCCCTACGATCTCATCGTTTCAGGTGTATAAGTGTTTTTGTTTAAATAACCTTATTCATCTTAATAATACCTCCGAAATGCAAAACTATTCATGTTTGTAGCTCCGAGACTGCAAAGAGATCTCGGAAAGGCTTACGAAAAGTGAAAAGCTAAAAATTCTCTGCTTATTACGAAAATAAAAGAAAATATTCACTGCCATTGCTAAAATGTGTGGGGGGGGGGGATTGGAACATATCCCCTGCGGATAACGGGGTACTAAATATTGGAAAGTGAGTGCATCACTTTTCAGCACAGGATACTGTTTGTTACAAATAAATATTTGAAATATTTGGATCTATGAATATTTCAAGTATCTAATAAGTATTTCTTAAACACTAATATGAAATTGGAATTTGTTTTATCAAACACGGTTTATTCAACTTTATGTAAAGTGAAATAAACAGTGTTTGATAAAACAAACATAACGTGAAATAAACAGTGTTTGATAAAAATAAATTACAATGTCTTTATACCTCCACAATGTTAATGCCTTAACTAATAATAATATTATATAATATGAAATTCATATTAAAATCTATAGGATTATACTTGTTAGGAATCAAGTAAGTGGCATTTTGATTAATCTTCACCAGGGATATCTATTTGAGTATTTTTTCTGCGTTCCAGATTTCTAAAATACTTTTTAATAAATGTATGGAGGATATTATGGGATGTGCTATTTTGGGCTTATCATATATAGATTTAAGAGAGTTTAAATTTGTACGTCAATGTAATCCAACAAGGAAAATCGACACTCTTATTTATCCATTTGGTGTGTCGCTTCTGGATTATTGTTATTCCATATAATCCAGTCTCTTTTCAACGGAGCTGCTGTACTGATGTATGGTTATCATAAATATTGTCATATTAGTCTGTTTCGAAAAGTCTACACTTTCTTAAGTGTCTTATTGTATTCAAGTCCCTTAATTGAATACCTCCTTTGTATGCTGATCCTTCGAAAATACGTAGAATTTTGAGGTGGATTTCTTCTTCATCTAATAAATTGATTATTCGAAATCGATCCAATAGGCGGGGTATTATGGTGGAGCCTTTGCCGTTGCTGGTCTTGTGTGGTTTACCTCTTAGTGTTAGATATATGGGTGGCGTGTGCTGCTTTAGAAAGCACTTGAAGACAACTCTTTTTGGGAGGTCGTGTCAAAATGTATGATGCTATATAAACACATACACTGCACTACACCTAAAGCCGAATGTGTTACTATCACATATCGGAAGATCTTCTAAGATTTTTTGTAGTTCATCTTCCTTTGGTAAGTTTTCTGCATTTTTTTTACCAAATGTGTTTTTTTTATATATGCAGTTGCAGGGCAGTACCTAATCTAATGGCCGCAGCTTCTACCTTCCTATTTTATGATATACTTAGCTTATATAATATAATATTGTTGACAGACTAAAAATATTATTTTCTAATATTTGTAATCTGTCAATATGTTAATAGTTCATTTGAGTCCCGAGCGCCCTTGAAAGTTTGCTCTCTAAAAGGCGCTGTATAAATTGTCATTTTATCGTATATATTATAATAGACTGTTATTTCTTTGAATAGATGCAGTAATCCCCACGTGGTACATAATCGTAATAAGATCTCACAACGTATCAGGTTAATAAGATTTTTAGAATTTTTGACAAAGGACCTAAATAATAAGTAACAATCGTTCAAATTGTTCTATTATACTTTTATCCGTATGTCCTTAGAAAGATTCAGGCAAAAACCTAGTTTACAGGGTTCACGACAAATGACAAGCAACAAAAGTTGTTCCATATAATTTGGGAGTATCTAGCAAATTTTTTTTCATAGGTTATGCATACATATAATATATATACTTGTCATGTTATTGTAATAATTTACATTTTAAATACTATCAATAGAAAGTTAGCTTCTAACCTTTTATTATCTACAACGAGAAGCAACCAACACCTAAACATTTGTTTTATTTCCATTACTAGTATATTATTTTTAATAAATCAAAACTTTAAGATATGAAAATTAGGTCCTCTAAAGGGTTAAGGAAACTTGGAGTTTATTTTTCGTTGTGATTCATTTAATATCCGCAAAATTAACATTTTCCAATAATTGGAGATAATTCTTTGTTTCATTATGTCATTAAAATTAACGTATTTATGGAAAAAGGCCCATAATTTACCTGTTCCGAGATAATCAAAGAAACATTATGCCATTTTATATTGGTTTTAAGTGAGATATTTTTTTAATGCGTAATTTATCCGTTTAGTTTACAAATGCCTACAAAGTCAGTCTATGTTTGGACGGATATGTGACAAAAAACTGACTTGAAAAAATATATTATGCAAGTATGAGTGGGAGTCGTTGTAGAGAACGACCGAGAGAAATGTGGTTGGACCAAGTGAATAAAATTTTAAACAAAGAAATTTAAGAATTAATAGAAACTGAAATGACTGTATGAGAAGGTGTATGTATATGGAGCGGGTGCTGTAAGTATGCTTTGATCGAAGGAAAGTTTGGCAATATGTCCTGTCTGCCTACCGTAACAGGGAAATGGCGTGATGGTATATACGTATGTATGTCCAAATATTGTTTGAAAATAATCTTGATTTGATTTTTGAATAGTTTTATGAAAGATTATTCCTTTAATATTTTAATAAAAAGGTATAAAAGTTCATACATTTTTATTAAAATAAAAAGCGTTTGTAAGCAATGCCTATTGTCCCCGAAGCTCGAACCATTAATCTTTGTTTCTTAAAACAACACTCCGACTTTACCATTTTTTTCCAATGGTTATTAAATATTTAGGTCGAAATATTGTTTCAAGATACAACTTTTACCTCCTTCAAATTCGTACATTCCATCATGCACAATCTTCTATTATTCATAATCCTCAATTTACCGTCTTCCAAAAACTGGTCCACTTAATACAGTCACTCTTTCCTTGGTCTAACTTTCCATGCACACTTCTCACTTCTGATTTTTATACTCGCTTATTCATCTTTTCGTCGTTCATTTTTTTCACATGTCTAAACCATCTCGACACTCCCGTCTTTATCATCCTTAAAACATCCACTTTTTATGCATGCGTTAGTTTTTTTATATTTATATTCATTCCGTTTTCCTTTCATACATTAACAATTCATATATTTTTTTAGAGTATGTATGAGAGTATGTCCAACACGCATCTCCACAGCATTTTTAAGCTTCTACTTAGTCCAAGATTGACTTCCATACGTCAAGGTGGGCACTAACATAATATTATGTATCATTACATTGGTAACTTTTGATAAAGTGCAGTTGTATGCTATGAAAAGTGCTCCTTACCTTACCTGACTTGTATACTCGTTTTATCAGTATTTCGTCATTCATTCTGTCGGTACATCCAAACCATCTTAACGCTATTTTCTTTACCTTACTAAAAATATTTATTTCATTTATATATATATTTCTAATGTCTTCATTCCACATTCTTTCGTGCATATTCCAAGTAAAAAAAATGCATAATTACAAAACAAAATTGCATAATTAATAATATTAATATAAATACAATTGTATATAACGTCTTTTAGTGAACAGATTCGACTACTGAAGGGTGCTCTTACCCAGGATTTGAACCCAGTATCATTGACAAATTAAAAATATTTTGAAATAAATAAATGCAGCTTGAGTGTTAGGATAGGAAAGTAGTGGCCACGCACACTACATTAGATACTTTCCCACATCTACGTATGCTTAGAAAAACATTTTTGGTAAGAAAACCGCAGAAACCCTTCTGAGAGAAACGAACTACCAAAAAAACTTTGTAGAGCCCCAATATGTATAATCTATGTATATAGTGTTCATATATAATTATAAATTTTGGTTAAGACTTCGCAAAAAGGGTTACCTCTAAGTGTTTTCTAATGCTGCGAACGCCACTCATATCTCGAATACTTAAAGGTAGGCTATTCCACACCATAGGATTAGAAACAGCAAAAGCCCTGTCATAATACCCCGCCCTAGTGGATCGATTCACAACTGTTAATTGATTCGATGAAGACAAATTCGTTCTAAAAGTTATGTTCCTCTTCGAACGAATAGCTGTCAGACATAACTTCTAATGATACAATGGTGACATTCTAGTTGGGTTTTGTTACCATCAGGAATAGAACCTGTAACTCATGATTGGAAGAGGATAGTTTTACCAATAGACCACTAGGCTACCGAAATATATTTTTTTAAAATAACACTATACGGGTTATCCGTTTCCCTCAATTTCCTCATTCAAGTCCCCTCTCCCCCCACCTGCTGTGAGAGATTCGCTTCGGAATCACGGTCGGTCCGGAATAAAGAAATGCATCTCTCACGATCGGGTATCGGGCACCGGGCAGTGGCGTGCGATGCGGTCCAACGGAGATTTGATCTCGGGGTCCCGCGAGGAATGCCAGGAATCCCGGCAATGTGAGTAAATTGCCTTAGTGCGCCCGCCTCGACCTTACAGCTTACATCATAGCACGCTTCACCATATACCTGCATTCACAGGTACGGACTTAAAATATCTTATTTGTGCTATTTTTTTAACATTTAGCTTGACAGTCTTGCAAATAAATAAGTAATCAAGTATCGAAAACCCGATATTCTAGATTTACAACATCCATTTTTTATATATAATATGATTGAGATATTGCTTACATTTTAAATAATAATAAAAAGATAATTTATATAACGCCGTTTTGAGAGTAAACTTTTCTCGAGGATGCTTTAACTCGGGTATCAACATACTCTATTGAAGAATTAAAAATATCACTAAAAATAAAACATATTGAGTTTAAAAATAGGAAGATGGTGGCTGCAGCCATTAATTGGATTCTTCCCCACATCAGCACCATACGTATAATGTATTAAAAGTTTTCAAAAATATTTTTAAATAGAGAATTTATTGAATTTGTTAGTATATTAATTTGTAAAAAAATATTATGTTTGAGCACAAAATACCGTTTATAAATATACAAACATTTATTTATTATTTTGTGTACATAGTTAGTTATACATGGTACATCTAGTGAGCTATATATTATATATCAATTTATTACAAATAACTTAGTTTAGATACATTAAGCTGTTTTAATTCATGATAGATTTCACATCTCAAAATATTTATTTTAATTCTAGTAAAAAACTAATCTCTAAGAAAATTGGTTGAATTAAAGCATGCGTTCAAAGATAAAGAAGACGAACAAAGGAAAATTAGAATCAAAGGGTTTTCAAAGTAATTTTTTTAACATTAAATAATCAAATATATTTTTATAATATCCAAAATTAACGTAAAATACCTAGAAACAATGTCATTTTTTTTTAATCAACAATATGCTTTTTCATTCGTATGATACCCCTCAACATATTGGTGATAATGACATGTTAAAGAGCGTGGTTGAAAGACACTAGTCTTCGCCCTAAATAATAGTGCCTTTGGGTTAAGAACCATTAGAGTAATTACATCATTCACAGTTCGCCCGAACACAAAACTGAAAGTCTTACTAGCTAGGATACGAAGATACTTCTTAAAATAATCGAAAATATATTATTAAAAACCCAAAATATCAAGAAGCCAAAACATGAAAATTCCAAAAAAATATTGAAAGTTTATAAAATATCCCAAAATATTGAAAAATCTCAAAATTTTTAAAAAAGCTTTTGAAAATTTTTAAAATTCCAAAATCTGAAATACAACGTAAATAAATAATCGTAAATTCGTAAGATTGTAAAATATATTAAAAACATGCATGCCAGAATGTCATGGAAAAGTGTAGATATCTATCTACACTTCTTTTTTTCCACACACAGCCTTAGCCTCATCCACGCCCAGGCATGCTCTTCTGTATCTCGTACTTTTCACTTTTCAATCAGTCAAATTATTTTCTTTTATTTATTTCTCATCGGTCTACCCTTTCTTCGTTCTCTATTCACTACAGAAATTTCATAATTTATTCTTTAATATATGTATATTTTAACGACCTTTATTCTACTAATAACATCCATTTCTAACAAATACTAATCCCTCATCTAATTCATTTAGGGATTAGTATTTATTAGATGAGCGAATTTCTTCCGCATTTATTTCGCTCTTTTCACCCTTTTTCAATGTCAAGACTTTCACCCTTTTTCAATGTAAACCATTGTCCTCTTTACCCAAAATTGATGGTATGTTTAAATAATTTTATAGTTTTTAATATTTACTAATATAAAACGCTACAATTTAGTAAAAAGTGAAGAAATAAAACCTCTTTTAAAAACATTAAGGTCTGATTAACATAAATATCAAGTTAAATGAAAAATATGGTTAATATACTTTTAATTAAGACTTTTTCCAAATTGTATTTTACCTCTAAATAAAATTTCAAATGTGGTACACCATCTTAGTTAAAAAAGGTTAACGTTTTTTTTTCTTACTTAAGAAGAACATTTTCCTTTATGATTTTAATCAGTTTACAAAAAACGAAGATATATTTTCTGAAGTCTAATTCCAACTTTTTCACCGCAGTGAACTTTCTTATGTTCCCATTTCGACTCTGTCACACAGATGGGGCCTAAGATATACTTAACTAGTACTTCCAGTAATTACAGGCCTAACGGGCACTTCCTGTCCCTCTCTTTCTTCCATCATTTCGTCCACATTAATAACTTCGGCAGCATGCAATATATTACACCTTTTTACGGAATATTTTACTCAGTTACAAATGTACTATAGATACATAGAGTATCTTAACCTAATAAAATCATTGTCTTAATATTACTGCTCACGTAATCTAATAAATTAATAACTGCACACGCAATCTAATAACTAACTAACGCCTCCATTCTCGAAGAACTGAGAATTATCGACGTAGTGTCGACAATATACCTATGAGGAGTCCTTCGAGTCATTGGGCACATTGTTCGTGGCCAAACAGACAGTTTGGAGAGGTTTGTGGTTACTGGAGGCATCGAAATACGATGCACAATAGGAAGAATCTCAATGCGTTGGACTAACCAAGTAAAGATACATAACTGGACTACCCTTGACAACAGCCCTTCAAGCCGCGGAGTGCAGGGATGGATGGAAAGGAGTCGTCGGAGGCTATTATGGGAGTCACGATGCTCAGTTATAAGCTACACGACAGGATGAATCTTAAAAAAAAAATAATTTGCAATTGTGTTATACGATTATGAAAGCTGATTGAATAAGTGCGTTTGCACTTACCAACATCTTGGGAATACTTTTAGTATAGTTTGCTCGGGCGCTACTGTAGCTGTCAGATGTTATTCGTTCTTCTCTGTTTGAATTTTGTTGAGAAAATTGTGATTTATTAAGTTTTTGGATATTTGGGTATTCGTGAAGTTGTGCATTTCTTGATTGGTTTAAATCCATAATAGTGCATTTTTCGTCATTTTAATGTGTTTATTTTGTTATTGCATTAGTCATATCATTATTGCGTACTATGCAATGAATTAGTGAACTTTATTTTTTATTAATGTTCGTTTTCATGAGTAATATTTTAGGTAAACCGATCTTTATATTGTTTAAAAATGTTACATAGAACCAAAACCAAGTAGTTTAAATAAATTATTAATAAAAAAATCACATAGAACCAACACCAAATAGTTTAATTAATTATTCATAAAAACATCACGTATGATAGAAACAAAACCAAATGATTCAATTAATTATTCATAAAAACATCACGTATGATAGAACTAAAACCAAATGATTTAATTAATTATTCATAAAAACATCACGCATGGTAGAACCAAAACCAAATGATTTAATTAATTATTCATAAAAAAACTACAATTAATGATGTCATTTCTGTTAAAATTTTATTGCCTCTGAGTGTTCGAGATATGGATGGCGTGTACAGCTTTAGAAAGCACTTGAAGACGACCCTTTTTGTGAAGTCTTATTAAAATTTATGATTATATATAAACACAACACACTCATATACTACACTCAATCTTAAGCTGAATGTGTTACTATCACATATTGGAAAATCTACAACGGTTACTTGATCTATGTGTATACAAATGCGGGGAAGGTCGCAGCCATCCCCTTATCATGTTTACATTAATCGCTCAATATTTTTTTAATAAGCAATCCACCCACACTAGGATGATTTGTGCCACTATATCAGTCACTATGCAATTATTTGAGTCGATATAATAAAATTTATTTGAAAAATGATAATTTTAGACAATATTTTTGGTATATTTCTTGATTATGGGTATGGATTGCGAGTCACAGCTCCCTTAAAAAGACTGTTCTCTAAACGGCGCTATAAAAATTGTCATTTTATTATTATTATTATTCGAAAATATAGATATAATAGTTAAAGTCGTGTTGCTTGTTTGACATAGTAATGACTCGACGTGTTTGACATAGTAATGACTCGACTTCACTCAACAGTTAAAGTCGTGTTGCTTGTTTGACATAGTAATGACTCGACGTGTTTGACATAGTAATGACTCGACTTCACTCAACAGTTAAAGTCGTGTTGCTTGTTTGACATAGTAATGACTCGACGTGTTTGACATAGTAATGACTCGACTTCACCCAACAGTTAAAGTCGTGTTGCTTGTTTTACATAGTAATGACTCAACGTAAAACATTATTTGCGCGACTCAACAATTAGTTTTATTAAAATGTTAAAGTAGTTTTCTCAAATGATGGATGAGTTACAAGGGATATTGAACGGCGTCTAGCGATAGGAAATAATATCAATGGGACATTGAAACGTCTGTAGTCGATCCGAACTGTATCGAAATTTGTTAAGATGAAATTACACGGCACTGTTATTAGTACCATTTTTACCAGTACCAGTGGAATTGGAAAAAACTCAAAAAAGCCGAATAAACGCTGTAGAATTTTACAGTATGCTCGAATATGGAATAAAGTAATTAGGGATGAATGTGAACTTACGGTTGAAATATTGAATTTGACGAAAAAGAGTACTTCATGGGGTTTGGACATGTATAACGAATGAATCTAAAAAAGTAATGGAACAAATATTCAGCGATTTTAAGTGTCATATGAGAGAAAAACCCAGGAGAGAATACTTTTATTGAAGGAAATGTAAAATTCATTGCAATCATAGAAGTTATATAAGAAAGTGTATGTATATAGAGGAAGCGAAAGATGTGTGTCGCAATAGGAAAGTCTGGCGCTGTCATTTCTCCTTACCATGCAGGGAAATTACACGACTTTGTGTATTTATGGATGTAAAATGATTAGTCAAATATTTTATTTTTATATTTAATTTTGAGTTTACTGTGAGATTATCTGAATTTTTTAAAAGATTTTTATATTACTTTTTCTAAAAATTCTATTAGTAAAATATGATGAAGAAAAATGTTAGACAAATACTAATATAAAAGTAAATAATGTTATCTTACACTGTCATATTACAAAGCAATAAAATTTGTTTCGTATAAAGACTTTGTTTTCCAAATCTTGAATTCGATGTAATTTATTATAATTAAAATCTCATTGAATTTATTTATTAAGTATATTTTTTATACCAAATATTGAAACAAGTAATTCTGAGAAATTAAAATACATATTAATTAATATTTATTAATTAAGACGTTAATTTCAAACGTTTTTCATGTCTAATATAATGGATGTATATTAAGTTCATTATCGAGAAACAAAAATACACGTTCTTGTTTTGTATTCATAAACCCCAATAAAATATTTTGGTCTTAGTTATATTTATATTTTTTTAAGTATAAGTTAAAACGACGACTTCCGTGGCCTAGTTGGTAAGACGCCTGTCTCCCAACCCGGAGATTACGATTTTAAATCTTGCTGGAACCCAGATTGTTTTCTAGTTTTCCAATCTGGTTCTCATTTAAAACAATTTTAACATATTTCTAGTTGGTTGGAAGAGACGTGACGCGAGGTTGTATAGTATACAACGATAGTGTAATACAATACAATAATATACACCCTGTCTTCAAATGAAAATATTCTTTGTCCAGATTAGCTAAAAAAGCCGTGCGTCACTCAACACATTATTCCTCGTCGATTCCGCATGACTGACAGTCGTGATGTTTTTGGTTCATCTGATAGAAATTGATACGAAAGCTATATCTACCTTTAAGGGAGCAAAATGAATACTTGAAAAAAAATCGCCAAACGATCACAGAATGAACGTCGAGTACAGAAAAGCAAAAGGGACAATGTACTTTGAAAAACAATAAAAATTCGTTCATTGTTTAAAGCTATAAAAACATTTTAAATCAAGGTACAACTTGGCTTACTGTAGCAAACATTATGTCAAGAAACAGTTGAGTTTGAACTCATGCCGTTATTTTACGCGCATCAATCAATCAGTTTGACTCATAGGCTAGAAAAAGAGGGCAGAAAATACCAGTATATCGTCGGGTTTCTGGCACAAATTGGTATGTACGGAATTTAAAAAAATGAGATTTTTTTGGTAATTATCATCAAATGGTTAATGTGCATACTTATCTGGCAAAAAATTGAATTGTTTTTTATATCTTTAAATACTATTTTCACACAATCGAAAAATATGTAAATGTTCAGGTGCAAATATAGTATATTGGAAGAAGAATCAAAATTTAAATTGAAATATTTCAGAAACAGCAAAATGTCAGTTACCTATTTGTGCCGGAGAC
Organism: Odontocerum albicorne; assembly: GCA_949825065.1. NCBI lineage: Eukaryota > Metazoa > Arthropoda > Insecta > Trichoptera > Odontoceridae > Odontocerum > Odontocerum albicorne. The sequence goes on from OX463840.1 coordinate 15,820,594, forward strand.
CCGACAATATTAGTTTTTTATCTCCTTAACACTCCATTCTCAGTTCCTTAGAATTCTTTGACTTTTTCGAATATTTTCACTTTTCGAAATTTCGTTTCCTTTTACGTTAAACACAACATATTTATCATTTTTTTACCGCAACCCCCACTTGGATTAGCATTACACGATTTTTTTATTCACAATTTAGTCTAACATTCGTTGTATTACACTTTCGTCGTATATAATACAACCTGACGGGCTTATTTATTGGGAATGTTAAAAATAATATTTTCTTACCGTTAATAATTTCATCACATTATATTTAAGGACACTAGAATAGTATCACTAAACTGTTTGTATAAGATTATCTCCAATAATTTCACTCTTAGATAGAGTTATGAATATTTCAAACACACGCTGATACTTTATTATTTAGTATCATTATCAATTCGCGACTTTCTCGAGAGCGCTTCACCGCACGCGCTTCCTGTCGGGACTGAAAATTAATTTTTAATCCATTTTACCCGTTTCCTTGTGATTTTGCGTATTTTTTTACCCGTTGCTAAGACTGCAAACAAAAGACATGCCTTTTGTAGTCGTAGCATTGTTTATGGTTAATATTTTGCCGTACCAACTAGAAATTTTGGTTGCAAGGGGCGGTATACGGCCGTACCCGGTACAGGACTTTAGTATCGAACCCAGTAGCGTAGTATAAATGTGTGGGCCCCCAGGCAAACGTGTAAATCGGGCCTTCTCTTTCCACCCCTCTCTTTTTCACCTTAAAAATAATCACATTTTAAAAGTAAACATGGATTAAATGCATTTCTCCTATTATATTTATTAGGTTAAATAATTATTTATGTACATAACAATCTACTATATTTTAAATGTCGTTTTTAATCTATGGTTGGAAATTCTAAAAAAAGCTCTCGCTGAACAAGTAGATGAAATTGGCCATCTTGGTTTTCGTATTTTTATTCAATAAATATTTCTTAATTAACATATTACACTTAAACTTGATATAAATAATAAATGTTTTTTTCGCATGAAATAAATTTAAAAAAATATGCGACCATGTAACTTGCTTCATTTACTTTTGTCTGGTTGGTTGGAAGAGGTTGTCGCCTGGCAATAAGCCCGCCAGATTGTATTTGCAATAAAAGTGTTAAATAAATGTTGCCTGGCTATATATTTTAATTAATATATTGTGAATTTTCAGTTATCAATTAGGGAAAATATATCCTCTATGCCAACTTCCAAAATCATTTTTATTTCATTATTTTTTCAATATTTTACATTTAAAATGTAATGAGAAAATTTACGACAGCGAAACAAATTAAAAAATGTTAAATGTGTACAACAGTAAAAAGTTAAAAAACGTTGATAAAAATCACTTGAACTACGAGTCTATTATTTACTTGCAAAAAAGATAAAATATGAAACAAATCGATAGTTTTGTAGTCTTTCAGAGAGGAATTGCTATTTTTAAGTTCAATGCAAAGGAAACAAGTTAAGAGTCCTACATTCGCTTTAAATGTTGTTATCAGGATCATTAATTTGTCCATTTCTATTATCAAAAACCATATTACCAAGGAACTGGGAAAATAAATATTATTTTTTTTTAATTATAACTTAGTTGCAATTCCATCCTCTTTACGAGTATGTTTCAGCCCTACCTATTAATTTCCCGGAATACCCTAATAGTTAAGCCACTGCTCGTATCGAAATAACTAACTAATCAAATAATAAGTCAAGTAAAACTAACCAATAACAAAAAATACCTATTTTTATATCCTTTATAAAAGTTTTATTTATTAAAAATGCATATATATTTTGGAACTTAATCAAAAAGCTTTTTTGTCTCTTGAGTTGATAAATATTGAACGATGTGTGCACATGAGTGAAATCCTGATATTGTAGTCACCCGTGTACCCCGAATATTTTTCTCGTTATCTATTTTCCATCCTTGGGGACAACATATAAACCTTTTATGTTTTATTTTCCCAAAAAAATATTGAGCACTCATTTTTTTATGTGTGTACTTTACATATATTTTATTATTTGAGCTGTCTGAGGTCAACTGTAACGTACTGTTTTCTTGAGTCAACAATTTAAATATTTATACATACCATTACGCTGTTTCCCTATTGGGCCAGGCAAAGGTGACAGAATCCCAGACCTTCATATCTCGAAGCAAATATTATTCCTCTACTACATCGATACAACTTCTACGATTTTTCTGACTTTTTACGTTTCCTTATTTCAAAATGTCATTCACTTGATCCAACCATACTTTACTTGGTATTCAGTCATATTTGCACTATATATTCGTTTCGTTAGTCTTTCTTCATTCGTTCGTTCCACGTGCCCGAATCATCTCAGAGTAATATTCTTCTTATTCAACACAACAGCCTACAGTTCGCATTCATCCCTAATTTATAATGAAGATAATATTTTTTCCCACTTTATCTTGTGAATGGTATATAGTAAATACATATTTTTATGCAAGTTATTGTAAAAAACTCTATTCTATTTTACTAAGCACCTAATCAGACATTGTATTTTCTGATTGATTTGATGTTTTTCCTGTTACGAAAATATTCAAATAGTTCTTATGTTAAAAAAGTAATACAGATTCCTTTGATGCGTGTCCGTCTGAAATAACTAAGTTTCCAACTATTGAGAAAGTCCTTTTTATCTAAATAACCTTCAAAAAAGTGTTGAAAGAAAAAAATGAAAGTCGGAACCTTTGTTTCTTCCCTTCATTCAGATAAATGCTTTCCCTTTCTCAATCTCATCCCTAATGGTTATACTCAAAACTCACTGTTCATGCGAGCACTGCTTTGATGTACGAGTATATGTTCACCAAACACAAATGAATTGTTCATCACAGAGAAATTATTTTCAAGCAGGTTTTATTTCTTTTTCAGGAAAGTTCAACACAAACCTGCATTATTTTGTTCATTCTTTTACACAACTAAAATAAGTATATCGGACGACGCATTGTTATAATTTCATATGTAAATTTGATGTTATTTGGTATTTTTGGCGATTTTGAATGTAAATAATTATGTTTGTTTGGGTCCGTTTTGTTCAATTTCAAATTAAAACTCAGAACAGAGTATACTCGTACGAGTATATCTTATTGATAAAAAAACTTCATATAAACTATTAACAACTGAAATTTATTTATTTACAAATAATAATAATAAAAGGACAATTTATATAGCGCTATTTAGAGAACAGACTCTCCTAAAAGGCATTGTCGCGACCGCAATGGAAATGTAGAGTTATGGACGGGCGTCGAGACTAGATCGCTGGCCGGTCGGCCTCTGCATTGCGCAAAATTCTCGAAAATTGTGGTATTTTGTGAGGTGTGAGCGCTTGCGATGAACGATTGACCGTTCATAAGAGGGGTCCCTTTCAAAATAAATCACTTATTCTCAGTACACTCTACCTACTGTGTTTTACTTGAGACATGCTACAACCTTTTATAAGAAGAATCTCTTCACCCCGCTACCTTCTCTCATCGATCTACGCCTTTAGAATTGACCTGAATTCTCCGAGCATTGCGCAGCAGCCATTTGTCTACGATACAGTTCTTTGTACCGGTGCCATATAATAAGTATCTTGATTCACAATTAATTTCATGAACATTACACCATGTTCCTATTGGGGTAGGCAGAGACAACAGATTGCAACCTCATCACAACCTGGCACATACCTTTCACTTCTGCCTCGTCCATACATCTCTTCACACATACTCTCGTATTATAAAGGCTCTCCTCTCTTTCTGAATTTGGTTTATTTTTATTTTTCAGGGTTTTCCTAAACTTCTTGTACCTTCCATACTTCTTGTATAGATTATGTTCATAAATATTTTCCTAGCATCCTTTTTCTTTATTCTGTCACACATTGTTTTTCCACACATTATACGCAACCTCTCATCTCTACCGCATTTATCGTGCTTCCATCACTATTTTGTTACGTCCAAGTTTCGCTTTCATAAAAATCACAACGAAACGGGAATATTTACTCGAGATTTGAGGTACAAACACGTGTCATTGGGATTAATGTATTTAGTTGTAGAATAACATACAATTATTGTTATATACTATACGATTAACCCGTGCAACGAACGGTTCACAAGTTGTTTTGAATGTTTCCAAATTGTGACAAAACGGTATTTAAACAAACGAAAAATGTATATATGTATTTTCAAAACGAAAAAAAATTATAACAATTTCGCAATACATAACACAATATTCCAACAAACGTTTGCGGCGTTGATTACTTACTATTCCAATAAACACATTTGATATCATTTTACCACTAAAATACCACATTAAACCCAACAATACCGTCCCGACACATCACCTGACAGCTGAATGTCAAAACTAGAAACATTTCACTCGTGACTGTTATTAACTCAACACTACATCTATACGTGGATAAAAAGAAAAAGATTTCAAATTTACAATAAATTATAACTGCACTATCATTTTATTTACAAAATTGTAAAATGAAAACAAGAGCGACGTCTGTTATTACAAATTAGAACCATCTTAATTATAATCAATAGTAATGCGCTATTTGGGCGACACCTGTTTTTACATTTTACATTTTTTTTTCACTTTGGACAAACTTCGGAACGTTTCAAAACCCTTGTGTGCGAAAAAATGTAATACAATGGGCACGTATTAGAAAACAACCAAAACTTGGTCAAAATACTCAGCACCAACAATGTACACCTCACTCACTGTAAACATGGCCACTTGAGTCCGCAATGTGAATATGGACACTACATATTTGATGATGCAAAAGTGGGGGTTTGGCAGAATTCCCTTTATGCAAGTGTAGCTAACCACAAACCATGGACCATAAAGCAAACACGTGTCCACCCTTTTTATGCACGGGATGGTTGAATAAGATACAAAATGTATCTACACGTAACACTATTTTTGAAATTACCAAAGTGAAGAAAAACATTTAAAAATTAGAATACCAAACATTACGTACCGGTATATTAGTTTTTTTTATATTTTCCTTGTTTATTGTTGTTGAAATCATTCTAATGATTCGACGTAGTATTATAACATATTTTTTATCCTGTATTAATAATCTCTATTGATTATTTATGTTTTTTCCATTGATGCGTACAATTTTAACGATTTGGATTCTTTTGTGTATTTTGAGTTACAGGTAAACAACCAGCAACACTAGTAAAGAAAAAGACAAGTAATGCTGTCGGAAAATAGACACTACTTTGGCAATATCCCCTTTCTTAAATCTCCCCTCTCCAGGAGCATTAAAACTAACGTTATAAAACGTGGGTAAGACCTGTATCTTACGCATCGGTGACTTGGACACGTACAAAGTGGGATGAAGGAGTCCTCAAAACCTGTGAAATAAAGATTCTCTACAGAATATATGATCCAATGTATGATAACGGTGCGTGGAGACAGGCATAACTAAGAGCTCTACACCCTGTTTGACAAAGCAAGCGAAGCAAACGTTATAAAAATGGTTAATTTGCACATGCTTGGACATGTAAATCGCACGTAGGGCAATGACTGCGTGAACAGCTTTATTCAGCGATCCGATGAGGTGTAGAAGAGTAGAGAGACTAAAGCTGAGGTGATTGGATGGAGGGGCAGAGAGCTGTTCCACACTCAGTATAACCAATTGGAGAATGTATGCTGCTGAGACAGATAGGTGATAGAGAATCCTGCAGGCAGCCAAGAGCCATTCTGGGTTGTAGGGCTGATGATGATTACTTCTTCATAAACAGTTTAAACAATATGGAATTAGGATAAAGATAAATTATGATGTATGTTGTTTATAGTTAAGGCATTAACGTTGTGGAGGTTTAAAGACATTGTAATTTATTTTTATCAAACACTGTTTATTCCACTTTTTTGTAACGGCATAACCCTACCGGTTTCAAGGCTTTCACCTCATCTTCAGGGAAGCACAAACAAGAGTAAATTCTGTTCGAACTGGTACCGATCGCCGCCTTGAACTGTATGCTTCATAGATTGCTCAGTGTCCCATTAACCGACGACAGTTATAAAAAGGAATAAATAACCATAAAAAAATTGCTACAAATAATGGCTATCCTGGAAGCCTCATTGATTCACTTTTAAAAAACAAAACAAAAAAGAAACTTATAAAAGATTTTATATTTAACGCCACCTATAAGCATACCTATAAATGGAGCAAAGTCCTATTAATAAAAAACATGTCATATGAAATAACCAAAAAATATTCCAAGTCACATAAAGCCAGCTTTTTACACTAATTTTAATCTCCGGAAACTCTTATTTAATGGGAAAGGCAAAAATGGAATACTTAGCAACAGTGGTGTGTATAAACGTTTATGTGCTGACTGTGGTAATTTCTATATAGGAAAGACAGGAAGATCTTTTGAAAAGAGATTTCGTGAACACAAATCCGCCTTAACAAATCCTCTAATTAATTCTGAAATCGCTAATCATTGTCACCGTGAAAACCATACTTTTTCTATCGATGATGCCAAATTCTTACATATCAGTAGTAACGGAAATAAATTGGACATATTAGAGGCCCTAGAAATTTCTAAGTCAGTACATCGGTCCGAACATCTGGTAAACAGTTATATCCCAAAAATCTCTCCACTCTTGGCCGAAATCGTCCCATGCCTCCCTTACCCCTCAGTCCCCAACCGTTGAAGCGTGTATATCGGTACCAGTTCGAACAGAATTTAGTCTTGTTTGTGCTCCCCTGAAGATGAGGTGAAAGCCTTGAAATCGGTAGGGTTATACCGTTACAAAAAAGTGGAATAAACAGTGTTTGATAAAAAAATATGATATTTCATAGATTGTTTTATTTTCTGTGAAACTTTATTTGAAGTGGTATATTTGGGGTATAATTTTCTCTTACAAACAACGCAACTTGAATGAATACGAAAGGCACATCGTATAGAAAAATAATATTTCCTCCCTTACCCTGTAGTTGCTCGAGCTTTCTCGACTATATTTGCGCAAACAACGTTTCAAAAGGCTTTTGTACATTTTTTTCGCTGTTTCTGGAGTTTGCTCTTTGCACTGTGTATTCACTCACATGTCTTTTGTTACGGAAGCTACACATTTTGATAATGAAAGTACTTTTAGAATTCGTGTCTTTTCATGGCATTTTTCAATGTTAAGTCATATAGAAACGTCTGAGTTTAATCCTGCAAAATGAAAATACGTGTTACACTTGAACTCCTGATTATTCATTTTCTCGTTTCCACTTTGAATAGGAAAGAAGTCAACTGCCATACAATTATTTTTACACCAAAATTTATATTTGTATTTGAATGACTTTAATTGACATGTTTTATATTAAAAATATTTTTTCTGCCTAATATGTTTCTACGATGTATCTTAAATTGACGTTTATATTATACATAAAGAATCCAGCACAAATTTTACCTGTTTTAAAAAAAATTAAGAAAACATCTCTTTGCTTTATTTATTAATTTTTAACGGCTGCAGCTTTTCACTAAAATCGTAATTCAGTACAAATTGAACAAAAAGAATTAAATTTAAATCAAAACAGCAATCAAATAAACTATCAAAATGATTTTTTGTGTCAAAACATAAATAATTTTAAAAATCCATTTTTTACTATAAAAAATCATTGAACTTCTAATCAAGTCAAAATTATTGATGGATAATCATAATATACTAGTATAATTAACTAGCAATAACCCGCCAATAATTATGAAGGCATATCAAAAACTTTAATATAATATATTTAGAATTTTTTTTATCCATTTGAAATTTCTTTGATGACAGTATTTTTGGAAAAGCGAAAGGAATTTTTAAGGTTATTTTTCACAAAATTATGAGTTAAATCCTTTTCTGGAATGAAACTGTAAATGTATAGTAATGTAGAATTTGAATGAAATTAAACTCAGAACAAACCTTATTGACAGAAATCTTTATATAAACACCCAAATTCATTTGTAAAGTGAGTGCGAGTGACGTTTGAATGTAATAATTGAGTGTTAATACTATATACGAGTATATTTTTTTTTAACCTGGCGAGTTTATTGCCATGTGGCAATCTTTTCCAACCAACCAGAAAGATGTTTTTATAGGTCCTAAGTGTTAACCAGACTGGAATTTTATTTTTCAAAATCCGGGTTCCAGCGGGGATCGAACCCGCAACCTCCGGATCGGCAGACAAGTGTTTTACAACCAGGCCACGGAGGTCGTCATTGTGAATTTTAGAACAATCAAACATATAGTATTCCCTCATTATAAACTGATTTCTCGTTTTAATATTTACATTGTACTCTTCATTAATAAAATCGTGTCTTCTTAATATATAAATTATTTACAATTTTTATGTTATGTATTAATAATAATAAATATAGGTTTATTGATAGCAAAATAGTATGTGTGTTACATATTTAAATACATTCCAAAATCACATAATATATAGTCGTATATCTCAAGATAAATAGCAGAAAACACATTTAAGAGAGAAGCTATCAAAAGTTCTGGGTTCATCTCATAATATCATCACGGTCCAGATGCACCCCATCAAAATAGGGCGAGCTCAGCCCCGAGGACACCATATGTTTTTCAGCCCACACCCTTTGCAGATGTACTCGTAGATTAAGAAAGAAAATAAATAAATGGCAGGAAGAAATTAAAAAAGTAAACCCACAAACACCACCTGAGATTAACTCAAACAAATATATATTAGATAAACAAATAAATGTCTTATTTATAATCGTATCAAGAAGTAACAGTTATATCAAACATGGGACCGTAACTATGGCAACACCTAATGTTACATACGGACGTAAGTACAATCGTTTTTTTTTTAATTCCTTTTCTTTCGTCACCGACACAAATTATCTTTATATTGGATGGATTACCTAGTTAAAAAAAACTAATATTTACCGACGAAATTTCCATTGAAGTAAAAATATTTACATAAAAGGGAATCAAATGCCTATCATCCGCGACAGGTCACTAAAAGAGGCAGTAAAAAGTAGCAGATTAGGGTACTTGTTTGTGCCACCGATGATGGCTATGTATGCCAAATTTGTGATATGCACACTCGTATCTTGTTGCATTTAAGCATGGAGTTTGATACTTACACGCATCTTCTTTTTCCATTTGGTACCTGATTACAAGTTCTACGCCATTTGGCTCAATCTATTCATCGCTAATTGACTCAATTACGTTTGCTTCCAATTGTGCTTAGCATATATGTTTTTGAGCGTGTCATCAGTGCGTTCTTATATGTATATCTTGCGCTTCCCAGCGTGCTTTCTTCAATCTTCCGTTAGCTCACAAAAGAGTATACTCCTTGGAGGTCTGGATGTGAGCTACATGAAAGCAAATCATCAATATACTGACATGAAAAATTTATGTCAGGGCTTCCTCTCACTCTCTTAAAATACCTGCTTTGTTCAGTTTAACTACATTAAGGAATAACACAAACTTATATAACCCAATACATAGTGAGAATGTACCGAGATTAAAATATGGTAGCTTTCTCGTATGTGGACATATTTAGTTCAACGCTGTCAGGGCTTAGAGAAGGATGGTGTGGCAGAAATGACCACATAATTATACTATTTTTACTATCCTGTTAACGTGACTGGACTGAACTATGTATGAAATGAACACTGGTGATTGAGAGTTAAATTTTAGGTATTATTTAATAATGATCTGTTCTTTGATTAATTACCTGTATAACATATGTTATATCAAATAAATATAATGTAGACGTCGATTTTTCTAAACATTTTGTTCCTGAATACTTGGATCGTGCTGTCCTTACAAAAATGAATTTTAAGTAAAATTCATATCCCCACTAAATCGATGATAAATTTGAAAACTTTTAAAAAGTGGTAATTTAAACATAAGTTGTTACATCGATAAATTGATCACGTTTTAAATGATAGCGTGATATTTTACTAATGACACGTAAAACTTGATGACATCCCGCGCTTCTCGAAGATCGTTAAATTTACCCTCAGATAATACTTTTAGTTTTGTATCTGTTTAGTCCGCTCGACCCAGATAGCGTTTCTTTATTTATGTGAATGCAGTTGGAGTCACGAAATATAAAGGGTGGACGGAGAAATACTTAATAAAAGATAGGACGGATGGATGAGGGTGCCTTGAATACTATCATCGTTCATACACCCATTGAATCGTTCGGAGTTTCCAGAGTTCATAAATCATTTTCCATCTTGAATTTGAAAGATCATTAATCAGGTTTTATGGAGTATTTTCTAAAATATATCCACTTATGGTCATATATTATTATGATTCCGACATATTTTCATATATCCCAAACTACACATAACTATCTTCTATTAAATATTGTGTAGTATCATTATATTACACTTTCGTTGTATAGAGTACAACCTGGCGGGATTATTGCCATGCGGCGATCTCTCACAACCAATCAGAACGATGTTAAAGAGACCTTAAGTGAAAACAAGACTGAAATCTTTAAAAAAAACTTGATTGCAGTGGGATTTGAACCCGCAACCTCCGAGTTGGGAGAACCGGAGGTTGCGAGTTCAAATCCCACTACAACTAAGCCACGGAGGTCGTCTAATATACTCGTGTGTGCATTATATTTTTATACAATTATCTATTTATAAAAGTTGACGACCTCTGTACGACTGACTTCCAAACCGAGAGTTAGGGGTTCAATTCCCGTTGACGCTCTTTTTTTTTAAACATTTCAAATCTGGTTTTCTCTTAAGGCCTATTTAATATGTTTCTGATTGATTGGAATAAATTACCACAAGGTAATACTCCCGCCAGGCTGTATTGTATATAACGAAAATGTAATACAATAATATAATACAATGACCGCGTGGTACCACACTAGACTTCCGTGCTGAAGGTCGCAGGTTCGGATCCCCCGCTGTGCTACTCCCCCCGAATGACACAGGCGTTTTTTCCGCCTAATATTTGAGGGTATAAGGATACCTATGACTTTAGTCTTATCTATTTTTTTTTTTAAACAAGCATGTTATTGAATTTTGATACAACTATTTTACAGGTTCTTCTCACCGTGGCAACGGCAAAGTGTTTTTTCCCATGGTTTTTTTTTGTATCTGATTCTGAAAGTTGACAAAAGTATTAGGTGCCCGTGATTTTCTGATTCTGAAAGTTGACAAAAATATTAGGTGCCCGTGATTTACTATTTTTTATCAATTATGGTATACGCGCACTCGGGACGAACATTGCGAGCGAGTGCATGCGATATAACTAGAGCCATTTTATAACCGATTAAATTGAATTGTCGTAAACTAAAGAACGAGGTTTAAGATTTAATATTGTTTCGTTCTTTTTTATGTATATTTCCTCTGGAAAATGATATATCGGCAAACGAATTAAATAATAATTAATTTATTCAAAATGGAAACATTCATATGAAAACAACTTTTAGACAAAAATGAAATTTGTATTGCAGTTTTCAACACTAAAATATTATATATAAAATGCCCCATTTTCAGTACAAAATCAACGGATATCGTCAAATGTCTAATACAAAATTGGTATGGCATTTCGAAAGAAAATGATTTTTTGGTAATTATGACCAAAATTCATATAGTAAAAATTTTAAATGAATATTTTAACTGAAAATATTATTTTCTCAGTCGAAAAAATATCTAAGAGCTCAGTTATATATTGTTTACTGGAAAGAGTTTAACTTTTAAATTTAAATATCTGTAATTTGTGTCAGGAACCCGACAGTATTGTAGTTAGAATTAGTTTTAACTACAATACTGTCTTAAATATATTTTTTATTTCAAAGATTTATAATGTTCAAGTAAGAACAGTTTTACGAATGGATACTGGCACACGACAAAACTAATTTACAAATACAAAACAAAAACAATTCACTTTGTGAAATCGCATATCCGATTATGGAGATAACCTCGGAGGTTGTGTATTTCGTGCATTGTGTGGAGTACTTAACCTACACCTCCTTTTTATGAGTTAACAGGCACGTGGCCCGCCGGGTATTCAAACCAGAAGTAGTCAAACCAATGCATATAAAACAATTGTGTTTATTTATTTTCATGACCAAACGTAAAAATACGATAAATTTATCAAACAAAAATAAAAAATCAAAAATACATTGTATCGTATAAAAATTTGTTAATACACAAAACCTTGCCAGATTTATTTGCATGAAGCATTCGCTTTCAACCAATCAGAGAGGTATTATAGAAAACCTTAAAAGAAAACTAAACTGGTACTCTTTGGGTACCAACGGAAATTTGCAAAAGAATTGGGTACCAACGAAAATCGATACCGCAATTCTTAGGTATCGATTTCCGAGTTGCGGAGTTGCGAAAGTCTTCATCACGCCGTATCTCTTTTGGGATTGGAAGAGAGGACAGATTTCCACTTCTTTGTATCCATTCACACATTTCTTGCATTGTTCATATGCATGCATGATCTTCTGTTTCTTATACTTCTTACTTTTCCCTCAATTGAGATTTATTCAATAATCTCCTTCCACTCTTTTTTTACCTCTTTCTTCTTAAGTCTTTCGCCACTCATTTTCTCAATGTGTTCAAACCATCTCATGATTCCATTTTTAATTCTACCAATAACATGCACCTCTAACAAACAGTTTTCACGTATCCTCACTGCTGTGTAAAATCAGATATTCTACGCAAGGACTGGATTTTTACTGCATTCTTTAAAAAAATAATGACATTTTCATATAATGTTGATCTGGGCTTGTTGTCTATCATAGATTTTAGTCCCATTAAACTAGGCATACTCGTATATCTGTTACTAACTGGGGACAACTGTGAGAAGAAATTGTTCAGGATCTCACTGATTTTTGATGACGTAAATGTTTAAAACAGTAAAAAAATATTTAATAAGTATTATGCATATTAAATATATAATAATAGCCACAATATGATGTAGAAGAATACATGGAGTGGCAATGTATGATATAATACGGAATGAAGTGATTAGGATACTTATTTATACATTCATTCTTTGAGGAGCACTCAAGTGATTAGTGCGCTATTTAAATATAAGTAGATAATTATAATTAGAGTGATTTTTTGCGATTATTTCCTGTCGACAGCGTGGCTTGTGCGTGAGACAGATTAATAAACCTTTTAATCAATACTTACATAATATTTTATAATAAACCAATTTAGAAGTGAAAACGTGATTAATTTTTTATCTTCATTATTTTTGTTACCTAGTTACCTAATTTTTTTTATGTTATTTGATTTTCACTTTTTGAAATCGATCATTCAATGTCATTGAACAAGCGGTTCTTACTCAAATCTGCTTATTCAGTCGTGTAAATAAAAATGTATACGAGTATGCAGCTATGGACCGACAATATTAATATGCCCGGGATATCAATTGAGACCTCCATGTTATTCTGTTTCATTTTGAATTTTTTATATTCCACTACCAATTATTATTTCGGCTTTTTTAGCCTGTTTAAATATTCATACACATATAACATATGTTATGTTAACTTATGTAAAAAAAATAATCAATTTGAATTTATGACAACATGGATTAGTCAAAAAGTTTTGAAAGCGGAAATAAAAATACATTTTTTTTGGGGGGAAATCACTTTTATTGCTCAGTATAGTCTCCCATAAGATCAATACACTTGGTCCAACGATCTTCCAACTTTGTTGTCCCATCACGGAAGTGACTTTCTGGAAGGCCTGCAAAATACTCCTCTACGACGGCTATAACCTCTTCGTTTGATGAGAAATGCTTTCCACGAAGGAATTTTTTGAGGTGTGAGAACAGCCAGAAGTCAGAGGGAGCTAAATCTGGCGAATAGGGTGGATGCTGCAACAATTCGTACCCCAATTCACTGATTTTCGCGATGGTTTTTTTGAGCTGTGTGAGCAGGTGCATTGTCTTGATGAATAATTATTTTTTTCTTCTGCAAACCGGGTCTTTTTTCACAATTTTTTTCATCCAACTGGTCCAAAAGGTCACAATAATAATCAGAGTTGATTGTCTTACCAGTTTGGAGATAATCTATCAATAAAATTCCTTTTGTATCCCAAAAAACTGACGCTAACACCTTCTTGGCCGATTTCTGGACACGAACTCGCTTCGGAGCCAAAGTGCCTGGTTCACACCACTCCTTAGCCTCTTGTTTTGATTCAGGATCATGGTGGTAGACCCAAGTCACATCCATAGTGATGAATCGACGCAGAAAATCCTTTTTATCCTTTCGAAATTGCTCCAAATGTTGCTCAGAAAGTCGCATTCGAACGTGTTTTTGTTCTATTGTTAGCAAATGCGGCACCCATTGTGCACACAGTTTTTTGAAACCCAAAACTTCAGCCAAAATATGTCATGTTGTTCCATGCGAGATGCCTATGGTGTCAGCTATCACATCCACAGTCGATCGATGATCTTTCAAAACCATATCCTGTATTTTCGCTATGATTTCTGGTGTTGATGCACTTTTTGGACGTCCTGAGCGTGGATCGCCTTCAACGCTTGTACGGCCACGCTTAAACTCCAAAACCCATCGGTGAACGGTTGGAAATGAAGGAGAAGACTCCTTTAATACTTTCACCATCTTTGCATGGATCTCAGTAGCCGATAAACCTTCCAAAACAAAGAATTTAATCACTGCACGATATTCGGATTTTTCCATTGTTAAAAAATACACTGACACGTCAACTTCAAATGGCTTGTAAACAAAGAATGAATCGACAGAACGAAATGAAATTTTGAGTACGTTCTTATGAAAGATGAAATATTAAAATGGCGTAGAAATTTTGGTTTTCTACTACTCCATAGATGTCGCTTTCAAAACTTTTTGATTAACCTATATTTTTCAATATGAGTTATATTTATATTTTAATTTAATCCCGTAATACACATTTGTTTAAAAACAATAGTTATAAAAATTTGCTTGATTGCGCTGACTTGGTCACTTACACCGCATGCAGGACACTGACCCTGCAAGGAAAGTTTTGTTTATCGATTCAATGGGATGTAGGAGAGTACGGAAATCAAATCTGAGATGGATGGATGGCATGACAGAGAAGTGGCGCACAATGGGAATGACCAATTGGAGAAGAGGTGCTGGTAGGAGAGATATGTGTAGGTGGTAAAAACTCCTTCCGGTAGCAAAGTCATAATTCTGGGTCTGGAGCAAAAGATGATAAATATTCATATTTAGTGTATTATTTTCATTGTTTCACGTAAAACGTGGAAATGATTAATAAATTATTATTTATAAGTGTATAAAATTTCAAAATTAAATTTTAATTTTATTTATTTATGGCTATATAATACCGATGAACACTCTTGATGGGTGAACGATTAAAAACATCCCTTGCAATATTTTTAATACCATTAGACAGTTATTTAACATTTTCCTTTTTTATGCTTGTTTATTTGTTATATCATCATTACTAATCATATCAAAGAGATTTTTTCGCAAGACGTCATCATGAACGATTCGAGATGCGATTGAGTTGTGGAATTCGGAAATCAGTTCAGGATATATTATAGGGTTATCAAATATTTATAAGCTATTAAAACGTGCTTTTAGGTCAACGATTGATATCGGTGTTAAACTTCAGAATATAAAATCAACTAAACCATTTTAGAAAAATCTAAAAGCTTCATTAAAAGCACGTATTTTGTGAAATCACGGGGTAAAAATACAAACTGTTACTAATATCTACGTGATGTTTCCCTGCCCATTGAGCTATGATCAAACGAAGTGTTTTTTTTTTCATTTGAAACTGTATACTGAATTATTTTTCATAATTGCGTACTCAATACTAAATGGTGCACCTCTGCTATATCAAAATCTTGGTACACCATCTGTTTCCATCCTTCCCGGTCCTGGACCACGTTGAATACTGCCTTTGATGAGGATCTTGTTAATAATGTTATTTGGTTCGTCCATCTTGTAGGATGCCTTCATCTTTCTTGTTTTCCCTTGACTGTCCTCGTGATCACCAACTTTTCGAGACGCTTCCTACATTTTCTGTTAAAACGCCTGAAGTATGTAAAGATTTTTTTTGCATATTATCTAAAATCTTTCCCTAATCTCTAATTCTTGGTTGGTAGAGACGCTGGAATGTTTTACAATCCTTGGGATATGTAGCACCTGCCTCGAAGGTGTTTATCACTTTTCTTTCGTTTCTTCTCATCCATTTCCAATCCATACAGTCTTATGGAGACAATTACAAATTTATGGAGACTATTAAAAATTTCTTATGGAGACTATTACAAATTTATGGAGACTATTAAAAATTTCTTATGAAGACTATTACAAATTTCTTATGGAACCTAATAGAAATTTTACTATATGGGCTTAGTTTATTCTGAGTAATTAATCTGTTACTTCATATTTTCGTTTGACTGGTCATAGCTGATGTTTCGGTTCATTTGTACAGTAACCCAGCGGGAAATTCGCAGTAACCCACCAGTCCAGTACACCTCTGTTTATTTGGCACGAAAAACTCGTATTATTTTTCTTACATTAAAACACCTAGTTGATGATAAGAATTTGACTTAATTTTTTGGCAATTACAACATAATTAATTTTTTTATGTCTGATGAAATAAATATTTTTCATAATTATGCGCATACATACATAAATGAAGTTATTCGTTAACACGTCCGGGATTAATTAGAAATAACAAACTTTATTATTGGATTTACAATTGATTTTTTTTGTTGTCTCAGTGCTTATGCATATTAAACGGTACCATTTTAATACTTTTATAATAATCAACTTTTCTCAAGGAGATAAACCTCAAGAATAAATCAATACACTTTCAAACATTATAACAATCAACTTTTCTCAAGGAGATAAACCTCATAAGAATAAATTGTTTTAATATTTTTTATTTTTAGTCTGTACTCTAGATTTATGACAAAACCTAGTCTGGAACTGTCAAACTAGACATTAACCTGTATTCGTTCATTCGTATTCTCTAAAATCTATTTCAAAAACTTGAATAATATTCATTGTAATTTGTTTTATGAAACACTATTTATTCCACTTTTTGTAACGGTATAATCCTACCGGTTTCAAGGCTTTCCCCTTATCATCAGGGAAGCACAAACATGACTGAATTATGTTCGAACTGGTACCGACATACACGCTTTTAACGGTAAACATTTGGGTTGGGGACTGTGGGTGGAGGGAGGGAGGAGACAACCTCAGCGAGCAGTGGCAAGATTTTTGGAATATATGTGTTTGTCAGATGTTCGCCCCGATGCACTGACTTAGAAATTTCTAGGGTCTCATAAGATCATATATTTAACGACACCTATAAGTATACCTATAAATGCAGCAAAGTCTTATTTATAAAAAAACATATACGAAATTACTAAAAAAAATCCAAGTCACATAAAGCCAGCTTTTACACTAATTTTAATCTCCGAAAAGAGTCCCCAACGCGAATGTTTGCCGTTAGAAGCGTGTATGTCGGTATCAGTTCGAACAAAATTCAGTCATGTTTGTGCTTCCCTGATGATGAGGGGAAAGCCTTGAAACCGGTAGGGTTATGCCGTTACAAAAAGTGGAATAAACAGTGTTTCATAAAACAAATTACAATGTCTTTAAACCTCCACAATTTTAATGCCTTTATTTTAAATAATACGAATTATATTCACAAATTCAGGCGATATCCGTGACCTTGTTAGTAACACGATTGTCTTCCACTCGGACGTTTTTGATTCAATCCCAGTCATTAAGCGGTTGTCGGATAAAAATACAGTACGGTGTGCGAGTATTGCATTTCCACTTGCGTTATTATAATACTTACAAAATGTGCGTTGATGGTTTGTCAGTTACGTGCCTATTCCAGTGGTTCTAAACCAGAATAAATCTAATCGTAGTCTATAAATAGATACAATCGCTGTGAATTTTTAATGACTTTCTATTAAAAATACATTTCCATTACATTTATGTAGATTTTATGTTGTAATATTCATTTCAGCTCTAGACATGTTATCTCACTCTGAAGTCTATCATGGAGTGGTGTCGCAAATTAAACGCGTTAGACGTGTGCGAGTGTTTTCTCTTCAGGTGCGGTACAATTGCCGTGCGATGACGAACAGCGAGTTCGTGCCTACTCCAGTAGATATAAAATTCAATGTCTCGATTAATGGGGACAAGACACATTTGTGTCTCGGCCACGCTATTCAATATATCCAAATCACCTTTTTGTAAATCTTGAAGGTAACTATCAAAATGAAACGATACTTTTAAATAGGTTGAATTAGTTGTGTTTTTTTTTTTGTTTCATGCACTGAGCAGGAACTCTCATAATAATTATGTGACATTGTAGTTATTTTATCAAGACGAATGAAGTGATTAGCAATGTCCTTTGTCACCATTTCAATTGTATTTGCCGACTGATTTTTACACAAAAAAACTTCCGTGGAATAATTTTTTATCACTAATTTTATCTCAGATATCAAGAAATAAATAATTTGATAAAACATAAATCATTCCTCACTGAAATATCCGTAAAACTCGATGAAACTAAATTAATAGCAAACTCAATGTTTTGTTTCTAATACATTTTTTTTCAATGCGCTTATTTACGGCACGTTACATATAGTTTATTTACATGTGATATGGCTTTTTACAAAAAAAAATCATTTTCACACGTACCTTGCACAAACTTGAAGAACCAATGAGTCTATATTCATTATCATCCTGTCGTGTAGCTCGTAACTGGGCATCATGGTTCCCTTAATAGACGTTGACGACTCCTCTCCATCCATCCCTGCACTCCGTAATTCGAAGAGCAGTTGTTAAAGGGAGTATTGTTGCCTCTCTCACTTTGTCAACTGGAACTCTATGTAAATAGTCGTCTTTCCACAGTCTGTCAACACAGAGTACTACGTTTATACGGTCACACTGATGCAAGTCTTGAAAAAACTATCATACTGGGCAACGTTTCTGGTAATGGACCAAGGGACCGCGCCTCCTTGCGTTGAACCGACTAGATCAAGGACTTGACCAACTCGACTCTGTGCGCGGCTTCATATCAGGCCAGAGAAATATTATGCAGGTCTCATCATAAATATCACGACCCTCAGCCATGAAGATGACGACTAAATAAAGGGACATACATTGCAATTTTTTTTTAAATAATCATATGAAGATGTGTAAGAGTGTGACAGAAATGAAAGATATGTGCCAGGATAAATTCAAGTAGACATTTATTCTGTCGGCCTACCTCAATAAGGCCATAACATCATAGTGATGGTATTGATGATGACCTAACAAACAGCAATCAGTTAATTTTAAAAGTTGTGTTAACATTAACAACAAAGATTTA
Source organism: Odontocerum albicorne (assembly GCA_949825065.1). Lineage (NCBI taxonomy): Eukaryota > Metazoa > Arthropoda > Insecta > Trichoptera > Odontoceridae > Odontocerum > Odontocerum albicorne. The sequence goes on from OX463840.1 coordinate 15,839,933, forward strand.
TTGCTTATTAAAACGAAATTATAGAAAATATACAAATATTATAAATGTCTTGTTTTAAAAATCCATGTATTTACTAAAAACTTTCATTAGAAATCAAGTATCGTAGGTGTTGATGATTTAAAACGAAGCATTTAATGTTTTTTTCAACATATTTATTTTTCTTAAAAATTGCAATCGATTTAACTTGATCGTTTTTCTGCAATATTAATTATCAATGGGGCCGTAAGTAAACGAAATTTTTTACTTTTTTTTTATATTATTTGAATACATGAACCTTACATACTCGTAAATACCGAACACGATATTAATGTGACATTTACATAAATACATAGCATCACGCCATGCCCCTTTTGGAGTAGGTTCTCGTACAGTTATCCTCTTTTATGTTTCTTTCGCATCGTCCATATCTATATAGTTCTTACCTTTCCCTGCATCAAAATTTCTCTAAGACTCCTTCCACCATTTGCGCAATGTTTCTCGCTCTCCATTAATTTCAGACTTAGATATTTGTTTGATTAGTTTTTTATAATTCATTATCTCAATATGGCCAAGCCATCTCAATATTCCTGTCTTAATTTTACTTATAAAATATATCTCTAACAAACAGTTATCCTTTTTCCAACCATTGTTTACTCTATGAAACATTGTAATATCAGATATTCTACGAAAGATACCGCATTTATTTTGACATTATTACTCCCTTCCAGTGCCCAGTCTTCGGTTCCATACATCAAGATAAGCTAAGAAAACGTGGATTGGAAAAACATAATAAGAAAAGAAGCAACATTTGTTTTTCGTACAATACATAAATAATTCAAATGTGATGTTTAAAACCACTGACGTACTTCTGTATGTGAACACAAACACTGACGTACTTCTGTATGTGAACACAAACACTGACGTACTTCTGTATGTGAACACAAACACTGACGTACTTCTGTATGTGAACACAAACAATGCACAATAACGTGTAATCTTTCATTGTGTCAAAATATCAAAATAAAAATTATCATTCAGAAATAAATCTCTGGGAACTAAATGAATTGTTCTTGATGATTAAATTAAATAATATAAATATGTCATTAACTATTAATATTTTTTTCTCCTTAATTTAGTTTTAACATTTTAACAAGATACATCTTTACAATTTTAAGAAGTTTTGATATTTCAATTAAAAATTATTGAGATGATATTTTTTTCCATTAGCAAACCATAGATAATATATTTGTAATCATATATGTCGTCGAGACTACAGAATAACAGAATTGCTCCTCAACTATCAGAGTTTCTAACTCAATGTATTTTAAATTATTTATATATTTAAAAATTGTATTGTATTACACTTCTGTAATTGATTGCATGCTTGAATGTCTCCCAACCAATCTGAAATGTGTTATACAAGCCTTAACACGTTCGCTGCTAAAGACGCCCCTGGGGCGTCAACACATTCTTTGTAGAGACGCTGATGACGCCCGTTGCGCGTCATTCGATTCTCTTTGTTTGTATGGTACCGAATATTATTAAGGTTTCGAAAATATGATTTTTTTCAGTACCTCTACACTATTCTATAAATACATATCGCAGTGAATGTGTTAAGTGATAACCAGACAAACAATCTTTAAACAAACATGAAAGAAACCCGCAACTGGCGGGCTGAAAGTCAGACGTCTTACCAACTTGGTCGTATACATAGTGTATAATATGTCGTGTTTATTTTCAAGTTTTAATATCTTCCAACCAATCATATAATTGATTTGAGTACAACGTTTAGGATTGCGGTATTGATGTTGAGATAAAAAAACTACGCAATACCAAAAAATAATACCAAGTGTAAATGTAACAAAGCCATTAATGGCCAAGAGAAAGAAAGGAAGATCGAAAAAAAAGATGATACGAAACCCGGAAAAAACATGGTACATCACTGAAGGGAAAACATGGTACATCACTGAAGTACTGTTTTAATTCGTCTTTTGATGCAAATCAACGATTGTGCAAAACTTAATGTATCGTGTGTTTCAAAGCTTTTTCATGCATAATACAATTATCTAATTAGCCATGAAAAATTTACGTTATTTAAAAAAAACTATATTTGATATTATACGTCAGTTTCAGGTTAATTAAATAGACAGCTTCTTGTTCTTGAAGTGCCGTGCCCTATCGAAGGTTGATGGTCACTATGATGGCAATCTTTCTTTGTTGGCTGTAGCCCGGAATAGCTCACTTGTACTGTACGCAGGTTCTTGAGCATAGAGATGCGCCGACTTCCTCTACCTCATTTGTCATACTTTTTCCTTGGACAATATAATATATTATACTGTATATTGAGACTCATTATGTGATCAAGGTGTTGCGATTTTCCGATATCAGTCATATGATATTTTTCTATTAACAGAATGAAGGAGAAATAAAATATGGTGTTAACGAATGAAATATCTATAAATATGTTCCGGAAACTCTTATTTAATGGGAAAGACAAAAATGGAATACTTAGCAACAGTGGTGTGTATAAACTTTTATGTGCTGACTGTGATAATTTCTATATAGGAAAGACAGGAAGATCTTTTGAAAAGAGATTTCGTGAACACAAATCCGCCTTAACAAATCCTCTAATTTATTATGAAATGGCTAATCATTGTCACCGTGAGAATCATACTTTTTCTATCGATGATGCCAAATTCTTACATATCAGTGGTAACGGAAATAAATTAGACAGATTAGAGGCCCTAGAAATTTCTAAGTCAGTACACCGATCGGAACATCTGTTGAACAGTTATTTCCCCAAAATCTCTCTGCTCTTGGCCGAAATTGTCCCGTGACTTCCTCACCCCCCAGCCTCCAACCGTTGAAGCGTGTATATCGGTACCAGTTCGAACAGCATTTAGTCTTGTTTGCGCTCCCCTGAAGATGAGGTGAAAGCCTTGAAACCGGTAGGGTTATACCGTCACAAAAAAGTGGAATAAACAGTGTTTGATAAAAATAAATTACAATATCGATAAATTTTATATAATACATACCAACAATAAAAGAATGTACGTTCGAACTACGTAAAAATTTAAAAAAAACTTCATCTGCATATAAAGTGATGAGTATGATTTATTCAGATTTTTTTGTGGTAAATATCACTTCAACAGCACATTCTTTCTAATTTGCGTAAGATAGCAACGACGATCTTGATACAAAAAAACAGATTCAAAAAGGTTTGAAGATTAAAAAAAAAGTGACGAATATGAAATCTTCTAGCTAAATACCGCTTAACTTCTTTACACATCAGTAAAACAGGTGAAAAAAAGTCTAAAAGTAAGATTAGTATGGAAGGGAATCAAAAACATTTAGCATAGGTGTTAAAAACAAGCATTCTAGTTCTAAGCCAAGCAAATACAAGATGTGTACGTATTTTTCTTACACATACATCAAAAAACATAATAAGTTGAAACATTGAATATCAAATAAGCTGTTATGTGCTCAGAATCCAACAAACTAAACAATTACTCCTGTATTGTTCAACATCCTTATTTCAATATTTTCTGTTCCATATATACCATACCTATAGTTCCATATATACCATACCTATAGTTAATAATACCTATAGTTCCGGTCCAGATTATATTACATTTTTATCTCATTTTCAAGAATTTTAATTAAACCATAAAATAAATGCAATGGCATTTCATACAAATAAAATAACCCAATATATTTGCTTTCATTTTTTCAAATATTTTTATATTAGGTGTGTATGGGATGGTCGCGCGAACTGGACTTCGGTACGGTAGGTCGCCCGTGCGAACCCCACCCTGTGCCCCTCGAATGACAGGATTTTTTTCCGCGTGGTGTTCGGGAGTATAAGGATACCTATGACTTTAATAATTAAAGAAAAACATGCCGGTATGCTATGATCGTCTCACTTCAGTCTGCCATCAAATCTAGTGTAGAGGTGTGGCCGGTGAGTTTGCTGATATGCATTCTTCACTTAAAGAAGAGAAAATGAAAGAAACGAAAACTCCATGACACAGCTTTACTTTTCAATTAAATTGACGTTAAAATTACTACAAGTATGAAACGCTGAAACGACGAATGAGATAGAGAAAAAAAACAATGTATGGATATAACAGACTACACAATACAAAGGACATCGGGCCTACCGCTGTAATATGTATATTTATCACGTAGTCAAACAAAAAAATAATATAATAGTTATGACGAATTAAATATACCTTTCTCACATTAAAACCGTGTTTTTAACTTTCCGTTGTATGAAGTTCATCCAAACAGTGTTTTTTTTTTATTTATTTGATCCATTTTTTATACATATTTTTATTTCAGCGTCAGCCAGATTGCACGGCATTGCTCTCATAGCATTCATCTTAAATTTTAAATACAATTTTTAGATTTTAACAACACGGATATCATTTGCTTAAAATATAACAACACTGGTTCTTTAAGAAGACATTATTTAAGCTCTCTAACCTTTTTTTTTCGTTTTCTTCACAAATCATATTATTTTTAATTCTACTGGCAGTGCGATAAAATACCACTACACATAACTTCAACGTGTTTCTATAAAAGTTTTTTTGTTCAAATATATATTATATATATGTAATTTATTATTACAGCTAGTCGGAAATTTAAGTCTGCTTTTTATTTGAATCGTTTTCTGTTGATTTCTACCAAAAAATATAATATAATATGATTAGTTAAAGAAATCTTTTCAGCAGTTTTTTTTTACTGGAATAAGTTTTATGCATCAAGCCATAGGTAGTCACAGCATAACCGATGATTATAAGTGTAAATGACGACACAATAAGTGTATCGCCTCAACATATAAAACGTCCTCAAAGGCATCAATCTGTTATTGCAATTAGGTATAAGAAAATATTTAAAGCCTAAAGTGAAAAAAACGTATGTTTTTGGGTACCATCGCAAATCGAACCCTAACTGGTGAAATATAAGCGTTTACCAACTAGGCCACAAAGATAGTCAGGCAGTGGATTTTACTTTGAAAATCTCAGGCAAATATTATATAAACTAGAGATTATCTTTTATATCTCATATGATTGAGTGAAATAATGAAATATTCAATGGAACTTGTTTATCCGATAAATTAATATGTGTTGACAGGTAAGCGACAAAATACTTGTTTCGCAAGAATTGTTTACTATAATAAATACATTTCTGGTAAATCCACTCATCTAACATTGTGCTCTTCAAAAAAAGGTGATAATATTCATATTTGTCATTTTAGTAAATTTTTTACGTCATTTCAATAGCGGATTTTTTCATTACTGTTTTCTTTATTATTTCCTTTCAACTGAACTTTTCCATATTTGTCTAATAACCAAAAGATTACAAAAAATTAGGTATCAGAGTCATTTTTAATCATTTATTATTTTTACCCCCTAAAAATAAAAAGAAAATTATTAAACTTGTAATGCGCGCACTTGTGACGTACACTCTGTAAGCGAGTGTAATCAATGTAACGGGCGCAATTTTTTACTGGTCAAATTTCATTACCGTGAACTTATAAACGAAGTCTACTATTTTATTTTAAGTCGTACTTTTTAATGTTTGTTTACAAAGGAAATAAATTTTATCGTGTGATGAAAAGACAAAAAAAACACGAAATAAATTATTTAACTACTTCAAAAAACTTAAAATATGTTTTAGACAAAAATAAAACTCGGAGATTTTGCGTAAAAATCTTAATTGTACTGAATAAATTAATATGTTATTCTTTTAACAAGATATAGATACACGCTCTTCATCAATTGATCTGGGGATTTCAGTATCGATTCCTGATGGTTCTCGAAAAAAAATCATAATCTGGTAGAAGAGTTCGTCTGGTAACAATATTCATACACTCGAGACTTGTTGCTCACGTGGTATACTTGACACTGGTGCGATTGTTGTTGCCTCTTTACGTGTTAAGTAGAATTGCCAACAAGTGTGATCCTAAACTGCGAGATCCGTGTCTAATCCAGTGTTTCTTACCTGAAGCTTCGATATATGGAACCGAATACAACTTTATCACATTCTATTATATGTCTGAATCACTAGTTTGAAAGGAACGATATGAATGAAAAACAAAATGATGAACTGAAAGCCTGCTGCACATAGATGACATGAAAGAATGATGTTTTGTAATTGCGTCCATTTTTAAAACGTTTTAAAATATATAAACTTTATGTTCTATTTTATTTACGATGAATCGTGATAATATTAGCCAACAAGTGTTAAAATATTGAAATTCGTTACGCAGGAATGCACCCATTAATTTCTTTGCCTTATCCTTGTTCGAAATAAATTATTTCTTTTTTCTTCTCACACTATCATTGCATACAATGAAATCCGACAAGTCTATTACAATATCTGCAATATATTTTACATTCATAGTCTTTCGAGGTAGGCACTGTTAACAGATATTTGACAGGTAGTGTTGACAGATCCATACCTTGCTTTCCACAAATACATACTTTGTGTCGCCCACTCTCCAATATCTCGCCATACACGCTTTTCTGTTTGTCAAACTTCTTACATTTCCCTCAATCAAAATTTCTATTCCTTCCTCAGTCTACTCTTACTCACACACCATTCATTTCAAACATATATATTTATTTTATTTTTAAGCCTTCCAGAACCCATTTTCTCGATATATCAAAACCATTTCTAAATTATACTTAAAACATATGACTAAAAGCAGTTACACCTAATGTAATCATTTCTTCTTCTATCTTACATTGTAATTCCAGATATTTTTCCCAAGGGATGCATTTCTACGTCGTTTTTTTCGGATGATCTTTAATGTCTTTTTCCACACAATAATGAAGGCATTGTCAAGGGGTTTGTTTTCCAAATGCCGTAATGTTAAAAAATGTTTGAGATTTTTTCTGAAAGAGCTATATACGGCATATTAAGGATCGTTCGGTAACTTGGATTACTAGCTTATCCATAAAAAATATAGCTCGCATGAGAATGACTATCCAGGTGCAGTCGAAATATTGTAATTTTTACTAGATTCTTAATATGTCGTTTATGTATAATAGCTTGTCATTTTAGAAACACATAATATGCTAAATATACTCTTTTTGTCAATATTTTTTGGTATGAACAGTGTCGCATTAGAGAGCTGACAACAGCTGTTGTCCCTAAAATACGAGACATCGTAAACTATAAGGGGCGCGAAATTGTGCGCTCATCTCATCTGAATATTGTTGATTCATCTTAAAATTTGAAACAATGACAAAATGGTTACAAAATATTTAAACAAGTTATTCCATAGTTTTTCCCCGCTGATGTCCGTTCAATTTAAAAAAAAAATTTAAGAATAGATATGACCGAAGTCATAGGCATACTTATACCCTCGAACACTAGGCGGAAGAAGTGTCTGTGTCATTCGAGGGGAGTAGCACAGCCCGGGGTTTGAACCAATAACCTTCCGCAGGGAAGTCCAGCACGTTACCGCGCGGCCATGCACCTCCCAAATAAATAAATAGGTTGCAAGTTTCGAATGTGTCTTTATTATAGACTAAAATTTGGAGACATCAGTGCTTTCCCAATTTAGGGTTTAAGCCACAGTTCCGATAAATATTTTGCTAATCGAAACATCACTATTTACATTTACGAAAATCTATGGCAATATTCCGAATCAACACCAAACAGTATTCTTGCAGCCATATGACTTTACCTAAACCCGAAACTCATCTATACTTGCAGCCATATAACACCTTAATATTGAACTATTATATATTAACCTGAAACTAAAGTATAGTAATTACAGCCATGTTATAAGCTTAACCAAAAACTATACTTACATGAACCTGAAACTTCACTTTACTCGCAGCCATATAGTATTTGCAGTCATATTATGACATTATCTCAAAAATAATTACGCGGATTTCTAGCAAAACGATAATACTTGCAGTCATATTATGACCTAATCTGAAACAATATAGTAAATGCAGCCATATAATGTCCGTATCTGAAAAATACTAACTTGAAGTTGAAATCAAATTATTGTACTTACAGCCATATAATGTCCTGATCTAAAACAATGCTTATTCGAACTTGAAACTAAAGTATAGTGCGTAAAGTCATATTACGAGTATATCCCTAATCTGAAAAAAATATTTACTTGAACCTGAAACTATGATATAGTACATACAAACGTATTATGGCCTGATCTGAAATAATACTTTTGGAAAGTTTTGAGTAAAATTTATGACCTGATCTGAAACAATACTTTTGAGAATAGTTTAATATTCCTGAAAAAGACTCCAAGTTTTGCTCAGTTTGTCTTATAATATATTTTGTATAATTTGATTTTATAACGTATAAGTACAATCTATTTGATGTATTAAATTTATATGTGAAAATTTTTCAATATTTATTATACTTTAAAATATTGCCTCATTTTGCAATTCATCACTACAGTCCGCCATGTCCGGAAATTATACTTGCAAAAACTTTATTTTAATTACCAATCATGCAATCTGTTACTGATGAAATATAAATATTGAGTACGGAGTTTTAAAGAAATCTTACACTGTTTCAGACAGTATTTAATTACTTTTGCAAACCTTTTTTTATGTTTTTTTATTAAATAAAATGAACTTTTATTTCTAAAGATACCCTTCCCCTGTGTCTCGAGGAAAAAGCTTTACACCAGTGCATCAGAATCAAAATGCTTTATATTTATGTATTTTTGTGTAATATGAAAATATAGACTGAAAAACATGTATGATATTGCTAGATTTCTTCCAGTGTACACTCTCGTAACACACAAATGACACCTCGTAGAGGGGGTGGAGGAAGTCGTACAGGCTTAGCTTTGGTTTTTTTATAACATCTGATTTTTTTATATGAATCATGTACAACCTGTAGGAATGTACAGCTATTCGTATTAATTTACTGTTTCTATCGATAAACTTGATTATGACTTTTTTTTACAAATTTAACAAACAAAAATAGGTCAAGCTACGCGTTGTTCAGCAAGTTTTAAAGATAACCACTATTGACATTTCTAGCAGAGACAGAAAAAGGAACACTTGAGTTCGCTCAATGACGAAGGTTACCGCTAATTTGATTAAAGGTGCTGAAATCCCAATGGATTAGTCATACTGCAAAGATGAGGGACCAATAGTAGACAAGGATTGTGATGCAATGGTATCTCCGCGACGGGAAAATACCAAACAGACGCCTCAAAATTTGCTTCATTGATACTTCATTGATGTTTGCACTTACGAATTTCAGGATTATAAAATCCTGAAATTCGTAAGTGCAAAAACCCAGAGGACAAAGCTCAAAGGAATGGAAATGTCGCGGGGAGGCCTTGGAGAAAAGTATGACTAGATTTATCAGAAAAGATAGAAACAGAAAATCTCAAGTTCACTCAGTGAGGAAAGTTACCTACATCTTGATTCGTCGTTCAGTCGTTATTGATCATACTGTAGGGATAAACCCATGAAGAGAGGCATGGTTTGGATTAACCAAGAGAGACAAAATAAAAAACAATTGGTTTCACTCAATTATGAAGGTAATTGATATCTTTATTTGACATTCAGTCGTTGTTGATCATATTGCAAGGACGAGACTTTGGAGAGAGTCATGATTGAATTGACAAGAAGAGACATAAGAAAAACAATTGGGTTCGCTCAATGATTATTGTTAATTAATTCGTTAAATTTGTTGGTTATGTTCCAAGGATGAGGCCACAGAGAGAGAGAAAGACGTGGTTGAATTAACCAAGAGTTTAACGAAAATTACCGCTATCTAAATTCGTCGTTCAGTCTTTTTCGATCATGTCAAGAATGAGGCTTTGGAGACAAGCATGATTGACATAATCAAAAGAGACGAGATTACCTATATATTAACTCGTCATTTTTTATCATATGCAAGGATTTACTATAGACAAATAATATCACCTTATGCTATCGTCGCGACAGCAGACCAAGAAGTCTATAAAATCCGTTGAATTTATGAAATCCCGAAATTCGAAGGTCTGTACTGACAGAGAACAAAGAAGCATGTGGTATTTAGGATATAGCGGGAAAATCATGCAGAAGACGACAAAGGCTGAAAGTAATGAACCTTATACTATGGTTACATACTCGATTTGAAGCATAAGTCTAAATCAGAAGAGGAGTCCTTTGAGCAGTAAGCTTTCGTAATGTTTCGCATAATAAATATAGAAGATTTCGATCTTCTTGTGTTGATCGCGCTGGATTGAGACTTATTTTGACCCTCATAACAGCTTGGGTGGGGGTAGGATCGAACTGAACTGAACTGAACTAAACCTTATACTTGTTCAGTCCTATCATCAATATTTAGAGACAGTTTATGAAATGCAGATGTCATTTAAAGGTCCGTTGTATTTCGTGCACAAAACATTTTTTAATTTTTTATATAATTTTGTGTCTTAACCACCTTTCGTAGTATATTTATATCGTCCATCTACGCTCGTTCCGTTTCTCCGTGTAAATAAAGGAATTATTTTTAAAGGAAACACATGAGACCAGTATTTTTGATAATATTTCTCCAGTTATGGTTGAGTAAATCAAATATACAATGATAAGCGGATGCTCTTCCCATAAAGCGCCGTATGAATGGGCCCCCTCTCTCCCTGAATCTCCCTCGACTTGAAGCGGCCCGGGCACAATGCCTGTTTTATGGTGCGTATTTTTTTTATCACAACGCGTATAAAAATAATGAAATAACTATGAAAACAAAAAACTTATTTTGTAATACTTTTATACAGGTTATGAGCATTGTGCCAACAAGGCTGAATGTATGATATAAATTTAGTGAAACTCTTACCTTTTCAACTATAAAATTTAAAGTTTTCAACTATTTTCTACACAAATGGATAAAAATATTAGGTTTTTCACGTAACAAAAAGGTAATGGTAATTTGACAAGACGTCACGTTTTTGTGGATTTCAAAGGCAGCGTGTTGATGGCATTAATAAAATATGACTTAGGTACTCCACAATGTAAGAGCTGGGTATAACACAAACAATTATAAATATTATATTATTTATAGTTAAGCCATTATTAACATTGTGGGGGTTTAAAGACATTGTTATTTGTTTTATCGAATACTGTTTATTCCATTTTATGTAACAGTATAACCCTACCGGTTTCAAGGTTTTCACCTCGTCATCAGGAGAGCACAAACAAGGGGTGCATAAACAAGTCTTGTTTGTGCTCCCCTGATGATGAGGTAAAAACTTTGAAACCATCAAGGTTATACCGTTACATAAAGTGGAATAAAGAGTGTTCGATAAAAACAAATTACAATCATAAAATCCAAACTCGTAATACTTATGTTGAATCGAATTTCTCAGATGCTTTCGAAACTTATAATATAAGACTAAAGGATGAACTACCCTGTCTATTTTTTAAATTGTACTATAAAATGTGTTTCTTAGACTCTAGTATTGAGACCACAGGAACTAGGGTCGTCCTTAAGTAATAGGTAAGTAAGGCAAAGCCTGAAGCAGGAATTTCCAGTGGTGGCAAATTTAAGATAAAAGTAAACGAACAACAAAAAAACAAATACTTTTTAAAATTTTATATTAAGGATTGAAAACTTATGACTTACGAGTGAAACGCAATATGAACGCAGTGTAAAAAAATACAAATGTTCAAAAAACCATCTAAATAAGCTTTACGTCGACTCATGAAACGGATACAGGTAAAATGAGATGCTAAGAATAAAATCCTGTGTTATCTTAAGTTTTAATAACAGTTTAGAAAACATTCAAAGTATATGTCAATTATTTCCTTTATGGAAATATAAAGGATCCTCTACCTTCCCCGAGGGAAGCACAATCACTAGAGACGGCCCTGACAAGGATAATATACAAAGAATCTGTAAACTGATAGCGTTTGTGAATTATATTGATATCATAGCAGGGGTCACAGAAGCTTCTTAGTTATGTCTTTGTAGCTCCCGTAACCACCATCAAGAACATTGATCTTGTAACAAACTAAGAAAAGATGAAATAGAAAATATATGCTTGTAAGAAGAATCATGACTATCAAATGCCTGCATTTGCTATTGAAAATAACCAGTTTAAAACTATTGACGCTTACACATATTCACTCTTGCTACAGCGAGAAGTGACACAACGAAAAAATTAAAACAAGAATTGTTCATACAAATCAGTATTACTTATGATTATATAAGATGGTAAAGTCTAGAATTGTAATCATAAAAATAAATATTTATATGTTGTTGAGATTTAGCGACAGTTCGGTGTGATCCCACCACCACCCATGACGTTATACGGACCAAATATCGTAATCATATTTATTTTTTATGACCGCGACGTTACTTAGTGACGAAGAAGGAACTGTCCAAAAGGACTCCTCCCGTGGCGACATAGCTAAGTGTGAATATAATAGTAGCGACGACGAACTTAAGGTCCGACGTCACGGGAGAAGAAAAATTACTCGCAGCACAGTAAATATATTTCTAAAGCGGCTTAAGATCTGAAGTTCAAATAGCCTTACAAGTTGCCAGTGCTTTTACAAAAAACTTTGAATACGGTAAAACTATCATTTGACGCAACTAGATTGCAGTAACAAATCGGTCCGAAGTTATGATAAACCGATGTAAGGCTAACTTGAGAAAACCTTCGAAAATTAATGAATCGATTATAATCATCGCAATACCTTTTCTATAATTCTTTTTTTTGTTTTTGCGATATAACCGAAACCATGACACTCGTTGTTGAAACATAACGACACTGAGAATAGGAAACTGGCGACGAACTATCCAGGACCTAGTTTGGTGGAAACGAAATAATTGAGATCCAAACTAAAGTGGAGTGCCAAAGATGATAATTAATTATAGCATAATTTAAACGTATACATATTGAGCGAACCAAAAAAATAACTTATAACGTTCGTCACTTACATAACATATCTCGATACAAATTTCTTTCGATATTTTTTCTCATTACTCAGCATCCGAGAACAACAATGCTAGGAAAATGAGTAATGCTAGAGACAGGACGTTAAATGTTTTCCCATTTTTCTAGTTCAAGCTCTTAACGTATTATTTTACCCAACACTTTTGTTGACAAATTAAAAAATATAACAAAATCAAGATATGTTAATATAAGTTAAGTCGAAGGACAAGATGGTGGGGGCTGCTGTTATTAGATTAAATACTTCCTAATATTTGCATATGTTCAAGAAAAACATATTTACTAAGAATACCGCTTAAAGGTTACCAAGAGAAGACGAACTACAAAGAAACCTTTGTATGTATTATATCATCTGATATGTGACAGTTACACGTTCGGATTTAGGTGAAGTGTTGTGTATTTATGTAGTGTTCAAATGTTTATACTATCTTTGTACAATGTCTGTTGTATCATTCAGTTTCCTATTTGTTGATATTTTTTCCAACGTTGATCTTTGAGCCACTTTTATAAAAATAAGGTTGATGATACAGAATCCCTCGTGATTAAGTATAATTTTCCGTCATTCTTTAGCTTTAGAAGGAAGATGATTTTGCGTATATACGTTTATTGTCGGCAAACCGTTGCGCTTTAGCAAGTATACAATCTTGACAGATCAAACTCAAAGTTTAGATGGCAGGGAAGTAGAAATCCTAAGTCGATCATCAGGTTTAATTTGCTGGAGCCTTTCGTTTGGCAGATTATTTTTATAAAGCGCTATTTTTTTTAGTTGCTTACTCTCACTATAAGAATTTATGAGTATCTTTAAGTTTTAAATATTTCATACATGTATACAAGTTACAAAAAACAAATTCAGATATCTGCCAGTCATGAAGAAAACCTGAAACGCTCGCTTGCTCAGCGTTAATAAATCCTCGTGCAATCCTTCAGCTCATGGCATCTGACTATAATAATACATATTTATTCATGCATTCTTTCCACATGCCCAAATCATCTCAAAGTACTCTTCGTCATCTTAAAACACCAGCCTTAAAAGTTCATATTCATCCCCAATCACTTCATTCCTTATTCTGTCATACATTGTCACATATATTTTTCTTCGTCCATGCATTTCTACAGTATTTATCCGATTTTTATTAAAAAAAATCCACGTCCATGTTTCACTCCCATAAATCAAATATTGCACTAAAATACTGCTGTTGACTATTTTGGTTTGTGTCGCATTTTTTCATACAATATGATGTTATATTAGTAAACTAAACCGCACGCACTGTATATTTTTTCTGTTCTTTCTTCATTCATGTTCTATCATACATTATTACCCCATGATTTTTTCTATTGTTTGGTATCTAACTTGCACCCGCTTGACGTAAGAAAATTTTATTATAAAATATAAAAAAAATGCTGTGTTGATTTGGTCTTAAATCAGATATGTTTTTAGACTTTACAATCACATGTATAATTTTTATCACGTGTATAATATTTTAAAACGAGGTTAAGTAAGTCTCATCATTTCAGCAGATTTTGAAACTCTCCGGTTCGAGTATACATGTTTTATCGATTTGTTTTTTTCCGGTTCGAGTATACAGTTGTAAGTGCTTGATCAACTTTTCTATCACAACACGCCTCTTGATATATCTCGCAACTCTACCACCATCTGATAAAATACTACCTAAATAGCAGAAGTTTTTAACTTTTAATTGCCTTTTATTATTCACCCATAAAAAAAAGAAAAAAAAAAGTGGAATAAACAGTGTTTGATAAAAATAAATTACAATGTCTTTAAACCTCCACAACGTTAATGCCTTAGCTATAAACAACAAATTCAAATTCGTAATGATGTATACAGTGTAGATACTACATTGGAAATAAAAGTTAGATAGAAGATGTATGTATTCGAGATGTGTTTCTGGAGATGTAAACTGAGGATACCTTGGTTAGCGCAGCACACCAATCCATCTTTCAACAAATTGCGATTTAGGACGATGTGCCTGCGATGAGTACTGCAATTTAGCCATATAGCATAAAGAAGAGAGGAATTTGGAAACATTTGTGCTAACGGGCAGTGAAGATGGACATTGAGACAAGTGGGGTAGACTACCAACTCGATAGACTGACTATGTCAGGGACACAAGAGGGTCCTCTGTGTCGGCAGCACTCTTAAGAGATCCAAAATAGGGAGAGATTTAAAATAAATAAAATAAAAATCATCATGGGCAGATAGATCTGAAAGATCACGACTCTGAACCACAAGGAGTCGACCATATAGAATAAAGGCTAATTTTTCTCATGTATTTAAATGCCTTATTCCGTAGAAACACGATACAAGGAAAAAAATAAGATTACGTTCTTATTAATTGAACTATACTCGTTTGTCTGTCATTTGCACAACCGTACAATTGTTTGTCTCGCGTTTCACCATTGTGAAACGGTCAACAATAATTACAATTTGAGGTGATTCATTCTTGATAACATCGGACAAATTGCTCGGTCTACGGTTACGGACAGACGATCCGCCGTATCTTTTGCTCTAATCAAATTGCTTCTTACCGGGTAAACAATTAACACCGGATTTTTTTACAACCTACCACCATCGCGGCACTGTTAAATATAACACCCAGGAATAATTATTCATCAAAATTTTAATCAGTGTGTAAAATTCATGTGACGAAGAGGAAATCACCGTTCAATTTGTTTTCTGGTTTGTAATATGCAGGCATAATTTAAATTAAATTGAAATATTAACGTTTTTATTTTATTACACTTTAATACAATATAATAAATTGATCACTGTTTTATTAATTGAGATCACTATCGGTTTCAGACACCTCTGTCTTTCCTTATCACCAGTCGAAAAATACAAAATAAATTATCTACATAAATAAAAATGTAAATGTTCGTATATTAAAAATCTCTAATCTCCGAAATCTCTTCACCGATTGCTTTGAAATTTTGACAAAAGGTTGCATTCGTATACAAGCATGTTTATATATATTTTTTTGTATACGGTGGTATTAGGTGTTAACATAAGTTGTGTCTGTTTTTTTTCCAAATTTAAAAATGAGTACCAAAAGTAAAACAAAATGGTAAAGGTTATACGTCATTCGAAAGAAAATGTTCTGCTCTACAAGATATGGCGTTTGCTTTTACGTTACAATACATACATTATTTTATTTGATTACAAGCCTTCAAAATGGAATGTCAAGTAGACGAAAGTGAACATTTTCGACACCTCCTTCTGTTCGCGTTCAATCGAGGGAATAAAGCTGCCAAAGCTGCTCGCGATATTTGCGAAGTGTACGGTGAAGATGCTATGAATTAAAGGACAGCTCGTCGATGGTTTTTGCGTTTCAAAGATGGTAATTTCGACCTGAAAGACATGGAGCGTTCCAGACGACCAGTGGACTTCGACGAGGACCGCTTAAACCATATTATTTTTTTACTTTTCTTAAATATCAAATAATTCAATATTGAATAATAAATATTAAATAATAAATATTAAATTTTCAAATACGTGTATTGAAAAATAGCGCCATCTGTTTGGACGTAAAAGCAACACACGATATACTAAATTTTTATCCGCCATAGTTATATCATGAAATGCTTTAAAATTTACCTGTATCGATTGATTTGCGTTTGAAGTGAAATATTTCGTTAGTATTTTTTTGTTTTTTAGTTCGTGTATTTTCTTTTTTTAATGTTTTGCAATTTTATATGTTTTTGTTATAACTTTATTTCTTCTTTTTCAGTGTAATCGATCTGCTTTAGTTCATCAAAATGCCGAGAGAGCAGCAGAGCGACGTGCAGCCAGACTTGAGGATGCATGGTTGCGAGCACGGCGATCGCGTTCTGCAGATTCAGATCTGCTTCGTTCTCAACAGAATGAACAGAGTGGCTGAAAGACGTCAAAAATATTGTATACCCACAAGCATTGTGAAATTAAACATATTAGAAACGTGTGCTTGCTCTTTTCTTTATTTTCCATTTAACCAGACTGAGCCACCGCAACGCGTGGCCTGGTACAGCTAGTTAATAATAAAAGGACAATTTATATGGCGCCGTTTAGAGAGCTCTTTTCAAGGACGTTGTGAATCGAGACTCGAACACACCATTATTGACATATTAAAAATATAACGAAACAAACTTTTAATAGTTGAGTGTACAGATAGGAAGATAGTAGTTGCGGCCATTAAATCAGGTACTTTCCCGCATCCGCATATGTTCAGAAATAAATATTTGGTAAGAAAACCGCAGAAAACTTACCTAGAGAAAATGAATTTCAAAGAAACATTTGTTGATCTTTTGATTTATGATAGTATCGCATTTGGTTTTAGATGTAGTAGCCGGTATGTAGTGTTCATATATATAATCATAATTTTTAATAAGACCTTCCAAAAAAGGATGTCTTCAAGTCCTTCTTAGTGCTGCACACACCACTCAGGTGCAGAGTTCTTTAAAACCGATAGTGTGAACTCGATAAATTAGTGGTGAAAAAAACTTAAATAAATAAATTACACGATTTTTTTTGGTATTTACCACTGTTTTATTGAGTTAACTTGCGGTTTCAAAAACCTCTGTGTTTTCTTATAGCTTGACGAAGAAGACAGAAGACTTTGAAACTGGCAGTGAACCCAATAAAACAGTGGTGAAGAGTTATTTTACTAAACTAAATTTCATTTAACATGACGTCACAAAGCGAATAAAAAAATATATATGAAGATTTAATTTTAAATCATAATTTATATTGATACCGAAAAAAATACGACAGTTATGCTTAAATTTTAAATTAATCAAATTTCTTAACCATAAGTTTTAGATTCAAATGAAAAAATCTAATCCGAAACGCACACATTTTTAATAGTTTAGTTAATGAAAACTAAACTTAGATATTTTTTTAATACATCACAAACTTTTCAGGACCTTTTTTTCCTGTGACTTTTTCTTGAGCCAACTTGAACTTTTTGTTACTCGAATTATAACTTTCCAGACACGTCCTGTCGTGACTTCTGGATTTCAACGTATATTTACCCTGTTTGGAGAAATTGGAGTTTATTTTAGATATGTATGCTCATTCCTTGCTTATCATAACCATGGTGACTTCCGTGGCCTAGTTGGTAAGATACTTGTCTCCCAACCCGGGGATTACTGAACCTCGCCAACCCTTCGATTCCCGTGGGAACCCAGATTAAAAAAAAAGGATTGTAGTTCAATATATATCTTCATCAACAGATAAAGATATATAATTAAATAATTCTCAATATTTACGAAGTTATAGCTATAAATGAGGCAGCAATTACGCCGCACCGGAATGAATCAGACAATAATCTCAAAACGTTAAACGCGTTTCTCTCGAAACTACTTTTTTTGACCTGGTCGACATAAAATCTCAAGTTTTATCCAATCGATTGCCTTCAAATTAGATTTAAAACTATGATAAATGTTTTTATATCGTTCCTACCTTGGGATATTCAAAACTATTTTTTTACTATTTAAAAAAAAATTACAATAAAAAGGGTAAAAAAAAATTAATTTCTTTTCAGACAGCCGCTATTTTACGATTTTTTTTATTTATTTTTTCTCTTTGGTACCAACTATAACGATATTATTTTTTATCAAGAAACTGGATATGATTTTTGTTTCGAATTTACGAAAGGGTTCCAGTCATGTCGATCAGTTTACCCCTTTTTTACGACAAGATGTAACAGCTGATAACATCTTAATTTAAATTTTTTTTTGTACATTCTAAAACCATCAATAAAGAAACTGTAAAAAAATGTACAGGTTTTTTTTTTTATTTTGTTTGAAAAAACGCCCGAAATTCACTCCTCTAAAGTAGAATACCCCCTTAAGAACGCATGCTTACTTACTAATATTTTATAATTAAATACCGTTGAACACTGTAATAATTATTGGAAATTGGTAGATTTATTTATTTCATAGAATAAAAATCTAAAACAAACGTTAATTTATATATGGGCAGTTTATTTGTTTAATAAAAATTAAAACAGCTTACTTATACTTAAAAGATAATTTAAATTGCATTAAGGATAGTGGCGGCATTTTTGATTTTTGCACAGTCGGCTGTACCTCTTGCTACGACCCAGCACGTAGGTAGCACAGTTTGTAACACGTGCTATAAATGTAAAAATCAGCTTGTTTTTACACGAGCTGCCATGTAGAAACGTGAATCATCTGCTGTTCTTGGAAAAAATTACACCACAAATGCACTATTGACAGTTTACGTCTGTGAACTTGTCTTATAGACGTTGAATGTTATGCAAATTTTCCCAATACACGAGTGTTTCTTTGGAAATTGTTAAGTCAACATAATCCATTGAAATTCTCAGAACGATACAAGGACCCATGATGCATAAAAATTATTTGAAACGTTGACAAAAACATAACTTTTTTCGCTTGACGAATTATCATTTATGAAATTCAAGAAAACACAAATATGACTTAATATAAAGGTTGGGTTACATTGTACAAAACCCAAATGTCAAATCTGCTATAAATGTATATTATTATTATTTTTTTAACCTGGCGAGTTTATTGCCATGTGGTAATCTCTTCCAACCAACCAGAAATATGTTTTTATAGGCCCTAAGTGTTAAACAGACTGGAATCATATTTAAAAAAATCTGGGCATCTCACACGCCTTTCACTCACATTTTCACTATATATTTCTTTCTTAGTCTTTCTTCATGCATTCGTTCTAATTGTAAACACCATCTCAAAGTGCTCTTCTTTATCTCCAGCATGGCTTTATGTTCATATTCATCCCTTCATTCTATATTCTGTCACACATTGTCACTCCGTATATTTTGGTCAGTGCGCGCATTTCTACAGCATTTATTCGGTTTACTCGTATATCAATCGCTTTCCACTTTGCTTATAATTATCATATTCTTTTTTTACTATACTGCAAAATTGCGAACAATATTTAAAAATATTTATTTTACTTCTCCTGTAAAATTGCTTTAATCCTATTTGCAAGGTTTTACCTGAAAACAATTATTAATTGATTTTTAATTTTGATATTTTCTCAAGTTAAGGTTCAAAAGATGGAGGATTTGGAGAAGTTAGACTGCGGTGACGTTACATGGAGGAAAATAACTGGTGAAGACTTGAACCTCGACTATGCAGTGCTCCTGAGTAAGAAATCAGCGCAGCAACTCTTCTTGCAGCTCGAAGACACTTTGGAGTACTTCACTGGGGATTTAGCTCAAGTCAAGTATGTACTATTTAAAGTTTCTTAATCTATTTGTTTAATATTTTTTTATGTCCGCAACTTAAAATGTTACTAAGACACCATCATATTCAAAACAGATGTTCGAAAAGAACTTGAAACAGGGTCTTTTGAAAACGTTCGGAAGAATTACATAATATGTTACTTTAACAAGAATGCTGGTGCAAGCTGGTTATATTTAGTAATTTCGATTTTATATACATGACCATAGTCTTTAATCACATTTTAGTGGTACTGGAAATAGAATTAAAATAAATTACTGGTTATATAATATTTTGAGGCGATTTTTTTCGACTTATTAAATAATCCTAATTTTGAATAACGCCATGCATAAAAAGCGTTTGGAGGCTTGCTATTCTCGTAAGCACAGGTTTGGTATCTCCGAGCTGATCTCTGTTTTCTCTTCCCTCAAATTTCCCCTACTCAGTCACCCACTCCTTTAACAGAAAAGCTGCAGTTCCTTGCAGGATCGGCCTAAGGTATGAAGGAAGACCTCTTAAGATACTTAGAACTGGCCACTCATGGATGTGACTTCAGCAGCTTTAATGAGCGATGTAATACAATGCGGAAGGCAACTAACTGGAAACCTCTGCACTATATTCCCAAAACAATCAACCACCATGAAACATTAGATGACCACAGTGATAACTGTCATCAGAATTGAGGGAACGACCAACAAAACTCGGAACATAAAATAACAACCATGAAAAGTGCGTTCCTAAAACATTTCAAAAGATATTTCTTAGAAATCAAATAAAAAGAAGTGTTATGTAACTGTACGATGCGCCATATTTGAAGGCCTCGATTTAATTTAATATTTTATGTGCTCATAAAAGTTACCTTCAAGGCTTTGGCGCTGACAAAATTCCGACTTGGCTATATGGATAATTACTCTCGCACGCGACATGATGGTTTATAGGGGAACAAATTATACGACTATGTGAAAAGTTAAGATACTTTCCGAGGAAAGTTACTTTTCATGGAAAAGAAAGATATTTTATCGTCAAAAAATTTTTACATTACTGTTTCAATATATTTTTCTTAATATTATATTGAAAAACCACGCTGCCTCTATCGGAATAAGCAGAAAGGAGACAGCGCCATACTTTCCTTTCGCGACACACATCTTTCGCCTCTTCTACGTCCATACATCTTCTCAAATAGCTCCTACGATTTCTCTGAATTTTTACATTTCTCAAAATATCATACACTCGATACAACCATACTTTCCTTGATCTTCCCCTACCACGACTTATACTCACATTTGCTCTATATATTCATTCGTCCTAGGTGCCCAAACCTTCTCGTAATGGTCTTCTTCATCTTGATCAACACAACCTCTCTCATACATGATCACTTCATTATGTATTTAATCATACATTGTCACCCCATGTAATCTTTTAAGTACTCACATTTCTACTGTGTTTATTCGGCTATTTTAAGTATTGTACACGTTTCACTCCCATACATCAAAGTTGGTACTGAAATACTGTTGTGAACTATCTATCATCTAACATATGTAGATTTAGATACTGTTCGGTTGGAGTATATATGTTTTAGAGCCCCATTAGGTTTGTTTCTTATCGGTATACGCCATTCAATATCCCTCGTAACTCTTCTATAATTTGAGAAAATACTACCTAAATAACAGATTTTTTTAGATAGGAAAAATATGTTTTATCTACAATACTCGTATATTAAATTATTTTATATCTATAAAAATTGTTATACGAGTACATAATAATGTGCCCATCTTGACGTATGGAAGGGAAATTTTGACCTCGTAGAAAAATAATTAAAGTATGAATAATGCGTGAATCAACAAAAAAAAATGATAGTGTCAATGTATGACAGAAGACGCTATGAGATGCTACAAATGAATGCATGGATATTTTTAAGTAAGATGAAGAAGAAGCGGATTTTAATGGTTTGAGCATGTGGAGAGAATTAATGACGAAAGAATGACTAAGCGAGTATGCAAGTCAAAAGTCCAAGGTGTGTATGTAAGAGGTAGAGGAAAACGTAGCTGATTTAAATGGAGTATGAATAAAAGAAGATTATGCACGACTAGAAACATGAATGTGGAGAAAACAAAAATTGTGTGTTTGAATAAAAATATATAAAGATCTTTTCTCTCTACTTACGCAGCAAGCAACACGAAGCGATTATATGTACGTATTAGTTTATCTATAGACTGTTGTGCAGTTATATTATATGCATATTTTATTTCAATATCTATAACCAGAAACCAGATATATAAAATATCCAAATTAAGGATTGTGTTATAATAATACATAACCGCTGCTTTCTAGTCCTTAAGTCAGCTATACACGTTTCAAACATAGCATGCAGTTTTCAAAATATATGTTAAGTTTTGAACTCCGTGGCCTTGGTGATAAGACAGCTCTTAATGAATTAACTTCATTTGATTAAGCACCATAATTTGTTTACCAAGATTTTATAAATAAATAAACATAATAGTTTTGTACTATTTTACGAAAAGCTTGTTTGATTTCAGAGTGTTTGGCAAATGGCATCAAATTCCTAGACAACAGGTGGCCTACGGGGATCCTGGCATTTCCTACCGCTTCTCTGGACTCACCGTGCCAGCTCTACCGTGGCCGGAAATTCTTCAAGGGATCCGAGACAAGCTCTTTCAAATTACTGGCCACCAATTCGATTTTGTTCTAGTGAACAGGTAAAAATATTGATTCCCCATTCTGTGCAGCCTAACGATTAACTAATGGTAGAAATAGTTAGTCGTTCGATGACAACAATAGAACAATTTATGTTATCGCGTGGGCTTGGAGGCAGTTCGCAAACAGATTAATTGAACAAACTCAGCACAGACAATTTTATTCAGTACCAATAAGTCCGTCTATTTCCTTCTCTAAGACAATGTTGCCAATTTCAAGTGCTTCATCATATGTCCATTGTTCAATTTTTTGCGACGTATACGAGGGTTGCTACTAACGTTTTGAGACAGACAAGTAAAAACAAATATTTATCATCGAAAATGGCTTTATTGTTTTTCAAAATACTCTCCATGAAGATCAATTTTTGCATGCGTTTGAACCAATTTTCGAAGCACTTTTTCCACTCCGAATGAGGTAACTTCAAAACATGCGTTTTGAACGCATTAACCGCTTCTTCAGGCGTCGAAAAACGTTGACTTCGTAATTTATTTTTGATGTTTGGGAATATAAAGAAGTCATTGGGTGCCAAATCAGGGCTGTACGGCGGATGACCCATCAATTCGATGTTTTGAGTGCTCAAAAAGTAACTTGTTTGAGCCGATGTGTGCGAGCTTGCATTGTCGTGGTGGAGAATGATCCGTCTTCGGCGGTTGGTTTTCCTAATTTCTCCGAATACTTCTGGCAAACAAATGATGGTGTACCTTTCAGAATTGACCGTACGTAGTTCCACTAAAGGCACTGTTACGACATGACTATTTATACCGAAGAAACAAGCCACCATTTGCTTCGAAGTGCTTCGTGCGCGAACAACTTTTGTTGGATTTGGCTCGTCTTGAAGGACCCATACAGTTGGCTGCTGTTTAGTTTCTGGCTCATATGCATAGATCCATAATTCGTCACCTGTCACGATTTTATAGACGTCTTTTGAAGCAGCAAGATCGAAGTTTTTCAACATTTCTTTTAACCAATCGACACTAGCCTTTTTTTTGAGCGATTGTCAAATTATGCAGTATCCAACGCGAACAAATATTTTTGACGGCCAAATGTTCATGCAATATTGAATGTATGCAAGTGGAACTAATGCCCAAACATGCCTCAATCTCACGATAAGTCACATGACAATCTTGCAATATCAGTTCACGCACAGCATCGATGTTTTCTGGCACAACAACCGATTTTGGACGACCTTCACGAAATTCGTCCTGGAGCGAACTACGACCACGATTGAATTCGGGAAACCAGCGAAACACAGTGGCCCGGGATGGTGTTTCATCATCAATAGTCGAAACGAGTTGATCGGCACACTGTTGTTGAGTTAGTCCACGTCGAAAATCATAAAAAATCATCGCATGAAAATGTTCACGATTTAATTCCATTTTTGGCCGAGATGAATTTTTCAAGTCACTGTAAACGACACAAATAGCACTCTTATGACAAAACTTTCTGAGCACGTATACCATTAAAAACGTCAAACTTTACGATGCTGATGTCAGATTTGACGTATCTACACTGGTGTTGCCATATCTCAAAACTTAAGTAGCAACCCTCGTATACGATTTATAGTTTATAAACTTAAGAAATCGACGCTGCAGACCCTCTAATGCATCTTTATGAATGCCATAGTAGGATGATCACATAGTAGAGTTGTAGTCAATTATTGTTTTAACTAATTATATGTAGTGAATTAATTAATTAACCCTTAATGAATCAACTCTATTCAAATTCATCCAGTCCCAACACGAATCCTAATATTTAGTAAAATTAACAAAATTGTAGAAAATAATGCATTCTGTATCACTCGGTTTAGATATAATTATTATAATTTTAAACTAGTTTTTTTCAATAGATTTTACCTATAACATGAGTCATTTCAACCTATATTGTGTTATATTTTTTAATTTAAATCTAAGCTTAAGAATATAGTTATGAAAAGTGTCATTAGAAATGGAAAAAAATACAAATAGTTTATGTATTCTTTGATATTATTTACTCATGAAAGAATTCATGTAAGTTCGTTAAATTGTTATGCACAGTTTCGCTCACGAAATGATTGTTTTTATTTATTAAATGGGTAATTCACTCACACTAAAATGATTTGTGGCATAACTGTTAAAGCCAAAAATGCAATTATAAGATTGTCAATATTAATCAAAATTATATGACAAAACACTTTTTAGACGATTTAAGCTTTAACTGAACTAAAGTTTTAAAAGTATTTTATAGAAAGAAGAAATGTAACATTCTTTGGGTGTGGCAAAGATATGTAATTTAGTAATTTAAATATGTCACATAAAGGACAACCGAAAAGCATGTGATCCATTGTCTCATCTCCAAAACTACACTTGCAGCCAGGATCCGTACAGAAAACATTTTTGCGCTTAGAGAGGGATTTGATTAATGTGATTTTTATGTTGAAATCTTCAGGATAATGTATCTAGGAATGATTTGTATGTTGAAATCTTCAGGATAGTGAATCTAGGAATGATTTGTATGTTGAAATCTTCAGGATAATGAATCTAAGAATGTTTTTTACCCAATAAATTAAAAAGTTATCTCATAAAACATTTCTATCTTAATTTGATAAGAAATATTTTAACTCAAAATATCAATTATAGAGAATTCCGTGCTGGTTCATAAATTATTATTGCATTATATCTTTCAATATATTCTTGCCTTGCTTTTCAATGTCGTTCAAATTCTGTACGAGGTATGTAATATTTTAACAGATCTCTAGTTCTTGAATACCTGTTAAATCAAGCTATTTGACAGGTATTCATGTACCGCGCCCCATTGTGACTAAAATAACCTATTATGGAATTTCTTTAGCAAACATCTAAGGTTTGGAATTCTATTTTTTCCGCTTTAATATTTCTCAGTTCTTATCTCTCCCTTCCAGAATGTCAAGGCTTTCAAAAGTCTATATATTTTAAGATTTCGTTTTATTTCTTTTAAGAATTTCGGTTAAAATAATCTATTTGTTTATATTATAGATGACACAAAAAAAAAACAAATATTGCGAGATGAACGGACTATCAAAAATAGTTCTTATTTTTCGAGTTATCTGAAAACAGTTTAGTGATTTGTGGAATCCTCTACCATATATTTTTATTGTTTATAAATATAATATTATTTATCAGTAAATGGAGCTCTAAAACATATATAATATACTCATACCTGCCAGTATCAAAATCATCTAAGATAACATTTGTCCACAACAATGATAGTTTTAACCATTTTTGTATACTTGTACTTTAATATATTTGAGAATCTATAGATAGATACATACGTGCATAACATCACGTCTTATCCCTTTTGGGGTAGACAGAGATGAGAGACCTTCACGCACTTCTATCAATGTACACAGCTCTCGCCCTGTCCAATCCATAGATATTGTCGTACATGCTCTCAACTCTCATACAACTAACCTCAGTTGAAATTTCACCAACCATCTCATTATATTATTTTCGCAGTTTATTTCTTCCTCGCTCTTCATTCATTTAAGACATATATATTTTTTCATAAATCTTTCGCAACTCATTTTTCAAATGTGGCCAAACCATCTTAAAAATGTCTTCTGAATACTACTAGATCAGTTATCATTTATCCGATCATTTCTTAAACGTAAAACCAGATATTATATATAATACACGTATTTCTACTGCATTTATTCTGCAAAACCACTCCTTTTTAATGCTTATGCTTCACTTCCATACATCAAGGTTGGTAACGTTGACAACGGCTTGCACAATACTAGAATAACATACAATATAATCCTTCTGCACAATATGCAGAAGGATTATATTGTATTCTAGTATTGTGTTTTCAGCAATTATTTTTTTCCCTCACTTGTAAAATGAAAAAAAAATGCCTGTTATAATATTTTACCGGTTTTTGTTTCTGAACTAGTTTTATTCGAGGAAGTTGTATTTTATACAATTCAATTGTTTTCAAAGCCATTGACATACGTTTTGGCCTATGTTTGCTGCACTTTGCATATATCCAAATTATGCGCACCACTGAAGTGTAAACGACCCGGTCACCTCACATTGAGCGGCGCAGATCCGTGATGAATGCTCACAATGGCCATTTCGGCTGCCTGCCTAGCTTGATGTTGCGGACGACGAGGACATGAATGGGGGTCCCTTAATATGCAACCACACGCGCCGCCTGGCACTCAATGAAGGTTGAGGCGCTTCCGCAGAAGGTCATCGTTTGTTTTTGTGCATGTGTTGACTTAATATTATTCTTAGTTTGCTTATTTTACGCTTAACTTAATTAATATTATTCTTAGTTTACTTATTTTACGCTTAACTTAATTAATATTATTCTTAGTTTGCTTATTTTACTCTTAACTTAATTAATATTATATTATTCTTAGTTTACTTATTTTACGCTTAACTTAATTAAGAACCCCGAGTTTAAACATCCAATTATCTATTTAAAAAAACACTCGTATTATGCTATAAGTATTTAATTACACTGCATCCACCTTAAGTCGAATGTGTTACTATCACATATCAGTCTATCTACGGAGGTTGCTTTGTAGTCCGTCTTCCCTTGCTAAATTTTCTACGATTTTCTTACTAAATATGTATTTCTAACCATATGCAGATATGCGGGGAAGTTCCCAATCTTAATACGACCACCACTTTTCTATCATTATACTCAACTTGTTTTTTTTGTAATATTTTTAACCTGTCAATAAAAGTGTGCTTGAATCCTTTGAGAGTGGTCTGCTCTCTTAACGGTGCTATATAAATTATCTTTTTACTATTATTATTGAAAATGTAGCAAAAAAATATCCGCAGTGGCACCTCAGGTAAACAATGAAATTCTATCGTACCATCAAGTATCAAACAATTGAGTTTTGAGCAGAGGAAGACTGCTGTAGCATTGAAATTAAAGTGTTACGTGCTCGCCTGCATTAGTCGCATGCTTGACTCCACACTATCAAGAATTATCCTTTTTGTTGAGTTGATGGAAGACATAAGTAAATAATGGTGGAAAGTGCAAGATATACATATAAGGGCAGGGAGAAAACCGCAACAGATCGAGCCAAACGGTGTAGAACTGTTGATGGTTCAGGGGCCCAATGGAGGTGCTACAGACAAGCTACAAGTACTGAAACTCCTTGCCTTATATGCAACAGGATATGCATATCACAAATTGACTTACATTATCCCTTAATCCCTCACTTTTTATTGTGTATTATATTATAATCATCACGGGCAACGGCCATTCATTCAATAGTACAAAAAAACTCAGAAGTAAAATCGACTACGTGTTCAAATTGTTTTTTTTAATTGAATTATTCTACGTGGCTTTATATATTGGGAGTGAAGTTAGCGTAGACGTATAAACCAAATAATGATTGTACAATTTTTACACGTAATCAGTCGCCTTCAAATATATAATTATTGAAATAACTAACGCACATGCTCATCTAATGAATGAGTGTCATCGTCTGAAGAACGACGACTTAGACTAAATATTTTTTAACTAAATTATAAAAAAATCTACACAATAAACTTAGAACAAGTGACAAGCCTGTTTCACTCTTTTAAAATATCAAACATTTCGAACATGCTTTAATGGAGCAAAACTGTTTTGCATATAGATGTTTTTCGCAATTTTGTTGAAAATCATTAAGTCTAAAATGCATACAATCCTATTAAATGAATAATATTAAATGCATAAGTCAAAATAGTGATTTATTCATTTCAGTAAGTGCATAATGCAACACAAATTGTGTAAAAAAGTAAATGATCAATTAATAAATTCAATCAAGGAAATATACCCCGTCGGAATCCAAATTTCTTCCTTAGTGTGGTTTCCACTAAAAGGTTCTATAACATATTTCTGGCAATAAGCCCTCCAGGTCGTACTGTATACAACGTAAGTGTAATACAATACAATACAAAAAGCAATTATTAAAAAAAACACTAAAATAAAATAAATATTATTTTCATAATATTCACATCTTGTAACAAACATTTATCTAGTCACTATAGTTCGGAAATTCTAGGATGAGTCCTGTGACAGCTCACAAATTTTCCCCAATACAACCTTATGTAATGTATTTACCTAAATAACTTGCTATTTATTAGAATTGAGGCTTATATTAAAGTTGATAAAATAATTAAAATTACTGAACATCGTTACAAGGTTGTATTGGGGCAAATTTGTAAGCTGTCACAGGACTCATCCTAGAATTTCCGAACTACGAGTATAACTGGATTCTTCCCTAGCATAGTCTTGCAATAACTCTAATTATTGAATTATCAGTTTACATTATATATACACATGCGTTGCCTCAGTAGTGCATCAAAACCTAGCAAACCACCTTTGGCAAACATCTCTGAAGTACCACAATATATTTACAGTTCAAATATGATTATTTATGCATTATTATACTGTACTTTTAATCCTCTGAACGTGTAATATATTTGTTGATTTTTTTTATCAAATGTGAATTTTCTCTTCTTTTTGCTTAAAGTAAAGAAAAAAAATCGAAATTGAGTCAAATGAAATATGTGAGTCACTTTTATTTTGTATTTAATTATTGTGTTTTACATACAGATAATTCACAGTATTAAACGAGAAACTAGGTTATCTTCCGCTCTTAGACTACAGAGAAGATAAACAAGGTTTTGAGATTAATTTCAACAATTCATTGATAGTGGTGTCAATGTATTTTTTTATATATTATAGAATACATGTGTACGATAACACCGTCTCGCTATTTTCCTGTGGTGCAAGTAGGAAATCGACAGTAAAAGATTTTATCATTCTAATCACTGAATATAATATTCAAGTTGTCAAGTAATTGCGCCTTGAAACAATAACAATACAATTTTTATCTTTTATCATATATTTTGAGTTCAAGGGCACATTGAGTAATTGTTTACATTATCGAAAAAAAAATACTGGAATGTTATGTTCAATTGCATACAGAAATAGTGATGGCTTTCTTATTATCCATAGATTGAGGTATTTATGTAAACGCATTATTGTCCTACCTCCCTACGAATATTACGGATATTTTCCGCCTAGTGTTTGGGAGTATACGAATAAATATCAACCCCTCACAATTATTTGGCATCGGTTTTGATATTCCAGGGTTTGATGTTCAGTAAATTTCTAATATTTCCAAGGCGCGTTCGATCGTGACGTGTCCTGTTTTAATTTTATGTGGTATCGTTCATAACTAAATTAACATGATGTTTTATGTCTATTCCATATTGGTTTTACAACACAGTCTACGCGGAGACCTTTTCATTGCCGAGTAGGGGTACGAAGATCAAAAGAACAAGCTGATTTTTCTTCTGTGCTGAAAAAAATACGCGCAGTTTTTTTTCTCAGTTTATAATCGATATAACACAATATTTATCTATCACTGTATCATTGTTATACTCCCAAAAAGATGTACAGTAGTCTCCCTTTATCAATGGTTTCAGTTCCGTATCGTCAGATAGTCAATGATAGTTTAACGCTACATCGGAATACCTACATCATTTCATACCTCACTATCTCACTTCATCTATCACATCATCATGCATTTTTGTCACTGTCATCATCACAAAAAGAAAGAGGGGGAGTACAATACAATAAGATATTTGAAGAGAAAGAAAGAGAGAGAGAGAGAGACCACATTCACATTATTTTTATTAACAGTTTATTGTTACACGTGTATATTGTTATAAGTTAATGTTGTTAATCTCTTACGGTGCCTATTTTGTTATAAGTTAATTTTGTTAATCTCTTACGGTGCCTATTTTGTTATAAGTTAATGTTGTTAATCTCTTACGGTGCCTATTTTGTTATAAGTTAATGTTGTTAATCTCTACAGTGCCTATTTTGAAATTAAACTTTGTCATATATACGAGTGTATAAAAAACATAATATATAGGGATAGGTACTATTCACGGTTTCTGGCATCCACTGTGGGTCTTAGAACATCTCCGCGCGCATAAGAGGGGGATGATTGTATACATGTCAATAGTCAGTGCATAGATTCGAATGAAAAAGTGAGAGTCTGGAATGCGCGATCTAAAATAACGGAAATTTACATTCAAGATGTGTTTCCAATTTCTTTTTTTTTTTTATGTATAATATCATATCAATCAATCAATCAATCAATGGCACTACATCCCATTGTGGGCCCCGGCCTCCTCCAGCAGTCGTCGCCATTCCCTCCTATCCTGGGATGCATTCCTCCAGCCCCTGATGCCAATCACGCTTATATCACTCTGCACCCCATCCATCCACCTGAACTTTGGTCTACCCACGCTACGTCTTCCTTGGGGCTTGGAAAAGAGTACCTTGTTAGGCATTCTCTCTTCTCCCATTCTAGCTACATGCCCCGCCCAACGTAGCCTCCCAATTTTGATGTATTTTATAATGTTGGGCTCTTTGTATATGCTATATAACTCCTCATTATATCTCACTCTCCAAGATCCTATCCTATAATATCATATACTCGTATAAAATGAATTTTGATTGATCACAAAAAACACAAACACAACGCAAATTACCATATAATCAAAAGTCACCTTCAAGATATTTTTATTTATTATTTAATTTAATACATAATATTTTGATTGACTTAAGATTTTTTTTTAATCACGTTTTGAAATGATAATATTGATCGTAGGAGTTATAAGCACATATTGCGACGTATATAAAATTTAACAGAGAATTTTACATTTAATGTCGAGTATTACACTTTTTTGTATATAGTTCAACCTAGCGGGCGTATTGCAATGTGGAAAATTCCTTCAATAAACCAGAATAACATTAAAGAGAGTTTTTTTTGTGAATCTTTCATCATTCAATATTTCTACGTGACCTAAACTATCTCAATACTCTTTCCATCATTTTAAATATTGCATCTTCTTTCAATACATTGTTTTTCTACGCACCTAAACAACGCTCTCATTTTACGCATTTATCTTACGAGTACGTTCATCACTTATTTTCCATGTTTTACTTGCATATACTAATGTTGGAACTAAATTTCCGTTATGAATTGTCACCTTGAATAAAATTATATACGTCATTTACAAAGACTTTAACCTTTAACCAACCCCGAAACAATATTAAGGTTAAAAAAACTCGTAAAATCAAGAAATCGTAAAGCGGAATATCAAAAAGCAAGAAATAGTATGTAAAGGTAATTGCGTTTAATGCGTTGAAATTATTTTCCGTAGTTGTCAATTTATACATAGAGTAAAACGTGATTGTATTTTGTATTCAGCACAATATGATTTTACGGAAAAAAATACAGATATAACATTTGAAAATCTCCTTAATTGATGGGTATTTGATAGCAGCCCATGAGAGAATATCAATTAGCCGATAAATCTCGCAGCCTCGAGTGGGTAATTCCGAAGAGCTACCGCTGGTGTCTGTGGTATTGTCAACTGTCAAAATGTCACTCAACGTGACGGCGATGTTACCTTTCCGTGTGAAACCGAAAAAGGATCGATTCAGCCGTCATTCGTCCTGTCGAATCATGGAAGATAATGGACTGAAAATCTATTTGTTTATTTTTCAGGTTGCAGAATTACGTTGAAGAACGATTTTTACACGTGTCGTGTGTATGTTTCGTATTAAATGTTTTTTATTCAAAAACAAATTATTTTATATTTCTATCATATTGGCGTCGAATTAAAAAATAATTCAAAACTTCCTGATTGTTGAGCGACTCCAAAAGAAATTTCTGGGACATATTTGTTACAGGGAATATATATTTTTTTATCAATGGCTCTATCTCATCATTTTGTAACGGCTATGCTTCTTAAGCGTTAGAAAAGATCTACTCGCATCTTTGCACATATTTTATTTCATTACAATGTACGACATTTTATCAACCATTAAAAAAGTTACAATAGTAAAATTCACATTAGAATTTTGTATGGACGTGAATATAATATGATTATAACTTGTCATAAAAAGTATGAACATTTACATGAATCATACACAGAAAAATATCAGAAAGCTGTACATACATGCATATTACCTACCAAACATTGAATAAAAACATGAGACAAGCCAAGGCTCAGGAGAACCAAGGCCCTAAAATACAAAAAAATACAGCGTGTTTGAAAAAATAAAAATATACACGTATGTATCATTCGTCCACTCCAATAATCCTAAAAACGAAACTTAAAAGTAATGAAAGGAAATAGCGAAGACATTGTTGATCGGCAAACTTTAAACAAATGTTTGCCGAGGACTGAGCTATTAAGAGCGTCACCACTCGCACACCTGTAATGACAGTGTTGAATAATTTTCCCAAATTGATGTCTTCCATATTTTGGTGGATAAAATGAGAATTGAGTTCCTTAACAAATTTTGTAAGAATAACTGAGCCACATCACAGGGGAGCGTGGTCAATCATTGTTCCTATTGTGTAATCGGGTTAAAACTGTATCAAATATAAAATAAAATTATATAAACATACGCAATTCTTTGGAAATGAAATAACATTAATTCAGAATAGTTAACGATAAATTACTTTGTTATTCCAATAAATAATGTAATTAGGTTCTCTTCTGGTGGAATGCCTGAAGAGAACTTTGGGATTTGAAGTAGAAACACGTGTAGCGACGTTTAGTGTAATAAGTAAAATAAAAAAGTTATTTATTGATAAATATTCGAATATGGCGCTCTACAAAGGTAAAATCGAAACCTTTGATAAAATATCAATTCATACCGAAATGTCTATATTTGCATAAACTTTACCAAGTCACTGAGTCACTGACCAGTTTTTATTTATTTCGGATGTTTAAATACATGAGATACAAGGCTATAAACTAAAGCGTTTTAAGACATTTGTAGACTTTTTTTACACTATTTATGTTTTAATCATATTTTTTTCGTATATCTCCTTGTAAATTATATTTTTTGTTAAGCTTTAATAAATATAGTTCCTTTTCTTCTTCCTCTTCTCATAGTAGATTTTAATTGTTATTTTTGCCTTATTAATGCGAAGTGTGCTGCCAGCTATGACTCAATTTCTTTGGGAGTCTTTATGAAGATATTTATGGGGTAACTATTAGAAACTATACAGGAAATTTTGATCTTGTCCTTTCTTTGAACGTGATTTTACATTTTCTTCTTTCAAAATATCACTCGTTTGATCCAACCATACTTTTTGTGGTATTTATCTACCACGTCTTCCGCTCACATTCTCTCTGTATATTTGTTTTGTTAGTATTTATTAATTCATTGTTTCTAAATTACCAAAATACTTCAGTCATCTTCTTCATACATCACTTACACTTACTTTTACTTGAAACATCAACCGTAAGTTAACATTAATTCCGTATTCAGTCATACATTATCACTCTACGTATTCTGCTTAGTGCACGCATTTCTATAGTATTTATTCGGCTCCTTTCAGTATTTTTCCACGTCCACCTTTCCCTTCCATACCCCAAAGTTTGTACTAAAATACTGTCGAGGACAGTTGACTGTTCAGTTCAAGTGTATATATTTTAGTGCCCCTTTGGCTCTGTTTCCTATCGCTACATGCCGTTCAATATCTCTCAAGGAAACTAAATTCATACTTAGTAAAACCTCAGAACCCCAAAGTTCAGTTTGCTGTTCTCACTTCTTTTATATCATAATTATGACTTTCAATAAATATTATGTCTTTATTTGTTCCGACAGATACCGTGATGGCAGCGACCACATAGGAGAACACCGTGACGATGAGAAAGAACTTGACCCAACAGCGCCAATTGCTTCCATATCCTTGGGGCAATCGAGAACCTTCGTGCTCAAGCACAAAGATGCCAGAAAGGCAGGACCTGACAAAAGAGATATTCCCCCAGGTATCGCGTTTTACTTAATTATTTGATTAAATGACTACAGCTTTTACAAAAGCAAAAGCGCAATTACAATCACGCAAAAAGAAAATAAAAGTGTAATGAAAACAGCAATTAAATAATAATTAAAACGTGTTACAAAACAAAAATTAGCAAAAAAATTAAATAACCTGAAAACTTGAAACAAAAACAAAACGGAAAAAACATAGTATAGTACGTCAAAATTAAAATTTAAAATGCTCTTTTTACTTCAAAACTGCTTTAAATTCATTACAATAATTTATTTATAGTAAAATAAACAAAGCGAAGAAAAATATTTACAATAGTTTGTTACATGCCGATGGCACGGTAGTGCTGTGCTAGTGGGTAATGAAAATGAACTATGTACATCGTATAACAGAATTGTAGGTTTGTTTAAGTTCATTAGTTTGAAAACAAATGAACACATTCATCATCATCATCAACTTCACACATATCCCTATTGGGATATACAAAAAGGAACATTTATTCACTCAATTATATCCTGACACATGCATTTCTTTTCTGCCACGTCCATACACCTTATAATGCATACTCTCCTATTAGGAAGACTTTAGCTGGTTCTTCTTTCTAAATTTGAATTATTTATCGTATCACATTTTTCTAGGTATTTCCAACCTTCTTGTAACGTCTATACTACTTGAAAAAAATATTTTTGTAAATCTTTCATCCTACGTTCTTTTTATGTGACTGAACCATCTCATTCCTCCTTTTTCATATTAAGCACTGCATGTTCTTTCAGTCCGCATTTTTTTTCAATCTCATCATTCTTTATTCTTCCAAATTTTTTCCGCATGTTCTGCGCAATGATTATTTTCAACCCGAAAAACAAACAAATTATGTAAAATAGTGTATTTAAAATGTTATTTTATACCATACATGTACTCGTAGTTTGAAAAATCATTTAATTCCAGACTAACAGATTAATTTGAAAATCAGTTTTTATCGCTTGTAAATTTGTTCAAATTTACAATTGTTTGCCTAGAAGGTATCGATATAAAAATTAAATGCATATTTTATAAAAGCCTTCATCTACCAGTAATATAAGCTGAACATTATGTCCTTTTAGGTTCAATTAATGTATTGTGGCGTTAGAAGGTTACACCATTCTGGTGATGTATATCTTTGTTTCCCAACCCTTTTTTTACAACTAAAGACTACTTATAACCACATATATAGGTATAATTAGACCACCAGCTTGTGTCTAATATCACAGTGCCATAAACGCTTTATTGTCTCTATTCACTTTGCCTGTCTCTATTCACAAGGCCTGTCTATATTCAATAACTGTTAATAAGCCGCCAGATGACAAGGAAATTTAATAGCAATAGGAAGGAAAAAAGAAACGAAAACTATTGGTAACGAGCGTAGGTATTAGTTAAATATAAATATCATCACGCCTTATCCCTTTTAAAGTAGGCAGAGAGGACAAATCTCCACGCCTTTCTATCAATGCATACAGCTCTCACCTTGTTTACATCCCATATATAACATATGCTTGTCTGTTTTTCGTACTTTTCCCTCATTGTTTAAATACTTAATACCCATACAATTTAATGGTAACAATTACAAAATATTCAATGTGACCCTTATGCTTGCATTACTTTGCCCAGATTTTCAATATTGGATTTTATAAACGTTAAAAATATTTTTTAATGGTTCTACTTACAACGTGTGTCTTTTTTTTTGTTGTTATAGCACGAATAGGTGAAAATGTAATTTCAGGATCAGAGCAAAATCATAGCACTTTTATATCAAATCTGTTTCTAAGTCGCGAACCACTGGTAGAAAACCACTCATGTATGACATAAAACTGTGCAACATAACATACATAAGTCATCCTCATTAGAATGGTGACTCGTTTTGATAGCAATCATTGCCACACAAAATGTATGCACCGGGGTATATGGTATATGGTACTAAATGACGACATCTTGACTCAGTTTTCCGCGTCTTTTTTTTAATAGTTTTCTGAAATTGACATAATCAATTTACGTAATAAAAACCTGCATTTATGATTTTGGCACCCATTGTATAAATAGTAAATAAATAAACGTCTATGTATTGTAGTTGGGGTATTCAAATTATATATCAATATATTGCAAGCCATATTTGACTAAATACATACCCTTTTAAGGTAGCAAATAGTTTAAGTCTCGAAACTTTTCTATCTATGCACACCATTTTTTTACATTATCCACATCTTGAATAAAATGTTCTATTTTTTCTCACACTTCTTATCTTTCGATAACCTTGCCTTTTTCAATTACTTTCTCAATGTTCTTCTTGATAAACATTTATTGTAAATAAATTATTATTAATTATAAAACGGTATTTCGTTGGTGTCCAGCGACTAAAAGTATCGATAAAAATCTCAAAAATTAGGATTTTTTAAACTAAATTGTTTAAATACGGAATATATGACAGAATACGGAATAAAGTAATAAGGGATAAAAGGGAACTTAAGGCTGATGTGTTAAAGAAGATGAAAAAGTTACGTTGAGATGGTTTGGGAATGTGGAATGAATGAATGAAGAAATACTAATAAAACAGATATCTAGAGCAAATGTGAGTAGAAGGCGTGCGAGAGGAAGATCAAGGAAAATATGGTTGGATCAAGTAACAATTATAACAGTGCCACATAATATGATTTACGAATTGATCCAGATTGCCACAAAGTTACAACAGGGCGAATGGATAAGATTGAAGCTAAAGCTTTTGTCATTAAAGGTCTCATGGCCAGAGAGAAATTGGGTAGTCCAAAAGTTTGGGTATACCCACGGGGAGCTGAGGCGTGCCCTGGTGCAAGGAAAAAAATGTAGTACTGTATACCCATACTGTTTATACATATAAATTGCCAACAAAAAAAAAGAAAACCCTTGGTTGGTAGACAAACTTTTGTTAAATGTACCGGCTAATTATTTAAGCGACATCTTTATTACAGGAAATATGAATTTTATCTGGTAACTCTATCACATAATTTGGTAATGGCTACGCTTGACTATTACTCCTTAAGCGTTAGAAGAGAGTGTCGCACTTGTTTGTATATATACAACATACTAACACGAAAATAGCGAACACTTTGTTGATTAACAAACTTTTGTTTTTATGTACCTGAGAATCTTAACTCCATCGTGAATTAAGATTGTTTTCGATGCCGTATACACAAACTAAGCTCTTAAGAGCGTCACCACTAACACGCAAGTAATTTGTTTAGTCAAACACTGTTAATTCCACTTTAAATAACGGTATAACCCTGCCGGTTTCAAAGTTTTCACCTCATCATCAGGGAATCATAAACAAGACTACAGTGATGATTCCAAACTCAGAATAGCACAAACAAATCTGATTTGTGCTCCCCTGATGATGAGGGGAAAACCTTGGAATTGGTAAGGTTATATCGTTATAAAAAAGCGGAATAAACAGTGTTTGATTAAACAAATTACAATGACATTAAACCTCCACAGTGTTAATGTCTTAGCTATAAATAATATATGTAATGATCTTGATGATGATACATTCTGTATCTCGGTGGATAAATTGTGGATTGAACTTTGAAGGCATGACTGAGATACTTCTCGGGGATGCATTAGTATCATTTTTTTAGACTTTTAATATTTTTTTCTTGTTATTTTATGTCATTTGGTAAACCCTATATCAAATGTTATATTAATTAATTCTCCTTAAACTCTTCAGAATTAATTATAAAGTTTAAAAAAAATCTTGCTTGTGAATGTATTTCTACATTTGTTATCAGAAAATATAAATATACCACAAAGTTGTTTACAAAGTACATATGAACTATGTGACCATTATAATGGACGCCAGGTCTTAAGAGGTTAAACCATGGTCCCTGGACTGTTGCTAGCTCCGAAACTGTTTATTGCTTGGCCACATCGACAGAAAATGCATAATTATTTTTATTTGTTTTGTATTTTTTTATTAATATATTATTATTACTAATTCAATTAATCAAGTTAAATTAAATGATATTCTGAAAGAAGTAGACGTAGAAAATCAAAGAAATCGTAGAGGTTGTTAGGAAAGTATGTCGCTCTGTCCTCTCTGCCTACCCCGAAAGAAATGGCGTGATAGCATGTATGTATGTTACTAATTCAGTCTAAAAATAATAAAAAAATATTAATAAAAAATCCGATCTCGTTTTCAAAATTACTTTTATTTAATTTCGCAAAAGTGAATTGTAATGAAAAAAAAACAGATCCGTGAACACCCAAAGTTTTAGAAGCACTGCGGTGTACATGTATCAGTGTGTAATACAATAGAATAATTTGATTTCCCTGTGATAAGATCATATTTATAAAACCTGAAAAATTCGGTCATATTGATTCTAAAACATGCATTAATTATGTTGCTCAACAATTTAATGTTAAGTAAAACGATTGCGATAAACAATGCGAAGATAAAAAGCGATGGAATTTAATATACTGATACGATGTTTCCTTATTTGGTTTAAATATTATTTTTAACATACGAGTACAGTACCCGGCGGTAAGTAATGCACATAGGGCTTAAGAAAGAGACTTCGACTTTGTAGAGCGTCGTCTCTGTCGCACGACAAATCGCGACGGAACACATGTATGAATGACAAAGACGACGCTCTACAAAGTCGGAGTCTCTTTCTTAATCGCGATGTGTATTACTTACCGCCGGATACTTGTACATGCTTTGTTTCTAAAGTGAGTTAATGTATTTCCATACATACCTACATATGTATGTGTACATACTATCAAGCCACGTAGACAGATAGGACATATTTTCTCGACTTTCTTCCTATTCACACGGCTATTGCCTCGTCCACATCCATACATGTCGTCATACAATTTTTCCTGTGTCTCAAATTTCTTACTTTTCCCTCGGTTAAAATGGTTCCAACACTCTCTTTCCATTCTTTCTTCGATAAATATCTTCCTAGCTCTCCATTAATTTCAGACACACATATACGTGTATATGTATTTGTCTCGTAAGTCTTTCGAAACTCACTCTCTCAATGTAGACAAACCATCAAATTATTATTTTCTATTTTTTTTAATACCAATCTCTAACCCAACAGTTATCCTTTATTCGATTATTATTCGATATTACTTTCTGTGTTTAATATTATAAAACCAGATATTTTATGCAAAGCACGCGTTTTTACCACATTTATTTTGCTCTTATTACTCCCTTTAAATGTCCAACCTTCGCTTCCATACATCAAGGTTGACATTAGCAAACCACAGTGCATAAGCTTTTTTAAAAATTTCATGATTGATGTTTTTAATTATAAAACAAATTAAATGTGTATATCCTTAAAAAAAACAAACAAATGATTTTCCTTTAAACAAATTTACAACGCACATTAGTGTTTATACATTTTAAATTAAAGTTTTTCTTCTTGTTATTTCCAAAAGAATACAGAAGACACATAAAATATATTTTTAGATAAATTGTTACAATGGTAATTTGTTTGAGTAAACTGTATACAGGATATGATTTTGATGTGGTCGTTGAAGTTATGGTGCGGTTGGAATTGTACTATATATGTGATGACTTGGGACTAAAGTGCATGTAAGGGTGTAAATATTTCAGCTGAGTGTTTTGGTATTATATTTATAGCAAACATGCGAAATTGTGATTAAGCAAAGAGACTTCTTGGTCTCAAGCCTTGCCTAGTGAAGTTGTTCTATAAATCTATGAAATAAAGCTTATCTTTAATTACCAATTTCTTCTATGCTAGGTTATGAATTCGGGTCATAGATTTAAACAATGACGCAATAAAATACACGAGAATGATATTAATATAATATGATCTTCTTTTATTATCTTATACTCGTATGACAATGAAATAGAACTTAACTTTAATTACCAATTTCTTCTATTCTAGGCTATGAATTCGGGTCATAGATTTAAACAATAACGCAATAAAATACACAAGAATGATATTAATATGATTTTCTTTTATTATCTTCTATGACCAAACGGATTAGTTTATTAATCGTATTGTTGCTTAAAAACACCGTAAACGATAACAAGCTATAAATAATCTTTATTTAGCGTCTTCGAAGTCCAACATGCTGACCGATTGGTCTATTGTGTTCATTTTGAGAAGCAAGTATTTGAGGAGCCTGGCCTCGTACGTGACCGTTTGCTTAGCCTTGGTGGTAGCATTTTCTTCTTGGAGCGGTGTGTCAATTACACTGGGCACGTATCGGCCATGCATCTCGCACCCATCCAGAAACTGTAGGCACTCCTTCAGTGTCGCATCCTTGGCTGAGATAAGGTGCTTGACCATGTTCTCTATAAAAGCCAGAAAGCACCTCTTTGCGTAAAACCACGTATCAGTCCCGAGCTTCTTATTAAACGGCTCCAGTGACTTAATGACTCGTGATATCCCAAACTCGAAATTACCTTTGGCGCAATAAAGTGTACCAATTACTAAATTTAC
The DNA here is from genome assembly GCA_949825065.1 of Odontocerum albicorne. NCBI lineage: Eukaryota > Metazoa > Arthropoda > Insecta > Trichoptera > Odontoceridae > Odontocerum > Odontocerum albicorne. The sequence goes on from OX463840.1 coordinate 15,881,118, forward strand.
GATGCACAGATGAAAGAACTTCTTTTCTGGATCCTCAAAACTCTGTTGTTCCTCTTCTTTTTCAATTTTACGCATTATATCTTCGGCTTCTTCATTTTGCGATGTCATTATGTAAGAAACGCAAAGGTTGGCCAATACCACGGCACTTACTGAGAGTATATTCTCGAATTGTTTTTTAACAATTGGCTCGTAAAAGCTTGCCGCTTCTTTGTATTTGTTTTCTTGCATAAATAATACGTGAGCTACATTGAGCCGCCATACATCGGATTCATTGCAAAACTCGACCGATTTTCTAAATATTTTTTCGACCTGCGAATAATTTTCTATATCCCAATATATTTTGGCTTGAGCCATCACAACAGGAATATACTTTTCGAGAGCTTCTTCGTATTCTAAAACAGCTCTTTTAACTTCTTCATTATCTCCCTGAGATCTACTCTCTTGTACAGTTTTGGTAAGTTTTCTTAATTGCTCCGCAAAACGAGATCCTATATCTTCAAACTTCTGAAAAGCCTCTTCTGGCGATGTTTGACTAGTTATCAGAGCATCGATAAATTCGTACAAGTACGGAGTCATATTGTAAGTCAAATCTGCATTCTCCGCAAGTACATCTGCTGCCAAATCATAATACTGAAATTTGCAGTAAAGTAAAATTAAATTTTGGAACGTTTCCGAGGGAAATGGGTTTTGCTGCAATAGAAAATGCAGTTTTTCAAACCCTTCCGTTGGATTAATTTCCATGTTGACTAGTGCAGTGTTGTGTAGCGTCACCACGTCCAGTTCGTGCTCGTACCGAGGTGGCATGTCATTGAGGGCTTCTCGCGCCGCCTCGATGTTCTTCGATTGGTATTCCACAGCCGCTTTCAGATTAAACGCTTCCGTCAACGCCGTTTCATGTAGCGTGAGTGTATTTCCCACAGATTTTATTTCTGCACCTTCTCCTTGCATGCCAACGGCCAGTTCAGGGTGATCACGAATACCTCTTTCTATTATAGAATTTATGTGCTTCAGAGCCAAGGGGTATTCTTTTAGCCGGTAATAACAAAGCGCTATGTTGTAATGCAAATGACTATTAAACCCTATTATTTGGAGGGTCTTTGAAAACTTTTGAAGTGCTTCTTCGTAATTTCCTTCTTTGTAAAGAAGGCAACCGAAGTTTACGTCTCTGTCTGGATCTTCAGTAGAACAGGCGTCCACTAAACTTTTGGCCGCAGTTATGTCATCTTCACCATATTTGATTGCTGCCTGCAATTTAGTTAGTTTTTCCTCAAAGCCTGATTCCGTTATTTGACTGCTTACTTTAAACGCTTCTTCATATAGCGAAGCTAGATATAGTGACTGTGCGTAGTAAAGCTTATATTCCGGATACTCCGGGAGGAGTTCCGTGAGTTGCTCGTAACAGTTGGCAGAATTGACATAGTCCTGCAGATTGAAGAAGCAATAGCCCAATAAAGACAAACCTGCCCGATTTGGATTTATATCATTCACATGATTCAAAATTTTGATGGCTTCTGCAAAAGATTTTTCTTTAATCTGTAACAAAAAAACGGAAACATCAGTTTTATAAGAACTATATGATCATTTAAGGAATATTTACGTGAAAATTCTGTTTTTATACTTTGAAAATATTGAAGTACATATTAAACCAAGGAAAACCCAATTTTTGTGATTTTCCAATCCTTAATTAATTCAGATGTTAGTGGGATGGAAAATAGATTAAGTTTTAAAAGAACTAATCAAAAGAAAATTACGCATTATTTAAAAAATATTACACGGAAGCTTAAAACTTTACTGGCAAAACGAGTTACAAGGGTTAATTTCAGTGAAATTTCATGTTACTTCAATGCTTTATAAATAAGTAAATAACAAATAATGAAACCATGTCCAGAACTGCGCAGCGGACTATGGAGAGATCCATTATTGGTATAACGAGGCGAGACAAAAGAAGAAATGAAGGTTACCAATATCTTAGCTTGTCGTTCTTGGTCATATTGCAAGGGTGAGAGATCAACTGTAGATAAGCACTCTCATTCAATGGTATCCCCAAACAGGAGACCAAGAAGACTGGTTTGACGAAATCACAAAATTCAAAGGAGCATACTGGTAGACGATAAAAAGCACAAGGGAATAGAGATGTCGTGGGGAGACCTTTGAGAAAAACTTGATCGGCATAACTAGGAGAAACAGAAAACGAATCACTTGGGTTCGTTCAATAACGAAGGTTACCGATACTTTGGTTCGTCGTTCTTGATCATAGATGAGGGATCAACTCGTTATCTTGGTTCGTCATTCTTGATAATATAGCAAGGGATCAACTTGAAACCTTGGTTAGTCTTTCAATCGGTCTTGGTCATATCGCAAGGATGAGAGATCAACTCTATATCTTAGTTCGTCTTTCAGTTTGTATTGGTTATATTGCAAGAATGAGTGATCAACTGTTGACAAGCACTATCATACAATAGTATCCCTGAACAGGATATCAAGGAGACTGGTGTGACAAAATCCTGAAACTCGAAGACGCGTACTGACAAAAACCGGCGTAAAATGAAAGGAATATGGATGTCGCAAAGAGGCCTTCATCCTGCAGTGGATAGACAATGGGTGAAGGTGATGAGGAAAAAGTAACACTCACCAGTGTATAAATAGTTTTTGTGTATTCTCCATCTTTAATATTTAGAGTATCGAAAACCATTTTGTGTTATTTCGATCTATTTAGACATAGAAGATATTCAAAGAATGTTTATGTTTAGGCAGTCACCATGGTAACAAATGTAAGGACTAGTTCACATTGCGTTGATATAAGTTATCATATGTATATCCACTTTAAAATGAATCAAAATTCAAAATACATACCCACACACAATTTCCTTTTGGGGTTGGCAAAGAGAATAGAGCGCCAAACTTTACTTCCTCCACCTCCTCTACATCCGTATATCTTCTCATATATTTCATTCTGTTTCTCTTACTCCTTACCTTTCCTCCTTTCTAAATTTCATTGAATTAATTTAACGACACTTTTTTCGGTCATGGTCTTTTTGGATATTGCAACATTCATTCTCAAATCTTTTTCTTCGCTTCTCTGATGTAATTTACTCAACAAACTCTGTAATGTATCCTCCTTCTCTGCTAGCCCTGCCATGGCATCAGCATACAAAAGTCCGCATACATTTCAATTCGACATTTGTATGCCACCCATTGATTGACATCTGTTATTTTTTTATTCGATATTAACATTTTCAAAAACTGCAAAAAATTAAGAAACTCCTTTGTGAAGGGGTCTATACGGATACATACATACATACTGGTATAAAAGGATATATCAATTCGACAATTGTATGCCACCCATTGACATCTGTTCATTTTTTATTCGATATTAAAATTTTCAAAAACTGCAAAAAATAAGGAATTATTTTGGGAACATGCATACATGTATACATACCTACTCGTATAATATGATATATCATGAGAATAATATTTTTATAGTCATTTTTTGCTACTCTATAATCAACATAAAATTACAAGAGTACATAATCTTCGTATTGTTTCATATATTTTTTCCACTCTTCGACTGTCTTCCCTCATAACCTTTTTTTCTTAATATGCTATGTTGCTGTATTATTTTAAACCGTATTTTTCTTGTTTCACGGGTTTGTCAAGTTCAATTATAAGATCGAAATAAAATAAAACAGATAATAGATTTTAACTAAAAACATCTTTTTTTTCCAGTAAAAGTCGAATTGGAGTCAGGCAGTCTACTACTGATGAATCCACCAACAAACCAACTGTGGTTCCACTCGTTACCAGTCAGAAAAAGTGCTTTGGGTGTTCGCATTAACATGACTTTTCGAAAATATAACGTTTTAAAAAAATAACCTTATATCTCTTATTAGTTACCGAATAAAAATTTCGTTGCATTATTTAACATATTTATATAAAAAAGATACTATTATTAATTCAGTATTTATATTTGGATTACTTACACATAAAGATAATAAATGTTTTTATAGCGAACGATTCCCTTTCCATGTGTTTTTTTTTTAAATATACTTTTTTGAAAGACTATTTTGTTCTCATCCCTAATATGTTACATGTAAAAAAAGTCTAATGGTGAACAAATGAACACTCGATAAAGTTTACATACATTCGCATTCATCCATTCGTACAGCGAGTAGTCTTCAAAGTTGTTTGAATTGGTGATTCAGATGTATTAAAAAGCGTGGCCGAGAGACAATAGTGTCTTGAACCCCATAAAAGAGTATATTTGAACATAAACGAAATTATATGCGTAATGTAATATATTTCAGTTCTTAATAAAAAAATTCAACAAAATTTTCATTAAATTACTTTTGTCAATAAGCACAGTAATTTCAATTTTTTTCCATTTTAATTTACACGTTTAATCGGTCATAAGCGAAATAATCTATTGAGCTCAAACGAGTTATGAATTAAAAAATGTTGTGTATGCGTGCAATGCAAAATTTTCTATGGCACTCCATGTGAAAATGTGCACATTACAAATATTAATTTTGAACACGGTATTTTTTATAGCTTACTATATGGAAAATAATTACCTTTTTTCACAATTTCAATCTTATAAATTAAAACAAAACATTTCCATGAAGATTTACATTAGACAATTGTTTTGTCTACATTATTATAAATTTAATCGAGCATTAATTACAGAAAGTATTAATTTAAGATTGATTGACCAAAAATATATATATTTTATCCAACATGATTGGTGATCCGAAAAGACGATTGAGTTTATGAATTCTAAATATTTGTATGTACTTAGTATTTAATATTCTTATGAAATTTGTATTGAATCCCCATCAAAAAGGCCATTTTTTTAAATCGGCTGGTACCATTAAATGTAAGCAAAATTATTTTTATTTTTACTAGCAACATTTTTCTACTACATGGCAAGAACACTTTGACAGTTCTTTTTCTTGACATTTTGTCAGAATGACAACCATTTTTTGTGCAATATTGTTTTAAATTTTAAAAGGTATGTACAATGTTTAATGCTATATTGAATGTAATGAAGGGGATTCGTTAATTAATTCGCATATTTTGATCATACATTTGACACATAATTGCACTGTGGTAATAATTAGGTCAAATTTTTTGTTGATGTCTTGATAGTGTACAAACGTAATTAAACAGTCAAACCATTTTGCTATCAAAACTAATAATATTGTTTTTTTTATTACATTATTTATTACTTAAGTTAAAACAATGTTCGATTCTTATGCTCTACATATGGATATCTAGGCACCATTGGATAAAAATTATCAATAAATTTACTATGATATATTTTAGATTTTTGTGAAAAACGATTATAGAAAAAGATAACTGAAGTAGTATAATATTCCTCAATTGTATTTCAAATATTGTGAAAAATACTTTATTTCAAAATAAATCATCTCCAATAAATACATTTAATGCACCCTTTACATCATCACACGCATTACTTCACCACTCTCATCACAATGGAAAAACATTTTTATCGATGAAAAGAAAAAAAAGATATAAAAACAATACGAATAAAATAACTCAAACAACGAATTTAGGTGCAATCACAACTAGATAGTGCCTTGTATTTTTATGAATGTATTTAAAAATTTTATGAATGTATTTTTATGAATATATTCAAAAAATAAAATGGTTCATAGAAGTCGATACAGAAATTTAAAACGTCAGAACATGATTAGTATTAGAACTTGACTACAAGAGACAAAAGTAACCCAGTGGTATAAGTTTAGTTATCGAAATTGTTATCCACCATCATATATATGATTTTTTTTACGGCACCCTCTTTGGGTGGATTTGTCGCTTACCTGTGTAGTATGATTCACAATTATTAGACAGTGCCAAATCGTACCGCTTAAAAATACCGTAATTTTACTTTACTCATATTCTACCGATAGTATCCAAAAAATGTAATTTTACGTGACCTCTAATAACAGTATGCATAAAACATAATTTCAAGTAATGTTCAAAAGTATTTCAAATGAGTATCTCATTTCCAAAATAATAATAAATTCCTTTTTACCATGATGTAATAAAAACTTCTGATTTAAAATGATAACAATGCTTCATATCTCAGATCACTAACAATCAGCATGGTCACGTGTTTATCATTTTCTTAAATCTATTAATTCTTAAGTACATACTTCATTTATTTACCTATCTAAGTATATTTAATGATAAGAAAAGTATTTAAATATAGCCAACTCCATATTATCATTATTAGTAGTCTACTACCTGGCATGAAGAATTTGTCTCCAGTAAACTTGAAAAAAAGTAGTGAGTTTGCAACTCACAAATCAAGATGGGCTGAATTGAAATTGTGGAGTTCAAAATATTCGTGTGATTTGAACTACATCCATTTTATTGTGTAAAAGTGATATAGAAAAATTAATATTCTGGAGCCATTTGACTATGGCCTTCCTTTTAATATTGATGAGTAAATTTATTTTTGATCATTTGATGAAACTGTGGGTGCAAAATTAATTTGTAACATTTTTCTGTGAAATTACCTCTTTTTGGTCACCTGTGTTTGGTTTAAATTATTCATTTTTCAAAATGTTTGGTTCAAATCTTCAGAGATCGTACAAGTACATTATGTATGCTACTAAAACACCATCGCTGAGGATTCACCACAGCGACTTGAAATGTAAAAGGGGGTGTGGATTTTATGGGAATGCTCAATGGCAAGGATACTGTTCAAAATGCCATCGAGAGCAAACTCACAGACAAAAGAGGGCAGGTAAGCTGAGTTAATTTTTATCAAGAATTTTTTTAGAGAATATTCCATAAATATGATAGATCAAATACATTTTCTTGTTTTTTATGCTTCAATTGTAAATTATGGTGTTTTAATGCACATAAATTAACTATTGTGTAAGAATTACATCATTTTGATCTTTTTTCAAATTATTGCATATGCACTAAAATTAAAATTATTAGTTGTTTAAAACTATTTATAAATATATTTTATTATTTGTATAAGTACTACTATTAATATTTGTTTAAAATACTCTACTTAATAGATATACATACCATACAAAAAAAACTGCTATTATGATGTATAAATTAAGATTCATCGAGAGTCACTTGAATATTAAAATATAATCAAACACATATTTATAGCATTTTATGACTTGAGAGAAAACAGTAATATAGTATTTAAATTGAAAGTGAAAAATTGTGGTAAACAATACACCTTATTACTTTAAATCAATTGAATAAAGTCAGTATGTATCTTCTTTAAAGTTCCTCTCCTATTCGGAGGTTGGCGATCATCATGGCTAACAATGTGATCTTAGACGCAGCAGCTCTAAACAAATACAATATAACCCGGATTTTACACTTTTCAAGGAACCAGGTTAAAATGTTGTAAAATAGGGGAAAGTGTAAATTGTAGGTAGTGATATTATAGAACAGTATCTACATTGTTTATTGTTTCAATGAAAATGAATGCATATTTTAATATTTATTAATTGCTACTATACTTTGTAAGCACAGATTTAATTTATTGTTTTGTAAGAGGGAAGTAAGATGGGAAAAATTTCTTGTACAAAATATGTAATAAGGTATTTAGGAGACCTTACTTTGGTGACAATTGTGATTTCTGGAATCCTCCAAGCAGGGTTCTAATTTAATAATGGTATTCTGGATAAAGCTTTCTTATCAGATATTTGGATGGTGAGAAACTTTTACGTAAACAATCAAAAATTAAATTTAAATGTCAATAATTATAATTAACGTCTAACAAAAAGGTTCATAAATAACAGTTCTCAACGATAAAATAAGGCGAAAAAAAGAAGTAACCACAAAATTAACAAGTAAAGTTCAACAAACTATAAAAAAAATTAAAAGAAATGTCTAAACATCAAAATGCGGAAAAGTTGATGAAGCTTTCACAGATTGGCCAACACAACATATCAAGGCTACGCAATAACCTGTGAAAATTAAAAAATCTGCCCGTATCCGTTCTTCAACCTGGAGATGCATATTTTTCTTGCAGTGCTTCTGCTCTGAATTGTCCTCGGCAATATCAGTTGAAGGAACACATATTTTTGGTGGATAATACTTCTCTATCTTTATTCACCCGTTTAAGATGTCATAATTACAGATTTTTGTCATCCCATGAGACTCGCAGCATTCTTCAATAGCAACATATTTCAAAATCTTCTAGTTTCTTTGAGGTGGCCTGAATAAGCAGCCATTCTTTAAACACCATAAAGAAGTATGGAAAATAAGTAGCAATTTAAAATTTGCATACACAAGTTGATATTAAAATCCTTATAGCAAAGGTGATGTTGCATTTTGAAAAAGCAGATTCATACGAGTACTATTTCCATTTGTACTTTTATCTCTTGAGACTGGTCCCATTGATCATTCAACCAGCATGCTGAATATTTATATTGTTGGACTCACTCCAGAATCTCATTATTTATATAAAGAGATAATCTTGTCTGTACTTTTATCCAGGGATGTTGCGGATATTTGCATCCGCACCCGCAATTGCGGAGCTTCCGCATGGATTTGGACATCTGCATCCGCATCCGCAATAATCAATGTGGATGTTCATGCGGATGCAGATGTACCGCAGGTCGCGACAAGAAAGAAATTGGGTGGGGCCGGCGAGTGGCGCATGCTGTGAACACGTGCTAATTGACCAATAGGAGCGAAGATTTCGGTGACAAGATCCGACGTGTTTGTTATTGTTTATCATTTGTTTCTCGTAAATCAATCACAACGTGTTTAGTGTTGAGTATACAGTGAGTATTGTGTGTTAAGCGAGTTTTCTGCAGTTAATAGTTTATTGGACAAGTGAATTTACAATATCACCACCGACACAAAGTGAGATTTGGACTTATTTTAAACCAGATACACATGACCAGGATAAGGCTCATTGTAAAATATGCAATAAAACCTACTCTCGCAAGGGCCGTACCACCTCATCTTTGAAAAATCATCTAAAATCGATGCACCCAGAAGAGTTTAGTTTCTTTGAAAGCTCGAATAAAACAAAACAATTGCAGAAGATAAAAGCTGATGCAGGTATGTTTTATCATAAAAAATGTTTGAGCGTTTTTTAAGGGTAAAGGATGCCTTAAGTCTTTATATCAATGACAGTGAGATTGACCCTATTTTGCCAAAAGAGTGGAAAATCATTGAATGTTGTATTGAGTTATTAAAACCTTTCGAGGAAGCCACGCGGGAACTAAGCAACTCTCATGCCCTTATTTTATCTGTAATTCCAATAATTCAAATGCTTGGAAAAAAACTTGACTATTTAACAAAATCACACGATTTTGATCCAATTCGACTGGCCGTCACGACTCTGAAAACTGAACTTTCAGCAAAGTTTTCTACTTTGTTGGAAGAGAACAATTTATATGTCATCGCCACCTACTTAGATCCTCGCTATAAGCACAAGTTTTTTACACCAGTGACCGAGGAAAAGATTAAAGAAGATATTTTGAAGATGAGAAACACTGAGGATGACGTTTCAGGTTCTCTTAATTCCGAAGGGGCTAAAAGAGTGAGAATGAGAGATTCCTCGGAAAAATATACGGAACAACCAGGGACGTCCAGTACGGTCAGAAAGTCATGCTTAAAAAACGATCTTGCCATGATGCGTTTAATTTATGAACCTCTGCAAAACAGACTGGAACCTGAAAAGGCGGCGATATTACTTTTTATTAAATATAATGCACCAATTTTTTACTTTAATTACTAAATATTTAATTATTTAATAAAAATATTGAAGATTACTATCTTTTTATCTTATTTCTGCACCCATACGAAGTTTCTTAAAAAAAATCTTAAGATCCGCATCCGCGGATGTGAGCCTTCAAAAATACGCATCTGCATCAGCAGATGTTAAAAAAACTGCATCTGCAACATCCCTACTTTTATCTATCAAAATTTAATTATTACAATTTTTCATTTCAGAGAAAGCAAGTGCAGGCACCTCAACCACACAAAGGGAACATCAGGTTTTGGAGCGACAACCAAAAACGACCCAAGTAGCTGGATTTTCAAAATTTGAAGAGAAAAAATTACGACAATCAGACAGCCTCAAGAAAAATAAACTGCTCAAATTGAATGTATTCAGAAAAGCTTCTAATGCAAAAGGTATTTTTTTATGATATAATATACTCCTTTATCTGTTGTATTATAACATACATGCATACTCGTACCATCATGCCATATTCCTTTTGGGTTAAGCAGAGAAGACAGATCTCCACATCTTTCTATCTATGCACACAGCTCTCATCATACATTATCTCCTGTTGCTCATTTAAAATTTACCCTCAGTTAAGATTTCTGCGTACAATAATTTTTGAAAATTTCACGATTGATTTATTGCCAAAATATAGAAACAATCTTTTTAGGAATCGGCTTCATTCGATTAACTAAAAATCATTTCTCATTATACCATCATTTTAGATTTGATACTAAGTGCGTCATTGACTTTATTACCTGCAGCAACGTGCCTCTTAATATATTTTTCTATCTTACAGTTTCTCAAAAAAGTTCTAATATTTCATTATACACCTGGTTCTAATCTTTCATTATACATCTATTGTATTTTAATCATTTGTATTTTTTTTGCATTATTTTTATATTAATGTATATTTTATATAATGTTTTCCTTATCATCAGGAAGTTGATATGTGTGTCACTTTCATCAATCATATTATCAATTGACTGTCAGTCAATTGATCGTTACATTCCATTAATATTTTGTTACCCAAAAAATAACATTTTAATAAATGTCGATTTAAACTTTTTGCATTAGACCTAACAAAACCCCTTATTTTTTAATATTCCAACATTTTAATTTGTCCTAACTCAATTTTTCATTCATATAACCTGAATATATATTATTAATGTTTTACCATATAACCTGATAATTTATTTACTATAAAATGAAGTTATCTTGCTTGACTTACTATTTATTATTTCCTTATCCACTTGAGGACACTTTTAAGTAGATCAACCAAAAATGTCAAAGTTACTGCTATAGCTGTATTTTTTTGTTGTTCCTTAATTTATTTACACGTAAACAATCATTTTATTTGAATTTCATAACGAATAAATAATTTATGAAATAAAAATTGCAGATGTGGGACCAGGTGACAGAGAAGTGCGAGACAGAGGTCCTCCAGAATTGACCATTCCTGTGAGCGCTCTTGAAAACCAAAAGCTAGACTTTGCTCAATGTTTCCCAAATCTTGATTCCAATATTGAGCGAGACACAAGAAAGTATATCCAGGCATTTTTCTCTAGTCTTGTCAAACAGTACCATTCAAAAACAGTTGATGAATTGTCAGACTTGACACAAAATTTTTATCAGGTAATAATAATATTAAAATATCAACGAATATGCCTTAGAGTAAGCAGCGATGTTATTGATACATCTATTTTATTTTATTTTTTATTTATCCTCATTCCCTCCACCCAGCACTATTTGTCTTAGTACATCAGATTAACACAAAAAATGTTTAATTATGGGGTTGCTTAAGTCTTTGCAGAACTCGTGGGATGTTTCTCAGTAAGATTAAATTCACATCTGACATTAAGATTACGAATCTTAATCAAACTGGCATGATTTAATATTTCCCATTAATATTATGATGAGCTGGGATTTTGCTTATTGACATTTTTAGTAACACTGACATATCAATTTGATATCAATAAAAAATATCCGATAATGCTAACTTCTGTCAAATATACTCAAATTTTAACTATGGGTGACATTCCCTTTAAAAGAAATATTTAATGAAAGTCAATTTTAATAGAAAAGGAAACTCAATTAATAAGGTATTCTGCGGATTTATTTAGTTTCTCTTTTTATTTTTTCCTCATATGTTATCTCATGAATATGGACCCATCTAAAATAGCTTTCTACTCTCTCCAGAACCTGCCACTCTGGCTGGATGGATTGATAAATTCTGACTCATTCTCTTAATTCTACGTTTAAAATCTGTCTCTTACAAACTGTTATCCCTCATCCAATCATTCGGTACCCTATCATACGTTGTTGTACCAGATATTTTTTACATGGCATGCATTTATTCAGCTCTTATCACTCTTTTTCAATGTCTAGGATTCATTTCCATCTCAATATATAATAACTATATTTAATATAATTTCTAGGTGTTTGCTAAACGCATGGAAACAAGTCAAAACTACTACACAGATGTTGATTCTGAGACGAGAGAGCTTCTGTTAGACTTCGTTGAAAAACATTCCATGACATATTTGCATGGGTAGGTTCTTGTTATTATTCCAATATATATTTCATTTAATATTTTAACAATGTTTAGAACGTGCATTATCTAAAATTATTCATTTATCCTTGAACTAACATTTTTTTATATGTATACTATCTGCAAACTTCTACTATATTCCTCACTCATCCTGGAAGCGGTTCATATTTGATTCTTCCGCACAGTTACTTTAATAATAAGAGATAATTTATAGTTTCCTTAGATGAGCAAACTCACCTCAGTATCACTTTTAATCAAGTAAGGATTTTGACATCAAACTCAAAAATAAAATTAAGTTATTTTATTAAAATTCAAAAAATTAAACATTAACAAAATATTCAAAAGGAAAATTAAAACCAATCATACAAGTTTGAAGTCAGGTAGGGATTAGGTCTAGCATTTATTAAGAAACTTCCTCACAGTCATATATATTAGATACGTATTTAGAAAAAAACACAGACAACTTATCAAAAAAATATATCTATAAAAAAGTTTCTTTTAGTTTTTATTTCATTTCACATTCGGCACATTGTAATTTGTAAAATTGTATGTATGTTTTAGAATTTGAAAAAGTAAAATCGCCTCCAGTTATTCCCAAAACTGTGCTCGTTAATATTTTAATCCCGGAGTCTAGTTGGTTACCTTTAGATTGAAACGGTATCCAGCAGAATTTTGTTTCTACTCACCGCACTTCCATTTTTCCACTAGCCTATTTAAATGGTACAATTTCCAAATGATTGCTAGCGCTCGTTGATTCTTACATTTATGCCACAACTTTTATTACTTATGCAAACTGACAATTAATTAATTAGATTTATGTCAAGTCAACAATTTATGCTAAAGAATGCAGATAGCGACTAGATAAATATTTAGTCACAAGAAGTTAATAGTCTGAATATAATATTTATTTTAACTGTTTTATTATTATTTTTTTTCTTCTCTTTTTATGATTATTATTTTTACATAGCGTGTATTGCATTGTACACACTTGCTGAAAGAAATCAATTATTACTATTAAAGATGACTTAACACAAGTTGAATTTAACATAATTTCAGGTTAAATTCAACTTGTGTTAAGTCATCTTTAATAGTAATAACCTCTAAATTGCACTATTATTTAACTTTTAGGATAACTGGATGGTTTTTTGAAACTTTAAACCTAACTTCTTTTTTATCTACCATAATTCAAATACTTTTTTATACAATAGCTCATACGACTTGTGAGTCTTCTACATAATTGAATGAAAGTAGTTATTTGGATTTTTAAATATTATACAACAATAGTGCATTAATATTGTATTATTTTAACTTCTTATATATTACATTTCAATCATTCATGTGTTTTCTTAGTTTTATTTTACAATTGTTGAAATATTGATCGTATTTTCAAATATGATAATTTCTCATCTATAATAAAAGTAAAATTGTAGGATATGTCAAATTCTATGCAATGAAACATTGCTTTGACAATTTTCGTTTTGCTTTACACATTTTTTTAATCTCTTTTCCAGTGTGCTTTTTTCTCCAGGAAGCTGCGATGATGAAAAAAAGGATGCCCAACTGCAAACCAGAATCAGGCAGCTTTGTTGGGTCTCTCCAAAACATCTTGACTGCCGTATAGATCAGAGAAACTCCAAAGTAAGGGATTTGCTGTATGCTGCTATATCAGGTATTTGAATAGTTTTCTTAGTAATTATCTCACAATTGAGAAATGTAAATATCACTAGATAAAGGATAATTTTTCAAGTAATTCATACAAGCCCTATTCTATAATATGTAATAAGATTAATAATATTGTGCCTTTTTATATAAAATTTTCAAAGTTTTTACATTTAAAAATCAGTATATAAGTAATAATAATATACTTACATATTTTAAAAGTTCGTGAAGAACAAGAACTGATGACTGGCCTAATGGAAATGGGACCTTTTTGTAATTTATGAAACTAGCTAAGGAATGAGTTGTATAGTTCATTTAGACTAATTACTGTCTGTCATTGTTGCATTTTATCTTCTCCTTCATCTCTTTCGGTACACTGCAGCCCGTAGTGCCTCAATCACTCTTAAACCAGTCAACCTTTACTTGGTCGGTTCATCTTGTAGGGGATCTCCCTCTCCCTCTGCTCTCCTACACATTTCCTGAAATGACCAACCTCTCCAAACTGTCCTGGTTTCACCTTGCAAAGAACTGGAGGATACGTTTCAAGCAAATAGACGAGAGTCTGTCATTCACTTCAATCTCTTGTGGGGTTGATGCGTTAGTTCTCACTGTTCAGGAAATTTGAAACATTCACATCCAGCATCACATCTCAAAGCATCTATTCTTCATATCTTGGATTCTTATCATTCACTACTCCACTCCATAGAAGAAAATCGAGAAAACCAATGCCTGTTCTAGGCTAACTTTTGTAGATGTAGTGATGCCTCCTCCTTCTTTCCATATCTTTGTCAATTTTGTCTTAACATTTTTCCCATACCGAATACATCTCTTAATTTTGAGAAATTTGTTTATATTAAATACTTCATTAAAATAAACACTTTTATTTATCTGAAAGCTGAAGCACTTTTACTAATTTCTTTGTTTAAAGATTGGTACTGATCTATAAGTGTGGCTTAGCCATAATTTTCCTAATTTGAAAAGTTTTCTTTGTTTTATGAGATTATATATTTATTTCAATTGTATTTTTACAGAACTTATTGCAATGGATAGCATACCTTCTCCCGGAGGCAAGCTTTTTCGAGTGGTTGAGTGCTGCCGGGGTGTTGTGAAACTGGTGGGAGCTGCAGGGGGAGGCCCAGCTTCTGCAGATGAGCTATTACCTGCTCTCATCTTTACAGTTCTGAAGGCCAACCCACCGCGTCTTACAAGCAACATCAATTTTGTAACCAGATTTTGCAATGCAGCTAGATTAATGACAGGCGAGGGAGGATATTATTTTACAAACTTGGTGAGTCCTCTCTTGGCCGAATAATCCATCGAAATACGTTCACTGAGATGAATGCATGGGGCTACAATATATGACAGAATACGGAATGAAGTGATCAAGAATGTGAACTTATGGTTGATGTATTAAAGATCAAGAATAACATAGATGGTTTGGATATATAGAATGAATTAATGAAGAAAGACTAACTTGAAGGCTTGATATAGGAAAACCAAGGAAAGTATGGTTGGGTCAAGTGTATTTTGAAAGAAGGATGTGTAAAAAGTCAGAAAAATCTTAGAACTTATATAAGAAGGTGTATGAATGTAAAAGAGGCGAAAGATGTGTGTCTGAAAAGAAAAACTGGTACTCTCTCCTCTCTGTATACCTTGAAAGAAAAATGTCATGATAGTATGTATATATAAAAATAGAATAACTTTATTAAAAAACTTAAAAAAAAGGAATCTGAAAAACATTAAAAATATCTTCAAAAAAGCATTAAAAATTAAATTTTCTGGTTAAAAATTATCACCTTATTTAGAGTGTACATTTTCGAATGGGTGCCCCAGGCACCAAAATATCTTGTCCAGACCTTGATTATTAGTGTATCCTTTTTGAAAAATTGTTTTTCAATTTTCAAAACATTTCATAGTTTTTGAATAGCTATTATTACAATGTTATCTAATAATTTTTACTAATAAGTTTTTTAATGAACAAGCTCAAATTAGTAAATCATAGTAATTATTCTATACACACTAAGATAAAAAAAATATTTTATATAAATATGAACTTAAACTTACTCTAGAATATTAACTACAAATGTAAGAGATATACCTAAGACTTTATTACCTCTCGAAGGTATAACACACTAAGATTGTCTCGGAACACAAACCACCTTATAAAGCAAACTGGGCAAATAGGGCTCCCTATCTTGATCACGCTTTTAAGCTACTAAAACACCATCATCAAAAAATCTATATGATAATGTACAATTTATTGAATCCATAATATTTCTCTAATTTCATTCTTTAGTATGTGATCAAACAATGAAATAAAAGCTGTCAAAAATACTGACAGTTGATTGGTTTCAACCCTTTTGCCAATAAAACATCAGCATCTTAAGCCAAATCACACAGTACAACACTCCAAAAGACCTTATACTATATAACTGATAATCTTTTTTTGGTCCATTATAAGCATTTTTTTTAATCATACTTAATGATTTTCAATATTTTTTTCAGTGTTGTGCAGTATCATTTATAGAAAATTTAACTCCAGAATCACTCAGCATGACCAAAGAAGATTTTGATGGTTACATGAGTTTACCTGCTATAGTGGGAGGTGGATCTTGGGTAGGGATCGAAGTTTTTATATATTTACCCATTTCATCTAATATGTTTTCAGCCATGACATTACCATTCAGCCATTTACCCCATTTACAAGTTAATTAATCACTAACATTTCTACTGAAAGCGGGAATTTGTAAAATGAGAAATAATTCTTTATAAAACTTATTAAAATGTAACTTATATTCCCAAGAATAACAATGAAATAAATAGTATAAATTAAAAAATAAATAATGCAGAGAATTAAGAAAATGATTATTAAGGTGTCTTCTATACGGGTATACCCTGATTTCATCTCATGACTCAAAATTCTTAGAAATGTCCGCTCTTTGCGGTATCAGTATTAACTGAACTTATTTTCAACTAATACTTGATATTTCTCATTTATTTTATTTTATTTACATTCTTCTAAATCTCAACATTTTCACTTTATTTTTTATTTTCTCGTTTCTTAAGATGTTGAATTCATTAACAGATATATTTAAAATTATCACGTTTTTAATTGGTTGAAAGAAACTTCAAAACCGTGACAACCTTTTTTTTTTAAATTTCAGGTTGCAGCTTTATCCCTGTGTGAAGGCCTACACGATCTCCAAGATCAAATCAAACATTTACAGGAATTAGACAGAAGAACAGTTTATATAGAAAATGAAGCAAAAAATCTAGAAGATCAAGTAGAATCATTCAAGGTAAAAAAAATCTATCTGACAGCTAATATGGTGAATGAATTTAAGAACATTCGGGTTTGAGACCATACATATTTCAGTAATATTTGATATTTCTACGAATATCTTATAAAAAATGTAGATTTATTAAATATCCCTTAACTATGTTATGTATGCTACAGTATCAAAATCCGCCAAGATGATAGACCACAATTCAGTACCAACTTTAATGTACGGGAGTGAAACATGGGTGTGGAAAAAGACTGATAGAAGCCGAATAAATGCTGTAGAAATGCGAGTACTGAGAAGAATACACGGGGTGACAATGTATGACAGAATATGGAATGAAGTGATGAGGGATGTATGTGAACGAATATTAAGGCTAATGAAGAATAGCACTTTGAGATTGTTTGGGCATATGCAACGAATGAATGAAAAAAACTAACAAAACAAATACAGTGCAAATTTAAGTGGAAGGTGGGAGAGAGGAAGGCCAAGGAAAGTATGGTTGGATCAAGTGAATGCTATTTTGAAAGAAGGAAATAGAAAAAGTCAGAGGAGTCATATGAGGTGTATGAATGTAAAAGAGGCGAAGGATATGTATTGAGATAAAAAACTCTGATGCCCTGTCCTGTCTGTCGACTGACAGGAAAATAGCGTGATGTACGAGGGTGGTCCGATAAGTACTTAGCCTACAAAAGAATAACAAAAATTTTGGAAAAGTGGCGATTTATTTCTCAACATAATCTCCTTTGAGTTCGATACACTTGACCCAGCGATACTCCAATTTCTTTAACCCGTCTGAAAAATACGTTTTCTGGAGGTCTGCAAAGTAGGCCTCCGTGGCGGCGATAACCTCCTCATTCGACTCAAATTTCTGCCCGGCGAGTGACTTGGGGCCTTGGGGCGAGTCGCATGGGGCCAAATCCGGAGAATACGGTGGATGGGGCAGCAGTTCGTAGCCTAATTCTACCAATTTGGCCGTGGCGACGGCGGAGGTGTGAGCCGGTGCGTTGTCATGATGGAAAAGCACTTTTTTCTTCGCCAAATGGGGCCGTTTTTTCTGCAATTCGGCGTCGAATCGGCCCAATAATTCGGCATAGTAGAGCCCTGTGACCGTTTTGCCCTTCTCCAGGAAGTCGATGTAGATCACACCTTTTGAATCTCAGAAAACGGTGGCCATCACCTTTCCGGCCGATAGGACAGTCTTCGCCTTCTTCGGAGCACGTTCGCCGGGTGAAGTCCACTGTTTCGACTGTTCCTTGGTCTCGGGTGTGTACCAGTGTATCCATGTTTCGTCGACGGTCACGAAACGACGCAGAAACTCCTTCGGATTGCGCTTAAACATCGTCAAACACTGCTCTAAAGTGGTCTCACGGTTGCGCTTGTTGTCCGGAGTGAGCAAATGCGGCACCCATCGCGCCGACAGCTTTCTCATGCCCAATACTTCATGCAG
This sequence comes from Odontocerum albicorne, assembly GCA_949825065.1. Classification (NCBI taxonomy): domain Eukaryota; kingdom Metazoa; phylum Arthropoda; class Insecta; order Trichoptera; family Odontoceridae; genus Odontocerum; species Odontocerum albicorne. The sequence goes on from OX463840.1 coordinate 15,899,801, forward strand.
GATATGACCCACGCAGTCTTTTGAGATGCCTACTGTCTCAGCTATCTCGCGCACCTTCAATCGGCTGTCTGCTAATACGAGATCGTGGATTTTTGTCACGTTATCCTCCGTGGTAGCCGTTTTCGAGGCACCTGGGCGAAGCTCATCAAAAACCGACGTGCGACCACGTTGAAACTCGTTAAACCAATTTTTGACGGTCGCCATCGAAGGGGAAGAGTCACCGTACACAGCATCCAAGCGCTCTTTGATTTCGCTGCGCGATTTCCCTTTCAAAAACAAGAATCGAATCACCGACCGATATTGCTCTTTTTCCATTTTTCTCAAATCCGCAGACACGCTCGCTTCCACACGCGGTCAAAACAAAACTACGCATCCGATTTGACTGAAATTTTGACAGTAGCTGTCAACAAGAATGTACTACGCGATAAAAAATTGCTCTTGCGATAGTGGGGCGGTGAGGCTAAGTACTTATCGGACCGCCCTCGTATATGTATGTAAATTATGTATTTTGTGTGTATACAATACATTTTTTCCATATATTGTATAATAACTAACTTAATACAAATTTTATTTTTATATTTCAGGAGGAAATTCTTAAGAAAATTTCAGATGTACTGACCAGAACTCCTCTAGATATAAATAAAAAACGAACACTTGATTCAAAGGACACAGACCAATTAATCATAGAACCAATCAACTCTGAACATAACTCAGAGAGTAAAATATTACCAATTCCCAGTGACGAAATTAAAGCTATTCCTACCGAGGATATATTTGGTTCATGTGCCGATGATAAAACAATTGCATTAATGGAAAGCATTCCAGCGACACTTAGAACTAAATCCCCGAATCCAGTCCCTAGTCAAAGCTCGGTATTTGCACCAAGTACAAGCTTGTTGCCTCCGAATTCTCTATCAAATCTAACTTCCGCTCTTGACACTCCACCTATGTCTACATTAAAAACGATAGGATCAGGAGAATTCTTATCACCATCTCCTATTCTTGGGTTCGGTTCATTCGATACTCAATCTCTGGACGAGTTGGCTACACCGGATGAATATGGATCAGAACCGTTTTTGCATGGATTAACAAATGTCAATTACGATATAGATCTGTCAGATCTCAGTGCAGAAAATAGTGCGGCAGAAGATGTTCCAGTAGAAAGATTTAGAAGTAATCAAGACCCTTTCAGTCCAGAAGGATTAGTCAAGCCTAATAATGATCCTTGGAAGGTGCTGCCATCAGAACCAAGTTTGCAGAGAGAAAATCCTCTGCCAAGGCCACAGTTATTGCTTCATACTCAAGACGAAGCAGCCACATCCATTTTAGATGCTAATGATTCACCCACAGTTGATTGCTTATTACCTTCTCCAATTAAGCCACTTTCATTTCAACCTCCAGGTGATAATCAGAAAACTTAATTTATTTATACCCGATATATTTAAATAAAGTCGAAAATTTATTTTATTTTATTTTATTTATTTTCCTTCTCTCTTTTTTTGTTTTTCTTTCCATGAAATTTGAAATATACTCGATAAGTTTCAAATTTGTAGAAATAACATTTTTTATGACATGTATAATCCAATTTTTTATCCACTGATGTTAATATATAGAATAGTTTAAAAAGATTCTAACAATGTGTATTATCTGATTTTGTATCCACTGATGTCAATATATACAAAGTAGTTTAAAAATATTCTAACGACATGTATAATCCAATTTGTATCCGCTGATTTCACAGAGTAATTAAAAAATATTCCATCGATTTGTATAATTCAATTTTTATCCACCGATATCAATAAATATAGAATTGTTTAAAAATATTCTAATGACAATGTATAATCCAATTTTATATCCACTGATGTCAATAAATACAGAGAAGTTTAAAAGATCTGAAATTTTACATTTAGTTTAGAGATGTGTCATGGCTCCAAGTTTAGGAAATATAATCAGTTCATGAATCATATTTCTAATATAATATTCATTTAAATGTCTAATAACTTTTAAACAAATCTGAAACATATCAAGTTTTTTAAGTACACTAAAGTTGGTTCATGTGCTGTCAATTCGAAATTTAAGGGATCAAAAATAAATTATTCAAATTACGCAAAATCCCGTAAGTTTGAAATTCGTGAACACATTGCAAAACTCTTAAAAAGCTAATAATTTGTGAAAAATATACATATTCACACAAAAACATCTCAAAAACGCATGATTGTACTAATAAAAAATCTGACCCAATTGATTTTATGTACCTACTAACACTAAAATATTACTCATTAATTTCGAGAAATTTCTCATAATAAGTTATCACTTTAAATGTTCTCAGAAAAAACCCATCTTAATTGATGATACACTGGATAGGTTTTAAACACTCAATAGATATACACTTTCATTACACACATATACACCATCACACCTTTACCCTGTCTGGTTAGACAAAGCGTACTCAGGTGTGTGATGTGTCAGCAGGTACTGTGGCACATAACGGAGGCTTCACATGAGCAAAAACACAATTCAAAATTTTCCAATGATATGACGTAAAAATGTATTGAATGTATGAATCGACTATGAAATACACAATTGGAGACTTGAATTATTTGAAAAAAATCGAATGATGTTGAATTTCGAATTAATAGGGTTTTACTGTATTATTATTTTTAAACAGAATTTAATATTTGTAGAAAAACTTCTACACAATAAACTTAAATTGTAGTGACAGGCCAGTTTTGCTTTACAAAAGAGACTACTTGAAGTTTATTCTGTAAAAAAAATCACATTTAAGTATTAAATATGTTAATGCTCTTTAAAAATATATTTCAACTATATATATTGATCAATAAAATGAAACCATATTGATCAATAAAATGATTTCTCTTTTTTTGGTTTAGGTAATTCACCCTGCTGAGAGTGCTTTGTGCTGTATTATTAAGACGTTCAGTGCTGAGGACACGCCTCGCATGTCCATACTATCATACGCCAAGTGCTCACGACATGCTAGGCATGTTCTGTTGATAATATGTTTGTGTCGATGCGAAATTTCTCAGCTATAGCTCAAAATTGACGTAAAATATAATTCGCAGTGAATTTGTTAATGTAAAATCTCCCTCTTCAGATAATAAAATTTGTTATGATAAAATGTACTCTGGCATACCCCAATGTGCATACAAGTGGTATTCAGAAAGTATTCCAAAAGGCAAAAATCACAAAAAAACTTTCATACAATGGAGAATTGTAGTGTATAGTAACTTTTTGCACTAAACATGCCCCCTGCTCGGTATGATAACTATATTAGGTTGACACAAAATATAATAAAATATGTTCTTATAGTTCGATCCCACCTCCACCCATGCTGTTATGGAAGACAAAATAAATCCCCACCCTGCGTGATCTACGCTAGAAGATCAAAATCTTCCTTATTTTTTTATTTTTATGAGAGACGTCACACTTTTTTTTGTATGTTCTTACAATCAATCACTCATAAACATTCAAAATGTTATAGGAGAACCACTTCAGTTAATTTTCTTTGTCTTAAAATGCCTTACAAAAATTAAGCTGGGAAGGCTTGATGCTCGGTTTGCACATATGATTTAGACACATTTTTGAGTCAATTACAGAGGTAATAGACTGCTACCCTAAATGTGAGTTTTATGTATAATATAAGAAAGTAGTGAATGGCAACATTTTATGAATTCTTTTTGGATGTATAATAAAAAGTAAGTTTATCAGTCACTCTAATTGAACATTAATTTTTCAAAAAAAATCTTCAATTTGTGACTTATTTATTGAAAAATTTCTACAAAAAAAGCTTGAGTTAATGCTTAGAAGATACCGTATGTCACTTAAGTTGATATTTATTTTATTTATGAACAAAGAAAAATATAAAAATGTCTCTTGCTTTGAATATTTAGTGCTAACTACTTTTTATTACGAACTGTAAGTAATGAATGATGAAAATAAACATCTTCGGGGTATAACTTCGGCTGATAACTTTATCACCTTTAAAAACTTGTACCTTGATTACAAAAACACTGGATACCCGATTGCCACACAGCGAGTAGCTGAACGGTTGGTGTAGAGATAATTGATGGTATCTGCATGCTCAAAGCTGGAAGCGCAAGGAGTAAAGTAGTCATTTTTATTTTTAGAAATAAATATGGACTTGCCATATGCATTTCTTTTGCTTCTATATTTCTTTTTTTGAAATGTGATCTTTCTAAAACTTCCTGCACCTCTTTGATATTATTAATGAAGGACCCAAAACATCCCAGTGCCTTTAAAATAAAATGTATCTATCTAATAATTACAGAATTTATGATTGAGTTTTTAGCAATTCGGTATGATATTAAATTTCAAAAAGGTTTTAAGGCTACCTTCAATTGAAAACCTTTCTTTAAATATATTATTTATAGTTAAGGCATTAACATTGCGGAGGTTTAAAGACATTGTAATTTGTTTTATCAAACACTTTATGTAACGGTATAACCCTACCGGTTTCAAGGCTTTCACCTCATCATCAGGGAAGCACAAACAAAACTCTTGTGCTCCCCTGATGATGAGGTGAAAGCCTTGAAACCGGTAGGGCTATACCCTTACATAAAGTGGAATAAACAGTGTTTGATAAAACAAATTACAATTTCTTCAAATAAATGTTGCTTCATAGCTAATAACAATACAAAGCATATTTTGTAGGTCAATCAATTTTTATTCATATGGAAGAATACTAGGGAAGATTCTTTTCAAGTTCTTGGCATTGCCGAGAATATATTCACTGTATCACTCAATTGGTTTAGTATTTTGCGCATTACTGATTGTTTATTCATCACATTGGCTCTGTAAGTTGGTATTCTATAGTAGAAGATGATTTGTTACAAGGTTATAATTATCGGCAACATAAAACCTAAGTGTATAATATTACAGGACAGTTACATTGCAGTACTTTTAATATGAATAACGCGATGGACTCTTACCTACTTGTTTCCATGCTTCTATTATTGTTAACCGTCAAAAGTTCAATATGGTGTGAATATTTTGGATAATCATCCACTATTTTATGCCATAAATATCTCAGGAACCGATTCCAGCACATTTTTGTATTTTACTTGGTGGGAGCCCAAACTTACGAAGCATATTCTAGTTTAGAACAAATCGAATAATTATATAAATTTTACGGGATATCGGTACTATTAAAGTCACGAATTTTTCTAATTATAAAACCTAGAAGTATGTAACAGTATACCAGTTGCAAAACATGGTTAACAAATGTGAATGCATCCTCAAAAGTTATACCAAATCCTATAATTCAGTAACTCCATACAATACTTCCGCCTTTATCGTCTATTTGATGGTAAATGCGCTGAGTTTCTTTCAGGTGATATTTTGCTTTATAAAATCTTTAAGACTCCAGAAGATGAGTTGCCGAGCACTCTTATACAAAGTGATTTAGTTTCCTGCACCCCTAACCCTAAGACTTTTGCTATATCATAAAATATATTCATTTTATGATATGGAAAATAAAGTGATGATTTGAAACATTGTTATGACTTGATAAAAAATGAACAGATTTTCCCACGTAATATTAACCAACCAACCAATTAAGCCAGTTAACCAACCATTTCAGGGGACAAAAAAAGGCAGTATATTTTCTTTGGACAACATTTGGGCTGTTGGAAACCACACATACGAGTATATAATAAATATATATTTTTTCAATTTCAAGTCAATAAATAAATACTCAAGAAACAATTTTCACACAACAAGCATTTTCCAAACAATTTATTCCCTTGTATATGTTTGTTGCTTAAATCTGCGTGAAAAAAGGATTGTCTATAGACAAAAGAAGATTGTCTATAGTTTTACATATAATGAAAATACAGCAGGGTGCCGATTATCTGGTGCTCAATTATCCATGAGTTGGATTAACCGTGGTCCACTGTAGTACAACTTTTTTTAAGTAATCTCCATAAATATTTTTTCCAAAATTTAAACGAACACACATTTTGAAAATTATAAAACATGTGTAGTCAGGGCTTGCCATAGTATGAATTAGCGTTTAACGGTTGTATCTGTCAAACATTAATAAAGCTTGTTTGTGTACCCATCTTGCATAGCAAAATTTATCAAGCATTTCATCTCTTAATAAAAACTTTATTTGTAATGTTTTTCAATTATCCGGGCTTGAGTGCCCCTCAATTATCACGGATAATCGGAGCTCTACTGTACTTCATAAAAATATATTTTTTTTCTTTTTAATCAGTGTGTGTTAATCATAAAAAAATAATATGTATTATCAATAAGAAATAATCATATTTTTGACTAAATGATTTTAAACTAAATTGAAAAAAAATTCTACACAACTTGGAATAAGTGACAGGCCTATTACATATTCTGAATTTATAAAGTAGACTTATTTTTACATTATGATTGATAATCAGTTAGTCAAAAATGCAATTCATGAATACTCATTCAATAAATAATATTTTAACTTAAAATATCTAGAAATATATTGTTTATTTTTCGTAATTTATTGATTTTATGCTATCTTGTTTTCCCCGCCTTAGTTGTCACATAGTTTATAGGACCATATATATATTTATAGGCCCATATATATTTAAAGGTCCATATAAGTCAGAGTGCTCATATAATAGAAGGCTGCTTTGTTTAGTTTATAAAATATATTAAATCAGACATACATAAAATCATTTGGAAATTTAGTGTCAAAATGTAATCAAACTCATACCAAATACAATCCTAAAACAAAAACCTCATTTGTATTTATCAAACAAAAAATGTTTAATATTGATGACAATGAAGATTTGTAAAACTACATAATTTATAAATAGTTTCGTAAAACATTTGTAAAAATACATAACATATAGTTTCATTTTTAATAAAAGGTAAAACATTTTTCCATACCTGGGGGTTTCGGGTTCGGTTCCCGATAATAAAAAAATGGTTATCATAAAAAAAGAGTTCATCTGGTAACCAAATTTGCACGAACTATATACATGACATATGTGCAAGTGTTGTTGCCTGTCCATGTGCGGTAATATATTCAACATGTGTGATGGTGAATTCTGAGTTATAAATTTGGTTAATTTTGTTCTTTATGCGCAAAAAAAAATAATGTAAGTACTCTACTTTTCATGCTTACACAATAAGTTATTAATGGATTGACTGTTGTAATTTCTTAAATATAACTCCAATTTTTTGCAGACCTCAAACACCTCACCTTAAAAATAACCTATTTTTCAATATACAGTAATCCCTCCATTTACTCGACTAATTTGTTCCAGAAAAACAATATGTAAATGGAACCATTCAATGATATGTAAAATAGGTGATACATACAGATATTCTTATCTTACTTAGTTAAAAAAGCTTTTATTATTTTTAAAACACATTTTGATGAGAGCTATACAATTTCTTTACATGAAGAAAAATATTCAGCTACAATTTGCCGTACTTATTTATAACACTCGCTGGATGAATCTTCCATTATTATTAGTGTTGATGTTACAGTTATCACAAAACAATATTAAATTTGCATTTTGATTTTAACAATTTATGGCATGGAAATATAATCTTTATTACTAGGTTCATATTTTTCTCCCATTACGGAGAGTTTACTTCTTTTTGAGGAATGATAGATAACGAGCTCTCTCGGTGGAAAAATCAACATCCCCAAGACAACTTCAAAAATTCTCACCCTTAGCACCAAATGACTTCTTCCTGCTTTGACAATAACACCGTCCAGTGATAAGACACAGACAACACTTCCAACAAAAATCAACTACATGGATGAAAAAAAGGATCTTCAAAGCTCCAATGAAAACATCAACTCGTCCAACCAATAGACACCCTGCCACTCAACAGGAAACAAAATATTATTTTGCTAGTAGAAATAGCAAATAAAAATAATATTGAGCTAGAAGCCAAATTTTTACTAAATAGATGTCACTATTATGCATTTAAAATCTCAAACAGAATAAATCATGTTAATGTGAATTCATGTAAACGAGGGAATTACTGCATATCGGATTTAGTAGTCTATCAAGGTCCCGTCACTAAAATGGCTATATTTTATGAAGTTTGATTCATGGTAAAAACATCCACCAGAGAAATAAAGCTAATGTTTCTTTGTATTATATTTCACTTTTTTTATATATAGTACAACCTGGCAGGCATATGGCAAGCTCTTCCAACCAACCACGAATATGTTTAAGTTGTCTTAAGGTAAAACCAGACTAAAATCCTTTTTGAAAAGATGTGGATACCAACAGGAATCAAATCTGTCATCTCCGGGTTGCAAGACAGGCATCTTACTTACCAACTAGTCCATGGAGGTCATCTTACAGTTACACTCATAGAATAAAAGGCTAAGGTAGTAAATCACAAAAGAATATCAGACTTGTAGCTTCGTTATGCAGGTATCTGTAGCCAACTCACTCTAGAAGTCAAAGTTTTTGGTATTCTTTTGGTACCAGTGAGCTAAGTCGAGAGGGTGGCTTAGTTGCTGGGGAATTTTGAGTCTCTACAACCGCACCTAATGAGAAGTACAACTTTATCTTCAACTTATTCATGAGGGAATCAAACCGGAGTAGCTGTTGTAAGTCCAGTGAAATGGATGTTTTAACTAAATACAATACCAAAGGTCAGCCTTGAGTGTAGAAGAAATAATAATAATATAGATAACTTTTATAGCTAAAATAAGACATAAATATCACCTCTAAACCACTTGGTTTTTAAATAAGTAAAAATATTCCACTTAATAAATTCAAGTGCAATGAGGTCTAAATATTAAAACCAGCTGTCAATGGATAAAAACAGGCCATTGGCACCAACAAGCCTGTAATTATTACTACTAAGTAATTATGCAGAATGATAAAATGTTAAATAAAATAAAAACAATTGTTTAATCATAAAAATAATTTATTTATAACATTTTTATTTAAAAAATCAATAGCAGAGATCATAATGAAGAATTAATCACAAAAATGATTGGGGTTGGAAAACAGAAAAGATAAAATTTGTAGTACAGTTTAAGAAAAGGCGTTAAAAAAAGGAGATAGTACACATATATAAGTATTAAATTATCATCATAGACTTGTTCTGACAATTTAATAAAAGGAGGATAATAGGACGCAGAAAAAATTAAAGAATACCAAATTATACATTGCAGAAGAAAAATTTCTAAGACAATATTATGTTTTGTAAAGTTAAGTCTATATGTTTTTGTCAAGGTAAGTCTATAACACTCTATTAAAAATATATACAGGTTGGTTTGACTTCAGAATGGATCGTCATTAAGCCAACTTTTTGCCAGTAAAGAGAATATTCACAATAATTGGTTCTTTATAACAAAAAATGCACTTAACACTCTCACTGACATTTATGCAATATCGCGTAGTGTAAGGAACACTAGGGATCACCCACACGATACAGCGTGACGAGCTATAGCAAATTGTATGAGCCAGTATAGCCACGGCCACATCACGAAGTGGACATATTTCTCATGGCCATACATAAACAGTACAAAATAGGGTCATTTAACATTTTTTTTATGAAAAAAATAAAGTCAAAATAAAAATTACAGTATTTTCTTTTATTTTTTTCTACCAATAATAACTATGCAAAATCAATATGAATGAAATTAAATTTCAAAACTCATCGCAACCTCCTTTGCATGCCTTAGTTTGAGATATTATTATAACTGCTGACTAAATTTGACAGCCATATTTGTTCACAAAACCGCACACAATTTTGAATATATAAGGTCGCATTGAAATAGTACGTTTTTCATCCGTTTTCACTTAAAGGAATATATCGGCTATCACCTATAAAAATTCATTGTGCATGGTCGATCGCGCAATTTCAAATGAGTTTGGTTTTTAGTAAATAGGAGATATTTTTAATTATCATTATGTGTACATAAAATAACATACCAAAATACGCATTAACAGCTAAAAAAACATTTTGGCCATGGGTTGTTTAGCCCGCTATTATTAGGTTGGCAGTGAAAGTGTTAAATGCTGTATGGATTCTGATCTAAGGCAAACATCTAATCGATATTTGATCAAAATTGTATACCAAATTGGAAACAACCTCCGTGGTCTCAAGGTAGAACACATGTCATGGACCTAGGAGTTTTAAGTTTGATTCCTGATAGTCATCAAGTGTTCCAGTCTATTTTTTTACACTTCTAGCAGACAACAATAACACTAGTTCATTGTCTGAATCTAGCACACTCACTAGAAATCCCATTTATACATATTATGATTATATTAACTAAAAATATAAATAAATAGTGGGGTTTCTCATATTTAAGTCAAGAAATACTAACTAATGCATTAGTTCCATTGATTATCCCATTCAAAAATACAAACATTAAATTAGCTTAAGTTCTATTTCTCACAATGTCTGGTTAGTTGGAAACGATTATGATATATGAATAAACATGGCAGATTGTACTATGTGTAATACAATATAAATACAATATATAGGGAAGAATTTATATATAGTTACAAATCTGACTTTCAATTTTCTAAGGTAAATAAATTCAAAACTTATTGAAATAATAATTCTTAAAGTATAACAGTATCTGCAGTTGAAATTATAATTTCGATTCATATAATGACCAGTCTCAAGAAGAAAGTGTTCAATTAGTGAATTTTACCCATAATGACATGGCCGCGAGACAGGGAGTTTGACAAGCAAGAATGAGGCTCAACTCAGAGTAGAGCTATGGAAAGAGATGAAGGTTACTGATATGAGCAAGATGACTACAGTGGCAATGGGCAAGTCGTATTACAAGGATGAGTGATCAACGGTGGAAAAGCACCAACATCTAAAGGTATCCTCACGACAGTAGATGACCAAAATGTCTGTAAACATGCTGGATTGAAGAAATCCTAAAAATCGAAGAGGGATGCTTAGAGGACAGTGAGCAATAATAGGGAAGGGGCATATCTCTGGGAGGCTTTCATGCTGTAGTGGATAGAAAATGGCTAAACATGAATGTGATAACGCCCTATGTGACCTATGTGTGCATGACTTTTCAGAACAGTATTTTTGAAAAAAATATGATTTAATATTTTATTGTATTATTTTAAATTCCTACTATAAAACAAGGATCACAATAGCTAGTCATTAACTCAAATTCCAACAAGAAAAGTATTATTCTGGGACTAAGCTGATCTCAGTGCATGGTGCCTTTCAAAGAACTCATTTCTAACAAGCAATTTTGTTATATAAAGCAGCACAAGGCACAGCTTTTAAATACCATAAGGCACAGTTGTTTTTTGTTCAATTCATAAAATTACATTAATCGCAGAATGCATTTATCAGCTCTAAAAACCATTCATGCTGAAGTCAACACTTTTGCTAACTTATCAGAATAAGATTCAATTGCAATAATAAATTGTCAAGACAATTTGACGGTCTCCGTGACCTAGTTGGTAAGACGCCTGTCTACCAATCCGGAGGTGGCGAGTTCGAATCCCATTGGTATTCAATTTTTTGAAAAAGGGTTTCAGTCTGGTTTTCACTTAAGGCCTCATTAACATCTTAATGGTCAGTTGGAATAGATTGACACATGGCAATAAACCCACTAGGTCGTATTGTATACAACCTAAGTGATAATAAAATACAATAGCAAAATATAACTTGCTTGCCTTGATTTAAATATCCTATATAACCTCAACTGCAGATTTTTTTACTGACAGCAATAGAAATGGGAACATGCAATTTCAATTTGAGTACACAAAAAAGAAAATCGTGTATTCGGCTTATTATTTAGAATAATTTAACTTTTTAACATTAGATTTATATATACATCACGCCATTTCCCTGTCGGGGTAAGCAGAGAGGAGAGTGTCAGCCTTCTCATCCAGTTCCTACAATTTCTCTTACTTCCAACATTTTCTTTTTGCAAAATATCATTCACTTGATCCATCCATACTTTCCTTGGTCTTCCTCTACCGCACCTACCATTCATATTTGCACTTTATATTTGGTTTGTCAGTCTTTCTTCATTCATTTGTTCTACATGCCCAAACCTTTTCAGAGTGCTCTACTTTATCAGAGTGCCCAACAAATCAGCCTTAACTTCACATTCGTCCCTATCACTTCATTCTGTCATATATCACCCTGTGTATTCTTCTCAGTGCATGCATTTCTACAGCATTTAGTAGGCTCCTTTCCTTCATATAACTAAGACACAAATCATCAACATGTTTGGCAACATGTCTCAAATACATATTTGCAGAATGCAAATTATTTTGAAACATCATTTTGATACAAAAAAACATATAAAATGAAGTTGAAATAACTTTTAAATAAATAAAGAAAAACAAGATAAATTTTCATATTGGTTTCTTCAGAACAACATTCATGCAGCAATAAGGAATGAATGGTGAAGATTACAGCCACCAGATAATAAAAAGCAATACAAAATAATTTTTGCTTCACATACTTGTAAATATTTCAAGTATTATTTGATGCTCGCCAATGAAAAATAATGAGGTAAATACGCACACAAAAAAATAATGAGGTAAATATGAAAGCATTATTAGAACAATGTATTTCTTCACTGTACAGGGATTGGGTGATTTTTTAGAATTTGTAAATAATTAAATTAGTGGTATATTATTATAATTAGTAAATCTGTGATTTAGTTTTGATGGGATAAATTTTGGAATGTATAAAGTGTGATCATGGATCAATTTGTAAAGAGCAACACTGATTCCTATGATTTGAGGTTTTGCAGATAATGTTAGACCTGCTAAAGAGTTCCTACAAGCACTTAAAAATCAAAATGGGATAGAGACCCATCCATTATCTTTATAAACTTGTATTACTAGCATATCAGCCATCTCTTCCAGGAAAATTATCAGACCACAAAATGGAGACATAATATCAATTTGTATACTACCTTGATCAGAAAGTTTTAGGACTTTATTCATAAAATCTAAAATACAAGTTTATTCATCAAAATCGATATGGTCCCCTTCAAAGTACTCCCCATCGACTGCAATGCACTTACGCCAGCGCTTGATTCAATCTTCAAAACACCGCTGGTACTCAATTTTCGGTATGTCCATCAGAGCCGTCTTCGATTTTTTCATGACATCCTCTCGGGTGCTGTAACGCGTTCCGCGAAGCGGTTTTTTAAGTCGGTTGAACAGGAAAAAGTCACAGGGAGCCAGATCAGGTGAATTCGATGGCTGCTGGATAGTATTCGTGTTGTTTTTGGTCAAAATCTCATGGAAATCATGTCTTTCGCGATTTCAACGCGGTCCTTTATTTGCATGAAATTGAGGTCTTTCGGCACCAGTTTTGCAGCGACACGTCTGAGGCCCAAATCACTAACCAAAATGTCTTGAGCGGATCCATAAGCGATGTTAAAGTCCTCTGCCAGCTCTCTGATGGTCAATTTGCGGTTTTCGGCCAACATTTCTTTGATTTTATCGATATTTTCATCAGTTTTCGACTGCCACTGGGTTTGTCACCCTCGACCGACTCACGACCACTTCTGAAGCGTTCGTGCCACCGAAAAACACTTCTCCAACATTTTCAAGGTCGGCGGACCATTAAATCCATTTTTCACACAAAATTTAATGCAAACTCGTTGATGCCATTTTCAAACTTGTAAAAAATCGAAAACATGCATAAAGGTAGATGTACTCAGTACAGCGTAACTTTTACAAATGTCAAGCTATGATGCTGAAATTTGGAGTAAAGTGTCAATGATAGATGTGGTAACCTAACAAAAAAAAAAAGAATTCCAATCGGGTGACTGACAGTGCCACACGGTGGCCGGTCCTAAAACTTTTTGATCAAGGTAGTATTAGTTTATTGTTTGTGTGTGCATACTGTTGGAATTCAGCAACCATTTAACAAATCGAGGATGAATTTTGATCAGCACAAATTTTCAATTTTCAAAATTATTGAAAAGACAATATGTTGCAGCATTTGTAATCAAACATAACATATAAAAAAAACATTAAATTGACCCTTTTTTCTTTTCAGCCACATAAATATGGAGCTTTACTTATTCACATCTGTAACATTGAATACAAAATCATAGAAGATTTAAAATTAAGGCAATCTTATACCAAGATAAATTTTGATGAAATATCAATAAATGGCACCTATTTCGATTGAGATGTCTCAATAAAATATGTAGTGAGCAAATAACACAATTTTCTTACCATAATGGAAATACAGTCAAACTCACTTATATGGAGTACTGTTATAGCGACTTAGACTAGTAAATAATATTCATTTATGATTCATGATTCCAGTCATTTTTCTTAAATATATTACAAACACAAAATTAATGCTAATGCAACAAACAAAACTAAAGAAGTACAAAAAACTAGAGTAAGCTTAAGTTGAAAATCAAATCTGACATAAGGCTGACTGGAGACCTAATAAAAATGAAATTGGCACAATCAGATATTGTACCGACTTCACTTTTATCTTTACAAATCATTCATAAGAAACATTTGATTTGTTAACTTCACTTCTATCAGCTAAGCGAAGTTAGAATGACATCTGAAATCATTTTTACCAAATTAAAAAAAAAATCATGAAACTAAACAACACATACAAGTTCACACTTATGAAAATAACAAATCACTTATACTCTGATGCTGATACTATTGTTTTATATTAGCTAAAATAATTATGCTTGTAAGGTTCAAAAATCATGTTTTGTATTCAATGTAGTCCCGGTTCAATATAAAATCTATTGAAGTTTAATATATTTCAATTTGTGATAAATTTGTTATTTGTGGTGTGGGAGATTTAACGACTATAATTTATATTAGCAAAACAATTATGATTGTAAGTTTCAAAAAGCATGTTTTGTATCAATGTTCACAGTCACAGTTCGATATAAATTTATTGAAGTTAAGATATTTCATCAATTTGTGGTAAATTTGTTATTTGTGGTGTGGGAGATTTAATGACTATTTTATAAGTCTATCAAAAAATTTGAATTAAACTTGTTTACAACTCCCATTTTTTATCAGTGTAATGATTTACTTGAAGAGCAAAATATTTATAACATGTTCTATATTCACAGATATTTAATAAAAAAAAACAATAAAGGCGCATATTTTAACAGTCCATTAAATCTCATAAAAAAGTTTCACTGCATTTGAAGATATTTTATTTACATGTTCCTTATCTGTCAGACTGGTTTTTTCGAATTAAGAGTACTTATTTCAATGGAATCACAAAGATAACTTTCAAGTATTCATACATTTAAAAAACAAAAAAATAAAAACACTTAATTAATTAAAAATTAACAGAATTTTGTTGGTGGCAAAAGTTGGCTTAACTAGGATACACCCTTCGGTGATAATGGAAACTTTGGATTCATTCTTACACTATGCATATAAATAACAGTTTAATCAGTTCCATAATATTGTTCACACTCTGATTAAACTACTGAGATTGTGACGTTGATGCCTAAATTCCCATTATCAGCAAACAACTGAGCCAATGATGTATCAAACACGAGACAATCGGAGTTCATGATCGCGGATGACACGCCTTCGTGTATGGAGCGAGGCATCGCTTCCCACGTAAGGCGTCTCCTATGTCCATTAAGCTCTAGTCTGTATGCAAAATTTTCCGCTTGTTTCCGCGATCCGATTAACTGCACTATAGCAAAAAACTGTTGATGTCCATCAAATTTTTCTTGTTTCTCCAAAACTAACATAAAGTGGTGGTTGAAACAGGACTGCATCATTACCCAATCTACTGCCCCGGGTAAGTTGATGTCTGTTGCGAGGAAGACAATGTCTTCGCCCTGTAGTGTGGTGATGCTCTTGTGAGACATCATGAGGTGAGGCATCACTTGGTCCAAGCTGCCTTGCCACTTGCAAGATGCGCCGGGGCAAGGACAAGAGTAGGGTCGGAACTCGCACACCTCCTCGTGCTCAGCCTTCTCCGTGTGGACCAGCGTGACCGTGCAGCCGGTGGCGGAGTGTTTGCAGGGGAACATGACGTTGCTGGCCACCTTCTCCATGGCCAGGTTCCGAATGTTGCCGAGGGGCCCCCGGCACGTGGGGCAGCACGTCAGCTTGGGCCGGCAGCTGGAGCACACCAGGTGGCCACTCTGACATTGTAAGATTGGCGGCAGGACGTAGTCGAAGCACACCGGGCATTCAAAAAGAGCAGCTAGATCCGTAGACATGTTGGAAACACTCACAATACCGGATATTCCAGAGACCGAACACCCTGAACCGCTAGCTCCTCCACGACGCTTAGTGTTCGTGCTCATGACACTGTTACGGGTGCATAAACCAGTGATTCTCTTCCGAAAGCACCATGAATATAGATTGACTGGATAAACGTAAAAAAGTTTTGTTATCATACACAATGCATACAATTTTTTAAACTTTAACTCCAGATTTCTTTATGCCACTTTCTTAAAGACGTCTGACCGTAAATTTTGTATAAAATCATTTTAAATCGAAGACAGATATTAAAGACTATAAAAGTGCTTAGTCGAAAGCTGACATTCAAAATGTTTTGTAGATCGGCAACATATCCATCAATTAAATCCGGTGTTTTGTTGTACTGTTAGCACCATTAGAGGAAAACACAAAATAATATATTTTCACAGACATAATAAAGTAGAAAAACCTCGTTGAAAATTCGGAAAGAAGGAAAATATTGCCGATATTAATATACTTCCAATTTCAACATAAATCCCTCACAAATAAGAATATCACCAAAGCTCACTTTGGATAAATATTACCATATGAAAATAAAACACGAATAATTATTATCATACCGTAGGTGCTTGCATTTTTATCACTGAATCTCAAACAATTTTGCTCAAATCCCTTCGAAATTTATAAAAAAGAAGGTTACTAAAGTAAATTCTCTATTCTCAAAGTACTTCTATAATATAATATAATGTAGGAATTAAACACCCATTAATTTCTAATGAAATAACATTATGATTGATATTGGATCAAAACTTGTTTAATGCGGAATGAAATATTTATTTCAATTGTTTTAAGAAATATATTGAGATCTCATAAATTTGTAAGTAACAAAATAGTCAAAGAAAATACTTCCTCACAGACAAAAATATTTAAAAAATGAATAAGTTGATGAAATCTAATTACTAAATTTAAATCATCATTCAAATATTTGAAATAAACTTACATTAATGGCAAAATATAATTTATGGGAGTTTTTTATTTACAGTTCTTCACGTGACTTTGACAACCTTCGTGGTCTAGTCTATAAATCGCTTAACTTCCACCTAGAGATTTCAGATTTGATTACCAATGGTAACTAAAAAAATAAAAAAGGGTCCAGTCGAGTATTCGTCTAATAATAATATTCACGCGCTAGACATGTTCGAGTATTGTTAAAATTTTACGTGCAATAGTATTTTGATTACGTTCGAGGACGAACTACGAGTTCCATGATCATTCCAAAGGTTCTAAGGACAATTACTTGATTAGTGGAGTAGGATATTATTTTATCTCCTGGTCACGTTATTTAATCATATCGTCAATTCAGATTTGTTGAGAGGTACCATATGAATAAATTTAAAAAAAACGTGACTTTCATGCAAAATTTTTTAAGATAGAAGAAATGAGATAAAAAATCCATAAAAAAAAGTTTATGATTCAGTGGTACAGGGAGAGAACAGATCGAAATTAAGATGAATCGGTAAGAAGTCTGTCTGTAAAATAAATGTAAAAGAAAGAAGGATCTTGAAGAAAGTTAAAACTTAATTTTGGGTATAGTACTGATGGTTGAAGGTAGAAAAAAATACTTTTTCTTAATTTTCTAAGTGGATTTTTAAAGTTTGCAACTCTTAAGCCATATGTCAGAGGGCTGTCAAAATGATTGTATTATGGAATGTCTTCGGTCTAGAGATATCAAAACTATATAGATAAAAATTACGAGTTCTTCGATTATAATATATTCTTGATATCGCCAAACCTGTAATAGCTCCATAAAAATATCGCTCATTAACACGTTAATTTATGTTTTTAGTGGGTTTTATTCAAATTTAACATTGGAAGTTATTAAATTTGACATTCGAAAATGACATGTTTTACAAAATACATTGGTTTCTTTTCTGTTTTTACCATTATGATAGTTGCTGTTGGTGCATCTATTGGTGATAGCACGCCGTTCTTTAAAAAATGCCGAGAAAATTGTCAAAATTTCAATTGTACTTCAGGTTTGCACTTTTTTTCATAATAGAGCCTGTTTATTAGGCTAGAAACCGGTACATGCGTGCCGATATAGATTAACGTTTAGTGATATCATGCTTAAATCTTTTTATGAATACTCAAAAGATTTCTTAAAACGAATTAAACAACACATTTCATTGAAGATTAGAGCAAACTAGCAGAGTCCATAGCATTCAGCTTTTGTTTAAAAATATTCAACAGCCGTAAAATTAATTTATTCCGAATAAATAGCATTAGATTATATTATTTGCATATATTTTCTTGGATCCCACACCCTCAAAATATATTTTCCAAATTTATAAATGCCATAAAATCAATGGTCTGAATGCCATAAAGTGATGGTCATATTGGTAGTTAAACAAATAATGTATTTGCAGTGCTCTCTACAATGAGTTACGGTGATATCATATCATCATTAAGTGTTCCTATAAATAAATTATTTTCATCACACATTTTTAGTTCATTGAGTTGAATTGCTTAATTATATTCAGATTTCAATATATGGAAATTTCCATATATGGAGATTTCAAGATTTGTCTTTCATTTAATTTAGTAACTTTGTTTAATCATGTTATCAAATATATAAACTATTAAAACATATTGTTTAAACAATTTAATAATAATTTTAATCTAATAACAACTCGTTGCATAATTGTAAGCACTTAAGTGCTTGCAATTATGCAACGAGTAGAGAATAAAGATGTTCAGGTTCAGGCTCGAGCAATCCTTTGTGGCCATCAGTACAGAAAGGGAATCAGACTCAACACAAACAGTCTTCTGAATAATATTCTTACAAAGAACCCAGCTCACCACTATCCTTATTGTCACTGCCTCCACCTGAAATACTGAACAGCAGTCCATCAGCTTTAGCTACTCTGACGCCTTCTCCTTATTTCGCCTGATAACAATGAAAGTTGCTTCCTTTCTGCCATCTAAAATCCTTCAGTAAAATAATCATATCTGCTTTATGCTGCTCGTACACTCCGTACACATTTTCACGGTACATTAATGCCGGAAGAGGAATGATCTTTCAGTCGAGGAGTATTAGGAATTCTCTATCACTAGCCAGTAAGAAAATCGGGCCTCTACACTTTTCCCTATACAGCTCTGTAGTCTCTAGTACTTGAAAAACAATTTGAGACAAGCTGGAAATCATCAAAGCTGAATTCAAAGACATTCTGTAATATTCATGGCAGATACGAATGCAATGGGTCTTTGAACATTTTTCAGCTTTTTTGTGAACAACCTTTGTCACGTGTCCCCTCAGATACTGGAGCAGTAAAGCACAATTAACTCCGTGGCTCCCTTCTAGAGCACCTGGAGAATTGTCAAAGAAAGTCCCAGATGGGTATTGCCGTGTGTGAAATAAGCCTCAAACATCCCTGTTATTTTTTTGGCATACTTGATCGACAAGTTCAAGTTTTTGTCCATGACCCAGCCCAGTAGTTGAAAGCTTACCACAATGTTAATCTTTGAGTCACCCATCTATTCTCTTCCTAATTACACATCACAAGCATCTTGCCAGTTGAAATCTCCAATTTGCACCTATTACTCCCGCTATCTATAATATTACTAGGAGTCCACCATTTGCCATTCCATGTTGTCAGCAAATGCCTGTACAAGAACTCTACCTCTAAATTCTCCTGTAACAAATTGTTAACAATCAGGTTCCAAAAGAGAGGCTTACATGATGATTCCTGCACTTATCCTTGCCGACTACCAACATCACGCTAGTTTTAGAGATAGAATGGTTAAGTTAGATAATATGATTTTCAAGTTTAAAACAACACTTTTCAACAGGAATATAATTTCACATACATATTTGTGTTTGTTCACATTTATTTGTTATTTTAATTTTGTTAACTTGATCTATTGTGACTTTTTCTGTGATTGTTCTTACCTGTTTCTTCATTATTTTGTTTTAATTAATAAAACATTCTTTACATTGAACAGATTCCAAACCATGATTAGTATTAAATTATATAATACTTTATGTATATATTTTTTTTTAAATCAATAACTAGTATTTAAAGTAATGTTAAGTTCTATATGTTGTTATAAAATATTAAGTTGTATTTATAGACTATAATCGTTCAGACATTGAATATTTTCATAATTTAATGTTTATTATAGATTGAGATATGTTTATTTTATCAAAAAAACTTTTCAGTTCAAATATTTGAAATGATAAGGGTGTACACAAGAAAGACTTAATTTTATCTACACCAAAATATGAATTTCTGAGAAATTTTAGATACTATTGCATTGTAATATTAAGAGAAAGGAAATTTATTAGATTCAAAACATATGGTTATGAGAAATCTCATGTTGATTCTTAACGCAATTAGATTTGATTCAAGAATTGTGCGTTAGCATTGCACCCTCTGGGAGGCGAAGGTATTATAATAGCTATTTCCATATCAGGTCTATAATATTTAACTGGATTTTTTTTATAGAAAATACACATTTATTGTATGAAAATGGTAAAAAATATTTTATTCAAAGTATCGCTAGCTACACATTTTTCCCATCTCTCTGGCAATTTATGGATGCCACGCCAAAAAAACTGTTGCTTTTTTGAGGCAAACCAATCATCGAGCCATTTTCGTACATTTTCGTAAGAAGTGAAGCGCTGCTGAGCAAGTGCGTGTCCCATCGATGCAAATAAGTAGTAATCGGACGGAGCCAAGTCTGGTGAGTAAGCCCCATGCAAAAGTTGTCAACTAAATGCCAACTAAACGCCTCAATCGTTTCCTTGACCGGTTTTGCTGTGTGCGATGGTGCATTATCATGAAGCAAAATCACTTTGTGTTGCCTCTTTTGATATTCTGGTCGTTTTTCACGCAATGGTTGGTTCAAATCCATCATTTGTTGTCGGTAGCATTCAGTATTAACGATTTC
This sequence comes from Odontocerum albicorne, assembly GCA_949825065.1. NCBI lineage: Eukaryota > Metazoa > Arthropoda > Insecta > Trichoptera > Odontoceridae > Odontocerum > Odontocerum albicorne. Next base: position 15,920,941 of record OX463840.1, read on the forward strand.
GCCAGGTTTTAGCAGCTCATAATTGATAACATCCTTCTGATTCCACCTATTTGAAGTATACCTATTTGAAGAATGGCTGACTGTATCCAATGAAATGGACTTCCTTTGAAGTGGGTTTTTTTAATATTAGGTGTACAAATAAGTTTCCGCCATTTTTTATCAAAAATTGGGCATTTATTGTGAAAGAACGGAACCTCATGTTTTATTCGAAGTATTGCCCATCGCTTGCCACTACTTTTTCCCATCTTTCTGGCAGCATACGGATACCGCGTCGGAAGAATGCTTCATCTTTTGAGGCTATCCACGAATCGACCAAATTTTTGGTATCTTCATATGATGTGAAGTGCTGCTCAGACAGGCCATGCGTCATCGATCGGAACAAGTAGAAATCAGAAGGAGCAATGTCTGGTGAATACGGCGGGTGGGGTAAAACTTCCCAATTGAGTGTTTCCAAATAAGTTTTGACCGGCGCCGCAACATGTGGACGAGCATTATCATGCAGGAGAATAATTTTGTCGTGTCTGGAGTAGTAGTGGGCGCGCTTTTCCTTGAGTGCTCGACTCAATCTCATCAATTGTGTTTGGTAGACAGCCCCAGCAATGGTTTCGTTCGGTTTGAGCAACTCATAATACATGAAACCAAGCTGATTCCACCAAATACACAATAATGGTTTTTTTCCATGAATATTTGGCTTAACCGTAGATGTTGAAGCATGGCCAGGGGGTCCCCATGATTTCTTCCTTTTTGGATTATCATAGTGGATCCATTTTTCATCACCAGTGACTATACGGTGCAGAAAACCCTTTCGTTTATGCCTGGCAAGCAGCATTTCACATTGGTGTTAAACGTTTCTCGATGTCAGTTCATATGGAACCCAATTTCCTTGTTTTTGAATCATTCCCGATGATTTCAACTAATGTGAAATTGCTTGTTGAGTCACTCCTAACGTAAGTGCAAGTTCTTCTTGCTTTGGCACAAATCTTGATCCAATAATACTTCCAATTCCGCGTCTTCGTACACTTTCGGCCTTCCGCTACGTTCTTTGTCTTCAATGTCAAATTCACCGTTCTTAAACTTTTGAAATCACTCAAGACAACTTCTCTCACTTAAGACAGCCTCACCATATGCTTCTACAAGCAATCGATGCGCCTCAGCTGCAGATTTCTTCAAATCGAAGAAGTAAATCAAAAGTTCCCGCAAATGACGCTTATTCGGCTCAAAACTTGACATTTTCGCACACAAAAGAATATATTATACTGATAATAATTCACTAATATTTCAAGGTTATGTTGTTGACAGATGTCCAACCTTACGACAATGACGTTTTACATCTGACAATTTTAACCATAACTTACTGGTGGCGCCAACTTTTGTCAAACTGCGGCGACTTATTTGTACACCTGATAGTTATGAGGTTTTGAAATATTGTTATTGCTTTTTGATCATTATAAAACTATTAGGAGTACAAATTAGATCGGTCCGTTTCCAAAAGATGGCTCTGGCTGTTATGAATGGTTCATAGTGACAGCCGATTTTGGCGGTTTCAGAGAGGTTAGACATCTGCCAATAATATTCAGTTTATATCGCTTTGAGTTTCATGCAAAAACCTTGTTTTGTACAGTGTTGAAAATGTCGAATTTTGTGTTAACCAAGCAGCATTTACGGGAGGTTTTAATTTTCTGCTTTAATTGGAAGAAAAGTGCAGCTGAAGCCCATCGAATGCTTGTCGAAGTTTATGGTGATGCTGCTCTAACTGATAAATCATGTAGGGAATGGTTTCGACGTTTCAAGGATGGAGATTTAAGCGTCGAAGACAATCCTCGCTCTGGACAGCCAAAAAAATTCGAGGACAAAGAATTAGAGGCATTACTCGAAGAAGATTAGAGGCATTACTCGAAGAAGATTAGAGTCAAACGCAAGGGGAGCTTGCAGAATCATTGGGAGTGACTCAACAAGCCGTTTCCGTACGATTGAGAGCCATGGGAATGATTCAAAAACAAGGAAATTGGGTGCCTTATGAACTGAAACCGAGAGACGTTGAAAGGCGATTTTTCACTTGCGAGCAGCTGATTCAAAGGCAACAAAGAAAAGGTTTTTTGCATCAGATTGTAACTGGAGATGAGAAGTGGATATTCTACGACAACCCCAAGAAGAAATACTACGCTAAGCCCGGTCAATCATTGCCATCAACCTCAACATCAACACCAAAACAAAATATACATGTTTCGATGATCATGCTCTGTATCTGGTGGGACCAAAGGGGTATTGTTTACTATGAGGTGCTGAAACCTGGCGATTTCATTACGGGCGATCGGTATCGGCTACAATTAATTTGTTTGAGCCGTGCATTGCGAGAAAAACGGCCGGAATACGAGCAAAGACATGATAAAGTTATTCTTCTTTATGACAATGTTCGGCCTCATGTCGCAAAAGTGGTAAAAAAATATTTGGAAACGCTTAAATGGGATGTTTTACCGCACCCGCCGTATTCCCTGGACATTGCTCCTTCTGATTACTGGTTGTTCCGAAGGATGCAGCACGATTTGGCAGGTCACCGGTCCACTTCTTTTGTTGAAATCGAAAATTGGCTCCAAACTTGGATCGCCTCAAAAGACGAGTCATTTTTTCGAGATGGAATTCGAAAATTGCCTGAGAGATGGGAAAAAGTAGTAGCCAGCGATGAACAATACTTTAATTGATGTGTTCATTCATTTTGTTTAGAAATAAATGCATTTTTGAACATAAAAAAACGGACCCAACTAATATGTACACCCAATATATTATATCAAAGTTTGAGGGGGCTCTTGAATTGTCCATTTTCCACATAACTTTGCTAATATCTTCTGTAATTTTTTGTCTTACCTATATTTTCTTCCTTAAATTTCTTAGATACAGGAGTTTCTTTATCTATCTCTAAATGTTTTGTTTGCAAACAACAAATTATTGACATAATATTTATTTACAGACGGAGCCTTATACAAACCAGAAAGACGACATATTCAACCTTTTTTTGACAGAATGTTTTTATGGAAATGTGTTGATGACTGTGTATATCACTGCATGTGGAAAACAGTTGACTCTTTTGAAGAGCGTGGATGGAAAATGCCACAATTTTTTGGCAAAGTAAATATTGTAATATTTTATTTATGTTAAGATGATATTTTTTAAAAATATTTTGAGGATTAAACAAATTACTTTTATTAACATACGAGTATATCCTTTCAAGTAAAAAAATATTGGAAATATAAATGAAATATCTAAACCCATGGTAATAATATTTTTCTGTCCTATCAATGTCATAGATCTTTGTGGTAGATTGTTTGTCTTCTATTTAATTTAATCAGGTTTGAATTAACAGGTTTGTTTGCATTCAGAACTTTAAGCATGGGTTCCCACTTAACTACATCAACCCAGGGGCATCTTTTAGTTTGAATGTAGTATGCATACACGATGACAGGGATTGTATACATTTTTTTTTCTAAAAAAATATGTCATATTGTTGGGTTTAATGCTGTTAACTATTGGTCAAAATAAATTGAGGGCTTATTTTTCCCACCACTACAGCCAAATGTGAATCTAGGGTTAGTATGAAAAATATAAAAGTATGTTTGATAACATGAAATTAAATAAACCAAAAATTTTGCATGTGGATAATAATATATAGAGATATGCACTCTCTGCTTGCTCCCAAAAGATATTTCATGATTGTGTGTGTTTTTTTTACAAAGGCCTTTTTTCAAGGGTAACCTTTTTTATTTCAGTGGCCATTCTTAAGAGTACTGGGTATGCAAGAATTAGGATCTGTTCTTGGATCTTTTCTAAACCTTATTGCTCATATTGTGAATTACAGTGCTTTGAAAAGGAGGATTTCTAAAGAATTTTCCACGTTCTGGTTATGGCAAACATTTTTTTTTGTAAGTATATTAATTAAATTTATTTTAAATTGGTTTATAAAATTATAATTAATTTTGTTTATCAAATTTTAATTAAAATGAGCAGTGTAATAAACACTAAGTAGTGTAATAATGAAACTTGGAAGAGCCACAAACCTTTATAATATTAGTAGTGCGGAGTGGAATTCCTTTTTTTTTTGACTAAATTATTTAATTTTTCTTTCGACGAGAGTTTAGGAAAATATGTAAATATTAGAGTTCATCATCATTACTATGTATGTTCCATCAGGGACATAAGGATGCCTTCAAACACCTCTATGTAGGTCTGGCCATAGCCTGGCATTCCATGAATTCCCACATTAGGCGGATACTGTGAATCTCCCTATGGTAACACCAGTGCATGGCTTAGGATGGACATCCGGTTGTGTCTCTTGTGATCTCTTGACTTTAGGATAAGTCTTATTGAATTGATAGAATAATAATCATTTCAAACTTCTTCTCTTATATGGTTTCTCTCTCAGAGTCGGTTGTTCAGGTCTCATCCATGATACAGTCTCAGGAACAGCTTGATATATCTCTTCCAGTCCTCTTGGAAATAAATATATTAAACCCTCTTTTATAATGTGACCAACAGTCTAGCTTATTCCACATGAACACAATGAGGAATCAATAAAATTCTGCCTATGTAAGGCATGTGTACTGCAACCCTGACTACACCTAAGGTGATTCAGTGTACATCACAATGTTTGTGGCAAGTCAAATCTTTGGAGGAGTACATTATGAATCATTCACGAGTTGAAGATTTCCTACCGAGCACCAATTCCATTGCTGTCGCCAGCCCATATTCCTCTCAGCTAATCATTGCCCCTCAATCCAGAAACGTTATCGGAATCTAAAGCGAGTCGTGGATTTACATTCTGTGCCAGTTCCACTTTCAGATCTTATTTTGTATATCTGAATTTGTATTTGATTTATATTTCAATATTCTGAAAGTTCTATTGAGAGGCCAAAAATAGTACAAACTTAATTGTTTAGTTGAAAGTCTGCAGTATATTGAAACTCTTCAATCATCTTGGAACTTTCAACCACTTTCTATTAAAATATTAAGTTCAATTTTCTAATAAGGTTTGTCAAGTGCTTTTTGAAGTGTAACATCTTTTGTATAATTAATCAATTACTCCATTTACGCGAGTGGTTGCTTCCAGGAAAACAGCGCATAAATGAAAACTGCATGAATGGAGCTATTGAATGCTATTGTATATATTATAAAAAGGAGATATTTTACATACACCTTGGTCTCGTATAACACGGTCATATGGTTCCAAAAAAACGTTGTGTAATACAAATCCGTGTTATACGAGGTTTGAAGTTCATACAAAAATAGTCTTTGCGTTCCAAAAAATATCGAAGATTGTTCCTTTCTCCTTTATTTTTTTATTAAACAATCGACAAAATATACATTTACATATTTATTGAAAAAACTTTAATAACATACATATAATAGATAATTCATTCATTATCGCTATCACTAACAATTCTACTTGTTCCACTCTTTTTCGAGATCGGTTGTGAGTTTTCATCATCGGAGGACTCAGGAGTATTTTTGGATTTAGCCTTTAAAAATTCTGTAATAAGCGATTGTCTCCCTTTAGCGTATAAATCTTTACGTATTTCGTGATAAGGGTCCAAATTATTTTGTAGTTCCATCTTGAGTTTCAAACTCCATTATGGGATCATTTTCTATAAAAAAATGTTCTAATTTATCAGCCAATCCCAAGCTGTCATTTATTGATTTTAATGTGAAACATGCGGCTACTTCGCTGCAACTGCTTTCTGAGTCATTAATTATGGTATGTTAGGTTCATCCAACATTTCAACTAATTCTTCTTCGTTCAATGTACGATCCTCCAATATTTCTTCGATATCTTGAATATCAAAATCATCAAATCCTTATCTACCAATACCACGAAAAATTTTAATTGTCTTTTGGTATTCATCTTCTATTGGTGGTACAAAATTTTCTCCAGCTTTTGCCACCTTGAATCCCTTCGCATGTTTTACGCTTTTTGATATGTAGGTTCGATGGGGCATCTTTTTCCAGTACAATCCCGTTTCATCCGCATTGAATATCTGGTTTGGTGTGTAGCCCTTATTTTTTATAATTTCGGCGAATTCTGAAGTAAATTTTTTGGCAGATGCTATGTCAGCCGACGCAATTTCTCCTCGAATTTTTATATTATGTAGTGAGAATCGCTTCTTAAAAATTTCAAACCATCCTCTACTAGCAGCAAAATCGTGAGATGATTGTTGATCTTCAGATGACGATTGTTCAGTTCTTTTTAAATTATAAATTTTTAGTGCTCTCTTTTGAATAATGTTTCTGTCTATAGGTATGATTTTGTTATTGCAGTCTTCTATCCATATCATAAGAGCCCTTTCCATCTCTTATATTATTACTAAGCGTGTACGCGCAGTATTTTTCTTACTGATAGACAATCCTGCCAAAACTGTGGATCTAATCTTGTTTTCATTTTTTTGTATCGTCCTAATTGTTGCTTCATTTAAATTCAAAGTTTTAGCAATAGAGGATGGTTTCTCGCCTTTCTTGAGACAATCTAGGATATCATTTTTTTCTGCAATAGAAATGAACTTTCTCTTTCTTATTTTATCTGTAACTTTCGACATTTGGGGCTTTAATATTTTTTTATCTATAAATATGATTAAAAAAATACGATTAAATGTATGAAAATATGACTTAGCAAAAACTATAATATTATGTACATATATTTAACCCTTTGCGCTCCATATTATTTTACAGTAAAAATGGGCACACGAGATTCACTTGTCACTTTCACAAAACACTTCATATTTTATTATTTGATTTCGAGTACATAATTTTAAATACATATTCTAGCAACCAAGAATCACATAAGTAAAGTGGAATCTACTCGGGAATATATGTCATGCTTCTGGACTGCTAAGGGTTTTTATGTACATAATTTATAATATGTAATATGTACTTACAAACAATAACCCAGAAAAATCTACGGATTACGAAGAAATATGCACTGCACCGATCTATGGGTGTACCAAATCAAACATGTTAATTAATTTAAATTTTTTTTTAAACCGTGTTATATAAAGCGTGTTATACAAAAATATGCCACAATTCATCAACCGTGTTATATCAAAACCGTGTTGTATAAACCCGTGTTATACAAGGCCCAAGTGTATTTCCAGATATTCTATTCTTATTTATTTAAAAGCTTTAGTTATATTTTTTTGATAGGTCTATAGTATTGATAACTATAACTAAGTTATTGATAACTAGTAAAACACACATTTTGATGACAGCTGTATAATTTGTTTATATGAAGAAAAAATACAAAAATTACAATTCACAGTACCTATTCAATATAAATCTCACAAGATGAATCTTCTATTGCCATTTTTATCACTCTTATAGTTGTAACAAAACAAGAAACAAAATAATGATAGGTTGCCAGTAACTAAAGATATTGGTTTAGAAACCAAATTATTACTTAATGGTTGTTAGTTACTATTAATCATCTTAAATTTCAAGCAGAATAAACTGCGTTAAAGTTAATTAGCATAAATGGAGAGATTACAGTATATGCACTGAAGACAAATTTTTTGGATTGTGATGAACTGCTGAAGTGTAGATACTTTTTAATAAAAAAAAGATAACATCCATTCAATTGGAGTTTTTAAGTCAAAAATTCACAGAACAAATAATTTATAAGTGTATTCTTTATATATCAATATAATTTAAGAATAAATAAATATTTTCAGTTATTTAACAATAAATTACTAACTTATTTCATGGATTACATTAATCCCCGCTGCGTGAGTTCTATCTCTTATCCCGAGGCTCTCTTCAAGCGGAATGGTCCTACTTACTTTATAATGAGAGCAGTGATCATATCAAACTAGTGTCATGTTACTATGGACCACCCATAGTGGAACAAAGTAATTTATTGTTAAATATTCTAATATGGAGTCCCACAAAATTGAAGCTGAAACTTTTGATAAATTTTCAGGTATGTTTCAATGGGTGGATATGGTCAGTAATTTTTCACACCCGTGATAATGATTTTACGGAATTCATGGACTATGCATGCGCATTCTCAATGGTCGTTGTTGTCTTTTATTGTTTTGGGATGAGGTATGAAATAAGCTAACATTTCTATTTATTTATTTGATTCATAAAACAAGTGTCTTTTACATAACATGAGCACACAAGACAAGTTAATTTAAGTATTTAAAATTATTGACATAAGTATAAATTTTATTTTTTATATTGTATATAAAAAAGTTATTATTTCTGATATTCTGGCTCATGAAATCTAGAGTTGACTCTGTGTAAAAGTTCCTATTTTCCAGTTTTTGTATGCTTATGGTCTTATGTTCATGTTGATAACAGCTGTGTAGTTGATGAATGGTTGAACAAAATTAAATGTAAAAAAAAACTAGAAAAGGTGGAACCATAGAATAATAATGATGACTTCGCTGAATACTTGCAAATGTTTTTTTCTGATTATATTTTTTAATGTTAATGTTTCAAAAGTATTCATAATCTCCTTTGGTATTCCATTGGTTTATATTTTCAGGATCCTATATGAAAAATCAAGAAAGTGGAGAATAATATTTAGCAGTCTATGTGTTTCATATTTCATTAATCACACAGTTTACCTATACTCTGGTCAGATCGACTACTCCTACAACATGAAGGCTAATATTGTAGCTGGTAAGATTTATTTCAAATTTATTTACCCAGGGGCACTAATCTATAAAAATAAAGGTTTGAAGCAGAGATTCGGAGACGAATTGGTATGGTAAAATCTGGATTGGGCAAACTTATAAAGATATGGAAAAATTGGTCTATACTGAACTATTTTAAGAATTGAGAACAATACTAAAATTCGCCATGTAAGAACTCTGATTTTCTCTGCAGCTCCCCATGGAGTGGAAACATGGACACTGAGGAAAAAGATGTTTTTAAGATATGATGTTGGCGCCAATTGCTTTGAGTCTCATGGACCGCAAGATGCACCAAAATGTCGATCCTCAAGAACCTCTTCTAGCAACATGTCATATTTTGGACATGTCACTAGAAGATATGAAGAAGAGAAGAAGTGACGAGGGGTGGGGAGCTAAGGGATGGTCTCTAGCAAGGTAGACAATCAAAGAGATGACTAGTTCCTCATTAATGCTGCACTCATCATAGCTCAGAATGGAGGGAAATTATCTGCTCAGTTCCAGATCATTAGGGAACCACGACCCTCAACCATGAGCAATACGATTAAGGAGATATTTCCCTTAAATTTTATGGTTTTTACAGTTTTTTAACATGCTTTATTTTCACAAATGATTTAATCAATAACTATTGATAAACATGTTTCTAAGTAACCTAGTGCCCTAGGTTCGATTCCCAATGAATCTTAAGCAAATTTAACTTTTTGAACCTATTCTCATTTAAATGATCGTTATCCTGGCGCTTCATAACTACCTTTCTCAATTTCTATAATTGCTCTTGTACTGTCATTTGATACTTAACAGTTCTCTATAAATCATTGATTCTTTTGGTTTCACATTACATAGAACGAGACGGCATAGGATTTGTCCATTTGCTTGATCTCAAAGATATCAATCTTGGGGTTCATTTACACAATTAGTATCCAGGTATCAATACTAAAAATAATATATGAATAAAACATAAGAATTTTAATATAAAAAAATAAATCAATCTTATAAAAATTTAATTGAATACTAACTACGTACACGGCAACTCAAGTGTCCTGATACATCACCCATGTGAACAGAACTAATGAGATCTTATGAAGTGGACAAAACTTGATGCAGGCATCATACTCATACTGCTTCATATAAAGGAGTTCACGGCCATTATTCGAGAAGAAGAAAAGGATGGATGAGGATTATTTGACTACCTTAAATGAGCATCATGCTATATGTTTCATCAATAAATCAAAGGTTTAAAAATAAACAGTTCGTGATTATGAATTGAATCCAACACGCCTGGATGCTATTCATTAATTTATTTTAAAGTAACATGCATAAAATAACTAATTTATATTACTATAATGAGTAAAATAATTTCAGGAGTTCTTGGTGGAGTGGGTTGGGCTACCTGGTGTTGTGTGCAGTTCTGGAGAGGAAGGTACTACGTGTGGCGATGCTTAGCCTTTGTTTTACTGACTGCAGCTTCTCTGTTCTTGGAACTGAGTGATTTCCCGCCAATAATGAAATTTTGGGATGCTCATGCCATTTGGCATCTATCTACTGCACCTTTGCCATTCTTATTTTACAGGTATAGTGTCTGAAATCTTTCTCAATTTTATGATTACATATGATATATATGTATACAAAAGTAATATCAAAGTATTTTTATTCAAATTGTTATGAAGCTATTAAGAAAAAAAAACTCATAAAAAAATTCTTTGTAAAATTCCATAGCATATGTGTACATATTTTCGGGCAGCCGGGGACAAAGATGCTTATTCGCAGGTGATAGTTGACATTGGGGGGACCTGAAATGACACTAGGAAGAAGAAGAATGTGTATACATTTTTAATATAAAAAAAAGCATTACATAATACCATAAATACTTAACAGTCTTTCTTTTCTTATACATTGTTTTTCAATTTATTCTCAAGATCATATGTAAATAAACAAGGTATTTGTAAATCAAAATATAAAATAATAATTTTAAGTAAATGATATAATAAATACAATGAAGCGTTGTATTCAGTTCGACCCACCTCTACCTAATCTGTTATGAGCCCCATCCAGCGCGATCTACACTAGAAGATTGAAATCTTCTTCATTTTTTTTTACGAGTGTGACATCACATAGTGACAAAAAAAGAACTGCGCAAAGGGACTCCTTCTTCGGTGGCGACACACCTGAGTGGGAAAAGAATAGTAGTGACGATGGACTTAAGGTCCCGACATGGGAGAAGGAAAATGACTTGCAGCGTAGTAATTTTTTTCTTATTAAGTGGCTTAAAACCTGGAGTTCAAACAGCCCAGCAAGTTGCCAGTACATTAGCAGAAAACTTCAAATGCAACAAAATGGAAAATTATTACCAGGATTTTTGTGTTTGAAAGTATTTCTTTTAAACATGTAGAAGATAGTCAAGTAGATCCCTGCATTAAATGGTAAAGATTGAAGAAAATAGATGGTGATATAAAATTCGAACCATTGCAGTACATGTTAATCTCCGATTTCCGCTATCACCACACAGTAATCGCTTAATTAAGATTAGATGTCGCTAATTGATTGTAATTCAAGTCTCCCTCATGCAAAGTGCTATTTGTTGTTGATTGATTTTACATATTCCAATGAATGAATTTTGATTTCAGATTTATTATCGATGATTGCAGACAAATCAGGAAGAAACAACAAGAGACACAGAGCAATCTAAAAAAAGCATAATTTTTAGTAAAATTTATGAAAATGCAATTTTTTTTAAATGTGTACATTTTAGTTTTATTTTATGCTTCACTTTTCAAATAGTTCTTTAAGATTTAAAATTAGTTATGAAATTTACATTATACAGTGGTACCTCGGGTTACGAACTTAATTCGTTCTTTGATTCGGTTCGTGAACCGAAATGTTCGCGAACCGAAACAATTTTTCCCATTGAAATTAATGTAAATACAATTTATCCATTCGCCCGCCCCAGAAACATATTGTTTGTTGACTTTTTTTATGGATTTCTATGTGGCAAAAATATATAATATAAAACATATGTTACAATACTATAACTTTTAATTAAGGAGAATGTTTCCGCCATATGTGTATATATCGCCAAAGTAGTTAAATCCACAAAACACATGAACACTGTAACAAGGGAATAATACCAAAGGGCAGGTCTCTTTGAAGGGCCTTCAGCCGCGTCCTGACGGAGTTTACCGTGATTTCTCCTGTTGTAAGGCAAATGCCGGGGCGCTCCCAAAAAAGTCGTGCACGGACGCATTCCTTGTCCTATCCAAACACAACATTCGAAACATATTAAACATATACAGAGCAATAAATGATAAACACTTTTGGGGTATGCACTGAGGGCACAGGCAAAGAAGTGGGTCTCCATAGAACCACTTCAGAGAGTCCAAACACAATCCCGGGGTTATAAACCTGGTGCGTCATAAGCCAGGTTGCCCATTAGCACAACTCTTCAAAAAAAAAAAATACTATAACTTTACCTTTGTGGTTGATAGTTACTGGCACAGGTAGATGGTAGAGGAGGAAGAGGAAGACTACTCCTTCGAAGGAGAGTCCCATTCCATAATAAGGTCGGGCAACTGTGTAGGTATTTCTGGTGTTTTTTCTCGTGTTTGTATCCTGGGAAGTGGTTTGATTACTGGCTTGGTGGCTGGTATTTTCACAAAATAACGATCCAGAGACATTTGTCTTTTTCTTTATTGGATAATTTTCCGAAAATGGGACATCACACTGTCATTTAAAATGTCCACAGCTCGGCTGGTCACAGTTTTGTTAGGGTGACGTTTCTCAATGAAAACCTGCACTTCACTCCACTTGCTGAAAATTTCTTTGATCTCGGCAGTTGAAACATGTCCCACCTCTTCCTCCTCCTCTCCTGAGGGCTCCTCCTACATAACTTTTATCTGTAACTTCAACCGTCCTTAGCGCATCTTTTTTCTTTAAGATAGTACAGATCGTAGATTTAGCCATGTCGTACTGTTTAGCGAGATCAGAAACACGAACACCATTCTCATGTTTAGTTATTAGTTCCTTCTTCGTTTCTACTGTAATACTCCGTTTCTTTACACCATTCATTTTCTTGGGAGCCATAATGTGGGTTAATTTAATGCAAAAAATATTTTATATATACTGTATATTATATACATAAAAAGCAAAAAAAAATTGTATCAAGAACAACGAACTCAACGACAAACAATGTTTACAACGTGCACACCTGAGTACAACTAATGCGCCGTTACAACTAATTTGTGAGCCGAGACATTGTACGCAGGTCGAGTCAAAATTTGTTCGGAAATTGTGTTCGTAAGCCGATTTGTTCGTAACTAGCGGCGTTCGTGACCCAAGGTATGACTACATTTTTTTGAGGTGTTTTTCAATGTTCATAGATAAAATCCCCAATTGAAAAGATTAAAGAAAATCTATATCTTAATTTTTTTGAAAATTATTGAAAATTTGGTTCTTACTCACTCATATTGAAACGTTCTGGGTAACAGGGAGTAGCAACTGTGTAATTGGACAGGAGGTACGAAAAACTAAATTTTTCTATGGAAATTTTTATACAGGTATCCTTTCCTTTGGGCCATTAATTGGTCCTAGAAAAAATGTGTAACTATAATAGAAAAATGCTCAATGTGAAGTGATTTTTATCTAAGTAATAAAGTAACCCAAAAATGGTAAAAAAAAACAATATTATTTTTATTTTCGATTAGAAGGCCTACATAGCTTATTCTTTTCATTCAGCTAATGATCATCTGAGCCTGGCAGATCTGGCTCATCATTTCCTTGCTGTCTTAAAGGCTCTGGACCAGTAGCAAAATCATTTTCAATTTTCTTTCAAAAAAGTGTCAAGAGTTGACAGGCAGTATTTTTCTGGTCTCCATGAAGTTCTTTGTAACAAGCTAAGGAATTCTGAATTTCTCAGGCAATTTCGATGCTTCTTTATGATCACTTCTATCAATGATCTTAATTGCACTGTCAATGTGCTTAACCAAGTCATCCATAATATATGTTTTGTCAAAAATTCTTTGACAGGCTCAACAACAAAGGGCTTAATTTGATTTAAATCACGTAATTGGAAAATTGTGTAATGTGGAATTGCATATGAATACATGTATGTGTTTTGTCGAAGTTATCCAGTTTTATATTTAATGTAATATGTTATATGAAATATAGGTTTATTTTGTATCAATTGCATATAATTTAATGTAATATGTTATATGAAATATAGGTTTATTTTGTATCAATTGCATATAATTTAATGTAATATGTTATATGAAATATAGGTGTATTTTGTATCAATTGCATATAATTTCTTAACATTAAACAGTTTTCATCAATCTTGCCAAATTTATGACTTCACATTTTGCTCGGAAAGTATCAATATGATTCTATATTTTTCTTCTACAAAAAAAATAATGTTTTTTTATATTATGTTATGAAGTATTAAAAAGAATGACTGTGCCGAATGAATGAATGTGCCGTTGACTGTGAATTTTTATTATTTTTTAATAATGTTGATATTTTTGCTAACTTCAGGAAATAAATTAAGAAAATAAATTTTATTGATATAAACACAATAATATTGGAATTCAGTAATTCTTAACTTAACACATTGTTTGCGGGAAACGCTTAAAAACGTCTTTTACATACTGTTGGTAGAGAGCGGGAGACGCTTAAAAGTGTTGTATTTGCTTACTGTTGGTAGAGCGCGGGAGACGCCAAAAAACGTTGTACAGATCGGAATTGGGTTTGCGGTTACTTGTGAAGTGAAGCGATTAGTATAATGAGGGTCGGGTGGCAGACTGTCTTAGTATAATTAGGATCGGGTGGCAGACTGTCGTCATATAACATGCACTCCAAATACAATAATTGTAAGATAAACATTTCCTTTTAATCTTTATAATTCTTCAGTATTGAGGCGATATTGTTTAGTTCAAGACGTTCTCCATTTTCGTTTCTGCCTACATTTCGCTATTGCAAATTATTTTTATTAAAAAAATATTACAAGATACCTATCATTGTATCATATAGTATAGTGGATATCGATCGCTGTTGTGTTTGAAAAGTTATTTGTTCCGTATTTTTATAATAAATTAATATTTTTTTCATAAAAATGGATTACGATAGTAATGAGAGCGATGGGGAATTGTGTGCTGATAATTTGTCAGATTATTCTTGTGTTGAGAAAAATACAGATGGCGAATTTGAAACTAGTAATAATGAAGTTACCGTGCGTCCTCGGACATTTTTCCGATGAACAATTTCAAGCGATTCGGATTCAGACTCGGACGAAGGTGAAGAAGATTGGTCATCAGCAGACAATCCACCAGTCCTGGAAGAGTTTTTAGGTCGACCAGGTTTAACTACCGGTATTGTTTTGAATAGTATAACGGAAGCGGTAAATTTATTCATAGGAGATGATTTTTTTACATTCCTTGTACAAGAATCTAACAGATATTATTATCAAAATAAGCACAAATTTTAAATATATAAGAAAACTCTCAAACGGAAAAACATTACAATAGAAGAAATGAAGAACTTTTTGGGACTTATCTTTCTTATGGGACAAGTTCGTAAGGACAGAAGACATGAATACTGGAGTTCAGATGCATCCACGGAAACACCATTTTTTGCGAACAGACCAATATATTTCTTATTATTCTATCTTACGAAAAACTACTAAATGGACAAAAAGACTGGCGATGTATTTAATAAATTGTGCATTGTTCAACTCCTTTGTTGTGTATAACTCTGTTACAAGAGAAAATAAAATAAAATATAAACAATTTTTCAAGGACATTGCAGAACACTGGGTGGCTGATCAGATTTCGTCGGATAATATTCAAGACTCAGAACCGACACCATCGACATCTGGTGTCCGAAAAAAATCTTCAAAATTAGATTCTCCGGGAAGACTTTCAATGGATATGAGAAAACATACATTGGAAAAGATTGAAAGCGCTGGTAAAAACAAGAATCTACAAAGGAGATGTCGTGTGTGCGCGGTCCACAAAGCGCGTAGCGAAACCCGATATATGTGTAAATTCTGTGATGTGCCATTACATAAAGGGAACTGTTTTCAACGATATCATACCAAAAACAATATTGGTGTTAATTTTTTCGTATTTTTCAAAATATATATTATGTTGAACATGTACAGGACTAAATGGACAGTAAGGTAAAAATGCAATTTAACCTTAAATATCATAATTGTTTACCCAAATATACATAAGTTTATAAATAGATCATTAAAAACGATTTCATTAATGATAAAATACTGAAAATTTTATTTAAATATGATCAATAGTTCTCAAGTTATAGTAATTTTACGTGAAACGTAATTTCGCGCGCGAATCTAAATTAATTGCCCGCTTAACGGCATAGATTGATGAAAAAACCGCCCGACAACAATGTGTTAAGTTACTTTTCATCATCAATATCATTTTCAAGAAGAGAAACACCATACAATAAACTCGATATTTGAAAATAAATTACATCCCATCCCTATTAAATTAAATCTAGGGTTCGTTTTAATTTATATTTATTGTAATACGTTATATGTTTACTGTATAGTACTGAAAGTATTATTTTGTAATATTATTTGTATTCAAATATTGTTCTTTGTATTATTAGTCAATTTTTCACATCAAAATGAAACTTTGTTATTCTAAATACAAAATTTATCATATATGATATAAAAAAGAATTTTGACAATAATCAACTAATATTAATGCCAGCAAATGCCATATTGAAGATTAACTTTAGGCTATACATACTTTTTTTTTCAATTCAAGTAATTTATTTATTGAGTACTTTTTTCTTTATAAACTTTGAAATAATGTTTTATTGAACACACAGAATAATAAGATGTTCATCATATTATTCACCAACTTCTAGTCATATACCTAGTTTAAATACTTATTCCTTTTTAAGAAATGATAATTTAATCAATAAAGTTTTATGTTTATGTATGTATTACTTTTCATATATTCAATTTGAATTTCCTTATATTTATATATTAGGAGTACAAATTAGATCGGTCCATTTCCAAAAGATGGCCTGGCTGTTATGAATGGTTCATAGTGACAGCCGATTTTGGCGGTTTCAGAGAGGTTAGACATCTGCCAATAATATTCAGTTAATATCGCTTTAAGTTTCATGCAAAAACCTTGTTTTGTACAGTGTTGGAAATGTCGAATTTTGTGTTAACCAAGCAGCATTTGTGGGAGGTTTTAATTTTCTGCTTTAATTGGAAGAAAAGTGCAGCTGAAGCCCATCGAATGCTTGTCGAAGTTCATGGTGACGCTGGTCCAACTGATAAATCATATAGGGAATGGTTTCGACGTTTCAAGGATAGAGATTTCAGCGTCGAAGACAAGCCTCGCTCTGGACAGCCAAAAAAATTCGAGGACAAAGAATTAGAGGCATTACTCGAAGAAGATCAGAGTCAAACGCAAGACGATCTTGCAGAATCATTGGGAGTGACTCAACAAGCCGTTTCCGTACGATTGAGAGCCATAGGAATGATTCAAAAACAAGGAAATTGGGTGCCTTATGAACTGAAACCGAGAGACGTTGAAAGGCGATTTTTCACTTGTGAGCAGCTGATTCAAAGGCAACAAAGAAAAGATTTTTTGCATCGGATTGTAACTGGAGATGAGAAGTGGATATTCTACCCCAAGAAGAAAAAATACTACGCTAAGCTCAACATCAACACCAAAACAGAACATACATGTTTCGAAGATCATGCTCTGTATCTGGTGGGACCAAAGGGGTGTTGTTTACTATGAGGTGCTGAAACCTGGCGATTCCATTACGGGCGATTGGTATCGGCTACAATTAATTCGTTTGAGCCGTGCATTGCGAGAAAAACGGCTGGAATACGAGCAAAGACATGATAAAGTTATTCTTCTTCATGACAACGCTCGGCCTCATGTCGCAAAAGACGTAAAAAAATATTTAGAAATGCTCAAATGGAATGTTTTACCGCACCCGCTGTATTCCCTGGACATTGTTCCTTCTGATTACTGGTTGTTCCGAAGGATGCAGCACGATTTGGCAGGTTACCGGGTCACTTCTTTCGTAGAAACCGAAAATTGGCTCCAAACTTGGATCGCCTCAAAAGACGAGTCATTTTTTCGAGATGGAATTCGAAAATTGCCTGAGACTTGGGAAAAAGTAGTAACCAGCGATGGACAATACTTGAATTGATCTGTTCATTCATTTTGTTTAGAAATAAATGCATTTTTGAACACAAAAAATTGGACCTAACTAATTTGTACACCCAATAAATATTTTTTTTTTAAAGAATAATTATGACTGAAGTCATAGACATCCTTATACCTTCGAACACTAGGTGTAAAAAGTGCATGTACCGTTCGAGGGGAGTAGCACAGCACGGGATTCGAACTGACGACCTTCCGCACGGAAGATCAGTGCATTACCGCTCGGGCATGCAACTCACATGCGGTTAATTTATTTTGCATGTTAGTTTATTACTAACCGCATAGTAAATATTAGCAATGGACTGAAATGTTCTGTGTATGTATAGCATAATATGTGTACATAAATATGTTATGTGCGTTGTAACTTGATAAATAACTAAATATGTGTATATTTTGAATAGATTCAAGACTAAGTATTATTTGTGATTAGTTCCTTGATCTTCATCAAATTAATTTATTAAAGTACTTTATGCATTGGTAAAAAATAATTCAGAGTAATGTCGAATAACATCTTCTGAATGAATGACAAAAAAATAATAAAAGAGAAAATACATTCCATTGCACTATTTATGTAAAAACTTAATATTTTTAGAAAGAATCTTATTATAAACAGCACATTTAAAAGACTTGCCATTTTAAATCTTCTTTTTCCTTCCTTCCATTCTGTTAATAGGTATCACCCTATACAGCGTAGCGCTATGATGGATGTTAACCAGCTGGATTATTACAAAAATGCGTAGCAAATGGTACCAAAATAGTGACATTATGTGTTAGTTTGGTCTTAATGCAATTATTTAAAATGTATGTTTACTAGTATTTTCATAGTAAAATGTAGATTAGATTAATACTTTTGATATATTATGTAATGTGGTTTTAATAATAAATTGTAAAACAAACACCATTTATTTTTAAACAATCCTTATCTCAAACCATAGTCAATCGCAAGTGAAAGAACATTAACCTTTCCTTCCCTGTGTTGGGTATCTTCTACACGTTGCTTCTAATAACCATCAATATCTCTATAAATATAATAAATACAAGGTTAAGATTTTAGGTATTCCTCCATAATATATTTACGCATTGATTAAAAAAATAATATTAATAATAATCAGAATTTATCGACTATATCGAGGTTTTTTGTAAAGATCGAAAACAAATTCGCATTTAAACGCTGCGAGTGTCTCGTCTTGACGATAGGTGAATAGTATACGGGAAGCGCGACACTATATTCGCATCTCACTCTTGCATACTAGACTGAATTGCGAGGAGCTGAACTGTCTCAACGTCGCAAGGAAAGACGTAAGCGCCGGGGTATGCGACTGCGTTCCGCGCCACTAGTAGCTTCTAAGCTTGCAAATAGGTTAGATGTACGCCCGTTCCATGAGTGGTTTTTAATGTTTTCAGATGGTTTTTTAATGTTTTCAGCAAATAAATCTCAATTATTATAATTTTTAACTTCAATTATAATTAATTAAGGGGATTATCTATGAATGTTCTAATTTTTCCGATTTAAAATCGCAAATTTTTTATTGCGTACTCACTACACAACACCGTAACATGCGTATTATTTTTATCACCGTAAGGGAAGGGTTAAGAAAGTACAAAGTGTTGAATTGGTTTTTGATGTCTCAATTTTTTTTGTGTAAATTAGACCTTCAGTACATAGAATAAATTGAAAAAGCATATTTTATGGTTTGATTTACTTACGACATTCTTTAATAATTGATAATTCATTATTTCTTCCACTATAGTATTTGTACCAACCAAATGTACCATAGGATTATTCGAACTATATTCTTAGATCTTCATATATTTTTATTATCTCCACATTTTACCACCAAATAGATAATATTATAAAAAAATTAAAAAGCTCTATTTTTAGAAAGTACTCTCTACTTATCGATCATACATTTAATGTATTTCTTAGATTCACGATACAACAGTGTCTTGAATCTAAGATATATTTTATATTTAGACAAACATTAGCACACAACAAGATAAATTAAATACTTAAAATAATTGACATAAGTAAATAAAATTTATCTTAAAATAACATGGAGATACAATAAAATGGTTTAAGAATTTGATGCAAAAATTGCTGTCTTTAAATTGGAACAAAAAGGAATACAAATAAAATAGTTTATGGGATAAACACTTAACACCAATATTAAGCACTTCAATTACAAGATGTTTGCTTGAATTGATCTTTTATTTATAAAATACATACATTTATTTTCAACATATGTGTATTGCTAAATTTTACCATTTTGCCCAAGGGCGTGGGCTGAAAAACTGTTCTCGCGGCTGGGTTTGCCCCATATATTGGTGGGGCGTATCTTGGCCGGAGGATGTTATTAGATGAACCCAGGCCTTTTGATAGCTTCTCTCTTAAATGTATTTTCTGCCATTTATGTGTTTTTGGAGTGTATTTAAATATATATACTATGTTGCTATCAATAAGCCTATATTTATTTATGTGTTGCGATGACAGAATTAGCGTTTTTAAAATAAGTTTCAATTATGAATGCACGGTGTTCACCACTCCATGCTGTGACGGCATCTGAAATGGTAAAGTATGTGCTACTTAAGGACACAACTTTGCTCCACCCTGCACTATTAGTGCCTGAACAGCGGCATTGGCAAATCAGGGAATTTTTTTCTACTGCATCTGTATAAATATAGTGATTTTTATTTATTCATAACCATTTTCAACCTTATGAGATAAACATATTGGAAATAAAACAAGTTTTGAAGATGTATTTTTGTTATTGAAAACTATTTTATTGTCAGTCACATATAATCATGTGAAATAGCATTCTTTTCATATAAAAGCACAGGTCTACAGTTTATGGGTAAATATATTTTCACACGTCTACCTGCCCATAATGGGCTAATAATGATCGATCAATATTATTTATGTTGCACAATAAATTTCCTTTTTACATTGTACTATTATGTACATATTTCAATGAACTCAAAAATTCCCCACACACAGGGCCGATAGCTGATGAAACTTTTTTATTTTTCTATACTATATGTGGAACAATATGAGACTGACTGAGTGTGTGTGCTTGTGTGTGGATATGTATACGTGTGAGTTTACAAGTATAAGTAAATGTGACACTCATTAAATCGTGTTTTTTTTCTTTCTTTGCTGGTCACTTAAAAAAGTACACCTAGTAAAATAGGAATAGTTTATTTGAAATAAATTATTTTATTACAATAATATGGAAAAATATAAAAAATCTAATAGAATATATTTATAATGTACCGTTTAATGATCCAACTAATTCCATTTCATTGTAGCAATATATAAATTGCATTATTCGGATAGATTCAGCAAACATACCTTTTTTAGTTTTTTGGAGTTGCTAGTCCTACTCAAGACCGAGTACTAAGAATACTTAAAGATGATTCTTAATTTGAAATTTTTCGAGGGATGGAAGGGAACGTCTTAGTGACATAGATCCCTTAACGTCGCTATAGAAGTTGAACGTCTGTTGAAATGTTTAACAATTTGTTGTAAATTAGATACCGAACGAAGAAATCAACATGTATCGACAGCCGTGTGTGGATCCATTAACTGTACAATATTTTAGAAAATGCTGAATAAAAGGTTTGAATACATATTTAATATTGCTAAATAATATTCCAAATACTTACAAAATTGTTGCTATGAATGAAATATACAAAATATGTGACAATTTTTCAAACATGCATAAAACATTTATTTAATGAGAAGTGTTTTATAATAAAAGACAAATATACACAAAAAATATCACACCAGTAAAATGTGTATATAAATGGTTAATTTCTATCATAAAAATTTCATTATAAGCCCATAATAACCCACCTTTAAGTTTTCTCAAATATCTCAAAACAAGTTAAATGAGCGATGCATCCATATTTGCATATATTTTTGTGAAAATATTCTATTTTTGTGCAAATATTCACACAAAAATGTATTTTCAGTTTTAGGACAGATTCAAATACAAAATTGCACCAAATATTTGTGGACAGTCATTTTCAATATGTCAGAAATCTCTCCTGTCATAGAATGTTGGTTATTCTCGATCAGTCTTGATTTGATTGTCATCAGTGATAATCAGCCTTCAAAAGTGGACACCCTCTTCGAGTATCATATCACCATTAAAGAATGTTTTAAACCACATTTGACACATTCAATCACTTACTGAATTGTCGCCACAAACTGTATTACATATATTTTTTTGTTTTGAGTTGCATTTTTTCCTTCGCTGTTGTAAAAAAGCACCGGACACCAAAAAAAACTACTTGTTTTGTTACATCTTCAAAATGATGACAAAAAAACTGCTTAAGCAATTTGGATAAACAATGGCCAAAAAGTGCTATTCATTTTCATAATAAAATATATTCAGTATGTTTGGAATGAAGTGACAAACAAAAATTTTGTCTTTACGACATCCATCTGAGATATATGAAACTACTTTCTGGATGACCAATTAAAAATTATCATTTTTGAAATTATTAATTATCTAACGTTAGTTCAAAAAATACATTTTCTTCAAATTAATATATTTTCAAAGGTTATCTTAATGAATGTGCCACATTTGATAAACGTTGATAATAGATGTTTACTGAAGTGATGTTGGCAAGTCTGACATTAAAATGACAATTTTTTTTCTCAATAATATTTGAGTTATTGAGCTGAGCAAATTGTTTTCTCAATAATTGAGTTACTTAAAATATGGATAAGTTTACAGAATGATATCAGTTTAAATATTCAATTCACTTTTAATATTAGTTAAAAGAAGTCAATTTTCTTTTTTAATATGAAAAAATAAACCTTCAAGTTATTAATAAAAAAAATATTAAATTTTTGTGTTTGTTTATTCTGAAAAATGAATATTTTTTTATGTTATATAATGAGATTGGTGAAATTTCTTTTCAATGTTCAAATATACATGATTTCATTTTAGTGTAAAAAATAATACTTCATAGAATGAATGTGACTAAAGTCACTAAGCAGATATAACAAACAAATAAACTTTAAATGAGTTCAATAAAAACATTAAAAAAAATTAGTAACTTATGGGTAAATTAAATTATTAAAGTTTTCATTATACATTTTAGAAATCTAAGCCACTTAAATGTGAAATTCCATATAAATAAAAGTAATCATTAATAATATGCTTAAAACTATTTTCGTATTGACTAATTTACAGTTTCTGCGTGTTTTGTTTAGAGCTTTTAGACTTTTGACTTATTTTTTTACTTTTAGTCATAAGTTATTAAATACATGATCAATGTGTCTGACAAAGTTGTTTTGAGGCAAATAGTTAATGTTTTATAAGATAATGGAACTATTCGTCTCATATCTGATCATATCAACATTTTGAAAGAGTTTATTATGGTATTTTTTAACATAAAAACAATATTAGCTGTAACATGTTTCTTATAATGTGTGATGAGAAGATATGCCGATTTAGTAATTTGTCATTGTTTTAAATAAAAAATTTAATTGAGGATTATATTTTTTAAACTGATAATAATTCTTTGATCAAAATTAGGACAGTGTAGCAATTGAAAATAATGTGTAAATAACATCGGAAGAATGAGCAATGTCTATATTTTACTCAGAAAATCATTCAAAGACACGCAGAACAGGAACGACCCGCGAAATATTCGGCTCCGCTGTATAACAAATGGCGAGTGGTGTATTGGTAAATGTCTCAGAAAATCAGAATAGTGTATAATTATCTTTTACATAAATACTGATAAATTATTATTGTAAGAACATTTAACTCTGCGACCACATGAAAAGATGAATGAAATAATGCTATATTTTTAATCAAGGAATTGACAAATGACAAGACTTTTTAATTAATTATTGAGATTTTCTGAACCCCAAAATCTTGATGAATTGAAAAATCACAAAGTCTTGTGTTGTAAAATTACTTAATACGGTTCCTATTTTCAACTGATGCACATTGTTCAAACTTGTACATAAATTGTTGGTACTGACGGGGCAGTTCTAGCACCGTAAAATTTTCTAAATTCTCTCTGCATATTGACAATAGATCGATTATTTTGCAGAAACAAGATTACAATTTTAGTGTGTTCTGTAATCATGTACGGTTCATGATTTAAATTCCCAATGATATACTATAATTCTTTTAAATAATAAAGAGTTTTTTGCTGCACCAGTTACAACCTAAAAGTTTTCCAAAATAGTTTAAAAATTAAAATAACTTACACCGTAGGTATATATAGTGCATACAAGTTACGTTCACTGTAGTTACAAAATGCATACAGACAGATAATTCTAGATAAAGTCTATTACAGACTGTTTTATTACAAAATAAGACTAATATCGCTCAAAATTTGAAAATCAAAATATATTCTACAAGAAATATTATTTAAATACAAATAAAAAAGAAAACACTTTTCACAAATTAATAAAACTGTGATAAATAAACATTTAAAAAATATATTGCTGTTCACAACAATCAAATTTAATTAGTTAAATTAATGGACGTCAGTAAATTATACATTAATAAACTGTTAAATAATATTGATTTAATATATTTCTTAACTCTTACCACTCTGTAGGCCAGACATTCTGGCCCAAATGATTTTAGTAGGCAGCTCCGTGGGCCAGGGAGTCTGGCCCAGCGCAGGTATAAGTTTACGTACCGATTTCTCAAGCACGCAGGTATATTCTTATAAAAATTATTTACGATAATTACAGTGAATCATCCCAACATGCTGGATAAACCGACATTTCTTTATTTAAATTTACCATTAGTTGGATATATTCCTGTAAAAATAGATGCATCATTTTAGCTGATAGAATATTTGTCGTATTCTAATTTTTTTTGGCCAGTCAGTCAGTCGTTATCCTGCATTGGTGACGGTTCTACAAGGCTACTCCCACTTTTTGTGACCATATTTTTTCGTTTTGTGGAACTACTATATTATATTTCTTAATTTTGTGATATTGGTCTTATTAGTTGAAAATAATAGAAATAGTAATTGACGTATTTATAAATATATTTAATTAACCGCTATGGAAAACAATGAAAGTTTTACTCACAAGTTCAGTGATAATAACGAATGTGATTATATCGATAGTAGTGATGATGGGGACCTTTTTACATTTGACAATGTTGATTGCAATCACAATCATGAAAGTGATCATTTATTTGTGGACACCGCACCGCATCCGTTCAAAGTGAAGAACTGAAGTGGTTCTCGGTAATAATCCGAGTGATAGAGATAGTGGAAGTGATACAGATAGTGGAAGTGACATTATGCCGCACAAAAAAAGGAGATGTGTTTATTTAAGCGAAGATAATGATGAAGAAAATGTTATGATTCCGCAACAACCTTCAGCATCCATCAATCCCACGTCGTCAAGACTTTCTGATCCAGCAAAAAGTTGGTATTTAATGTGTACTAATACATCGCAACAACAAATAAATTTTTCTATTGGAAATAGAATAGTTGGGCCAAATACCCCCACAAATTGTTCGGAGCCTATCGACTACTTTACGCTATTTTTTACAAATTCACTGATTAGCAACATCGTCGATGAAACGAACAAATTTGCAAATGCTAAAATTAGAAAAATTAATCCTGGAAAAAAATCGATGTGGAAAACATGGAGAGATTTGAAAGAAGAATTAAAAGCATTTCTAGGTGTTATTTTAAATATGGGAATAAGACCTCATCCTCATCTTCAAGATTTTTTTTCGACGGCATTTACAGCGCATTCGCCATTTTTTAGATCTATTTTTAAAAGGGAACGTTTTCTACAAATATATTGGATGCTACATTTACACAACAACGAAGATATCAATCGCCGGGAAACAAGTCTTCAAAATCGAATTAACAAAGTCGATTTGTATATGAAGCATTTAGATGAAAAATTCCGAGAACACTTCTTTCCCGGAAGAGAAATAGTTGTTGACGAATCTGTAGTCAATTTCAAAGGAAGAATTAGCTTCATGACATACAATCCGAATAAGCCAACTAAATGGGGTATTCGTTTATATGTATTGGCTGATTTCAGTTGTGGATATATATATTCATTTATTCCATATTACGGCTCACTTACAACTGAGAAATTGATAAGACCTGATCTTCAATTTACGTCCAGAATCGTTTTGCAATTATAAAGCAATTTATTGCTTTCAATTCCAGAATCAGAAGGTTATCATATGTTCACCGATCGATTTTATACCAGCCTTCCGCTTTCCGATGAATTGCTGAAGTTGAAAACGCATTTAACAGGAACGATTATGACGAATAAAAAAAATTTGCCAACAGCCATAAAAAAACCAAAATTAAAACCAGGCGAAATAATAGCATACGGAAGTGACAATGTTATGGTTCTTGCTTGGAAGGATAAAAGAGTGGTGACAATGCTAAGCAATTGGCATTCTAATGAATCAACTATAATAAGAAGAATAAAAAGAGGGGGAATCGAAGAAGATATCGTCAAGCCAGAAGTGGTGATAAATTATACCAAATATATGGGAGGTGTCGATAGAGCAGACCATTATACTTCGACATACTGCTTCCTAAGGAAAACATTAAAATGGTGGCGCAAGCTCTTTTTTTGGGGCTTAGAAGTTTCGGTGGTAAATTCATATATTTTATACAAGGAAAATAAGATAAAAAATAATGAAAAACCAATGAGTCATCTTCAATTTGTAGATAAGCTAATTATTCAGCTGGTTGGAAATTACAGAGAAGGTGGAAAAACAAAAAAAGGAAGACATTCGGTAGATCCGGAACAGAGGTTAAATCATGTCAATCTACATGTGATAATGCCTAATGCGCAGAAAAAAATATAGGGATTGCGTAGTTTGCGGTTCTGATAGAGAAGGGGGGCAAAGAAAACGAACAATGGATCACTGCAAAACTTGTGATACCAAACCGGCACTTCATGTGGGAGAATGCTTCGAAAAATATCATATTGTAAATAACTATAAGTGATGGTGATTAAATAATAAGCAGTAAGAAAGATACATTTATTATAACGTTTAACCGAATCGACAGTTTTTTTTATTGTGATAATAATACCCAAAATATGACAACCAAGGTCGGTTATACACAATTATTGCTATGTAATATAAGAAATTATGCAAATAAAACATATTGGAAGTAAATGTATTATTTTTAGTTACTTTAAGTGTGATTTAGCGAGCATTTTTTGCGAAATGTACTGTGAGGAGTATATTAATTTAAGTAGTCAAAATGGATAGTAAAAATTCCCAAATGTACTATAGGATGCCATTCTGATCTAAAGATCAGTCTTACAAAAATTAGAATCTCAAAATGTCGTTAAATTTCTGTACATTCAGTTAGAGCGTGATGTCTGTATTATTCAAAAAATAAAGCTCGTGATCCAAATATATTATAATATAGAGTTAGTAAATATAGAGTTTTAAAAAATATATCAGAGGCGGTAACCAAAGACTCGGCAAAGCTTTCATCTTTTCAAGGTTCACCGCCACCCTGCAGGTGTGTTGTAAGTGGTATACCGCCGAGCTAATCGAGTCAAGTATGATTCTGATAATTTCATGGTTTAAATAATTGAAATTTACTCAACCTTAAATAAAGAAAAGAAATAAATAGAAATTAAAAGGGGTCGTAACAGTACCAAAAATCCAATGGTCATACGAATTATCAGACAGTGTCCCAAAAATAGCGAACCAAAATTTTAATTTTTAACTAAAAAATATTATTTTGTTTTTTATTAAATCATGTATTTCATCCTACCCTATGAAAGTTTATCACTCACTTGACCTATTTAATTTTTTTATTTTATAAATACGTCAGAAATTTTAATCCGAGTAGCTAATTAGTTCTGAGAAAAAATGGTCAGAGTGGAAAAGGTTAAAAAAAAAAGCTCAAATTAAAAAAGTAAATATTGTTCAAAATTTTTTAATGTTTATTAATGTTTAAGTAAAAATATAGATAGTCAAATAAATAACAGGAAAGATGATTTAGTAGGTACTAATTACATAATAAAAATAAATATTTAAGAAATTATCGATAAAATAATGAAATATTATAAATTATAATAGTTAATGTTCTATATCACTAGAAAATAAAAAAGGACAGCCAAGCAGCAGACTCCAGACATACTCTTTATACCATCAACTATAAGAGCGACAAAAGTATCAATGGGAGATTTATTTAGTGAGTGATTTTTAATGAACAGGTGTATGCAATTGTGTAAGTACTGCAATTTTTTTCATATAAATAAATCGTATAGCTCTTTCATAAAAATGCATACTTAATTAGTTATAAGTAACATTTATATGGACTTGGAAAAATAACTAAAGCTATTTATTATTTTTAATTATCACCTATTTTATATAACATTCAATGGAGAGACTAACGATTTGTTTTCCTGGAATCAATTACTCATATAAATGAAGGGAATTATATTTTTAACAATTTATGCTATTTATCAAATAGGTAAAAAACCATATGATTGTTTAACATATTCTTAGATAAGCATTCATTTTCCATACACATATTCATGCCATTTGATAAATTATGTATTACAAATTTAAACTCAAGAAAATCATTATTAACCCTTCCTTCCCTGTGATTTGTAACTAGCACACATTGCTTCTAAAAACTTTAATATTTCTATAAATACTGGGTTCAGATTTTAGGTATTTCTCCATAATACATTTACGCATTGAATGAAAAAAATGATATTAATAATAATTAGCACTTATCGGCCACATCAGAGATATTTTGTGAAAATCGGGAATAAATTCAGCAATACAATCAAACGTGTGACGTAGGTATATTCATTTAAAAAAACCGCTATAGGTGAGGAAGCAACGCTATTCATGTCTCACTCTCACTCTACTTTGGTATATGGGAACGCAAGAAATAGAATCTCAGTTCGCTCGCTTCTCTCGCTTCAGTAGCTCTCGGGCATCCATTTGAGGTACTCTCTTCGCCCGTTTTGTGAACGTCGTCCAATGTTTTTTTCATGTTTTCAGCAATTAAATTTAAATTATTATCACTTTTGACTTCAAATTTAATTAATTTAAGCGATTGACTATGAATATTCTTATTTTTCCGATTTTAAATAGCTCATTTTTACATGTGTATTGATGTGTATTGAATACACAGCACCGGAATGCGCAGATTTTTTTAGCACAGGAAAGGAAAGGTTAAGATGAAGGAGAGCACTCTGAGATGGTTTGTGCATGTGAAATGAATGAAGAAAGACTAACAAAACAAACATTCAGTAAAAATGTGAGTAAAAGGCTCGGTAGAGAAAAGTTTAGTTAAATCATGCGAATGATATTTTGAAGGGGTTAAAAATTCAAAAGTAACTGCATTCATATTAAATAGTTTTGAAAGTTTATTGATCAATAAGATTGATTTTCCAAAATGTAATTTAGAATTTAAAGTAAACATTATTGTTTTCAAATATATTCTATTAAAAAACTCGGATTTTCCAGAATGAATTATAAATCCAAATATATCTCATTTGTTGTTCAACCACAATGCAAATAAGGTATTTTTATAAACGAGCCGAAATTCTACTTGTAAATAACATGTTACAAGTGGGCATAAAATAACAGATGTGAAATGGAAAAAAAGAAGAGGATAAATTGAAGAACACCTAGATAGATTTAAGCACTTTGCTAATATAATGCTCTTTAACTATATTCAAGTTTATTAATTTCACTGAAATCCAAATAGAACATTAACTATTTTGTATAGAAATAATGCTGCCTCTCCTTAATACTTATAGGGAATAAAATGTTCAAACGGTATACTTTTTGAATATAAATAGTATTGTAAATGTTATCACTGGTATCTAGGAATACATAATATTGACTATTTTTTAATTTTCCTTGCTTCATAAATACATTTTAAGACTAGTGTTATCTTATCTACTATAAAACACTTAAATGGCATATATTAAATTTAAATAATTTTGAAATATATAAACCAACGAACTAAAAAGATCTCTAAGAGTTTAAAATAATATTAGAAAACACTTAGCACTAAAAATATACTGTATGTACAAAATCTGAAGACATCATTTTATAACCAAAATAAATAAAATAAAAAAGTAAAATTATATTTAACAATGAATTAATTTGGTATTCCACTACTTATATAAATTCCCACTATACATGTTTCTACCAGTATAGGATCCTGAGTCTCTCTTCAGGCGGAATGACCCCACTTTGTTATAAGAACAGCGCTTACATATTATAATGGTGTCATGTTACTTTACTATGGACCACTCACAATAAGTTTGTGTGGTATTATTTATGGAAAGATTTAAATTTTAATAAATTCATTAAAATATTTTCTTAGAATTTGTAAATATCAATGCAGATACAAATATTTCTATTTCTACAAATTCTATACAAATATTTCTTAGAATTTGTCAATATCAATGCAGATACAAATATTTATATTTCTACAAATTCTATACAAATATTTCTTAGAATTTGACAATATTAATGCATAACACTAGTCCGATATATAAACACTGTTCTCATAACAAACCGGGATCATTCTGCTTGAAGAGAGCCCCGGGATGGGATGTAGAAACATGTGTGGCAGAGATTAATATAATTAGTGTAATAAATTAATTTATTGTTAAACATTGTAATATGGAGTTCCACAAAGTTTAGGGTGAAACCTTTGATAAAGTTAAATTATGCTGGAAAAATAATTTTCATACAAAGCAAGGATCCCTGTTTATATTTTTATAAGAATGTATTAAAGTATAAACTTGAGGTACATGTTGCAACATCTAAAAACTAGTAAGCTCAAAATTTCTAAAACCAATACACAGGAAGATTTTAAGATATGTGTACAATTTTGTTATGTATAGTGAAATCCTAACAATATTAATATAGCATTCAAGTACATATGTAATGAAAAGTCCAAACCTTTTATTTAAAACTGTATCATAAGTAAACATGTTTGTGAAGATAAAAAACAATAATGCAATAGAACCACACTTGTTCTAACTCTATGTGCTGACCGTACATACACAGGTGTTAATAAATTGTAATAAGTATTTAGATACTGTTATGGAAAGTATGAAAAGGATCACAAATTACAATAAAGGTGATCACCACAGATCACTAGAGGGATATAATTGTTTTATGAACATTACATTTGAATTAGTAGTGACATTTTAGTTTATTTTATATGCATGACTGATATGTTCTGAAACTATAAAAAAATATATTAACACTTTGTATACTGGTTGAGGGTAGTTGCTGATTACATATACCTTAACAAATGGTATAATATTAATTGTCCAAAAATTGTGAAACGTAGAAGAATTATACGAAATATTTTAGTATGTACATTTATACAATATATAAAAGATCTACATTTATGACACTAAAAAATATGAAATACAAAAACATTTGTTTTAAAAAATAAATGTATTTTGACATAAAAACTACATTTAATGCTAATGTTCATCTTTGTACAATACACCTAAAATAGTGTATCACTGTCTGCAAAATTGCCAAATTTTATTAATTTGTTTAAGTAAATAAAATTAATATTTCAATGTTTTGATACTAGGGTCCGGTTTTGCTTATGAGCGGGGTCGTATCATGTAGAAAAGATCCCTGCACAAAATGGTAAGGATTGATAAAAACAGATAGCAGTATAAAATTCAATCTGCATTGTACAAAAAGAGCAACTTTAATCTCCGATTCTCGCTGTCACTGCACAGTCACCCCTAAATTAAGATTGGTCTCCCACTCTCTAAGAGTGGCACACTGTTGATTATAATTCATGTCATCAGCCTACAACTTATGAGAACTTGTTTTTTTAAATAAAAAAATTGGAAACTTTTCTGCACAAGGTTTGAATTAGCCGCTTTTTATTGTAAATATGTAAATACATTGCAGTGTCAATTTAAAAAAAAAACAGATTGTATTACTAAAATTATCTAGCGCTATCCTAAATCACGCTTCATTTCAAAAAATACTTTAAAACTCAACAAGAATCTTACAATAGAAACTGCAACGTCTATACAGGTAAAAATTAGGTTTATCTATATATATATATATATATATATATATATATATATATATATATATATATATATATATATATACATATACATATACATATACATATACATATACATATACATATACATATACATATACATATACATATACATAAACATAAACATAAACATAAACATAAACATAAACATAAACATAAACATAAACATAAACATAAACATAAACATAAACATAAACATATACATATACATATACATATACATATACATATACATATACATATACATATACATATACATATACATATACATATACATATACATATACATATACATATACATATACATATACATATACATATACATATACATATACATATACATATACATATACATATACATATACATATACATATACATATACATATACATATACATATACATATACATATACATATACATATACATATACATATACATATACATATACATATACATATACATATACATATACATATACATATACATATACATATACATATACATATACATATACATATACATATACATATACATATACATATACATATACATATACATATACATATACATATACATATACATATACATATACATATACATATACATATACATATACATATACATATACATATACATATACATATATATATATATATATATATATATATATATATATATATATATATATATATATATATATATATATATATATATATATATATATATATATATATATATATATATATATATATATATATATATATATATATATATATATATGTTTATTTTAGGTTTTCAGTTACTTCGCGAACTGTAAATATTAGATTCTGACATCAGATCTACCTGGAGATCCATCAGCAGCTTCCTTATAGCATTTTTTATTTTTTGGCCTGGATGACTCTTTAGTAACATAGTTCTCTGTTTTGGATATACAGGAGACGGTATCTATTTTAATTGGATGAATTATTTATTTTATTAATTTATTATTTAATTTTATCTATTTTATTTTAACTGCTGATGGATCTCCAGGTAGATCTGATGTCAGAATCCAATATTTACAGTTCGCGAAGTAACTGAAAACCTAAAATAAACATATATAACCCTTCGCTAAAACCAAACAAAAAATCATATATATATATATATATATATATATATATATATATATATATATATATATATATATATATATATATATATATATATATATATATATATATATATATACATATATATATATATATACATACATACATACATACATACATACATACATACATACATACATACATACATACATACATACATACATACATACATACATACATACATACATACATACATACATACATACACATACATACATACATACATACATACATACATACATACATACATACATACATACATACATACATACATACATACATACATACATACATACATACATACATACATACATACATACATACATATATATATATATATATATATATATATATATATATATATATATATATATATATATATATATAATATATATATATATATATATATATATATATATATATATATACACACGAGTATATATATAAACTTGAATTGAACTCAATGCTATATATATTTCAGTATAAAAGACATTGGATGTGTATTATCAAAACTGATATTTATTCCTAATATAATATATGCATGTTAAATTGTTTTGTAGAAATCCAGACATAAAAAGTAAAACTTATTTAATATATAATTATAATAATTACGTAGCATGCTCAAAAATCACAGTTAAAATTCTTAATTTAGATTTTGTAAAAGTAAAAAAAAATATATCAGTATTTCACCAAATACAAATAATAAATAGATATAAAGTTTTTAAAATAATTATCAAAACAACATTTTTCCTTTAATAAAAATCACTTTTTTAATTCATGACTATTTGTTAAAAGGACAGAAAAGTCTTGCATTGTTTTGTGCTGTCAGTAGCCTTCATAATATTTAATGAATATTGTATTGTATTACACTTTCATTGTATACAGTACAACTTGGCGGGTTTATTGCCATGTGGTATCTCTTCTAACCAACCAGAAAGGTATTTAAACAATCTTTAAGTGAAACTACACTGGAATCCATTTTAAACCCACAACCCCCGGGTTGAAAACAGGCATCTTATCAGCCAAGATCATCTATATATAAATAAATGTTTAAAAATAAATTTTGATTTTTGCATCACTTTTTAACAATAATAAAAGAATGATTTTATATTTTTTTTAAAGTTTTGTTTTCAAGATTATTTTCATTATAAAAAAAGAAATTTGTATCATGTTATCAAAAGATGTAAACAGTTTTCTTTGTGTGATGTTTTATAATATCAAAATATAAAAAACGGAATATAAAAAAAGCCCTTGAAATCAAATTTATCAACAATTAAGGTTGAAAACTTTGCTTAAGTATGCATTGATTCTTATTTTAATAGTTAATTTTAAACCTCACTAAGTTTAATATGAGATCCAATTCAAATTAAAGTTATAATTTAAGAACAAAATGTAATAATGAACATTGTCATCAATTTTATTTAGGACAGGCATAAAATCAACAAAAAATACATATAACCAGTTTAAATTTATATCATGAAATAATTACCAATTAATCATTGATATAACTAAGTTTTGATAATTTGCAGGTTAAATATGGAAGCGAACTAATATTAACAATAAAGCTATTGAGAAATGTAATTATAGGCGTACCTCGCTTTACAGCGCTCCACCTCACAACACTGAGAATTCATATAAATTAAATCGAATTCAATTCTGTGTTGACGCATACATCACCTGATTCAATTGGAGTTAACTGATGTACATGGCAACGCTGTCATATCCAGTCCCAGTCATTGTTATATCTCGTGTTTCGGTTTTTAAACATAGCATTAGCCATGAAAGACGACCATGAAAAAAATTTTAGTGGGTAAAATACTAACAAATGGTAAAGCATAATATAGAGAAACTCTTCGCAAAAGGTTGTGGCAGTCAAGGAGGCAAGCTTCGTTATTATCTTATATTAAGAAAGTGTAATAAGCAAATGATGAAAATATAACCCGAGGCAAAGCAATGAACTATGAGTATAGCATTTATTTATTATTTTTACCTATGCATTGGTTGTTTAGACCTACGAATATATCATACTTAATAGATTGTATTGTAAAAATGTTCTTAGATTTTTAAATGATCTGGCAAATGAAAAAAGGCTGTAATTCCCTTTTGGGCGATATTCTCTTTACAGCGGTGGTTTCTAAAGTTACCCGCCATATAAGCGAGGTGGATCTGTACTTCAAATTGACAAATTATTTGTACAAAAAGCCAAATGATATAACTATAGGAAAACAAAAAATCAGATTAGTTTTTACATACCCTAATCTAAATGTTAGCCATTATATAAAAACTAAATATAAATATTGATATTAAATAATAAAACATTGGAAAGATAGAACAGCAAAATTAAAGTCAGATATACAAAATTATATTATCAATTTAAAAATACTAGTTTATAGTAATATTTTTGAAGATAAACCTCTATTGATATATCGAAATAACGTAACAAGTTTACATATTACTTACATATTATATATACAATTTCAAGGATATAAAATCTAATATTTAAGTTTTATTCATTATTTTTCATAATATGTATATATTTTTTAAGTCATTTCTAAATACCACAAAATTTTCAAATATAATAATTATTAAAAAATGTAAACTTTGAAACTGCCGCATTTAAATAAAAATATTCATTTATCACAAAATTTGGAGTTTCATAGAAATTTAACCTCAAATTTCTTTTGATTTATCATAAAAAATGGCAAGATTACTGTGGAAATCAATAATTAAACAAACTTATCTGCGATGTTTGTTTCAAGTTAGAGTTTAAAATATCTAAAATATAAAAGTTTAACAACAGTTTTTAACATTATCCTGTATATAAACATATATTAAAAGTTGACTGATCTCTTTTCGTGGAATCTTTTAAATTTTTAAATACAAAGATTAAACTTCCGAGAAGACCATAAATATATACATACTTTCACAAACTTTTACATCATAAAAGAGAATCATATTAATTTTCATAAAGACTTGTTATATTTTTGACAACGGAAAAAAACATAAGTCCAATTTTATAAGAAAAACTTAATTCGTGGACAAGTGTCACTTTTTCACTCAGAATATTTCAAAAGTTAAACGCTTAAAGTTGAATTCTTCATGTGTATTGCAAAACTATGTGTATGTGTTAATTGATCGAAACTGCAGTATAGTCCATGGTTTCATTATACATATATCCTAAGACAAAATTCAAAATCTATCAGATCGCGGCCAAGTGGATCAATCCGCAGAGCACATTCTGTGGTACTGCGATGGAAATGGAGTCAGTAATTTCTGAATGGAACTTCACTTAACCTTACATTGATTCATCTTCAGACCCATTGGCTACTCCGTTAGTAGTTTATATATAGTTGAATTAAATTAAATTAGTTATTATTCATAGTTGAATCAAAGGATAGTTGACACCCAAATTTGGGTGAAAAGTCATTAAAAATGTACTTTACTGAAAGAATTAAAACAATTCAATAACTTTTTCTTCTTTTACAGATATTCTACAAAATGCCTCTATCCAGGTCAGTCCATCATGGCACTACACGTTCTTCGTCATTACACCAAAATGAATACAAACTTAACAAAAAGCAATAGTATCCATTAGATATGAACTTAAAGATCTCATATTACACACTATGTATGTCAATTTCTGTAGTCTTTGAATTTTTATTTTACTTTTCTCTGTCATTATTTGAATTTATTTTACTTTTCTCTGTCATATGTAAAGCAAAGCACAGAAACTAATATAGAAAGATTTTCAGATATGAGATTCAAAGTTTAAATGAGAAAAAACTTTTAATTAAAGATTTCAATTGTATTATAGAAAAAAAAAAAGAAAAACAACCAAAACACTGTAAAACTAGAACTTTAAAAGTATTCATTATATGTATATGAAAAATATTTTAAATTTAAAAAACTTTCTAAATCAATACTTTTTGGTCCAATTAAATTATAAAATCCTTTAAAATTATACAAAAATTAATAAAGAACTGGTTAAACCGTAACAAAAAATTTATATAATAAATATGTTTTAAATTAAGTACTTTTCTAAATAAGAAAATAAACAATTAAATATGAAATAAATACTTTCTTGGTCAACATTTCATACAATTTAAATTCAAATGAAAGCATATAAATGAATGATCCAGAGACATAAAACATTAATGTGTTATTATGATACATTGATGGCATATTTAACAGATGAAAACAATATTATAAAACTGGGTTCTCAGTTGATAGTGGTTGTCTACAGGTTGACCGTCAGCTGACTATAGCAGGTCTGCGATACAACAGGGCTAGTACATTTTTTTGATACTATGTCAAGTAAGATTATTGGGTTGTATGCTTGCAGCTTTTTTGGCTTCCAGACAACATATTATTAGTTCCAAAATAATTAGGCTCCGTGTATTGATAAATATTTATAGTCAGAATCATTTTATTTTACCATAAAACAGCATGATGTCATTCACAAGATCAGTTTTGTAACCAGTGACATATTGCATGTTTAACAATGATATTATTAAGGAAAACATATCTTTTTACAAAACAACACAATTGGGGTACAAAGTCTTTCAATGTCAAAAATATGTACATTACCATTCAGAAATTAATAAAAAAATAATAGAATATACACATATGTACATGCAAAAGCTGCAAGTTACTTGATAATACTCAAAACAACACATTCCTTTTGAGATTATTTAAATATGTAAATATTTCAGTTATGAGGGGCACGTTTTCCTTGCATATATTCTTCCCATCGACGAGCAGTTGAGGCGAAGATTGACTCTTTTTCAAGTCCAGCTAATATGAGTAAGAGATTAATATGAGTAGCATGATAATCCCACCGTGCTATATTCGGAGCGACACCTAGAGTGAAATGACGGAGGTCATATATGCTCCCAGTGCCAGTATCATACAGTGGAAGCATTTTCTTTAAAGAATCCATACCCTGGTCATACAAGGCTTTGGCCTCAGCTCCTTGTGAAGGTCCTGCTATGACGCGCAAGTCATAAAGACCCAGCAAAGCATATATGAAGCCATTCAGTACAAATGATGCGGGCATTGTTGGGTATTCTTCATACCTGTAGAAAGATAATTGACTATTAATAAAATACATTATTAACCCTGGTTGTCTGAAAGGGGGATGTTTTACATTAACAGTAAATATTTCAATTCTATATAGATTGCACTTTTTGTAATTCTAAAATTAACAATATTTTTTTCATTGAACTAATCAGTAATGTTAAAAATAAATGAAGAGCCCATTCAACCTAAATATTTTGAACAAAATCTACATGATATTTTACAAATATAATCAGATTCATAAAGAATTCATTAAAAAGTCATGCGCTTCTATAATATAAAAAAATAGCATTTACCTTATTTAATGTTAAGTAGTTTGACTAATAACCTGCAAATAAAATATAGAGCAGGCCTGGGTAAATATTTTTGCTTAAGGGCTGCATTAAAGATATACAAATACGTGGCAATTTAGATGTCTGTGCATTACAAACAGTTACATAAATCACACAAGCCATACTAATAGATTTATTCTTCTAATAAAATTCATGGCTAAAAAGTACAACTTATTGGTTGGCGTAAGTAATGAAAACATACATACCATCACACTGTTTCCCGTAGACACAGACGAGAGAGCACTCGACTTCCTATCACAATCACCTTCTCACACAACTCTTACAATTTGTCTGACTTTTTACATAACCTTCCTTCAAAATATCATTCATTTGATCCAACCATACTTTTCTTGGTCTTCCTTTACCACGTCTTCGACTCACATTTGCACTGAATATTTGTTTTGTTAGTCATTCTTCGTTAATTTGTTTTACATGCCCAAACCATCTCAGAGTGCTCTTTTTTATCTTACTTAATACATCAACCTTATGTTCATATACATCCCTAATAACTTCTGTCATACATTGTCACCCCATGTATTCTTCTCAGTGCACGCATTTCTATAGCATTTATTTTATTCCTTCTAGCCTTTTTCTACATTCACCTTTCACCTCCATACATCAAAGTTGGTACTAGAATAATTTCACACTATCTGGTTTGAGTATTATCAAAAATGAAAACCTTCTTCAGAAAAAAAACATTTAAAAATTAATTGGAGTAGGCAAGTAACTCACAGTTTGCTATCCCACATGTTGGAAATACTATCACACGTGGACAGCCAACAACATTCACTCACGTCAAGCGAGTGTGAATATTGCTACCAGACAAACTCTTCTAAAAAATTTGTACCATAGAGAATCAACAAGAACCCCCAGGTAGAAGACCAGCGTCTTACCAACTAGGGCATGAAGGTTGTTACATAGTGAAATTAAATTAGCTCTTAAAACCAGTAAATACATACCATACATATTTTCCTAAAAATGTTGTTAGGACTCCACCATCCCAAGCAGGCAACCTAAAAGGCCTTAATGCTTGCAGAGCAGAATGCAAAAAGGCTGAGTTTCCTGATCTGTGAGCAGCCCGAGCAAGAAGTGATATTGCATGCCCCTGGCCCATTGCAGATAGCCTGAAAATAAAATAAACATTTTTACTCTTTCAACCACTTTTTCAACTGCGGTTTTAAGATCACAATGCGACTTAAAAAATGATTAATCAAGGCCATCAAAATAGGCATTAACAGCAAATTTATCTTCTTCATTTGTGAAAATAATCTCTGTCCACCCAAGTATTTTTTAAGGTTTGGGAATGGGTCAGAAAAAAGATCTAGGGCGTTTTCATTGTTTCAACTGTTGTTTGAGTTCTGTATGGTGGTGAACTCAGTTTTATCTACAGTCACCAATCTAATAATAAATTCTTGAGGATCCGCTTCGTAAATGGCTTAACAGTTTTTTCGCAAGAGTGAGACGAGTATGCTTGTGTTCTCCCATTAAAAGCTTTACCATCCAACTCAAAAACAACTTAGACAACTCTAAATCATTTCAAATTAAATTGTTGAGCACCCCTTTCAGCTATCTGATCCTTTAATCTTCAATCACTCATCATGTTCCATATTTTCAGAGTGGTGGCTATTGAAGGCTTTCTATTGCGAGAATCATCTTCAATGCTCTCCCGACCATGTTTGAATTTAGCTGTTGACTCTTTGATAGTTATTTAAGATGGACACAATGTCTTTTGCGTGTCATAGTAGATCTGCTTAGAAGTCATTCTCTTTTGTAGAGGTACACAATAAACGCTTTTCGTTGAATTTTATCTATATTGCAAAATTACACTGATACAAAAAACAAAAAGTCCAGCCAAATGAAAATAAATGACAGTAAATGATAAACATTCGACATATTGATAGCTAAATGTTACCACTACACTATGACAATGTCACCTGTAAGGAAATATAGGAATTTCACCTTGAGGTCGCAATATTTTCAATACACCCTCGTATAACTCGTCTAGAAATAATTTTATGCATTTATTATTCAAATTAACTTTTGCTATATCAATACAAAAATAAAACTTACCATCCGGGTTTTAATTCACCAAATCCTGCGGCTAATTTTCTTCTCACAGGTATTGGCCAACCACCAGTTTCTGAATCTTGATTTTTGACAAACCATTCAGCTGCAGCAAAGAAATGAGCCATGTGTTCGCTCGATGCTAGGGTTATATTGTCT
This sequence comes from Odontocerum albicorne, assembly GCA_949825065.1. Taxonomy (NCBI): domain Eukaryota; kingdom Metazoa; phylum Arthropoda; class Insecta; order Trichoptera; family Odontoceridae; genus Odontocerum; species Odontocerum albicorne. The sequence goes on from OX463840.1 coordinate 15,961,687, forward strand.
ATCATTCCATGACCACTTAGAATGATACATGCAATCTGTGAAATATATTTTTATTTGTTTAAGTATAAGAGCAAAGAGAAAAGAAGTATTAAACAAACAAATTTATCATAAAAATCATAGAAAATAAAATGGAAATATTAAAATTTGTCTAGTTTATTAAAATTAAATTAGTTGAAATGAAAACATACTTTAAATTTAGATCTCGAAAGTTTCTTCTTGGGTCTTTCTTGATAGGCAAGACCTTTTTGTAGATCAATAATTAAATCTCTGGTCAAATGTTTCCAAACATCAGGTTTACCAATGCCATGGTAAACATTTTCATCCTAAAAGATAAAAAATGTAATAAAAAAGATACTCTGTTATAAAATGCACTGGAACTTCGATTCTCCCACTTCTCTCATCTCGAATAAATTTCAGTTCTCAAACATATTGTTTTGATTTGGATTCGAACCAAAATAATATTGTTTGAGATGAGAGATGTCCGAGGACCGAGGTTCCACTGTATTTTGTTTTTCATTATCACCTCATTTTATGTCCCTATAAGGGTAGGCAGAGAGAATACATCTCCACTTCATTATCTCCTAGCACATATCTTTCACTTCTGCCGCATTCATAAACCTCGTCATGCATACTACCCTCTTCTATTTTTCAAAAGTAGTGTAATTAAATCATAGTGGTTAATGCTTCTGGAATATCCTTTAAAAAATTTAAATGAAATAAGAAAGAAAGATAAAAACCTTTCAACACGAGGTATTTTATATGAGCATTACTGTACATTAGCCTTGCAAATTTATAGGTTAAAAAGATATTTCACATAATTTTATAAATAACTAGAATCAATTTTACCAGTGATAATAAAGAAAATAGTAAAAAGTCCTCAGTGGCCTACTTTGTACGGTGTTAGTCATCCAACCCAGGGGTTGTGGGTTCGATTCCACATAGCAATAAATTTGCCATATTGTACTGAATATAATAAAAGTGTAATACAAATGAAATATGAAGTATGTTGAGTTGACATAAAAATGAATTTACCTGTGCAGAAATCATTGCATCACTTGGAATATAATGCAAATAAAAAGCTTCATTTCTATCTCGATTCTTGAGGCAGACGGTGACACTTGAATTTGGCTTTAAAAGCACATCAATGCTTAAAATAAAATCTAAAACATGGTCCATTTTTAAAAATACTTGGCTATGAATTTGGTCACCAGTAGAAAATAGCAGAACATTTGTATTATAAAAAGTGTTATGCACTCTGCTGATTGAAGAACCTTTGGACTCGACCCATCTTGCTAAGTCCATTTCTCCATCATCAATGACTTTTCGCCTTGGCTCTGGCTCTGTCAAATTCTTGCTATAATGAGCCAATCCAAATTGAGCAATTTGTGTAGGATAATAATACCCTTGTGGCTCCCACTGGCTCGAGACTGGAACCCCGTCGATTGCACTAATGCATTTTACTCTATCCCGTACTTCTACGTTGTAATTTTCAAAAGTTCCAAAAACCCCCCTCGGATCATATCTGTTTTTTGGATGATACACTTTACTATAGCTGTGTGACCATTCAAATCTTTCCATTCCATCGTCAGAGGCAAGTTTTCCATATACCTAGAAAAATTAATGTGTAAATTAAAATAAAATTACTTAAAGTACGATATATGAAAACAATTATGAACTTTTTTTAAAATTACCTCGAAATATTTGTGTAAGAATGAAAATGGAACATAAACTTCATCTCCTTCTTTTCGGCAGGATATTGAAGTTTCTCCATTTATGTGACATTCTATTTCTTCAGCTGAAGTTGGCCTCATTTCAATTGGTACACCTGAATATAAAATATTTAAATTGCTATTTAACAAATATTGACATAAAGATTATAATGGGAAACCTCATGTCTACACATACCTACCAGGGGACACCATCGAGTGATTACAAGTAGAAAAGTGGATCTTACAAAAATAACATTTGAATAAGAATAATACAAGGTGTCTTTTTAAAAAAAGGTCCATTTTGAAAATAGAAAAACCATGAAAGATAAAAATGATTGACTATAATTAAAAAAGATCTATGCATTTAAAATGTTTTTTCACACGGTCACGTTGATTTCCAAATATTTGATATCACCAGTTCCTTATTCAATTGTCAAAAAAGCCCACTGCTAGTGTATGAACACTATTCTTCATTTCATTATAACTTTCAAACTACTGCGATGAAAGTCATTTCTTTAAATGCATAAACAGGTGGTAGTCACCTGTGGCAAAATCAGTACTGTAGGGTGGGTGCAGATCGACCATCGTTTTGGATATTAATATTTTTTTTTCGAAACAAACAACATTACTGCCTAACTCTGCTGTCACTCATACATATGGTCCATAAACCATGCAAAGTTGCCTATAAATTTTAGAAGCATTATAGTTTTTATAAGCAAACAAAAACTGCATCACAGCACAAATCTGACTGTGACAAAACGACTGACAGCATGCTTCTAAATCTTATATAGATACTGCGAATAATTTAATTAATTTAAATAACATTTGACACACAAATTATTTGAATTAAATTGCTTCTTTAAATAGAATGGAATGATTCAACTGTCGAGCCTTTTGTTATCTGAATGTGTTGTTGTGGCATTTAATAGATATCTAATATAATATCTTGCAAGAGTGAAAGGTGTAAAGAAACATCACTATCTACATATATAAGTTTTTGATAAGTGTAAATAATACTTTTCATAAACTATTCAAAATATCAAATATAAAGTGTGCAAAAAATATTTTTTTTTAAATTTAGATAAGTAATTATCACAAGATGGTACATAGCTAGTATTAAGAAGCACTCAAACTATGAAAGATTAAAAAAATACTTACCAGGTTTTATGTGTCCTAAAGAGAGGTGACCACATTGATTCCATAGAATAATTATAAAGCTTACACCAATACATAGAATAAATAGTGTAACCTTCAGATTAATTCTTAAGAACATCATCTTGATGCCTGGAAAAAAAGAACAAATGAGAAATATTATTAAAGTTATAAAAAGGCTGGATTATTTAAAAACTGAAAATGTTTTTTTTTGCAATTCAACTAATTATCTAGTTCATTATTTAATAATAATAAAAAGATAACTTAAATAGTCATGTTTTGCAAAAAAATATTACTCAAGGGATCTTTGTTTATAATTTAATAAAAATTACACTGAAAAAAATAATTGAATAAGACTTATGAAAATTGAACTACTTTTCAAAAAAGAGAAACACATTTTAGATTTGACCAGTCAAATTCTGTTTGATACACACAGGAAACCACAAAACTTACATTGATAAAACCACAAAACTAATTAAAATGTCAATTTATCTAATAAAAATTGTTGAAATTTGCCAATCTTACGTTACAATCAATCAATATATTTCAGGCAAACCATTGTAACCAGCTGTGAGTGTAAGATTTTTAATATTAAAAATAACAGGTGCAGAGTTGGCTGCACAGCCTGTAATTTCCATCAATAGAGGATGGTTGAATAACCTATATGTGCATGCAGAGACTTACTAACTACCGACAATGTTATCAGCTGGTGTTTTCTTTAATCTCTCCGTATCTGAGGATTCTATTGCCTTCATCATATACTCAATGGTGGGCTTCATGGTTCTCTACTATGTCTGGAACTTGGTGTACTATCTGTCTTCATCCTTCCATGTTCTGGTCCATGTTGAATGAGCATTTAAAAAGGATCCTGTTAACTCCTTTTTTTGATCTTAGGACATCTTGTTTATTTTTCCTCAACTGTCCCTGTGATCATCAGCTTTTCCAGACGTTTGTTATTAGGCAACATGCCCAAAGTATGTTAGAATTCTTAAGATATTGCCGCAAGTTGTCTAAAAGCCTCTTTTTAAGGTCGCTGAGTGTCATTTTTCCTTGTGGTTGGGCTTGGGTAATTAATAAGATCCATAATCGAAGCCGATTTATGCCCTCCTTTGTAATATTTGGCTATCTGTTAATCTCCAAGTATATTCATTTAGATTTTTTCTACATCTTGTTGTTTGTTTTTTGTAATTGTTGGTCTTTAAAGATCATGACCTACGTCATCTAATGATGATTAATTATAGATTTATTTACTTTCAAAGCGTTTAGAAATAATATATAAACATAACAATGTTTTTTTCTAAATTTCTTTTGGTTGATTGTGAAAAATAAGCCCACTACACTATATTGTATACAATGAAAGTGAAATAAAATAAATATCCATCATTGATATTTATGGAAAATAAAATATTCCCAGTTAGATACCATATGAAAATGAGAATAGTATACTTCGTGATGCTTTTTTTTTAATGATTTTATAACACAAGGATATTTTCATACAAATATACACAATATTTCATTTACGTAAGTTGACACATGAATAGTTTTATCTATTGTAGTATTTAACTATATGTAAAAAAAATCTTTCAATAGTCAGGCTCTCTTGACATTGTTTTGTGAATAGAGTACTTTCAATCTAAAATATTTCACGTTTATGAAAAGTTATTGAATAAAAACAACTAATTAATAATTATTACTTTTAGTAAGAAAAAATCATCAAATTTGGTGAAAAATCAGGTCTGATGAGTAGAAATATTTTGTGATTACAAATACTACAAATTTTCAAAATTTGAAACATTTTATATGGATAAAACTATAAATGATTTTTTTTAATAAATAATGTTAATCAATATGGTTCTGTTCCACCACACATGGCCTTGGAATATGTGGTATTTGAAGCCTCAGACAACAAATTATAGTAAATCAGTAGTCTTGAATATGAGTTTTTTTTTCTTCTAATAAAATTAACATTGTAAGAGCTTTTGATTCAAAATTAATATGGTCTGCAACTGAGATTTAACCATATTAATAACAAGTTCTCAAGCCATATCTTTGGAACATTAATCTATGTACAATTCTGCCTAATACAATTGGAATTTATTTTATCATAAGTACCAACGATAAAAGAAATTCCGTTTTAATTTACATTTTTAATTTAAATTATTTAATCTTAAGTAAACATGGAACTTGCTAGTTATTTTAATGTTTCGTTATCCTATTTCTGATGCGGGTCTAAAAAACTCCGTCAGTTTTTGACAGTCGATGTTTTCAATAAGTAGCAATATTTTCATTCATATTTAGTGTAATAAATTGATATTTTTATTTGTGAATAGCTTTGTATCATGTCATTCTTAGCCTTACAAACGCTCTCTTTCTACGAGTACACGAATTATGTTTATGATATATTTAAAGAATGACTAATGCGTCTCTGTTATTTTTTAATGTTGTGTTTAAAAATATATTTATTCGCGTACGAAAATGTTCACATTTTAAGTAATATAACGTTTAAATAAATAAACAAAGTAAAAATCAGATATTTTATCAGATGCTGTCAGAATGTAAAATCACTTACCGATTATCTTTCCATAATATCGAGAATATATAATTTGATGTTATTGTTGATCATTTGAATGGTTTGCTTTTGATCATTGGGTTATTGTTCGATTATGTATTTAGAAGTCCACATGTTTTGTAAACTTGTATTGATTCTGTAGTTTCAACATTTTCAATGCGAACTTGACAGCTGACATTTTTTTATTGACAATTTATGGCTTACAAAAATGATCATTATTGCCAGTATCGTAATTTTATTTTTCCCCATCACGAATGCTTCTTTTGGATTAGCGTCGAGGCCTCCCGACGGGCAAGTCACCATAATTTCAAAAATCATCGCATATTGTACCAAATAATTTATTAGTCTTGAAAATTAAACTATCTTGTGAGGAGATACAGCCGATGATGTGAAAAATAAGCGCAAAAGACAAACTGTCCCATTGATAGGCACGCCGCCACTTCTGCTAAGAATTTGTCGCCTTAGCTTTGTCAGTAATATCACTCGTAATATAGTATATCAATATAAAGCAGAGATAATGTCTTGTAATACTTTAATTTTGATAATAATTAATTGTAATGTGTATAAAATTATTTCAAATGATTTATAGAATTGATAAGCATGGAAAAATAGACAATAAGAGCATCACTTAGCTTATATTTCCACATGAATGTGAGGTTGTATGTGCAAACTTCACAACGATCAACCAGTGATAAAAATATGTATGCAGGTAAATTAACGATCTAACTTAACATACCGTCATAAAAATGTGTGCAACCTTGTCTTGGCATGGGCATTCTATTGTCAACTCAAAGACAGCTCGTGAATAGCGTGCGGTTTGATTACAGTCAAGTTTGAATCAGACATAGGTAGTTGAATCATATGACGAATTGCATAGCTTTCGTGACCTAGTTGGTAAGACATCTATTTTCTAATTCGGAGATTGCGGGTTCTATCTTTACATTTTTTCTGGTTGATTGAAAATGATTGTCACATAATTAGAATTTTTATATTACAGCCTGGTAATAATTCCGCCAGATTTGACTATAAAAATCTTTTTGGTCTGATTCCTTCTTGACCGCGGTCATATTGTGAGTGTGTTTGTATAAACCATATAATAATTTATCAATGTGAAAATGAAAAAAACATGCCAGTCCTGTCGTATAGCGAGAATATTACGGCCAACCCATATGTTTTTTCTTTAAATTATCTAATACCAGAGCAATACATTTAAACGGTCAATTAACATTTTGTTTGCCGGTGATTGTTTATCAAATATCTATCTCGACGAACTTCACAATTATCATCGAATGATCAAAATGGTTTCAGGCAGGCAACTTAATGATTTGATTTAATATTATCAAACATATATACACAAAGTGTTGTCGTTTTCAATGCATTATGATCAATCTCAAAAAATCATCGGAACGGATTGGAACTATCATAAATGAGATTCGTCTTTCAATGAAAAATTTTAAATCTATTATAGGCAACGCGAGTTCGTATGTTCAAAATTTGAAGAAATACCGCTGTCCAATTTTATCGTAAGTTGTTACGTCACCAGTTATAGTCACACATACGCATGTGGTGGGGGGTCATACTTATTCAAGTTGCTAAAGTTCACCGCGCTATATCTATGGGTGGTTGATATATGGGTCGTTCACAAGCCAAGTGAACCAAGTCCATTCTGGTTAGTTTTGAGTAAACTACGTTCAACCATTTTAGTGTTTCTAATTTTGTACGGTATTTTAGGGATCGCAATTCTGAAAAGTGTTATATTGAGTACATTTATTACACTTATTTTGTACAAAAGCTTTTTCTGCTAAAAGCTAAAGCTTTTCGCACACCTTTCATGCAGTGATCTAAAATTCAATATTTTTGGACTTGGTTCACTTGGCTTCTGAACCATCCATATTATCTTCAGATGTGGTAGTTGCCAACAATGACGAATCACGAATTATATACTTACTTAAGTGGTTCTATATGTGTGTTGTCTTAGATTTATTTTTTTAAACGTTTAAGTTTACATACAAATTGGAATAGTACTCGTATATTGTTGACAAATATTTATATGAGATAAATTTAACCCCACACGTTTTTTATCATTCTCTCGTCATTAAAGCATATCATTGTATGTTTTTTGTGTTGCGAATCATTATATTCGTATTTAATCAACATGCGAATTTCTCACGAAAAAATTAAAGGATATTAATATTCTTGGAAGATAATATTCACTTTCAAATCGTTTGTCAAAAATGCGCAAACCAAAATAGAATATCTTTTTGGCGAACCTAGATCCGGCTCTGGTTAACATCTTTTATAAAAAGTGTAATCTGAATCCAATTTAACTTTTGACTTTCAGTCGATATGTTTCATGTGAACGTATATATTTTTTTAGTATACTGTGTATGCTCAAATGTTTAATATATAAAATATGTTAATCCTGTATTATGGACCAAAATGAATTACATTTTTGGTGAAAAACGGAGACTAAAACAATTTACCCATTCAATAAGCAGATAACTTATCCGAAATATCAACTTCAGTAAAAACTACTGCTGACTTACCTGGATTCCTACTAACAGCGGCTGCTCTCGAGCATTCCCGCGTTATATAGTAGAGCTTGCATACAATTATTTTCACGGTTTATCAAGTCAGATTGTTAGATTGCCTGCTTGCAGCTTATTAATCATAGGTTATGACCGCGGGCAGGCGGGAATCCTGTTTTAAAGTCGACAGTCGTTATGTTAAATTTAATTTATATATTTTTTTACATAATGAAAGGATCTTGTATAAAAACACATTTATTCATCAAACATATATGCAACACACGACCAGATGATCGAATGTGAATTAGTCAGATTTGTATTAGACACTAAAGTAAATTATATTAATGTTTAAAAGTGTGGAGGCTAAAATAATAAACTCTCAGGGTAAGCTTAAATTGTATTGCGTTACACTTTCATTACGTATAGTACATCCTATAGGGCTTATTACCATGTGGCAATCTGTTCATACCAATCTGTAAGATGTTAAAGAGATCTTAACCCTTCCTGTCCTGTGATGTTTAACTAGTACACATTGCTTTTAAAAACTTTAATATCTCGATAAATACTGGGTTCAGATTTTAGGTATTCCTCCGTAATACATTTACGCATTGAATGAAAAAAATAATATCAATAATAATTAGCACTTATCGGTCACATAAGAGATATTTTGTGAAAATCGGGAATAAATTCACCAATACAATCAAAAGTGTGCCAGTGTATGACGTAGGTATATTCATTCTAAAAAAACGCTATGGGTGAGGAAGCGACGCTATTCACGTCTCACTTTCACTCTACTTCGATATATGGGAACGCAAGAAATAGAATCTTAGTTCGCTCGCTTCAGTAGCTCACGGACTTTCGTTTGAGGTGGTCGCTTTGCCCGTTTTGTGAACGTCGGACGATGTTTTTTTTCATGTTTTCAGCAATTAAATTTCAATTATTATCACTTTTGACTTCAAATTTAATAAATTTAAGCGATTGGCTATGAATATTCTTATTTTTCCGATTTTAAATAGCTCATTTTTACATGTGTATTGAATACACAGCACCGGAATGCGCGGATTGTTTTAGCACAGGAAGGGAAAGGTTAAACAAAAAGTCGACTGGAATCTTAAAAAAAAAAATGGTTTCCGACAGGAATCAAACTCACCGCCCTTGGGTTTGAAGACAGCCGTCTTACAACTAGGCAATCTTTTCAATAAAGTTCAATAAAAATCTCACTACCAACTTTATTGAAAAGTATTATCTAAATGAGTCCTTATTGTCAACTCATAATCAATAGATGATATGTTTGCCGTAAACGTACTTAAATTACCTTTAATTATTTTATTTTCAGTACGTCAAAAAGTACTTCAGTCTAAAATACGAGTATATCAGTTTTGTATGATGTGTCAAAATAGGTCAAACATGAGATTAAAATTATACATACAGCCATTACGCCATTTTCTCTTCGGGGTAGACAGAGAGGACAGAGCGCTAGTCTTTCCTATCTCGACACACATCCTTAGCCTCTTCTGCATTCGTACACTTTCTCATGCCACTTATACGATTTCTCTGACTTTCTACGTTTCCTTCTTTAAAAATGTCATTAACTTGATCTAACCATACTTTTCTTGGTCTACCCCGTCTTCCAATCACATTTGCACTGAATATTTGTTTTGTTAGTCATTCTTCATTAATTTGTTTTATATGCCCACACCATATCAGTGTTCTTTATCTTAATTAATACATTAACCTTAAGTTCACATTTATCCTTAACCATTTTAATACGTATACTGTCATACATGTAGAGAATAGTCTCAGATAAAAATATGGAGACTGAAATAGTTTACACATTGAGCAATCCTCGAGCTGGTCCTGTATACTAAGTTTAATAAAAAAGTATATTGAAAACCAGACCTTACTGTCGCCTTAAAGTCGACACTCGACACGTTTAACGTGAAGGTACTGACATAACTCATAATGGGCACGAATCAACAGACCTTAATGTTTTCAGCATACTGAAATTCAGTGTATGACTGAATGTATATCAGCATAAAACAGGTCAGTTTTGTATTATGTGCCAAAATGGGTCAAATTTGGCATTGGATGTATCAGTAACAAACAAAAGGCGGCGTGATTTCGCGGGTGGCGCATGCGTCCGGTCCGCCATGACGCTCGTGACGCATGCGCTCATGACGATTTTGGCGGGACGACGCACGCGATTCGAAGGTTCTACACATGCGCCGCCACTGCGCACGCGTCCCGCCGCCCCCTCACCGCTGTGACGCATTGATCGCGTCGCCGACGGTTTTAGTCAGTGGTGTGGCTTGAAATTAAATATCCTTTTTTTGCCTTTGATATGTCGGGGAGTAGTACGATTATTAGTGTTGTTTTATTTTAAAAACATTTTTACGAAATCAAAACATGTTATAAATTAAATGGGTACTTTTTTTATAACAAATGTACATTTATAGCTACACATGAAGATTAATTCATAAAAAAATCATTATTTAATGTCCCTTGCTGGGTTGGCAGGGAGGTCTTATCTCCACATTCTCAAATACAAACAAATTATTTTCGCTATTTCTACGTTTGCGTTACGTGGTAAATGTTAGACATTTTTGTGATAATTTTAATCATAAAATTTTACGAAACGTTTATATTTGCATGCACTCATTGCACAGCCAAATGATTTTTTGTCATTATTTTTTATTTAAAAAGTAATATATGGTACAAATATTTCCCAAATGCTATATACAAATTTATATCTAAACTAATCTTATTTATATATAATATTATAATTATGAACTAACTTAAATTTAATTTCCTACGTCATTTTATTTTTATAATCTTAATATATGATTTCTTAGAATTAGTTCATACCTACATACTACTTATAACTAGATAATAATTCTTACAACTAATTATTTAGCAAGAACAAGTCCACTCGTTCAGGCTACGTGTATTCCATCACATTCACTCAGACCTTGGGGATTGCTGTGATTTTGTTGGTTTTTATAGAACTTCACAGTCCAAGCGAGGATATGGTGTTGGAGGGTTTGTTCACGCTGTTCGGCGTGAAGTCGGGAGAGGTTTGTTCTGAGATGGGTGTTGAAAGAGATCTTGAATGCCTTGTTCTACACTCGTTGAAGTTTCAGGTGATCTGTGTTGATCACACTAATCCAAACAGGTGCAGGATAGGTCAAGATAGAACGAATAAAGATTTTATAGAGGAGCCTTATTTTTGGGTGAAAGGAAACTGCGTCGATGGAATAACTAACTGATACCCCCCTATGCCCTTTTGACCCTTCTGTCTGATGGTATTCAGATGGGTTTTCATGTCAGTCACCGGTCGAGCTGCATGCTGAGGTATTTGACTACGTTCTGCCACCAGGCAACCACCGATGAATAAGGACATCGATGGCACTATATCCTTGATTCTGCGGGAGAACATGATGACCTCAGTTTCGGTGCCATTGATTTTGAGCCTTTAGTCCTAGAAGTATTTTTCAGGGGCAATCTGAAGGCGGTGGCCAGCTCGATCTACCTTGAGTGAGGACGCGAAGCATGCTGCATCGTCAGCAAAGAGTGCGAGCTTACAGTTCGGGGGAGTAGGTATGTCGTGTGTGTAGATGTTAAATATACAGGGTCCAAGTATACTGCCTTGGGGGACAACCATAGGGATGGGCCTGGTGGAAGACGTAGAATGATGAACGGTGAATGTGAAACTTCTATTGGAAAGGTAAGATTGAAGTAGTTCACTAGGTAGAGTGGAGTGTCAGTAAGGAGCAGTTTTTGGAGAAGCTCATAGTGCCAGACAGTATCAAAAGTCTTCTCAAGATTCAGCAGCACTATACCAGTATTTCTGTTTCTATCGAAGCCCATCGACACATCTTCCTCGCTATGGGTAAGTTGCTGGACCATCTTGTGTCTTGTCCTAAATCCAAATTGTTCATGAGGGAATGTATTATTGGATTCATGATGGAACACTATCCCTGAGGCAATCACCCTTTCAAAGATCTTGTCAAGATCTGGGAGAAAGCCGATGGGTCTATAGCTAGTTGGATTTTTGGTAAGTTTATTTGGCTTGTGGATAGGAACAATATTGGCTATTTTCTAAATACTCGAAAAACAGTGTTTGAAAAATAGCCAATATTTTCCCCTTCCAGTCAGCACTGGCATAGTCGTACTGCCCCCTGAGGCTAGCAATCGGCCACACTCCCAAAGTGAAGTAGACTGGGAGGTGGTCTGTCAAAAGAGCTTCTACAGCAGTCAAACCAGAGATGTTGGGGTAGTTTTTGAATACGGCAATGTCCAGCGTAGAAGGACAAAGGGAGTTTGTGAAACTGGTATGTTGATTAAGATAAAGGATTTGACAGTTGTGATTTTCCATATAATTGTACAATACATCGTCGTTCCGTACGAGCTACCTTTCAGGCAGTTTGAGTAACGGCGCTTAGCATTGAAGTCCTCGACCATGATGACCTTGGGCCTCAAGGCCAGCACTGCTTCGATGCCCTTTTCTAGAAGTGAACAATAGCCAGTACAATATGCTGCCCAAGCAGCGAATGTCTCCCGGTGACTGTCGACCTTGAGGTTAATATAATATAATATACCTACCCGGTACACATAATATATATATATATATATATATATATATATATATATATATATATATATATATATATATATATATATATATATATATATATATATATATATATATATATATATATATATATATATATATATATATATATATATATATATATATATATATATATATATATATATATATATATATATATATATATATATATATATATATATATATATATATATATATATATATATATATATATATATATATATATATATATATATATATATATATATATATATATATATATATATATATATATATATATATATATATATATATATATATATATATATATATATATATATATATATATATATATATATATATATATATATATATATATATATATATATATATATATATATATATATATATATATATATATATATATATATATATATATATATATATATATATACTAGCTGTACCCAGCCACGCGTTGCTGTGGCTCAGTCTGGTTAAATGGAAAAGAAAGAAAAGAGAAAGCACACGTTTCAATTGTGTTTAATTTCACAATGCGTAAACAATATTTTTGATGTATTGTATACAATATTTTTGATGTCTTGTATACAATCTGGGTATACAATATTTTTGATGTCTTTCAGGCACTCTCAGTCTGTCGCGTTTATCACCGTGCTTGCAAATGATCGCGTCACTCCAAGAGGTCAATTCACGATATGATTTGAATTCAAATCAAAGATCGATTGCACTGAAAAAGAAGAAAAATAGTTATAACAAAAACATATAAAATTGCGAAACATTAAAAAACGAACTCAATAATATTGTTAAGTTCGGATACATCTTTATTCTTGCCGCCAACAATAGCTCACTTAGCTAATCGTGATTCTTATAATTGATTTGAATATAGGGAAATACTTTTTCAAACAATTCCTCTTTTAACGTCACTAAATTGCAGAAGTTCTATTACCGTCATTTACAACTGCATCTCGCAAATCAACGTATACTTCAGAGCGAAGCTTGGTCTTATTCAAACGGATGAACATCAAATTTTATCAACTTTAATATAGGCCTCGATTGTAATAAATAGCAAGTTATTTAGGTAAATACATCACATAAAACTAATAATAAATTTTGTTACAAATTAGCAAAAATGGGCAGTTCGTTCAAAATCTAATGTGACATTTGTTAAAAGTTAGTTGCATGAAAATTTTAATAATTCAAACATACACAGATATATACCATTAATTCAAATGAAAATCAATAATAACAAAAATAACAAAAACCGGTTTAAAAAACCCGAATTGAAAGATATTTAATATTCGTAATTAAAATAAATTGAAATCTATATTGCGTGTGTTGCCGTTACATTCAACAGGGGGCGCTCTTATTATATTCTCTGTTTTATATACAACTGTTTATTAAATTTCACAATGCTTGTGGATAAACAATATTTTTTGTTAAAAAGCAATTCTTCTTTTGACGTCACTAAATTGCAGAAGTTATGAGGCAATGAAATTCGTCCTGAGATCAGATCAACTGGTACCTTTCCATTCCCGATTTCCAGCAATTGATGTGAGAGTATCTCAACTCATCGATCGTTTTGCAACTGGACACGCATATTTGTAATTAATTTCAACGTCTTTACCTCTCGCCACAAAATAGAGTATTTCAGGCAAGCATTTATTTCATCCGCCGGTGTCGATCGAGGAATTACAGGTAATGTTTGCCTGAAATCTCCTGCAAGCAATATAAATGCGTTCCCAAATGGTCTGATGTTTCCACGCAAATCTCGCAATGATCGATCAAGAGCTTCGAACGACTTTTTGTGTGCCATTGTGCATTCATCCCAAACAATAAGTTTGCATTTCTGCAATACTTTTCCCATGCCGGATGCTTTGGAAACGTTGCACGTGGGAGTTTCAATGAATCGCATGTTCAATGGCAATTTCAAAGCGGAATGAGCAGTTCTTCCACCTGGTAGAAGTGTCGCAGCTATTCCTGACGACGCAAGAGCTAAGGCTATGCCATTTTGCGATCGAATTGCTGCCAGAATCAATCTAATTAGGAACGTTTTACCAGTTCCTCCTGGCGCATCTAAGAAGAAGATTTCTCCAACCCCTTTATTGACAGTCATTAGAAAGTCAGTATAATAAAAATTAGTAATTAAAACGTCAGTTTAGAGAAAACAATTTTTCGATTTATAAAAAAAATCAACAGCTTACCATTTTACAGTTGACAAATTTGCCCCAATACGATGTGCTGGGCTGAAAAAGCTAGTGTGTGGGCCGCAAAACATCTGGTGTCCCCGTGGCTGGGTTCGCCCTATATTGGTGGGGTGTATCTTGGCCGAAGGGATGCTATTAGATGAGCCCAGACCTTTTGAATGCTTCTGTATATAATGTATTATCTGCAATTTATGTGTTTTAAAAGTGTTATTTAAATATAATCTGGACATACTATGCTGCTATCAATAAACCTATTATTTATTTATTTATTTATTTATGTAACAACGTTCAGGAAGAAAAAAGAAAGTTAAAACATATAAAATTGTGAAACATTAAAAAAAGAACTGAGCAGCGTAAAAGTTTGTTTTAATTTTCATTCATACAATACATTAGAAATTCAGTATAATAAAAATTAGTAATTAAAACGTCAGTTGAGAGAAAACAATTTTTCGATTTATAAAAAAAATCAACAGCTTACCATTTTACAGTTGACAAATTTGCCCCAATACGATGTGCTGGGCTGAAAAAGCTAGTGTGTGGGCTGCAAAACATCTGGTGTCCCCGTGGCTGGGTTCGCCCTATATTGGTGGGGTGTATCTTGGCTGAAGGGATGCTATTAGATGAGCCCAGACCTTTTGATAGCTTCTGTATATAATGTATTATCTCCAATTTATGTGTTTTAAAAGTGTTATTTAAATATAATCTGGACATACTATGCTGCTATCAATAAACCTATAATTTATTTATGTAACAACGTTCAGTAAGAAAAAAGAAAGTTAAAAACATATAAAATTGTGAAACATTAAAAAAGGAACTGAGCAGCGTAAAAGTTTGTTTTAATTTTCATTTTTTTTGCGATATTTCTACGGGTACTTCTTTCTAATGTACCACCAAATAATTTATTTATTTAATTAATGACATAAAAGTGTCTTTATATACAAATGAACATGTGACAGGTTAAACAAGTACTTAAAATTATTGACAAATAATACAACTTTATCTTAAATTAACATGAGGATACAAAAAGCAAGCAGTAGTAATAATAAATTAAAGTCATTGTTTTAAAATTATTTAATAATTATATCTGTATTTAAGTTCAATATATATTATGTAATGTTTTCAGTTTGAGTATAATATCTTTTCCTTTTTACGTCGTAAAAGTACATCTCACTCACGTAAATTTTATCGATTCTAATAAATAGCAAGTTATTTAAAAACATACAATACTCACCTGTTACAAATCTCCATTACTACATACGATTTGATAGATTTTGAAATATAAACAGAGATACAATCAAATTCTGCCAAATAATATTTAGTGACGTTTTAATTAAATATTCGTAATTAGTTTTTTTTTAAATCAACGATTTTACTTCATATTTTTTAATTTAAATATAATATCAATAACTTACCACATTTATTGAAGTCAATTATCTATTATCTTATCTATATAACTAAAATTTTATACATATTGAACGTAAATCGACTTGTGATCGTCAATACAAAATGGCGATCTCAGTGAGCATTGCGTAATTTAATTGCTCAGTGAGATCACCCAGTCTCGGTAAAACAGATCGCAATATTTTCGTGTCTCGACTTATAAAGGTACGTAATACATAAAAAAATTCTATTATTAATAAAATTAATGATTACATTTTTTATTAAACATAAAATTATAAAATAATTTATTTATAATTTATTTATAATAATTAATTTTACATTATATCATCGTAAATTCCGAAACCCCGAAAATGAAATTTGACAGATGAAATTTGACAGATTAATTCCATTAATTCCATGTCAAACCACCGGTTCGCCAAAATATTCATTTCTGAATTAAAAATTTTATTATATACACTGATATATATATATATATAAATAAAAATCAAAAAACATTTCCGTTGACGAATATTAACTTTACTCAAAATTTCAAAGCGATCGGTAGAGAACTTTCGGAGATT